>CM056718.1:53329679-54678835 GCA_029844215.1 Przewalskia tangutica
TCGAGGTTAGTAAGATGACCAAGTTCGAGGTAGTGACTCAAGGGTTGGAAACGTAAGCATCGATCGGCTGCGGTAGATCGGGAAGAGTTCGAGTGTTCGAACAGGTACGACGAGGTAGGGAGAAGTTGAACGAGCGTGATCGCTTTTGTGAAATGAAAGCAGAGGAGTATATGTTAGACTCGTGGAATTTTTGCGATAACAGAGGTGATTCCTCGACTCGGGATTTCGATTTTGCATTTGTTATTTCACGCCAAAGCGTGGCATGATTGTTTTCGCACGATAGCTTGAAGACTATACCGCGCATGTCAGGTTGAGATTGAGAAGGAACATTCGGACGAATGTTTCTGGGGGAAGAATGTTATACCTCGTATTTTCGCAGTATGTACGAGGACGACGTTAGAAAATTTGAGCCTTAAGTTAGGCAAGTTTCAAATTTGTACACAACACCCGACAGAGTCGTTGACTAAACGCTTCACAGCTTTGTTGGGAAAATTCGCTATGTCATTTATAATTTTGCGGATTTTTCCGAGAGACGAATATTTGGATCAACGGAGCGTGACAAGTGTCACCTCACATCGAAGGCTCGCACCGCAACCATGGCTCGACTTGGACGATTTGGACCACTTTAGTCGCAGGATATTTTGTGCAAGTCGCGGTAGACGGATAAGGTCCATACGGTTGAAATCTAGCCCTACACTTGCTATGCACTTGGCAAGATCTCGCCATTGGTCGACCATGGCTCGACCTATAAATACCCTCTAAGTGAAGGCTTTCTTCATCCACAAATTGTTCTAAGTGATAAATCCCTTCCTCCCCTCTTGTAGACTCTCATCCAAGAGCTCCTCTCCCCTCTCTTGTGAGCCAGCCGAGAGCCTCCTCCCCCTTAGCCGGTGGGTACACACCCCCTCTGTGCTAGCATGGGTACCCCTAGCCTAGTTGTTTTCAGATAATACCCCTTTGTCAGGTATAGAAATACTCTCCTAGTATTGTTATAATGCCCAAATACCTTATAGTATTCCCAAGGTTACAAGCCTTAAAATACGATTATACTTCCTTTAGCCACAAAAACGAAACCCTAAGGAAATCTTCACCCGCTGTTGAAGTTGTAAGTGGTTGGTTAGAACTTCTAAGGGTTGTTTGAGCGCTGAGTAGAGAGCTAAGCGCTGCTCAGATCGACTTTATACTGGATAATTTTGGGCTTATCGAGGTAAACACTATCGCCCTTCTATCAGAATCGAAATTACATGTTGTCAATATATAGTTGTGTGTACTATATATAGAATCAACTTAGTATCGTGGGCAATGTCTTGACTTAAGCCCAAGAATAAAGAATTGAATAAGAATCACATGTATGATAATAAAGAGAAGAATCGAATCAGAATTACCTAGGGTCAGACAAGAGACTTATGTAACATTACCGTAGTAGAATTGTACGTCCTGTAGACGTGTTAACCCCTCGTTGGCTTCGTAGCCACCTCGATAAAGCGAGAGATTTACGCCATGGGGGAGGTGTCGAATTTTCTCAGAGAAAGACGGGAACTTGTGTTTAAGATTTAATAGACGCCAGGGCCTTTATAAAGCGAAAGTACTAAGAGTAGCGATCCTACTCGGCGAGTGGAAAGTGGCCAGTGCGTTGTAGTATTTGGAGCTTTCGCTTATCGTCGATAATCGCCGCGAGGTACGCGAACCTCTTCCTATCTCTTCTAGCATGATACATGTGAACTATGTAGTACGCAGACGCATACGTGTTAACTGTGGTTTGATTAGTTTAAACATAAAGTGTTATAACGCTTTACGGAAGTCGTTATAAACTTTACGTAGGTAAGAAAATACTGTGGTTTTAAAAGGTAATCGATGTGGAATTATAATCGCTAGTTATAATAAAGAACTTGATGTATTTCAAAAGATTTATAAATCGCTTAAAGAGAGTAACACTTGGTTTTAAAAGGTTTTAAAAAGAGTTATACTAGCTTTACGAGTTAGGTATAATGTCTTAAGAGAGGTAAAGAGAATGGTTTATCACGTTGGTTAAGAGATTCTGATCTTATAAGATAAGAGACTTAACTTATTTGTTTTAATGCGAATGTTCAGGTGAAACCTCATTCATGAGTAATGAGTACTTGGTTTTATTTAAAGGATAATGTTTTATCGATTTCTAAATCAGAATGTATCGGCTGCATCACCGCAAATGTAATAAAGGAAAATGTATTGAATAATGATGAATTGTATTAAAACCAAAGAAACTCCATCCGCATAGAAACTAAGACAGACAAAATGATATACATTTTCTAGATCATGGTCATTGAATAAGAATGTTGTAAACAAGAATAACCTACTCACGTGAGACATATATTACTCAATTGTTCTAAAAAGGAATCAAGTGATTAAGTTTGAAACTATGAAACCATTTGAAAACGAGAAGTTTGAGTAATCAAACTAGGCAAACCGAACTTAGGTTAAGAATGTCATACTTGATTTTAAAAAGTGGAACGTGGGTCAGTCATTCTAATACTACGTATCGTGACTTTATAAAAGTAATGGATCTCTTTAAAAGAACTTAACGATGTAGTACTGGGTTAAAACCCGACTTTGGCATAAAATGAAAGTACCTCGAGTTATTGTGAAACTTGCCTTTGCTTGTTGTCGCGAAACTTGCCTTTGCTTGTCGTTGTGAAACTCGCCATGCTTGTTGTCGCGAAACTCGCCTACGCTTGTGACGATAGCCTTTGTTGTGCAAGTGTGGTATTTCGTGTTACCGCGCCTCGATAGAGGCGGCTGACTTGTCGAGAACTTACTCGACGGCCGGGCAGACGGAGAATTCCACGCATGTTTCCATTTTGATTATCGCTCATTGCTGATGCCACGGACATGTCTACACCGACGCAAAGATTCCGGTACGCGGCCACGCGCCGCGTTGATTACCCGATATATGGTTATTACCGCAACATGGACGTGTCTACACCGACGCAAGATTCCGGGCACGTGGCACGCGCAGGTCGACCACCCAAGATATCATATCGAGGTCACGGGCAATGCCTACACCGGCGCAAGATTCGGTACGCGCCACGCGCCTTGTTATTATTGTTGCATCACGGACATGTCTACACCGGCGCAAGATTCCGGCACGCGCCACGACGCG
This sequence comes from Przewalskia tangutica, assembly GCA_029844215.1. Taxonomy (NCBI): domain Eukaryota; kingdom Viridiplantae; phylum Streptophyta; class Magnoliopsida; order Solanales; family Solanaceae; genus Przewalskia; species Przewalskia tangutica. Next base: position 53,332,819 of record CM056718.1, read on the forward strand.
AACATGACGGATGCCGGGCGCGAGACCCATAGTTATATTTGAGCGGTGACTTCTGGCGCGCGAGTCCCCGACTGACCGCTTTATGTCGCAGATCAGATTTTGGTTATCATACATGCCTCCCGCTTTTAAGCTATTATGATTTCATTTACGTGATTTGACGCCACATACTTGGTACCGCCAGATCGACTTCGGGGCCGCGCTCATGCCGCAGTAGAGGTACATCGCCGCGATCCTCGCCAGGATCACGCCAACGATTGGAAGCTCCGCTTCCGAGGCTTATCTTTTGGTACGTGTTTCCGAGTCAGAGGTTCTTGTACATTCGTGGTACGGCGGGCCCCGCCCCGCCATAGTCATTGTAAATCTTAGAGGTTCAGCACCGCTGTAAGTGTGGTTTGTAAAAAGGATAACTGTCGGGTTTTTATGTATATACCAAGGCAACTGCTGCTGGCTCGCTTATTTATTATATCTCTGTTTCATGACTCGTGTTTTATTTTCCGCTGATTTTCTCGATGTTGTATCACTAGTGGTGCCCGGGTAAGGCACCGAATCTGCCCGGTTCGGGCGCATAAAGAATCCTATCAGTGAACGCACTGCGGAATTTATCCGCACCACGGCCACGCCCAAGTAAGTTCTCAACAAGTCAACCGACCTCCATCGAGAGGCGCCAGAGTATGTAAACACAATTCTTGCACAACAAAGGCTATCACGACAAGCATAGACAAGTTTCACAACAACAAGCATAGGCAAGTTTCACAACAACAAGCATAGCAAGTTTATACACAACTCAAGTACTTTCATTTTATGCCCAAGTCCGGTTTTAACTCCTAAAGTACTACGACGTTAAATTCCTTTTATAAAAGTCACCCGATACCCGTAGTATAAAAATAGAGTGACTTATATCTTTTAAGTAAACCAAAACAACTTCCATACTTTCCTTTTTAAAACCAAATTAAGGCAACACCATGCCTTCTCTTTTTTTTTACCAAAACACTTCTCTTTTTAAAGTTAAGTTACCACATTAAAACCAATGATAAAACATTTCTTTTGTTTTCATAAGGTCGTTATAACCAACTTCCCATAAAGTTGTTATAACACCTTATGTTTTAAACCATTTTAAGACAACACAATGCCTTTCTTTTCCCTAAAGTTCCAGTTTGCCTAATTTTAATTACACAAGTCTCTTTTTTGAAAAGTTTCATAGTTCAATGTCTTAATCTCTTTTAAAACCATTGAGTAACATATGTCATACGCGAGTAGGTTATTCTTGTTCATAATCAATCTTATTAAGCAGCCATGATCTAGAAAATGTAATATCATTTTGTCTCATCTTAGCTTCTACGCAGCGGAGGTTTCTACCGTTTTAATAATACTTAATTATTCAATACATTTTCCTTTATTAACGCCGCAGTTGGTTTGTCGATACACATTCGATTCAAATCAAGAAACATTATTCCTTTCAAAACCAAGTACTCATTACTCACGAATGAGGTTTCACACAAACATCCATATTAAGTCAAGTCTCTTATCTTTTAAGAATAAGTCTCTTAACTTCTAAACCATTAAACCATTCTTTTATCTTCTTAAGACGTTACACCTAACTTCTCATAAAGTCGTATAACTCTTATGTTTTCAAGCCAAGTATACACTTCTTTCAAAAGGTTTCTTAATCTTTTAGAATACTTCAAGGTTCTTTATTATCACACATCAAGTCTGTTATAAGTCAAATCGCTTATCTTTTTAAAAAACCACAAAGCATTTCTCTCTCATTTACATGTAGTCGTTATAACCAACTTCCCATAAAGCCGTTATAACACTTTATGTTTAAAAACAATCAAATACATTTAACATACGACGCCTACCGCACTACATAGTTATACACATATCATGCTAGAACAGATATAAGAGGTTCACATACCTCGCGACGACATTATCGACTAATAGCAAAACGCCCAAGTACCTCAAACCGCCGAATACACTTTAAGCTGCAGATCACTCCACACGTAGTACTACAACCTATAGAGTCCACAAGGCGCCTATTAATATCTTTAGATCTCAACGTAGAATATTCTACAGAAATTTCGGCAAAGACTTCCCGCAACAACAGAAACTCCTCCTTTCATCGAGGCCGCTAACGTGCCAACGACTCCTGTATGGGGTTTGCATGTCTAACCTGACGTGTACAATTCTACTACACAAAGAATGCTACACAAGTTCATCGTAATACACCCATGTAATTACGCTCATTCTCTTATTTAAATTCAGCTTAAGTCGCAAGACATTGCCGTAAGTATTATTCAGCTTAAGTCAAAAGACATTGCCGCACAACTATGTTCACTTCTATATATAGTATACTTTAACTATATATTCCTACAACATGTAATTCCCAATTACAAATGTAAGGTCAAGAGTGTTTACCTCGATAAGCCCAAAATTATCCAAGTTATACGTCGATCCCGAATAACGCTTAGCACCTACTCCGGCGCCCAATCCGCCTCCAACAACCCTTAGAAGTTCTTCAACTTCTACTTAAACACTTCAACCGACTACGAAGGTTTTCCTGTGGTTTCGCTTGGATCGAGGAAGTATAATAGTATTTTCTGGCTTTTATGTTGTAACTGGGAATACTACAAGGTATTTGGGCCAAGGTATTTGGGCATTATAACAATACTAGAGAGTATTTCTATACCACAACAAGTGGGTATTATACTTAAAAACAACTAGCTAGTGGGTACCCCACTACTAGCACCCCCGAGGGGGATACTTTCTGGCTAGTTAGGAGTGGCCTCTACGAACCACTTAGGCTGTAGGGGGGGAGAGGGTGTCGACTAAAAGCTCATGGAGAGGGAGGATTTTTCAAGACTTAGAACAATTTAGATTTAAGAAGTTCATCAACTTAGAGGTATTTATAGTCAACCCATGGCCAACCAACGGCCAAGATCACTCCAAGTGTAAGCGTGTAGGGATAGATTTCAACCACGTGTACCTTATCCATCTACCACACAACTTGCACAAAATATCCTACCTACTACACAAGATCCAATCGCCCAATATTGCCGCCCAAGTTTCCAATGCGGCGGTGACACACGTCACCCTCCCGCTGGTCCAAAATGTTACGCCTCTAAAAATCCGCAAAAATTATTATCGACATAGCCGGAATTTTCCCTACGAAAGTCGTGGAAACGCTTTTTAAAAAAACGACTCTTTTGGTAGTTATGCACAAATTCAACCTATGCCTACTTTAAGGCTCAAATTGTATACGCACGCCTCACGCATATACTCCGAAATACGGTATAACAGATCGACATACCGCTTCCTAAGCCTGGACGGCAAAGCTAACATATAGGCAACCCGCCTATTCTTCACATGATCCGAAGTGGCCCAAAGTAATTCGCTAAGTTTCTCCGATTGATCTCGCCACACCCTTCCGGTGGTACCTTCAAGAAAAACCCACCGTCATCCTCGAACTCCAAGCATCGCCGATCATCCGTATGACTTCGCTGATTATGAGTTGTCGATAATCTCTCCTGGATAGGCTTCACCCTATCCTCATCCTGCCGAAACAAGTATGAACCCACTATCTGAACTTTTCCAACATCGAACCAATCGACCGGCAACTTACACTTCCATCCTTAAGGCTTCATAAGGCGACATCCGAATAATAAAATGGTAGTTAAAAAAAAACACTCCCTCAACAGGAGGCAACAATCCTCACAAGATCCCCAAATCCAAACACCGCCCGAGGCGAACGCGACATCGAGACTCACCGAGTTCCTAATCCGCTCGTAAAACTCCTAAAACGAAACACCTGCACTGGCTCCACTGCTCATTATAAGGGCGTAGGCACCCTGCAGCCTTACAACCTTTCTCGATATAACATCTCGCATAACCTCTCGCGAGTAAATGGGCCCTAATCAAGGACAAGAGGGCCGACCTCATCGCCCGACCATCGGTCACACGATTCCACGAACTCGCACGGTTAACTAATTCGGGCCTAACACCTCATGACTTATCACAAGGCGACCACCACAAACTGACCCCACCATCAAACAGCCGCGGGTTGACCCGCAACACGGCCTCAACCCGACCCTAGAACGCCAAGAAACACTAGTTCCCCGATCCTAACAATCTTACAATCACGCTATTTAAAACCTAGCGCCTCCTTAGCTCAACTACCATCTTTCATTCCACACTACTCGGACTTATCACACAATATATCCCACGGCACTATGTACTGTAAGGGTCAAACACAAAATAAATCTTTCTTTCGAGACGGCCTTACCTCTAAGGTCTCTACATATAACATTCTAAGGCTCACACCTTTTTTATCCCCAAATCTTACTCGCTTAACTAACCATGATTTCTAATCACAATTTTTCACTTATGTTATCTGAATATAATACTTAAGATATACTCATCTTACACGCACTAATCTCTGTAGGTTAAGGATATACCAGATTCATCGCTTCACTCCCTTTAGTCGCTCTAATCAAATCTACCCGTAGGCGATAGCCAGGAAGATGATTTAACTACCCACCGATCCTCAAGGCTAAGTCCTCCTACTAGACACTCTTTCGACATCGACTCGACGGCCGCCAGAAATGAGCACCAACAAAGGACGACATTCTCCGGACGACATCCGCCACACCGCGGAATACCGAGGGAAAATCAATCCGCCGGCCGAACCTACGTAGCCGGAACCTAACTCGAGCTCACTAACTCCTCGCATACCCCGAACGCCCCGAACCCGCGGAGGACCTCTCAGATCGCGGAGGTGCATAATCTATCCGCGAGGCGACTCGCCAAAGTTACCAGCGACTCTTGCTGCTCGCCCTCTTCGCCCTTCAACCCGCCGATCTCTACGCTTTGGCTCGCCGCGCACAAGCCCGCATACGTGCCATGCTCAAGCCTAATCAAAAATTACTTTCGCACAACCTCTTAGATAGTCATCAAGACTCGCAGACGCCAGATACTCGTAGCCAAATCCATAGCTAGTAATGGTCGCTTTGCAATCTAAATTCTGCTCTGGCCGTGGAACCGGCGTTCAAATATCACGGCCGCAGAGGAACCGCCGCTGCGCTAAACTCGGGGCAGCGACGCCGCAGAACTCCCGAACGAAGCACCTAACTCAGTGATGGTTGGGCTCAGGCCTCGTGAACCTCTCAGATTGACTCGCAGCCTCTCACGCTTCGCCTCCCTCCCCGGCGGGTTTGCTACGCGAGGCATAACCTGAAGAGAAAGAAATACGTTAGAGGTCCAACTTACAACACGCCTCTAAGGCACGGCCTCAGAGTGAGAAGAATGGAAACCAATCCTAAATATCCTATAGCCTCCGACATTTGCAAGTGCACAACACACCGATAATCAAGACTTACTAGATACGGCTCAGACACTTTCCGAGGATTAATCGCTCGATACCACTTTTGTCACGACCCGATCCCGGCCCGTGATCGTGCCTTACCTCGCACCCTAGTGATACAACATCGTAGTAATCACGAACATAAAGCAATAACATGAAATAACATGAAGTATGAAATACTAACTGAGAAAACTTGCCTTTCAAGCATATATAAATCAATTTAAATCCGAACTATATCCCATATACAACTCGCCCACAACAAGAAGACATGCACTTAAGAGTGACATGACAACAATGGCGGACAGGCCCCGCCATACCTCGAACGTAAGCACTTCCACGACAGTGGACTATACCACGATAAGCCTCCAGAGAAACAGAGCTTCCCAAATGCCGAATCAGACCGAGAGCTAGGATCAACGATCGCGTACTTCAACTCGCAGATTTAACGCAGCTCGGGCGAGGTCAAGATAACAGTACCAAGTATGTGAAATCAAAATATCAGAATGAAATCATAGTAGTCTATAAAAAGCGAGACATGTATGATAACCAAACTACGCCACAATAAATAAGCAAATATGTCAAGTCGTGGACTCACGCCAAAGTCATCACTCAAATATAACTACGGGTCTCACGCCCATAACATCAATCACGCCCGTGGAATACCTTCCTCACCGCAGCCTATGATATAAAAGCACCAAGGAATACACATGAACACCGTGTCCCACTCGTGTCATCATAAAACCGCATTTGGGTAAGCATTTAAGGCATAGCCGACTACTAAAACCTACAAGATAAACAAGGTCATAAATCAGATTACGAGATCTGCCTATACCGCCACATGATCAAAGCCGCCACTTGCCCGCAAAGATCTAATGCGCGCTTCAGCCTCGAACTTCCCAGCCTCCGCATAAGCCACCCGATGGCCCGCATGGTATTCTCGCATCGAGGGTAGCTACTCCCGCAACGCCCCGACTCGCACCGCACGGCGACATAGACCGCATGACCATAAAGGCCGCAAACTAACTCGAACTCGTAGCCCGCACGGGTCACTGCACCGCATGAGGTATTCTCGAATCATAGGTCACACAGACTACCGAGTCTACCCGCAGACGGAGGCGCTTAACCCTAAAATCATGAGTGATATGATACTAACATAACAGCTTATCGTTAAACAACATAAGCACAATCAAGGGAAACCCCTTTACACAAACATCACAAAATACTAACACATGTAACATCCTAATATGTTTACTTATCAAATCAACAAGAAGGTATTACAAGGCTATCACAAACCAATACAATCAAGTTATTCACACAAGGTACTTTCTTCTTTATGTTAACAAGTTCGGGTTTTTATCCCCAAAGTACTGCATACATTAACTCTTTTAAAAGATCCGTTTCTTTCACAAAAGTCACACAATACCCGCAGTATAAAAATAGAGTGACTATCTTTTTAGGTAAACCCAAACACTTCCTTTTGTAAAATCAAGTAACCACATTATTTTCCAAACGTTCAAGTTTTCCTATTTTCAAATGCTCAAGTTTCTCATTTTCGAAAGGTTTCGTAGTTCATAGTATTAATCACTTAATAATATAATTCTCCCTTAAAACAAATTGAGAAACATATACCTTATATGCGAGTAGGTTATTCTTGTTTATAACAATCTTATATCAGCAGCCATGATCTAGGGAATGTAATATCATTTTGTCTCATCTTAGCTTCTATGCAGATTTGAGGTTTCACCGGTTTTAATAATACTTCATTAATCAAAACATTTCCCTTTATTAACGCCGCAGTTGGTTTGTCGATACTCATTCCGATTCAAATCAAGAAACATTATTCCTTTTAAAACTCAAGTACTCATTCTCACGAATGAGGTTTCACACAAAATTCATATTAATTTAATTAAGTCAAGTTTCTTATCTTTTAAGATCAGGTCTCTTAACTTCTAAAATCAATAAATCATTCATTTTATCTCCCTTAAGCTGTTATACCTAACTTTCCATAAAGCTATTATAACTCTTAAGTTTTAAAACCACAAAGCATTTTCTTACCTACATAAAGCTGTTATAATCCAACTTCCCATAAAGCCGTTATAACACTTTATGTTTTAAACCAATCAAATACCTTTAACACATGTACGCTCACCGCACTACATAGTTATACACATATCATGCTAGAAAAGATAGGAAGAGGTTCACATACCGCGACGATTATCGACTAATAGCAAAACGCCCAAGTACTTCAAACCGCTTGGCTACTCCTTAAGCCAAGTAGATCGCGCCACGCATAGTACTTCAACCTATAAGGCCCCAAGGCGCTTATTATCATCTAGATCTTATCGTAGAACATTCTACAGAAAATTCGGCAAAGACCTCCCCACCCCACCCACCCCGCAAATCACAGAATCTCCTCCTCTAACGAGGCCTACTGGCCAAGCCAACCGTGGGGTTTATACGTCTAACCGGACGTGTACAATTTCTACTTCACAGTAACATTACACAAGTCTACTGTAATACAGTCCTATGTAATTACAGTTCAGTTCTCTTTCTTTATATTCAGGCTTAAGTCAAAAGACATTGCCGACAGACTACGTTCAGTTCTATATATAGTATACTTCAACTATATAATCTTACAACATGTAATTTCCAATTACAATAGGGGGAACACGAATATTTACCTCGATAAGCCCAAATTTATCCAAGTTATAATGTCGATCCTGAGCAAGGTTTAGCTCCTACTCCGTGCGCTCCAACCCGCCTCCAAACCACCCTTAGAAGTTCTAACCAACTTCTACTTAATACTCCAACTAACTATGGAGATTTTTCTTAGGGTTTCGCTTGGATCAAGGGAAGTATAATAGTATTTCCGGCTTTTCAGATAGGTATAACCTTGGAATACTACAAGGTATTAGGGCCAAGGTATTTAGTGGTATAGTAACAATACTATGGAGAGTATTTCTACCAAGAGGAGGGTATTTATAGTCAAGCAAAGGCCAACCAACGGCCAAGATCACGCCAAGTGTGGTGCAAGTGTAGGCTAGGATTCACCCATGTGTACCTTATCCATCTACCCACAAAATATCCTACCAACTACTTGACAAAAAGCCAAGACCAATCGCCACTTTACCGCTTCACACTCCACCAATGAGAGGTGCCAAGTGTCGCCTCTCGCTGGTCAAAAATGTTTCGCCTCTCGTAAAAATCCGCAAAAATTAGAAATGACATCGCCGTTATTTACCCTACGCGAAGTTGTGTAAAACGCTTCGCCAAAAACGACTCTAACCGTGTCAGGCACAAAATAATCGCCAAGCCTACTTTAAAGTTCAAATTTCTACGACGCCCTCACGCACATACTGAAATACGGGTATAACACTTTCAAAACCAAGTGACTTATACTTTTAAAATCAAGACAAGTATACTTTTAAAATCAAGTTACTATCACCTCACGTATCACATGAAATCTAGATTCATTTAAAACGCCAGATGTCCACCGTACACTCATTTTATAAGGTTCATGCTCAAAGAAATATAGGAAGAGTTCCACATACCTCTTCGGCTAATCCACACGCTAAGTAGAATTTGCCACAAGTAGTACTTCAACCTATAATGAGAATAACACTTCTATTAACTTCATGATTCCTAGTGAGGTTAATACCAAGTAACGGTTCTCTTTCCTACAAAAATCAAGACTTCTCGCTTATATGCACTTTTCCACCTTCAAGAAGGTCAATTTCAACAACAACCAAGCCATAATTATGGGTACAACCAACAGTTAACCAAAGTGATTCACACATATTTCTCACGTAAAAACAACCCCTTAATTACGTGAAACACCCACTAAAATCACCATATTCCAACAACAACAAGTGGTAAAATGCGAGGCCTTTTAACATCTTTCCACACCCTTATTCCCTTAGGACTTTCATTAGTGATTACTACATTTAAACATGCATAAATGTGGCTGATTTTACAGCATTTCAATACCAAAACAAATTCCTAAAACTACACAACAATATCCAACAGTTTTATAGTAATTCTCGGCCAACTACTACAACCAAAGCTATTCCCATAACTTCTTATAATCCAATTTACATTCCAACACTTTTATATAAGTCATATCAACTTGTTAAAAACAAGATTCCTTCATGTTAACATGCAATATGTGATGATAACAACAACCATAACCAACGAATCCGACAACACCAAATCGCCCGCTTTTCAAGATGCCAAAACTGTGACATGTATTTCTTATTCTTCATTCTTCTTAATCACAAGTTAATCTATTAATTACTACAACATGTAATATCCAATTACTTCAAGAGGAAGAATAATCCTTACCTTAAATATTGCCCAAAACAGTCCAGTTAAAGTCGGTCCATAGTTTTGTCTTAGCTCATATTCTTCAAGTTCCAATCATACACATGTATCCACTACAAGCTTGTAACCATCTTTCCTTCTTGTTTTACTTCCAAAAAGTTCATAAACAAGCTTAGGATTTCCACCCAACTTTCGGCCAAACCGTGGTTGATAAACCTTGGAGAGTTAACTTGGTTTAGAACTTGATTAGGGTGCTTAATCTAGGAGAATAATCAACTTTTGTTCTTCACTTTTTGCTTGAAGAAAATCGAGACACAAGGCTAAGAGAAGAGAGAAGAGAAAACTTGGAAGATAAGATATTATGTGAATATGTCTAAGTCTTGCTATCACCTCTCTATATAGATCAATATCTCACAAGTGGAGGGGGACCCTGTTATACCCCGTATTTCCAGAGTATGTACGTAAGGGAATACGTACGTACAAAAGTTTAGCCTTAAAGATAGGCCAAGTTCGAAATTTGTACACAACTCGCTAAAAGAATCGCTTCCACTAAACGCTTCCACGCCTTTCAGAGTAAATTCCGCCATGCCATTTCTTATTTTTTGCGGATTTTTCCGAGAGATTTAAACATTTTGACCAACGAGGGCAACACTTGGCACCCTCCCATTGATGGACTTGAATCGCCCATCGACTTAAAATGGAGAAACATTGGCACGCTTTTTGTGCTACGGCACAAGTCAAGGAGTCAGGATATTTGTGTTTAGTTAATCCTCACCCTACACTTGCCTTGCACTTGTCTTCATCTTCGCCATTGGTCGCCAAGGCTCGAGCTATAAATACCCCTTTGATGAAGAGTTCTTCATCCACAAAGTTATCTTCCAAGTCTAAAAATCCTCTCCTCTCCTTAGTAGCCATTTCGCCCAAACACCTCCCCTCCTCAAGGTGGCCTCGCCGAATACCCCCTAGCCTAGCCGAAATCTACCCCTCCCTTGGTAGAAAAGTTGTCTTCTAGTATCGTTATAATGCCCAAAATACCCTAGCCCAAATCCCTTAGTCTTTGGTAGAAGTTGTGAAGAACTTCTAAGGTTTCGAGCTACCATGCATAACTTGTGAGAGCTAAACTTGCTCAGCGCGACTTTATCTAGGATATTATCGGGCTTACCGAGGTAATAATCCTAACCTCTTTGAATTAGAGAATACTTACATCGTTGTAGTATAAGGATAAGTATAAATACTTAGAAGAATATCACGTAAAAGAATTGAACTATTACCACAAGAAGGTTTTAAAAGAAGAATAATCACACTGCACTCACATAGGACTGCTTTCATCAAGACTTAAATAGCTCACCGTAGGTCAGGCGCCCGACTTTCCGTAGAATTATGAACCCCGCTTAGAATGACCTCAGTAGTCTTTGATAGATATTCGTGACTATTATAGTCGACTCTCCACGCGACATATTCAACTCAAGTGTGGTTTTCATTGGTATGTATGTGATTCTTCCTAAAGCATGATATTTTACAATATATAGTACGCAGACGCATACGTGTTAATCGAATAATACTTATGGTAATGCCTCACGCTTAAGCTCAATAACAAAGAATCAAAACATTTCAAAAGAATACTAATCATTTTTAACAAGATAAATATTTGGTTTTAAAACAAAGCTTAAGAGTTATACTAGCTTTATGGGAAGTTAGGTATAACAACTTAAGAAAGATGAAAAGGAACTGCTTATTGTTTGTTTATAAAAGCCTTGTATTGATTTCTAAGTGTAAGGATTGTTTGATAAGTAGACACGCATGACGCTACCCGTGTTAGTGTCTTGTAATGCCGGTAAAGGGTCATTCTGCACAGACGCCGCTAACCCAGAAGTCCGCAGATCGTTATTGTATCACCTACCCTCGACTTATTTATACCGGTGGTCGCCTCGACGCGGTCTATACGGCTTACGCGGTTCGCGAGACTATGCGCGAGCAGGATGCTCCGTGATTGATCATTCCGGCGCTTAGCCCGACGCGGGATTCTACGCGTCCGCTGAGACTACGCGCTTTTGAGGCTACGCGGCCGCGGAGCTCAGGCGGACGCCGGGTTGGCTGCCCTCGACGCGAGGTATACCTACGCGGTCTGGCGTGACCTACGCGATCGCGGAAGTCCAGACTAGGCACGCACGATACTACGGGCGATCGCCTTGCTTCGATCATTCGCGCCTAGACTAGACTCAAGGGCTTCCTAGCATCGTATTGTTTGTGATATGGCACTATGTGCAATTGAATCGATTGTATTTGTGAAAAGGTTTTAAATACTTTGATTTCATTTTAAAGTACTTTATAGTTTCACATACTTGGTACTGTGATCGACTTCCTTGGGCCGCTCACGCCGCAGGCAAAGTGCAGTGCTAGATCCGCATCCCAGATCTCTTTGCATTGGTGTCGTGAGCTCCATCTTCTCCGAGGCTCTACTTTCGTATGATCTCCCGTATTGTAGATAGTTTGTACAGGTAATGGCGGCCCCGTCCCGCCATAGTTGTATATTTCCTGAGGTCTGTAGTCATGTTGTACAGTTTGATGTAATCGCTAAACCTTGTTCATATATATACGCCGAAAGGCGACGCTTGTTCACATAAATCGGTCTTATTTTATAAATCGTTTCATGTCTTGTTTTATATTTCCGCCGATTTCTCGATGATGACTACTGGGTGCCCCTGCAGGCACCACCACGCCCCGAACGGTCGTGACAAAAGTGGTATCGTGAGCGCTTAATCCTCTGAAAGTGTCTACAGATCGTATCTAGTAAGTTCGATTATCGGTGCGTGCACCACACCAATAATCGTGAGGCTATAGGATATTTAGGATCGTTTCATTCTTCTCATTCCGAGATCGCTTTAGAGTCAGGTTATAGGTCGACCTCTAACGTATTCCTTTCCCGTACGCTTATGCCTCCACGCAGGCAACCCGCCCGTATGGCAAGGCAATGGCGGAGTCGCTAGCAGACACCCAGAGTTACGAGGGCTCGTGCCCGCCTATACCGTAGACGGCGAGTTCTATGACGCCGCCGGGCCCCAAAGAGACCACGCACCCACACCTCCCGCCCCACACCGCTGGAGGAGTTAGGTACAAGGAGACGGCCCACCTTTTGGCTAAAGTCAGGCCCGACACGGAGAGATCGACGCGACAGCCTCCAGCCCGGGCCGCACCAGTAGGCACCCGAGGCGATAGTTTGAGGTCGCGAGATTTCGAGTCAGAGCCCGCCAGAGTTTTACTGGTCGAGGCCGAGGATGATCCGCAGGAGTTCATCCGCCACCGCAGAGGATTACGCGGTGATCGTGGCTTCGAGATCGAGGTCGTGATATTCGGTTCGCGACGGCCGCGCGGACACCGCAATGATTGGTTTGATTCACTGAGCTTTCCGGGAGAGCATGCACTCCAGCAAGATGGGATGAGTTTTCAGAGGCTTTTCACACACTTCGCCTCCGCAGATGAGGGCACGAGCCGATAGATTCTCGCTGGCCAGACAGTGGGACGCACCGCCGTGGAATACAATGTCGAGTTTGATTCTTTGGCTAGATATGTCCCAAGATTGGTAGCAGATATGGAGGATGTGGTACACCGCTACGCCACCGCTAGATGATTATATGGCCGAGTCATGCGGGTGTTTCTCTTCACCGTATGGACATTACCCGCACGCAGCCCATGCACCAGATGCGAGGAGCGCAGAGACCGCCGGGTAGAGCGATATCGCAAGAAGGCATGCCAAGACGGCGGTTCTTTCGTGGTCCTCGTGGTGGCGTCGCAGAAGTCCGCATTTGCACCACGGCCAAGCAGAGCGCTCTACCTCATTTTCATCCCAACCAGAGCGGTCGGGGCGTGTCGTGGCCCTGGACTTGGATTTCCAGTAGCGAGGTGCTAACTGCTCGAGGTGTGCCCGCTGTGGCGTATACCATTCTCGAGTCAGACCGAGCTTGCTATACTTGTGGCCGCAGGTCACTTTGCGAGAGTTTGTCCGACCGGGCGTACCGGTAGGCTCACCACAGGTGCTGCCGCTTCATCCTCGACGCTTACTCGCCTGAGCAAGGTACATACGGATCGGGTCGCGGCAGGTCGTGGCGCAGTCGCTTCTAGCGGTCCTCGTAACCGCATATATGCTTTGTCCACCGACAGATCGTGAGGCCTCACCGATGTCGCCACGGTACCTTATCGCTCTGGGTTTGATGTGTATGCTTTGATAGATCCGGTTCTACTGTCCTATATATCTCCCCTTGTTGCTAGTAGGATAGGGATAGAGCCTGAGTCCATAGACCCTTTCGAGGTGGCTACGCCAGTGGGTGATTCGGTGGTAGCTCGACGGGTATATAGGGCTTGTCCTGTGACCATTTACAGTCGTCAGACCCTAGCCGACTTGATAGAGTTGGAGATGATTGACTTCGACGTGATTATGGGGATGGATTGGCTAGCTTCTTGCTACGCCAACGTGGACTGTAGAGAGAGAGTAGTTCGGTTCCGCTTTCCCGAGCCGGTTGTTGAGTGGGAGCACACGGTATCGCCGAGGGTAGGTTTATTTCCTACCAAGGCTAGGAAGACGGTGCAGAAGGGTATATCTACCATCTCGCTCGAGTGTTTGATCGAGGCCGCGTACCAGATTTTCACCGCCTCCGTAGTCACGAGTTCCCGCACGTGTTCCTGCATGACCTCCCGCATCCTCCCGAGAGGAGATTGAGTTTTGTATTGACATATTGCGGATACTCGCCTATTTCCATTCCGCCATACGTAACGGCACTGCCCGAGTTGAGAGTCAAGGATCACTTAGGGATTTGCTAGAGAAGGGCTTCATTAGGCCCATGTTTCTCCCGGGGCGCCAGATTGTTCGTGAAGAAGAAGGGCGGGACGCCGCGCATGTGTTGATTACAGTGAACAAGGTGACCATTAAGAATACCCTTCCTGTGATTGATGATTTGTTCGACCATTGCGAGCGCGAGATGTTTCTCCAAGATTGATCCGTCGCTATCATCGTTCGTGTCGAGAGGTGGATGTCCCAGGATCGCATTCGGACCCTGTGACGCATTATGAGTTCGGTCATGTCTTTTGGGTTGACCAATGCTCGCAGATTCATGGATTTGATGAACCGAGTGTTCAAACCATTTTTGGACACGCTTGTGATAGTGTTCATTGATGATATCTTGGTTTATTCTCGCCAGAGCAGGAGCACGCGAGCATTTGGGCGATCGTGGCCGATTCTCCAGACTGGCAGCTGTACGCCAAGTTTTCCAAATGTGAGTTTTGGTTGACTTGATGGCGTTTCTTGGGCATATTGTCGGTGATGGCATTCGAGTTGATACTGGCCAAGATCGAGGCGATCCAGACTTGCCGAGACCTACTACTCCGAGAGGTTCGCGATTTCGGGCCTCGCAGTTATTATCGGTTCGTGGAGAAGTTTGCTTTATCTTCGCACCATTGACTAGGTCGACTCGTAGGCGGCCAAGTTTCGATGGTGATGCTTGTGGCGTGGTTTCCATTCTGAAGGAGATCGACGACCGCCTCGTTCTTACTCTTCCGAGGTCCGATGGTTATGTCGTGTATTGTGATGCGCCGTGCATCGGGTTGGGATGTGTATTGACGCAGATGGCAGGTTATAGCATATGATCCCGACGGTGAAGAAACACGCAGGAACTACCCCACCCATGATTTGGAGTCGCGTACCGTGATTCACGCTTTCAAGATCCGGAGGCACTATTTGTATGGGGTTCACGTGGATATTTATACGCACCACAAGAGCCTCCAAGATATCTTCACCAGAGGAGTGAACTTACGACGAGACGGTGGTTAGAGTTGCTTAAGGATTACGATGTTGATATCCTATACCACCGGGAAGGCCAACGTTGCGGCGTATGCCTTAGTCGTAGGTCGATGGGAGCCTATCGATGTGCAGCTAGAGAGGAGGACATGGTTCGTGATTTGCATCGCTTAGCGAGCCTTGGTGTCCGCTTGATTGATTCCGATAGCAATGGGGTTAGAGTTCGCGAGGTTGCCGAGTCTTCCATCGCCGGCGAGGTGAAGAGGCAACAGCTCGAGGATCCACTTTGATTCGATATCGCGTCTGACTCTTCGTGAGGGCGGTCCTGAGTAGCAAGATGGGGTGCTAAGGTTTGAGGCGCATGTGTGTTCAGATGTTTCAGACTTGGCAGTTCTCGGGAAGCACACAAGGCATTACTCTATCCATCCGGTCGACCAAGATGTACCACGACCTTAGATCCGTGTATTGGTGGGATGGCTTGAAGAGGACGCTGCGAGTTCGTAGCTCAGTGCCCGTGTTGTCAGCAGGTGAAGGTGGAGCACCAGAGGCCCGGTGGTTTGTTACAGGCGATAGAGATCCCGACCTGGAAGTGGGAGGTAATCAACACGGACTTCATCACAGGATTGCCTCGCACTCAGAGGAGACATGATTCTATATGGGTTATCGTCGACAGGCTGACGAAATCAGCCCACTTTCTTCCCGTCAGGACGACTTTTTCGGCTGAGGATTATGCCAGGCTTTACATCCGAGAGATCGCCGACTACACGGAGTCCCTACGATCATATCGCATGCAGGAGCCCGGTTTCGGCTAACCTGAGGTCCTTCCAGAGGGTTTAGGACGCAGTGAGCCGAAAATCGCATTTCATCCACGCATGACGGACAGCAGAGCGCACTATCCGCACTTCGAGGATATGTGCGAGCTGTGTTATTGACTTTAGTGGTAGTTGGGAGGATCATTTGCCTCAGTTGAGTTCGTGATATAATAATAGCTACCACCCAAAGATTCGGATGGCGCCTTACGAGGCCTTGTATGGGAGGAAGTGCAGATCGCCTATAGGTTGGTTCGACGTGGGCGGACAGCTAGTGGGACCAGATTTGGTACAAAGAGTGGATAAGTGCGGCTTATCCGAAATGCGGCTTATCGACATTCAGTCGGTAAGTCGATGCAGATCATCGCCGTCGGCATCTTGAGTTCGAGGTTCATGATTGGGTTTTCCTAGGTGTCACCCACGAAGGGTGTGATGAGATTCGGAAGAAGGGAGCTCGTGCCAAGGTACATCGGGCGTTTCGATTGTCCGCAGGTAGGCAAGGTTGCTTACGAGTTGATCCGCCGTCCGATCCGGAGGCGGGCATCCGGTGTTTCACGATCTACGCCGGCGAGATGTACGGATCCATCTGGGTGCACCCGATTGACGATGTCGGTGATCCAGGGCTATCGATGAGAGATTCCCATAGCGATAGTCGATCGTCGTTAGCGTCCGCGACGAAGGACGTGGCTTCCGTCAAAGTCTTGTGGCGAACGAGCTCAGGAAGAGATGACGTGGGAAGCCGAGGAGGACATGAGACAGAAGTATCCTCACCTATTCCCCACACCTCCATGTAATTCACTTTCCTACTTGTAAATTTCCATTATCATTTATGCCTAAGTGTTGTTTTGTGGCCGTGTGTGGCATTTGCTAATCGCTTAAGCTTCGATAATCAGATTGAGAAGGAACATTCGACGAATGTTTCTAATGAGGAGAATGTTATACCCGTATTTCCGTAGTATGACGTAAGGAATACGACGCATAAAAGTTTAGCCTTAAAGATAGGCCAAGTTCGAAATTTGTACACAACTCGCTAAAAGAATCGTTTTCCGACGAAACGTTTCCACAGCTTTCGTAGAGTAAATTCCGGCTATGCCATTTCTTATTTTGCGGATTTTTCCGAGAGACTAAACATTTTGGACCAACGGAGGGCAACACTGCACCCTCCCATCGATGGACTCAATCGCCCATCGACGAAAATGGAGAAACATTGGCACGCTTTTGTGCCATGGCACAAGTCAAGGAGTTGGTAGGATATTTGTGTTTAGTTAATCCTCACCCTACACTTGCCTTGCACTTGTCTTCATCTTCGCCATTGGTTGGCCAAGGCTTGAGCTATAAATACCCCTTTGATGAAGAGTTCTTCATCCACAAAGTTATCTTCCAAGTCTAAAAATCCTCTCCTCTCCCTTAGTAGCCATTTCGCCCAAACACCTCCCCTCGTGAAGGTGGCCTCGGCCGAATACCCCCTAGCCTAGCCGAAATCTAACCACCCTCCCTTGGTAGAAAAGTTGTCTTCTAGTATCGTTATAATGCCCAAAATACCCTAGCCCAAATCCCTTAGTCTTTGGTAGAAGTTGTGAAGAACTTCTAAGGTTTCTTGGAGCTACTGGGCATAACTTAGGAGCTAAACCTTGCTCAAAGCGACTTTATCTAGGATATTATTGGGCTTACCGAGGTAATAATCCTAACCTCTTTTGAATTGTAGAATACTTCTGTTGTAGTATAAGGATAAGTATAAATACTTAGAAGAATATCACGAAAAGAATTGAACTATTACCACAGTAGAAGGTTTTAAAGAAGAATAATCACACCGCACTCATAGGACTTGTTTCCTTTGAAGACTTAAATAGCTCACCGTAGGGTTGTCCGCCCGACTTTCCGTAGAATTATGAACCCGCGCTTAGAATGACCTCGAGTAGTCTTTGATAGATATCCGTGACTATTATAGGTGACTCTCTGCGACATATTCACTTCGCGGTGGTTTTCATTGAGAAGGTATGTGATTCTTCCTAAAGCATGATATTTTACAATATATAGTACGGTGACGCATATGTGTTAATCGAATAATACTTATGGTAATGCCTCACGGCTTAAGCCTAATAACAAAGAATCAAAACATTTCAAAGAATATCGAATCATTTTTAACAGAAGATAAATATTTGGTTTTAAAACAAAGCTTAAGAGTTATACTAGCTTTACGGGAAGTTAGGTATAACAACTTAAGAAAGATGAAAAGGAATGCTTACTTGTTTGTTTATAAAAGCCTTGTATTGATTTCTTAAGTGTAGAAGGATTGTTTGATAAGTAGACACGTTATGATGCTACGTGTTAGTGTCTTGTAATGCCGTAAAGGGTCATTCTTTGCAGACGCTGCTAACCTAAGTCCGCTGTCATTATTATTGTATCACCTACCCTCGACTTATTTATACCGAGGGCTTGCTTCGACGCGGGTCTATACGGCCTACGCGGTCTGCGAGACTACGGAGCGCGGTATGCTCGTGATTGATCATTCCGGCGTTTAGCCCGACGCGGGGATTCCTACGCGGTCCGCTGAGACTACGCGGTCTTTCGAGGCTACGCGGCCGGGAGCCCAGCGGACGCCGGGTTAGCTGCCCCGTCGCGAGTATACCTACGCGGTGCGTGTGTGACCTATGCGGATCGCGGAAGTCCGTGACTAGGCGCAGAATGATACTACGGGCGATCGCCTTGCTTCGATCATTCGCGCCTAGACTAGACACATAGCTTTCTAATCGTTATTGTTTGTGATATGGCACTATGTGCAATTGTCAGATTTGTGAAAAGGTTTTAAATACTTTGATTTCATTTTAAAGTACTTTATAGTTTCACATACTTGGTACTGTATCGACCTCCTTGGGCGCGTTCACGCCGCAGTAAGTGGCAAGCAGTGCTAGATCCGCATCCTAGGATCTCTTTGCATTGGTGTCGTGAGCTCCATCTTCTCCGAGGCTCTACTTTTGGTATGATCTCCCGTATTGTAGATAGTTTGTACTGATCAGGTATGGCGGGGCCCCGTCCCGCCATAGTTGTATATTTCCTCAGAGTGCATGTAGTCATGTTATGCGATGTCGGATCGCTAAACCTTGTTCATATATATATGCCGAAAGGCGACGCTTGTTCACATAAATCGTGGTCTTATTTTATAAATCGTTTCATGTCTTGTTTTATATTTCACCGATTTCTCGATGTATGACTACTTGGGTGCCCGGTAGTGCACCACGGCCCTAACGGGTCGTGTGCACCCACTTGTCCACTTGTCTCACAAATATCTCCCACACTTGTCCACTTGTCTTCCCTTCACAAATATCTCCCACACTTAGCCATTTTTTTCCAAATTTCGAGCCCCCCAAAAATTGTGAAATTTTCGGTGGGCCCCACTTTATCAATGTCAAGACTTAATTAATCCACACTAAGTCCATAATCCATATTAGGGAATCTAACTCCGGAGTTAATAAATTTTCGTCTTCACATTTTCCCAGAATTTTCCATAAAAAAAATGTAATCATACTATCCTTCCAATATTCAAACCTTAGTTACTTAAGTACGTTCTCATATTGATGCCTTGGAAATACGGGGTGTAACACTAACATTATGGAAACATTTGAATGGTGATAACCGATCCGAATTGCGAAATTAATCCATTTTATGAGCCGTTAGTAGGTTATATATTTAATAATGATCTTATCTAATCAACTGTGAACCTAGAAAATGTAAAACAAACTGGTTATATCTTAGATTCTATGCGGATGGAAATTCTAATCATTTCAATATAATTGATTGTCGATATCTTTTTCATTTAACGCTGCAATGGCTTGTTCGATACCTTTTTCATTAGTGTTGTAACTTAGCAAGATCAACTCGACTCCAATGCTTACTAAAAACTCTTACCAACATCTCCCATAAGACTTGTTAAGGACTTAGGAATAATTTAGACATGCCTTTAGCATAGAATCAACAACATGAATACTCCTTAACTTCTAAGAGTAGAATAACTTTTGAAACAATACCACAGTTATGGTTCACACGTAGAACATGCCAAATAAAGAAGGAAGAGGTTCACATACCTTATCGGCGAACTAACTAACTCAACAATCTAGAATCCGCCTCAAGTAGTACTTCAACCTATAAATACAATAACATGTATATCAACTCCATACTTACTAATGTAGGTCAATACCAAGTAATGACTCTTTTTTTTTTATAAAAAATTGGACAGCACTTCCCCTACTTATACGTACTTTTCCACCTTTCAAGAAGGCCAATTTCATCAACAACCAAGCACCAATTAAGGGCACAATCAAACAGTTAACCAAGGTGATTCACACACCTATTTCTCACGTAAAAACTGCCCCATAATCTCAATAAAACAGTCCACTAAAACAACAATGAGGGTAAAAAGCGAAGCCTTTCTATACCTTTCTACACCCTTATTCCTTTAGGACTTACATTAGCAATTACTACACTTAAACATGCATATTGGTGGCTGAATTTCCAGCATATACACGCCACAAAACAGTCCCTAAAACTGCATCACAATACCCCACCGTTTTACCACAGTTTCGGCCAACATCAAGACTCCAAACCAAAGCCCTTTTTCATAACTCTTATAATCCAATATAAGTTCAACATTTCATATAAACCATATCAACTTGTAATAACAACATTTCCTTCATTTTAACATGCAAGTAGTGACGTTCATAACAACAATAACCAACGAAATCCAAGATACTAAAAACTGCCTAGATTTCGGCCAACATGATAAACAACCTCATGCATTTCTTATTCTCCATTCTTCTTAATAAAAATGTTCATCCCTTAACTATAACAACATGTAATATCCAATTACTTTAAAAGAAGAAGAACTCTTACCTTAAATTTTAGCCAAAACAGTCCAGATAGTCACGGCTCCATCCTTCACTTCCACACCTTTTCTTCAAGTTCCAACAACACCCATGTATCCTCTACAAGCTTGTAACCATCTTCCTTTCTTGTTTTGCTTCCAAAAAAGTTCATCTAAAGCTTAGGGTTTTCATAGGCAGTTTCAGCCATCACCCAAATCCTACTATTTTGGAGAGTAATCTAGGTTTAACACTTAGTTATGAAGCTTAATCTTGGAAAAATAAGTGATCTTGATCTTCACTTTGCTTGGAGAATTCGAAAACCTAAGGCTAAGGAAGTGAGAAAGAAAACTTTTGAGGATCTTGTGAAATGAATTAAGTCCAAGTCTTGCTATACACCTTTCTATATAGATTATCTTTGCAAGACAAGTGGATGAGGGACACATTTCACCCTCCTATTGATCACATTTTCTTTTCACCAAAATGTCTATATACTTGGCCAAAATATCTTAAAATCGAAGGGCCCCACAAAATTATGAAATTTTCGGTGAGCCACATATTATCTATGCCAAGACTTCATAATACTATACTAAGTTCATAAATCTAATTAGAAGAATTAAACTCTAAGTTAATAATTTTTGTCTTCACATTTGTATCCAAAAAAATTCCATATCCGAAAATGCAAGTATACTTTCCTTCCAACCTTCACATCTTATTTCCTTACTTACGTTTTCATTTCATTGCCCTGAAATTACGGGGTGTAACACAATTACACCTCCTAACTAGCGCATCCTCATACATTCTCTTCACATGTCCGAATTATTTCAGCCTAGCTTCTCTGATTTTGTCCTCCACGGTGTCCCCTCCGACCTTGTCTCGTATGACATCGTTTCTAATCATATCTCTCCTAGTATGAACACACATCAATCTTAGCATCCTCATCTCCGCTACCTTCATCTTCTGAACATGAGCGTTCTTGATGACACATTCTTAGAGCAAACACCTAGGAAGCGGGCCCCCATTTCATCCATTCTGCTTCAATATGGTGAGTGAAAACATCGTCAATCTCTCTATCCTCTCGTATTATGGACTCAAGATAATTGCAGCTTCATCTTTTGGGTATATCTTATGCCTCGATCTTCACTTCCACATTTGTATCTCGCATTACGTCACTAAACTTGCACTCCACGTACTCCGTCTTAATCATGCTTAACTGAAAACCTTTAGACTCTAAGGTAATCCTCCAAACTTCCAACATATAGTTAATTCCACTGTGCATCTCGTCAATCAAAATTATGTCATATGCAAATCACATAGATCACGACACCTCCTCTTGAATATGACATATTAATTTGTCCATCATAATAAAAACAGCTAATGGCTGATCCCTGTTGCAACCCCATCACGAGGGAACATGTAGGTATTTTCTCTAATTCTCTAAACACTTAAAAGTTGTCGAGGCAATTTATTTGTTTTAGTGTTTTGTACAATATTTTTTACCTTTTAAAGACAAAAAAGTTACAGCTTTGTATTCAATTAGAACAAATCGAAATTTTGAAGGGAGTCTTAGAGTAACTGGTAAAGTTGATGCCATGTGAGCATGAGGTCATGAGTTGAAGTCGTGGAAACAATTTCTTCCTGTGGTCCGACCCTTATTCAGACTCTGCGCATAGCGGGAGCTTAGTGCACCAGACTGCCCTTTTAGAACAAATCCTTCTCCGGGTCCTACGTATAGCGAGAGTTTAGTGAACCGAATTGTCATTTTAAAATAAATTGAAGTTTTCGAACCAAATAAATTGAAACCAGAAAAAGAAAATCGAATTATCTGATTTTCATCAAATTATAAGTAATTGATAAGAATTAGACGATGACGTGTATGAACGTGGGGGGGGGGGGGGTGTACTAGAGGAAGCAACCGTAACGTATGGACGTGACACAATACCATTCTCATTATGCTGACTCTTGTCCCTCTTTCCTTTCCTACAAAAAGCAACAACTTCACGAATCATTTTACAACAAAGGTTTCCCTTTTCTTTCTTCACTTTTCTTACAATTTATTTTTCTTTCTATTTTGCAGGAAATGATGAGTTTTTAGTCACTTCAATTCGTCGAAATATCTTAACTTTGTGGGTTTCTTCTTACAATTATCTCCCGTCTCAGGTTGGTTTCTGTTAACAAGTAAGTCTTGCTTTCTTGTTCATAACTTGTCGTCTATTATATTTCACCTTTTTTATATTACTGTATGAATTCGAACTCAAAGAATTTTTCTTTTTTCTGATCATAAGTTTCTGTTTTGTTTTATTGGAAAACGGGCGGACTGAAAAGTGTGAGGATACTGTGGGCTTTTGTTAGTTACAATCATTTCTTTAGGAGTTGTGGAAATTTCACTTGCTTCGTCCGTCCAGAATGACATATTTCCTTTTTAGCCTTTTATTCTTAATGAGATTATTTATAATCACACAAATATTTTTGGCTTGTTTTATGCCACAAAATTTAAAAGTTTCATTTATTTC
This sequence comes from Przewalskia tangutica, assembly GCA_029844215.1. Classification (NCBI taxonomy): domain Eukaryota; kingdom Viridiplantae; phylum Streptophyta; class Magnoliopsida; order Solanales; family Solanaceae; genus Przewalskia; species Przewalskia tangutica. The sequence goes on from CM056718.1 coordinate 53,356,461, forward strand.
TTAAAACTCCGTGCCAGTCAAAATGTTAATCATATAAATTGACAAGGAGGAAGTAGTTATTTAACAAGAGAACCCCATAGAAACAAGGTATTCAATAGGGGAAACCAACTAGTCCTATAAAAAAAATTTGAAGAAAAAAAAATGTAGTGATACCATAGCTGGACGGAGGTTACTGTTACTTACATCTCCTATGGTCGAAAGCAGTCTCATAAGTTTGGTGCGATGGAATGACAGTGTAGAGAAAGGAGTGAGATTTATAGCATTTCCTAGTTTTTGAGAATTTCTATGTTGTCCTAAAAGACAAATTACAGAATGCTGTAATACAATGGGCCCAAATGGAATAGAGTGGATGCCCATTCATCTAGCGGTCTAATAGTTTCAGATTTGAGACATAGTTGTTGCTGTAACAGTTCAAATGTATGAACAATTGTTAATGTGCTTCAGATATTTGGAAATACTATAGGATACTTTATCTAAATATTTCCTTTATTGCGTGCATCCAAGAAACTTTTAGGGACTAGAGTGAGGTAAACTTAGAAGATTGTTTAAAGTTTCAACAAAGCAAAAAGTTGTACGAGAGCTGCTTTACAGTTTGTTCATCTTCCATTACAAAATTTTATATAGTAGATATGTAGTTTGCTTGTTCTGATGTAATAAAGGTTTGACGTTTTTTATGTGATTGTATCTCTCCTCCAGATAGGAATATTTATCCCTGCGCTGAGATAATATCTAACTTAATAAATATGGAATTCAGTTTACTTCTGGATTGCTGTGTGCCTCAGTTACTATATTTAGAAAATAAGACGTCTTATTACAGGAGAATGGCTGGGAAAGCTGTGGATAAGCCTCCAACATCTGCTTTTGACTTTGAGATTGTTGAAGGTGTTTCTGATCACCTTACAATTGTGATGGCATCTTCTAGCCGGAGTAGCCCATGGATTGACCCTGCAACTATTAAACTTAAACATAGAATTGGAAGGGGTGTATTTGGTGATGTTTGGCTAGCAACTCGTCACCAAACAACTGCAGATTATGACGAGTATCATGAAGTAGCTGTTAAGATGTTGCATCCTATGAAGGAGGATAACATCAATCATGTCTTAGATCATCTGGCAAATTTGTTTACTCAGTGTCAAGGACTACAACATGTTTGCTGGCTTCAGGGACTCTCTTTGATAAATGGAAAGGTGAACTATTTTCTCGGCATAGTGTTAATGGTATAATTTGTGCTACATTTCTGAAATACTTCAAACATTCCTGCAGCTATCCATTGTCATGAAGTTCTATGAAGGTTCGATTGGTGATAAAATGGCTCGTGCGAAGGGAGGAAAGGTGTCCTTGCAAGATGTTATCAGGTAATGTTGCCATAATTTGATTATGTGTGGGAAAATATGATATTATGGTTTATCCATTCTGGTGATCGTAACAGGTATGGGACTGATCTTGCTCGTGGAATAATGGAGCTACATTCGAAGGAGATCTTGATTCTTAATCTTAAACCACATAATTTCCTTTTGGATGAAAATGATCATGCGATTTTGGGGGACATTGGGATTCCTTATATGTTTCTTGGACTTCCTTTGCTAACTTCAGATATGTCAAGAAGACTTGGCACCCCAAATTACATGGCTCCAGAACAATGGCAGCCAGAAGTTAGAGGTCCCATATCCTTTGAGACAGATTCATGGGGATTCGGTTGCAGCATTGTGGAGATGCTGACTGGTTCCCAGCCATGGAGCGGTAAAGCAGTTGATGAAATACATAAATCTGTTGTACAGAAACAAGAGAAACCACATTTTCCTGCAGGCCTCCCTCCTGCGGTTGAAAATGTCATAATTGGTTGTTTTGAGTATGATTTCCGGAATCGACCTCTGATGGGAGACATATTCCAAGCATTTCTAAGGTATCAAATTTAATTTGTTTTGTAAGGAAATTGACATGAACCTTTATTTCCTTTGTCTTTCAGACTACTTGTATATTTTTCATTTTTTTAAAGAAACAAACTTATGAAACTGGTTAGCTTAGGGATTTGAGATCTCATATATGATACATCCACTATACAATAACATACCAGTATAATCCCACAAGTGGGTTCTGAGGAGGGTAGAGTGTACACAAACATTACCCCTACCTTGGGATGCAGAGAGGCTGTTTCCGAAATACTCTCGGCTCAAGAGAAAGCATGACAAAAAATGTCAGACAATAGTTGACAGAAGTGAGGCAGCCATGGCAAAATACTATAGATAAGCATTATGAAAAAAGTAACATTAACTGCAGCAAACTAATACGATAGTTGAAGTACAAGAAACAACAGATAGTAACAAAATTCAAAGAACAAGAAACTACAGAAATTGATACATCCACTATAATTTGTTTTAAAGAAACAAAAGAAATAAGCATTTTTCCCTTTAGAGGCTACCGTCAGGATTAGGCTTTAACTTGTATACTTCTTATTTTCATTCTTTTTTTGTGTGGGAATATTAGCTCTAACTTGAATATCATAATAGTATCTTAATTTTTTTATTTGTAATAATTTCTCTGTTGTGTCATGGGTTCAAGCCGTGGAAAAAGCCTCTTGCAGAAATATGAGGTAAGACTGCGTACAATAGACCCTTGTGGTCCGGCCCTTCCCCGGACCTCGCGCATAGCGGGAGCTTAGTGCATCGGTCTGCCCTTTAATTTCTCTGTTGTGCGAAGATGAGCCTTGGAGTAACTGGTAAAGTTGCCTCCATGTGACCAGGAAGTCATGAGTTCAAGCCGTGAAAACAACCTCTTGCAGAAATGTGTTGCAGAAATGTGAGGTAAGACTGCGTACAATTGACCCTTGTGGTCCTGCCCTTCCCCGGACCCCGTTAGTGCACCGGGCTGCCCTTAATTTCTCTGTTGTGCGCTATGGCATCATGAAGAGTATTCTTGCCCTTGACTGGAAAAATGTGTGCTTGAAGATTTCACTTTCCGTTTCAAATTTCTGGTGTTGAAATTATCAAACAGGAAAGTGAGCTTGCTTCTCATTACCGTGTTTGGTCTCTTGTCTTTGCCTGGCTCGTTGTCACCTGTGTTGAAAAAAGGTTTGGAACCCTCGATAGTACTTTTTGAGGCTCAACACCCCCTCCCCCCCCTCCCCCCCCAAAAAAAATGTAAGGTCCCGTTAGCCTGGGAGAAGATGGGGATAAAGAGTAAGGATTAGAGCCCCTTAGCTTCTCCGGGCACTGGACAGAGGTTAGCTCTATAAATGTTAGAGCCAAGTATAGTGTTGTGTAGTAGTTGGCACTTCTAGGCTCTTTCTTGGCTACTGGATCACTACAGTGCTTGCAAACCCTCCCCCGCCCATTTCAGCACTAGTTGAACGGCTTTGTAAAGTTGTCTCTCTCCCTAACTTCACGTTTTCCCAACTAAATGTCTCTAGTTTGTTCAAACACGTGTTCTGAGTATCTCTGACCGTTGATCATGCATGTGTACTTTTGATGTGGCTGATGTGGCTTAAAGGCATATGAATCATACTTAGGGAGTGTGAATATGGAAAAAGCATCACTAGCCCTAGTTTAAGGAGAGAGGCCAGAGAACCTGTAGGTATAAAAGAAAGCTATAAGTTCAGTCGGATACCATATAGTCACCATTAACGGAATTCGGACCATAAAAACCCCAGCAATGGAAAGGAGGTTGTCCTCCTCCTCCTTTTTGTTTGTCTGTCCACTTCACCATGTAGAAAAGGGTTGGGGTTTCTTCTAGTAGATAGAGGAAAGGGTAAAGGGACTAGATGGTTTTTTGGTTGAGAAGGTCTTGCACTAACCAAGAAACATGAGGACCCGATGTCGAAGGCTTTCTCCAGTGGTGGTCCTTTTTATCTAATTCAGCCGATTGCTCCTTTTGTAGATATGTTTTTTGAGTGTTATATAAGAGTTTTGGAGAGGAAAAAGGACATTTAGTATAGGGAAGCACAACCACGAGATTTTCTGGCAAGGTCGCCACCAGTGGTTTTCTGCCTAAAGATGGGCAAACTGATACAATCCTAATTAGCTGTATTTCCATTTAAGTGTTCTTGTATCAGTTGGGTTAGTTAGCCGAGCACGTGACTCGCACGTGGTCCCAATAGTTGTTAAGTCGGTTAGAAGGAGTTAGTATAACTAACTTTTGGAAGTCTCGGACAAATTGATTCTCTTAAATAGCTGTAATCTCAGTTGTACTTGGCATCTGGAAAATATCCCAAGATCAATAAAATTCTTCTTTCTTTCTTTCTAAACCAATTCAAGTTCATCTTGAGCTCCTGAGCAACTGTTCAAGAACAATTCTTCTCAATTTGTTCTTTAAGTTTCTCAAATTCTTTCCAATTCGTATTTCAATTTAAGGAAGTGTGTCACAAACTCGGTCAAGGTTGATGTGGTTTGTTTTCCTTCGGTGTCAACCCCAAGAAAGCCTCCTTTCGGCTTTTTCTTCCCATGTCTTTCTAGGAAGGAGTGGTGGTATCTTGCTCCTTTTCAGATTTTCTCTTGGGGTTTTCTTTTTGTTGACTTCTTTCTTTTTTGAAGTTTAGGATTCCTCCACACAACAGTAAAGGGGGAGAGAGATGGTCTAAGTAGAGAGGAAGAGCAGGAGATGGGTTTGGAGATGGAGAGGAAGTTGGCCGAAAAAGTTTTTCGTGTGCCCGGTTAGAGTTTTCTCCAGAACCTTCTTCCTTTATTTCTTGTCCTCCTTCAAAATGACGTGTCGTGTCATATATTTGTGTGATACGTTAGCCATGTGTATGCATTTTATGAACACGTGTTGTGATAGACGATGCGAGATACTTAAAACATGTGATTTTGTTTTTTTTTTAAAATGCTTAAAATGTGTGTCGTAACCAACTAGATGTGTCTAGTTGAAACACCTATAAGTTTGGGGCCAGATTTGCGAAATAATGCAAGTAGAAGTGTCAATTTGTGTGTTAAATCTTAAATTTGACTCCTGAAACTTATTATTTCTTAAATCTGACTGAAGATTAAGGGAATGAGAGTGATGCATAAATTTGATGTCGACAAAACACTCAAACGTGTGCTAATAGTTGGCCCATACTATTTGAGGTGGGAATGCATGCATATCACTAGCTTTGTCAAGTATAGTTGTTTACCTTGAAGGTGGTTAATAAATAACCTTTATGTCATGGTGCAAAGTGAGTGCTAGTTTAATAAATTTTGAGAATGATGTTTAGATTTTTGTCACTTGAAAGATCCTTTAGAAGGTACTTCTTATTTCACTGATATATTTACCGTATCTGATAACACATTGAAGGCATGTTTTACTACAATTGTTGTTGTGTCATTTATTATTTGATTTGATTTGATCTGTTTCCTGGCATATTCTATGGCAGTCGCATTATTTGATCCATTTAGAAAAAGAGACATTATTTGCATCAACTCATCAATGTCATCATGATTACATTAGTAGGATTGTCGGTTTCTTGAGCACTAATCAAAGTTGATTGATAAAGTCTCATTTAAAAGGTCATATCATCCAGTGAAAACAGTTAGGTTCCTATGGAAAATACTCAAATACCTTTTAGAAAGATATGAGCTGATACCAAAATAACTTCAAAATATGAAACTTGAAGAAATTATCTAAATCTGATATAAGCTACAAGGAATGAGAATGATGCATGAAATTGTAGATGACAACCAGTACAACATGTTCTATTAGTTGGCCCAAATAATTTTCTGCAATATTCGGATATTCGGAACCTGGAGTTGGTCTAGAATATTTGTATTTTAGGGACGACTGCAATGTTTATATTTTAGATGATTTCTTCCCATCTGTTCTAATCTAAGTGGATAGAGTTGCCTGTTGCGGGTGGGAGGTGGGAGGTATCCCGTGGAATAAGTCGAGGTGCACGCAAGATGGCCCGGACACCACGGTTATCAAAAAAAGGAAAAAATATTTTAGGCATGATTGCAGTTACCTTTCTGACACATACAGAATAATTGTTCTTGTTTAGCTCCTACTAAGAAGAAAAATAATTGAAAATGTACTCTCTCTTTTATGCTGATACTGATATACATTCTTGTGAAACATAATGGCATTGCTGTCTGGAGCTCGAAGGAATAAAGTGAAATATGAATTTCAGGTCTAGAACTATTAATACATGTCCGATAGTTGGCTAACAATGTGGGGCATAGTCTAAAGCCTGACGGTGGACAAAGATGTTTATTTTGCGTTGCTAAATCTCTCTCTGCATGTGTCACACCGAAAAAGTATCCATGGTATTATACTATGTGTTTTTCCCTTGTCTAAAGGAGCATTTTGATATCTACAGGAATCATGTTCTCTTGTTTTGAAGTTTATCACCTAGCTGCAACAGCTGGACAGATTTTCTCTGTTACTGTAAAACGGAACCCTAGAAAGGATACTGAGAAAGAACCTTTATGCCTAGTTTCCCTTTATTCTTCTACTGTCCGTCATAATTCGTATTATATTTCTCTCTTTTATTAGTAGATTACTTTTGAAACAGTTCTATATTTAAACTGATAGTAAGAGAAGGAAATCATCATCTTTCTTTGCTAGATGCTTGGAGGCTGATTTGCTTACATTTCTTCTCCGTCTTTCTCTTTGCACACAAACAGCTAATAAAGAATATATAAGCTATGGCACATGAAATTGTATGCAAAATCTTTTCAATATTTCATAGGTAATTAATGGCGTTAATCATGGTTTTATGAGCATTGGTCAAAAGATGAATGGTGTTTCCTAGAATCTACTTAAGGTGAGCTTTTCGTGATTTGTAACTCTTAATTTATCCTCTTTGTTACTTTTGACAATCCTATACTCAATGCTCGTTTGAGCTATAAAATGAGGTGTTACAATTTTGCAGTAGACTGCTCATATTAGTAGCTCAGTAAACCCGTGTCCTTAAACATAATAATTTAGTAACGGAGAATTTGGCTTTTTACAGCTTTGAAACTCGGAAGGGTAATAGGTCCACTCCTCAACCCTTCTTCCCTTAGATGCTAGACTTTTTCCCAGCATAGGTTCAGACTCGTGAGGTGCACCTAATCCCATGTGGTAGTACCCGAGCTGCCTCTGCTTATTTCTAAGTGGGGTGATCCAATTTTATTCTTTAAATATGCCTCTTCATCTATTTTTCACGAACAAATCACATAGGTGCCTATATGTAAGATGGTTAGATATGTCCTGATAACTACTGCAGTAAACTTTAGCGACAATGCCTTGGTTAAGTACTTAAATTTGTTCAATCTACTCTGCAGTTCACCGGAAGCAGCTTATGGTGATGGGGGCTGGAGAGAGCTGGGGAGTCGCCTTAACTTGGACAAATTGAGTGGAACTGGCTATAGTAAGTGGTTGGTCTTGAAGGATCAGCTTCAAATTAGAGACACTGTGCGATCCAGGAAGCCACCAAACTCGTGTAAAACTGAAAACATGGAGGTACCAGAGGGTACCATTGTTGGCGTGGAACGAGACACAGAACACAATGGATTTGTGCTGGTGAGGGTGCATGGCATCCATGATCCTCTAAGAGTTCATGGATCGACATTGGAGCGGGTGACATTTGGTTTGGCTGCAGGAGATTGGGTCCGTTTGGAGGAGGATAGAAAGAAACATTCATCGGTAGGTATCCTTCACTCCATTTATCGTGATGGAAGTGTAGCTGTTGCATTCATAGGTTTGGAGACCTTTTGGAAAGGTAACTGCTCTGAGCTTCAGATGGCAGAAGCTTACTGTGCTGGACAGTTTGTAAGGTTGAAGCCTGATACTTACAGTCCGCGCTTTGAATGGCCCCGAAAAAGAGGTGGTGACTGGGCAACCGGTAGAATTTGTCAGGTGTTACCTAATGGGTGTCTTGTGGTGAATTTTCCCGGTATGTTAGTGTTTGGTGATGAAAACAGTAGCTTCTTGGCTGATCCAGCAGAAGTTGAAATAGTTTCTTTTAACTCTAGTGCTGGTATTGTGAAGAAATATAAACATCTTGAGGACTTCCACTGGGCTGTTAGACCACTGCTGGTTGCATTAGGCATATTTACTGCCATGAAGCTTGGCCTTTTTGTAGGAAAGAAAGTCGGGAGATCAAAGCTGAAGAAGGGGCGCAACCCGGTGATACCCATTGAAGGTCAACAAGGGGAGGTTCAAACTGCTGGTAAAGCAGCATGGCTTCTACCAAAGGTGGCAAATATCATTTTCAGAGAAGGTGCAAGTGTAACAACTACCTCCAGGTAATCTCAAGTCTTTATCAATGCCAAGCTAAGAGGATCGCACTAACATCCTTTGGAAGTTGGCTGTCCTATTTGCGACCTTAGCTTAGAGCATGCAAGTCTATGATAAACAAGCACTTATATATTTGTAAATAGATGGATGCCTGTATATATACTTTACTATTCCTGTATATAACTCGTATCATCAGTATATCCATGACAAGCTCATGGGCAGTCCAGTTCGAAGCTTTATTCGTGCATCTGTGAAATTTGTGACAACTAAACAGGTTTGCAAGGGTCTTTTTTTAACAAACATAATCATTAGTTTAAGGAAGAGGTAAATCAGGTTCGCAAGGGTATTTCCCTAAGCTTCGACCTTGGTTGAGTTTTTGGTGGTCTTCTGGTTTGCATTGTTCTGGTGGTCAGGGTTTTGGCCCTTGCTAATGAATTCTTTTAGAAAGCAGTTTATGTACAAAATTTGGGTCACGTGATGGTCACTCGATTAAATTCGATATTTTATGTGTACAATTCTGAAAATATATCTAAAGAAAAACATGGTCAAACCAGGCTGAGTGGAGCATTGGTTAGGTGATGTGTTTAATTCCTCAATGTCTAGGGATCAAGCCCGACTTACTACATTTTTGTTTTTTATTTTATTTCTAAAGCAATGGTGAGCCATCCTTTTGAAATTCTGAATTCGCCTCCTTAGCAAGGATCATCGAGATTGTTCGAGTTTTTTTGGTGATAAAAGGCGTCTTATCGTCTAATTTTTTTTGTTTTTGTTTTATGGTGGTGTAATTTTTAAACGTTAATCATAGTGAAAAGGAAAAGAAAAAGTCGGTATTCATTGCTCTCAATATGTCAAACCACAATTGCTGGATTGTATCATAGTTATTTTCATAAGCGTGCTTATATAATGAAGGGTTATTCAACTAATTATTCGAAGGTCAGATGTTCTTAGTCAAATATTACAAGAATTAAATTCAGAATGTATCAATGATTGAGGATTAAAAGTTCTATTAACCCTATAAATAAAATAACCCTGGTTTTATGAACTCTATCAGTTGCCCACGGACTACGAGGGTCTTTTTATTGTACATGACTAAACTAGAATGACTCCAAGTCTCCTGTGCCACCAAAACAATGAAGGTCAAACACTTCTAAATCTCAGTTTAATTTCAAATATTAGTTTCAACTCTTGAAAATATATTTTGCATGTTTTAAAAAAGATTTAATTGCACTATACAATCCGATAATATGACTCAAATTTCGAATATACTGAAAGAAATAATCTCTTGATTATTCTTATTGATGAAAGACATATATATACAAGTTACAATAGGAGAATCCTATTTCTACTTTACATTTAAATTCCTATTCTATAAGGAGATTAAATCTACTTATGATAATATTACAATACTAATTTAGGTACAAGACTAAGTCTACAATATACCAAATGTACAATAAGGAAAATATTAACAAATTTTACATCTAAATTTCTATTTTATAAGGAGATTAAATCTACTTATGAAAATATTACAATACTAATTTAGGTACAACACTAAGTCTACAATATACCAAATGTACAATAAAGAAAATATTAACAAATCTGGAAATTGGAATTTGGGCTGGACGTGAGGCCCATATTCTCTAACACACCCCCGCAGTCATAGCGGACGGTCTTCGTACGCTGATACTGTCTCTAAAATCTTCAAAAAGGACTGAGGGAAGACCCTTGTAAAGATGTCTGCAATATGATATCTGGAAGGGACGTGACAGACGCGTACTTGTCCTTTAGCTACCTTCTCTCCAATAAAGTGAATATTCATCTCTATGTGTTTAGTACGCTGGTGCTGAACTGGATTACCAGAAAGGTAGATGACACTTATATTATCACAATATACCAAGGTAGCCTTTTCAATAGGACAATGAAGCTCTAAAAGTAGATTTTCTAACCAACATGACTCGAAAATCACATTGGCTACCCCTCTATACTCGGCCTCTGCACTTGAACGTGAAAGCGTAGATTGACGTTTGGCAGACCATGAGACCAAGTTATTACCCAAAAACATACAATAGTCAGACGTAGATCGTCTGGTGTCAGGACAACCACCCCAATCAGCATCTGTATAGGAGACAAGTGTAGACGTCGACGAAGGGTATAAATGCAAACCATAATCAAGTGTTCCCTGAATGTACCTAAGGATGCGTTTGAGCGCATTTCTTATGTTCAACTCTGGGATCATGCATAAACAAATACACATGCTGGACTGCATATGTAATATCTAATCGCGTGAACGTAAGATACTGAAGGGCGCCTGCAAGACTACGATAGCGGGTCAGATCCTCATAGGGAGAGCCAGCTGCAGCACCCAACTTGGGTTTAGTATCAACTAAAGTAGAAGTGGAGTTACAGGATAACATATCAGCCCTCTCAATGATCTCTGCTGCATAATTCCTCTGTGTTAAGAACAATCCACCTGCATAACGAGTGACTGCAATCCCCAAAATATAGCTCAAAGGGTCCAAGTCTTTCATGGCAAACTCAGAACTTAGCATTATCATAATAGACTTTTTCAAAGCATCAGAAGAGGCAATCAAGATAATATCATCCACATATAACAATATATAAGCCACGGAAGAATCTCGACGATATATGAACAATGAATTATCAGACCTGCTGTGAGAAAAACCCATGGTCGAAACAAAATCAGCAAACCTCTTATACCAAGCCCGTGGAGACTGCTTAAGTCCATACAAGGACTTCTTCAATAGACATACATGATTAGGATATCTAGTATCCCTGAACCCCAAGGGCTGATGCATATACACTGTCTCATGAAGATCACCATGTAGAAAAGCATTCTTCACATCTAGCTGATGAATGGGCTATGATTTTGAAAGAGCCAAGCTGAGAACAGTGCGAATAATAGCCGGTTTGACCACCGGGATAAACGTCTCACCACAATCTACACCAACCTGTTGAGTCTTACCATCACCTACAAGTCTAGCCTTATGCCTTGCAAATGAACCATCAGAATTTTCCTTATGAACAAAAATCCACATAGACCGAATAATATTAGCACCAGATGGATGGGGTACCAACTCCCACGTCTTATTATCAATAAGAGCATTATATTCCTCGGTTATGACAATTTTTCAATTAGGGTCATTTAAGGCAGACACATGATTACGGGGTAAGAGAGATTTCAGAACATTAGAATTCAAATTGAAATGTCTTTTTGGTTTAAAAATACCCCGTTATCGCAGTGGTTGGACGAGACTACGAAATGGATTGAGTGAATTTTGAGAATTCTCGAGAATTGCTGGAAGTACCGTCGGAGGCGCCGCGACGCTAGGTGTGCAAGGCCGCGGCGCTGACTCGCAGGAGTTTTGGCGCCACAGTGCCTCTGTGCAGAGCCACGACGCTGACGGAATTTTTTCGGGCAAATCTGAAAAATGACGTAGAACATAGGGGGAGATATCCTCATCCAAAAAATTATAAGAACTAGACACGGATTTTTCTACTTTAGAAAAGGAAAATTGGGATTCATCAAAGAGAACATGACGACTAATGATGATTCGTTTAGAGGACAAATCAAATCATTTATAACCACAATGATTTGACGGAAAACCCAAAAACACACAAGGAGTAGAACGTGCCTGAAGTTTATTGATCGTAGTGTATGGAAACAATAACATACGCATCTGAATACCCTAAGATGAGAATATGACAAGAGTCTTATTGTATAACACTTTGAGAGGGAATGATATGTCAAACCTTTAGAGGGAAAAATATTTAGGAGATCGTGTCACGACCCGAACCGGGGCCCGTGACTGGTGCCTTACCCCGGGCACCCTAGTGATACAACATCAGAGAAAATCAGCGGAAATAAAAACATGAACATGAAACAAGAGATATGATAATAAAACAGGCCAACCCAAACAGTTGCCTTCTTGCATATATCTGAGAATCTGAGCAGTTACATCCTTTACAACCCCGCCACAACGATTACTACGGACCTAAGAAAGTGACAACAACTATGACGGGGCGGGGCCCGCCATACCACGAATGTACAAGAACCTACGGACTCGGGTAACATACCACAAGATAAGCCTCGAGAAACGGGGCTTCCAATCTCTGGCTGTGATCCTATGGCGAGGATCCTGGCCGATGTACCTCTACTGCGGCGTGAACGCGGCCGAAGGAGGTCAAGATAACAGTACCAAGTATGTGGCGAAAAATCAGTAAATGAAATCATAACGATCTATCTAAAAACAGAGACATGTATGATAACAAAACTACGATTCACAAATATAAAAGCGATCGTGTCAAGTCGTGGACTCACGCGCCTCAAAGTCATCCTCGCCGTGTGGAACTCCTTCCTCAGCTGCCGCGATCTAGGTATAAATCGTGTGGAATACGTGTCTCGGCCCATCCATGAGACTCGATAAAGAACCGGTGGAATACGTGTCTCGGCCCATCGTGGGACTCGATAAAGAATCAGGTGAAATACGTGTCTCGGCCCATCCCATGGGACTCGATAAGGAATCATTCACAACCAATCAGCCGACCCTCCATCGAGAGACGCGGCGGTATATAAATATAGTACTTGCTCAACAAGGTTATCACACGCAAACATAGGCAAGTTACACACAACTCAAGGTACTTCCATTTTATGTCAAAGTCCGGGTTTTAACCCCCAAAGTACTACATACGTTAAATTTTTTTAAAAGATCCATTTCTTTTACAAAGGTCACCCGATACCCGTAGTATTAACATAGAGTGACTAACATTTATAAGTAAACCAAAACACTTCCCTTATTAAAATCAAGTAACAACATTCTTTTCCAAAAGTTCAAGTTTGCCTAATTTCAAATGCTCAAGTCTCTTATTTTCGAAAGATTCCATAGATCATAGTCTTAATCACTTAACGTAATCTCCTTTTAAAATAATTGAGTAACATATGCCTTATGTGTGAGTAGCTTGTTCTTGTTTATAACCATCTTATCAAAGCAGCCATGATCTAGGAAATGTAATACAATTTTGCCTTATCTTAGCTTCTATGCAGATGGAGGTTTCTACTGGTTTCAATATAATTCATTAGTCAATACATTTCCTTTATTAACGCTGCAATGGTTTGTTCGATACTTATTCTCATTTCCGAAATCAGTAAAACATTATTCTTTAAAAGCCAAGTACTCATTACTCACGAATGAGGTTTCACAACTTTTTAACAAAATTCATAGTCCTTAACATTTCATAAAACGTCATTTATAAGTTAAGTCTCTTATCTTTTAAGACAACAACAAGTATTCTTTTAGAACCCAAATAACTTACTCTTTTCAAAACAAGTAACCTATACTTAAAATCAAGTTACTTCTCTTTTTCCGAAAACAAGTCGTTATAAGTCAAGTCTCTTATCTTTCAAGATCAAGTCTCTTAACTTTCAAAATCAAGTCGTTTATAAGTCAAGTCTCTTATCTTTTAAGATCAAGTCTCTTAACTTCTACAATCAATAAACCATTCTTTTACCTACATAAAGTCGTTATAACTAACTTCCCATAAAGCTATTATAACACCCTATGTTTTAAACCAACCAAAACTCGTTTAGCACACGCACGTCTACCGTACTACATAGTTCACAACAATCATGCTAGAAAAGATAGGAAGAGGTTCACATACCTCGCGATGATTATCGACAAATAGCAAAACGCTCCAAGTACTTGACGTCGACTACTCCTAAGCCAAGTAGATCACGCCACACGTAGTACTCACTCCTAAAATGGTCATAGTACTTCTATCAAACCTTTCTTACCATTGAAGACTTATACCAATAAAAGCCCTCTAATTCTACGGAAAATTGGCGACTTCCGTTTTTACTCACTTTTCCATCTTTCTCCAAGGCCCGAATAACCGTAATTATATGCCATATATAAGGCGTAATAATTAAACAACATAAAGAAGGGGATTACACGCCCAAACGGTAACGCGGTTTACTATCACGCCTTCATAACAACAATAAGTAAAAGAAGGGGATTACGCCCAACCGTGTAGCGGTTTACTATCACGCCTTCATAACAATACAATAATTAAAAAGGGATCACACGCCCAAACGAACGCGATTGAACAATCTTCCCTTAATGAAATGTAAATACGGTCCAAAGTAAATCTGATCCAAAGTAAATCTGATCCTTAAGTTGGGGTCCTTGGCCAACTTTGTCCATTTTACTTATCCAAATTACTCATTAGTCATCCAACTTATATTTCCATTCTTAATATAAGTTATAGTTACTTTGTTAATTACTTCTTCACAAGTAATATACGTTGGATACGTTGGATATGTTTTTACCATTTTAATGGCTAACAACCAATCCTTTCTTTAACAAGTTAACAAGATCCATTCTTTCCAAACTTACTCCATATATTATATACTCCATAATATACTTATAATATATGTATAATGACCAATTCACAAAGAGGTTAAGATTCACTACCTCAAATAGCCCAAAAATATCCAAGTTCTTAAAGTCGCTCCAAGCAAGTCTTAGCTCCAAATCTTTACGTTCCAATCCGCTACAAGCAACCCATAGAAGCTCCTAACCAACTTCTCTTCAAGATTAAACTCCAAAAAGTGAAGAACACTTAGGGTTCCAACAAGATAACTTTCGGCCAAGGCATGAAGAAAAGGCTAGGGGTGTGAAATCTTTTCCAACTTTTGGTACACAATCTTCCTAACACCTTAGGGAAGAACACTTAAGAGTTTAAGAATTGTTGGACAAATTTTGCTCAAGAATTGGCACCATGGCCGAGAGCTCACAGGTCGAGGAGAGTATTTGTTCAAGTCTTGAAATGGTTAAGTGTGGAAGTTTTCATCAACTAGTAGTGTATAAATAGGACAACCAAGGGCTAGGATGAAGGCAAGTGTATGGTTGAGATTGGGGACAAGTGTGTGTGGGCCCCACAAACCACTTGTCCAACTAAAAAAATATCTTGCAAGACAAGGCCACTTGTCTTGCCACTTGTCTAGCCCAAATCGGCCAAGAGCCACCTAGGGGGGTGACATGTGTCGCCCTCCTATTCGTCCAAAATATTTCATCTTCCGAAAATATCCATAATGGCCAAAATCTCAAAAACAAAGCGGGCCCCACAAAACCGTAAATTTCTTCCGTGGGCCCCACGTGACCATTTCCGAAAATAAAATCTCAAAATTCTAATATAATTCAAGAAGCCCAAATTCCAAATCTGGGAATCCAATTCCCATCAACGAACATTTTTCTTCACAAAAATTAGAAACTTTTCCGTCGAAAAATCACATCTTTCTTCCTTTCCAATTTTTCTGTCGTATTCTCGTACGTACGTCCTCGCATACATACCCTGGAACTACGGGGTATAACATTCTTCCCCCCTTAGAAACATTCGTCCCGAATGTTCCTTCTAAGTCTCCAAACGTACTTGCGTCGGTATAGTCTCCACTACTATACTTACAAAACCGATCATGCCACCAATGGCCAGAATATAACATGTGCGCAAAACTCAAATCCAAGTCAACGAGGAATCACCTCGACGATGTAAAAACAACACCAACTCTCGCTCCTGGTCCAAAGGATACTTCCTTCGCACCTTCACTTCACAAAAATGATCACTTCCATCTCTTAGCACACGTTCACTTCTTTCCTTACCTGTCGTACACTTCCGAATACGAACTCTTTCCAAAGATAATCGTACCACACTTCAGTTATCGCTTCAGTTTCCAAAACCTTGGAGTCACTACCTCCAACTTGGTCATCTCACTAGTTTCAATTTACTCTAAGGCCATTCCCGGCCTTCACAATCCGACTCAGGTCGAACGCATCCACGAACCCGTACGATGGTTACCTAAACCTGGGCCTAGCGCCCTCGTGACCCTACCACCTGGCGGGACCACCTCGAACTGACCCCACCATAACCCGGGCTACGGGTTGACCCGCGAATGGTCCTCAACCCGACCCATAACCGCGCCAAACTCTTGTTTCCCCCGATCCGGAGCAATCTCACTAATCAAGTCACGAAAACCTAGTGGTCTTCTTAGCTCAACTACCCTCTTATAATTCACACCACTCAGGAACTTATCACACAATTATACCCCACGTATACTATGCGCCCCGACAAAGGTCAATTCGTAAACAAAATCTTTTACCCAAGACGGCCTTGCACCCAAGGTCCTAACTGTTATAAATTCTAAGGCTCATAATCGTCTCGTCTCCAGACTTACCCTTTCTCAACTGCCCATGTTTTCTAATTCACACTTAACACAATGCTATCCGTACATAACACCTAACATGTACCCACCATAACAACATAAGCAAGTCTCTTAAAGGCTAAAGATATCTCTGCAACTACTGCCTCACTTTCCCTTTGTCGTTCTAACCATAATCCTGTCCTGCAGGGCGCCTAGCTATATAAGGCGATGAACCTGCCACTGACCCGGTAGGCTGCGTCATTCTACTTGTATCCCTCCTACTAGGACATCCCCCCATCACATGGCCCTGACGGCCATAGGTATAATAATCTCCCAAACTAGCACGACACCCTGAGGATCATCCTCAGCTCCTGGCCGTGGATCTGGAGGCTCAGGTATCGTGGCCTCCGTAGAAACTGTTTCCGCTCTAAACTCTGCTGGGGCTAGCGGCGTCATAAAACTCGTCGTCTGAAGTACTATCTCAGGTAATGACCAGGCTTGTGCCCTCGCAACCCTCGGTGTTCAACTCGTAGCTCCCTCTGCTGCCTTGCCCGTAGGCCCGGGTTGCCTTCGCGAGGCATAAGCGTACAAACGAATACGTCCGAGGGAGTCCAACTTATAACACAGTTCTAAGGCATGATCTCAGAGTGAGAAGAATGGAAACCAAACCTAAATGTCCTGCAGCCTCCTGATTATAGATGTGGTGCACAACACACCGATAATCAAGACTCTACTAGACACGGTCTGTAGACACTTTCCGAGGATTAACTGCTCTGATACCACTTTTGTCACGATTCAACGGGGCCGTGGATTGACTTACCGGGCACCCTAGTGATACAACATCGAGAAAATCAGCGAAATAAAAACATGAACATGAAACAAGAGATATGATAATAAAGCAGGCCAACCCAAAGCGATTGCCTTCTTGCGTATATCTGAGAATCGAGCGATTTACATCCTTTACAACCACGCTGGCAACAAGATTACTGGACCTCTAAGAAAGTGACAACAACTATGACGGACGGGGCCCGCCATACCACGAATGTACAAGAACCTACTGGACTCGGGGTAACATACCACAAGATAAGCCTCGGAGAAGCGGGGCTTCCAATACGTTGAGCTGTGATCCCATGGCGAGGATCCTGGCCGATGTACCTCTACTGCGGCATGAACGGCCCCGAAGGAGGTCGATCTGGCCAGTACCAAGTATGTGAAACTGAAAAATACTGTAAATGAAATCATAACAGTCTATCTAAAAACATGAGACATGTATGATAACAAAACTACAGTTCACAAATATAAAAGCAGTCATGTCAAGTCAGGGACTCACGCCCTCAAAGTCATCCTCGTGCGTGGAACTCCTTATCACCGCTTGGCGATCTAGGTATAAATCGTGTGGAATACGTGTCTCGGCCCATCCCATGGGACTCGATAAAGAACCAGGTGGAATACGTGTCTCGGTCCATCTCATGGGACTCGATAAAGAATCAGGTGGAATACGTGTCTCGGCCCATCTCATGGGACTCGATAAAGAATCAGGTGGAATACGTGTCTCGGCCCATCTCATGGGACTCGATAAAGAATCAGGTGAAATACGTGTCTCGGCCCATCCCATGGGACTCGATAAGGAATCATTCACAACCAATCAGCCGACCCTCCATCGAGAGACGCGGCGGTATAGAAATATAGTACTTGCTCAACAAGGTTATCACACGCAAACATAGGCAAGTTACACACAACTCAAGGTACTTCCATTTTATGTCAAAGTCCGGGTTTTAACCCCCAAAGTACTACATACGTTAAATTCTTTTAAAAGATCCATTTCTTTTACAAAGGTCACCCGATACCCGTAGTATTAACATAGAGTGACTAACATTTATAAGTAAACCAAAACACTTCCCTTATTAAAATCAAGTAACAACATTCTTTTCCAAAAGTTCAAGTTTGCCTAATTTCAAATGCTCAAGTCTCTTATTTTCGAAAGATTCCATAGATCATAGTCTTAATCACTTAACGTAATCTCCTTTTAAAATAATTGAGTAACATATGCCTTATGTGTGAGTAGCTTGTTCTGGTTTATAACCATCTTATCAAAGCAGCCATGATCTAGGAAATGTAATACAATTTTGTCTTATCTTAGCTTCTATGCAGATGGAGGTTTCTACTGGTTTCAATATAATTCATTAGTCAATACATTTCCTTTATTAACGCTGCAATGGTTTGTTCGATACTTATTCTCATTTCCAAAATCAGTAAAACATTATTCTTTAAAAGCCAAGTACTCATTACTCACGAATGAGGTTTCACAACTTTTTAACAAAATTCATAGTCCTTAACATTTCATAAAACGTCATTTATAAGTTAAGTCTCTTATCTTTTAAGACAACAACAAGTATTCTTTTAGAACCCAAATAACTTACTCTTTTCAAAACAAGTAACCTATACTTAAAATCAAGTTACTTCGCTTTTTCCGAAAACAAGTCGTTATAAGTCAAGTCTCTTATCTTTCAAGATCAAGTCTCTTAACTTTCAAAATCAAGTCGTTTATAAGTCAAGTCTCTTATCTTTTAAGATCAAGTCTCTTAACTTCTACAATCAATAAACCATTCTTTTACCTACATAAAGTCGTTATAACTAACTTCCCATAAAGCTATTATAACACCCATGTTTTAAACCAACCAAAACTCGTTTAGCACACGCGTCTGGTACTACATAGTTCACAACAATCGTGCTAGAAAAGATAGGAAGAGGTTCACATACCTCGCGACGATTATCGACAAATAGCAAAGCGCTCCAAGTACTTCAACCCGTCGGCTACTCCTTAAGCCAGTAGATCACGCCACACGTAGTACTCACTCCTAAAATGGTCATAGTACTTCTATCAAACCTTTCTTACCATTGAAGACTTATACCATAAAAAGCCCTCTAATTCTACGGAAAATTGGGCGACTTCCCGTTTTACTCACTTTTCCATCTTTCTCCAAGGCCCGAATAACCGTAATTATATGTCATATATAAGGCGTAATAATTAAACAACATAAAGAAGGGGATTACACGCCCAAACGGTAACGCGGTTTACTATCACGCCTTCATAACAAAAATAAGTAAAAGAAGGGGATTACGCATGACCGTAACGCGGTTTACTATCACGCCTTCATAACAATACAATAATTAAAAAGGGGATCACACGCCCAAACGGAACGCGATTGAACAATCTTCCCCTTAACAGAAATGTAAATACGGTCCAAAGTAAATACAGTCCAAAGTAAATACAGTCCTTAAGTTGGGGTCCTTGACCAACTTTGTCCATTTTACTTATCCAAATTACTCATTAGTCATCCAACTTATATTTCCATTCTTAATATAAGTTATAGTTACTTTGTTAATTACTTCTTCACAAGTAATATACGTTGGATACGTTGGATATGTTTTTACCATTTTAATGGCTAACGGCCAATCCTTTCTTTAACAAGTTAACAAGATCCATTCTTTCCAAACTTACTCCATATATTATATACTCCATAATATACTTATAATATATGTATAATGACCAATTCACAAAGAGGTTAAGATTCACTACCTCAAATAGCCCAAGAATATCCAAGTTCTTAAAGTCGCTCCAAGCAAGTCTTAGCTCCAAATCTTTACGTTCCAATCTGCTACAAGCAACCCATAGAAGCTCCTAACCAACTTCTCTTCAAGATTCAACTCCAAAAAGTGAAGAACACTTAGGGTTCCAACAAGACAACTTTCGGCCAAGGCATGAAGAAAAGGCTAGGGGTGTGAAATCTTTTCCAACTTTTGGTACACAATCTTCCTAACACCTTAGGCAAGAACACTTAAGAGTTTAAGAATTTTTGGACAAATTTTGCTCAAGAATTGGCACCATGGCGAGAGCTCCAGGTCGAGGAGGAGTATTTGTTCAAGTCTTGAAATGGTTAAGTGTGGAAGTTTTCATCAACTAGTAGTGTATAAATAGGACAACCAAGGGCTAGGATGAAGGCAAGTTTATGGTTGAGATTGGGGACAAGTGTGTGTGGGCCCCACAAGCCACTTGTCCAACTAAAAAAATATCTTGCAAGACAAGGCCACTTGTCTAGCCCAAATCGGCCAAGAGCCACCTAGGGGGTGACACGTGTCGCCCTCCTATTCGTCCAAAATATTTCATCTTCCGAAAATATCCATAATGGCCAAAATCTCAAAAACAAAGCGGGCCCCACAAAACCGTAAATTTCTTCCGTGGGCCCCACGTGACCATTTCCGAAAATAAAATCTCAAAATTCTAATATAATTCAAGAAGCCCAAATTCCAAATCTGGGAATCAAATTCCCATCAACGAACATTTTTCTTCACAAAAATCAGAAACTTTTCCGTCGAAAAATCACATCTTTCTTCCTTTCCAATTTTTCTGTCGTATTCTCGTACGTACGTCCTCGCATACATACCCTGGAACTACGGGGTATAACAGATCGATAGCCATTTATAGTGCATGATGCCAAAATAATGGAGGAACGGAAGAATGAACCAATGAAGTGCGGACAATATTATTAATGGTACGAATTTTTCGCTCGACTTTCCCATTTTGTGAAGACGTATGAGGACAAGAAAAACGAAAATTTATCCCATTTTGAACACAAAACTCCCTAAATTTCCCATTATCATACTCATTGCCATTATCACATTGGATGTTTTTTATTTCCCGTTCGAATTGCGTTCTTATGAATGCTCTAAATTTTATGAAAATGGAAAAAAATTGAGATTTTTTCGCAATAGGAAATGTCCATAAATATTTAGAATAGCCATCTAAGAATAAAACTTT
Organism: Przewalskia tangutica; assembly: GCA_029844215.1. Lineage (NCBI taxonomy): Eukaryota > Viridiplantae > Streptophyta > Magnoliopsida > Solanales > Solanaceae > Przewalskia > Przewalskia tangutica. The sequence goes on from CM056718.1 coordinate 53,377,676, forward strand.
GGTTGCTTGTGTTATACCCCGTATTTCCAGAGTATGTACGTGGGGGACGTACGTAGAAATTTTCGAACTTCATTAGGCTTGGCCGAATTCATTTTGGGCACAAGTGCCGATTTGAGTCGTTTTTAAAGCGTTTCCACGACTACGTTGGGAAAATTCCGGCTATGTCATTTATATTTTTGCGGATTTTTAGAGAGGAAACATTTTTGGACCAACGGGAGGGTGACACTTGTCACCCTCATTGGACGATTTGGAGGGGGCGGTCAAGGTGGGTTGGCCTTGGCCGATTGGCCCCTTGATTTGTGCCTTGCTTTGTGGCTTGTTTTGTGGAGTGTTTTGTGGAGTAGGGTTTAGGGTGCACTTGGCTTAATCTTGTCCTTACACTTGCTATACACTTGGAAGGATCTTGGCCCTTGGTTGGCCTTTAGTTTTGCTATAAATACCCCCCTAAGTGTGAAGACTTCATCCATTCCAAAAACTTCCAAGTCTTGAAAACCCTCCCTCTCCCTCTTGCTTGTGATTCGTCCAAAGCCCTCCTCCCCTTTGTGGAGCTTTGGCGAGAGGCCACCCCTCACGCTGTGGTGCCTTGGCGTGGGGTACCCACTGCCTAGTTGTTTCGTATTATACCCTTGTTGTGGTATAGAAATACTCTCTAGTATTGTTATAATGTCCAAATACCTTGGCCCCAAATACCTTGTAGTATTCCCAAGGTTACACTTATACAAAAGCCGGAAAATACGATTATACTTCCTTTAGCCACAAAACGAAACCTAAGGAAATCTTCACCCGTTGTTGAAGTTGTAAGTAGAAGTTGGTTAGAACTTCTAAGGGTTGTTGGGCGCTCGGAGTAGGAGCTAAGCGTTGCTCGGGATCGACTTTATACTTGGATAATTTTGGGCTTATCGAGATAAACACTCTCGTCCTTCTATTGTAATTGGAAATTACATGTTAGAATATATAGTTGAAGTATACTATATATAGAATCGAGCGTAGTATTGTGGCAATGTCTTTTGACTTAAGCTGAAGAATAAAGAATCGAATCGTAATTACATGGGGTGTATTGCGGTAGACTTGTGTAGTATTCGAGTAGAATTGTACACGTCCGGTTAGGCGTATAAACCCACTGGTTGGCTTGGTGGCCTCGATAGAGGAGATTTCTGTTGTGGCGGGAATTCTTTGCGAATTTTACGTAGGAAGATGGGAACTTGTGTTTAAGATTTAATAGGCGTTTGTGGCCTTTATAGGTGAAAGTACTAAGAGTAGCGTATTCTACTCGAGAGTGGAAAGGCTAGCAAGGTTGTAGTACTTGGAGCTTTTTGCTTATTGTCGATAATCGCCGCGGTATGTGAACCTCTTCCTATCTGTTCTAGCATGATATGTGTATAACTATGTAGTCGTTAGGCGTACGTGTTAAGCGTATTTGATTGGTTTGAAACATAAGGTGTTATAACGGCTTTATGGGAAGTTGGTTATAACGACCTTATGTAGGTAAGAAAAATGCTTTGTGGTTTTAAAAGGTAAGCGACTTGATATGTGTTAATAAAGAACTTGAAGTATTTCAAAGATTCTTGAATCGTTTTGAAAGAATGAGTAGTACTTAGTTTTGAAAGCTTAAGAGTTATACTAGCTTTAAGGAAGTTAGGTATAACGGCTTAAGAATGTTTCTTGATTTGAATCGGAAGGTGTATCGACAAACCAACTGCGGCGTTAATAAAGGAAAATGTATTGACTAATGAAGTATTATTAAAACCGGTAGAAACCTCCATCTGCATAGAAGCTAAGATAAGACAAAATGATATTACATTTCCTAGATCATGCGCTTAATAAGATTGATTATGAATAAGAATAACCTACACTCATATAAGGCATATGTTACTCAATAGTTTTAAAAGGATTAAGACATTGAACTATGAAACTTTTCTAAAAAGAGACTTGTGTAATGAATATTAGGCAACTGGAACTTTAGGGAAAAGAAAGGCATTGTGTTGTCTTAAAATGTTTTAAAACTTAAAGTGTTATAACAACTTTATGGGAAGTTGGTTATAACGACTTTATGAGAACAAAAGAAGGGTTTTTATCATTGGTTTTAAATGTGGAAACTTGGCTTTAATAAGAGAAGTTGTTTTTGTTTGCTTAAAAGATGTAAGTCACTCTATTTTTATACTACGGGTATCGGGTGACTTTTATAAAAGGAATGGATCTCTTTAAAAGGAATTTAACGTACGTAGTACTTTAGGGTTAAAAACCGGACTTTGGCATAAAATGAAAGTACCAGTTGTGTAACTTGCCTATGCTTGTTGTTGTGTAACTTGCCTATGCTTGTTGTTGTGTAGCTTGCTTATGCTTGTGGTGATAGCCTTTGTTATGCAAATGGTGTTCTATATAACGCGTCTCTCGATGGAGTCTTAGGTTGGTAGTTGAGACTTACTTGGGCGTCTGGCGGTGTGGAAAATTCCACGGGTATGCTCGCGGTGATAGTGTTATTCCATGGACTAGCTCTCCGTGAGGTTTCTTCTGTTCGGCCTTGGTACCGGTGGTCGGCTTCGTACTTGCCGTCTCGTGGCTGATTCGGCCTTGGTACACAGTAGTTAGCCCTCGCGCTTGCCGTTCGGTGTAGTGCGAAGTCTCGTGTCTGACCTTAGTACCGGTGGTCACCGCCGTACTTGCCCGGTCACTCGTGACCGGCCTTGGTATCGGTAGTCGGCTCGCGCTTGCCCCGTGTCAACCGTGTTTGTGGTTGCATTGTATTATTAGTACGGTCGGATCCGGTAGTTGTACTTGTCTGTCACGGTTTTTATGACACAGTGGGACACGGTGTTCATGTATACTCCTTGGTATTGTTATATCATAAAGCTGCCGTGATGAAGAAGAAATTCCACGCACGAGTGATAATTTGGAGCGGGAGTCCACGACTTGATATAGAATCGGTTATATGTTATGTCTTGTAGTTTGGTCATCATACATGTCTCTGCTTTATGTAGACTATTATGATTTCATTCTGATATTCTGATTTCACATACTTGGTACTGTTATCTTGACCTCGCCCGAGCTGCGTTAAATCTGCCGCGGTAGAAATCGTCATTGTCGATCCCGCGTTTAGGATCTCATTTCAGCGTTTTGGAAGCTCCGTTCCGTCGGAGGCTTATCTTTGGTATGTTACCACAGTCCGTAAGTTCTTGTGCGTTCGGGGTATGGCGGGCCCTGTCGTCATAGTTGTTATATAAATCTTAAGTGCAGCCTTTGTTGTGGGCGGGGTTGTAAGGATTATAATCGTTCAAATGTCTTTATATATATATGTTGAAAGGCAAGCTATTTTGGTTGCTTTGTTTATTTTAATATCTCTCATTTCATGTTCATGTTTTACTTTCGCTGATTTTCTCGATGATTGTATCACTAGGGTGCGGGGTAAGGCACGATCCGCAGGCCTGATTCGGGTGTGACATAGTGGTATCGAGCGATTAGTCCTCGGAAAGTGTCTGACCGTGTCTAGTAGAGTCTTGATTATCGATGTGTTGTGCACCACATCTATAATCGTGGAGGCTGAGACATTTAGGATTAGTTTCCATTCTTCTCATTACGAGATCGTGCCTTAGAAGGTGTGATAAGATTGGACCCTCCGACATACTTCGTTTTACGATTATGCCTCGCGTAAGGCAACGGGCCCGAAGGCAAAGCGGCGAAGGAAAACTGCGAGTAGAAGCGTGGCGAGACCACGATACACGAGCCTCGATCCGCGATGCAGGCGAGAGGAGATGAGTCACGAGTGGGCGATTAATGGCGAGTTGTGGCGGAACTTGAGGATAAATTTGGGCCGGCCGATTCGATAACACGATGGTTCACCTAGATCGAATAGTTCGAGGCTACGGGATTTTACGAGTTGTAGGCGCGAGTTTTATGGGTCGAGGCACGAGGATGATCCGAGGAGTTCATCAAGCGATTCTGGATCATGAGTAATCAAGGCATCGGAGACCGAGTCGATCGTCTAGGTTCCACATCAATGCGTGATACCATGATCGTAGTTTGATTCGTGGAGCTGTCCAGGGAGAGCATGCACTTCCAGCTTTTGGGACGAGTTCTCGAGGCCTTTCTTGCACATTTCTTGCCTCGCGGATGAGAGGGCTCGGGCGACAGATTTTTGGTGTTCTGGCGAGCAGGCGTACGGTTCGGGAGTACAATGTAGAGTTCGACTCATTAGCCCGGTACGTCCCCGCGTTGGTAGCTAGTATGGAGGATAGGGTGCATCGCTACGTCACCGGGCTAGATGATCACCTAGTCGAGAGTTGTTCGGGTGTAGCTCTTCAGCCGGGCATGGACATTGCCCGCATGCAGGCGTATGCACTTGGATGTGAGGAGCGGAAAAATCGACGGAATGACCGAAGTCGTGAGAAGAGGGCGAGCAGCGAGGTCCTTTGGTGACTTTCGAGGCGGACCGCCTCAGTGAACTAGTTATGTACCTCCACCATTGCAGAGTGGTCCTCCGCAGCCTTTGGGACCCTTGGGATATTCAGGTGCAGGTCAGGGCTCCCAGGTTTCAGATTTTCAGGGGAGTAGGAGTGCTCGCCGGATGAGGTTGCCCTTGTCTCGGTGTGGCGTTGTGGAAAAACTTCATAAGGGAGTGTCGTCTTGACTCGGGAGATTGTTATTTTTGCGGCAACAGGGCCATCGGCAGAAGCTGTCAGACCAGGTAGCTGGTAGGATAGCATGGACTACTAGAGCGATTCGGGTTCACCTTCCATAGCTAGGCGGATGTTCGTCGCCGTGAGCCCGGTAAGTCGCGGTGGGAGTTCCTTTTAGCGAGCCTCCTTTGAGCCGATTTTCGAGTATATCCTTAACCTCTGAGACTTATATGTATTGATGTTGATGATGTGTTTAGTGTTATGTTCGGATAGCTTTGTGCTATAGCGTGATTTAAAAATCTGGTTAGTGTGAGATGGAAGTGGTAGCTTCCATGATGTGTTCCGTGTCGAGGAGCGGGAGTTGGCGCTACAGTGGGTCGGGTTGGGGCCATGTTGCGGGCCAACCCGCGTTCCATTTCGAGGAAGGGTCAGCTCAGGTGGTCGCGGTGGCGAAGTCACGAGGTGCTAGGCCAGTTTAGATGACCATCGTATGAGTTCATAGATATGTTCGACGAGAATCAGTTCGTGAAGGCGAGTGGCCTTAGAGAAATCGAGGGTAGTAAGATGACCAAGTTTGGAGGTAGTAACTCGAGGTTGGAAACGAAGCGTTGTGGAAGTGTGAGTACGGATACTAGAAGAGCTCGAGTGTTCGAGAAAGTGCGACGAGATAGAGGAGAAGTGAGCGTGTGTGATCGTTTCTTTTGTGAAATGTAGGTGCGAAGGGAGTATATTTTAGACCTTGGTGGGGACTTTTGTGCTAAGCGAGGTGGTTCCTCGTTGGCGTGGATTTGGGTTTCTTGCGCGATGTTATTTTGTGGCGGTGTGGCATGTTTGATTCTCGTAAGTATAGTAGTGAAGACTATCTTGGCGCCGCGTTGTTTGAGACTTAGAAGGAACATTCGGACGAATGTTTCTAAGGAGGAGAATGTTATACCTCGTATTTCCAGTATGCGTGGGGACGTGCGTAGAAATTTCGAACTTCATTAGGCTTGGCGAATTCATTTTGGGCACAAGTGCGATTTGAGTCGTTTTTCGAAGCGTTTCCACGACTTACGTTGGGAAAATTCCGGCTATGTCATTTATATTTTTGCGGATTTTTCCGAGAGGCGAAACATTTTTGGACCAACGGGAGGTGACACTTGTCACCCTCGTTGGACAGATTTGGAGGCGGTCAAGGTGGGTTGGCCTTGGCGATTGGCCCTTGATTTGTGCCTTGCTTTGTGGCTTGTTTTGTGGAGTGTTTTGTGGAGTAGGGTTTAGGGTGCACTTGGCTTAATCTTGTCCTTACACTTGCTATACACTTGGAAGGATCTTGGCCCTTGGTTGGCCTTTAGTTTTGCTATAAATACCCCCCTAAGTGTGAAGACTTCATCCATTCCAAAAACTTCCAAGTCTTGAAAACCCTCCCTCTCCCTCTTGCTTGTGATTCGGCCAAAGCCCTCCTCCCCCTTTGTGGAGCTTTGGCCGAGAGGCCACCCTCCCCTTTGTGGTGCCTTGGCGTGGGGTACCCCACTAGCCTAGTTGTTTTAGTATTATACCCTTGTTGTGGTATAGAAATACTCTCCTAGTATTGTTATAATGTCCAAATACCTTGGCCCAAATACCTTGTAGTATTCCCAAGGTTACACTTATACAAAAGCCCAGAAAATACGATTATACTTCCTTTAGCCACAAAAACGAAACCCTAAGGAAATCTTCACCCGTTGTTGAAGTTGTAAGTAGAAGTTGGTTAGAACTTCTAAGGGTTGTTGGAGCGCTCGGAGTAGGAGCTAAGCGTTGCTCAGGATCGACTTTATACTTGGATAATTTTGGGCTTATCGAGGTAAACACTACTGTCCTTCTATTGTAATTGGAAATTACATGTTAGAATATATGGTTGAAGTATACTATATATAGAACTGAACGTAGTATTGTGGCAATGTCTTTTGACTTAAGCCTGAAGAATAAAGAACTGAACTGTAATTACATAGGACTGTATTGCAGTAGACTTGTGTAGTATTACTGAGTAGAATTGTACACGTCCGGTTAGACGTATAAACCCCCCCCCCCCTGGTTGGCTTGGTAGCCGGCCTCGATAGAGGAGGAGATTTCTGTTGTGGGAGAAGTCTGCGAATTTTACGTAGGAAGATGGGAACTTGTGTTTAAGATTTAATGAGCGTTTGTGGCCTTTATAGGTGAAAGTACTAAGAGTAGCGTATTCTACTCGAGGAGTGGAAAGGGCTAGCAAGGTTGTAGTACTTGGAGCTTTTTGCTTATTGTCGATAATCGTCGCGAGGTATGTGAACCTCTTCCTATCTGTTCTAGCATGATATGTGTATAACTATGTAGTACGTTAGACGTACGTGTTAAGCTGTATTTGATTGGTTTGAAACATAAGGTGTTATAACGGCTTTATGGGAAGTTGGTTATAACGACCTTATGTAGGTAAGAAAAATGCTTTGTGGTTTTAAAGGTAAGCGACTTGATATGTGTTAATAAAGAACTTGAAGTATTTCAAAAGATTCTTGAATCGTTTTGAAAGAATGAGTAGTACTTGGTTTTGAAAGCTTAAGAGTTATACTAGCTTTAAGGAAGTTAGGTATAACGGCTTAAGAATGTTTCTTGATTTGAATCGGAAGGTGTATCGACAAACCACTGCAGCGTTAATAAAAGGAAAATGTATTGACTAATGAAGTATTATTAAAACAAGTAGAAACCTCCATCTGCATAGAAGCTAAGATAAGACAAAATGATATTACATTTCCTAGATCATGGCTGCTTAATAAGATTGATTATGAATAAGAATAACCTACACTCATATAAGGCATATGTTACTCAATAGTTTTAAAAAGGGATTAAGACATTGAACTATGAAACTTTTCTAAAAAGAGACTTGTGTAATGAATATTAGGCAAACTGGAACTTTAGGGAAAAGAAAGGCATTGTGTTGTCTTAAAATGTTTTAAAACTTAGAGTGTTATAACAGCTTTATGGGAAGTTGGTTATAACGACTTTATGAGAACAAAAGAAGGGTTTTTATCATTGGTTTTAAATGTGGAAACTTGGCTTTAATAAGAGAAGTTGTTTTTGTTTGCTTAAAAGATGTAAGTCACTCTATTTTTATACTACGGGTATGGGGTGACTTTTATAAAAGGAATGGATCTCTTTAAAAGGAATTTAACGTACGTAGTACTTTAGGGTTAAAAACCCGGACTTTGGCATAAAATGAAAGTACCTTGAGTTGTGTAACTTGCCTATGCTTGTTGTTGTGTAACTTGCCTATGCTTGTTGTTGTGTAGCTTGCTTATGCTTGTGGTGATAGCCTTTTGTTACACCCCGTAAATTCAAATATAAGATAAGTTGGCAACCATGTGTCGAACGGATTTTAAGTCTTCTTGGGAATGTTGTACCCCAATATTTTTTTTTATATAGTATGGGGTGTTTAGCTAGCCTAGTATTCAGTTGGATGAGTCTAGTTTCCAACGCAACAAACCACTCGTCGAGGGGACATCGGAGCGGAGGGGCATGGGCGTTAGAAATTCGATGAGCGCAGAAGGAAGGATTTTCGTGTCAGTGTCTCAGCGCTTGGCCGTCAGCAGCGCGCGCCACTAGTCCTGAAGATCCTCGGAGGTTTCAGCGCGCGGCTGAAGCGAACATGGCGCAAGGCGGAAATTTTTCTGCGGGAATTGCTAAAAGCAGGATATTTTCGAAAGAGCCTATGGGAGGGTGACAAGTGTCCTCCCATCTTGTTGACCACGAAAACAGCCTATTTTAAGACCAAGTCTTGAAATACTTGGTCATTTCACCTTTGAACACCTAAAAACCCCTCTCCCCTCCTCTCTTGAGATTTGAGAAAGACCTAGCTTAGTGGGTGTGGTTGGAGCGGCGGTACGAAGGCAAAGTCTTTGGTAAGCTTGTGGGAAACTCACAAGGGCGAGTTTGTGGGAATAGAAGTTGAAAGAGAGCTTTGGTGGGCTAACCCAAAGGTAGAGACTTCTCTCCTCTTGGAAATTGATAGAAATCCTTGTTAAAGTTGATATCGCCACGTGAATCATGTTTAGATTGATATGTATAATAGGTTTGGTGAGCCAATTGGGGCTGTTTAGTTATGCATTGTATTGGACTACTTTATATAAATTGCGTGAGCCAATTGGGGCTGTTTGGTTATTGTATTCGGCCTCGAAAGAGGTGGCAAAATGAGTAGAAACAAAGGAGGTGCTGTCCGATTTTCCGTAGAAATTAGAGACTTAACACTTATAATATTCTACGATTGAAGCAAGGCTTTAATAGACGTATTGTGAATATTATAGGTTGACATACTACGGGCGGGACTTTGTACTTGGCAAGTGGTTTGACCCGACGAGGTATGTAGAACTTTTTCCTATCTTTTGAGCATGACTAGTTTCGCGTATATAGTACGGTAGACGTACAAGACTTTGACATTCCTTACTAGCCTTATAAAATGCCAAGTCGGGTGCGTTAGGAAGTTAACTCACTTATTTGAAAATAATAAGAATGTCTTAAGTCTTAGTAAAGTTAAGGGACTTGAAGGGATTTAAAGTATGTGATACTTTTGTCGTTTTAGTCGTATAAGTCCCTTGGATAGGAAAATGTACTTGACTAAGGTATAAAGTGAATATAACGACTTTATGGGGAGTTGGTTATATTGACTTTATGCAAAGGTAAATGGCTTATGTTAATGAAAGGCAAATTGATTTTAAGGTATCAATTGCCTAAGATTTTTTAATAAGAAAAGGAGTCACTTGATTTAGAAACCGACTTTAATTCTAAAGGTATTGTGACTTGTCTTGAAATGTAATTTGGACTTGATACTAGGGTTACTAGTGTCTTAGAAGCTTTCTTCTAAAAGGAGTCATTCGTTTTAAAGAATAGAAGTACGTGGTCCTTTGGGTTAAATGCCCGGATTCTTATAAAAGAAATGATAGTGCCTTAAGTAACTAAAATGAGAGTGTAGATGAATAAGACTAATAAGAAGTTAGAGGATTGCTAACTTGCTTAATTATAGTATGACGGTATTGAGATAGGGTAAGAGTATCGGTGAGGCAAACCCCAAGACGCTATACCACCTTCTCCGGGATAAGAGTATAAATGAGGTAAGCCCCAAGACGTTATACCACGTGCGTTACTATCTTCTTGGGGTAAGAGTATAAATGAGGGCAAACCCCAAGACGTTATACCACCGCTTGGGGTAAGAGTATAAATGAGGTAGGAACCCCAAGACGTTATACCACCGGTTTTAGGGGTTCGCTACCCATGATATGATCGGAGCGCTATTGTGATATTATGCGTATTCTCTTGTTGTACTCTCATTGTTAGTAAGGCAATCGTGTCGTAATTTTATTATCATACATGTCTCAGCTTTCTTTTAAACTTATGTTGTAATTACTGATGCTACGATTTTACATACTTAGTACATATTGTGTCTTGACCCCTTCCTCGAGCTGCGTTCATGCGCGAGAAAGGAGTAGCAGTTGCGGATCCACACTCTTAGGATCACTTATCGGGCGTCGGAAGCTCCATTCTCGGAGGCTTGTCTTTCTTTAGTGATCTTTCCCGATGTTGTAGATTATGTACATTCGGGGTATGGCGAGACCTGTCCGCCACATTTGTTATTCCTAAGTGCTGTATTCACATATGTGGTTGGGCTAGAAGCGAGTTGTAAAGTTGTACTTTTGACTTTGTTTATATTATGGAAGCGGCCTTATCGGCTGCTTTGTGTTGTATATTATTTTTACACATGTGTTTATGTTGTGTATGTTCACATTCTCTCGATGTATACAGGCAGGGTGCCTGGGTAGGGCACGATCGCGCCGAGTCGGGTCGTGACAAAAGTGGTATCGAGCGATTAGTCCTCGGAAAGTGTCTGAGGCCGTGTCTAGTAAGTCTTGATTATCGGTGTGTTGTGCACCACATCTATAATCGGGAGGCTGCAGGACATTTAGGATTAGTTTCCATTCTTCTCTCTACGAGATCGTGCATTAGAAATGTCTTATTAGGTTGAATCCTCTCGACCTCTCCTTATGAAACGGCTATGCCTCGCGGAAGGCTACGGGGCCCGAGAAGGGCAAAGCGGCGGCGAGGCTGCTAGCGGTACTCGAGGAGGTTACGGGCTCGAGCACAGTATGCACGAGGTAGTAAGCGGGTCGGCAAGTTCAGCCACGCTGCGATTTTAGAAGGCCGAGGCGGCGGTAGCTCCAGAGGTTCCGATACGGACCCTCGGTTCCCAAGCCAGTGCGAGTATAGAGACTACGGGAAGCGGTCGGTTATTGACCAATATAGTAGCCGGCGTGCGAGGAAGCAGCGACCCACCTAGAGCCGTTTGCCATGGATTAGGGATTTTACGGATGTCATCCACCGAGTTTTATGGTTCAAGGTCGATGAGGATCGCGGGAGTTCGTTCGGCGACTCTGATGGACCATGCACGAGTTCTTAGGGCTTGAGACAGTGCATTACACTAGCCTCCTACCGGTTGCGCGATATTGCGTTGGCTGGTTTGAGTCGTGGTTGCTTCGAGAGGTGATGATGCTCTTCCGGTGTTTAAGGAGGAGTTCTGAGGCCTTCATGGATCACTTTTGCCTCGAGATGAGGAGAGCCCGGGTAGACAGATTCTTGACCTTGAGGCAGAACGGGAGGACTGTCAGGGAGTATAGCTTGGAGTTTGACTCCTTGGCCAGGAACGCGCATACTATTGTAGCTAGCATGGCGGATAGAGTTCATCGTTATGTGATGGGGCTAGGCCGTCATATGATTCAAACATGCTTGGGGGTGGCTCTTGGCCGGTATGGACATTGCTAGGATGCGAGCCTATGCTCGGGGATAGAGGATAGAGAGGAGGACCCAGTTTGCGAGCCGGCCCGAGGGCGGGACATCGAGTCTCGGGGCGATTTCGAGGCGGACAGCCTCGGCGTGAAATGAGTCCACGATCCGGCCCGGCCTGAGTGCTCCGTCACGGTTTTCGGCAAGAGGTCGATCGGCCGTCGATCGAGGAAGCGGTCGAGGGCTCGGGACTCTGAGATTCGAGGCGAGGCGTCACGTCGGGACCACCACGCCTCGGTGTGCTCGGTGTGGTAGGTTCCACGAGCGAGTGTCGCAGAGCGGGAGCTTGTTACTTGTGGCGGTGGGCCATTTGAAGAGAGATTGTCCGTCTAGAGGCGGCGTGGGTAGTCTGACCGGTAAGCGGGATCGATTCTTGGGTCTTCTTCTCCTTACGTGGTTATGCGCCCGGAGCGGTACTCACGGACAGCGGGCGCGGTAGAGTCGAGTGGTGGTTCTAGTTCTAGCGGTCCTCGAGCGCATATATTCGATAGCTTGACCGCCAGGGATCGGGAGGCTTCCACGGCGTCGTCGCGGTACTTTGCGATTTGGTGTGATGTTTATGCTTTGATAGATCGGGTTCTACCTTGTCCTATGTGTCCCCTCTTATGCGGGTAGAATCGGGATAGGCGGTGTCGATAGAGCCGTTTGAGGTAGCTACGCGATGGGTGATTCGGTGTTAGGCGGCGGGTGTCCGAGTTGTCAGGTTTATATTCTGATCGTCGGACCACTTGCGAACTTGATAGAGTGGAGATGTGATTTTGATGTCATTATGGGTATGGGTGGTTGGCTTCTTGTTATGCCAACGTTGGTAGGACAGGTTGGTTCGGTTCGATTTCTGGCGAGCGATTATCGAGTGGAGGGCAACACAAATCGCCGCAGGGTAGGTTTATTTCTTACCTCAAGGCTAGGAAGATGGTGCGAAGAAGGTTACATCTATCATCCGGTTCGGGTATTTGATCTGAGGCGAGTGCAGTTCTTGATCGGTGCGATGGTTAGGGAGTTTCCAGATGTGTTCCCAGATGATCTTCTGGGTATCCCTCCTGAGAGGGAGATTGAGTTTTGTATTGACACGTTACCAAACACTCGACCTATTTCCATTCCGCCATCTGAGGATGGCACTGCCGAGTTGAGGAATTGAAGGACCGGTGAAAGATTTCTTTGGAAAAAGGCTTTATCGGGCCTAGTGTATCTCCCCAGGAAGCGCGGTGTTGTTTGTGAAGAAAGAAGGATGGGGCCAGCTGCGTATGTGTGTTGACTACGGTGAATAAGGTAACCATTAAGAATAGGTACCTCCCGGGATTGATGATTTGTTCGACGATTGCGAGTGCGAGTGTTTCTCAAAGATAGACTGCGATGCAGTTATCATCGAGTTCGAGTTCGAGAGCGGATATCCCAAAGATCGCATTCGGGACCGGTATGGGCACTATGAGTTTAGGGTTATGTCTTTCGGTTTGACCAACGCTCCAGCGGTATTTATGGATTTGATGAACCGGGTGTTCAAGCCATTTTGGATACATTTGTGATTGCATTCATTGATGACATCTGGTTTATTCACGGACGGAAGCGAGGCATGCAGATCACTCGAGGATTGTACTAGGATTCTCGGGCCGCGATTATTCGCCAAGTTCTCAGTGTGAGTTTTGGTTGGCCTCGATGGCATTCTGGGGCATATTATTGGGGTGATGGTGTTGGCGTGGATACGGCAAAGATTGAGGCGATCAAGTCTTGGCGAGACCTACTACTCCGGCCAAAGTGCGCGATTTCTTAGAAATTTTGGCGGTATTATCGTAGGTTTGTAGAAGCGATTGCTTGATTTGGCACCATTGACTAGTGACTCGGAAAGCGGCCAAGTTCCGATGGGCGAGGCTTGCGGCGGGGTTTCGATTCTTGAAGAAAAGGTTGACTACGGCTCCGGTTCTTACTCTTCTGAAGGTTAGGCGGTTATGTGATTTATTGTGATGCCTCGGGTATCGGGTTAGGGTGTGTTTTGATGCGACGGCAAGGTGATAGCCTATGCTTCGGCGATTCTGGAAGCATGAGAGAATTACCTACCCATGACTTAGAATTGGCGCGGTTATTCATGCCTTGAAGATTTGGAGACACTATTTGTGCGGGGTTCATGTGGATATTTATAGAGACCACAAGAGCCTCGGTATATCTTGAGCGAGAGGAGGCGAACGAGGCAGGCGGTGGTTAGAGTTCTTTGAAAGATTATGATGTTGATATTCTCTACCATCGGAAAGCCAACGTAGTTCTTGATGCCTTAGTCGTAGATCGATGGGGAGCCTATCGGAGTGCGACGGAGAGAGGCGAGGACATGGTCCGTCGGATCCACCGATTAGCAAGCCTTGGGGTTCGTTTGATCGATACCGAAGCGATAGTGGAGTGTGGGTTCGTGAGGTTGCGAGTCTTCCATCATTGATGAGGTGAAGATCACGACGGTTTGAGGACCCGATGTTGGTGCGGTATCGAGCGGCTCTTGGGAGGAGAAGAGTCTCTTGAGGTAGCGCTGATAAGTCTTGAGATTTGAGGGCGGTTGTGTGTTCCGATGTGTTTGGACTCGGCAGCAGATTCGGGGAGGCACACGGTGCTCGTTATTCTATTCATCGGGTCGACCAAGATGTACCATGACCTCGGATGTTTGTATTGGTGGGATGGCACGAAGAGGGGCGTGGCGAGTTTCGTTGCCTGATGTCCTAATTGCCCGGCGAGTTAAGGTCGAGCACGAGAGGCCGGTGGATTATTGCGATCTATTGAGATTCCGACTTGGAAGTGGGAGATGATCAACATGGACTTTATTCTGAGGTTACCTCGTACTCGGAGGAAATCGACTCCATTTAGGTTATTGTTGTGGTGGCGAAATCAGCCCATTTCCTTCGATCGGGGCGGCGTTTGGTGAGACTATGCCAGATTGTACATCAGGGAGATTGTGAGGCTGTACGGTGTCCCAGTGTCGATTATTTCTGATAGGGAGCCGGTTCTGGCTAATTTCGGAGGTCTTTCCAGAAGGGTTTGGGGACACAGGTGAGTCTCGGCGACTTTTCATCCTCGGTAGCGGGCGGCGAGCGTACTATCGGACACGAGGATATCTGCGAGCTGCGTGATTGATTTCGATGGTAGCCGGGAGGATCATTTGCCTCTTGTGGAGTTTGCTTGCAACAACAACTACCATTCCAGTATACAGATGGCGCCATACGAGGCTTTATATGGGCGGAAATGCAGGTCGCCGATCGGTTGGTTCGACGTGGGCGAGGTACAGTTAGTTGGCCCAGACTTGGTACAGCAGGCTGTGGATAAGGTGAAGCTTATCCAGGAGAGACTGTTAGCAGCTCAGAGTCGGCAGAAGTCTTATGCGGATAATCGGCGTCGGCATTTGGAGTTCCAGGTTGACGATTGGGTCTTCTTGAAGGTGTCACCCATGAAGGGTGTGATGAGATTCGGTAAGAAGGGGAAACTCAGCCCAAGGTACATTGGGCCCTACCAGATCGTTCGTAGAGTGGGCAAGGTTGCCTACGAGTTGGATCTGCCATCAGAGTTGGAGGCGGTACATCCGGTTTTCCATGTTTCTATGTTGCGGAAGTGTATCGGTGATCCAGCGAGAGTTTTCCCTACTAGTGAGGTTCAGGTGACAGAGGGGTTATCGTATGAGGAGAGTCCCATAGCGATACTCGATCGCCAGGTCAGGCGACTGCGGACCAAGGATGTAGCTTCCGTCAAAGTCCTGTGGAGGAATGATAACCGAGAGGAGATGACTTGGGAGGCGGAGGAGGACATGTTGAGAAGTATCCTCACTTATTTCCTACACCTTGGGTAATTCATCTTCCTTACTTGTCGAGTTTTAATTGAAGTATTTCTTTTGCTTAAATGCTTGTGTGGCATTCTTGGTATGTCGGGGATGTAAAGGAAACTATGTCGCTATTTAAGTTTGACTCAGAAAGAACATTCGGGACGAATGTTTCTAAGGGGAAGAATGTTACACCAGTAAATTCAAATATAAGATAAGTTGGCAACCATGTGTCGAGAGCAGTTTTAAGTCTTCTTGGGAATGTTGTACCCCAATATTTTTTTTTATAGTATGGGGTGTTTAGCTAGCCTAGTATTCAGTTGGATGAGTCTAGTTTCCAACGCAACAAACCACTCGTCGAGGTGACATCGGAGCGGAGGGGCATGGGCGTTAGAAATTCGATGTGCGCAGAAGGAAGGATTTTCGTGTCAGTGTCTCGGCGCCGCCGTCAGCGAGGGCAGCGCGCCACTAGTCTGAAGATCCTCGGAGGTTTCAGCCGCTGGCCACGAAAGCGAACGCGCCAAGGCGGGAAATTTTCTGCGGGAATTGCTAAAATCAGGGGATATTTTCTAAAAGAGACTATGGTTGGGTGAACAGTGGCCCTACCATCTTGTTGACAACGAAACAGCCCTATTTTAAGACCAAGTCTTGAAATACTTGGTCATTTCACCTTTGAACACCTAAAAACCCTCTCTCCTCTCTTGAGATTTGAGAAAGACTAGCTTAGTGGGTGTTGTTGGAGCGGCGGTAAGAAGGCAAAGTCTTTGGTAAGCTTGTGGGAAACTCACAAGGGCGAGTTTGTGAGGAATAGAAGTTGAAGAAAGAGAGCTTTGGTGGGCTAACCCAAGGTAGAGACTTCCTCTCCTCTTGGAAATTGATAGAAATCCTTGTTAAAGTTGATATTGGCCACGTGAATCATGTTTAGATTGATATGTATAATAGGTTTGGTGAGCCAATTGGGGCATTTAGTTATGCATTGTATTGGACTACTTTATATAAATTGCGTGAGCCAATTGGGGCTGTTTGGTTATTGTATTCGGCCTCGAAAGAGGTGGCAAAATGAGTAGAAACAAAGGAGGTGCTGTCCGATTTTCCGTAGAAATTAGAGACTTAACACTTATAATATTCTACGATTGAAGCAAGGCTTTAATAGACGTATTGTGAATATTATAGGTTGACATACTACGGGCGGGACTTTGTACTTGGCAAGTGGTTTGACCCGACGAGGTATGTAGAACTTTTTCCTATCTTTTGAGCATGACTAGTTTCGCGTATATAGTGCAGTGAGCGTCTGAGACTTTGACATTCCTTACTAGCCTTATAAAATGCCAAGTCGGGTGAGTTAGGAAGTTAACTCACTTATTTGAAAATATTAAGAATGTCTTAAGTCTTAGTAAAGTTAAGGGACTTGAAGGGATTTAAAGTATGTGATACTTTTGTCGTTTTAGTCGTATAAGTCCCTTGGATAGGAAAATGTACTTGACTAAGGTATAAAGTGAATATAACGACTTTATGGGGAGTTGGTTATATTGACTTTATGCAAAGGTAAATGGCTTATGTTAATGAAAGGCAAATTGATTTTAAGGTATCAATTGCCTAAGATTTTTTAATAAGAAAAGGAGTCACTTGATTTAGAAACCGACTTTAATTCTAAAGGTATTGTGACTTGTCTTGAAATATAATTTGGACTTGATACTAGGGTTACTAGTGTCTTAGAAGCTTTCTTCTAAAAGGAGTCATTCGTTTTAAAGAATAGAAGTACGTGGTCCTTTGGGTTAAATGCCCGGATTCTTATAAAAGAAATGATAGTGCCTTAAGTAACTAAAATGAGTGTAGATGAATAAGACTAATAAGAAGTTAGATTGCTAACTTGCTTAATTATAGTATGACGGCGGTATTGAGATAGGGTAAGAGTATCGGTGAGGGCAAACCCCAAGACGCTATACCACCTTCTCCGTGATAAGAGTATAAATGAGGGTAAGCCCGAGGCGTTATACCACTGCGTTACTATCTTCTTCAGGTAAGAGTATAAATGAGGGCAAACCCCAAGACGTTATACCACCGCCGGGGTAAGAGTATAAATGAGGTAGGAACCCCAAGACGTTATACCACCGGTTTTTAGGGTTCGCTACCCATGATATGATCGGGAGGCCGCTATTGTGATATTATGCGTATTCTCTTGTTGTACTCTCATTGTTAGTAAGGCCTTTGTGTCGTAATTTTATTATCATACATGTCTCGGCTTTCTTTTAAACTTATGTTGTAATTACTGATACTTCTGATTTTACATACTTAGTACATATTGTGTCTTGACCCCCTTCACGGGCTGCGTTCATCTGCGAGAAAGAGTAAGGAGTTGCGATCCACACTCTTAGGATCACTTATCGGGCGTCGGAAGCTCCATTCTCGGGAGGCTTGTCTTTATTTTAGTCTGATCTTTCCCACGATGTTGTAGATTATGTACATTCGGGGTATGGCGAGAGCCTGTCCATACGATTATTATTCTAAGTGCTGTATTCACATATGTGGTTGGGCTAGAAGAAGCGAGTTGTAAGTTGTACTTTGACTTTGTTTATATTATGGAAAGCGGCCTTATCGGCTAGCTTTGTGTTGTATATTATTTTTACACATGTGTTTATGTTGTGTATGTTCATTCTTTGTTCTCGATGTATACAGGCAGGGTGCCCGGGTAGGGCACGATCGCGCCGAGTCGGGTCGTGACACCTTTGTTATGCAAATGGTGTTCTATATAACCGCGTCTCTCGATGGGTGTCGGTTGGTAGTTGAGGACTTACTTGGGCGTCTGGCGATGTGGAAAATTCCACGGGTATGCTCGCTGATAGTGTTATTCCATGGACTAGCTCTCCGAGGGTTTCTTCTTGTTCGGCCTTGGTACGGTGGTGGCTTCGTACTTGCCGTCTCGTGGCTGATTCGGCCTTGGTACAGTAGTTAGCCCTCGCGCTTGCCCGTTCGGTGTAGTGGCGAAGTCTCGTGATCTGACCTTGGTACGGTGGTCAGCCCTCGTACTTGCCCGGTCGACTCGTGGCCGGCCTTGGTATCTGGTAGTCGGCTCGCACTTGCCGTGTTGCATTGTATTATTGGTGCAGTCGGATCCGGTAGTTGTACTTGTCTGTCACGGTTTTATGACACAGTGGGACACGGTGTTCATGTATACTCCTTGGTATTGTTATATCATAAAGCACGGCGGTGAGGAAGAAATTCCACGCACGAGTGATAATTTGGAGGCGGGAGTCACGACTTGATGCTTGGTTATATGTTATATCTTGTAGTTTGGTCATCATACATGTCTCTGCTTTATGTAGACTATTATGATTTCATTCTGATATTCTGATTTCACATACTTGGTACTGTTATCGACCTCCTTGGGGCTGCGTTCAATCTGCCGCAGTAGAAACATCTACCGTCGATCCGCGTTTAGGATCTCATTTCAGCGTTTTGGGAAGCTCCGTTCCGTCGGAGGCTTATCTTTGGTATGTTACCACAGTCCGTAAGTTCTTATGCGTTCGGGGTATGGCGGGCCTGTCCCGTCATAGTTGTTAATATAAATCTTAGAGTGCATGCTTTGTTTGTGGCGGGGTTGTAAGGATTATGCTATTCAAATGTCTTTATATATATATGTTGAAAGAAAGCTGTTTTGGTTGCTTTGCTTATTTTTAATATCTCTCATTTCATGTTCATGTTTTACTTTCCTGATTTTCTCGATGATTGTATCACTAGGGTGCGAGGTAAGGCACGATCACGGGCAGTTCGGGTGTGGCGACTTGTTGACCAACGGAAAGCATGAGAGAGAAAAAGATGGACGAAGACAACAGGACACTAAATCAAAATATTCTTAGCCGATTCTCTCGCAGCAATAGATGAGATTCCATTACCGAACCAAACAAGATTATTCCCTTAGTTCTACCTACCACCCTTTCTGTTTAAGGGGCAACATCCGTCACTGGACGAGGAAGAAAATGCAAGGAAGATCTGTACAAGATAGAAAGTTGATTAGAAAGCGTTAACAAGACTATCAGACCAAGAACAGAACTGCGGGAGGAACTGATTGAGCTAGCGAACTACTATTTAAGTAATACCAGGCCAGCTGTAAACAAAGCAAACAAAAGATTCGTGGTTGATACCAATTGACAGCAATGCCGACAATACCTCTCTATAGTGGGCCAACCCTATCGAGAAGGATATAAAACAACTACTTTCCGGTGACCGAAGAGTCTTGAGACTCGTAAGGGATTACCAGAGAGTGAATAAACTCGAAGAGCCTTAAAATAAATGCTTGCACACAAAACAAAGAAGAAGCAGCTATTGAATTGAACATAATAACGATGACCATGTCCATAAATCACTATGAATAATATCAAATGACATTGAAGTATTAGAATTCGAAGCTACAAATGGTAATTTAATACTCTTTCCCAAAGCACAGGATTGACAAAGTGGAGTACTACGCGTGTCACGATAGGCACACACCAACAATGATTTTCAGATTCTGAGAAAAACTCGGCCCAAATGTGATAGGCCCACATAACCAATATCCAAAATGCGTAAGCTCCAATTCATGCATTTAAACATATAAGAGACTGATTTAGGGACTGGTAATACGAGATACACAAAGGCAAACATAGAGAGGATTAAGACAAATATGAAAAGTATTTCGCACCAAGCCTATTCTAAGAGTTTCTGGCCAACTGAAGTATTCAGCATCACTCAAATGACTTATATATGCAGTTATATGACCGAAAGATTACATGACTGGAAGTGGACCTCGTGAGGGAGACCTTAGGCTCAACATAAAACAGGATGGGTAGGGGTATATCTAATTACCTAACAGAGAGCGGGTTGAAAGGAAATGCAGTTTTTTCTTATTCATGCAGGCAATAAAACATGAGGAGGTGGTGCCCTGCAATTCTAACTCAAATCAGACATGGAGAGCAATCTTATAAGCTGGAATGATCCACTGACATCCTGAAGGCAACCATGCATGACAGAGCACTGCAACAATCTTATTCAGGAGACAACCAACAAGCAAATTGTCATGACCCGACCCTGGGCCCGCGACTGGTGCCCTACCTGGGCACCCTTACAGGTATACATCAGAGTTAATCAGCGGAACATACATGAACTTAACTGAAATAAATAACAGGTTAGCCGATAAGGCTACCTCCCGGGATATATATATAAATCCAAAAGCAGTTACCTCTTTTTGTTTTTTACAAAGCGACCCACAAGATATGACTACATAACTCTAAGAGTTTTGACATAACAACTGTGACGGGACAGGGCCCCGCCATTGTCACGCCCCGAATCCTGGGCCCGTGACTGGTGCCCTACCTGGGAACCCTTCTAATGATGATCATGTGGCATAACCTGACCCGCCTGTGGGGCTCGGTGTACTGTGGAATCATGTAGCATAACCCGACCCGCCCGTGGGGCTCGGTGTACTATGGAGTCATGTAGCATAACCCGGCCCGCATGTGGGCCTCGGTGTACTGTGGAATCATGTAGCATAACCCGGCCCGCCTGTGGGGCTCGGTGTAAAATGACGTAACCCGACCTATGTGTAGGCTCGGTGTAATATGGCGTAACCCGACCTATGTGTAGGCTCAGTGTATCTCATAACATAACCCGACCTATTTGTAGGCACGGTGTGTCTCATAACATAACCCGACCTATTTGTAGGCTCGGTGTAACTTTCCTTACATAACGTTTTAAACCATCTTTTCACTTCTTCTTAAGTCGTTATAACAACTTCCCATAAAGCTATTATAACAACCTTTCATTTTAGATAACTTAAGGCACTTTTATTCTTGCAACATTAGGGAAACTAAACCCAAAAATACTACGTACATACATACTTATAAAAGAATCATGCCACATCCTCTCTTTTAAATCAATAAATTCTTCTTTTTAAAACTCAAGTTACATACTCTTTTGAAATCAATCTTCTTAACTTTTGAAATAGATCAAGAAGCCATACTTTTTAAATCAAGTCATTTCCACTTATAAAATCAAGGCTTATAGTCTTAAAACCTCGTATCATATACTCTTTAAAATCATGTCGCTTATACATATAAAATCATGTCATCTATACTCTAGAAATCAAGTCCCATAACTTGAAAAATAAAGTTTCATAGCCCTTTAAAGAAATCAAAGTTCATAGTCTTAAAACTTCATAACATACGTTTTTAAGATCATGTCGCTTATACATATAAAATCATGTCATCTATACTTTAGAAATCAAGTTCCTTTTCACATATAAATCCAAGTCATTTTCAAATATAAATCAACTTACTTACTTCAAATAAATCAAGGCACATAGCTTTAAATCAAACCTCATAACTTCCTAACCATTCTTACCGACATCTCCCATAAGACTTGGTAAGGACTTAGGAAAATTTAGACATACTTTTTACATAGAGTAAATCAACATACGTACCTCTTAACTTCTAAGAGTAGAAGGAATCATGAAATAACACCACATGTATAGTTCATACGTAGAATCATACCAAAAGAAGGAAGAGGTTCACATACCTCTTCGGCTAATCCACACGCTAAGTAGACAACGTCGGTGATTGGAAATTGCTGTCCGGACTGCCTGAGAGTACTGTGGAACATTTCCGGGTGGTTGAGCAGCCTGAACTGCCGCCATTGGTGGCAGAATTCCCACTGTTCCGCTACCCGTCGCCGGAATTGTTCGCCGGAAAATTCCATTTTTGATCCGTTGGAAGTGAATTCATCGAATTGTTGTTGCGTGGATGAATTAATGGAGGAAAATAAATTTTTGGAGGTCTGCTTGTGGTCCTGCGGCGGCACCGCCAAGGCGGCTTCAATGGCGGATTCCGAAATACTGAGAATTGAGGCTCGGGATTGGTTGCAAAACGTAGCTAAGATCAATACGAACACAACGGTATACACCTTATCCCTCAACTGTACCGGAATCGATCGAAATTTTCCAACTTCCGATCGGAAAATATGATTTGGTCGACCCGATGATCTGGGTTGAATTGGAGGTCGTGAGTGGTGCCAAAATGTCGGCCTTTCCACCCTGAATCTTTCTACACTGGCCACGACCGTCGACTCTACTTGTGGTGGCCGGAAAAATGCTCGTCGGCGACCTAGGGTTTCGGCGAAGATCGATCTGGTCGACGACGAGTTTGAGCAAGAATCGAGGGTCCTGGTTTACATGGAAATGACGGCAATGATATGGTGGTTCTGATGGTATACTCCACTCCCGTCGATTGTACCTCAGTTGGCCGGAAAATTAGAAAAATCGAACGGGGAAGATGGATGAACAGTGACAGAAACTTCGATCTGAAATTGCCGGTGATTTCGGGAGAATCGACGGTGGCGGTTGGTATGGATTTGACGGGCTCGATGGGATGAAGCTTTTGGTATGTGTCTCGTCCCCGGCGGATTCCTGGTTTGGCCGAAAATGGCGTTTTTCCGAACACTGTTCATCGAACGACACTGTTCATGGACGGGTTTTCACTGTTCATACACGTTTTGGTATTTTTGTTTTCTTCCTTTGCCTTCCCAAACTCCCCAACACATACAAAATTTCTCAGGTGGTCCCACATGACCAAATTTTGAAATTAAAATCAACTAATAAACCCTTTTCCTTTACAAGGTTCGGAGAAATTTTCAGAATTTTTCATTCTTTCAAAAATTCAATTCCCAATTTTTTCGTACGTTCTTATCTCAACTGATGAAAATACGGGGTGTAACAGCCATACCCCTGAATGTACCAAAAATCTACAACCTCAGGGAACTGTACCAAAATACAAAGCCTCCGAAATAATGGAGCTTCCCAACCAGCTGAACAGTGATTCTAAGAATGAGGATCAGCAAGCTATGTACCTCAACCCGCGGCATGAACGCAGCCCCCCGAAGGAGGTCAGTACGAAATGTTACACCCCGTATTTACAGGACATGTGTTAAGAACGTACGTAAGAATTCCAAATGTTAAGATTTGAGACTAGTAAAAATTTATCGGAATTATGGAATTGTCGGAAAACGTAATATTGTGACGAATGGGAGAGCGACACGTGTCACCCCTTATGTTGCCTTGGACTAAATTAGGCATGGGCAAAAGGGTCATTTGACCCTTGTTAGGAAGACAAGTCTTGCAACTTGAAGAGCTTGACAATGTTGACTTAGTCAAAGGGGCCACTTGGCTAGATTTTTAAATGAAAATTCATCCAAACCTCACAAGTGTTCTAATCTTAACCCTCCATGTTGTTATATAGTCATCCTAAGTAGCAAGATAAGACATTTACACTTAGAAAAATTTGAAGAACTCTTGTTCTTGCTAAGCTAGCTCTCGGGTTTGAGAGGGTACAAGGAGAATTTTTTTTGTTTGTTGTCCAATAAGCTCCACTCTTTAAACCAAGGTTCATGAGGGTATTGTAAGTGTATCTCAATAGAAAAATCCCGGAAAAAGATAGTTTTCGTATTAGTCGCAAGATGAAAACCTAGTTGCCTTTTCTAGGTTTTGGTTGGAAGATTGAAGGAAATTTGTTGGTGTTGTTATAAGGGTCTCAAGTAGCGGATTGGAGTGTCAAGGAGGGGCTCTAAGTTTCTAGGGAGCGACTTTGGATTTGAAGTTGGACTAAGAATCGTTGAGGTAATAATCTTGTCTCTTAAGTGTTACAAGATTATATATTGTTGTTAGCTTTACATGTTTTCTAGCATGAAGTATATGTGTTGAAGTTTCTTAAGTATTATGGATTGATTGTATCCTTAAATCTGAAATGTCATTTAAGCCTTGTGAAGTTGGATTACAATTTGGTCGTTTATTAGAATCATCGCATGTTACTTACTTGAAGATTATAGTGGTTATAATCGATTGCGACTTGATATCATGTTATGCTAACAACTTGGATTGAAATGGAAATTGGATAAGAATTGGTGTTATTGTACTCAATGTGGCCGAATTGGACTAGTAGTTTGTATTAGTTTGATATCTTTTGTGGGGCGGAATTTTACACGTCTAGTAGGCGTGTAATCCCCTATTGTTAATTGCATTGGTTGGGCCTTAAATGTGGCGTGTTTGGTTATTGAATTCGGCCTAGAAAAAAGTGGCAAAGTATGTAGAAACAAAGGAATTGCTGTCCGATTTTCCGTAGAATTTAGTGACTTAGCACTTAGAATATTCTACGTTTGAAGTAAGAGGTTAATGGACGTATTGTGGCCATTATAGGTTGAAGTACTAAGTATAGCGTATCCTACTTGAAGGATGGAATAGCTATCAAGGTTGAAGTACTTTGGAGCATTTTGCTACTTGTCGATAATCGTCGCGAGGTATGTGAACCTCTTCCTTCCTTTGGCATGATTCTATGTATGAAATATACATGTGGTATTATTTCATGTTTCCTTCTACTCTTAGAAGTTAAGAGGTATGTGTGTGATTTACTCTATGTAAAGTTTATGTCAAAGTTATCCTAAGTCCTTACCGAGTCTTATGGGGGATGTTGGTAAGAGTCGTTAGGAGGTACTTTGGAGCCAAGTTGACTTGGCTAATTTATATACGAATGAGAATAAGTATCGAGCAAGCCATTGCAGCGTTAATAAAGGAAAATGTAATGACAATTGATTATATTAAAATGAGTAAAATTCTCCATCTGCATAGAAGCTAAGATAAGACAAAATTGTATTACATTTTCTAGATCATGGCTGCTTTAATAAGACCGTTATAATCAAGTATAATCTACTCACACTCATAAGGCATATGTGCTTAACTTAAAGAATTTACGTTATGAAGTTTTAAGACTGTGAACCTTAGACTCATAAAAGGTTGAGAGACTTTATTTTCAGGTAATGAAACTTGATTCTTAAAGGAAGAATTGACTTGATTTAAGGGAAGTAACTTGTTTTAAAAGGTGTGAGTACTTGAGTTAAGAAACTTGATTTCTAAAAGTTAAGAGACTAAATGTATTTTGAAAGTTAACAGAATTGATTTGAAAGTATATAATACTTGGTTTTAAAAAGTATAAGTCTCTTGGTTATAAAATGAATGAGTTTGTCTAAAACCATAAAGGGTTATAACGGCTTTATGGGAAGTTGGTTATAACGACTTTATGGAAGGTTAAGAGAATGGTTTTCTCTAATAAGGTAAACAAAGAAATAACTTGAATTAAGGAAGGGCAATTTGATTTAAAGGCATCACTTGCTTAAAGCCTTAAAGTAAGGGTCACTTGATTTAGAAGCCGAGAAATGTATTTCTAAAGTATAGTGACTTATGTGAAATGTACACAAACCTTGATACTACGGGTGTTAGTATCTTGGGGTTTTATATGAAAAGAAATCTTTTGAAAAGAATGGAAGTACGTAGTACTTGGGGTTAAATTCCCGGATTTTTATGTGTGAAACGAAAGTGCCATGAGTTTATAAAAATGGAAGTCTAAAGGTTTAATGAACTTGCCTATGTTTGTTTGTGATAGCTTTGAGTGCAAGTATTATATGTTTACGTTGTCGTGACTCTCAGTTGGAGGGCCGACTGTCTTGTTGTAAGTTTACTTGGACGTACCGACAGTGATGTGGGATTCCACGGGTATGCTTCCATTATGATTGATCCTTGGACATGCTTATACGATGTGGGATTCCGGGGCATGTGACCAGGAGGCGGGTTATATTCCCGGATTTGTTTTATTACCCATGGCCATGCTTATACGATGAGGGATTCCGGGGCATGCGACCATGCTATTACGACTATTACTCCATGGGCTAGCTCCCCATGAAGACATGTACCCACGATGAGGGATTCCGGGGGCATGTTATATTCTTATTCCATGGGCTAGCTCCCCATGAAGACTTGCACCTACGATGAGGGATGCCGAGGGCACGTTATGGCCATGCTTATACGATGAGAGATTCCGGGGCATGCTGCGTTATATATATATATATATATATATATATATATATATATATATATATATATATATATATATGTATTGTATACGTGTCTGTGCTGATGAGTAGGATGCCAGGCGTGTCACTGGTTATATGTTACACCTACATCGCCGACGGTGATGGAGGATTCCACGGCGGGAGGTATATATATATGTATTGTATATGTATGCCCGAAGCGGTGAGGTAGGATGCCACAGGCGCGTCACGAGTATGATTTATGTCATAGGCTGGCGATGAGGAAGGAATTCCACGGGCACGCTTTGATATTTGTGTGACTTGATCGCGTCCCAGATTGGGTCGGGTAGTATATGCGTCCCTCCATAAAGGGCCGGATTATGTTATGAAAGATAAGTAAGTTATATGGTAATGAACTTGACGATTTTTCCTAAGTATGTACGTAAGAAAGTGACTATAACTTTTATTGAAAATGGGAAAAGATAATAAGGTACGATTAATTTCACGAGATGGTAATGACACGGTAGGATCTGGTATGTACCATTTTTATACTTGCCCATGTCATTCTTTTGTATAGTTATGATTTGTTTACTGTACCTTATTTTTTCGTTCCATATTAAATTTTGTTATCGACCCCTTCGGGCTGCGTTAAATGCCCGCAGTTTTAGGTACAGGTTGGTGATCCTTGCTCTTAGGATCTCGGTTCAGTTTTTGGGAAAAAGCTCCATTTGCTCCGGAGGCTTATCTCTTGGTACGGTTTTCCCTGAGGTTGTAGATTCATGTATATTCAGGGGTATGCCGGGGCCCTGTCCCGCCACTGTTGTTATGTTAAAACTCTTAGAGGTCTGTAGTCACATATTGTGGGTCAGTTTGTAAAGGAAAGAAGGCAACTGCTTCGGTTGTATATATGTATGTCCAGGAAGGTAGCCCTATCGGCTAACCTGTTGTTTTACTTCTGTTGTTTTATTTTGTAAGTTTCATGTATGTTCCGCTGATTTTCTCTGATGTATACCTGTAAGGGTGCCCAGGTAGGGCACCAGTCGCGGGCCCGGGGTCGGGTCGTGACACGAAATATGTACCAAGTATGTAAAACTGAAAGTATTGTAATGAAATCATAATAGTCTAAAATAAAGCCGGAGACATGTATGATAACCAAAATAACAGTACACTGTGCCTTGCCGAAGTGAAAGTAATGAAAGTCAGTTTTACCTTGTACATACTATTTCAACACATGAACAATAGTCACACCAGGGCTATGGACACAAGCCCTCAAATATCATCACACAATCCAGTAAGGGTCTCAAGCCCACAAATATCAAAGCGTGCCCGTGGAATCCCCCATCAATATCGACAACCGTAAGTGTAAAATATAATCATGTGACGCGCCCGTGGCATCCTACCTCACTGTCAGCGTACACATATGCAATATATATATATATATATCTCATGCCCGTGGAATCCCTCATCTCGGGTACATGACTTCATGAAGAGTTAATCCATGGGGTAATAATCGCATATCACATGCCCGTGGAATCCCTCATCTCGAATACATGTCTTCATGGGGAGCTAGTCCATGGAGTAATAGTATATAACATGGTCGCATGCCCCGGAATCCCTCATCGTATAAGCATGACCATGGGGTAATAATATCATCTGGGAATTTAACCCGCATCCTGGTCGCATGCCCCGGAATCCCTCATCATATAAGCATGTCCAAAGATCAATCACAATGGAAGCATACCCGTGGAATCCTCCATCACCGCCAGACGCGTCAAGTAAATTCACAATGCACGACCACTCCAACTGAGAGTCACGACAGCGTAAAAATATAATACTTGCACTCAAAGGCTATCACAAGCAAGCATAGGCAAGTTCATAAATCTTTTAGACTTTCATTAGCATACTAAAATTAATCTCATTTCATAAACTCAAGGCACTTTCGTATCACATAAAAATCCGGGAATTTAACCCAAAGTACTACGTACTTCCATTCTTTTCAAAAGACTCATTTTTAAATAAAACTCCAAGATACTAACACCCGTAGTATCAATGCATGTCTATTTTTCAAATTAACTTACTACACCTTTAGGAATTCATTTCAAGACTTTGAAACCAAGTAACTTCTAATTTCACAATCTAGGCAACTCATGCCCATCAATCAAAATAGACAACTCTCTTAACCTTTCATAAAGCCGTTATAACTAACTTCTCATAAAGACGTTATAACTCTTTATGGTTTTAGACAAATTCATTCTTTTTATAACCAAGAGACATATATTTTTAAAACCAAGTATCATATACTTTCAAATCAAGTTACATAACTTTCAAAATACTTCAAGTCTCTTAACTTTAGAAATCAAGTTCTTAACTTTAGAAATCAAGTTTCTTATATTTAGAATATCAAGAAATCAATACTTTCCAAATCAAGTATTCTATACTTTTAAATCAAATCATTCATTCCTTTAAGAATCAAGTCCCATAACTTGAAAAATAAAGTCTCTTAACCTTTTAAGAATTCAAGGTTCATAGTCTTAAAACTTCATAACGTAAACTCTTTAAATTAAGTAACATATACTTTTATGCGTTGTGAATAGATTGTACTCGTTTATAACGATCTTATTAAAGCAGTCATGATTTAGAAAATGTAATACAATTTTGTCTTATCTTAGTTTCTATGCAGATGGAGAATTCTACTCATTTTAATATAATTGATTGTCGATACATTTTCTTTTATTAACGCTGCAATGACTTGTTCGATACTTATTATCATTCGTGCAATAAATTAGCAAAGTCAACTCGACTCCAAATACTTCCTAACGACTCTTATCAACATCCCCCATAAGACTTAGTAAGAACTTAGGATAACTTAGACATAAATTTTACATAGAGTAAATCAACATACATACCTCTTAACTTCTAAGAGTAGAAGGAATCATGAAATAACACCACATGTATATTTTATACATAGAATCATGCCAAAAGAAGGAAGAGGTTCACATACCTCGCGACGATTATCGACGAGTAGCAAAATGCTCCAAAGTACTTCAACCTTGATAGTTATTCCATCCTTTAAGTAGAATACGCTATACACAGTACTTCAACCTATAATGACCATAACATGTCTATCAACTCCTAGCTTATTAACGTGGAATAATACTAAGTGCTAAGTCTCTTATTCTACAGAAATTTGGGCAGCACTTCCTTTGTTTCTACGTACTTTTCCACCTTTTTCAAGGCCCGAAAATTAATAACCAAACGCCACATTTAAGGCCCAACAATTCAGCAATACAAAGGGGATTACATGCCTAACAGGACGTGTAAAATTCTGCCCCACAATTAATATAAAACTTCTATTGAAATCACCAACAGCGTCTAGTTCCCCCCGATTGCTCACGAACCCACCACAGCCGGGCTTGTGAGCAATGGTCTTTAAGAGGGGGACGCTCACGCGGGAAACGTTGAGTTATCTACCAATGAGGGAACTTCAGACTTCATTCCCTCCTCTTGCACTCTCGGCTCTCAAGACACTGCATCGACTTCGAGTGACAACAATTGTGAACTGATCGCAGGGAATGTCACTGTCACGACCCGACCCCGGGCCCGCGACTGGTGCCCTACCTGGGCACCCTTACAGGTATACATCAGAGAAAATCAGCGGAACATACATACAACTCTTCATAAAAAAAAATCAATAAGGAATAATCAACAGGTTAGCCGATAAGGCTACCTCCCTGGATATATAAATACATAACCGAAAGCAGTTGCCTCATTTCCTTTACAAACTGACCCACAAGATATGACTACAGACCTCTAGGAGTTTTAACATAACAACTGTGATGGGACAGGGCCCCGCCATACCCCTGAATGTACATAAATCTACAACTTCAGGGAAACCGTACCAAAAGATAAGCCTCCGGAGTAAATGGAGATTTTTCCCAAAAACTAAACATACCCCTGCAATGGCTTTTCTTTTATACAGTTATGATTTGATTGTTGCACCTTATTTACATTCCATACTGCACTGTTGTTATGACCCCGCCGAGGCTGCGTTCATGCCGCAGTGTTAGGTACAGGTTGGTGATCCTTGCTCTTAGGATCTCTGTTCAGTTTTTGGGAAGAAGCTCTATTCACTCCGGAGGCTTATCTTTTTGGTACGGTTTCCCTGATGTTGTAGATTTATGTACATTCAGGGGTATGGCGGGACCCTGTCCCGCCACTGTTGTAATTCTTTGAGGTTTGTAGTCACATGTTGTGGGTCAGTTTGTAAAAAAAAAAAAGAGATATAACTGCTGTTGTTTATGTATATGTATATGTGTTCAGGAAGGTAGCCTTATCGGCTAACCTGTTGTTTAAATTCTCGTTGTTTTATTTTATAAGTTTCATGTATGTTCATTGCTATTCTCTCGATGTATACTGGCAGGGTGCCCGGGTAGGGCACCGTCGCGGCCCGGTCGGGTCGTGACGACTTCATGCACGATCTCAGAGAGAGAAGAATGGAAACCAATCCTAAATGTCCTGCAGCCTCCTGGTTATAGATGTGGTGCACAACACACCGATAACCAATACTCTACTAAACACGGTCTGTAGACACTTTCCGAGGACTAACTGCTCTGATACCATTTTTGTGACGACCCGACCCCGCGACTGGTGCCCTACCTGGGCACCCTTACAGGTATACATCAGAGAAAATCAGCGGAACATACATACAACTCTTAATAAAAAAATCAATAAGGAATAACCAACAGGTTAGCCGATAAGGCTACCTCCCTGGATATATAAATACATAACCGAAAGTAGTTGCCTCATTTCCTTTACAAACTGACCCATAAGATATGACTACAGACCTCTCGGATTTTTAACATAACAACTGTGACGGGACAGGGCCCCGCCATACCCCTGAATGTACATAAATCTACAACCTCAGGGAAACCGTACTAAAAGATAAGCCTCCGGAGTAAATGGAGCTTTTCCCCAAAAACTGAACAGAGATCCTAAGAGCAAGGGTCACCAACCTGTGTACCTAATAATTGCGGGCATGAACGCAGCCCCCGAATGGGGTCAGTACAACAGGTACCGAATATGGAACGGAAATAAGGTACAGTAAACAAATCATAATTGTACAAAAGAATGACAGGGGCAAGTATAAAAAATGTAAATACCAGATCCTACCGTGTCATTACAACTCATGAACTTAATCGCACTTTATTATCTTTTCCCATTTTTCAATAAGTGTTATAGTCAAATTCTTACGTACATACTTAGGAAAAAATCATCAAGTTCATAAACATATAACTTACGTATCTTGCATAACATAATCCGACCCTTTATGGAGGGACGCCTCATTTTGGAGTTCACTTTGATTATCCATACGTGATAACGTAACCCGACCCGTTTGCGGGACACGACGAATTCATAAAAAGTCTTCCCACGAAGGTATACTGCCCGACCCATTCTGGGACGCGATAAAGTCATATCAGTCTGTCCATAAAGGTATACTGCCCGACCCATTCTGGGACGCGATAAAGTCATATAAGTCTGCCCATAAAGATATACTTCCCGGCCCATTCTGGGACGCGATAAAGTCATATAAGGCTGCCCATAAAGGTATACTGCCGGGCCCATTATGGGACGCGATAAAGTCATATAAGTCTGCCCATAAAGGTATGCTGCCCGACCTATTCTGGGACACGAAAGTCATATAAGTCTGCCCATAAAGGTATACTGCCCGGCCCATTCTGGGACGCGATAAAGTCATATAAGTCTGCCCATAAAAGTATACTGCCCGGCCCATTCTGGGACGCGATAAAGTCATATAAGTCTTCCCATAAAGGTATACTGCCCGGCCCATTCTGGGACGCGATAAAGTCATATAAGTCTGCCCATAAAGGTATACTGCCCGACCCATTCTGGGACGCGATAAAGTCTCTTTACATAACATTTTAAACTATCTTTTCACTTCTTCTTAAGTCGTTATAACAACTTTCCATAAAGCTATTATAACAACCTTTCACTTTAGAGAACTTAAGACATTTTTATTTCTTATTACTTTAGGGAAAATTAAACCCAAAAGTACTACGTACATACATACTTAAAAAGGATCATAAAACTCCTCTTTTAAATCAATAAACTTCTTCTTTTGAAAACTCAAGTTGCATTCTCTTTTTAAATCATGCCGCTTAACTTTTGAAATAATTCATGGCAACCAAACTCTTTTAATCAAATCATTCCTTTCTTTAAGAATCAAGTCCCATAACTTGAAAAATAAAGTCTCATAACCTTTTTAGAAATCAAGGTTCATAGTCTTAAAACTTCATAACATAAACTCTTTTAATTTAAGTAACATATACTTTTTATGAGTTGTGAATATGTTATACTCGTTTATAACGATCTTATTAAAGCAGCCATGATCTAGAAAATGTAATACAATTTTGTCTTATCTTAGTTTCTATGCAGATGGAGAATTATACTTATTTTAATATAATCGATTGACGATACATTTTCTTTTATTAACGCTGCAATGGCTTGTTCGATACTTATTCTCATTAGTGCAGTAAATTAGTAAAGTCAACTCGACTCCACATGTATATTTCATACGTAGAACATGCCAAAATAAGGAAGAGGTTCACATACCTCGCGACGATTATCGACAAGTAGCAAAATGCTCCAAAGTACTTCTACCTTGATAGCTATTCCATCCTTCAAGTAGAATACGCTATACGTAGTACTTCAACCTATAATAACCATAACATGTCTATCAACTCCTAGCTTATTAACGTGGAATAATACTAAGTGCTAAGTCTTTTATTCTACAGAAATTTGGGCTGCACTTCCTTTGTTTCTACGTACTTTTCCACCTTTTTCAAGTCCCGAATTTAACAACCAAACATGCCACACTTTAAGGCTCAACAATTCAGCTATCCAAAGGGGATTACACGCCTTACAAGACGTGTAAAATTCTGTCCCACAATTAATATAAAACAGTCCAATATTAAATATCCTTCTCGGCTACAAAGTACAACCACAAATAATCCTTTCCACTTCATTTCAATCCATATTGTCATTCTAACATGTTATATAGTCGCAAACAACTTTAACAACTATAATCCCTTCTTTATATAACATGCGACGATTAAAACTAATAACTAAATTGAATTACAATCTTAAGGTTAATCATGCAACTTTCGGATTTAAGCTTCCAAATTCCATAACACTTATCAATATTCATAATATATTTCACATGATCATCTATCAACTACTACAACATGAAATCTTGAATTACAATAGCAAGACGGAGATTATTACCTCTTTAAGCCCAATACAATTCAAAACCTAAAGTCGATCCTTAGCAACTTTAACTCCTCTTCTTGACGTTACAATCCACTATTTGCAACCCTTAGAAGCTTGTGAAGAACTCCTCTCCTATTTCCAACTTCAAAGTTGAAGAACACCTTAGGTTTTCACCTTGCGACTAACGTAAAAACGTAATTTTTCCGGGATCTTTCTATTGAGATAACCTTACAATATCTCTAGGAACTTTGGGTTAAAGTATTGTGAATTATGAACCACAAACAAATTTTTTTTCTTCTTTTATTTGAGCTTAGCCGAGAGCTACAAAGAAGAACATACAAGTTCTTGAAAATTTCTCTAAGTGTGGAAGAAGTCTTGCTATGTGGGTGTATATATAATTAAATGTAGGGTCAAGATTAAAACACTTGTGTGGTCTTGGATGAAGAAATTAAAATATCAAGGGTCAACTTGACTAGTTGACTTGGTCAATTTTCTCAAGCTTTGTTCATCCACATTAGACTACTAACCTTGGTCACTTAGACCACTTAACCTTGGTCCATTATTTTGACCAATCCTATGTAGGGGTGACACGTGTCACCCTCCCATTCATCACAATATTTTGTTTCCCGACATTTCCATAATTCCAATAAATTCTACAAGTCTCAAATCTTAACGTCCTGATTTCTTACGTACATTCTTATATACATGTCCTGGAATTACGGGGTGTAACAATCACGAATGGAAAGAACAAGACTACGGATCACGTGAGCCTGAACAACAAGAAGTCTTATGCATCAATAGTCAAAGGAAACCGTGATGTTTCAAATGGTAAACGTTTGTATTTTGTTGCTGATTCCAGAAATATGGGGCCTCTTGACTTACCTAGGGGGGATTAGATGATCTTACGGAGACTGTGGGGCACCTTTTGATTGGTTATTTTGCGGGGTCTTACCCGGGGAGCTTGGCATTAAGGAAGTTATGTCGCTCATGGGGAGTTGCATACCGCTTTAATGTCCACGCTTCGGGTTGGATCATATTCAAGTTTAATACTGAAAGTGACAATGAGAAGGTCATGGCCAATGGGCCACACTTTGTTTATAGCACTCCTCTACTGCTGAAAGATATACCTGACGTTATGCCTTTCCGCTATCTTGGCATTCCCCTTGCCGCTGAGAGGATGAGACTGGTTCACTATGACCCTTTTGTGAACAAAATTGCAGGGTACACTGACTCATGGATGAGCGCTAATTTATCTTATGCGGGCAGGCTCGAACTCATCAAGTATGTCCTCCAAGGTGTGGAATGTTTCGGATTATCAATGTTGCCAGTGCCTGTTGCGGTTTGTAAGAAAGTTTACGGGCTATGTAGGACCTTCCTGTGGTATTCAAACGACCATCTTGTTGCATGGAAGGAGTGTACCAGGCCGAAAGCCAAGGGAGGCCTCAGAATCAGGGATCTCAAGGCACGAACCTTGCTCACGCTGTGCCTTTGGAATATCCATCGAAAGAAGGATACACTTTGGATTAAATGGATCAACAACAAGTATCTCAACAACAACAACAATAGCTGGACCTGGGTTGCTAAGAACGACGACTCACCTTTGATCAAGAGGCTTCTCTTTATCCGTGACTTCATCCTTGAACGTGAATGGTCACACGATCAGGCGGCTAATTAACATGGCGGCATGGTATAATAGTAATCACAGTGCCTATGATTACTTCAGGACACATGGGCAGCAGATGATTTGGGCGAAGGATGTTTGGAGTTCTTGTATCACTCCAAAGCAGTCCTTCATTCTATGGCTTTGTGCGAGGAAAAGATTACGGACGAAGGATAGAATCACTTATATGGACATTGATAGAAGGTTCTCCCTTTGTGGCTGTTCTGACGAGTCAATAGCTCACCTATTCTTCAGCTGCACGATCAGTAGTTATCTATGGTCAAGGGTCAAGACATGGCTTGACATCAGGAGGGCTATGACCACCATCGATAGCGCTTTGAAATATATCAAGAAAGAGGGGCACGACACTGGTTGACAAGCTAAAGCTAAGCGTGTTGGCCTGGCCACCACCGTCTACCACATTTGGACTGAGAGGAACAAAATTATCTTTGACGGGTCGAGACTCGATAGAGAAGCTACTCTCTTTAGGATCAAGACCAGCGTCTACAAAATTTTGTTCACTTTATATTCCAATTCAAGTTCCAATACTTTTATACAAACCATATCAACTTATCAACAACAAGATTACTTCATTTTAACACGCAATAGGTGAAGATATCAATAACAATAACCAACGAATCCAACGACGCCAAAACTGTCCATTCTCGACCAACACACCAAAAATGTCACATGCATTTCTTATTCTCCATTCTTCTTAGCACAAGTTCATCTATTAACTATAACAACATTTAATATCCAATTACTTCAAAAGGAGGAATAAATCTTACCTCAAATTCGCCCAAAACAGTCCACTAACTTTCGGCCCACAGTTTTGTCTTAGCTCCACTTCTTCAAGTTCCAACCACACATGTAACCTCTACAAGCTTGAAACCATCTTCCCTTCCTGGTTTACTTCCAAAAAGTTCATAAACAAGTTTAGGGTCTCAACACCCTTTTCGGCCAAAACTATTTTTGGAGAATACTTGGAGAGTTAACTTGGCTTAGAACTTGATCAAGGTGCTTAATCTAGGAGAATTGTCACGCCCCGAACCCCGGTCCCGTGACTGGTGCCCTACCTGGGCACCCTTCTACCTAACTGACACAAGTAAACTGCGGAATTTACATAACACCTCATTTTTTTTTAAAATCAACGTACGTGCAAGGGCAAAGCCGACAAGGCTGACATATAATATACATAATCAAAAGACACTACACTGTACATGAGTCCAATCCCACATATGAATACAAATCTCTAAGAGTTTTACTGAACTATGACGGGACAAGGCCCCGCCATACCCATAACTGTACAAAAGCCTGTACTGAAGGATCTATACCAAAAAGATAAACTCCTGAAAAGATGGAGCTATCCAAAACTCGAAAGGTGGTCCTACACTGCAGATCACCAAATCGCTGCACCTAAACTGCGCAGATTTAACGCAAATTCGGGCGAGGTCAAGACGAAGAATGTACCAAGTATGTGAAACAGTAAATACTGTAATGAAATCATAATAGTCTAACAAAACAGGACACATGTATGATAGCCAACATACAGTACCCAATACATAAGGAGTCATATCAAGTCAGGGACGCATGCCCTCAAAGTTGTCACGACCCGTTCCCGGGCCCGTGACTGGTGCCTTACCCGGGCACCCAAGTAGACATACATCAGAGAAACCAGCGGAAATAAAATCAAAGACATGAAACAGTGTAAAATAAGAACAGTCTATCCAAAGAAAAGTTGCCTTTCGGCATGTATATAATACCCAAAAGTGAACAGTTACATCCCAACTTTACAACAGGACTACAGACCTCTAAGAAGGTGTGAACACTATGACGGGACAGGGCCCCGTCATACCCCTGAATGTACAAAACATCTACAATACCAGGGAGAACCATACCAAAAGTCGAGCCTCCGGAGAAATGGAGCTCCTGACACCTGAGTAAAGATCCTAAGGATGAGGATCTATGTTACACCCCGGAAATTCCAGGATATGTTTATAAGAACGTACGTAAGAACTCGAAAATGTTAAGATTTGAGACGAGTAAAAAATTTATCGGAATTATGGAATTATCGGAAAACGAAATATTGCGACGAACGGGAGGGAGACACGTGTCACCCCCCTTACTTGGTCTTGGACGAAAAATACATGGATAGGATGGTCATTTGACCATAATTTAAATGACCAAGTCTTGCAAAGACTAATAGCTTGATATTGTTGACTTAGTCAAGGCCACTTGGCTAGGATCCTTGTGAAACTCATCTAGGCCACCCATTTGTTCTAATCTTGACCCTCCATTATGTTATATATGTATACTAGTAGCAAGACTAGTTCCCACACTTAGTCATATTTCAAGAAATCTTGAAGAAAACAATGAAGGGCTCTCGGGTTTGGGGATCAAGGGGCAAGAAAATTTTTCAATTTTTGTCCAATAATCTCCCCACTTTAAACCAAGGTTCCTAAGAGTATTGTAAGGTTATCTCAATAGAAAGATCCCGGAAAAATGGTGTTTTCATATTAGTCGCAAGGCGAAAACCTAAGGAGTTATTCAATTTTGAAGTTGGAACTTGAAGATTAGTTATTCATAAGCTTCTAAGGGTTGCTTGGAGTGGATTGGAACGTCGAAAGGAGGAGCTAAAATTGCTAAGGATCGACTTGTAAACTTGGATCATATTTGGGCTAAATGAGGTATAATCTTCGTCTTACTTTTGTAATTGAAGATTTCATGTTATTATAAGTTAGAAATGATCATGTGATATATGTTATGAAGTTTGATAAGTGTTATGGAAATTTGGAAGCTCAAATCCGAAAATGACATGTTTAGCCATTTGAAATGGAAATACAATTTGGTCGATAATTAGAATTGTCGCATGTTATCTACTTGAAGATTATAGTTGTTATAATCAATTGCGGCCTTATAACATGTTATACTAAACAACTTGGATTGAAAAGAAATTGGAAGAAGAATTGGTATTGTTGCCCTAATTGCCGAATTGACATTGTAGTTTAGACTAGTTTGTTATATATTGTGGGGCGGAATTTTACATGTCTTGATTAAGCGTGTAATCCCCTATTGTTAACTACTTTGCTGGGCCTTAAATGTGGCGTGTTTGGTTATTGAATTAGGTCTTGAAAAAGGTGGCAAAGTATGTAGAAACAAAGGAAGTGCTGTCCGAGTTTCCGTAGAATTTAGTGACTTTGCACCTAGAATGTTCTACGTTTGAAGTAAGAAGTTAATAGACGTATTATGGTCATTATAGGTTGACATACTACGTACGG
Source organism: Przewalskia tangutica (assembly GCA_029844215.1). NCBI lineage: Eukaryota > Viridiplantae > Streptophyta > Magnoliopsida > Solanales > Solanaceae > Przewalskia > Przewalskia tangutica. The sequence continues at coordinate 53,415,995 of CM056718.1, forward strand.
CGAATTGGACTTAGCAAGTGGATTAAACCGAAGAGGTATGTGGAACTTTCTTATCTCTTGAGCATGAATAAGTTGTAAATGTATAGTATGGTAGATGTACAAGATTTTGACAATCTAGGTCCATTTGATATCCTTGGCTTATTTTAAGAATGTCCAAGTTGATTGAGTTAGGGAATTAACTCATTTGTTTAAATATTAAGGATATCTTGGTTTTCAAAAGTTAAGAGACTTTATGTATGTTGAAAGTATTATTGATACTTGTTTTGTTGGAAAGTTTGAGTCTCTTGGTTATAAAGAAGTATGTAAGTTGCTAATGTATAAAGCTAGTATAACGACTTTATGGGAAGTTGGTTATAATAGCTTTATGGAAAGTTAAAAAGAGTGGTTTACTCTAAGTAATTTAAGTATGTTAAATGACTTGAAATAACGAAAGACAAATTGATTTAAAGGCATCAATTGCGTAAGGTTTTAAAAGAAAGAAGTCACTTGATTTAGAAGCCCGAAAATGTATTTTCTAAAAAGGTATTGTGACTTGTCTTAAAATGTAGTTATGAATTGATTCTACGGTTATTAGTATCTTGGAAGTTTGTATGAATATGAGTCATTTTAAAAGAATAGAAGTACGTAGTACTTTGGGTTAAACTCTCGAATTTATAATGACATGTTAGTTCCTTAAGTAAACTAAAATGAGAGTGTGTGTGAATAAGGCTAATAAGAAGTTAGGGGGATTTCTTAACTTTCTTATTTATTGTATGATAAGCCGGTAGTGCTTATGTTATGTATGATAAGCCGGTAGTGCTTATGTTATATAAGCCGGTAGGGTTTATGTTATGTATGATGGCCAGTTGAGATAGGGTAAGAGTATATCTGAGGGGTAAATCCCCAAGATCGTTATACCACCTTCTTCAGGGTAAGAGTTTATCTGAGGGGTAAATCCCCAAGATCATTATACCATCTGCTTCAGGGTAAGAGTATAAATGAGGGGTAAATCCCCAAGATCGTTATACCACATGTTTCCGTGGATTTGCTACCCATGATGCGAGGAATACCACATGCGAGTCCTTATGGGCTTATGCGGGTGAAATAGTCCCATGCGGGCGGGTACAACCTATGCGAGGAATACCTCATGCGGGTCCACACGACCTATGCGGGTGAAATAGTCCCAGGAGTAGGATTGCTTAATGACATCGCGGCGCGGTCCCGCTTGATCGCGAGCTTCCTATTTTTATGTTGTAAGAATACTTTTGATTACTCTCATTGTTAGTAAGACATTGTGTACTGTTAATTGAGTTATCATACCTGTCTCCAGTTCTATTATAGACTTATGATTTCATTACGATTTCTGGGCCACATATTTGGTACATGTCATCGACCTCCTTCGGGCCGCTCACGCCGCAGTAGAGTACGTGTCGATCCTCGCTCTAGGATCATTGTTCACCGTTGAGAAACTCCTTTATTCCGAGGCTTATCCTCGGTATGGTCGGTTGTTATACATTCAGGGTATGGCGGGCCCCGTCCGCGAGTTGTTATTCTTAGAGGTCTGTAGTCACATTGTGGTTTGGGTTGTAAAGAAAAAAAAATGTACTGTTTTATTTGTATATGTTATACCCCGTATTTCCAGAGTATGTACGTAAGGACGTACATAGAAAAATTTGAACTTTAAAGTGGCTTGGACGATTTATTTTGTGCACAACACCCGGTTAGAGTCGTTTTTCGACGAAACGTTTTACATAACTCATAAGGGAAAATTCGGCTATGTCATTTTTAATTTTTGCGGATTTTTCCGAGAGACGAAACATTTTGGACCAACGAGAGGCGACACTTGTCACCCTCTCATCGGGGACGTTAAGGCAACAAGTGGACGAAATGGCCTTGTTTTGGTCAAGCGGGTTGGTAGGATATTTTTGTGGTAGATGGATAAGGTGCACTTGGCATGATCTCGCCCTACACTTGCCTTGCACTTGGCATGATCTTGGCCATTGGTTGGCCTTTACTTGACCTATAAATACCCCCCCTTGGAGGACGTCTTCATCCATTCCTACACTTTCCTATGTCTCAAATTCCTCCCTCGCGGTGTGTTGTGTTTCGTCCAACACCCTCCCCTTCGGTAAGGCCCTCGCCGAGAGTACCCTCCCCTCGTCGAGAGTACCCTCCTAGCTGGGTAGGCCGAGGTATACACCCCCTTGTGGTGTTGTCTCGTATAAATATACCCTCTCTGGTAGAAATACTCTCCATAGTATTACATTATACCCAAATTACCTTGGCCCTAATACCTTGTAGAATTCCAAGGTTATACCTATACGAAAAGCCCAGAAATACTATTATACTTTCCGTCAGTCACAAAAACGAAACCCTAAGGAAAATCTCCATAGTTAGTTGGAGTATTAGGTAGAAGTTGGTTAGAACTTCTAAGGGTTGTTTGGAGCGAATTGGAGCGCACGGAGTTGGAGCTAAACCTTGCTCAGGATCGACTTTTATCTCGGATAATTTTGGGCTTATCGAGGTAAATAATCTTGTCCCCCTATTGTAATTGGAAATTTCATGATGGTTAGATTATATAGTTGAAGTATACTACATATAGAACTGAACCTAGCTTTGCGGCAATGTCTTTTGACTTAAGCCTGAATATAAAGAAAGAGAAGCGAATCAGTAATTACATAGGATCAGACATGAGACTTGTGTAGCATTACTGTGAAGTAGAATTGTACACGTCCGGTTAGATGTATAAACCCCCCCCCCCCCCTGGTTGGCTTGATAGCCGGCCTCGATAGAAGAGGAGATTTACGCGGTTGCGGGGGGGAGGTGCTGCCGAATTTTCTGTAGAATGTTCTACGATAAGATCTAAATGTTAATAAGCGCCTTGTGACCTTATAGGTTGAATTACTATGTGTGGCGCGATCTACTTGGCTTAAGGAGTAGCCGACGGTTTGAGGTACTTGGAGCGTTTTGCTATTAGTCGATAATCGTCGCGAGGTATGTGAACCTCTTCCTATCTTTTCTAGCATGATATGTGTAATAACTATGTAGTACGAGACGCATACGTGTTAAATGTATTTGATTGGTTTAAAACATAAAGTGTTATAACGCTTTATGGGAAGTTGGTTATAACAGCTTTATGTAGGTAAGAAAATGCTTTGTGGTGTTAAAAACTTAAGAGTTAAAATAGCTTTATGGGAAGTTAGGTATAACGGCTTAAGAGAGATAAAATGAATGATTTATTGATTTTAGAAGTTAAGAGACTTGATCTTAAAAGATAAGAGACTTGACTTAATTAAATTAATATGAATTTTGTGTGAAACCTCATTCGTGAGTAATGAGTACTTGGTTTTTAAAAGGAATAATGTTTCTTGATTTGAAATCGAATGAGTATCGACAAACCACCGCGGCGTTAATAAAGTGGAAATGTTTTGATTAATGAAGTATGATTAAAACCAGTAGAAACCCCCATCTGCATAGAAGCTAAGATGAGACAAAATGATATTACATTTCCTAGATCATGGCTGCTTAATAAGATTGATTATGAACAAGAATAACCTAATCACATATAAGGCATATGTTTCTCAGATTGTTAAAAAAAGGAATTATATTCTTAAATGAATAAGATTATGAGCTACGAAACCTTTCTAAAATAAGAAACGTGAACATTTGAAATTAGGCAAACTTGAACGTTTGGAAAAGAATGTTGTACTTGATTTTACAAAGAGAAGTGTTTTGATTTACTTCAAAAGATAATCACTCTATTTTTATATACTACGGGTATTGTGTGACTTTTTGTGAAAGCAACGTATCTTTTAAAGAGTTAATGTATGAAGTACTTTGGGGATAAAAACCCGATCTTGTTAAACATATAGTAGAAAGTACCTTGTGTGTATAACTTGATTGTGTTGGTTTGTGATAGCCTTGTAATACTTTCTTGTTGATTTGTTAAGTAAACATGCTAGGATGCTACATGTGTTAGTATCTTGTGATGTTTGTGTAAAGGGGCCTCCCTTGATTGTGCTTATGTTGTTTAAACGATAAGCTGTTATGTTGATATTGTATCACTCATGATTCCGGGTTGTCGCCTCCGACGCGGGTAGACTCAAAGTGTCTGTGTGACCTATGATTCGAGAATACCTCATGCGGGTCTGTGTGACACCCATGCGGAGCTACGAGAGTTCTAGGTTAGTGTGCGACCTTTATGGTCATGCGGTCTATGTGGCCATGCGATCGCGAGTCCGTGACGTTGCCGGAGTAGCTACCGACGCGGTAACGCGTCATGCGCCTATGAGGTTGGCCTACGCGAGTCGCGGAAGTTCCAGTGGCTAGACGCGACATTAGATATCGCGCGGTGGCGGCTTTGATCATGCGACGGTCTGCATGCATCATGATACGCTTTATGACCTTGTTATCGTGGGTTTTAGTAGTCGGCTATGCCTTCGCATTTACCCCGTGACGGTTTTATGATGACACAGTGGACACGTGTTCATGTGTATTCTTGGTGCTTTTATATCATGATCGCCAGCTGGAGGAAGGTATTCCACGCATGATTGATGTTGTGGCGTGAGACCCATTGTTATATTTGAGTGATGACTTTGAGGCGCGAGTCACGACTTGACACGATCGCTTATTTATCAGGAATCGTAGTTTGGTTATCATACATGTCTCGCTTTATATAGATCGCTATGATTTCATTTACTGATTTTCGCCACATACTGTTGCCAGATCGACCTCTTCGGGCCGCGTTCACGCCGCAGTAAAGGTACACCGCCGTTGATCCTCGCTCTAGTGGTCACAGTCGTTGGGAAAGCTCCGTGTCTCCGGAGGCTTATCTTGGTATAGTCCCCTGTTGTTGTAGGTGCTTACATTCAGGGGTATGACGGGGCCTTGTCCCGTCATTGTCATCATGTCATTCTTAGAGGTCTGTAGTACTGTTGTGGGCAGAGTTGGATGGGATGTAACTGTTCGGTGTTCAAATTGTTATATATATATATATATATACTGAAGGTAACCGTTTTGGTTAGCTTGTCTTCTTATTTCACTGTCTTATTACACTGGTTTCATGTATTGTCTTTATGTTCACTGATTACTGATGTAGTCTACTGGGTGCCCGGTAGGCACGACCACGCCCGTTCGGTCGTGACAAAAGTAGTATCGTAACGCTTAATCCTCGGAAAGTATCTACGCATCGTATCCAAGAGTCTTGATTATCGGTGTTGTGCACCACACCAATAATCGTGAGGCTATAGGATATTTAGGTTTGGTTTCCATTCGTCTCTCTCTGAGATCGTTCTTAGAGCTGTGTTATAAGTTGGACCCCTCTAACGTATTTCTTTCCCTTACCGTTATGCCTCCGCGTAAGGCAACCCGAGCCCAGGAGGGCAAGGCAGCCGAGGGAGCTGCGAGTAGAGTACAGAGGTGTTATACCCCGTAGTTCCAGGGTATGTATGCGAGGACGTACGTACGAGAATACGACAGAAAGATTGGAAAGGAAGAAAGAGGTGAATTTTCCATGGAAAAGTTTCCGGTTTTTGTGAAGGAAAAAGGTTCGTTAATGGGAATTGGATTCCCAGATTTGGTTTTTGGACTTCTTAGATTATATTAGAATTATGGAATTTTATTTTCGGAAATGGTCACGTGGGCCCACGGAGAAATTTACTGCTTTTAGGGCCCGCTTTGATTTTGAGATTTTGGCCGTTATGGATATTTTCTAAGACGAAATATTTTGGACGAATCGGGGCGACACGTGTCACCCCACGTGGCACCTCGCCGAAATATGTTTGTGCACAACACGGTTAGAGTCGTTTTCGACGAAACGCTCTACCTAACTTACGGGCGGCAAATTACGGCTATGTCATTTAGTATTTTTGGATTTTTCCGAGACGAAACGCTTTGGACCAACGAGAGGGCAACACTTGGCACCCTCTTGTCAGTGGACTGAAGGGCGTTAGGGCCGAATGGATGCAAGTGTTGGTTGATATTTGTGTAGATATTTGTGAGGGTTTTAAGGAGTAGGGTCTAGGGGGCACTTGGGCATATCTTAGCCCTCCACTTGCCCCACTTGGCTAGATTCGCCCTTGGTTGGCCTTTGCTTGGCCTATAAATACCCTTCCCTTCAAGACTTCTTCTTCATCCATTCCATAATTTCCAAGTCTTGAAAACCTCCTCCCTCCTTGTTGGTTTCGTCCCTCCCTCTTCCTTGTGAGGCCTTGGCCGAGGTGCACCCTCCTAGAGGCCTTGGCCGGCGGGTACACCCCCTCCTGGGGTGCCGTGAGGTACCCCTGCCTTGTTGATCTCGTAGAATACACCCCCTCTTGGTAGAAATACTCTCAAAAGTATCAGACTATACCCAAATTACCTTAGCCAGATACCTTGTAGTATTCCAAAGAAACCTCTATACGTAGAGTCCTAAATACTACCAGATGTCCTTTTGTCTCAAACCGAAACCCTAAGGAAATCTTCGTCGAGTGATCAAGTAATTAAGTAGATGTTGGTTAGAACTTCTAAGGGTTGTTTGAGCGGTCGAGCACCGGAGTAGAGCTAAGCGTTGCTAAGGATCGACATTTATACTTGGATAATTATGGGCTTATCGAGGTAATTATCTTGTCCTCTATTTGTAATTGGAAATTACATGTTGTTAGATTATATAGTTGAAGTATACTATATATAGAACTAAGCTTAGCATCGCGCAATGTCTTTTGACTTAAGCCCAAGAATCGAATCGAATCAGAATTACATAGGTCTCAGACATGAGACTTGTGTAGTACCGTGGAGTAGAATTGTACCCGTTCGGGTTAGATGTATAACCCCCGTTGGCTTGGCAGTAGCCCTGTTAGAGGAGAGATTTACGCTGCCATGTGTGGGAGGTCGCCGAATTTTCTCAGAGAATGTTCTACGATAAGATCTTGATGTTAATAAGCGCCTTGTGGCCTTATAGGTCAAGTACCACGTGGCGCGCTCTACTTGGGCTAGGAGTAGCCGATTGGAAGTACTTGAGCGTTTGCTATTAGTCGATACTGCCGCGAGGTATGTGAACCTCTTCCTATCTCTTCTAGCATGATATGTGTGAACTATGTAGTACTGCGGTAGACGCATACGTACTAAATGTATTTGATTGGTGTAGAATATGTGTTATAACGCTTTATGGGAAGTTGGTTATAACGGCTTTATGTTGGTAAGAAAATACATGTGGTTTTTAAAAGGTAATCAATTGAACTATAACCGCTTGTTATGTGTTAATAAAGAACTTGAAGTATTTCAAAAGAGTTTTGAATCATTTTGAAAGAAGTAATACTTGGTTTTTGAAAACTTAAGAGTTATACTAGCTTTATGGGAAGTTAGGTATAACGGCTTAAGAATGTTTTATCGATTTCGAAATCGTAATGTGTATCGACAAACCACAAGACGTTAATAAAGGGAAATGTTTTGATTAATTAAGTATTAATAAAACCAGAGCAACTTCCATCCGCATAGAAGCTAAGATGAGACAAAATGATATTTCCTAGATCATGGTCAGTAATAAGATTGTTATAAACAAGAATATCCTACTCACATATAAGGCTTATGTTTCTGATTGTTTAAAAGAAAATTATATTCTTAAATGAATAAGGCTATGACCACTTAAACCTTTCTAAAATAAGAAACGTGAACATTTGAAATTAGGCAAACTTGACGTTTGGGAAATAATGTTGTTACTTGATTTTACAAAGGTAAGAGTTTTGGTTTTCTTAAAAGGACGGTCACTCTATTTTATACTACTGTATCAGGTGACTTATGTGAAAGAAACAGATCTTTTAAAGATTTAATGTGAAGTACTTTGGGGTTAGATACGAACTTGTTAGTAAAGCACCTTGTGAATAACTTGATTGTATCGGTTTGTGATAGCCTTATAATACTTTCTTGTTGATTTGAGAAGTAAACATGTTAGGATGCTACGTGTTTTAGTATCTTGTGATGTTAGTGTAAAGGGGTTTTCCCCTCGACTGCGCTTAAAGTTGTTTGACTAACAGCCGTAATGTTGGTAATGTACCACTCACCTTGACTCAGGTCCGAGGTTGTCGCCTCCGACGCGGGTAGACTCGCGTGTCCGGGACCATGATTCGAGGATACCTACGCGGGTCCGTGGATCCATGCGGAACTACGGAGTTCCGTGTTAGTTTACGCCCTTGTGGTCACGCGCGGTCTTTGTGGCTACGCGATCGCGAGTCCGTGACGACGCCGGGAGTAGCTACCCTCGATGCGGGTTATACCTCACGCGCCTATGAGGTTGGCCTATGCGAGTCGCGGAGAGTTCAGGCTAGACGCGCACATTTGATCATCGCGGCGAGTGACCGGCTTTTATCATGTGACGGCCCAGACAGATATCATGACACATTTTATGACCTTGGTACCGCTGGTGTTAGTAGTCGGCTATGCCTTCGTGACTTACCCCAGATCGCTTTATTAGGACACAGTGGGACTCGTGTTCATGTGTATTCCTTGGTGTTTGTGTATCATAAACCGCGGCGGTGAGGAAGGTATTCCACGCACGATTGATGTGGGCGTGAGACCCATTGGTAAAATTGAGTGATGACTGGCGTGAGTCACGACTTGACATACGATCGCATTTATGGTGAATCAGAGTTTGTTATCATACATGTCTCCCGCTTTGTATAGACTACTATGATTTCATTTACTGATATTTATTTTCGCCACATACTTGGTACTGTCAGATCGACTCCTTCGGGCTGCGTTCATGCCGCAAAGGTACACCGCCATCGATCCTCGCTCTTAGGGTCACGATTCACATGCGGAAAGCTCCGCTTCTCCGAGGCTTATCAGTGTATAGTCCTGTTGTTGTAGGTGTTTACATTCAGGTATGGCGGGGCCCCGTCCCGCCATTGTTGTCGTATCATTTCTTAGAGGTCCAGAGTACCGCCAGGCGTGGTTTGTAAAGGGATTAAAACTGCTCATGTTGGAAAAGTTGTTATTTATATATATGCCGAAAGGCAAGTTTTTCTCGATTATTGTTTCATATTTCATAATATGTCTCGTATTGTTTTATGTTCCCGATTACTCGATGTTGTATCACTAGGGTGCCCGGTAAGGCACGACCACGCCCGAATCGGTCGTGACAAAAGTGGTATCGTGAGCGATTAATCCTCGGAAAGTGTCTACAGACCGTATCCGCAGAGTTCTGATTATCGGTGTGCGCGCACCACACCAATAATCGTGAGGCTATAGGATATTTAGGATTGGTTTCATTCTTCTCACTCGAGATCGTGCCTTAGAGTCAGTGTTGTAAGTTGGACCCTCCGACGAAATTCATTCCTTATCGTTATGCCTCGCGCAGGCAACCCGCCCAGAGGCGCGCAAGCGGCGGAGCCGCGAGTTGAGTTCGGAGGGTTGCGAGGGCACAGCCCAATCATTACCTAGGTAGTGCTTCATTCGGGATTTCTGCGACGCCACTAGCCCCGCAGAGTTTAGCATGACGGCAGCCTTCATCGCGTCCATGATATTTGAACCTTCGCCCACGACCGAACAGTGAATATAGATTGCAAAGAGGCGACCTCACATTAGCTATGGATTTGGTTACCGTGAGATTATACCGATGTACCACGAGTCTTGATGACTACCAAGAGAGGTTGTGCAAAGAGTAATTCTTCATTGGTTGAGCATGGCACGTGTACGGCTTATGTACAGCAGCCGAGAAATGTAGATCGACGGTTAACCAAGGACAGCAGAGAGAGGCCAGCAGCAGCGTCCTTCGGTAACTTTCAAGGTGAGTATACCTTAAGTGCTATGTTCGATAGCAATGTGTTAGTTGTGATTAGAAATCATGGTGGTTAACCGAGTAAGATTTTGGGGATAGAAGGTGTGAGCCTTAGAGTGTTATACGTGGAGACCTTAGAGGTAAGGCCATCTCAAGAAAAGGTGTAGTGTTATGTTTGATCTCATCGAAGTGCATAGTGCACGTGAGCTATGTTTGGGGATAGGTCCCTAAGTAGTGTGGAATGAAAGTGGGTCGAGTTGAGGCTACGCCGCGTCAACCCGCGCGTGTTTGGGTGCGGGTCGGTTTGTGGTGGTCCCGCCTTGTGTTAGGGTCACGAGGGTGTTAGGCCCAAGTTTAGTTGACCAAACAGACGAGTTCGTGGATGATTCGACCAAAGAGTCGGGCCGACGGGAGCAGCCCGTCGTGGTTTTTCGATCGAGACCATGACTTGCGGTGTTGTTTATATCGTAAAGGTTGTAAGGCTGCACGGTGCCTACCTTCACCTTATGACAGTGAAGCCCGTGTCAGGCTATTTTCATTTTCTAAGAGTTTGACCAGCAGGTTAAGAACTCGTGAGTCTCAGACCGCATTCGCCGCCGCGCGCTGGATTTCGCGGTTGGCGAGGATTGTTGATCTGTGGAAGGAGCGTTTAAGCTACCATTTCGGTGTTCGGATGTCGCCTTATGAAGCCTCAGGGGCGGAAGTGTAAGTTGCCGGCCGATTGGTTCGATGTTGGCGCGTTCGATGGTTGGTTCAGCTTGTTCCAGACGCGGATGTGGTAAAGCTCGCCTCAGAAGTTCGCAGCTCAGAGGAAATCGTGCGATAATCGGCGACGACGCCAGAGGTCGCCGACGGTCTTCTGAAAGTACCACCGGACAGGTGTGACGAGTTTTGGAAATGAATGAACTTAGCCCGAGTTACTTTGGGCTTTTGAGTTCATGTGAAGAATAGGCCAGTCATTATATGTTAGCAATTGCCGTCCGACTTAGAGGCAAGACGTCCGGCCTTCAGATTGTTATGTTCGGGCCGAGCGTATAAAGAGGCCGAGCCTCTACCACGAATGCACGAACCGTGGCTCCGTATGGCACATCCCGAGAAGGGTCGTAGGCATGCCTCGTGATCGCAGTTGTTCGGCACCATTTGTCGGGTCGTCGCAAGCGCTCGCGACAAAGTGACAAAAGTGGTATCGGATCGAGGAAGTATATTTTGACCCCGGAAGAGGTATTTGTGGTCATATAGAGGTGTTTCCTCGTGGCTTGGATGTAAGTCTTTGCGCAGTGTTTCATGGCAGCGTGTGGCGTGATTGTTCTCATAAGTATAGTAGTAGAGACTATATCGACGCTTGTATGTTTGGGGACTTAGAAGGAACATTCGACGAATGTTTCTAAGGAAGAATGTTATACCGTAGTTCCGTGGTATGTATGCGAGGACGCACGACGAGAATACGGCGTAAAGATTGAAAGGAAGAAAGAGGTGAATTTTCCACGGAAAAGTTTCCGGTTTTGAAGGAAAAAGGTTCGTTAACGGAATTGGATTCCCGATTTGGTTTTGGACTTCTTAGATTATATTAGAATTATGGAATTTTATTTTCTGAATGGTCACGTGGGCCCACGGAGAAATTTACTGCTTTGTGGGGCCCGCTTTGATTTTGAGATTTTGGCCGTTATGGATATTTTCTAAGACGAAATATTTTGATTTAATCGGGCGACACGTGTCACCCCACGTGGCACCCTTGGCCGAAATATGTTTGTGCACAACACGGTTAGAGTCGTTTCGACGAAACGCTCTACCTAACTTACGGGCGGTAAATTACGGCTATTTGATTTAGTATTTTTGGCGATTTTTCCGAGAGACGAAACGTTTTGGACCAACGAGGGCAACACTTGGCACCTCTCGCCGGACTTGAAGCGGCGTTAGGGCCGAATGGATGTGCAAGTGTTGGTTGATATTTGTGTAGATATTTGTGAGGTTTTACGAGTAGGTCTAGGGGGCACTTGGGCATATCTTGGCCCTCCACTTGCCCCCACTTGGCTAGATTCGCCCTTGGTTGGCCTTTGCTCGCCTATAAATACCCTCCCCTTCAAGACTTCTTCATCCATTCCATAATTTCCAAGTCTTGAAAACCTCCTCCTCCTCGTTGGTTTCGTCCCCCTCCTCTTCCTCATGAGGCTCGCCGGCGGGTGCACCCCCTCCTAGAGGCCTTGGCCGGCGGGTACACCCTCTCCAGTGGTGCCGTGAGGTACCCCCTTGCCTTGTTGATCTCGTAGAATACACCCCTCTTGGTAGAAATACTCTCAAAAGTATCAGACTATACCCAAATTACCTTAGCCGTATACCTTGTAGTATTCCAAAGAAACCTCTATACGTAGAGTCCTAAATACTACCGTATGTCCTTTTGTCTCAAACCGAAACCCTAAGGAAATCTTCGTTGAGTGATTGAAGTAATTAAGTAGAAGTTGGTTAGAACTTCTAAGGTTGTTTGGAGCGTCGAGCACCCGAGTAGGAGCTAAGCGTTGCTAAGGATCGACATTTATACTTGGATAATTATGGGCTTATCGAGGTAATTATCTTGTCCTCTATTTGTAATTGGAAATTACATGTTGTTAGATTATATAGTTGAAGTATACTATATATAGAACTAAGCTTAGCATCGCGCAATGTCTTTGACTTAAGCTCAAGAATCGAATCGAATCAGATTACATAGGTCAGACATGAGACTTGTGTAGTAGTACCGTGGAGTAGAATTGTACCCGCTCGGGTTAGATGTATAACCCCCGGTTGGCTTGGTAGCCGCCCTGCTAGAGAGAGATTTACGCCATGTGGGGTGTCCACGAATTTTCTCGTAATGTTCTACGATAAGATCTTGATGTTAATAAGCGCTGTGGCCTTATAGGTCAAGTACTACGTGTGGCGCGCTCTACTTGGCTTAGGAGTAGCCGGTTGGAAGTACTGAGCGCTTTTGCGATTAGTCGATACTCGCCGCGAGGTATGTGAACCTCTTCCTATCTCTTCTAGCATGATATGTGTGAACTATGTAGTACGCAGACGCATACGTACTAAATGTATTTGATTGGTGTAGAATATAAAGTGTTATAACGCTTTATGGGAAGTTGGTTATAACGGCTTTATGTTGGTAAGAAAATACATGTGGTTTTTAAAAGGTAATCAATTGAACTATAACCGCTTGTTATGTGTTAATAAAGAACTTGAAGTATTTCAAAAGAGTTTTGAATCATTTTGAAAGAAGAAGTAATACTTGGTTTTTGAAAACTTAAGAGTTATACTAGCTTTATGGGAAGTTAGGTATAACGCTTAAGAATGTTTTATCGATTTGAAATCGTAATGTGTATCGACAAACCACAAGCGTTAATAAAGGGAAATGTTTTGATTAATTAAGTATTAATAAAACCAAGAGCAACTTCCATCCGCATGTAAGCTAAGATGAGACAAAATGATATTTCCTAGATCATGGTCATTGTAATAAGATTGTTATAAACAAGAATATCCTACTCACATATAAGGCTTATGTTTCTCGATTGTTTAAAAGAAAATTATATTCTTAAATGAATAAGGCTATGAACACTAAACCTTTCTAAAATAAGAAACGTGAACATTTGAAATTAGGCAAACTTGGACGTTTGGGAAATAATGTTGTTACTTGATTTTACAAAGGTAAGAGTTTTGGTTTTCTTAAAAGGACGGTCACTCTATTTTATACTACGTATCAGGTGACTTATGTGAAAGAAACAGATCTTTTAAAGATTTAATGTGTGAAGTACTTTGGGGTTAGATACGAACTTGTTAGTAGAAAGCACCTTGTGTGAATAACTTGATTGTATCGGTTTGTGATAGCCTTATAATACTTTCTTGTTGATTTGAGAAGTAAACATGTTAGGATGCTACGTGTGTTAGTATCTTGTGATGTTAGTGTAAAGGGTTTTCCTCGATCGCGCTTTAAAGTTGTTTGACTATCACCGTTATGTTGGTATTGTACCACTCACCTTGACTTCAGGTCCGAGGTTAAGCCGCCTCCGACGCGGGTAGACTCAGCGATGCGGGACCATGATTCGAGGATACCTACGCGGGTCCGTGGATCCATGCGGAACTACGGAGTTCCGTGTTAGTTTACGCCTCGTGGGTCACGCGGTTTGTGGCTACGCGATCGCGAGTCCAGAAGACGCCGGGAGTAGCTACCCTCGATGCGGGGTTATACCTCACGCGCCTACGAGGTTGGCCTATGCGGAGTCGCGGAGAGTTCGAGTGGCTAGACGCGCACATTTGATATCGCGCGAGTGACCGCCTTTTATCATGTGACGGTTCAGACAGATATCATGACACATTTTATGACCTTGTTGCTGTAGGTGTTAGTAGTCGGCTATGCCTTCGCATTTACCCCGCACTATTTTATTAGGACACGTGGGACTCGGTGTTCATGTATTCCTTGGTGTTTGTGTATCATAAACCGGCGGTGAGGAAGGTATTCCACGCACGATTGATGTTGTGGGCGTGAGACCCATTGGTAAAATCGAGTGATGACTTGAGGGCGAGTCCCCGACTTGATATGATCGCATTTTATGGTGAATCGTAGTTTGGTTATCATACATGTCTCCCGCTTTGTATAGACTACTATGATTTCATTTACTGATTTATTTTCGTTTCACATACTTGGTACCAGATCGACCTCCTTCGGGCCGCTCATGCCGCAGTAAAGGTACACCGCCATCGATCCTCGCCTTAGTGGTCACGATTCAGCATGGAAAGCTCCGCTTTCTCCGAGGCTTATCAGCCGTATAGTCCCCGTTGTTGTAGGTGTTTACATTCGTGGTATGGCGGGCCCCGTCCCGCCATTGTTGTCGATCATTTCTTAGGTGCAGTAGTACCGCCAAGTGTGGTTTGTAAAAGGGATTAAAACTGTTCATGTTGGAAAAGTTGTTATTTATATATATGCCGAAAGGCAAGTTTTTCTCAGATTATTGTTTCATATTTCATAATATGTCTCGTATTGTTTTATGTTCATTGACACTCGATGTTGTATCACTAGGGTGCCCGGTAGGCACTACCACGCCCGATCGGTCGTGACAAGAGGTTACGCGCATGTGCCCAATCATCACCGGTGGTGCTTCATTTGGGGAGTTCTGCGACGCCACTAGCCCCAGAGTTTAGCACGGCAGCTAGCCTTACATGGCCATGATAAGTTGAACCTTCGTTCCACGCATCGGGACAGAATATAGATTGCAAAGAGGCGACCCTGTTACTAGCTATGGACTTGGCTACCAGAGAGTATACCGATGTACCGCGAGTCTTGATGAATACCTTAGAAAGGGTTGTGCAAGAGTAATTTTTGTTATCCCCGTATTTCCAGAGTATGTACGTAAGGGAATACGTACAAAAAGTCTAGCCTTAAAGTTTAGGCAAAACATTTTTTTTGGGCACAACTCACAAAACGAATAGTTTTCCGACGAAACGTTTCCACAGCTTTCGTAGGGTAAATTTCGGCTATGCCATTTCTAATTTTTGCGGATTTTTCCGAGAGACGAAACATTTTGGACCAACGGGAGGGCGACACTTGTCACCCTCCAATTGATGGACTTGAAATCGTCCATTTGGACGATTTGGACAATGGTGAGCACGTTTTTTGTGCCTTGTGCACAAGTCAAGGAGTTGGTAGGATATTTGTGTATAGTTAATCCTCACCCTACACTTGCCTTGCACTTGTCTTAATCTTGGCCATTGGTTGGCCACTTCTTGACCTATAAATACCCCTTAGAGATGAAGAGTTCTTCATCCACAAATCTTTCCAAGTCTTGAAAATCCTCTCCTCTCCCTTGTAGCCTTTTCGCGTCCAACACCTCCTCTCCTCAGAAGGCCCTCGCCGAATACCCCCTCTAGCCTAGTAGTTTGGCCGAGGCCCCTAGCCTAGCCAAAAATCTACCCCCGTCCCTTGGTAGAAAAGTTGTTTTCTAGTATTGTTATAATGCCCAAAATACCCTAGCCCAAATCCCTTAGTACTTAGTAGAAGTTGTGAAGAACTTCTAAGGTTTCTTAGAGCTACCGGAGCGTACAACTTAGGAGCTAAACCTTGCTCAGGCGCGACTTTATCTAGGATATTATTGGGCTTACCGAGGTAACTAATCCTAACCCTCTTTTGAATTAGAGAATACTTACTGTTGTAGTATTAGAATAAGTATTAAATACTTAGAAGAATATCACGTATAGAATTGAATGTTACTACAGTAGAAGGGTTTAAAAGAAGAATAATCAAATCAGATTTACATAGGACTTGCTTTCATGAGACTTATATAGCTCACCGGGTAGGGAAGTACTGCCCAACTTTCCATAGAATTGTGAACCCTCTGTTTAGAATGACCTTCAGAGTAGTCTTTGATAGATGTCTGTGACTATTATAGGCTGACTCTCTGCGCGACATATTCAACTGGCGTGGTTTTCACGGTAAGGTATGTGATTCTTCCTAAAGCATGATATTTTACAATATATATAGTACTAGACGCATACGTGTTAATCGAATAATAACTACGCAATGTCTTTGACTTAAGCCCAATAATACTTACGGATGCCTCACGCTTAAGCTGAATAACACTTACGATAATGCCTCACGCTTAAGCCCAATAATAAAGATCTGCGAGCATTTCATAAGAATCGAATCATTTTTAACGTAAGAGAACTAATTGGTTTTAAACGAAGCTTAAGAGTTATACTAGCTTTATGGGAAGTTAAGTATAACCACTTAAGATTGATAAAAGAAACAGTTTGCCTATGTGTTTATAATGACTTATATTGAATTGTGAAAAAGAATAATAAGATGGTTTGATAAGAAGACATGATATGATGCTATGTGTTAGTGTCTTGTAACGCTTGTGTAAAATAGTATTCTTGTTGCGGCTTATGTTGTTAACGATAAGTCGTTAGGTTAGTGTAACATCACTCACCTCTTGACATATTACCGGGGTTGTCGCCTCCACGCGGGTAGACTCGGCGTGCGGGACCATGATTCGAGAATACCTCACGCGGGTCCAAGGGACCTATGCGCGAGCTACGGAGTTCCGTGTTAGTGTGCGGGTTATACCTCACGCGGTCTATGTGGCTACGCGACGACGAGTCGGGGCGACGCCGAGAGTAGCTACCTCGATGCGGGTTATATACCCTATGCGCCTATGTGATTGGCCTATGCGGACTACGGAGTCCATTATTAGGCTTGCATGGTGATACTACGCAATTGGCCTGCTCGATCATTCGCGGCCTAGAAAAGACACGTTATAGTTTACCTATCACGCTCTTGTTTGTGATGTGGCACTATGCGCGGTTTCCTCGGTTGTTTTATACATACTTGCAAAACTGCTTTTAAAATGATATGTTTCATTTAAGTATTTCTGATTTCATATACTTAGTACTGTTGTCAGTCGACCTCCTTCGGGCCGCTCATGCCGCAGTGGGCAAGCACAGTGCTAGATCCACATTCTTAGGATCTCTACGTTGGTGCCTGAGCTCCATCTTTCCGAGGCTCTACTGGGTATGATCTCCCGTTGTAGATAGTTTTGTCTGATCGGTATGGCGGCCCTGCCCGCCATAGTTGTATATTTCCTTAGATGTCTCAGTCATGTTGTACGATTGTCGGATGTAATCGCTAAACCATGTTTATATATATATGCCGAAAGGCGATGTTTTCTCACAAAATCGTGTCTTATTTTATAAACCGTTTCATGTCTTGCTTTATATTTCCGCCGATTACTCGATGTATGACTACTGGGTGCCCTTAAGGCACGACCACGCCCCGAACGGGTCGTGACAAAAGTGGTATCGAGCGATTAATCCTCGGAAAGTGTCTACTGCACCGTATCTAGTAAGTCTTGATTATCGGTGTGTGTGCACCACACCAATAATCGTGAGGCTATAGGATATTTAGGATTGGTTTCCATTCTTCTCATTCGAGATCGTGCTTTAGAGTCGTGTTATAGTGGACCCTCTAACGTATTCCTTTCAGAATAGCTTATGCCTCCACGTAAGGCAACCCGGCCCGAAGGCGGCAAGATGAGGAGCCGCTAGCAGACACCCAGTCACGAGGGCTCGTGCCCGTCTATACCAATGACGGCGAGTTCTATGACGCCGCCAAATTTCAAAGAGACCACGCACCCACACCTCATGTCCCACACCGCTGGCGGAGTTAGGGTACAAGGAGACGGCCCACTATTGGCAAAGTTGTGGCCCGACACGAGAGGTTGGACGCGGCAGCCTGGGGCCTCAGCCCAGCCTCACCCGCGTGCACCCGAGGCGTATAGTTTGAGACTACGAGATTTCTTGAGTCAGTAGCCCGCCAGAGTTTTACTGGTCGAGGGAGGATGATCCGCAGGAGTTCATCCGTCGCCAGAGGATCATGAGGTGATCAAGGCCTCGAGACAGAGTCTGTGACCTTCGGTTCGCATCGGCCGCGTGATACCGCAATCGATTGGTTTGATTCACGGAGTTATCCCGGGAGAGCACGTCCCCGCCTACTGGGATGAGTTCTCGAGGCTTTCTCACCCACTTCTTGCCTCCACGGATGGCGAGGGCGCGGCCGATAGATTTTTACTGCCGAGGCGCAGAGGACGACCGTCGTGGAGTATAATGTCGAGTTTGATTCATTGGCTCGATATGTCCCAAAGATTGCAGCGCGATGGAGGATAGGTGCACCGCCACGCCACCGGCTAGATGACTATATGGCCGAGTCATGTGCGGGTGTTTCTCCACCGTATGGACATTACCCGCATGCAGCTCATGCTCTTGGATGTGAGCGTAGAGATCGCCGGTTGACAGCAAAGAAGCAGGAAGACCGTGACGGCAGGTCGTTTGGTGGCTATCGTGGTGGGCGGCCTCGGCCTAGATTTGCACCACGCCACCAGAGCACTCTCGCACCGCCCTCAAGACACCAGATATTCGAGGCGCACTGAGGCCCGTGACTTCGCACATCCAGAGCGGCAGAGGTTACGCCGACGACCACCCCTCGCCGTGGCCGATGCGCGTAGATCCCACTTCGAGTTGTGGTACGGAGTTTGTTTGATTGCCAGGCCAGCAGGTCACTATGCGAGGAACTGTCCGACCAAGGGCGGCTTGATGGTGGTGGTCACCACGAGTTCTTTCGTCGTCTTCTTCATCCCCGACAGCTATCGCCTGAGGGCAAGGTACTCGTGGACCGGCAGGTCGCGCAGCAGGTCGTGGCGCGGTCGATTCTAGCGTCCTCGAACCGCATTTATGCTTTGTCCACCGACAGATCGTGAGGCCTCACCGATGTCGCCACAGTACCTTATCGGGCTGGTTTGATGTTTATGCCTTGATAGATCCGGTTCTACTGGCCCTATATATCTCCCTTGTTGCTAGTAGGATAGGGATAGAGCACGAGTCCATAGATCCTTTCGAGGTAGCTACGCCAATGGGTGATTCGATGGTAGCTCGGCGTATATAGAGCTTGTCTGTGACTATTTACGATCGTCGGACCAGCCGACTTGATAGAGTTAGAGATGATTGACTTCGACGTGATCATGGGATGGATTGGCTAGCTTCTGCTACGCCAATGTAGACCGCAGAGAGAGTAGTACGGTTCCAGCTTCTCGGCGAGCAGTTGTGTTGAGTGGGAGCACGGGATCGCCGAGAGGGAGGGTTAGTTCCTCCCTCAAGGCTAGGAAGAGGGTGCAGCAGGGGGAGATCTACCATCTCGTGCGGGTGTTTGATAGTGAAGCTGCGGTACCAGATTTTCATCGGTTCGAAAGAGTCGAGTTCCCAGACGTGTTTCGGATGACCTCCGCATCCTCCCGAGAGGAGATCGAGTTTTGTATAGATGTGTTGCGATACTCGCCTATTTCCATTCCGCCATACGTAATGGCACCCGCCGAGTTGAGAGAGTCAAGGACCACCGAGGGATTTGGCCGGAGAAGCGGCTTCATCAGCCTAGTGTTTCTCCCCGGGAGCGCAGATTGTTCGTGAAGAAGAAGGGCGCGACGCCGCGCATGTGTGTTGATTACAGCAAACAAGGTGACCATTAAGAATGATACCCTTCCCGTGATTGATGATTTGTTCGACTGGGCCAGGTGGTGCGAGATGTTTCTCCAAGATTGATCCGCGATCGGGCTATCATCAAAGTAGTCGAGAGGTGGATGTCCCTAGGATCGCATTCGGACCAGACGCATTATGAGTTCGTGGTCATGTCTTTGGTTGACCAATGCTCGCCAGATTCATGGATTTGATGAACCGAGTGTTCAAACCATTTTGGACACGTTTGTGATAGTGTTCATTGATGATATCTTGGTTTATTCTCGCCAGAGCAGAGCACGCGAGCACTTCGGCGATCAGGCCGACAGCTTCCAGACCAGCAGACGCCAAGTTTTCCAAATGTGAGTTTTGGTTGACTTGATGGCGTTTCTTGGGCATATTGTCGGTGATGGCATTCGAGTGGATACGCCAAGATCGAGGCATCAGACTTGCCTAGACATACTACTCCGACAGAGGTTCGCAGTTATCAGGGACTTGCAGGATATTATCTACGGTTCGTGTAGAAGTTAGCTTCTATCTCGCACCATTGACTAGGCCGACTCGTAAGGCAGCCAAGTTTGATGGGATCGATGCTTGGAGCGTGGTTTCGATTCTTGAAAGAGATCGACGGCCGCCCGTTCTTACTCTTCCGCAGGTCCAGATGGTTATGTCGCGGTATTGTGACGCGCCGCATCGGGTTGGGATGTGTGTTGACGCAGATGGCAGGGTTATAGCATATGCATCCCGACAAGAAACACGAGGAACTACCCCACCCATGATTTAGAGTTGCACCGTGATTCACGCCAAGATCCTGAGGCACTATTTGTATGGGGTTCACGTGGATATTTTTACGGACCACAAGAGCCTCCAGATATCTTCAACCGAGGAGCCGAACTTACACGAGACGGTGGTTAGAGTTGCTTAAGGATTACGATGTTGATATCTGTACCACCCGGGAAGGCCAATGCCAGGCGCATGCCTAGTCGTAGGTCGGGGAGCCTATCGGATGTGCAGCTAGAGAGGAGGGACATGGTTCGTGATTTGCATCGATTAGCGAGCCTTGGTGTCCGCTTGATTGATTACGATAGCTGGGGTTAGAGTTCGTGAGGTTGCCGAGTCTTCCATCGTCGGCGAGGTGAAGAGGCAACGCTCGAGGATCCAGCTTTGATTCGATATCGTGATACGACTCTTCGAGGGCAATGGTCCTGAGGTAGCACCATGGGTGCTAAGGTTTGAGGGCGTTGTGTGTTCCAGATGTTTGAGGCTTCGCAGAGTTCTTGGGGAAGCACATACGCAAGGTTACTCTATCCATCCGGGGTCGACCAAGATGTACCACGACCTTAGATCTGTGTATTGGTGGGATGGCTTGAAGAGGGACGTTGCAGAGTTTGTAGCTCGGTGCCCGTGTTGTCAGCAGGTGAAGGTAGAGCACCAGAGGCCTGGTGGTTTGTTCTGACGATTGAGATCCCGACCGGAAGTGGGAGGTAATCAACATGGACTTCACAGGATTACCTCGCACTCAGGAGACATGATTCTATATGGGTTATCGTCGACAGTCGTGAAATCAGCCCACTTTCTTCCCGTCAGGACGACTTTTTCGGCTGAGGATTATGCTAGACTTTACATCCGAGAGATCGTCAGACTGCATGGAGTCCCTACTTCGATCATATCGCATGCAGGAGCCCGGTTTACGCTAACTCGAGGTCCTTCCGAGGGGTTTAGGGACGCAGTGAGCCCGAGCAATCGCATTTCATCCACGCAGGCAGTAACGCACTATCCGCACTTCGAGGATATGCCGCGAGCCCGTGTTATTGACTTCGTGGTAGTTGGGAGGATCATTTGCCTCTAGTTGAGTTCGCAGATAATAATAGCTACCACTCCAAGATTCAGATGGCGCCTTATGAGGCCTTGTATGAGGAAGTGCAGATCGCCTATAGGTTGGTTCGATGTGGGCGAGGTGCAGCTAGTGGGACCAGATTTGGTACAGCAGGCAGTGGATAAGGTGAAGCTTATCCGAGAGCGGCTATTGACAGCTCAGAGTCGACAGAAGTCGTATGAAGATCATCGTCGTCGGCATCTTGAGTTCGAGGTTCATGATTGGGTTTTCCTAAAGGTGTCACCCATGGCGGTGTGATGAGATTCGGAAGAAGGAAACTCACTAGGTACATCGGGCCGCTTCGATTGTCCGCAGGTAGGCAAGGTTGCCTATGAGTTGGATCCGCCGTCCGACCGGGCGCGACATCCGGTTTTTCACGTATCTACGCCGGCGAGATGTATCGGATCCATCTAGGGTACACCCGATTGACGATGTCCAGTGACCAGGGGTTATCGTATGAGGAGATTCCCATAGCGATAGTCGATCGTCAAAGTTAGGCGTCTGCGACCAAGGACGTGGCTTCCACAAAGTCTTGTGGCGAACGAGCTCGTGGAGATGACGTGGAAGCCGAGGAGGACACGAGGCGTAAGTATCCTCACCTATTCCCACACCTCCGGTAATTCACTTTCCTACTTGTAAATTTTCGTTATCATTTCGCCTAAGTGTTGTTACGTGGCCGTGTGTGGCATTTGCAAATCGCTTTAGTTATGAAGAATCTTATCGTTAATCGTCTTGGAAGGAACATTCGACGAATGTTTCGGGCGAGGGGAGAATGTTATACCAGATTTCCAGTATGTACGTAAGGGAATACGCATAAAAAGTCTAGCCTTAAAGTTTAGGCAAAACGTTTTTTTGGGCACAACTCACAAAACGAATAGTTTTCCGACTAAACGCTTCCACAACTTTCGTAGGTAAATTCCGCTATGCCATTTCTAATTTTTGCGGATTTTTCCGAGAGACGAAACATTTTGGACCAACGGAGGGCGACACTTGTCACCCTCCAATTGATGGACTTGAAATCGCCCATTTGGACGATTTGGACAACGGTGAGCACGCTTTTTGTGCCTCAGGCACAAGTCAAGAGTTGGTAGGATATTTGTGTATAGTTAATCCTCACCCTACACTTGCCTTGCACTTGTCTTAATCTTGGCCATTGGTTGGCCACTTCTTGACCTATAAATACCCCTTAGAGATGAAGAGTTCTTCATCCACAAATCTTTCCAAGTCTTGAAAATCCTCTCCTCTCCCTTTGTAGCCTTTTCGCCCAACACCTCCCCTCCCTCAAGGCCCTGGCCGAATACCCCCTCTAGCCTAGTAGTTTGCCGAGGCCCCCCCTAGCCTAGCCAAAAATCTACCCCCCTCCCTTGGTAGAAAAGTTGTTTTCTAGTATTGTTATAATGCCCAAAATACCCTAGCCCAAATCCCTTAGTACTTAGTAGAAGTTGTGAAGAACTTCTAAGGTTTCTTGGAGCTACCGAAGCGTACAACTTAGGAGCTAAACCTTGCTCAGGCGCGACTTTATCTAGGATATTATTGGGCTTACCGAGGTAACTAATCCTAACCCTCTTTTGAATTAGAGAATACTTACTGTTGTAGTATTAGAATAAGTATTAAATACTTAGAAGAATATCACAGAATAGAATTGAACTGTTACCACAGTAGGGCGGTTTAAAAGAAGAATAATCAAATCATACTTACATAGGATTTGTTACAAAGAGACTTATATAGCTCACCTGTAGGAAGTACACGCCCAACTTTCCATAGAATTGTGAACCCTCTGCTTAGAATGACCTTGAGTAGTCTTTGATAGATGTCTGTGACTATTATAGGTGACTCTGCGCATGACATATTCAACTGGCGGTGGTTTTCACGGTAGGTATGTGATTCTTCCTAAATGTCACGACCCGATCCCGGGCCCGTGACTGGTGTCTTACCCCGGGCACCCTAGTGATACAACATCAGAGAAAACCAGCGGAAAATAAAACTTAAACAAGAAACAAGATATATGATCATAAACAAAGCAACCAAACTGCTACCTTCCAATAAAATATATATATAAACAACTCTTTCAAAACGAACAGTTTAATCCTTTTTACAAACCCTGCCCACAATAGTACTACAGACCTCTAAGAGTTTTTATACAACATGACGGGATAGGGCCCCGCCATACCCCTGACTGTACAAGAACCTACAACTCAGGGTAACATACCAAAGATAAGCCTCCGGAGAAACGGAGCCTCCCAACGCTGAACTGTGACCCTAAGAGCGAGGATCAACACTGGTGTACCTCTACCTGCGGCATGAACGCAGGCCCGGGCGAGGTCAAGATAACAGTACCAAGTATGTGAAATCAAAATATCAGAAATGAAATCATAACAGTCTATATAAAAACAGGAGACATGTATGATAACAAAACTACACTTCACAACATAAAAGCAGTCATGTCAAGTCAGGGACTCACGCCCTCAAAGTCATCACTCAAATATAACCCGGGAATTTAACCCGCACAACGGCCGCATGCCCCGGCATCTCACCTCGGTATAAGCATGGCCATGGAACCATCCCAATGGAAGCATACCCGTGCGCCACGCATCGTGTCAGTATGTCCAAAGGAAATATCCAGATAACAATCGAAATGGAACCATACCCGTGCGCCACGCATCGTGGTCGCATGTCCAAGCCAATAACAAGACAAAGAATCCCAATGGAACCATACCCGCGGCGCCACGATCGTGGTCGAGATGTCCAAAACGAAACAACAAGACAACAATCAAAATGGAACCATACCCGTGCGCCACGATCGTCGTGATGTCCAAAGCGATTAGCAAAAATAACACTATCAACAGGAGCGTACCCGTGGAATTCTCCGTCACTGCCGGCACGTCCAAGTAACTTCTCAACCAGATAGCCGGCCCTCCAACGAGAGGCGCGGTAACACAGAGATACAATACTTGCACAACAAAGGCTATCACAACAAGCATAGACAAGTTCAACAAATTCATAGACTTATATTTTATTACAACAATTCCGGGTTTTAACCCCAAAGTACTACATACATTAACTCTTTTTAAAGGATCCGTTCCTTTCACAAAAGTCACATAATACCCGTAGTATAAAAATAGAGTGACTATCCTTTTAAGTAAACCAAAATACTTCCCTTTGTAAAATCAAGTAACCACATTATTATCCAAACGTTCAAGTTTGCCTAATTTCAAATGCTCAAGTTTCTCATTTTAGAAAGGTTTCATAACTCATAGTCTTAATCTCTTTTAAAACAATTGAGTAACATATGTCTTATACGTGAGCCGTTTATTCTTGTTTACAACAATCTTGTTACAGCAGCCATGATCTAGGAAATGTAATACAATTTTGTCTTATCTTAGCTTCTATGCAGATGGAGGTTTCTACTGGTTTTAATAACAATTTGTTATTTGTCAATACACTTTCCTTTATTAGCGCTGCTGTGGTTTGTTCGACACTTATTCTCATTTCCGAAATCAGTAAAACATTATTCTTTTTAAAACCAAGTACTCATTACTCGCGAATGAGGTTTCACAACACTTTTAACAAAATGTTAATTACCAAGTAAAACAAGTTAAGTCTCTTATCTTTCAAGATCAAGTCTCTTAACTTCTACAATCAATAAACCAATCTTTTACCTACATAGAGTCGTTATAACTAACTTCCCATAAAGCTATTATAACACCCTATGTTTTAAACCAACCAACTCATTTAGCACATGTACGTCTACCGTACTACATAGTTTACAAAGCATCATGCTAGAAGGATAGGAAGAGGTTCACATACCTCGCGACGATTATCGACAAATAGCAAAACGCTCCAAGTACTTCAACCCGTCGGCTACTCCTTAAGCCAAGTAGATCACGCCACACGTAGTACTCCACTCCTAAAATGGTCATAGTACTCCTATCAAACCTTTCTTACCATTGAAGACTTATACCAATAAAAAGCCCTCAAAATCTACGGAAATTTCGGCAGCACTTCCCCCGTTTATACTCACTTTTCCATCTTTTACCAAGGCCCGAATAACCGTAATATATATACCATATATATATATAAGGCGTAATAATTAAACAACATAAAGAAGGGGATTACACGCCCAAACGGTAACGCGGTTTACTATCACGCCTCCATAACAACAATAAGTAAAAGAAGGGGATTACGCGGCCAACCGGTAACGCGGTTTACTATCACGCCTTCATAATAATACAATAATTAAAAAGGGGATCACACGCCCAAACGGAACGCGATTGAACAATCTTCCCCTTAACAGAAATGTAAGTACAGTCCAAAGTAAATATTGTCCTTAAGTTGGGGTCCTTGGCCAACTTTGTCCATTTTACTTATCCAATTTACTCATTAGTCATCCAACTTATATTTCCATCTTAATATAAGTTATAGTTACTTTGTTATTAGCTTCTTAGCAAGTAAGATACGTTTTTACCATTTTAATGGCAAACGGCCAATCCTTTCTTTTAATCAAGTTAACAAGATCCAACTCTTCCAAACTTACTCCATATATTATATAATACATAATATACTTACAATATATGTATAATGACCAATTCACAAAGAGGTTTAAGATTCACTACCTCAAATAGCCCAAAAATTATCCAAGAACTTATGTCGTTCCAAGCAAGTCTTAGCTCCAATCTTTATGTTACAAACCACCACAAATCACCCTAAGAAGCTCCTAACCATCATCTCTTCAAGAACCAACTCAAACAAGTGAAGAACACTAAGGTTCTTATTCAAGGAGCTCTCGGCCAAGGCATGGAAAAGGCTAGTGGGTGAAATCTTTTCCAACTTTTGGTTAAGAGTCTTCCTAATACACTAGGAAGAACACTTAAGAGTTTAGGAATTATTGGACAAAGTTTGGTTAGGGGAGGAGTTCGACGAGAGCATGTGAGAGGGAGAGAGATGAAATATTTCTCAAGTCTTCCAATATCTAAGTGCAAGATTTCATCAACAAAGTGCATATATAGGACAACCAAGGGCTAGGATGAAGGCAAGTGTGTGGTTGAGATTGGGGACAAGTGTGGGTGGGACCCACAAGCCACTTGTCCACACAAAATATCTTGCAAGACTTGCCACTGCTCGCCACTTGTCACATGATTTCGCCACAAGGCCACCTAGGGGGTGACACGTGTCGCCTCCTATTCGCCCAAAATAATTCATCTTCGAAAATATCCATAATGGCCAAAATCTCAAAACAAAGCGGGCCCACAAAATCAGAATTTCTCCCGTGGGCCCACGTGACCAATTCCTAAATAAAATTCCATAATTCTCTAATAATTCAAGAAGTCCAAATACCAAATCGGGGAATCCAATTCCCATTAACGAACCTTTTTCCTTCACAAAACTCGGAAACTTTTCCGTCGAAAAATCACATCTTTCTTTCTTTCCAAAATTTCTGTCGTATTCTCATACGTACGTCCTCACATACATACCCTGGAACCAGGGGGTATAACACTAAAGCATGATATTTTACAATATATATAGTACGGTAGACGTACATGTGTTAACTGAATAATAACTACAGCAATGTCTTTGACTTAAGCCTGAATAATACTTACGGCAATGCCTCACGGCTTAAGCCTGAATAACACTTACGGCAATGCCTCACGGCTTAAGCCTGAATAATAAAGATCTGCGAGCATTTCATAAGAATCTCGAATCATTTTTAATGTAAGAGAACTAATTGGTTTTTAAATGGCTTAAGAGTTATACTAGCTTTATGGGAAGTTAAGTATAACCACTTAAGATTGATAAAAGAAACATTTGCCTATGTGTTTATAATGGACTTATATTGAATTGTGAAAAGAATAATCAGATGGTTTGATCAGAAGACATGATATGATGCTATGTGTGTTAGTGTCTTGTAACGTTTGTGTAAAAGAGTATTCTTGTTGTGCTTATGTTGTTAACGATAAACTGTTAGGTTAGTGTAACATCACTCACCTCTTGACATATTACCGGGGTTGTCGCCTCCGATGCGGGTAGACTCAGCGATCCGGGGCGATGCCGAGGAGTAGCTACCGACGCGGGGTTATATACCCTATGCGGCCTATGTGATTTGCCTATGCGACTACGGAGTCCGTGATTAGGCTTGCATGGTGATACTACGCAATTGGCCTGCTCGATCATTCGCACCTAGAAAAGACTGTTATAGTTTACCTATTCGCTCTTGTTTGTGATGTGGCACTATGTGCGGTTTCTCGTTGTTTTATACATACTTGTAAAACTGATTTTAAAATGATATGTTTTCATTTAAGTATTTTACAGTTTCATATACTTAGTACCTGTTGTACTGACCTCCTTCGGGGGGCTGCGATCATGCCGCAGGTAAGGGCAAGCAGGTGCTAGATCCACATTCTTAGGATCTCTACGTTGGTGTCGGGAGCTCCATCTTTCCGAGGCTCTACTTTTGGGTATGATCTCCTGTTGTAGATAGTTTTGTCTGCCAGGTATGGCGGGCCCCGTCCCGCCATAGTTGTATATTTCTTAGAGGTCTGTAGTCATGTTGCGATGTCGGATGTAAATCGCTAAACCATGTTTATATATATATGCCGAAGGCGATGTTTTCTCACAAAACTGTGGTCTTATTTTATAAACTGTTTCATGTCTTGCTTTATATTTCCGACGATTACTCGATGTATGACTACTGGGTGCCCTTAAGAGGCACGACCACGGCCCCGAACGGGTCGTGACAATTTTTCGATTAGGCTTGTGCATGGCACGTACGGGCTTCAGCGCAGCAGCCAAGAAACGTAGATCGACGGTTAACCGCGAGGCAGAAGAGGCCGAGCGGAAGGTCCTTTGGTAACTTTCGAGGCGAATCGCCTCACCAGCAGATTAGATATGCACCTCCGCCAGTGCAGAGTGGTCCTCCACAGTGTTCAGGACGTTCGGACTATGCAGGAGTTGGTCAGAGCTCCAGAGTTTCCGGTTCACAGCTACACGTAGGTTCCAGCCGGATTTAGTTTTTCCCCAGTATTCACAGTGTGACAGGCGTCATTCCGGGGAATGTCGTCTTTTAGTTGGTACTTGTTTTACCTGCGGCCGACAGGGCCATGTGTCGAAAGGATGTCCTAGTAGGAAGGATGCAAGTGGGAGGACTCAGCCTTCAGGATCGGTGGGTAGTTCGTTACCTTCCCTAGCTATGCGCCCTACGGGGCAGGTTTGATTAGAACGACAAAGGGGAGTGAAGCAGTAGATTCAGGCATATCTTTAACCCTCTAGAGATTAGTGTGATAAGATAAGTATATCTTAAAGTGCTATGTTCTGATAGCAGTGTGTTAATTGTGATTAGAGATCATGGTTAGTAACCGGGAAAGATTGAGGGATAGGAAAAGTGTAAGCCTTAGAGCTTTATACGTGGAGACCTTATAGGCAGGGTAATCTTGAGTAAAAGATTACATTTGTGTTTAACCCTTATCGGAGTGCATAGTGCACGTGAGCTATGTTTGTGGGATAAGTCCCTGAGTAGTGTGGAATGAAAGAGGGTAGTTGAGCTAAGAAGACCGCTAGGTTTTCGTAACGTAATTAGTGAGATTGTTCCTTCGGGAAGCTAGTGTTTTGCGCGTCGCCGGACGTCAGTTGCGGGTCAACCCGCGGCCTGTATGGTGGTGGGGTCAGTTTGTGGTGGTCCCGCCTTGTGGTAGGGTCACGAGGGTGTTAGGCCCAAGTTCAGTTAACCAGCGTACAAGTTCGTGGATGCGATCGACCAGTAGTCGGGCCGATGGGGTCAGCCCATCTGGTCTTTTAGTCAGGACCGTTTACTCGGCAGAGGGTTATGCGAGATGATCGTATCAGAAAGGTTGTATGGCTGCACGAGGTGCCTGCTTTCACCTTTTGTCAGGCAGTGGAGCCCAGGTTACAGCTATTTTTCGTTTTCTGGAAGTTTTACCAGGCAGGGTTAGGAAACTCAGGTGAGTCTCGGTACCGTATTCGTCCTCGGGCCAGTGTTTTGATTTCAGGGGTAGTTATGAGGATTGTTGTCTCCTGTTGGGGGAAATGTTTTATAGCTACCATTTCAGTGTTCGGATATCGCCTTGTGACGCCTGGTAGGGGCGGAAGTGTAAGTTGCCGGTCGATTGGTTCGACGTTGGCAAGGTTCAGATAGTGGGTTCATACGTGTTCAGCAGGATGTGGATAGGGTGAAGCTTATCCAGAAGAGGTTATTGGCAACTCAGAGTCAACAGAAGTCGTGCGGATAATCTGCGACAACGCTTGGAGTTCAGGTTGACGGTGGGTCTTCTTGAAGGTACCACCCCGGAATGGGCGTGACGAGTTTTGGAAAACAGAGGAAACTTAGCCCGAGTTACTTTGGGCCTTTTTAGGTCTTGCGAAGAGTAGGCCAGGTTGCCTATATATTAGCTTTTGCAGTCCGACTTGGGAGGCAGTATGTCCGGTCCTTTATGTTGTTAGGTTCGGAGAAGTATCGGAGATCCATCCAGAGTTTTCCCAGTTATGATGATCAAGTCGAGGCAAGAACCCGCAGACTTTTTGAAATTGATGCGAATGTAAACATGGTAAGTTATGAGAAAGAGTTCGAGTGTACGAGAAGGGTACGACACGTAAAGGAAGAAGCGAGCATGTATGGCGAGCATAGATGTGATCATTTCTTTTGTAAGGAGAAGGTGCGAAGGAAGTTTATATTTTAGACCCCGGAGAGAGGTATTTGTGGTGATATTAGAGGTGTTTCCTCGTGGACTTGGATGGAAGTATTTTGCGCAGGTGTTTCTGTGGCCAGGTGTGGCAGGTTTGTTCTTGTAAGTATAGTGGTGAAGACTATACTGGCGCACGTTTGTTTTGAGACTTAGAAGGAACATTCGGGACGAATGTTTCTACGAGGAGAATGTTATACCGTATTTCGAGTATGTACGTGGGGCGACGTAGAAAAATTTGAACTTTAAAGTGGCTTGGACGATTTATTTTGTGCACAACACCCGGTTAGAGTCGTTTTTCGACGAAACGTTTTACATAACTTGCGAAGGTAAAATTCCGGCTATGTCATTTTTAATTTTTGCGGATTTTTCCGAGAGACGAAACATTTTGGACCAACGAGAGGGCGACACTTGTCACCCTCTCATTGGGGACGTTGGGTGGCAACAAGTGGGACGAAATTGCCTTGTTTTGGTCAAGGGGTTGGTAGGATATTTTTGTGGTAGATGGATAAGGTGCACTTGGCATGATCTTGGCCATTGGTTGGCCTTTACTTGACCTATAAATACCCCCCCTTGTAAGACTTCTTCATCCATTCCTAAACTTTCCTAAGTCTAAAATTCCTCCCTCCCTTTGTGTTGTGTTTCGTCCAACACCCCCTCTCCCCCTTTGAGAAGGCCCTCGCCGAGGTACCCTCCCCTCGCCGAGAGTACCCTCCTAGCAGTAGGCCGAGGGGTATACACCCCCCCTTGTGGTGTTGTCTCGTATAAATATACCCCCCCTCTTGGTAGAAATACTCTCCATAGTATTGTTACTATACCCAAATTACCTTGGCCCTAATACCTTGTAGAATTCCAAGGTTATACCTATACGAAAAGCCCAGAAATACTATTATACTTTCCGTCAGTCACAAAAACGAAACCCTAAGGAAAATCTCCATAGTTAGTTGGAGTATTAGGTAGAAGTTGGTTAGAACTTCTAAGGGTTGTTTGGAGCGAATTGGAGCGCACGGAGTTGGAGCTAAACCTTGCTCATGATCGACTTTTATCTCGGATAATTTTGGGCTTATCGAGGTAAATAATCTTGTCCCCCTATTGTAATTGGAAATTTCATGATGGTTCGATTATATAGTTGAAGTATACTACATATAGAACTGAACCTAGCTTTGCGGCAATGTCTTTTGACTTAAGCCTGAATATAAAGAAAGAGAACTGAACTGTAATTACATAGGTATCAGACATGAGACTTGGTAGCATTCTTGTGAAGTAGAATTGTACACGTCCGGTTTGTTGTATAAACCCCCTGGTTGGCTTGATAGCCTACCGATGTAAGAGGAGATTTACGCGGTTGCGGGGAGAGTCTTGCCAATTTTCTGTAGAATGTTCTACGATAAGATCTAAATGTTAATGCGCCTTGTGGCCTTATAGGTTGAAGTACTATGTGGCGCGATCTACTTGGCTTAAGGAGTAGCCGGCGCTTGAGGTACTTGGAGCGCTTTTGCTATTAGTCGATAATCGTCGCGAGGTATGTGAACCTCTTCCTATCTTTTCTAGCATGATATGTGTAATAACTATGTAGTACCAGACGCATACGTGTTAAATGTATTTGATTGGTTTAAAAACATAAAGTGTTATAACGGCTTTATGGGAAGTTGGTTATAACAGCTTTATGTAGGTAAGAAAATGCTTTGTGGTGTTAAAAACTTAAGAGTTAAAATAGCTTTATGGGAAGTTAGGTATAACGGCTTAAGAGAGATAAAATGAATGATTTATTGATTTTAGAAGTTAAGAGACTTGATCTTAAAAGATAAGAGACTTGACTTAATTAAATTAATATGAATTTTGTGTGAAACCTCATTCGTGAGTAATGAGTACTTGGTTTTTAAAAGGAATAATGTTTTACTGATTTCGGAAATCAGAATGAGTATCGACAAACCACTGCAGCGTTAATAAAGGGAAATGTTTTGATTAATGAAGTATGATTAAAACCAGTAGAAACCCCCATCTGCATAGAAGCTAAGATGAGACAAAATGATATTACATTTCCTAGATCATGACTGCTTAATAAGATTGATTATGAACAAGAATAACCTAATCACATATAAGGCATATGTTTCTCAGATTGTTAAAAAAAAGGAATTATATTCTTAAATGAATAAGATTATGAGCTACGAAACCTTTCTAAAATAAGAAACGTGAACATTTGAAATTAGGCAAACTTGAACGTTTGGAAAAGAATGTTGTACTTGATTTTACAAAGAGAAGTGTTTTGATTTACTTCAAAAGATAATCACTCTATTTTTATATACTACGGGTATTGTGTGACTTTTTGTGAAAGCAACGTATCTTTTAAAGAGTTAATGTATGAAGTACTTTGGGGATAAAAACCCGATCTTGTTAAACATATAGTAGAAAGTACCTTGTGTGTATAACTTGATTGTGTTGGTTTGTGATAGCCTTGTAATACTTTCTTGTTGATTTGTTAAGTAAACATGCTAGGATGCTACATGTGTTAGTATCTTGTGATGTTTGTGTAAAGGGGTCTCCCTTGATTGTGCTTATGTTGTTTAAACGATAAGCTGTTATGTTGATATTGTATCACTCATGATTCCGGGGGTTAAGCTGCCCTCCGATGCGGGGTAGACTCAGGCGGGTCTGTGTGACCTATGATTCGAGAATACCTACGCGTGCTGTGACACCCGTGCGAGCTACGAGAGTTCCGTGTTAGCGCGCCTTTATGGTCATGCGTCTATGCGCCACGCGGATCGCGAGTCGGGGACGTTGCCGGGGAGTAGCTACCCTCGATGCGGGGAATGCCTCATGCGGGCCTATGAGGTTGACCTATGCGGAGCTGCGGGAAGTTCCACGGCTAGACGCGCACATTAGATACTGCGGGCGAGTGGCCAGCTTTGATCATGTGACGGTCTAGACAGATCATGATACAGTTTATGACCTTGTTGTCTTGTGGTTTTAGTAGTCGGCTATGCCTTCGTATTTACCCCAGACGGTTTTATGATGACACAGTGGGACTCGGTGTTCATGTATTCCTTGGTGCTTTTATATCATAGATCGCCAGTGGCGGGAAGGTATTCCACGCATGATTGATGTTGTGGGCGTGAGACCCATTGTTACATTTGAGTGATGACTTTGAGGCGTGAGTCACGACTTGACATGATCGCTTATTTATTGGAATCGTAGTTTGGTTATCATACATGTCTCCCGCTTTATATAGATCGCTATGATTTCATTTACTGATTTTCGCCACATACTGGTACTGGCAGATCGACCTCCTGGGGCTGCGTTCACGCCGCAGTAAAGGTACACCGATCGTTGATCCTCGCTCTTAGGGTCACGATTCAGCGTTGGGAAAGCTCCGTGTCTCGGAGGCTTATCTTCGTATAGTCCCATTCTTGTAGGTGCTTACATTCAGGGGTATGACGGGGCCCTGTCCCGTCGTTGTCATCATGTCATTCTTAGAGGTCCGTAATCTTTGTTGTGGCGAGTTGGATGGGATGAATCGTTTCTGTTCAAATTGTTATATATATATATATATATACTGAAGGTAACCGTTTTGGTTAGCTTGTCTTCTTATTTCACTGTCTTATTACACTGGTTTCATGTATTGTCTTTATGTTCCGCTGATTACTCTGATGTATGTCTACTTGGGTGCCCGGGGTAAGGCACTACCACGCCCGGTTCGGTCGTGACAAGATAGTTTACTGAAGGTGGCCTTATCGGCTAGCTCGTTGTTATTTTATGTTTAAGATTTTAATATTGTGTGTGCTCACGCTATTCTCGATGATATCGAAAGCGGTGCCTGTAGGGCACGATCATGCCCGGGTCGGTCGCGTGACAAAAGTGGTATCAGAGCAGTTAGTCCTCGGAAAGTGTCTACAGACCGTACTAAACTCTCGTTCCCCGATCCGGAACAATCTTACCAATTCACGTCATGAAAGCTACCACTTCCATCTCACACTATGTTATACCCCGTATTTTTCCAGAGTATGTACGTAAGGACGTACGTAGAAAAGTTTGAGCTTTAAAGTAGGCTAGGGCCGAAATTTTTGTTCACAAGTACCGAAAGGAATCATTTTTCGACGAAACGTTTTACAAGACTCGCGAAGGCAAAAATACGGCTATGTCATTTATTATTTTTGCGGATTTTTCCGAGAGATGAAATATTTTGGACCAACGGGAGGGTGACACTCAATGGACGACAAAAAGGGCTTTTCTTTGGCACGTTTTTTGTGCCCTTTCTTGGTCAAGGGTTAGGTAGGATATTTTGTGTAGTAGATGGATAAGGACACATGGGTAAATCCTAGCCCTACACTTGCACCACACTTGTCTTCATCTTGGCCATTGGTTGGCCATTGCTTGACCTATAAATACCCCCCTTAGTTGATGAACTTCTTCATCCAAAAATCATTCTCCAAGTCTAAAAACCCTCTCCCCCTTAAGTGTTGTGTTCGTCCAAGGTCCCCCCCCCCTTTGGGAAGCCTTGGCCGAGAATCTACCCCCCCTTGCCTAGTTGTTTTCGTATAATACACCCCCCCTCTTGGTAGAAATACTCTCCAAGTATTGTTGTAATGCCAAAATACTTTAGCCCAAATACCTTGTAGTACTTTCCAAAGTTACCTCTATACGTAGAGCCCGAAAATACTATTATACTTTCCTTTAGCCACTAAACGAAACCCTAAGGAAAACCTTCATAGTCGGTTGAAGTGTTAAGTAGAAGTTGCGTAGAACTTCTAAGGGTTGTTTGGAGCGGATTGGAGCACTCGGAGTAGGAGCTAAACGTTGCTCAGGATCTACTTTAAACTTGGATAATTTTGGGCTTACCGAGCATGTGCTACTTGGAAGGTGGACAAGGCTAGTCGGGTTATAGCCGTGGAGCGTTTTGCTTATAGTCGATAATCGTCGCGATGTATGTGATTCTTCCTATACTCTTGAGCATGATATTTTAAAAGAATATATAGTACGGTAGACGTACGTGTGGCAATGTCTTTTGACTTAAGCCTGAATAATAAGGATCTTAAAGTATTTTAAAAGAATATATAGTACGGTAGACGTACGTGTGGCAATGTCTTTTGACTTAAGCCAGAATAATAAGAATCTTGAAGTATTTCAAAAGAAATAAGAAACCGTTTTGAAAGGAGAGTAATACTTGGTTTTGAAAACATAAGAGTTATACTAGCTTTATGGGAAGTTAGGTATAACGTCTTAAGAGAGATAAAGAGAATGGTTTACTGATTGTTTTTGAATATAAGAGACTTGATCTTAAAAGATAAGAGACTTGACTTGAATGAATTAATATGAACTTTGTGTGAAACCTCATTCGTGAGTAATGAGTACTTGGTTTTTAAAAGGAATAATGTTTTACTGATTGTGGAAATCAGAATGAGTATCGACAAACCACTGCAGCGTTAATAAAAGGAAATGTTTTGACTAATTAAGTATTATTAAAACCAGTAGAAACCTCCATCTGCATAGAAGCTAAGATGAGACAAAATGATATTACATTTCCTAGATCATGGCTGCTTTAATAAGATTGATTATGAACCAGAATAACCTACTCACATATAAGGCATATGTTTTCGCAAAATTGTTTAAAAGAGAATCATATTCTTAAGTGATTAAGACTATGAACTATGAAACCTTTCTAAAATAAGAGACTTAAGTACTTGAAATTAGGCAAACTTGAACTTAGGAAAAAGAATGTTGTTACTTGATGTTGAAAAGGAAAGTGTTTGGGTTTACCTAAAAATGTGAGTCACCCTATTTTTATACTACGGGTATCGGGTGACCTTTATAAAAGAAATGGATCTTTTAAAAAAAAAGAATTTAACGTATGTAATACTTTGGGGTCAGAATCTGGACTTTGGCCTAAAATAAACTTGAGTTGTGTGTAACTTGCCTATGTTTGTGTTTGATAGCCTTGTTGTGCAAATGCTGTATTTCTATACCACCGCGTCTCTCGATGGAGGGCCATTGATTTGTTATGAACGATTCTTCACCGAGTCCCATGGGACGGGCCGACACGATTTCATCCGATTCTTCACCGAGTCCCATGGGATGGGTCGACACGATTCCATCCGATTATTCACCGAGTCCCACGAGATGGGCCGACACGATTTCATCCGATTCTCTACCGAGTCCCACGGGATGGGCCGACACGTATTCCACATGATTCTCACCGAGTCCCACGGATGGGCCGACACGTATTCCACACGATTTATACCTAGATCGCCAAAGTGAGGAAGGAGTTCCACGTACGGAGGATGACTTGAGGCGTGAGTCCACGACTTGACATGATCGCTTTATGTTGTGAATCGTAGTTTGGTTATCATACATGTCTCATGCTTTATATAGATCGTTATGATTTCATTTACTGATTTTACGATTCACATACTTGGTACTGTTATCGACCTCTCGGGGCTGCGTCACGCCGCAGTAAGTACATCGGTTGTGGATCCTCGCTCATAGGATTACAGTTCAGCGTGTCGGGAATCCCCATTTCTTCGGAGGCTTATCTTTTGGTATGTTACCCTGAGTCTGTAGATTCTTGTACATTCAGGGGTATGGCGGGGCCCTGTCCCGTCATAGTTGTTGTCACTTTCTTAGAGGTCTGTAGTAATCGCTGGCAGGCGTCGTAAAAGGATAACTCGTCGTTTTTATGTATATATACGTATGCAACAGCTTGGTTAGCCTGCTTATTTAATCAAATCTCTTATTTCATGTTTATGTTTTATTTCCGCTGATTTTCTCTGATGTTGTATCACTAGGGTGCCCGGTAGGCACTACCACGCCCGTTCGGTCGTGACAAAAGTGGTATCAGAGCGATTAATCCTCGGAAAGTGTCTACAGCATCGTGTCTAGTAGTCTTGATTATCGTGTGTTTTGCACCACATCTATAATCGTGAGGCTATAGGACATTTAGGATCGGTTTCCATTCTTCTCATTCCGAGATCGTGCCTTAGAGCCGTGATAAGTTGGACCCTCCGACGTATTCCTTTCATTTACCAATTATGCCTCCGCGTAAGGCAACCCGGGCCCAGAAGGGCAAGGCAGCCGAGGGAGCTGTGAGTAGAGCACGGAGGGTTACCGGGGCAGAGGCCCAGTCGTTACCTGAGATAGTGCTTCCGACGGCGAGTTTTGCGACGCCGCCAGCGCCAGCAGAGTTTAGAGCCGCAATGCTGGTCCCGAGACTACAAGACTGAGCCTCCGCCCCACACCGGAGCAGATGAGATGGGTACAAGGAGATGGCCGCCATCGCCGTGGTCATGGCCGATATGAGGAGAGGCCGGACGCAGTTAGCCCAGCCCAAGAGCACCGTAGTTCACCCCGAGCGCATTTGAGACTACGGACTTTACGAGTCAGTAGCCCGCCAATGTTCTATGGGTCGAGCCGAGGATGACCTCGTGAGTTTATCCGACAGCGACAATGGATCATGAGAGTGATCGAGTCTCGCAGGCGAGTCGGTGGTATTGGTTCGCATCACCGCGTGATACGCAATGATCGGTTTGATTCGTGGGAGCTGTCCCGGGGAGAGCATGCACTTCCAACCATTTGGGACGAGTTCTCAAGGACTTTTCTTGCACATTTCTTGCCCCCACAGATGAGGAGGGCTCGGGCCGACAGATTTTTGACGTTGAGGCAGGACGGGCGGACGGTTAGAGAGTACAATGTGAAGTTCGACTCATTAGCTCGGTATGTTCCCGCTGTAGTAGCTGATATGGAGGACAGAGTATACCGCTACGTCACCGGGCTAGATGATTACTTGGCAGAGGCTTGTACGGGTGTAGCTCTTCAGCCGGGAATGGACATTGCCCGCATGCAAGCCCATGCACTAGGATGTGAGGCACGGAGAGGTCGACGGAATGAACGCCAGTGATCGCAGAAGAGGCCGAACAGCAGGTCCTTTGGTAACTTTCGAGGCGGGCCGCCGCCAGCAGACTAGTTATGTACCTCCGCCCGCAGAGTGGTCCTCCGCGCCTTCGTGACGCTCGGGTATTCGAGCCGGTCGTGGCTCCGTGGCTTCGTTCACAGATATACATGGGTTCTAGCCACGTTCGAGTTTTCTCGCAGTGCACGATATGGCGCACGCCATCCCGTAATGTCGCTTTTTATCGGGTGCTTGTTTTTCCGCGTCGCCGTGGCAATATGACGAAACCGTCCTAATAGGAAGGATGCGAACATAATGACTCACCTTACCGTCGATGTGTTCATCGCCTTCTACTATGCGCCTGTAGGCGTGCCTATGATTAGAGTGGAGCGGTAGATTCAGGTATATCCTTAACCCTTTAGAGATTTGTATGCATGATATGATGACCTTATTATTGTGTGCTATGTACGAATAGCGTTATGTTATTTATGAGTTAGAAAGCATGGTTAGTTGAAAGGGTATGTATGGGGGCATGGAAAGTGTGAACCTTAGAATATTTCATGTTGAGACCTTAGATGTAAGGTCATCTTGAATAAAAGATTTTACAGTTAGTCCTTGTTGAAATACTTGGTTTGCGATAAATGTGTTGTGGGATAAGTCCATGGGTAGTGTGAGATGGAAGTGGTAGCTTTCATGACGTGAATTAGTAAGATTGTTCCGCATCGTGAACAAGAAGTTTGGCGCGATTGGGGTCGGGTCGAGGACCATTCGCGGTCAACCCAGAACCCGATTGAGGTGGGGTCAGCTCGAGTGGTCCCGCCAGTGGTAGGGTCACGCGGTGCTAGGCCCAGTTTGGGTAGCCATCGACGAGTTCGTGGAAGCGTTCGGCCTAAGTCGGCCGATGAGGTCAGCCATCTTGTCCTTGATCAGATCGTTTACTCGGCAGAGGGTTATGCGAGATGTTACAGCAGGAAGGTGGTAAGGCTGCACGAGGTGCCTACTTTCACCTTAAGACAGACAGTGAAGCCCAGGTTATGGCTATTTCTTTTTCTGGAGGTTTTACCAGGCAGGGTTAGGAACTCAGATGAGTCTTAGTATCGCATTCGCCCTCGGGCCAGTGTTTAGATTTTAGGGGTAGCTGTAAGGAGTATTCGCCTCTTGGTTGAGTGTGTATTATAATAGCTACCATATCAGTATTCAGATATCGCCTTATGACGCCTTGTAGGGGGCGGAAGTGTAGGTTGCCAGTCGGTTGGTTCGAGGTTGGCAAAGTTCAGATAGTTGGTCCGTACTTGATCCAGAAGGATATGGATAAGTTGAAGCTTATCCAGTAGGGGTTATTGCACTGAAGCGAAGTCGTATGCGGATAATTGGCGGCGACACTTGGAGTTCAGTTGACGGTGGGACTTTGAAGGTATCACCGGCGGCGTGATGAGATTTTGGAAACTAAAGCAATGACAGAAATGTGGTATGTTTATTAGGAAGAACTCGAGTATACGAGGAGGGTACGACGAGCAAGGGAAGGAACAAACATGCGTTATTTTTGTGGCCATGTGTGGCATTGGCAACTTGTTTAT
This sequence comes from Przewalskia tangutica, assembly GCA_029844215.1. Classification (NCBI taxonomy): domain Eukaryota; kingdom Viridiplantae; phylum Streptophyta; class Magnoliopsida; order Solanales; family Solanaceae; genus Przewalskia; species Przewalskia tangutica. The sequence goes on from CM056718.1 coordinate 53,455,764, forward strand.
GTTAAGGAGGACTTCATCGTTATCCGTCTTGAGAAGGAACATTCGGGACGAATGTTTCTAAGGAGGGGAGAATGTTATACCCCGTATTTTTCCAGAGTATGTACGTAAGGACGTACGTAGAAAAGTTTGAGCTTTAAAGTAGGCTAGGGCCGAAATTTTTGTTCACAAGTACCGAAAGGAATCGTTTTTCGACGAAACGTTTTACAAGACTCGCGAAGGCAAAAATACGGCTATGTCATTTATTATTTTTGCGGATTTTTCCGAGAGATGAAATATTTTGGACCAACGGGAGGGTGACACAATGGACGGCAAAGAGGGATTTTCTTTGGCACGTTGTTTGTGCCCTTTCTTGGTCAAGGGTTAGGTAGGATATTTTGTGTAGTAGATGGATAAGGACACATGGGTAAATCCTAGCCCTACACTTGCACCACACTTGTCTTCATCTTGGCCATTGGTTGGCCATTGCTTGACCAATAAATACCCCCCTTAGTTGATGAACTTCTTCATCCAAAAATCATTCTCCAAGTCTAAAAACCCTCTCCCCCTTAAGTGTTGTGTTCGCCCAGGTCCCCAGTAGGAAGCCTTGGCCGAGAATCTACCCCCCCTTGCCTAGTTGTTTTCGTATAATACACCTCCCCTCTTGGTAGAAATACTCTCCAAGTATTGTTGTAATGCCAAAATACTTTAGCCCAAATACCTTGTAGTACTTTCCAAAATTACCTCTATACGTAGAGCCCGGAAATACTATTATACTTTCCTTTAGCCACTAAACGAAACCCTAAGGAAAACCTTCATAGTCGGTTGAAGTGTTAAGTAGAAGTTGCGTAGAACTTCTAAGGGTTGTTTGGAGCGGATTGGAGCACTCGGAGTAGGAGCTAAACGTTGCTCAGGATCGACTTTAAACTTGGATAATTTTGGGCTTACCGAGCATGTGCTACTTGGAAGGTGGACAAGGCTAGCCGGGTTGTAGCCGTGGAGCGTTTTGCTTATAGTCGATAATCGTCGCGAGGTATGTGATTCTTCCTATACTCTTGAGCATGATATTTTAAAAGAATATATAGTACGGTAGACGTACGTGTGGAAATGTCTTTTGACTTAAGCCTGAATAATAAGGATCTTGAAGTATTTTAAAAGAATATATAGTACGGTAGACGTACGTGTGGCAATGTCTTTTGACTTAAGCCTGAATAATAAGAATCTTGAAGTATTTCAAAAGAAATAAGAAACCGTTTTAAAAGAATAATGTTACATAAATTTCGGAAATGGGAATAAGAATCGAACAAGCCAATGCAGCGTTAATAAAGGAAAGAAGTAATGACAATTAATCATATTAAAACCAGTAGAAATCTCCATCTGGCTGCTTTAATAAGATTGATTATGAACCAGAATAACCTACTCACATATAAGGCATATGTTTTCGCAAAATTGTTTAAAAGAGAATCATATTCTTAAGTGATTAAGACTATGAACTATGAAACCTTTCTAAAATAAGAGACTTAAGTACTTGAAATTAGGCAAACTTGAACTTAGGAAAAAGAATGTTGTTACTTGATGTTGAAAAAGAAAGTGTTTGGGTTTACCTAAAAATGTGAGTCACCCTATTTTTATACTACGGGTATCGGGTGACCTTTATAAAAGAAATAGATCTTTTAAAAAAAAAAGAATTTAACGTATGTAATACTTTGGGGTCAGAACCTGGACTTTGGCCTAAAATAAACTTGAGTTGTGTGTAACTTGCCTATGTTTGTGTTTGATAGCCTTGTTGTGCAAATGCTGTATTTCTATACCACCGCGTCTCTCGATGGAGTAGGCTGATTTGTTATGAACGATTCTTCACCGAGTCCCATGGATGGGCCGACACGATTTCATCCGATTCTTCACCGAGTCCCGTGGGATGGGCCGACACGATTCCATCCGATTATTCACCGAGTCCCACGAGATAGGTCGACATGTATTTCATCCGATTCTCTACCGAGTCCCATGGACGGGCCGACACGATTCCACATGATTCTTTACCGAGTCCCACAGGATGGGCCGGGACACGTATTCCACACGATTTATACCTAGACTGCCGGCAGTGAGGAAGGAGTTCCACGGGCATGAGGGATGACTTGAGGGCGTGAGTCCCTGACTTGACATGACTGCTTTTATGTTGTGAACTGTAGTTTGGTTATCATACATGTCTCCTGCTTTATATAGACTATTATGATATCATTTACAGTATTTTACAGTTTCACATACTTGGTACCTGTTGTATTGACCTCCTTCGGGGGATGTGTTCATGCCGCAGGTAGAAGTACATCGGTTGCGGATCCTCGCTCATAGGATCACAGTTCAGCGTGTCGGGAAGCCCCATTTCTTCGGAGGCTTATCTTTTGGTATGTTACCCTGAGTCTGTAGATTCTTGTACATTCAGGGGTATGGCGGGGCCCTGTCCCGTCATAGTTGTTGTCACTTTCTTAGAGGTCTGTAGTACTGTTGTGGGCAGCGTCTGTAAAAGGATAACTGTTCGGGGTTTTATGTATATATACAGAAGGCAACAGTTTTGGTTAGCCTGTTTATTTAATCAAATCTCTTATTTCATGTTTATGTTTTATTTCCGCTGATTTTCTCTGATGTTGTATCACTAGGGTGCCCGGGGTAAGGCACCAGTCACGGGCCCCGGTTCGGGTCGTGACACACTACCCATGGAATTATCCCACAATATATATCACGCATACCAAGTACTTCGACAAAGAACAACCGTAAAATCATCCACTCAAGACGACCTTGCATCCAAGGTCCCAACTGTTATAAATTCTAAGGCTCACCATTTTCTCGTCCCCAGACTTACCCTTTCAACTACCCATGTTTTCTAATCCACGCCTAACACAATGCTATCCGAACATAGCACTCCACATGTATCTACCATAACGACCTAAACAAGTCTCTCAAGGCTGAAGATATCTCTGTAACTACTGCCTCACTTTCCCTTTTTCGCTCTAATCAAATCCTGCTCTGCTGGGCGCATAACTATAGAAGGTGAGATGAACCGCCATCGATCCCGGCGTGAGTCGTAACATTCGCGCCACCTGCTCGGACAATTTCGCAAAATGGCCTCGCCGCCGCCACCAACAAGCTATCTAAGTAGTACGACACTCCCATAAGAACACCTACCGCAACGCCATACCGGGTGGGGTGGCCTCCTCCGCTAACACCCTTCCTCTCCGAACCATGAATCCAGAATCGACTGTAGGCTTAGTCATCCCACCGTATCCTCCTACTAGGACATTCTCTCCTCACATGGCCCTGACGACCCGGTAAAACAAGCATTAGTAAAAGACGACATTTCGACGACGTCTACCACATAGTGAACACCGAGGAAAATCAACTGGTGGCTAGAACCTATGCAAATGCGGAACTCAAACCACGGAGTTCGACCAACTCCTAAATTCCCGAACGCCCCGAAGTCCGTAGAGGACCACTCAGATCGGGCGGAGGCGCATAACCGTCTGGCCGGTAAGGTCCGTGATCGAAAGTTACCAAAGGACCCCATTGCTCGACCTCTTCACGATCTTGGTTAATTCGTCGATCTCTACGTTCCTCAATCCCCTGTGCATAAGCCTGTAATACAGGGAATGTCCATGCCCGACTGAAGAGCTACTCCTGTACAAATCTCTGATAGATAATCGTCAAGTCCTGTGACCTCTCGGTGCACTCTATCCTCCATGTCTGCCACTAAAGCGGGGACATAACGAGCCAATGAGTCAAATTCGACATCAGATTTCCGAATCGCCCGCCTGCTCGCCTCAACCTCATAAATCTATCTGCCCGAGCTCTCCTCATCTGCGAGGGCAAGAAGTGTGTAAGAAACGCCTCTGAGGTCTTGATCACTTTCATGATCCGCTGCAATTGTCGAATAAACTCCTGATGATCTTCCGCAGTTATCCATCCATAGGACTCGGGTGGACTGCAACTCAAGAAGTCCCGAAGTCTCAAAACTATCGGATCTAGGGTGAACTACTGGTACTGCCGGAACCACCGGCTCCCGTCCGTCCTCATTCCTAGCCACAAGCCTAGCTAGTAATTGGGTCATCTCCTTGTAACTCATATCCTCGGCTCCTGGTCGTGAAACTGGAGACTCAGGTATCGTGGTCTCAGTAGCTACTGCTACTGCTCTAAACTCTCCTGGGGCTAACGGCGTTGCAGAACTCCCCGAATGAAGCACTATCTCAGATAATGACTGGGCCCGTGCCCTGGTAACCCTCTGTGCTCTACTCGCAGCTCCCTCTGCTACCTTGCCCTTCTGGGCTCTGGTTGCCTTGCGTAGAGGCATAACGGGTGAAAATAATACGTCAGAGGGAGTCCAACTTATAACACAGCTCTAAGGCACGATATCAGAGTGAGAAGAATGGAAACCAATCCTAAATATCCTGCAGCCTCCTGATTATAGGTGTGGTGCACAACACACCGATAATCAAGACTCTACTAGATACGGTCTGTAGATACTTTCCGAGGATTAACTGCTCTGATACCACTTTTGTCACGACCCGACCTCGGGCCCGCATCGGTGCCTTACCGGGCACCCTAGTGATACAACATCGAGAAAATCGGGAAATAAAAACTCATAAAGACAAGCGGTGAAATAAGAAGACAAAGCAACCAAAGCGGTTACCTTTCTCAGATATATAAATAAAAACTTGAGCGATACATCCCTTTTACAAATCTTGCCCACACAAAGATTTCTGCACTTAAGAATGTTATAACAATGACGACGGGCCCCGCCATACCACGAATGTAAGTACCTACAACGACAGGACTATACGAAAGATAAGCCTCCGAGAAACGGAGCTTCCTAACGAATCTGTGATCCATGGCGAGGATCGACGATCGTGTACTCTACCGTGACATGAACGCAGCCCCGAAGGAGGTCGATAACAGGTACCAAGTATGTGAAACTGTAAAGTACTGAAATGAAATCAAAGCATTTTTAAAACCACTTACAAATACAACCAATTCAACCGCACATAGTGCCACAACATAAACAAGAGCAAAAATAGATATAATGTAACTGGTCTTTTCTAGGCCGCTAATGATCGAAGCAAGGCCAATCGCCCATAGTATCATTATGCGTGCCTAATCCTGGAACTCCCGCAGTCCGCATAGGTCACACAGACCCGCATGAGGTATTCCTCGCATCGGGGGTAGCTAACCCGCGACATCATCCTGGACTCCCGCAGTCCGCATAGTCACACAGACCGCATGAGGCATTCCTCGCATCGGGTAACACACCCGGAGTGATCATCCTGGAACTCCCGCAGCTCCGCATAGTCACACAGACCGCATGAGGTATTCCTCGCATCGAGGGTGGCAAGTCCTCGGCATCATAACAAGTCAGGGGGGTATGTGATATAATAGCAGTACAACGGGCTTAGCGTTTAACAACGTAAGCACAACAAGAATAACCCCCTTACACAAACATCACAAAACACTAACACACGTAGCATCGTAACATGTTTACTTATCAAACCATCTTACTACACTTTCCAGAATTCAATACAAGACTTTCATAAACAAATAAGTAAACCGTTCCTTCTATCTTCCTTAAGTCGTTATACCTAACTTCCCATAAAGCTAGTGTAACACTTAAGCTTTTAAAACCGAGTATTTCTTTTCTTTCAAAAATGATTCATAACTCTTTTGAAATGCTTCGAGATTCTTATTATTTAAAACTCAAGTCAAAAGACATCGAAGTAAAACCAAAACAATTTCCATACCTTCTTTTTAAACCAATCTTAAGACAAAAGCATGCCTTCCTTTTAAACAAAGGCACTTTTTCCTTTTTAAAGTCAAGTAACAATATACTTTTTAAACCAAGTGTCTTACTCTTTTAAAAACAAGTAACCTATACCTTTAAATCAAGTTACTTCTCCTTTCCCAAAATCAAGTTGTTTATAAGTCAAGTTATCATTTTAAATCCAATGATAAAACCATTCTTATTTTCGAAATCAAGATAACTTTATTCTTTAAAAGACAACACACCCATTACTCATGAGTGAGGTTTTACAACTTTTTAACATAATTCAAGTCCTTAATATTTCATAACAAGTCACTTAACTTTGGAATCAAGTCAAGGACACAAAAGGAAAATCAAATTCCTTTAAACACACGTGCGTCTACCGCACTAAATATATTTCACAAATATCATGCTAGAAAGGATAGGAAGAGGTTCACATACCTCGCGACGATTATCGACAATAAGCAAAATGCTCCAAGTACTATAACCCTGCTAGCCTTTTCCACCCTTCAAGTAGAATACGCTACTCGTAGTACTTCAACCTATAATGGCCATAAAACGGTTATTAACTTCTAGATCCCTTCGTAGAATATTTTTAAGTACAAGGTTCCTTATTCTACGGAAAATTCCAAAGACCTCCCCGCAACCACAACTATAACTTCCAACATCGTGGCCCGCTACGAAGCCAACAACTCGAGGGGATTATCGCCTAACCTGGACGTGTACAATTACGCCTCACAATAATACTACAAGTCTCATCAGAATACACCCAATGTAAATCTGATTCAATTCTTTATAATTATTCTTTCAATATATCTTATACTCAATTATTAACTACTACAACATGTAATTTCCAATTACAATAGGGGGATAAAGATCATTACCTCGATAAGCCCAAAATTATCCAAGATTATAAGTCGATCCTGAGCAACGTTTAGCTCCAAATCCTTACGCTCCAACCCGCTCCAAGCAACCCTTAGAAGTTTCTAAACAACTTCTCTTAACACTTTATCTAAGCTATGAAGATTTTTCTAGGGCTTCGTTTGGCGACTAAAGGAATAAAGTAGTATTTCCGGGCTCTTAATATTTGAAATAACTTTGGAAAACTACTAGGAATACTAGGCTAAGGTATTTGGGACTATACCAACACTTGAAGAATTTCTCTACAAAGGGGGGGGGGGGGGGGAATTTCGGACGAGAGCAACACCAGAGGGGGGGGGGGGGTTTTTTGTGACTTAGAAACATTTAAGTGGATGAAGAAGTCTTGAAATCAATGGGGTATTTATAGGAAAATCAATGGCCAAGATCTAGGCAAGTGTGTGGTGTGGATGGGTACATGTGGGTAGTTGGCCAACCATTTGTCCACCATAACAATGGGACAAGTGGCAAGCCACTTGTCCCACCCAAAAACCGTCCAACACACCACTAACAATCGGCCCACATGGCCTCAAGGGGGGGTGACACGTGTCGCCCCCCTACTCGTCCAAAATATTCCGTCTTCCGAAAAAATATCCGTAATGCCAAAAATCCGAAAATAAAGTGGGCCCCACAAAACCGTAAATTCTCCCGTGAGCCCCACGTGACCAATTTCGGAAATAAAATTCCATAATTCTCAAATATTCCAAAAAGTCCGAATACCAAATCTGGGAATCCAATTCCCATTAATGAACCTTTTTCCTTCACAAAATCCGGAAACTTTTCCGTCGAAAAATCACATCTTTCTTCCTTTCCAATTTTAATGTCGTATTTACGTACGTACGTCCTCATATACATACTCTGGAACTACGGGGTGTAATATTTCCAGTATTCAAATGGCCCTGTATGAGGCCTTGTATGTAAGAAAGTGTAGATAGCCGGTTGGATGGTTAAATGCGTAGCGAGGTTCGATTTGGTCGGACTTGATTCAGCGGGTTGTGGATAAGGAGAAGCTTATCCGGGAAAGATTATTAGTAAGCTTAGAGTCAACAGAAACATTATGGAGATAATCGACGTTGACACATGGGGGTTCAGGTTGACATTTTTGTACGAGCATTGTTATGTGGCCACGTGTGGCATTATTGGTATGTAGGGGTTGTAAGGAGACGTTATGGCTATCTTTAAGTTTGACTCCCAAAAGAACATTCGAGGACGAATGTTTCTAAGGGGGGAAGAATGTTACACCCCGGAAATTCTAGGATATGTTTATAAGAACGTACGTAAGAACTCGAAAATGTTAAGATTTGAGACGAGTAAAAAATTTATCGGAATTATGGAATTATCGAAAAATGAAATATTGCGACGAACGGGAGGGAGACACGTATCACCCCCCTTACTTGGTCTTGGACGAAAAATACATGGATAGGATGGTCATTTGACCATAATTTAAATGACCAAGTCTTGCAAAGACTAATAGCTTGATATTGTTGACTTAGTCAAGGCCACTTGGCTAGGATCATTGTGAAACTCATCTAGGCCACCCATTTGTTCTAATCTTGACCCTCCATTATGTTATATATGTATACTAGTAGCAAGACTAGTTCCCACACTTAGTCATATTTCAAGAAATCTTGAAGAAAACAATGAAGGGCTCTCGGGTTTGGGGATCAAGGGGCAAGAAATGTTTTCAATTTTTGTCCAATAATCTCCCCACTTTAAACCAAGGTTCCTAAGAGTATTGTAAGGTTATTTCAATAGAAAAATCCCGGAAAAATGGTGTTTTCGTATTAGTCGCAAGGCGAAAACCTAAGGAGTTATTCAATTTTGAAGTTAGAACTTGAAGATGAGTTATTCATAAGCTTCTAAGGGTTGCTTGGAGTGGATTGGAATGTCGAAAGGAGGAGCTAAAGTTGCTAAGGATCGACTTGTAAACTTGGATCATATTTGGGCTAAATGAGGTATAATCTTCGTCTTACTTTTGTAATTGAAGATTTCATATTATTATAAGTTAGAAATGATCATGTGATATGTGTTATGAAGTTTGATAAGTGTTATGGAAATTTGGAAGCTCAAATCCGAAAATGACATGTTTAGCCATTTGAAATGGAAATACAATTTGGTCGATAATTAGAATTGTCGCATGTTATCTACTTGAAGATTATAGTTGTTATAATCAATTGCGGCCTTATAACATGTTATACTAAACAACTTGGATTGAAAAGAAATTGGAAGAAGAATTGGTATTGTTGCCCTAATTGCCGAATTGACATTGTAGTTTAGACTAGTTTGTTATATATTGTGGGGCGGAATTTTACATGTATTGATTAAGCGTGTAATCCCCTATTGTTAACTACTTTGTTGGGCCTTAAATGTGGCATGTTTGGTTATTGAATTTGGTCTTGAAAAAGGTGGCAAAGTATGTAGAAACAAAGGAAGTGTTGTCCGATTTTCCGTAGAATTTAGTGACTTTGCACCTAGAATATTCTACGTTTGAAGTAAGAAGTTAATAGACGTATTATGGTCATTATAGGTTGACATACTACGTACGGCGAATTGGACTTAGCAAGTGGATTAAACCGAAGAGGTATGTGGAACTTTCTTATCTCTTGAGCATGAATAAGTTGTAAATGTATAGTACGGTAGACGTACAAGATTTTGACAATCTAGGTCCATTTGATATCCTTGGCTTATTTTAAGAATGTCCAAGTTGATTGAGTTAGGGAATTAACTCACTTGTTTAAATATTAAGGATATCTTGGTTTTCAAAAGTTAAGAGACTTTATGTATGTTGAAAGTATTATTGATACTTGTTTTGTTGGAAAATTTGAGTCTCTTGGTTATAAAGAAGTATGTAAGTTGCTAATGTATAAAACTAGTATAACGGCTTTATGGGAAGTTGGTTATAATAGCTTTATGGAAAGTTAAAAAGAGTGGTTTACTCTAAGTAATTTAAGTATGTTAAATGACTTGAAATAACGAAAGGCAAATTGATTTAAAGGCATCAATTGCGTAAGGTTTTAAAAGAAAGAAGTCACTTGATTTAGAAGCCCAAAAATGTATTTTCTAAAAAGGTATTGTGACTTGTCTTAAAATGTAGTTATGACTTGATACTACGGTTATTAGTATCTTGGAAGTTTGTATGAATATGAGTCATTTTAAAAGAATAGAAGTACGTAGTACTTTGGGTTAAACTCCCGGATTTATAATGACATGTTAGTGCCTTAAGTAAACTAAAATGAGAGTGTGTGTGAATAAGGCTAATAAGAAGTTAGGGGGATTTCTTAACTTGCTTATTTATTGTATGATAAGCCGGTAGTTCTTATGTTATGTATGATAAGCCGGTAGTGCTTATGTTATGTATGATAAGCCGGTAGTGCTTATGTTATATAAGCCGGTAGGGTTTATGTTATGTATGATGGCCAGTTGAGATAGGGTAAGAGTATATCTGAGGGGTAAATCCCCAAGATCGTTATACCACCTTCTTCAGGGTAAGAGTATATCTGAGGGGTAAATCCCCAAGATCGTTATACCACCTGTTTCAGGGTAAGAGTATAAATGAGGGGTAAATCCCCAAGATCGTTATACCACATGTTTCTGTGGATTTTCTACCCATGATGCGAGGAATACCTCATGCGAGTCCTTATTGTTATACCCCGTATTTCCAGAGTATGTACGTGAGGGAGTACGTACAAAAGTTTTTAGCCTTAAGAAGGCATTAGAGACGAAATTTGTACACAACTAGCGAAAAGAGTCATTTTCCGACGAAACGTTTTCCGGACTTTGCGAAGGGAAAAATACGGTTGCAACATTTATAATTTTTGCGGATTTTCCCGAGAGATGAAATATTTTGGACCAACGAGAGGGTGACAAGTGTCACCCTCAAGTGGACGATATTGTGGACGTTTCTTGAACAATTTTTAGTCAAGGAGTTGGTAGGATATTTTGGTGGTAGATGGATAAGGTACACTTGCCCAAATCTTGACCCTACACTTGCCCACCACTTGTCTTAATCTTGGCCATTGATTGGCCTATAAATACCCCCTTAGTTGAAGACTTATTTCATCCACACTTGAGCAAGTTCCACCTCTTGAAATCCCTCTCCCGCCCTCTTAAAGTGTTCGTCCAAAGCCACCCCTCCTCGGTAAGGCCCTTGGCGAGAGTATACCCCCTCCCCTTGCCTAGTTGTTTCGTAAAATACCCCCTTGGTAGAAAAGTATTCTCCAAGTATTGTTACTATTCCCAAATACTTTAGCCCAAATACCTTGTAGTACTTTCCAAAGTTACCTCTATACGTAGAGCAGGAAATACTACTATATTCTTAAGTCACAAAAACGAAACCCTAAGGAAATCTTCATAGCGGGTTGAAGTATTAAGAAGAAGTTGCGTAGAACTTCTAAGGGTTGTTTGGAGCTGGTTGGAGCGCCCAGAGTAGGAGCTAAACGTTGCTCAGGATCGACATTTAACTTGGATAATTTTGGGCTTATCTAGGTAAATAATCCTATCCTTCTAGTGTAATTGGAAATTACATACGTAGTAGTATAGAAATGAATATTAGATACATAGAAGGATATTCTGAAGAGAATTGAACTGTAATAGAAGGATATTCTGAAAAGAATTAAATGAAATCACATCGGAAGAATATTAAAGAATAAGATGAATCAGATTTACATGTGATCGTATTTCTGAGACTTGTGTAGTTTGGCGGGTAGGGAAGTGCTGCCCAATTTTCCATAGAACAAGGAATCTGTATCTAGAAGTATTCTACAGAGTAGTCTAGACGCTAATAGACTTGTATGACCGTTATAGGTTGAAGTACTGCGAGTAGCGTATTCTACTCGAAGGGTGGAAAAGGCTAGCAGGATTACAGTACTTTGAAGCTATTTGCTAATAGTCGATAATCGTCGCGAGGTATGTGATTCTTCCTATCCTCTTGAGCATGATATTTTAAAGTATATATAGTACGGTGAGCGACGTGTGTTAACTGAACATGGTTTTACTTGACGTCTTCTGACTTGAGTTTTAAATAATAAGAATCTTGAAGTATTTCAAAAAGAATTAAGAATCGTTTTGAAAGAAGAGTAATACTTGGTTTTGAAAGTTTAAGAGTTATACTAGCTTTATGAAGTTAGGTATAACGACTTAAGAGTAATAAAAAGAATGGGTTATTGATTTTAGAAGTTAAGAGACTTGATCTCAAAAGATAAGAGACTTGACTTAATTGAATTAATATGAATTTTGATAAAAAGTGTGAAACCTCATTCGTGAGTAATGAGTACTTGGTTTTTAAAAAAGAATGATGTTTTACTGATTCGGAAATGAGAATAAGTATCGAACGAACCACTGCAGCGTTAATAAAGGAAAATGTATTGACAAATAAGTAATTATATTAAAACCAGTAGAAACCTCCATCTGCATATAAGCTAAGATAAGACAAAATTGTATTACATTTCCTAGATCATGGCTGCTCTAATAAGATTGTTATAAACAAGAATAACCTACTCACACATAAGACATATATTACTCAACTGTTTTTAAAAAGAGAATTATGTTATTAAATGATTAAGACTATGAACTATGAAACCTTTCGAAAATAAGAAACGTGAATATTTGAAATTAGGCAAACTTGAACTTTTGGAAAAGAATGTTGTTACTTGACTTTAAGAAGGAAAGTGTGTTGGTTTAAAAAGGAGGGCATAATATTGCCTTAGTTGATTTAAAAGGAAAACATGGTATTATCTTAATCTATCTTAAAAGAGCGTTTAGATGTTAGGGCCACACGACACCGCATTCATGGGATGAACTGGGAATGTATTTCACCTGATTCGATACCGAGTCCATGAGATGGACCAGGAATGTATTTCATGCGACACCGCGTTCATGGGATGAACCGGGAATGTATTCCATGCGATTTCTATCGAGTCCCATGAGATGGGCCGAGACATGTGCGATTTCTATCGAGTCCCATGAGATGGGCCGAGACATGTACGATTTCTATCGAGTCCCATGAGATGGGCTGAGACATGTGCGATTTCTATCGAGTCTCATGAGATGGGACGAGACATGTGCGATTTCTATCGAGTCCCATGAGATGGGCCGAGACATGTGCGATTTCTATCGAGTCCCATGAGATGGGCCGAGACATGTGCGATTTCTATCGAGTCCCATGAGATGGGCCGAGACATGTGCGATTTCTATCGAGTCCCATGATATGGGCCGAGACATGTGCGATTTCTATCGAGTCCCATGAGATAGGCCGAGACATGTATTCCATACGATTCCTATCGAGTCCCATGAGATGGGCCGTGTCACGACCCGTTCCGGGGCCCGTGACTGGTGCCTTACCCCGGGCACCCTAGTGATACAACATCAGAGAAAAACCAGCGGAAAATAAAAACTTAAGCATTTAAATAGACATGGATCAAGATAAAGAAAATAGGCCAACCAAAACGATTGCCTTTCAACATATATATATATATATATAGACATTTGAACAGTTACAATCCTTACAACCTCGCCACACAACAAAGGCTGCATCTTTAAGATTTTTACAACAACTATGACGACAGGCCCCGCCATACCCCGAATGTACAAGAACCTCTGACTGTGGTAACATACCAAAAGATAAGCCTCCGAAGGAACGGAGCTTCCCAATACGCTGAAAAGTGATCCTAAACGCGGGGATCGACAGCCGATGTACCTCTACCTGCGGCATGAACGCAGCCCCCCGAAGGAGGTCAGTACAACATGTACCAAGTATGTGAAACTGTAAAATACTGTAAATGAAATCATAGCAGTCTATATAAAGCAGGAGACATGTATGATAACCAAACTACAGTACACCACATATAAATAGTCATATCAAGTCAGGGACTCACGCCCTCCAAATCATCACTCGTGCCCGTGGAATTCCTTCCTCACTGCCGGCAGTCTATGATATAACAACACCAAGGAGTATATGTGAACACCAGGTCCTACCTGTGTCAATAAAACCGTACGGGGCAAGTATAACTACCAGATCCGACCGTACCAATAATACTGTACAACCATATCATAAAGCTGACACGTGGCAAGTGCAATAGCCTCCACCAGCTCCACCTGCGCCACGTAGCTGACGGGGGCAAGTGAATCGCCACGCGCAGATCACAACAGTAAGTCACGAAGCTTCTTCCAAATACTGACTCGCTAAGCTGACACGTGGGAGGTGCAATAACCTATACCATATCCTACTGCGTCACGTAGGCGACGGGGCAGAACAAAGCTACGCACCCGCCACAACCGTAAGTCACGAGACCTCGCCATAAATAACCATAATGGTCACATGTCCACATCATCGGTGTAGACATGCCCATGTAATAATAATGGAAGCGTACCCGTGGAATCTTCCGTCACTGCCGGTACGTCCAAGTAAGTTCTCAACAAGTCAACCGGCCCTCCATCGAGAGACGCGGTAGAATAGAAACACAATTCTTGTACAACAACGACTATCTCAATAAGCATAGGCAAGTTATACACAACTCAACGTACTTTCATTTTAAGTCAAAATCCGGGTGTTAACCTAAAGTACTACGTACGTTAAATTCCTTTTTAAAGAGATCCATTCCTTTTATAAAAGTCACCCGATACCCGTAGTATAAAATAGAGTGACTCAGATTTTTAGGTAAACCAAAACACTTTCCTTTTCAACCACATTCTTTGCCCTAAGGTTCCAGTTTACCTAATTTCAATTACTCAAGGCTCTTTATTTTAGAAAAGTTTCATAGTTCAATGTCTTAATCTCTTTTAAAACATTTGAGTAACATATGCCTTATATGAGTGTAGGTTATTCTTATTCATAATCAATCTTATTAAGCAGCCATGATCTAGGAAATGTAATATCATTTTGTCTCATCTTAGTTTCTATGCAGATGGAGGTTTCTACTGGTTTTAATAATACTTCATTATTCATTACATTTTCCTTTATTAACGCTGTCGTGGTTTGTCGATACTCATTCTGATTTCCGAAATCAGTAAAACATTATTCCTTTTAAAACCAAGTACCCATTACTCACGAATGAGGTTTCACAAACTTCATAGCAATACAATTAAGTCAAGTCTCTTATCTTTTACGATTAAGTCTCTTAACTTCTAAAGATCAGTAAACCATTCTTTTTATCTCTCTTAAGACGTTATACCTAACTTCCCATAAAGCTAGTATAGCTCTTATGTTTTCAAAACCAAGTATTACTCTCCTTTAAAAAAAGGTTTCTTATTTCTTTTGAAATACTTCAAGATTCTTATTATCACACATTCGGTCAGTTATAAGTCAAATCAGTTATCTTTTAAAAACCACAAAGCATTTCTTGCTTACATAAAGCTGTTATAACCAACTTCCCATAAAGCCGTTATAACACTTTATGTTTTAAACCAATCAAATACATTTAACACATGTACGTCTACCGTACTACATAGTTATACACATATCATGCTAGAAAAGATAGGAAGAGGTTCACATACCTCGCGACGATTATCGACTAATAGCAAAACGCTCCAAGTACCTCAAACTGTCGGCTACTCCTTAAGCCAAGTAGATCACGCCACACGTAGTACCTCAACCTATAGAGGCCACAAGGCGTCTATTAATATCTAGATCTCAACGTAGAATATTCTACGTAAAATTCGCAAAGACCTCCCCGCAAATCGCAGAAATCTCTCCTCTATCGAGGTGCGCTAACAGCCAACAACTCCCGGAGAGGGTTATGCGCCTAACTGACGTGCACAATTCTACTTCACAAGAAAGCTACACAAGTCTCGTAATACACCCTATGTAATTACGATTGGTTGATTCTTTAAATTCAGGCTTAAGTCAAAAGACATTGCCGCAATTATTATTCAGTTCTATATATAGTATACTTCAACTATATATTCCAACAACATGTAATTTCCAATTACAATAGAAGGTCAAGAGTGTTTACCTCGATAAGCCCAAAATTATCCAAGTTTAAATGTCGATCCTGAGCAAGGTTTAGCTCCTACTCCGTGCGCTCCAACCCGCTCCAACAACCCTTAGAAATTCTAACCAACTTCTACTCAATTACTTCAACTATCAGTGAAGATTTCCTTAGGGTTTTATTTAGTGGCTAAAGGAAGTATAATAGTATTTCTGGGCTTTTAGTATAGGTATAACCTTGGAATACTACAAGGTATTTGAGCCAAGGTATTTGGGCATTATAACAATACTAGGAGAGTATTTCTATACCACAAAAGGGGGTATTATATGAAAACAACTAGGCTAGGGGGGGGGGGGGTTACCCCACGGCTAGACACCACAAAGGGGGAGGGGGAGGCTCTCGGCCAAGGCTCACTCAAGGGGGGGGGGGGGGGGAGACTCTTTGGACGAGCTACAAACAAGAGGGAGGGAGTATTTGAGACTTAGAAAGATTGCTCAAGTTTGGATGAAATAACTCTTCAACAAGGGGGGTATTTATAGGTCAAGAAATGACCAACCAATGGCCAATATTCATCCAAGTGTAAGGCAAGTGTAGGGCTAGATTTTAACCATGTGGACCTTATCCATCTACCACACCAACTTGCAAAAATATCCTACCTAACCCAAGGCACAAAAAACGTGCCCTTGACTAGCATTTGCCGTCCACTTGCTTCCAATGTGAGGGTGACACATGTCACACTCCCGTTGGTCCAAAATGTTTCGTCTCTCGGAAAAATCCGCAAAAATTATAAATGACATAGCCGTATTTTTCCCTTCGCAAGTTTAGTAAAACGTTTCGTCGAAAAACGACTCCTATCGGCACTTGTGCCCAAATTTCGAACCTTGCCTACTTTAAGGCTTAAATTATTATACGTACGCCCTTACGTACATACTCTGGAAATACGGGGTATAACATTCTCCCCTCCTTAGAAACATTCGTCCCGAATGTTCCTTCTCGAAATAGATAACGATGAAGTTCCTTCTAACAAGTTGTCAACGCCACGCCTGGCCACGAAATAACACACGTTCTCTTCCCTCCTTACTCGTCGTGCCCTTCTCGAACACTTGAACTCTTCTAGTATACGTACCACACTTCAGTCATCGCTTCTGTTGCCCAAAACTTTGGAGTCACAACCTCCAAACTTGGTCATCTTACTAGCCTCAATCTTCCTTAAGGCCATTCCCGGCCTTCACGATCCGCTTCTGGTCGAACATATCCACGAACTCATACGATGGTCATCTAAACTTGGGCCTAGCACCCTCGTGACCCTACCACCTGGCGGGACCACCCAGAGCTGACCCCACCTCGAAACAGGCCGCGGGTTGGCCCGCAACATGGCCCCAACCCGACCCACTTAACGCATCAAGCTCTTGTTTCCCGATCCGGAACAATCTTACCTATACAGGTCATGAAAGCTACCACCTCCATTTTACACTACCCAAGGAATTATCACATAATACATTCTAGGCATAAAATGCCCTCTGACAAGGATTACTTGCAAATTCCTGTACTCAAGACGGCCTTACATCTAAGGTCTCAACTGTAATATTCTAAGGTTCATCATTTTCTCACCCCCAGGCTTACCCTTTCTCACTAACCAGGTTTCTAAATCACATTTTAGCACAAAGCTATCCGAACATAACACTAAACACATCATCAATACATACAAAACTCTAGAGGGTTAAGGATATACCTGAAAATAGGCGGTTCAGAGGACCGCTAAAACTGGGAACTTCCACCGCGACCTCTAACGTGGGCCGCCGGTGTATGAACATCCTGCCTAGCTATGGAAGGTGAAGAACCCGCAACTGGTCTAGTAGTCTGTGCTATCCCACCAGTGCTACCCCTGGTCGGGCGCGTCAAATGGCCTCGCCGCCACAAGTATAGCAATCTCCCAAACCAAGACGACATTCCCATATGGGCTTTACCACAACGGTCACACCGAGATACGGGTGGCCTCATCCGTGAACACTTCTACTCCTCAAGATCTGAAACCCGGGAGCCCGACTCGCTCCGAATATCCCGAAGTCCCGGCGTGTGGAGGACCACTCAGATCGGGCGAGGTACATAACTAGTTTGTTCTTGAGGCACCGCCTCGAAAGTCACCCAAGGACCTGCTGCTCGCCCTCTTCTCGATCTCGGTCATTCCGCCGATTTCTCCGCCCTCACATCCAAGTGCATAAGCTGCATGCGCAATGTCCATGCCCTGAAGGGGCTACACCAACAACTTTCGCTAGGTAATCATCGAGCCACAGAACATATCGGTGCACTCGATCTTCCATACTAGCTACTAACGCGGACGCACTGGCCAATGAGTCGAACTCCACATTGTACTCCCGAACCGCACGCCGCTCGCCGCAACACCAAAAATCTGTTCGCCGAGCCCTCCTCATCCGCGAGGCAAGAAGTGTGCAAGAAATGCCTCGAGAACTCGCCCCATAAAGCCGGAAGTGCATTTCTCCCCGACAGCTCCATGAATCAAACCGATCGCGGGTATCACGCGGTGATGCGAACTTAAGACCACCGACTCGGTCTCTCGATGCCTTGATCACTCTACGATCCAGAATCGCCGGATGAACTCCTGCGATCATCCTCGTGCCTCGACCCATAAAACTCGCGCCTACAACTCGGAAAATCCCGTAGCCTCGGACTATCTCGATCTGGGTGAACCATCTGGTGCTATCGAACTGCGTCCGGCCCACTTATCCTCACGTGTCGCCACAACTCGCTAGCAATCGTGCCATCTCCTTGTAACCCATCTCCTCCGCTCGCATGGGGATCGAAGCTCAGTACCGTGGTCTGTAGAGATCGCCACGCTTTACTCGCAGCCTCCTCGCCGCTTTGCCCTTCGCCCGGTTGCCTTGCACGAGGCATAATCGTAAAACGAAATACGTCGGAGGGTCCGACTTACAACACTTTCTAAGGAACGATCTCGGAATGAGAAGAATGGAAACCAATCCTAAATGTTCTGCCTCCTGATTATAGATGTGGTGCACAACACATCGATAATCAAGACTCTACTAGACACGGTCTGTAGACACTTTCCGAGGACTAACTGCTCTGATACCACTTTTGTCATGACCCGTTCCGGGGCCCGTGACTGGTGCCTTACCCCGGGCACCCTAGTGATACAACATCAGAGAAAACCAGAAAATAAAAACTTAAACATTTAAATAGACATGGATCAAGATAAAGAAAATAGGCCAACCAAAACGGTTGCCTTTCAACATATATATATATATATATAGACATTTGAACAGTTACAATCCTTACAACCCTGCCCACAACAGTGCTACAGACCTCTAAGATTTTTACAACAACTATGACGGGACAGGGCCCCGCCATACCCCTGAATGTACAAGAACCCTGCACTGTGGTAACATACCAAAAGATAAGCCTCCGAAGGAACGGAGCTTCCCAATACGCTGAAAAGTGATCCTAAACGCGGGGATCGACAGCCGATGTACCTCTACCTGCGGCATGAACGCAGCCCCCCGAAGGAGGTCGATAACAGTACCAAGTATGTGAAATCAGAAATATCAGTAAATGAAATCATAGCGATCTATATAAAGCAAGAGACATGTATGATAACCAAACTACAAGACACCACATATAAACAAATATATCAAGTCGTGACTCACGCCTCCAAATCATCACTCGTGCGTGGAATTCCTTCCTCACCGCCAGCCTATGATATAACAACACCAAGGAGTATATGTGAACACCAGGTCCTACATGTGTCAATAAAACCGTACGGGGCAAGTATAACTACCAGATCCGACCGTACCAATAATACTGTACAACCATATCATGAAGCTGACACGTGGAAAGTGCAATAGCCTCCACCAGCTCCACCTGCGCTACGTAGCAGACGGGGGCAAGTGAATTGGCTACGCACCAGATCACAATCGTAAGTCACGAAGCTCCATCCAAATATCGACTCGCGGGCGACACGTGGCGTGCAATAACCTATACGAGATCCACCGCCACGAGGCGACGGGGCAAGTAAACAGGCTACGCACCCGATCACAACCATAAGTCACGATACTTCGCCGCGAAGCTGACACGTGGCAGGCGCAATAACCTATACCAGATCCACCTGCGTCACGTAGCTGACGGGGGCAAGTAAACAGGCTACGCACCCGATCACAACCGTAAGTCACGATACTTCGCCATAAATAACCATAATGGTTACATGTCCACATCATCGGTGTAGACATGCCCATGTAATAATAATAATGGAAGCGCACTGCGGAATCTTCCGTCACACGCAGACGTCCAAGTAAGTTCTCAACAAGTCAACCGGCCCTCCATCGAGAGACGCGGTAGAATAGAAACACAATTCTTGTACAACAAAGACTATCTCAATAAGCATAGGCAAGTTATACACAACTCAACGTACTTTCATTTTAAGTCAAAATCCGGGTGTTAACCCTAAAGTACTACGTACGTTAAATTCCTTTTTAAAGAGATCCATTCCTTTTATAAAAGTCACCCGATACCCGTAGTATAAAATAGAGTGACTCACATTTTTAGGTAAACCAAAACACTTTCCTTTTCAACCACATTCTTTGCCCTAAGGTTCCAGTTTGCCTAATTTCAATTACTCAAGGCTCTTTATTTTAGAAAAGTGTCATAGTTCAATGTCTTAATCTCTTTTAAAACATTTGAGTAACATATGCCTTATATGAGTGTAGGTTATTCTTATTCATAATCAATCTTATTAAGCAGCCATGATCTAGGAAATGTAATATCATTTTGTCTCATCTTAGTTTCTATGCAGATGGAGGTTTCTACTGGTTTTAATAATACTTCATTATTCATTACATTTTCCTTTATTAACGCTGCCGTGGTTTGTCGATACTCATTCTGATTTCCGAAATCAGTAAAACATTATTCCTTTTAAAATCAAGTACCCATTACTCACGAATGAGGTTTCACAAACTTCATATCAATACAATTAAGTCAAGTCTCTTATCTTTTACGATTAAGTCTCTTAACTTCTAGATCAGTAAACCATTCTTTTTATCTCTCTTAAGACGTTATACCTAACTTTCCATAAAGCTAGTATAACTCTTATGTTTTCAAAACCAAGTATTACTCTTCTTTAAAAAAAGGTTTCTTATTTCTTTTGAAATACTTCAAGATTCTTATTATCACACATTCGGTCAGTTATAAGTCAAATCCGTTATCTTTTAAAAACCACAAAGCATTTCTTGCTTACATAAAGCTGTTATAACCAACTTCCCATAAAGCCGTTATAACACTTTATGTTTTAAACCAATCAAATACATTTAACATATGTACGTCTACCGTACTACATAGTTATACACATATCATGCTAGAAAATATAGGAAGAGGTTCACATACCTCGCGACGATTATCGACTAATAGCAAAACGCTCCAAGTACCTCAAACTGTCGGCTACTCCTTAAGCCAAGTAGATCACGCCACACGTAGTACCTCAACCTTTAGAGGCCACAAGGCGTCTATTAATATCTAGATCTCAACGTAGAATATTCTACAAAAATTCGCAAAGACTCCCCGCAACGCAGAAATCTCCTCCTCTATCGAGGCACGCTAACAGCCAACAACTCCCGAGAGGGGTTATACGTCTAACTGACGTGCACAATTCTACTTCACAAGAAAGCTACACAAGTCTCTGTAATACACCCTATGTAATTCTGATTGATTCGATTCTTTAAATTGTGCTTAAGTCAAAAGACATTGCCGCAATTATTATTCAGTTCTATATATAGTATACTTCAACTATATATTCCAACAACATGTAATTTCCAATTACAATAGAAGGTCAAGAGTGTTTACCTCGATAAGCCCAAAATTATCCAAGTTTAAATGTCGATCCTGAGCAAGGTTTAGCTCCTACTCCGTGCGCTCCAACCCGCTCCAACAACCCTTAGAAGTTCTAACCAACTTCTACTCAATTACTTCAACTATCAGTGAAGATTTCCTTAGGGTTTTGTTTAGTGGCTAAAGGAAGTATAATAGTATTTCTGGGCTTTTAGTATAGGTATAACCTTGGAATACTACAAGGTATTTGGGCCAAGGTATTTGGGAATTATAACAATACTAGGAGAGTATTTCTATACCACAAAAGGGGGTATTATACGAAAACAACTAGGCTAGGGGGGGGGGGTACCCCACGGCTAGACACCACAAAGGGGGAGGGGGAGGCTCTCGGCCAAGGCTCACTCAAGGGGGGGGGGGGGAGACTCTTTGGACGAGCTACAAACAAGAGGGAGGGAGTATTTGAGACTTAGAAAGATTGCTCAAGTTTGGATGAAATAACTCTTTAACAAGGGGGGGTATTTATAGGTCAAGAAATGACCAACCAATGGCCAAGATTCATCCAAGTGTAAGGCAAGTGTAGGGCTAGATTTTAACCATGTGGACCTTATCCATCTACCACACCAACTTGCACAAATATCCTACCTAACCCAAGGCACAAAAAAACGTGCCCTTGACTAGCCTTTGCCGTCGACTTGCTTCCAATGTGAGGGTGACACATGTCACCCTCCCGTTGGTCCAAAATGTTTCGTCTCTCGGAAAAATCCGCAAAAATTATAAATGACATAGCCGTATTTTTCCCTTCGCAAGTTTAGTAAAACGTTTCGTCGAAAAACGACTCCTATCGGCACTTGTGCCCAAATTTCGAACCTTGCCTACTTTAAGGCTTAAATTATTATACGTACGCCCTTACGTACATACTCTGGAAATACGGGGTATAACAGGCCGAGACATGTATTCCACACGATTCCACCTCGAGTCCATGAGATGGGCCGAGACATGTGACACGTATCACCTAACTTATACCTAGACTGCCGGCAGTGAGGAATGAGTTCCACGGGCATGAGGGATGACTTTGAGGGCGTGAGTCCCTGACTTGACTGCTTTTATGAACTGTAGTTTTGTTATCATATATGTCTTCTGTTTTATATAGACTATTATGATTTCATTTTCGTGATTTTTCGCCACATACTTGGTACTGCCAGATCTTGTCCCTCCTTCGGGGCTGCGTTCATGCCGCAGTAGAGGTACACCGGTTGTTGATCCTCGCCATAGGATCACGCCAACAGATTAGGAAGCTCCGTTTCTCCGGAGGCTTATCTTTTGGTAGGTTTCCTTGAGTTGTAGGTTCTGGACATTCAGGGGGATGGCGGGGCCCGGTCCCGGCATAGGGGTTGTTACATTCTTAAGTGCAGTAGTACTGCAAGTGTGGGGGGTTTGTAAAAGGGATGTAATCGCTCAAGCTTTATTATATATATGCAAGAAGGCAACCGTTTTGGTTGGCCTGTTTTATTATCTTATCTCTTATTTCATATCTGCATGTTTTATATTCCGCTGATTTCGCTGATGTATGACTACTTGGGTGCCCGGGTAAGGCACCAGTCACGAGCCCCGGGATCGGGTCGTGACAAAAGTGGTATCGAGCGATTAATCCTCGTAGTGTCTACGCACCGTGTCTAGTAGTAGTCTTGATTATCGGTGTGTGCACCACATCTATAATCGTGAGGTCAGAGGACATTTAGGATTGGTTTCATTCTTCTCATTCCGAGATCGTGCCTTAGAGTCGTGTTATAAATTGACCCTCTGACGTATTTCGTTTTTACCAGTTATGCCTCCGCGCAAGGCAACCCGGGCCCAGATGGGCAAGGCAGCCGAGGGAGCTGCTAGTAGGATACAGAGGAGTACGGGGGCGCAGGCCCAGTCATTACCTGAGATAGTGCTTCAGACGGCGAGTTTTGCGACGCCGCCAGCCCCAACAGAGTTTAGAGCGCGGCGGTGGGCGCTGAGACCACAAGACTGAGCCTCCACCCACACCGGAGCAGAGGAGATGGGTTACAAAGAGATGGCCCGCCATCGCCGGGATCGTGGCTGCATACGAGGATAGGCCGGATGCGCAGCGGCCCATTAGAGTACCCATGGTTCACCCTAGATCGGATAGTTTGAGGCTACGGACTTTCTGAGTTGTAGCCCACCAGAGTTCTACGGGTCGAGGCCTGAGGATGATCCACAGGAGTTCATTCGACGATTCTGGATCATGAGAATGATCAAGGCTTCGAGACCGAGTCGGTGGTCTTAGGTTCGCATCGGCCGCGTGATCCGCAATGATCGTTTGATTCGCGAGCTGTCCCGGGAGAGTATGCACTTCCACCGTATAGAGTGAGTTCTCGAGGGCATTTCTTGCACATTTCTTGCCTCCACAGATGAGAAGGGCTCGGCCGACAAATTTTTGACGCTGAGGCACAGCGCAGTTCGGAGTACAATTTGGAGTTTGACTCATTAGCTCGTGACGTCCCGCATTGGTAGCCGACATGGAGGACAGAGTGCACCGCCACGTCACCGCTCGATGACTACTTGGCAAAGGCTTGTTGGTGTAGCTCTTCACCGGCATGGACATTGCCCGCATCTGAGCTTATGCACTTGGATATGGCGAGCGGAGAGGTCGACGGAATGACCGAGATCAGCAGGAAGAGGCCGTGACAGC
This sequence comes from Przewalskia tangutica, assembly GCA_029844215.1. Taxonomy (NCBI): domain Eukaryota; kingdom Viridiplantae; phylum Streptophyta; class Magnoliopsida; order Solanales; family Solanaceae; genus Przewalskia; species Przewalskia tangutica. The sequence continues at coordinate 53,479,930 of CM056718.1, forward strand.
AGGTCATTTGGCAACTTCGAGGCGCATCGCCAAAGAAAGAGCTAGTTATGTACCTCCGCCAAGACAGAGTGGTCCTCCGCGCCTTCGTGACGTTCGGTATTCGAGCTGGTCGAGCTCCGGGCTTCCGCTCGGTATACATGGGTTCCGGCACGGGTTCATGCTTTCTCGGTGCATGATGCGGCAAACGTCATCCCGGAGTGTCGCTTTCATCGGTGCTTGTTTCACTGCGGCCGTCGAGCCATGTGACGAGGATCGCCCTAAAAGAAGGGATACAGGTAGAATGACACAGCCTACCGGGTCAGTGGCAGGATCATCTCCTTCTACAGCTATGCGCCCGGCAGGGCAGGCCTATGATTAGAGTGGAGCAGATGGTACAGTTATATTCTTACCCCTCTAGAGACTAGTATGCGTAGATGATATGATGAAGTGCTAAGTATTATGTTCAGATAGCATTATGTTAAAATTGTGTTTAGAAAACATGGTTAAGGGTAAGTTTGGGGACAGGGAAAGTGTGAGCCTTAGAGTTTTATACGTAGAACCCTTAGATGCGAGGCCATCTTGAGTAAAAGATTTATGTTTGTGTTGACCTTTATCAGAGTGCATAGTATACGTGGGATATATTTGTGTGATAAGTCCCTGAGTTGTATGAAATGAAAGAGGGTAATTGAGCTAAGAAGACCACTAGGTTTTCCTGACTTGATTTGTGAGATTGTTCCGGGTCGAGAAACAAGAGAGTTCGGCACGGCGGAGGACGTATTGCGGGTCAACCCGTAGGCCGGATTAAGGTGGGGTCAATTCTGGGTGGTCCCGCCAGGTGGTAGGGTCACGAGGGTGCTAGGCCCAGGTTTAGGTAACCATCGTATGAGTTCGTGGATATGTTCGACCAAGAATCGGATCGTAAAGGCCGGGAATGGCCTTAAAGGAGATTGAGGCTGGTAGGATGACCAAGTTTGGAGGTAGTGACTCCAGAGATTTTGGAAACATAAGTGATGACTGAGGTATGGTACGTATACTAGAAAGAGTTCAAGTGTTCGAGAAGAGTACGACGAGTGAGGAAAGAAGAGAACGTGTGTTAGCAGAATAAAAGAGATCATTTTGTTGTGGAGTGAAGATGGGCGAGTATCCTTTAGACCAGGGTGGAAGCTTTTGTGATGTAGGAATGATTTCTCGTGGACTTGGGTTAAGTATTTTCGCGTATGTTATTTTTATGGCCAGGTGTGGCGTTGGCAACTTGTTAGAGGAACTTTATCGTTATCCGTCTTGAGAAGGAACATTCAGGACGAATGTTTCTAAGGAGGGGAGAATGTTATACCCCGTATTTCCAGAGTATGTACGTGAGGGCGTACGTACAAAAGTTTTTAGCCTTAAGAAGGCATTAGAGACGAAATTTGTACACAACTAGCGAAAAGAGTCGTTTTCCGATGAAACGTTTTCCGGACTTTGCGAAGGGAAAAATACGGTTGCAACATTTATAATTTTTGCGGATTTTCCCGAGAGATGAAATATTTTGGACCAACGAGAGGGTGACAAGTGTCACCCTCAAGTGGACGATATTGTGGACGTTTCTTGAACAATTTTTAGTCAAGGAGTTGGTAGGATATTTTGGTGGTAGATGGATAAGGTACACTTGCCCAAATCTTGACCCTACACTTGCCCACCACTTGTCTTAATCTTGGCCATTGATTGGCCTATAAATACCCCCTTAGTTGAAGACTTATTTCATCCACACTTGAGCAATTTCCAAGTCTTGAAATCCTCTCCTCCTCTTAAAGTTTTCGTCCAAAGCCACCCTCCCTCGAGAAGGCCCTCGCCGAGAGTATACCCTCCCGCCTAGTTGTTTTCAGAAATACCCCCTTGGTAGAAAAGTATTCTCCAAGTATTGTTACTATTCCCAAATACTTTAGCCCAAATACATTGTAGTACTTTCCAAAGTTACCTCTATACGTAGAGCCCGGAAATACTACTATATTCCCTTAAGTCACAAAAACGAAACCCTAAGGAAATCTTCATAGCGGGTTGAAGTATTAAGAAGAAGTTGCGTAGAACTTCTAAGGGTTGTTTGGAGCGGGTTGGAGCGCCCATAGTAGGAGCTAACCGTTGCTCAGGATCGACATTTAACTTGGATAATTTTGGGCTTATCGAGGTAAATAATTCTATCCTTTTAGTGTAATTGGAAATTAGATACTGTAGTAGTATAGAAATGAATACTAGATACATAGAAGGATATTACAGAAGAGAATTGAACTGTAATAGAAGGATATTACAGAAAAGAATTAAACTGAAATCACATCAGAAGAATATTAAAGAATAAGACTGAATCAGATTTACATGTGATCAGATTTTACATGAGACTTGTAGTTTGGCGTAGGAAGTGCTGCCCAATTTTCCGTAGAACAAGGAATCTGTATCTAGAAGTATTCTACAGAGTAGTCTAGACACTAATAGACTTGTATGACCGTTATAGGTTGAAGTATTGCGAGTAGCGTATTCTACTCGAAGGGTGGAAAAGGCTAGCAGGATTACAGTACTTTGGAGCTATTTGCTAATAGTCGATAATCGTCGCGAGGTATGTGATTCTTCCTATCCTCTTGAGCATGATATTTTAAAGTATATATAGTACGGTAGACGTACGTGTGTTAACTGAACATGGTTTTACTTGACGTCTTCTGACTTGAGTTTTAAATAATAAGAATCTTGAAGTATTTCAAAAAGAATTAAGAATCGTTTTGAAAGAAGAGTAATACTTGGTTTTGAAAGTTTAAGAGTTATACTAGCTTTATGAAGTTAGGTATAACGACTTAAGAGTAATAAAAAGAATGGGTTATTGATTTTAGAAGTTAAGAGACTTGATCTCAAAAGATAAGAGGCTTGACTTAATTGAAGGGATATTTATTCCATTTACATCTTATTGCTATTCTGTTTTTTTTACTACCTATGAGAATATGAATTTTGTTAAAAAGTGTGAAACCTCATTCGTGAGTAATGAGTACTTGGTTTTTAAAAAAGAATAATGTTTTACTGATTCGGAAATGAGAATAAGTATCGAACGAACCACTGCAACGTTAATAAAGGAAAATGTATTGACAAATAAGTAATTATATTAAAACCAGTAGAAACCTCCATCTGCATAGAAGCTAAGATAAGACAAAATTGTATTACATTTCCTAGATCATGGTTGCTCTAATAAGATTGTTATAAACAAGAATAACCTACTCACACATAAGGCATATATTACTCAACTGTTTTTAAAAAGAGAATTATGTTATTAAATGATTAAGACTATGAACTATGAAACCTTTCGAAAATAAGAAACGTGAATATTTGAAATTAGGCAAGCTTGAACTTTTGGAAAAGAATGTTGTTACTTGACTTTAAGAAGGAAAGTGTGTTGGTTTAAAAAGGAGGGCATAATATTGCCTTAGTTGATTTAAAAGGAAAACATGGTATTATCTTAATCTATCTTAAAAGAGCGTTTAGATGTTAGGGCCACACGACACCGCGTTCATGGGATGAACCGGGAATGTATTTCACCTGATTCGATACCGAGTCCATGAGATAGACCGGGAATGTATTTCATGCGACACCGCGTTCATGGGATGAACCGGGAATGTATTCCATGCGATTTCTATCGAGTCCCATGAGATGGGCCGAGACATGTGCGATTTCTATCGAGTCCCATGAGATGGGCCGAGACATGTGCGATTTCTATCGAGTCCCATGAGATGGGCCGAGACATGTGCGATTTCTATCGAGTCCCATGAGATGGGCCGAGACATGTGCGATTTCTATCGAGTCCCACGATGGGCCGAGACATGTGCGATTTCTATCGAGTCCCACGCGAAGGGCCGAGACATGTGCGATTTCTATCGAGTCCCAAGAGATGGGCCGAGACATGTGCGATTTCAATCGAGTCCCATGAGACGCGCCGAGACACGTGCGATTTCTATCGAGTCCCACGAGATGTGCCGAGTCATGTATTCCATACGATTCCTATCGAGTCCCATGAGATGGGCCGAGACATGCATTCCACACGATTCCACCTCGAGTCCATGAGATGGGCCGAGACATGTGAAACGTATCACCTAACTTATACCTAGACTGCCGGCAGTGAGGAAGGAGTTCCACGGGCATGAGGGATGACTTTGAGGGCGTGAGTCCCTAACTTGATCGCTTATGAATCGTAGTTTTGTTATCATATATGTCTTCGCTTTATATAGACTATTATGATTTCATTTTCGTATTTTTCGATTCACATACTTGGTACTGTTTCGACCTCGGGCCGCGTTCATGCCGCAGGTAGGTACACGGCTTGTTGATCCTCGCCATAGGATCACAGTCAACAGATTAGGAAGCTCCGTTTCTCCGAGGCTTATCTTTTGGTATGTTTCCCGAGTTGTAGGTTCTGCATATCTGTGGTATGGCGTGGCCCCGTCGTCATAGTGTTACATTCTTAAGGTCCGTAGTAATCGCAAGTGTGGTTTGTAAAAGGGATGTAACTGTTCAAGATTTATTATATATATGCAAGAAGGCAACCGTTTTGGTTGGCCTGTTTTATTATCTTATCTCTTATTTCATATCTGCATGTTTTATATTCCGCTGATTTCTCTGATGTATGACTACTTGGGTGCCCGGGTAAGGCACCAGTCACGAGCCTCGGGATCGGGTCGTGACACTTATGGGCTTATGCGGGTGAAATAGTCCCATGCGGGCGGGTACAACCTATGCGAGGAATACCTCATGCGGGTCCACACGACCTATGTTATACCCCGTATTTCCAGAGTATGTACGTAAGGGAATACGTACAAAAAGTTTGGCCTTAAAGTTAGCCTTGGACGTTTTTTTTGTACACAACTCACTAAAAGAATCGTTTTCCGACGAAACGCTTTCCACGACTTCGTAGGGAAAATTCCGGCTATGCCATTGCTATTTTTTGCGGATTTTTCCGAGAGACGAAACATTTTGGACCAACGGGAGGGCGGCACTTGGCACCCTCCCATTGGTGGACTTGAATCGTCCATTTGGACGAATTGAAGAGCCATGGCACGTTTTTGTTCCTTGTGCACAAGTCAAGGAGTTGGTAGGATATTTGTGTATAGTTAATCCTCACCCTACACTTGCCTTGCACTTGTCTTCATCTTGGCCATTGGTTGGCCAAGGCTTGAGCTATAAATACCCCCTTAGAGATGAAGAGTTCTTCATCCACAAAATTATCTTCCAAGTCTTGAAAAAATCCTCTCCTCTCCCTTAGCCTTTCGTCCAACACCTCCCCTCGAGTGAGTTTGGCCGAGGCCTACCCCTAGCCTAGCCGAAATCTACCCCCCTCCCGTGGTCGAAAAGGTGTCTTCGAGTATCGGTATAATGCCCAATATACCATCGCCCAAATGCCATAGTACGTAGTAGAAGTTGTGAAGAACTTCTAGGTTTCTGAGCTACTCTGAGCGCATACAACTTATGAGCTAAACCTTGCTCAGGCGCGACTTTATCTAGGATATTTTTGGGCTTACCGAGGTAACTAATCCTAACCCTCTTTTGAATTAGAGAATACATACTGTAGTAGTATTGAATAAGTATTAAATACTTAGAAGAATAATCAAACTGTACTTACATAGGACTGTTTTCACAGTAGACTTATATAGCTCACCGGGTAGGGAGGTACTGCCCGACTTTCCGTAGAATTGTGAACCCTCTGTTTAGAATGACCTTCAGAGTAGTCTTTGATAGATGTCTGTGACTATTATAGGCTGACTCTCTGCGCGCGACATATTCAACTTGGCAGGTGGTTTTCGCTGAGAAGGTATGTGATTCCTCCTAAAGCATGATATTTTACAATATATAGTACGGTGACGCATACGTGTTAATCGAATAATACTTATGGCAATGCCTCACGACTTAAGCTCGAATAATAATTACAGAATGCCTCACGCTTAAGCTGAATAACAAAGAACTGAAAGCATTTCAAAAGAATACAGAATCATTTTTAACAGAAGATAAATATTTGGTTTTTAAAACAAAAGCTTAAGAGTTATACTAGCGTTATGGGGAGTTAGGTATAACAACTTAAGAAAGATAAAAAAAGAACTGTTTACTTTTTTGTTTATAAAAGCCTTGTATTGATTTCTGTTAATTGTAGTAAGATTTGTGTGATAAGTAGACTATTATGATGCTACCTGGGTTATTGTCTTGAAACGCCGTAAAGGGTCATTCTCAGGCTTACGTTGCTAACCTAAGTCCGTTGTATCGTTATTGTATCACCTACCCTCGATCGTTATACCGAGGGCTTGCCCCTTGACGCGGGTCTATACGGCCTATGCGCGGTTCGCGAGACTACGCGAGCAGCGGTATGCTCGAGATTGATCATTCCGGTGTTTAGCCCGACGCGGGGATTCCTATGCGGTCCGCTGAGACTACGCGGTCTTTTGAGGCTATGCGGCCGCGGAGCCTAGGCGGATGCCGGGGTTGGCTGCCCCGGCGCGGGAATACCTCACGCGGTCCGTGTGACCTATGCGGTGCGAAGTCGAGACTAGGCACGCAGAATGATACTATGGGCGATCGCCTTGCTTCGATCATTCGCGCCTAGAATAGACACTACTGCTTTTCCTATTATTGTTGTTGTTTGTGATGTGGCACTATGTGCAATTGAACCGATTGTATTTGTGAAGAGGTTTTAAATACTTTGATTTCATTTCGCTTTATAGTTTCACATACTTGGTACTGATCGACCTCCTGGGCCGCTCATGCCGCAGTAAAGGCAAGGTGTGCTAGATCCGCATCCTTAGGATCTTTTGCATTGTGTCGTGAGCTCCATCTTCTCCGCAGCTCCACTTTGGGTATGATCTCCTCAGACAGATAGTTTTGTATACAGGTATGGCGGGCCCCGTCCCGCCATAGTTGTTTACTTCCAGAGCTCAGAGTACTATTGTACACTGGGATGTAATCGCAAAACTTGATTATTTATATATGCCGAAGGCGACGTTTTCTTGCATAAGTCGTGTCTTATTTTATAAACTGCTTCGTCTTGGTTTATATTTCCGGTTACTGGACGATGGCTACTGGGTGCCGCAAGGCACGACCACGGGCCCCGAACGGGTCGTGACAAAAGTGGTATCGAGCCGTTATCCTCGGAAAGTGTCTACAGCATCGTATCTAGTAGAGTCTTGATTATCGTGTTGTGCACCACACCAATAATCGTGAGGCTATAGGATATTTAGGATTGGTTTCATTCTTCTCATTCCGAGATCGTGCTTAGAGTCGTGTTATAGGTTGACCTCTAACGTATTCCTCTCCGTATGCTTATGCCTCCACGTAAGGCAACCCGCCCGTATGGCAAGGCAGGCGGAGCCGCTAGCAGACACCCAGAGTCACGAGGGCTCGTGCCCGCCTATACCGAGAGACGCGAGTTCTATGACGCCGCCGCCCCAAAGAGATCGCAATACCCACACCTCCCGTCCCCACACCGGGCGGAGGAGTTAGGTACAAGGAGATGGCCCACTATTGGCTAAAGTTGTGGCCCGACACGAGGAGAGGCTGGACGCGGCAGCCTGGCTCAGCTCGACTCGCCGCACCCATGGTGCACCCGAGGCGAATAGTTTGAGGCTACGAGATTTCTTGAGTCAGCCCGCCGAGTTTTACGGGTCGAGGTCGGAGGATGATCCGCAGGAGTTCATCCGTCACCGCAGAGGATTACGCGGTGATCGTGGCTTCGAGATCGAGGCCGTGACATTCGTTCGCATCGGCCGCGTGATACCGCAATCGATTGGTTTGATTCACGGAGCTTTCCCGGTGAGAGCATGCACCTCCAGCAGTATGGTATGAGTTTTCAGAGGCTTTTTTCACACACTTCTTGCCTCCGCAGATGAGGAGGGCACGAGCTGATAGATTCTTGTTGCTGAGACAGGGAGGACGCACAGTGAGGGAGTACAATGTCGAGTTTGATTCTTTGGCTCGATATGTCCCTGCACTGGTAGCAGAGATGGAGGACCGGTGCATCGCTATGTCATCGGGCTAGATGATTACATGGCCGAAGTCTGCGGGTGTGTCCTTCACCAGTGCATGGACATAACCCGTATGCGCAGCTCATGCACTAGGATGCGAGGAGCGCAGAGACCGCCGGGTAGAGCGATATCAGCAGAAGAAGGCCAAGACGGCCGGTTCTTTGGTGGTCCTCAGGGTGGGCGGCATCAGCAGAAGTCCAGATTTGCACCACAGCCAGCGCAGAGCGCTCCTACCTCATTTTCGGTACACCAGAGCGCGGGGCGGTCGGGGCCCCAGACTTGGATTTGGTAGCAGGGTGCTAACTGCTCGAGGTCCGCTCAGTGCCCGTTGTGGTAGATACCATTCTCGGGAGTCAGACCGAGCTCGCTATACTTGTGGCCAGCAGGTCATTTCGCGAGTTTGTCCGACCGAGCGCGCCGGTAGTAGGCCCGGGCCATGTGGTCTGCCGCTTTCTTCATCCCCGACAGCTTTCGCCCCGAGGGCAAGGTACTCATGGACCAGCGGTCGCGCAGGTCGTGGCGCGGTCCCAGATTCTAGCGGTCCTCGAATCCGCATTTATGCTTTGTCCACCGACAGATCGTGAGGCCTCACCGATGTCGCCACGTACTTTATCGGGCCGGGTTTGATGTGTACGCGTTGATAGATCCGGTTCTACTGGCCCCATATATCTCCCTTGTTGCTAGTAGGATGGGATAGAGCACGAGTCCATAGACCCTTTCGAGGTAGCTACGCCATGGGTGATTCGGTGGTAGCTCGGCGGTATATAGAGCTTGTCCCGTGACCATTTACGTCGGACCCTAGCCGATTTGATAGAGTTGGAGATGATTGACTTCGACGTGATTATGGGGATGGATTGGCTAGCTTCGCTACGCCAATGTAGACATCGCAGAGAGAGAGTAGTACGGTTCCAGCTTCTGAGGAGCCATTGTTGAGTGGGAGGAGCACGGTATCGCCGGTGGTAGGTTTATTTCCTACCTCAAGGCTAGGAAGATGGTGCGCAGGCGGGTATATCTACCATCTCGCTCGTGTTTGATATCAAGTCGCGTACCAGATTTTCGCAGTTCCAGAGTCACGAGTTCCCGCACGTGTTTCGGATGACCTCGGGTATCCTCCCGAGAGGAGATTGAGTTTTGTATTGGCATATTGCGACACTCGCCTATTTCCATTCCGCCATACGTAACGGCACCGCCGAGTTGAGAGAGTCAAGGATCACTTAGAGATTTCTCCGGAGAAGCGGCTTCATCAGCCTAGTGTTTCTCCCCGGGAGCGCCAGATTGTTCGTGAAGAAGAAGGACGGACGCCGCGCATGTGTGTTGATTACAGCGGTGAACAAGGTGACCATTAAGAACAGATACCCTTCCTGTGATTGATGATTTGTTCGACCGATTGCAGTGGTGCGAGATGTTTCTCCAAGATTGATCGCGATCGCTATCATCAGTGCGAGTCGAGAGTGGATGTCCCTAGGATCGCATTCAGACCCAGACGCATTATGAGTTCGTGGTCATGTCTTTGGTTGACCAATGCTCCGGTATTCATGGATTTGATGAACCGAGTGTTCAAACCATTTTTGGACACGCGGTGATAGTGTTCATTGATGATATCTTGGTTTATTCTCGCTCAGAAGCGAGAGCACGCGAGCATTTGGCGGTGGCCGAGCTTCCAGATCAGCAGCCAGACGCCAAGTTTTCCAAATGTGAGTTTTGGTGACTTGATGGCGTTTCTGGGCATATTGTCGGCCGATGGCATTCGAGTGGATACGCCAAGATCGAGGCAATCAGACTTGCCTGACCTACTACTCCGGCAGAGGTTCGCAGCTTTTCGGGCCTTGCAGATATTATCGGCGTTCAGAGAAGTTTGCTTCTATCTTCGCACCATTGACTAGGCCGACTCGTAAGGCAGCCAAGTTTGATGGATCGATGCTTGAGCGTGGTTTCGAGCTGTCGAAGAGAGACCGACGACCGCCTCGCTTTACTTCCGCAGGGTCCAGATGGTTATGTCGTGTATTGTGATGCGTCGTGCATCGGTTGGGATGTGTGTGACGCCGAAAAATCGGCTCACATCGTGCCTTACCCCGCACCCTAGTGATACAACATCGAGAAAACCATGGAAATAAAAACTTTACACATGAAATGAGAGATATAGTAAATAAACAAAGCAACCAAAACAGCTTTCAAGATATACAAAAACACAACAGCTTTAATCCTTTTACAACCCCGCCACAACAAGATTACTGCACTTAAGATTTATACAACAACTATGACGGACAGTGGCCCGCCATACCCCGAACGCATAAGAACTTACAGCACTGTGGTAACATACCAAAGATAAGCCTCCGACGGAACGGAGCTTCCCAAAACGCTGAAATGAGATCCTAAACGCGGATCGACAAATGATGCACTTACCGCGCAGATGAACGCACCCCAAGGAGGTCAAGCAAACAGTACCAAGTATGTGAAATCAGAATATCAGAAATGAAATCATAATAGTCTATATAAAGCAGAGACATGTATGATGACCAAACTACGTGATATAACATATAACGATATCAAGACAGTGGACTCACGCCTCCAAATTATCACTGTGTCTGGAATTTCTTCCTCACCGCCAGCTTTATGATATAACAATACCAAGGATTATACATGAACACCATGTCCCACCTGTGTTATAAAACCGTGACAGACAAGTATAACTACCGATCCGACCGCATCAATAATACAATGCAACCAAAACACGGCCGACACGGCAAGCGCGAGAGCCGACATCGGATACCAAGGCCGGCCACGCACCGACCGGCAAGTACGAGGGTCGACCACCAGTGGACCAAGGTCAGATCACGAAACTTCGTCACTATATCGAACGGGGCAAGCGCGAGGGTCGACTACCGATACCAAGGCCGAATCACCACGCAGACGGCAAGCACGAGCCGACCACCGGATACCCAGCCGAACAAGAAGAAACCTCAACTACCAACCGCCTCTATCGAGACGCAGAATACGTAAACACCACACTTGCACAACAAAGGCTATCATCACAAGCATAGGCAAGTTTCACAACAACAAGCATAGGAATGTTTCACCACAACAAGCATAGGCAAGTTTCACATCACTCAAAGTACCTTCATTTTATGCCAAAGTCCGGGTTTCAACCCTAAAGTACTACGTACGTTAAATTCTTTAAAAGAGATCCATTACTTATCAAAGTCACCCGATACCCGTAGTATTAGAATGACCAACCCACATTCCTTTTCAAAATCAAGTAACAACATTCTTTTCCTAAGTTCCAGTTTGCCTAGTTTCAATTACTCAAGCTTCTCATTTTCAAATGGTTTCATAGTTCATAAACTTAATCACTTGATTCCTTTTTAGAACAATTGAGTAATATAAGTCTCACGTGAGAGTAGGTTATTTTTTGTTTACAACATTCTTATTACAGCAGCCATGATCTAGAAAATGTAATATCATTTTGTCTCATCTTAGTTTCTATGCAGATGGAGGTTTCTACTGGTTTTAATACGATACATCATTATTCAATACATTTTCCTTTATTAACGCCGCAGCGTCCTGTCGATACACATTCCGATTTCCAAATCAAGAAACATTATCCCTTTAAATAAAACCAAGTACTCATTACTCACGAATGAGGTTTCACACAAACATCCACATTAAAACAAATAAGTTAAGTCTCTTATCTTATAAGATCAAGTCTCTTAACTTCTAACATCAGTAAACCATTTTCTTTACCTCTCTTAAGACATTATACCTAACTCCCCATAAAGCTAGTATAACTCTTTTTAAAACCTTTTAAAACAAAGTGTTACTCTCCCTTCCAAAACGATTTATAAATCTTTTGAAATACATCAAGTTCTTTATTATAACAAGCCGCTTATAATTCACATCGCTTACCTTTAAAACCACAAGTATTTTCTTAACTACATAAAGCTGTTATAACAAACTTCCCACAAAGTCGTTATAACACTTTATGTTTTAAAAACAAACAAACACAGATAACACATTTACTTCTACCGTACTACAAAGTTCACACAAATCATCATAGAAGAGATAGGAAGAGGTTCACATACCGCGACGATTTAACGACAATAAGCAAAATGCTCCAAGTACTACAAGCTTGCTAGACCTTTCCACTCCTCGTGTAGAATACTCTAATCTTATTACTTTCTCCTATAAAGGCCACAAAAGTCTATTAATTCTTAAACACACGCTCCCATCTTTCTACGTAAAATTCGAAGACTTCCCCGCAACAAACAGAAATCTCCTCCTCTAACGAGGTCGGCTACCAAGCCAACCGTGGGGTTAACACGCCTAACCTGACGCTGCATAATTCTACTACACAAGAATGCTACATAAGTTCATCAGAATACAACCCTAGGTAATTACAGCTTCTTCTCTTTATTATCCTTCTATGTGATTACTGCTCAATTCTTCATTCTTCAGCTTAAGTCAAAAGACATTGCCATAATACTAAGTTCTTCTATATATAGTATACAACACTATATATTCAACACTTATGTAATTTCCAATTACAATAGGGGGACAAGATATTTACCTCGATAAGCCCAAAAATTATCCGAGTTTAAAGTCGCTCCTGAGCAAGGTTTAGCTCCTCCTCCGAGCGCTCCAATCCGCTCCAAACAACCCTTAGAAGTTCTACGCAACTTCTACTCCATACTTCAACAACGGGTGAAGATTTTCCTTAGGGTTTCGTGTAGAGGCTAAGGAAAGTATAATCGTATTTTCCGGTTTTTCAGACAGTGGTACTTTGGAAAGTACTACAAGGTATTTGGGCTAAAGTATTTTGACATTATAACAATACTTAGGAGAGTATTTCTATACCACAACAAAGGGTATTATACGAAACAACTAGGCTAGTGGGTGGTACCCACTGCCAAGGCACCACAAAGGGGAAGCTCTCGCAAAGGGGAAAGGGTGTGGTGGACGAATTTCACAAGGAGGAGGAAGAGAACTTCAAGACTTAGGCAATTTGTGGATGAAGAAAGTCTTCACAAAGGAGCTATTTATAGCAAACCAAAGGCCAACCAAGTGGCCAAGATCCTTCCAAGTGTATAGCAAGTGTAAGTGGCAAGATTAAACCAAGTGCACCCTAAACCCTACTCCACAAAACACTCCACAAAACAAGCCACAAAACAAGGCACAAATCAAGGAGCCAATTGGCCAAGAGAACGTGACCCATTTCGCCCAAGCCATGCCATGGTTGCCGCCCAAGTTTTCCAATTGAGGTGACAAGTGTCGCCTCTCGCTGGTCCAAAATGTTTCGCCTCTCGGAAAAATCCGCAAAAATATAAATGACATAGCCGAATTTTCCTACGAAAGTCGTGGAAACGCTTCGCCGAAAAACGACTCCTTTCGCACTTGTGTACAAATTTCAAACTATGCCTACTTAAGGCTCAAATTGTACACGCACGCCTCACGCATATACTGAAATACGGTATAACATTCTCCCTTAGAAACATTCGCCCCGAATGTTCCTTCAAGGTCTCAAAACAAACAGCGCCGTGATAGTCTTCACCGCTATACGCATTTAAAACAATCATGCCACACTGCCACAAAACATACGCTCACTTTTCCCTTTCTCGTAGTACTGCCACGAACACCGAACTCGCTCTAGTATCCGCATCACACTTCGCCAACGCTCGTTTCCAACCTCGAGTCACTACCTCCAAACTTGGTCATCTCACTAACCTCGATTTCCCAAGGCCATTCCCGCCTTCACGAACTGATTCGATCGAACGCATCCACGAACTCATACGATGGTCATCTAAACTGGGCCTAGCACCCTCGCGACTTCTACCACCGTGACCACCTAACCGACCCCACCCCAAACCGGTTACGTTGACCCGCAAATGGTCCTCAACCCGACCCCCAATCGCGCCAACTCTTGTTCCCGATCCGAACAATCTTACTATTTCACATCATGAAAGCTACCACTTCCATCTCACACTACCTGTGACTTACCCTTTTCACTAACTGTGTTTCTAAATCACATTTTAGCACAAAGCTATCCAAACATAACATTAAACACATCAACAACATCAATACAAACAAAACTCTAGAGGTTAAGGATATACTCAAACTAGGCGGTTCAAGGACCGCTAAAATCGGGAACTCCCACCGCGACTTACCGGGCCTTCCGGCACGAACATCCCGCTCGCTACGGAAGGTGAAGAACCCGCAATCGCCTAAGAGTCCATGCTATCCTACCAGCTACCTCGTCGGAGCCTTCTGCCGATGGCCCCGCTGGCCGCAAAATAACAATCTCCGAGTTAGTACGACACTCCCCTTATGAAGCTTTCCACAACGCCACACCGAGACAAGGGCAACTCATCCGGCGAGCACTCGCTTCCCGAAAATCTGAAACACGGGAGCCCCGACCGCTTCCCGAATATCCCGGCGTCCCGGAAGCCGGGAGGACCACTCATCGACGGAGGTACATAACTAGTTCTGGCCGAGGCGGTCCGCCTCAAAGTCACCAAAGGACCTCGCTGCTCGCCCTCTTCACGACTTTGGTCATTCCGTCGATTTATCCGCTCCTCACATCCAAGTGTATACGCTGACGCGGCAATGTCCATGCCTACCAAGAGCTACACCAACAACTCTCGCAAGGCAATCATCGAGCCTCAGAACATATCGGTGCACTCGATCCTCCATACTAGCTACTAACGCGGGACGCACGCCAATGAGTCGAACTCACATTGTACTCCCGAACCGCACGCCTGCTCGCCAGAATACCAAAAATCTGTTTACCCGAGCCCTCCTCATCCGGGAGGCAAGAAATGTGCAAGAAAGGCCTCGAGAACTCGTTCCATACCGCTGAAGCACGCTCCCTCGACAGCTCCCAAGAATCAAACGGGCCGATCGCGGTATCACGCATTGATGGAACCTGTGGCCACCGACTCGATCTCCGATGCCTCGATCACTTACGATCCCAGAATCGCTTGGATGAACTCGCGATCATCCTCGTGCCTCGACCCATAAAACTCGCGGCCTACAACTCGTAAAAATCTCGTAGCCTCGAACTATCTCGATCTAGGGTGAACCATCGTGCATCGAACCGGCCCACTTATCCTCAAGTCCGCCACAACCATGGCCATTAATCGGGCCCACTCTTGTAACTCATCTCCTCTCGCCTGCATCGCGGATCGAGGCTCATGTATCGCGGTCTCGCCGCGTTTACTCGCAGATCCTCTCACGCTTTGCCCTTCGCCCGGCCGCTTTCGCAGAGGCATAATCGTAAAACGAAACACGCCGTAGGGTCCAATCTTATCACAGCCTCTAAGGCACGATCTCGTAATGAGAAGAATGGAAACCAATCCTAAATGTCCTATAGCCTCTCGATTATAGATGTGGTGCACAACACACCGATAATCAAGACTCTACTAGACACGGTCAGACACTTTCCGAGGATTAATCGCTTCGATACCACTTGCGACGCTAAAATCGTTCACATCGTGCCTTACCCCGCACCCTAGTGATACAACATCGAGAAAACCAATGAAATAAAAACTTTACACATGAAATGAGAGATATAGTAAATAAACAAAGCCAACCAAAACAGCTTGCCTTCAGATATACAAAAACCTCAACGCTTTAACTTTTACAACCCCGCCACAACAAGATTACTGCACTCTAAGATTTATACAACAACTATGACGGACAGGGCCCCGCCATACCCTGAACGCATAAGAACTTACTGCACTGTGTGGTAACATACCAAAGATAAGCCTCCGACGGAACGGAGCTTCCCAAAATAAATGAGATCCTAAACGCGGATCGACAAATGACGCACTTACCATGCAGATGAACGCAGCCTCGGCGAGGTCAAGACAACAGTACTAAGTATGTGAAATCAGAATATCAGTAAATGAAATCATAATAGTCTATATAAAGTGAGACATGTATGATGACCAAACTACAGATATAACATATAACCGATATCAAGACAGTGGACTCACGCCTCCAAATTATCACTCGTGCGTGGAATTTCTTCCTCACCGCCAGCTTTATGATATAACAATACCAAGGATTATACATGAACACCATGTCCCAATTGTTATAAAACCGCACAGACAAGTATAACTACCAGATCCGACCGTACCAATAATACAATGCAACCAAAACACGGCCGACACGGCAAGCAGAGCCGACTCACCGGATACCAAGGCCGGCCACGCACCGACCGGCAAGTACGAGGGTGACCACCAGGACCAAGGTCAGATCACGAAACTTCGCTACTATATCGAACTGGGCAAGTGCGAGGGTCGACTACCGATACCAAGGCCGAATCGCCACGAGACGGCAAGCACGAGAGCCGACCACCGATACCCAGCCGAACAAGAAGAAACCTCAACTACCAACCGCCTCTATCGAGACGCCAGAACACGTAAAACACCACACTTGCACAACAAAGGCTATCATCACAAGCATAGGCAAGTTTCACAACAACAAGCATAGGAATGTTTCACCACAACAAGCATAGGCAAGTTTCACATCACTCAAAGTACCTTCATTTTATGCCAAAGTCCGGTTTCAACCCTAAAGTACTACGACGTTAAATTCTTTAAAAGAGATCCATTACTTATCAAAGTCACCCGATACCGTAGTATTAGAATGACCAACCCACATTCCTTTTCAAAATCAAGTAACAACATTCTTTTCCTAAGTTCCGCTTGCCTAGTTTCAATTACTCAAGCTTCTCATTTTCAAATGGTTTCATAGTTCATAAACTTAATCACTTGATTCCTTTTAGAACAATTGAGTAATATAAGTCTCACGAGAGTAGGTTATTTTTGTTTACAACATTCTTATTACAAAGACCATGATCTAGAAAATGTAATATCATTTTGTCTCATCTTAGTTTCTATGCAGATGGAGGTTTCTACCGTTTTAATACGATACATCATTATTCAATACATTTTCCTTTATTAACGCCGCAGTTGGTCTGTCGATACACATTCTGATTTCCAAATCAAGAAACATTATCCCTTTAAATAAAACCAAGTACTCATTACTCACGAATGAGGTTTCACACAAACATCCACATTAAAACAAATAAGTTAAGTCTCTTATCTTATAAGATCAAGTCTCTTAACTTCTAACATCAAGAAACCATTTTCTTTACCTCTCTTAAGACATTATACCTAACTCCCATAAAGCTAGTATAACTCTTTTTAAAACCTTTTAAAACAAAGTGTTACTCTCCTTCCAAAACGATTTATAAATCTTTTGAAATACATCAAGTTCTTTATTATAACAAGCCGCTTATAATTCACATCGATTACCTTTTAAAACCACAAGTATTTTCTTACCTATAAAGTCATATAACCAACTTCCCATAAAGTCATTATAACACTATGTTTTAAAAACAATCAAACACAGTTAACACATGTACGTCTACCGTACTACATAGTTCACACATATCATGCTAGAAGAGATAGAAAGAGGTTCACATACCTCGCGACGATTTAACGACAATAAGCAAAATGCTCCAAGTACTACAACCTTGCTAGCCCTTTCCACTCCTCGAGTAGAATACGCTACTCTTAGTACTTTCACCTATAAAGGCCACAAACGTCTATTAAATCTTAAACACACGGTCCCATCTTTCTACGTAAAATTCAAGAAGACTTCCCGCAACAACAGAAATCTCCTCCTCTAACGAGGCCTGGCTACCAAGCCAACCAGTGGGGGGTTAACACGCCTAACCTGACGCTGCACAATTCTACTACACAAGAATGCTACATAAGTTCATCAGAATACAACCCTAGGTAATTACGATTCGCTTCTTCTCTTTATTATCCTTCTATGTGATTCTCGCTCAATTCTTCATTCTTCAGCTTAAGTCAAAAGACATTGCCATAATACTAAGTTGATTCTATATATAGTATACAACACTATATATTCAACACTTATGTAATTTACAATTACAATAGGGGGACAAGATATTTACCTCGATAAGCCCAAAAATTATCCGAGTTTAAAGTCGCTTCCCGAGCAAGGTTTAGCTCCTCCTCCGAGCGCCCAATCCGCTCCAAACAACCCTTAGAAGTTCTACGCAACTTCTACTCCATACTTCAACAACGGGTGAAGATTTTCCTTGGTTTCGTGTAGAGGCTAAGGAAAGTATAATCGTATTTTCCGGTTTTTCAGACAAAGTGGTACTTTGGAAAGTACTACAAGGTATTTGGGCTAAAGTATTTTGGACATTATAACACTACTTAGAGAGTATTTCTATACCACAACAAAGGGTATTATACGAAAACAACTAGGCTAGGGGGGGGGGGTACCCCACGGCCAAGGCACCACAAAGGGGGAAAGGGGTGTGGTGGACGAATTTCACAAGGGAGGGAGGAAGAGAACTTCAAGACTTAGGCAATTTGTGGATGAAGAAAGTCTTCACAAAGGGGAGCTATTTATAGCAAAACCAAAGGCCAACCAAGGGCCAAGATCCTTCCAAGTGTATAGCAAGTGTAAGGGCAAGATTAAACCAAGTGCACCCTAAACCCTACTCCACAAAACACTCCACAAAACAAGCCACAAACAAGCCACAAATCAAGGAGCCAATTGGCCAAGAGAACGTGACCCATTTCGTCCAAGCCATGCCACGGTTGCCGCCCGTTTTCCAATTAGAGGGTGACAAGTGTCGCCTCTCGTTGGTCCAAAATGTTTCGTCTCTAAAAATCCGCAAAAATATAAATGACATAGCCGAATTTTCCTACGAAAGTCGTGGAAACGCTTTCGAAAACGACTCTTTCGCACTTGTGTACAAATTTCGAAATTATGCCTACTTAAGGCTCAAATTGTACACGCACGCCTCACGCATATACCTGGAAATACGGGTATAATAATTGTGTTGATGCAGCATGGCGGGGTTATAGCATACGATCCCGACACCAAGAAACACGAGAGGAACTACCCCACTCATGATTTGGAGTCGCACCGTGATTCACGCTTTGAAGGTCCGGAGGCACTATTTGTATGGGGTTCACGTGGATATTTATACGCACCACAAGAGCCTCCAAAGATATCTTCACCAGAGGAGCCGAACTTACGGCGAGACGGTGGTTAGAGTTGCTTAAGGATTACGATGTTGATATCTGTACCACCCGGGAAGGCCAATGTTGTGGCGGATGCTCTAGTCGTAGGTCGATGGGAGCCTATCGGATATGCAGCAGAGAGGAGGGACATGGTTCGTGATTTGCATCGATTAGCGAGCCTTGGTGTCCGCTTTGATTGATTCCGATAGCAGGGGTTAGAGTTCGTGAGGTTGCAGAGTCTTCCATCGTCCACGAGGTGAAGAGGCACCAGTTCGAGGAACCAGCCTTGATTCGCTATCGTGATACAGCTCTTCGTGAGGGCAAGGGTCCGTTTGAGGTAGCACCTGATGGTGCTAAGGTTTGAGGCGCATCAGGTGTTCCAGATGTTTGAGACTTCGCAGCAGGTTCTTGGGGAAGCACACAGCATAAGCGTTTATCCATCCGAAGTCGACCAAGATGTACCACGACCTTAGATCCGTGTATTGGTGGGATGGCTTGAAGAGGACGTTGCAGAGTTCGTAGCTCGCGTGCGTGTTGTCGCAGTGAAGGTAGAGCACCAGAGGCCGGGTGGTTTGTTACAGAAGATTGAGATCCCGACCTGGAAGTTGGAGGTAATCATCATGGATTTCATCACAGGATTACCTCGCACTGAGAGGAGACATGATTCTATATGGGTTATCGTCGACAGGCTGACTAAATCCGCCCACTGTCTTCCCGTCAGGACGACTTTTTCTACCGAGGATTATGCCGCACTTTACATCCGAGAGATCGCCGACCGCATGGAGTCCCTACTTCGATCATATCGCATGCAGGAGCCCGCCACGCTAACTGGAGGTCCTTCCAGAGGGTTTAGGGACGCAGGTGAGCCTGAGTACTGCATTTCATCCACAGACAGACGGACAGGCAGAGCGCACTATCCGCACTTCGAGGATATCTTTGCGAGCCCGTGTTATTGACTTCATGGTAGTTGGGAGGATCATTTGCCTCTAGTTGAGTTCGCGTATAATAATAGCTACCACCCAAAGATTCGATGGCGCCTTATGAGGCCTTGTATGGGAGGAAGTGCAGATCGCCTATAGGTTGGTTCGATGTGGGCGAGGTGAAGCTAGTGGTACCAGATTTGGTGCAGAAAGTGCTGGATAAGGTGAAGCTTATCCGAGCGGCTATCGACTCGTAGTCGCATGTAAGTCGATGCAGATCATCGTCGTCGCATCTTGAGTTCGAGGTTCATGATTGGGTTTTCCTAGGTGTCACCCATGAAGCGGTGTGATGAGATTTGGGAAGAAGGGGAAACTCACTTCTAGGTACATTGGGCCGTTTCAGATTGTCCGCAGGGTAGGCAAGGTTGCCTATGAGTTGGATCTGCCGTCCGATCTGGAGGCAATGCATCCGGTTTTTCACGTATCTATGCTGAGGAGATGTATCGGGGATCCATCTAGGGTACACCCGATTGACGATGTCCAGGTGACCGAGGGGTTATCGTATGAGGAGATTCCCATAGCGATAGTCGATCGTCAAAGTTAGGCGTCATGACCAAGGACGTGGCTTCCACAAAGTCTTGTGGCGAACGAGCTCGTGGAGGAGATGACGTGGGAAGCCGAGGAGGACATGAGGCAGAAGTATCCTCACCTATTCCCCACACCTCCAGGTAATTCACTTTCCTACTTGTAAATTTTCGTTATCATTTATGCCTAAGTGTTATTTTTGTGGCCATGTGTGGCACTTACAAACTGTTTAAGCTTCTTCGATAATCGTTTGAGAAGGAACATTCGACGAATGTTTCTAAGGAGGGAGAATGTTATACCGTATTTCCAGTATGTACGTAGGGAATACGCATAAAAAGTTTGGCCTTAAAGTTAGCCTTGACGTTTTTTGTACACAACTCACTAAAAGAATCGCTTTTCGACGAAACGCTTCCACCTTTCGTAGGGAAAATTCCGGCTATGCCATTGCTATTTTTTGCGGATTTTTCTGAGAGACGAAACATTTTGGACCAACGGGAGGGCGGCACTTGGCACCCTCCCATTGGTGGACTTGAATCGTCCATTTGGACGAATTGAAGAGCCATGGCACTTTTTTTGTGCCTTGTGCACAAGTCAAGGAGTTGGTAGGATATTTGTGTATAGTTAATCCTCACCCTACACTTGCCTTGCACTTGTCTTCATCTTGGCCATTGGTTGGCCAAGGCTTGAGCTATAAATACCCCCTTAGAGATGAAGAGTTCTTCATCCACAAAATTATCTTCCAAGTCTTGAAAAAATCCTCTCCTCTCCCTTAGCCTTTCGTCCAACACCTCCCCCCCTGTTATACCCCGTATTTCCAGAGTATGTATGCGAGGACGTACGTACGAGAATACGGCAGAAAGATTAGAAAGAAAGAAAGAGGTGATTTTTCCACGGAAAAGTTTCCGGTTTTTGTGAAGGAAAAAGGTTCGTTAATGGGAATTGGATTCCCAGATTTGGTATTCGGACTTCCTGGAATATTAGAGAATTATGGAATTTTATTTTGGAATGGTCACGTGGGCCCACGAGAAATTTACGGTTTTGTGGGGCCCACTTTGTTTTAGATTTTGGCCATTGTGGATATTTTTCGAAAGACGCGTTTTTGAGGGCCGTTAGGAGGGTGACACGTGTCACCCCGCCTGCGTGGTTGGGCCGAAGTTACCTTTGTGCACAACACCCTGCTAGAGTCGTTTTCGGCGAAACGCTTTTGCGTAACTTCATGGGCGGAAAATTCGCTATGTCGCTTTTGTATTTTTGCGGATTTTTCCGAGAGACGAAACATTCGGACCAACGGAGGGTGACATGTGTCACCCTCACAACGGAAGATGTGGCGCACTGGCCGAATCGGGGGCAAGTTGGGCTTGATATTTGTGTAGATATTTGTGAGGGTTTAAGGAGTAGGGTCTAGGGTGCACTTGGCTTGATCTTGGCCTTACACTTGCCTTGCACTTGGCTAGATCTTGGCCATCGTTGGCCTTTGGGTTTGCTATAAATACCCCCTTAGTTGATGAACTTTCTTCATCCAAAAATCATTTTCCAAGTCTTGAAATCTCTCCCCCTTTGTGTGTTGAAATCGTCCAAAGCCCTTCCCCCCTTTGTGGAGCTTTGGCCGAGAGGCCCCCTTTGAGTGAGGCTTGGCTGGGTACCCCCTAGCCTAGTCGTTTCGTATAATACCCTTTGTGGGATAGAAATACTCCCCTAGTATTGTTATAATGCCCAAAATACCTTAGCCTTGTACCTTGTAGTATTCCAAAGATACCTCTTTACGTAGAGCCCGGAAATACTACCTTTTGTCCTTTTAGTCTCAAACCGAAACCCTAAGGAAATCTTCACCGTTGGTTGAAGTATGTGAGTAGAAGTTGGTTAGAACTTCTAAGGGTTGTTTGGAGTGGTTTGGAGCGCACGGAGTGGAGCTAAACCTTGCTCAGGAGCGACATTAAACTTGTTATACCCCGTAGTTCCAGGGTATGTATGCAAGGACGTACGTACGAGAATACGACAGAAAGATTGGAAAGGAAGAAAGAGGTGAATTTTCCACGGAAAAGTTTCCGGTTTTTGTGAAGGAAAAAGGTTCGTTTATGGGAATTGGATTCCCAGATTTGGTATTCGGACTTCCTGGAATATTAGAGAATTATGGAATTTTATTTTCGAAAATGGTCACGTGGGGCCCACGGGAGAAATTTACGGTTTTGTGGGGCCCGCTTTGATTTTGAGATTTTGGCCGTTTTGGATATTTTCGGAAGACGAAATATTTTGATTTAATCGGGGCGACACGTGTCACCCCACGTGGCACCTTGGACCGAAATATGTTTGTGCACACCACCCGGAGAGAGTCGTTTTTCGACGAAACGTTTTCACAGCTTTCGTAGGGGAATTTCCGGCTATGTCATTAAGTATTTTTGCGGATTTTTCCGAGAGACGGAACATTTTGGACCAACGAGAGGGTGACATGTGTCACCCTCACATCGAAGCTGGGGCGCACAACGGACGATTGGGAATGGCAAGTGGGAGATATTTTTGGTAGATATTTTGTGTGCAAGTTGGCTAGGTACACATGGGTGAATCTCGCCCTACACTTGCCTAACACTGCTAGATCTCGCCATTGGTTGCCTTGGCTTGTGCTATAAATACCCCTCTCCTTTGATGAACTTCTTCATCCAAAATGCCTAAGTCTTGAGAGCCTTCCTCCCCTTTTCGAGGCCCTCGGCCGAGAGTTCCCCAGTGGGTAGGCAGAGGTAGCCACCCCTCCTGTGGTGTGGCCGTGGGGTACCCCCCCCCCTAGCCTAGTTGCTTTCGTATAATACCCCCCCTTTGTGGTATAGAAATACTCTCCTAGTAATGTTGTAATGCCCAAATTACCTTAGCCTTATACCTTGTTGTATTCTAAGGTTATACCTATACGAAAAGCCCAGAAATACTATTATACTTCCCGTCACCACAAACCAAACCCTAGGAAAATCTCCATAGTCCGTGAGTATTGTGTAGAAGTTGGTTAGAACTTCTGGGTGGTTTAGAGCCGGGTTGAGCGCTGAGTCGAGCTAAACGATTGCCCAGATCGACTTTTTACTTGGATAATTATGGGCTTATCGAGGTAATTATCTTGTCCCCCTATTGTAATTGGATATTACATGTTGTAGGAGTATATAGTTGAAGTATACTATATATAGTACTGAACTGTAATTACATAGGATGACATGAGACTTGTGTAGTAGTACCGTGGAGTAGAATTGTAATTAGGGTTAGATGTATAACCCCGGTTGGCTTGCAGCCTACCTGTTAGAGGAGGAGATTTACTGTCATTGCGGGAGGTGCCGAAATTTCTCAGAGAAAGTTCTACGATGAGACCTAAATGTTAATAAGCGCCTTGTGGCCTTATAGGTCAAGTACTACGTGTGGCGCTCTACTTGGCTTAGGAGTAGCCGACGGCTTGAGGTACTTGAGCATTTTGCTATTAGTCGATAATCGTCGCGAGGTATGTGAACCTCTTCCTATCTCTCTAGCATGATATGTGTGAACTATGTAGTACGGTAGACGACATGTGCTAAATGTATTCGATGGTTTAAAACATAAAGTGTTATAACGGCTTTATGGGAAGTTGTTATAACGACTTTATGTAGATAAGAAAACACTTTGTGGTTTTTAAAAGGTAAATGATTTGTTTATAAGCGCTTGATGTGTGATTATAAAGAACTTGAAGTATTTCAAAAGATTTCAAATCGCTTTTGAAAGAGAAGTAATACTTGGTTTTGAGAACTTAAGAGTTATACTAGCTTTATGGGAAGTTAGGTATAACGGCTTAAGAACGCTTTCTCGATTTTGGAAATCGTGATGTGTATCGACAAACCACCGCAGTTAATAAAAGGAAATGTTTTGAACAATTAAGTATTATTAAAACCGAGAAACTTCCATCCGCATAGAAGCTAAGATGAGACAAAATGATATTTCTAGATCATGGTCATTGTAATAAAGATTGTTATAAACAAGAATATCCTACTCACATATAAGGCTTATGTTTCGATTGTTTAAAAGAGAATTATATTCTTAAATGAATAAGACTATGAATGAAACCTTTCTAAAATAAGAAACGTGAACATTTGAAATTAGGCAAACTTGGGCGTTTGGAAAATAATGTTGTTACTTGATTTTACAAAGGTAAGAGTTTTGGTTTTCTTAAAAGGATACCACTCTATTTTATACTACGGTATTGTGTGACTTATGTGAAAGAAGCAGATCTTTTTTAAGATTTTAATGTGAAGTACTTTGGGGATAGATACGAACTTGTTAGTAGAAAGTACCTTGTGTGAATAACTTGATTGTATTGGTTTGTGATAGCCTTGTAATACTTTCTTGTTGCTTTGATAAGTAAAAGTGTTAGGATGCTACGTGTGTTAGTATCTTGTGATGTTTGTGTGCGGGTTTCGATTGTGCTTATTAACTATCGATCGTTATGATAGTATTGTGGCATTCATCTCGAGATGATTCCGGTTAAGCCGCCTCCGACGCGGGTAGACTCAGCGATGCGGGACCATGATTCGAGAATACCTCACGCGGGTCCCGGGGCCTATGCGCGAGCTACGAGTTCCGTGTTAGTGTACGCCTTACGGGCACGCGGTCGCGTGGCTACGCGGATCGAAGTCGGGACGACGCCGGGAGTAGCTACCGACGCGGGAATACCTCGCGGGCCGATGAGATTGGCCTACGCGAGTGCGGAAGTTCCAGGACTAGACGCGACATTAGATACCGCGCAAGGGCCGCCTTTGATCATGTGGGCGTTCAGACAGATCTTATGATACGCTTTATGACCTTGTTGGTACGGTGAGTGTTAGTAGTCGGCTATGCCTTCGCATTTACCCCGCATGCTTTATTAGGACACAGCGGACACGGTGTTCATGTATTCCTCGTGCTTGTATATCATAACCGCGGCGGTGGCGAAGGTATTCCACGCACGATTGATGTTGGGCGTGAGACCCATTGTTAAATTGAGTGATGACTTGAGGTGTGAGTCCTCGACTTGACATGATCGCTATTTATGGTAAATCGTAGTTTGGTTATCATACATGTCTCCCGCTTTGTATAGACTACTATGATTTCATTTACGATTTATTTTAGTTTCACATACTTTGCACTGCCAGATCGACTCTTCGGGCCGCGTCACGCCGCAGTTGAGGTACATCGCCGTTGATCCTAGCTCTCGTGGTCACGATTCGGCGTTTGGGAAGCTCCGCTTCTCGAGGCTTATCGGTGGTATAGTCCCCCCGTCAGTAAGTGTTTACATTCGGGGTTTGGGCCCCGCCCCGCCATCATGGTCGTATCATTCTTAGGTCCGTAGTAATCGCTGTGGGCGGGGTTGGTAAAAGGATTGCCGTTCATTTGTAAAAGAGTTGATGGTTATATATATGCCAAAGGCAAGTTTTCCTGATTATTGTTTTATATTTCGTTATCTCACGTTGTTGTTTTATGTTCCGTGATTACTCGATGTTGTGTCACTAGGGTGCCCGGTAAGGCACCAACACGGCCCGCTGGTCGTGACAAAACTCGATAATTTTGGGCTTATCGAGGTAATTATCTTGTCTCTATTGTAATTGGAAATTACATGTTTGGTTGAATATATAGTTGAAGTATACTATATATGGAACTACTTAGTATTCGCAATGTCTTTTGACTTAAGCCCAAGAATAAAGAACCGAATCGAATCAGATTTACATAGATCAGATTGCAATGAGACTTGTGTAGAATTGTACACGTCAGGTTAGGCGTAAACCCCGTCAAGGCTTGGTAGCCTCGATAGAGAAGATTTGCGCTGCATGTGTGGTGTCGCCAATTTTCTATAGAAAGATAGAAACTTATGTTTTGGGGTTAATAGACGTTTTGACCTTTATAGGTGAAAGTACTAAGAGTAGCGTATTCTACTCGAGGAGTGAAAAGGCTAGTGCGTTGTAGTACTTGGAGCATTTTGCTTATTGTCGATAAATCGTCGCGAGGTATGTGAACCTCTTCCTATATTTTCTAGCATGATTGTTGTGAACTATGTAGACGGTGACGCATACATGTGCTAAGTGATTTGGTTGGTTTAAAACATAGGGTGTTATAATAGCTTTATGGGAAGTTAGTTATAACGACCTTATGTAAGTGAAAATGGTTTCTTGATGTTAGAAGTTAAGAGACTTGATCTTATAAGATAAGAGACTTAACTTATTTGTTTTAATGTGGATGTTTGTGTGAAACCTCATTCGTGAGTAATGAGTACTTGGTTTTAAAGGGATAATGTTTTACCGATTTCGAATCGAATGTGTATCGACGCACTAATCGCGTTAATAAAGGAAAATGTATTGAATAATGATGTGTTGTATTAAAACCAAGAGAAACCTCCATCCGCATAGAAGCTAAGATGAGACAAAATGATATTACATTTTCTAGATCATGGTCGCGTAATAAGATCGTTATAAACAAGAATAAACTACTCACGATATGACATATGTTACTCAATTGTTCTAAAAAGGAATCAAGTGATTAAGTTTGGGAACTATGAAACCATTTGAAAATGAGAAGCTTGAGTAATTGAAACTAGGCAAACCGAACTTAGGAAAAGAATGTTGTACTTGATTTTGAAAAGGAAGGTGGGTTGGTCATTCTAATACTACGTATCGGGTGATTTTATAAAAGTAATGGATCTCTTTAAAAGAACTTAACGTATGTAGTACTTTGGGGTTAAAACCCGGACTTTGGCATAAAATGAAAGTACTTTGAGTTGTGTGAAACTTGCTATGCTTGTTGTTGTGAAACTTGCCTATGCTTGTGATGATAGCCTTTATTGTACAATCGTTGTGTTTCGTATTACCGCTCTCGATAGAGGTCGGTTGGTAGTTGAGAACTTACTTGGACGCGTCAGTGACGGAGAAATTCCACCGCACGCCTCGCTGATAATATTATTGTTGTTAATCGCTTTGGACATACCGACACGATCGTAGCGCACGTATGCTTCCATTTTGGTTAAGGTCTTGTGGTTAATCGCTTTGGATATATCGACACGACGCGTAGCGCACGGGTATGTTTCCATTTTGATTATCGCCTTGTGATTTCTTTGGACATACCGACACGACGCGTAGCGCACGGGTATCGTCCATTTGGAATGTTGTCTTATTTTTCCTTTGGACATACCGACACGACGCGTAGCGCACGTATGCCGCCATTTGGATTGTCTTGTTGTTGAGGTCACATGGACATATCTACACCGATGCAGAATTCCGGCATGTGGCCATGGGACATTGGTATTATTGTTGCATCATGGACATGTCTACACCGATGCGCAAGATTCCGGGCACGCGCCATAATGCGAACTCGATTGATGTTGTGGGCGTGAGACCCATAGTTATATTGAGTGATGATCGTTTTATGTTGAATCAGTAGTTTGGTTATCATACATGTCTCCCGCTTTATATAGACTAGTATGATTTCATTTACGATTGCATGCCACATACTTGGTACTGTATCGACCTCCTTCGGGGCCGTTCACGCCGCAGTAGAGGTACATCGGCCGTGGATCCTCGCTCATAGGATCACAGTCAGCGCATTTGAAGCTCCGCTTTCTCCGAGGCTTATCTTTTGTATGTGGTTCACGAGTCAGGTTCTTGTACATTCGTGGTATGGCGGGGCCCTGTCCGTCATAGTCGTTGTAAATCTTAAGGTCCGTAGTACTTGTTGTAGGCGGGGTTGTAAAAGGATTAAACTGCTCGTGTTTTATGTTTATACCGAAGGCAACCGCTTTGGTTGGCCTGCTTATTTATTATATCTCTTGTTTAATGACTCATGTTTTATGTTCTCGCTGATTTTCTACGATGTATGTATCGCTAGGGTGCCCGGTAAGGCACAAAGAATCCGCCCCGAACGGTCGTTACAAAAGTGGTATCGAGCGCTTAATCCTCGGAAAGTGTCTACGCGTGTCTAGTAGAGTCTTGATTATCGGTGTGTTGTGCACCACATCTATAATCGGAGGCTATAGGACATTTAGGATTGGTTTCCATTCTTCTCATTCCGAGATCGTGCCTTAGTCATGTTGTAAGTTGTACCCTCCGACGTATCTCGCTTTTACCGCTTATGCCTCCGCGCAAGGCAACCAGAGCCCGGGGCAAGGCAGCCGAGGTGCCGCTAGTGAGATACAGAGAGGAGTACGCAGGCGCAGCCCGCATAAGACACGAGGTTGTGCTTCAGACGGCGGGTTTTGGACGCCGCCCAGCAGAGGTTAGAGCCGCAAAGAATGGGCCGATGAGACTACAAGACTGAGCCTCCACCCCACACCGATGCAGGCGGGAGATGGGTCACAAGGAGATGGCCCAGTTATTGGCCAGGGTTGTGGCCAGATATGAGGACAGCCGGACGCAGCAGCTCCGCCCAGAGCACCGCCGTTCACCCCGAGCAGATAGTTTGAGGCTACGGACTTTACGAGTTGTAGCCGCCAGAATTTTATGGGTCGAGGCACGAGGATGATCCGCAGGAGTTCATCCGGCGATTCTGCCGATCACGGGTGATCAAGGCTTCGTAAACCGAGTCCGTGACCTTTGTTCGCATCGGCCGCGTGATACCGCGATCGATTGGTTTGATTCACGGAGCTTTCGGGAGAGCATGCACTCCAGCAAGATGGGATGAGTTTTCGGGCTTTCTCACGCACTTCTTGCCTCCGCAGATGAGGAGGGCACGCCGACAGATTTTTGTTCTCGAGACAGAGAGGCGACCGTCGTGAGTACAATGTCGAGTTCGATTCTTTGGCTCGATATGTCCTGCGCTTAGTTGCAGATATGGAGGATAGTGGTGCATCGCCACGCCACCGGGCTAGATGATTATATGGTCGAGTCTTGTGCGGTGTTTCTCTTCACCGCATGGACATTGCCCGCATGCAGCTCATGCACTAGGATGTGAGGCACGGAGGGTCGACGGAATGACTGGATCGCCAGAAGAGGCCAGACGCGCAGGTCCTGGTGGCTTTCGAGGCGGACCGCCAGAAGAGCTAGTTATATACCCCCACCGGTGCAGTGGTCCTCCACCGCCTTCGTGAGCGGTCGTGGCTCCGGGTTCAGATTTTCAGAGCAGGGGTGTTAACGGTGAAGCCACCCTACCTCGTTGTGACCATTGTGGTAGACTCCATTTTGGAGAGTGTCGTGCTAGATTGGGAGTTTGTTTTGCATGCGGCCAGCAGGGCCATTTTGCGAGGAACTGTCCTACCAAGGGAAGCGCGGATGTTACGACTCAGCCTTCAGGATCTGTGGCTGGTTCATCACCTTCTACAGCTATGCGCCCTGCAGGGCAGGCCTATGATTAGAGTGGAGCGGTAGCTTCAGGTATATCCTTAACCCTCTAGAGTTTTGGTATGCTTGTTATGATGATCTCATTATTGTGTGCTATGTACGGATAGCATTGTGATATGTGTGAGTTAAAATGCATGGTTAGTTGGAAGGATACGTATGGAGGCATGGTAAGTGTGAACCTTAGACTATTTCACGACTGAGACCTTAGAGGTAAGGTCGTCTTGAGTAAAAGATTCGTTTTATGTTTGACCTTTTTAAGGGTGAGTAGTATACGTGGGATTTATTTGTGTGATAAGTCCATGGGTAGTGTGAGATGGAAGTGGTAGCTTTCATGATGTGAATTAGTAAGATTGTTCCGGATCGGGGAACAAGAGTTTGGCGCGTTGGGTCGGGTTGAGGACGTGATACGGTCAACCTGCAGAGTCTTGACAAGGTGGGTCAGTTCTGGGTGGTCCCGCCAGGTGGTAGGGTCACGAGGATGCTAGGCCCGAGTTTAGACGACCATCGTATGAGTTTGTGGATGTGTTCGACCAGATCGTCGTGGCGCCAGAATGGCCTTAGGGGATATTACGGCTAGTAAGACGACCAAGTTTGGAGGTGGTGACTCCAAAGTTTTGGAAACGGAAGCGATGACTAAAGTGTGGTACGTATACTAGAAGAGTTCATGTGTTCGAGAAGGGCACGACGAGTAAGGAAGGAGGAGAACGTGTGTTATTTCGTGGCCAAGCTGTGGCGTTGGCAATTTGTTAGAAGAGCTTCATCGATATCCGTCTTGTGAAGGAACATTCGGGACGAATGTTTCTAAGGAGGGGAGAATGTTATACCCCGTATTTCCAGAGTATGTATGCGAGGACGTACGTACGAGAATACGGCAGAAAGATTGGAAAGGAAGAAAGAGGTGATTTTTCCACGGAAAAGTTTCCGGTTTTTGTGAAGGAAAAAGGTTCGTTAATGGGAATTGGATTCCCAGATTTGGTATTCGGACTTCCTGGAATATTAGAGAATTATGGAATTTTATTTTCGGAAATGGTCACGTGGGGCCCACGGGAGAAATTTACGGTTTTGTGGGGCCCACTTTGTTTTCGAGATTTTGGCCATTGTGGATATTTTTCGAAAGACGTTTTTTGAGGGCCATTAGGAGGGTGACACGTGTCACCCCCGCCTAGGTGGCTTGGCCGAAGTTACCTTTGTGCACAACACCCGGTTAGAGTCGTTTTTCGACGAAACGTTTTGCGTAACTTGCGAAGGGAAAATTCCGGCTATGTCGTTTTGTATTTTTGCGGATTTTTCCGAGAGACGAAACATTCTGGACCAACGGGAGGGTGACATGTGTCACCCTCACAATGGAAGCATGTGGGGCGGCACTTGGCCGAATTGGGGGGGCAAGTTGGGCTTGATATTTGTGTAGATATTTGTGAGGGTTTTAAGGAGTAGGGTCTAGGGTGCACTTGGCTTGATCTTGGCCTTACACTTGCCTTGCACTTGGCTAGATCTTGGCCATTGGTTGGCCTTTGGGTTTGCTATAAATACCCCCTTAGTTGATGAACTTTCTTCATCCAAAAATCATTTTCCAAGTCTTGAAATCTCTCCCCCTTTGTGTGTTGAAATCGTCCAAAGCCCTTCCCCCCTTTGTGGAGCTTTGGCCGAGAGGCCCCCCCCCTTTGAGTGAGGCTTGGCCGTGGGGTACCCCCCCCCCCCCTAGCCTAGTTGTTTTCGTATAATACCCCTTGTTGTGGTATAGAAATACTCCCCTAGTATTGTTATAATGCCCAAAATACCTTAGCCTTGTACCTTGTAGTATTCCAAAGATACCTCTTTACGTAGAGCCCGGAAATACTACCTTTTGTCCTTTTAGTCTCAAACCGAAACCCTAAGGAAATCTTCACCGTTGGTTGAAGTATGTGAGTAGAAGTTGGTTAGAACTTCTAAGGGTTGTTTGGAGTGGTTTGGAGCGCACGGAGTGGAGCTAAACCTTGCTCAGGAGCGACATTAAACTCGGATAATTTTGGGCTTATCGAGGTAATTATCTTGTCCCTCTATTGTAATTGGAAATTACATGTTTGGTTGAATATATAGTTGAAGTATACTATATATGGAACTACTTAGTATTCGGCAATGTCTTTTGACTTAAGCCTGAAGAATAAAGAATCGAATCGAATCAGATTTACATAGGGTATCAGCGAAAGAGACTTGTGTAGAATTGTACACGTCAGGTTAGGCGTAAACCCCTGGTTGGCTTGGTAGCGGCCTCGATAGAGGAGGAGATTTGCGTTGCCATGAGAAGTCTTCGAATTTTCTATAGAAAGATAGAAACTTATGTTTTGGGGTTAATAGACGTTTTGACCTTTATAGGTGAAAGTACTAAGAGTAGCGTATTCTACTCGAGGAGTGGAAAGGAGTAGCGTTGTAGTACTTGGAGCATTTTGCTTATTGTCGATAAATCGTCGCGAGGTATGTGAACCTCTTCCTATCTTTTCTAGCATGATTGTTGTGAACTATGTAGTACGCAGACGCATACGTGCTAAGTGATTTGGTTGGTTTAAAACATAGGGTGTTATAATAGCTTTATGGGAAGTTAGTTATAACGACCTTATGTAAGTGAAAATGGTTTACTGATGTTAGAAGTTAAGAGACTTGATCTTATAAGATAAGAGACTTAACTTATTTGTTTTAATGTGGATGTTTGTGTGAAACCTCATTCGTGAGTAATGAGTACTTGGTTTTAAAGGGATAATGTTTCATCGATTTGGGAATCGAATGTGTATCGACAGCACCACCGCAGCGTTAATAAAGGAAAATGTATTGAATAATGATGTGTTGTATTAAAACCAAGAGAAACCTCCATCCGCATAAGCTAAGATGAGACAAAATGATATTACATTTTCTAGATCATGGCTGCTGTAATAAGATCGTTATAAACAAGAATAAACTACTCACGTATATGACATATGTTACTCAATTGTTCTTTAAAGGAATCAAGTGATTAAGTTTGGGAACTATGAAACCATTTGAAAATGAGAAGCTTGAGTAATTGAAACTAGGCAAACTGGAACTTAGGAAAAGAATGTTGTTACTTGATTTTGAAAAGGAAGGTGGGTTGGTCATTCTAATACTACGGGTATCGGGTGACTTTTATAAAAGTAATGGATCTCTTTTAAAAGAACTTAACGTATGTAGTACTTTGGGGTTAAAAACCCGGACTTTGGCATAAAATGAAAGTACTTTGAGTTGTGTGAAACTTGCCTATGCTTGTTGTTGTGAAACTTGCCTATGCTTGTGATGATAGCCTTTATTGTACAATCGTTGTGTTTCGTGTTACCGCTCTCGATAGAGTCGGTTGGATAGTTGAGAACTTACTGACGCGTGCAGCGACGAGAAATTCCGCAGCACGTTCGCTGATAATATTATTGTTGTTAATCGCTTTGGACATACCGACACGATGCGTAGCGCACGTATGCTTCCATTTTGGTTAAGGTCTTGTGGTTAATCGCTTTGGATATCTCGGCTACGATCGTAGCGCACGTATGTTTCCATTTTGATTATCGCCTTGTGATTTCCCTTTGGACATACCGACACGATGCGTAGCGCGGGTATGCGTCCATTTGGAATGTTGTCTTATTTTTCCTTTGGACATACTGACACGATGCGTAGCGCACGGGTATGCGGCCATTTGGATTGTTGTCTTTTTGTTGAGGTCACATGGACATGTCTACCCCGATGCAGAATTCCGGGGGCATGTGGCCATGGGACATTGGTATTATTGTTGCATCATGGACATGTCTACACCGATGCAAGATTCCGGCACGCGCCATAATGCGAACTCGATTGATGTTGTGGGCGTGAGACCCATAGTTATATCGAGTGATGATCGTTTTTTATGTTGTGAATCAGAGTTTGGTTATCATACATGTCTCGCTTTATATAGACTAGTATGATTTCATTTATGATTGCATGCCACATACTTGGTACTGTTAGATCGACCTCCTTGGGCTGCGTTCACGCCGCAGTAGAGGTACATCGGCCGTGGATCCTCGCCATAGGATCACAGCCAGCATTTGAAGCTCCGTTTCTCGAGGCTTATCTTTTGGTATGTGTTCCCGAGTTGTAGGTTCTTGTACATTCGGGGTATGGCGGGGCCCTGTCCGTCATAGTCGTTGTAAATCTTAGAGTGCGTAGTCTTGTAGGCGGGGTTGTAAAAGGATTAAACTGTTCAGGTTTTATGTTTATACTGAAGGCAACTGGTTTGGTTGGCCTGTTTATTTATTATATCTCTTGTTTAATGACTCATGTTTTATGTTCCGCTGATTTTCTCTGATGTATGTATCGCTAGGGTGCCCGGGGTCAGGCACGATGAACGCCCTAACGGGTCGTTACACCCCCTCGAGTGAGTTTGGCGAGGCCTACCCCTAGCCTAGCCGAAATCTACCCCTCCCTTGGTAGAAAAGTTGTCTTCTAGTATCGTTATAATGCCCAAAATACCCTAGCCCAAATCCCATAGTACTTAGTAGAAGTTGTGAAGAACTTCAGGGTTTCTGGAGCTCTGAGCGCATACAACTTAGAGCTAAACCTTGCTCAGCGCGACTTTATCTAGGATATTTTGGGCTTACCGAGGTAACTAATCCTAACCTCTTTTGAATTAGAGAATACATCTGTAGTAGTATTGAATAAGTATTAAATACTTAGAAGAATAATCAAATCAGACTTACATAGAATGTTTTCACATGACTTATATAGCTCACCGCAGTGAGAGTACGCCCGACTTTCCGTAGAATTGTGAACCCTCTGTTTAGAATGACCTTGAGTAGTCTTTGATAGATGTCCGTGACTATTATAGGTGACTCTGCGCGACATATTGAACTTGGCGGTGGTTTTCATGAGAAGGTATGTGATTCCTCCTAAAGCATGATATTTTACAATATATATGCGGTGACGCATACGTGTTAATCGAATAATACTTATGGCAATGCCTCACGCTTAAGCTCGAATAATAATTACGGCAATGCCTCACGGCTTAAGCCTGAATAACAAAGAACTGAAAGCATTTCAAAAGAATACAGAATCATTTTTAACAGAAGATAAATATTTGGTTTTTAAAACAAAAGCTTAAGAGTTATACTAGCGTTATGGGGAGTTAGGTATAACAACTTAAGAAAGATAAAAAAGAATCATTTTTTTTGTTTATAAAAGCCTTGTATTGATTTCTGTTAATTGTAGTAAGATTTGTGTGATAAGTAGACTATTATGATGCTACCTGGGTTATTGTCTTGAAATGCTGTGTAAGGGGGTCATTCTTGCTGTGCTTACGTTGCTAACCGGTAAGTCCGTTGTACTGTTATTGTATCACCTACCCCATCGATCGTTATACCGGTGGCTTGCCCCTTGACGCGGGTCTATACGGCTATGCGTCTGTGAGACTATGCGAGCGGTATGCTCGAGATTGATCATTCCGGTGTTTAGCTTGACGCGGGGATTCCTATGCGTCTGTTGAGACTACGCTGCGGTCTTTTGAGGCTATGCGGGCTGCGGGAGCCTAGGCGGACGCCGGGTTAGCTGCCCCGACGCGGGAATACCTCATGCGGTCCGTGTGACCTATGCGGGCTGCGGAAGTCCAGGACTAGGCACGCAGAATGATACTATGGGCGATTGGCCTTGCTTCGATCATTCGCGGCCTAGAATAGACCTGTTACAGTTTTCCTATTACTGTTGTTGTTTGTGATGTGGCACTATGTGCAATTGAACTGATTGTATTTGTGAAAAGGTTTTAAATACTTTGATTTCATTTCAGTTCTTTATAGTTTCACATACTTGGTACCTGTTGTACTGACCTCCTTCGGGGGGCTGCGTTCATGCCGCAGGTAAAGGCAAGCAGGTGCTAGATCCGCATCCTTAGGATCTTTTGCGTTGGTGTCAGGAGCTCCATCTTCTCCGGAGGCTCCACTTTTGGGTATGATCTCCCTGTATTGTAGATAGTTTTGTACAGTCAGGGTATGGCGGGGCCCTGTCCCGCCATAGTTGTTTACTTCCTTAGAGGTCTGTAGTACTATTGTACAGTTGGGATGTAACTGCAAAACTTGATTATTTATATATGCCGAAAGGCGACGTTTTTTACATAAGCTGTGTCTTATTTTATAAATCGCTTCTGTCTTGGTTTATATTTCCATTGGTTACTCGATGTATGGCTACTTGGGTGCCGGAAGGCACGATCCACGCCCCGAACGGGTCGTGATAACCTACGCGGTGAAATAGTCCCGTGAGTAGGATTGCTTAATGACATCGCGGGCGTGGTCCTGCTTTGATCGCGAGCTTCCTATTTTTATGTTGTAAGAATACTTTTGATTACTCTCATTGTTAGTAAGGCACTGTGTACTGTTAATTGAGTTATCATACCTGTCTCCAGTTCTATTATAAACTTATGATTTCATTACAGTACTTTCAGTTTCACATATTTGGTACATGTTGTGCGACTCATCGACCTCCTTCGGCCGCGTCACGCCGCAGTAGAGTACAGTTCTTGATCCTCGCTCTTAGGATCGGTGTTCATTGAGAAGCTCCTTTATTCGAGGCTTATCCCCGGTATGGTCGGTTGTTGTACATTCAGGGTATGGCGGGCCCCGTCCCGTGAGTTGTTATTCTTAAGTGCGTAGTCACATTGTGGTTTGGGTTGTAAAGAAAAAAAAATGTACTATTTTATTTGTATAGTTTACGGAAGGTGGCCTTATCGGCTAGCCTGTTGTTATTTTATGTTTAAGCTTTTAACAGTTGTGTGTGTGTTCATTGCTATTCTCTCGATGTATACGAAAGGTGCCTGTAGGGCACGATGCCCGGTCGGGTCGTGACAATCTACCACCGCTTCCCTTACTGGCATGAGAACGCACTTCAAGGAGGTCAGTACAACAGGTACTAAGTATGTGAAACTGAAAATACTATAATTAAAATCACAATAGTCTATATAAAATAGGAGGCATATATGATAACCAATTTACGATATATAATATGTAAGCAGTCATGTCAAGTCAGGGACTCACGCCCTCAAAGTCATCACTCAAATATAACCATGGGTCTCATGCCCACAATATCAATCATGCCCGTGGAATTCCTTCCTCACTGCCGGCAGTCCATGATATAAAACACCAAGGAAATACACATGAACACCAGGTCCCACCTGTGTCATAATAAAACCGTACGGGGTAAGTACGAAGGCATAGCCGACTACTAGAACCCACCGTACCAACAATGCTATAAAACTGTATCACGAGGTCTTTCTATACCGCCCAATGATCGAAGCTGAGCCACTCGCCCGCAGTATCATTGTGCGCGTCTAATCCTGGAACTCCCGCAGTTCCGCATAGGCCACATAGGCCCGCATGAGGTATTCCTCGCATCGCAGGGCAGCTAACCCTCGGCAACATCCTGGATTCCCGCAATCCGCATGGCCACATGGACCGCATGAGGTATTCCTCGCACCACATTCCTGGAACTCCCGCAGCTCCGCATAGGTCCTATGGACCCGCATGAGGTATTCCTCGCATCGGGGGGCAGCTTAACCCCCGGCATCATAACAAGTCAGGGGGGGTGAGTGATATAATACTAACACAACGGCTTATCGTTAAACAACATAAGCACAACAAGAATAACCTCCTTACACAAACATCACAAGATAATACTAACACAACGACTCATCGTTAAACAACATAAGCACAACAAGAATAACCTCCTTACACAACCATCACAAGATACTAACATACTTAGCATCATAACATGTTTATTTATCAAAAACTTACCACACCTTCAGAAATCATTACAAGGCTTTTATAAACAAATAAGTAAATCGTTCCTTTTAACTTTCTTAAGTCGTTATACCTAACTTCCCATAAAGCTAGTATAACACTTAAGTTTTATTTAAAAACCAAGTATTACTTTTCTTCCAAAGATGATTCATAACTCTTTTTGAACTATTCAAGATTCTTATTAATTAAAACTCAAGTCAAAAGACATCAAAGTGAAACCAAATTTAGTTAACACACGTACGTCTACCGTACTATATATAGTTCACAAATATCATGCTCAAGAGGATAGGAAGAATCACATACCTCCTCGGGTAAATCCACTTGCCAAGTCGGATATGTCGCGCGCAGAGTGTCAACCTATAATAGTCAAAACACGCCTATCAACTTCTAGTTTTTCGTGGGATTCTTCTAAGTAAGACTTCTCTTAGTCTACAAAAAATTGGGCAGCACTTCCCCCGTTTCTACTCAATTCTCCACCTTTTTCAAGACCCGATAATAGTAACCAATATGCCATAAATAAGGCGCAATAATTCCAAAATTAAATAAGGGGATAACACGCCCAAACGGAACGCGATTAACAATCTCTCCTTCATAACAACAATAATAAAAGAAGGGGATAACACGCCCAAACGGAACGCGATTAACAATCTCTCCTTCATAACAACAATAATTAAAGAAGGGGATAACACGCCCAAACGGAACGCGATTAACAATCTCTCCTTCATAACAACAATGTAAACACGGTTCAAAGTAAATACAGTCCAAAGTAAATACGGTCCAAAGTAGATACGGTCCAAAGTAGATACGGTCCAAAGTAGATACGGTCCTTAAGTTGGGGTCCTTGGCCAACTTTTATAATTTTACTTATCCAATTACTTCATTAGTCCTTCAACTTATATTTCAATCTTTATATAAGTTATAGTTCCTTTGTTGTTAACTTCTTAGTAAGTAATGGATACATTTTTACCATTTTAATGGCTAATATGCCAATTCTTCTTTTAACATCTTAACAAGATCCAAATCTTTCCTTATGTCTCATACTTCATAATATACTTCCAATATATGTATAATATCCAATATACATAATAATCAACTTCACAAAGAGGTTAAGGTTCATTACCTCAATAATAGCCCAATAATATCCAAGAACTTAAAGTCGTTCCAAGCAAGTCTTAGCTCCAAATCTTTGTGTTCCAAACCACCACAAGTCACCTTTAGAAGTTCCTAACCAACTTCTATTCAAGAATTAACTCCAAAAAGTGAAGAACACCAAAGTTCCATTGTTGCATGCTCTCGGCCAAGGGGTGTTTTTGAGGCTAGGGGTGTGAAATCTTGTCTAACTCTTGGTTAATAATCTTCCTAATACATTAAGGAAGAACACTTATAAGTTTAAGAATTTTTGGATAACATTTGGTTAGGGGAGTGAGCAATTGACGAGAGCAAAAATAAGAAGGAGGGAGAGGGAAATGTTTTCAAGTCTTGAAATATACCAAGTGTGGAAGATTTTCATCAACTAAAGGGGTTTAATAGTACAACCAAGGGTTAGGATTGAAACATGTGTATGGTATAGATTGTTTGTGTAGGTTCCTTTCTCCACTTGTCCTACAAAAGCCATGCAAGACTTTGACCATTTGACTTGCCGACTAATTGCCCCAAAACCGTGTACCACCATGCAAATGCCATGCAAGACTTTTGGCCACTTGTCTTGCCCACTAATTTGGAAAAAAACGTCCAACATGGCTCTTGGGGTGACACATGTCGCCCTCCTATTGGTCCAAAATATTTTATCTCTCGGAAAAATTCCATAATCGTAAAAATATTGAAAACGTAAAATTTCCTTCACAAAGTTCGGAATAATTTTCCGTCGGAAAACAATTCTTTCATTCTTACCCTAATTAGGGTTTATACATACGAACGTACGTCCTTACATACATACTCCGGAACTACGGGGTATAACAAAAGTCATTACTCAAATATAACCATGGGTCTCACGCCCAAAATATCACTCATGCCCGTGGAATCCTTCCTCACTGACGGCAGTCCATGATATAATACAACATCAGTAAGCACACTGAACCTGACAATCATGAGAGTAATGCAATCCTTTTTATCTTTTTAAGTTATACTTTTAACAATGAGACCAACTGTTCCACTTTAAGTCATAAAAACATTGCACCCTTTCATTAATGAAATCACTACCGTTTCAAAACATGAAGGCCGTGCCAGTGCCAGGGTCAACCACCCTCTGTGTTATAATGCAACCTATCATAGGACTATTTCACCCGCAAGGGACTATTTCACCTGCTTAGGTCGTGTGGACCCGCAATGAGTCATCGGTACACGATACTCGCATCACGGATAGCTAATCCATGGCTTATATATATCCCGGGAATTTAACCAGCCCGAGTAAAATACCGACCCGCCGTGAGTGTGTACCACTCACCCCCATAGGGAGCTAACCCATGGTATCCTTGAAATAAGTTGCCGGCCCTTTATGGAGGGACGCGGAGATGTGGAGAAATGACACTTGCACGAATGTCTATATGAGCAACCCATATGCAAGCAAACCAAGACAATAACATGCCTTTCACACTAAGACAAAACCATGCCTTTCCTTTTTACATAAACCAAGACAATACCATGCCTTTACACAAACCAAGACAATTACCATGCCTTCTTTTTACATAAACCAAGACAATACCATGCCTTCCTTTTACATAAACCAAGAGAAATACTTATTCAATCAAGCCAAAATACTATCAAGGCCCAAATAGAATAATTCTCATTTAACAAGCCAAAGTACTTTTCAAGGCACAAATAGAATAATTCTCTTTTAACGAGCCAAAGTACTAAGTACGTACATTCTTTTCAAAAGACTCCTTTTTATGTAAAACCCCAAGATACTAACACCCGTTGTATCAAGGCGTGTCTATTTTTCAAAGTAAGTTACTACAGTTTTAGAAAACTCATTT
Source organism: Przewalskia tangutica (assembly GCA_029844215.1). Classification (NCBI taxonomy): domain Eukaryota; kingdom Viridiplantae; phylum Streptophyta; class Magnoliopsida; order Solanales; family Solanaceae; genus Przewalskia; species Przewalskia tangutica. The sequence goes on from CM056718.1 coordinate 53,520,550, forward strand.
CAAAGCTTGAAACCAAGTAACTTCAAATTTTCACAATCTAGGCAACTTATGCCCATTAATCAAAATAGACAACTTTCTTAACCTTCCATAAAGCCGTTATAACCTACTTCCCATAAAGTCGTTATAACCCTTTATGGTTTTAGACCAATTCATTCCTTTTTATATCCAAGAGACTTACACTTTTAAAACCAAGTATCACATACTTACAAATCAAGTTTCTTAACTTTCAAAATACTTCAAATCTCTTAATATTTAGAAATCAAGTTTCTTCTACTTTTAAATCTCAAGTAACTCACACCTTTAAAACAAGTTACTTCTCTTTAAGTCATGCTATTTCTCCTCTTTTAAATCAATTAAGTATCACTCCTTTTACTCCCTAAAGTCATTATAACAACCTTTAGGTTTTGGAACTAAGGCACTAGACAAAAGATTTGGAAACCACTTCCTTTTCAAGACTCTATGTACTTTAAGTAAAATACTTTCACTTTTGAGAATCCAAACTTCACTAAGGAAATGGATTATAACAACTTACAATTTAAACATCAAAGTACAATCAAGGAAGTATATAGAACAAATTCTATATTAGGCAATCCAAGTACAACCAAGGAATGGATCATTTAAGGAGTAGGACTTACTTTCTTTATCTTAAGGAATCATGCTAGAAGAAGAGGAGATGGTTCACATACCATTTCGGCTTAATCCACAAGCTAAGTAGAATACGACGCACGTAGAATTGTCAACCTATAATGGCCACAACATGACTATCAATTTCTAGCTTCTAACGTAGAATAATACTAAGTATACGGTCTCTTATTCTACGAAAAATCGGGCAGCACCTCCTTTGTTTCTACATACTTTTCCACCTTTTTCAAGGCCCGATAATAAATAACCAACATGCCACATTTAAGGCTCAATACAACAACCAATCAAAGGGGATTACACGCCTTACAATACGTGTTAAATTCTGCCCCACAATTCATACGAAGTAGTTTAATACTCAAAAGCCATTCTCGGCTAACAATAAACCAATCCTAAGTCCTTTCCAATTCTTTTTCAATCCAAGTTCTTAGGTCAAACATGTTATATAGTCATAGACAACTTCAACAACTACAATTTCCTTCTTTATATAACATGTGGCGACTTATACTAATAATCAAATTGAATTGTAATCTTAAGGCTAAACATGCTAGTTTTCGGATTAGGGTTCCAATAGCCAATACACTTATCAAATTTCATACTAAATACCTCATGCTTGCTAATATCCATAACTACAATGATAAGTAAACTTTAATTGCTAAAACGACAAGATTTATACCTTTACAAGCCCTTAAAATTTCCAAGATTCAAAGTCGCTCCTTAGCAATTATTAGCTCCTTTCCTTTACGCTCCAATCCTATATTTGAAGCCTTTAGAAGTTCACAACCAACTTATCTTCCATTTCCAATCCAAAACTAGGAAAACGACTTAGGTTTTCGCCTTGCGACTAACGTGAAATGTCGTTTTTCCGAAATCTTTCTATTGAGATATCCTTAAAAAACCCTTAGGAACCTTGGGTTAAAGTCTTGTGAATAATGGACCAAAACTACAAAAAATTTGTGTGGATTTCTTGCCAAACCCGAGAGCACTATGAAGAACAAGAAATGTTGTGATTTTTTTCTAAGTGTTGGAAGACCTTGTCTTGCTACTAGTGTGTATATATAACACAAGGAAGGGTCAAGATTATAACAAATGTGTGTCTTGAATGAAGAACACTTGGATAATTAGCCAAGTGGACAAGTTGACAAGTCAACAATCTCAAGCTAGCAAGACTTGATCTTTTACATTGGTCAATGACCATTTTACCCTTGAATAATTTCGTCCAAGACCATGTGGGGGAGGTGCCATGTGTCACCCTCCCATTCTTCCATAAAATTCCATAACCCTCGTGGGCCCCGCAAAACGTAAAATTCCTCGGGTGGGGCCCACGTGACCAAATCCGTAAAAATAAATTTCCATAATGTTAATAAGTTCCATACTCTTCAAATAATGCATTTTGAGAATCTAATTCTCAACAACGAACATTTTTCCTTTCCGACGTTCGGAAGATTTTCCGTCGGAAAAACAATTCCTTCTTTCGTACCAATTTCAAGTCTTGATTCCTTACGTACATTCTCTTTTACATGTCGTGGACTTACGGGGTGTAACATTCTTCCCCCCTTAGAAACATTCGTCCCCGAATGTTCTTAGTCGGTTGTCAAGCTATACAAATTCCGACACAGTCTCTATACTATGCCTATCAATAAATACTCCACAAGACCAACGATGCCACACATGGACACCATACACATACGTAAACATATCAATGGACCTTCCATCCACGGTCCCTTCTCACAAAACTCGAAGGTTACAGTCTTATCAAAAACAAGATCTTTAGAGGTTACTTTCTTTTTCCCCGCATAAAGGGATGGCCCTGTCATATTCTAAGTCATGGGACTAACACTACCTGAATCCTTCAGTCGGATTCCTACTCAGCTAACTGACATGTTCCCCCGTGTTACTTCCCTTCTCTGTGGATTCCTAGTCACCAAACTAGTTGGGACATGAACCTATAATCTGCCTAGCTTAGTTTACCAACCGGTGTAAACTCTAATGCTAGTATCATCTCAATCACGAGCACCTATGGACAATGTTACTGAACCTAAGGCATGTGTATCATCATAATTAACCTCCACTCATGGCCTAAAAGGAATTTTTCTCTACGCACATTCCTTACTCGTAACTATAATCACTATAGTTCTTTTAACCCTTGTTCCTTCCTATTCTTACTTGTCATAATTTCTCGTACTTCCAAACTTATTTAGTACACGTACAAAATCTCAAATATTGTTTCTGTTCTCCAATCCTTGGAGTTACTATCCCAACTTGGCCATTATGCTACTTGAATTTCCGCTAAGGCTCTTCTCGGCTCTTACGACCTGGTTCCGGTGGAACGCATCCACGAACTCGTACAACGATTAACTAGACTTGGGCCTGGCATCCTCGTGACCCTATCACAAAGCGGGACCATATCCAACTGACATCACCCCATTTCATACTACCGGTTGACCCGAGATGAGTCCATAACCCGACCCATCATCACACTTAACTTCTCATTCTTAGTCTGCAATAAATCTCTCTCTTATCTCAAGGTACTTCTTATCCTATCCTCCTATTCACTAGAGGTTCGTCACATAGGCCAAAGTATTTCTACTGTACATTCTTCCCTATTGGTCTTACACTGTTATGGGGCAATTACAACTTGTGAACTCTACACAACTATAGTCTCAGTTCACTTACCATTCTTGTCAACATTCTTAACTTTTCACTTTACTAATCAAAGTATCCCTACCTCTGGGGGTACTATCACTTACAATTTCTAGAAACAAAGGGAAAACATATATGCTAGGGAGAAATCTGAATCTATCAATGCACGTATGATTCAAAAGAATCGAGATATACCTGTGACCCCATGCGATGTTGCCTCCTGATCCTGCCCCGTAGCCACGTCATCTATGCGGTTCGAAGGACCGCCAGAACTATAAACTCCACCCTGACCTCTACCATGGCTAGCTAACATCTGAACACCCTGCCATGGGGGACGCATAACTGTGGAGGAAAGGGAACTAACCACCGGCCTCATAGGCTGAGCCACCTCACCAGTGCTCTTTCTAAAAGGACATACCCTCAGTATATGGCCCGGACGGCCACAATAAAAACAAACACCTGTGCCATGACGACATTTCCCCAAATGACGCTTACTACATCAGAAACACTGAGGAATAGGTGGCCTCGACTGAGAAAATCCTCTGCTTCTCTGAGAACTTCGAACCCTGGAGCTCGGACCGGCTCCTAAATACCTGGTGGGGTCAAATCTCCCACCTATGAGCTGCGTGGGTATGTACTGGGTAGGCTGGGAAGAATATCTCACTCGCTGCTGATTCAACTCGTCCAAAAAATCACCGGATAACCAACCGGTCTAGCCCTCTTACGCTGATTTTCGCGTTGGCCCTCTACCCTCTGTACACCCGCTTGTACTGGCCGAATAACCTCCTGCTGATGAAAATGTAGCACCGCTATCTTGGTCAATAACATAACTGCTTCCCTTATGACCCTATAGTCCTCCGCTAACTGAGAAACTGGAGGCTCTGGTGCTGGGGCCACAAAACCTGGCGCAGAAGAACTCACCGACTGCGGCACAATATCCGGCATACCCTGGGCATGAGCCCTATCAACTCTCTGAGTCTGACTGGTAGCTCCTGCTACTCCTTTGCCCTTCTGGGTGACTGTTGCCCTCCTTGGAGGCATAGCTGTAACACAAAAATACGTCAGAGAGGAATTATCTTAACAACACAGCTTTATGGCACGATCTCAGAGTGAGAAGAATAGAAACCAACTCCTAAATGTCCTGTAGCCTCCTGTTTATGGGTGTGGCGCGCAACACACCGATAATCAAGACTCTACTAGACACGGTCTGTAGACATTCCGAGGACTGACTGCTCTAATACCACTCTGTCACGCCCCGAACCCCGGGACCATGACTAGTGCCCTACCTGGGCACCCTTCTACCTAACTGACACAAGTAAACTGCGGAATATAAATAACACCTCATTTTTTTTAAAACCAACATACGTGCAAGGGCGAAGCCGACAAGGCTGCCATACAATATACATAATTAAAAGACACTACACTGTACATGAGTCTAATCCCACATATGAATACAAACCTCTAAGAGTTTTACTGAACTATGACGGGATAAAGCCCATTGCACCCATAACGTACAAAAGCACATGCATGAAGGATCTATACCAAAAAGATAAACTCCTGAACAAATGGAGCTATCAAAAAAAACTATGAGCAGGGTCCTACACCTGCAGATCACCAAATCACATTACCTAAACTGCGGCATGAACGCACTTCAAGGAGGTCATTACGAAGAATGTACCAAGTATGTGAAACAGTAAATACTGTAATGAAATCATAATAGTCTAACAAAACATGAGACATGTATGATAGCCAACCTACAGTACACAATACATAAGAAGTCATATCAAGTCAGGGACGCATGCCCTCAAAGTCATTACTCAAATATAACCATGGGTCTCACGCCCAAAATATCACTCATGCCCGTGGAATCCTTCCTCACTGCCGGCAGTCCATGATATAATACAACATCATTAAGCACACTGAATCTTGCAATCATGAGAGTAATGCAATCCTTTTTATCTTTTTAAGTTATACTTTTAACAATGAGACCAATTGTTCCACTTTAAGTCATAAACACACTGCACCCTTTCATTAATGAAATCACTACCGTTTCAAAACATGAAGGCCGTGCCAGTGCCAGGGTCAACCACCCTCTGTGTTATAATGCAACCTGTCACGACCCGACCCCGGGCCCGCGACTGGTGCCCTACCTGGGCACCCTTACAGGTATACATCAGAGAAAATCAGCGGAACATACATGAAACTTATAAAATAAATCAACAGTAATAAAACAACAGGTTAGCCGATAGGGCTACCTTCCTGAACGTACATACATAAACGAAGCAGTTGCCTCCTTTCCTTTACAAACTGACCCACAAAATGTGACTACAGACCTCTAAGAATTACAACTGCGGTGGGACAGGGCCCCGCCATACCCCTGAATGTACATAAGTCTACCATATCAGGGAAACCGTACCAAAAGATAAGCCTCCGGAGTGAAAGGAGCTTCTTTCCAAAAACTGAACAGAGATCCTAAGAGCAAGGATCACCAACTGGGTACCTATAACTGCGGCATGAACGCGACTTCAGAAGTCGCATAACAAACCGAGTATGGAAACGAAATAAAATGCAATAACCAAATCGTATTCAGATAAAAGAATGTCCTTTAACTCCAAATCAATCATATATTAACCGCTCCTTTCCTTCTTTCAATAAAATTAACAACATATTCATACCTACATACTTAAGAGTTTAATTCGTCTTTTTCACATAACTTACATATCTTACATAACATAATCCAGGCCCATTATGGAGGACTTCTTATTTGGGAGCTTACTTTGATTATCCATACGTGATAACGTAATCCGCCCATTTGCGGACACGGTGTACTCATAAATCATGTGGCATAATCCGCCCGCGCTGTGGGGCTCGGTGTCTTGTGGAATCATGTAGCATAATCCGCCCGCCGCGGCTCGGTGTCTTGTGGAATCATGTAGCATAATCCGCCCGCTGTGGGGCTCGGTGTAAGATGACGTAACGCCTATGTGAAGGCTCGGGTAATATGGCGTAATCCGCCTATGTGTAGGCTCGGTGTATTTCATAACGTAATCCGCCTATTCGTAGGCTCCTGTATTTCATAACGTAATCCGCCTATTCGTAGGCTCCTGTATTTCATAACGTAATCCGCCTATTTGTAGGCTCGGTGTGATTTTCCTTACATAACATTTTTAAACCATCTTTTCACTTCTTCTTAAGTCGTCATAACAACTTCCCATAAAGCTATTATAACAACCATTCATTTTAGAGAACTTATGTCACTTTTATTCTTACAACATTTAGGAAAACGGATCCAAAGATACTACGCACATACATACTTAAAAAGAATCGACGCTTAAAACTTCATAATCCTTAAAAGACAATCAAAGTTCTTAGTCTTCAAACTTCATAACATACTTCCTTTAAAGCCCAATTACTTATACAAAAACATATAAAGTTCCATACCTTCCCAAAACCAAGTAATTCATTCCCTTAAAATCATATAAATTCAAGTCATTTTCGAACATAAAATCCACTTACTTACTTTAAACAAGTCAAGACACATAGCCTTTAAATCAAATCTCATAACTTCCTAACCGTTCTTACCAACGTCTCCCATAAGACCTAGTAAGGACTTAGGACAATTTAAACATACTCTTAACTTAGATTCAACAATGTAAATACTTCTTAACTTCTAAGAGTAGAAGGAATCTTGAAATACTATCACATGGAGATTTCATACGTAGGATCATGCCAAAGAAAGAAGAGGTTCACATACCTCGCGACGACTAGCGACAAGTTGCAAAAAGGCTCCAAAGTACTTAAACCTATAATGGCCACAATCGTCCATTAACCTCTTAATTCAAACGTAGAATATTCTAAGTGCTAAGTCGCTAAATTCTACGGAAAATCGGACAACACCTCCTTTGTTTCTACTCACTTTGCCACCTTTTCAAGGCGAAATACAATAACCAAACAGCCCCAATTGGCTCACAACAATAAAGAAGGTAGTCCAATACAAATGAATAACTAAATGCCCCAATTGGCTCACAATTTAGAAAGTAGTCCAAATTCGACCACCCAGAGTTCAACCATACCAATACTTATCAAATTTCCATTTCAATCCAATTTGTTAATCATAACATGATATCAAGTCGCATTTGGTTAAAACTACCACAATCTTCAAATCAATAACATGCGACGATTCTAATAACGACTAAATTGAAATCCAACTTAACATGGCTTACATTACATTCGATTTCCAATGCTACAATCAATCCACAATCCTTATAAACTTCTACATATCAACTTCATGCTAGCAACACGTAAAGCTAACAACAACAATATAAATATATAATCTTGTAACACATTAAAGGACAAAATTATACCTCAACGAATCTTAATCCGATTCCAATCCGAAGTCGCTCCTAGTAGTTTAGAACCTCTCCATGACACTTCAATCCGCTCGTTGAGACCCTTAGAACCATACCAACAACTTTCCTTCAACTTCCAATCCAAAACCTAGAAAGACCCTTAGGTTTTCGTTTTGCGACTAACAGTAAACTATTTTTTTCCAAGATTTCTCTATTGAGATACACTTACATAACACTCATGAACCTTGGTTTAAAATGTGGGGCTAAATGGACAAGAAACAAATTTTTTTCCTTCTTTGAGAGCTAGAACCCGAGAGCTCCTTTTGTTGTTCATCCAATTCTCTTGAAATTTTTGGCTAAGTATGGGACTAGTTTCACTACTAGTATACATATATAACATAATGGAGGGTTAAGATAGGAACAATTGGGTGGTTTGGATGATCTCTTAACAAATATCAAGACTTGTGGGACCTTGACTTAGTCAAACTTCTCAAGCTAATCAACTTGCAAGACTTGCCATCTAGGACTATGGTCAATGACCATATTGGCCATGCCAATTTCGTCCAAGGCATCTATAAGGGGGGGTGACACGTGTCGCCCTCCCATTCGTCACAATAATACGTTTTCCGACAATTCCATAATTCCGTTAATTTTTTTACAAGTCTCAAATTTAACACTTGTGAGTTCTTACGTACGTTCTTAAAACATGTCCTGCAATTACGGGGTGTAACATTCTTCCCCCCTTAGAAACATTCGTCCTCGAATGTTCTTTCGGAGTCAAACTTATAATTAGCGACATAGTTTCCTTTCACAACCCCGACATACCAACAATGCCACACATGGCCCTAATACCTCGCACACGCATATCTGTCCATCATAAGCCCAAACGAGGTTACCTTTTCGTACTTCCAACTCCTTCTAACATACATACATAACTTCAATATTATCCGTTCTTAATACTTAAACATAAAATAACCTTATCATGCATACAGATCTGTAAAGGGTCAAGATATACTGATTCATATAGCGGTTCAAAGGACCGCTAAAATGGAAACTTCCACCACGACTCGCCACTACCGGCTGGATGAACATCCTGCCTAGCTACTGAAGGCGAAGAACCCGCAACTGATCCGGTAGACTTTTCTATCCCTTCTGCAACTCTCCTACTAGGACAATCCTTCAACATATGGCCCTGACGGCCACAGGAAAAACAGGCACCAGTAGCACGACGACATTCCCCATGGTGATGCCGACCACACTGTGAACATTGAGGGAAGAGGGGCCCACCGCCTGTAACCCATGCGCAGATACGAATCCAAGCCTCGAGCTCGACCGGCCCCGACTACCCGGCCGATCTAACCTCCGCCAGAAAATCGGGAAGGAGCACTCGTCTTGCCGAATCAGACCTAGCTCTTCCGAGGCTCTCCGCCTTGAAAATCACCTCAACCCTCGCTGCCCCGCCTCTTGGCCGGGCTTTCGCCTGGTCGGTCCTCTCTCTCTCGCCCTCGATCCTCGTGCATAAGTGCAGATCTCCGCAATATCTATTCTCGTGAAGGCTACTCCTGTGCAAGCAAGAATCATATAACGGTCTAGCCCCATAACATAGCGATGAACTCTATCAGCCATGTTAGCCACAATAGTATGCGCATGTCTGGCCAAGGAGTCAAACTCCAAGTTATACTCCCTGATAGTCCTCCCGTTCTGCCTCAAGGTCAAGAATCTGTCTACCCGGGCTCTCCTCATCTCAGGAGGCAAAAAGTGATCCATGAAGGCCTCAGAACTCCTCCTAAACACCGGAAGAGCATCATCACCTCTTGAAAGCAACCACGACTAAACCGGTTCAACGCGATATCGCAGAACCCAGAGGAGGCTAGCGTAATGCACTCGTCTCTGAAGCCCTAAGAACTCGCGTGGTCCGTCAGAGTCGCCGAATGAACTCCTGCGAATCCTCATCGGACCTCGAACCATAAAACTCGTGGATGACATCCTAGAAAATCCCTAATCCGCAAACCGCTGGGGCTGCCGCTTGCGCGCCGCCCGACTACTATATTTGGTCAATAATCGGACCGCCTCCCGTAGACTCTATACTTAGCACCCGGCCGCGAATCGAGGCTCGTGCAGGAACCTCTGGAGCTACCGCCGCCTCGCCTTCTAATCGCGGCGTGGCTGAACTCGCCACCCGCCTACTACCTCGGGCATATTCTGCGCCCGACTCGTAACTCTGCTGACCATCGCGCCTCTGCCGCCGCTTTGCCCTTCGGCCCCGGTCGCTTCCGCGAGGCATAGCTGATTCACATACATAAGAATACGTCGAGACGGATCAACCTATTAATACAATTTCTACCGCACGATCTCGAGTGAGAAGAATGGAAACTAATCCTAAATGTCCCGTAGCCTCCGATTATAGATGTGGTGCACAACACACCGATAATCAAGACTCTACTAGACACGGTCAGACACTTTCCGAGGACTAATCGCTCGATACCACTTTTGTCACGACCACCCGGCTCGCGATCGTGCCCTACCCGGGCACCCTTACAGTATACATCGAGAAAATCAGCGAACATACATGAAACTTATAAAATAAAACAACGGTTAGCCGATAGGGCTACCTTCCCGAACGATATACATAAACGAAGCGGTTGCCTCCTTTCTTTACAAATCGACCCACAAAATGTGACTACAGACTTAAGAATTACAATCGGCGGACAGGGCCCGCCACACCCCGGAATGTACATAAGTCTACCATATCAGGGAAACAGTACCAACAGATAAGCCTCCAGAGTGAAATGAGCTTCTTTCCAACCACTGAACAGAGATCCTAAGAGCACGGATCACCAACCTGGGTACCTATAACCTGCGGGCATGAACGCCGGGCGGGTCAAGATAACAAAAATTTAGTATGGAATGTAAATAAAATGCAATAACCAAATCGTATTCAGATAAAAGAATGTCCTTTAACTCACGAAATCAATCATATATTAACTGCCTTTCCTTCTTTCAATAAAATTAACAACATATTCATACATACATACTTAAGAGTTTAATTCACTTTTTCACATAACTTACATATCTTACATAACATAATCCGACCCATTATGGAGGACTTCTTATTTGGGAGCTTACTTTGATTATCCATACGTGATAACGCATCCGCCCATTTGCGACACGGTGTACTCATAAATCATGTGGCATAATCCGCCCGCTGGGCTCGGTGTCTTGTGGAATCATGTAGCATAATCCGCCCGCTTTGTGGGGCTCGGCATCGTGGAATCATGTAGCATAATCCGCCCGCCCGGGGCTCGGTGCATTGTGGAATCATGTAGCATAATCCGCCCGCTGTGGCCTCGGTGTAAGATACGTAACCCGCCTATGTGAAGGCTCGGGGTAATATGGCGTAATCCGCCTATGTGTAGGCTCTGTATTTCATAACGTAATCCGGCCTATTCGTAGGCTCGGTGTATTTCATAACGTAATCCGGCCTATTCGTAGGCTCGGTGTATTTCATAACTTAATCCGGCCTATTTGTAGGCTCGGTGTGATTTTCCTTACATAACATTTTTAAACCATCTTTTCACTTCTTCTTAAGTCGTCATAACAACTTCCCATAAAGCTATTATAACAACCATTCATTTTAGAGAACTTATGTCACTTTTATTCTTACAACATTTAGGAAAACGGGATCCAAAGATACTACGTACATACATACTTAAAAAGAATCGTATCGCTTAAAACTTCATAATCCTTAAAAGACAATCAAAGTTCTTAGTCTTCAAACTTCATAACATACTTCCTTTAAAGCCCAATTACTTATACAAAAACATATAAAGTTCCATACCTTCCCAAAACCAAGTAATTCATTCCCTTAAAATCATATAAATTCAAGTCATTTTCGAACATAAAATCCACTTACTTACTTTAAACAAATCAAGACACATAGCCTTTAAATCAAATCTCATAACTTCCTAACCGTTCTTACCAACGTCTCCCATAAGACCTAGTAAGGACTTAGGACAATTTAAACATACTCTTAACTTAGATTCAACAATGTAAATACTTCTTAACTTCTAAGAGTAAGGAATCTTGAAATACTATCACATGGAGATTTCATACGTAGGATCATGCCAAAGAAAGAAGAGGTTCACATACCTCGCGACGACTAGCGACAAGTTGCAAAAAGGCTCCAAAGTACTTCAACCTATAATGGCCACAATACGTCCATTAACCTCTTAATTCAAACGTAGAATATTCTAAGTGCTAAGTCGCTAAATTCTATGGAAAATCGGACAAAGACCTCCTTTGTTTCTACTCACTTTGCCACCTTTTCAAGGCGAAATACAATAACCAAACAGCCCCAATTGGCTCACAACAATAAAGAAGGTAGTCCAATACAAATGAATAACTAAATGACCCCAATTGGCTCACAATTTAGAAAGTAGTCCAAATTCGACCACCTAGAGTTCAACCATACCAATACTTATCAAATTTCCATTTCAATCCAATTTGTTAATCATAACATGATATCAAGTCGCATTTGGTTAAAACTACCACAATCTTCAAATCAATAACATGCGACGATTCTAATAACGACTAAATTGAAATCCAACTTAACATGGCTTACATTACATTCCGATTTCCAATGCTACAATCAATCCACAATCCTTATAAACTTCTACATATCAACTTCATGCTAGCAACACGTAAAGCTAACAACAACAATATAAATATATAATCTTGTAACACATTAAAGGACAAAATTATACCTCAACGAATCTTAATCCGATTCCAATCCGAAGTCGCTCCTAGTAGTTTAGAACCTCTCCATGACACTTCAATCCGCTCGTTGAGACCCTTAGAACCATAACAACAACTTTCCTTCAACTTCCAATCCAAAACCTAGAAAGACCCTTAGGTTTTCGTTTTGCGACTAACCCGTAAACTATTTTTTTCCAAGATTTCTCTATTGAGATACACTTACATAACACTCATGAACCTTGGTTTAAAATGTGGGGCTAAATGGACAAGAAACAAATTTTTTTCCTTCTTTGAGAGCTAGAACCCGAGAGCTCCTTTTGTTGTTCATCCAATTCTCTTGAAATTTTTGGCTAAGTGTGGGACTAGTTTCACTACTAGTATACATATATAACATAATGGAGGGTTAAGATAGGAACAATTGGGTGGTTTGGATGATCTCTTAACAAATATCAAGACTTGTGGGACCTTGACTTAGTCAAACTTCTCAAGCTAATCAACTTGCAAGACTTGCCATCTAGGACTATGGTCAATGACCATATTGGCCATGCCAATTTCGTCCAAGGCATCTATAAGGGGGGGTGACACGTGTCGCCCTCCCATTCGTCACAATAATACGTTTTCCGACAATTCCATAATTCCGTTAAATTTTTTACAAGTCTCAAATTTAACACTTGCGAGTTCTTACGTACGTTCTTAAAACATGTCCTGCAATTACGGGGTGTAACACAACCTATCATAGGACTATTTCACCCGCAAGGGACTATTTCACCCGCTTAGGTCGTGTGGACCCGCAATGAGTCATCGGTACACGATACTCGCATCACGGATAGCTAATCTATGGCTTATATATATCCCGGGAATTTAACCCGTCCGAGTCAAATACCGACCCGCTGTGAGTGTGTACCACTCACCCCCATAGGGAGCTAACCCATGGTATCCTTGAAACAAGTTGCCGGCCCTTTATGGAGGGACGCGGATATGTGGAGATATGACACTTGCACGAATGTCTATATGAGCAACCCATATGCAAGCAAACCAAGACAATAACATGCCTTTCACACTAAGACAAAATCATGCCTTTCCTTTTTACATAAACCAAGACAATACTATGCCTTTACACAAACCAAGACAATTACCATGCCTTCTTTTTACATTAACCAAGACAATACCATGCCTTCTTTTTACATAAACCAAGAGAAATACTTATTCAATCAAGCCAAAATACTATCAAGGCACAAATAGAATAATTCTCATTTAACAAGCCAAAGTACTTTTCAAGACACAAATAGAATAATTCTCTTTTAACGAGCCAAAGTACTACGTACGTACATTCTTTTCAAAAGACTCCTTTTTATGTAAAACCCCAAGATACTAACACCCGTAGTATCAAGGCGTGTCTATTTTTCAAAGTAAGTTACTACACTTTTAGAAAACTTATTTCAAAGCTTGAAACCAAGTAACTTCAAATTTTCACAATCTAGGCAACTTATGCCCATTAATCAAAATAGACAACTTTCTTAACCTTCCATAAAGCCGTTATAACCTACTTCCCATAAAGCCGTTATAACCCTTTATGGTTTTAGACCAATTCATTCCTTTTTATATCCAAGAGACATACACTTTTAAAACCAAGTATCACATACTTACAAATCAAGTTTCTTAACTTTCAAAATACTTCAAATCTCTTAATATTTAGAAATCAAGTTTCTTAACTTTAGAAATCAAGTTTCTTCTACTTTTAAATCTCAAGTAACTCACACCTTTAAAACAAGTTACTTCTCTTTAAGTCATGTTATTTCTCCTCTTTTAAATCAATTAAGTAAATCACTCCTTTTACTCCCTAAAGTCATTATAACAACTTTTAGGTTATAGAACTAAGGCACTAGCCAAAAGATTTGGAAACCACTTCCTTTTCAAGACTCTATGTACTTTAAGTAAAATACTTTCACTTTTGAGAATCCAAACTTCACTAAGGAAATGGATTATACCAACTTACAATTTAAACATCAAAGTACAATCAAGGAAGTATATAGAACAAATTCTATATTAGGCAATCCAAGTACAACCAAGGAATGAATCATTTAAGGAGTAGGACTTACTTTCTTTATCTTAAGGAATCATGCTAGAAGAAGAGGAGATGATTCACATACCTTTTCGGCTTAATCCACAAGCTAAGTCGAATACGCCGCACGTAGAATTGTCAACCTATAATGGCCACAACATGACTATCAATTTCTAGCTTCTAACGTAGAATAATACTAAGTATAGGTCTCTTATTCTACGGAAAATTCGGCAGCACCTCCTTTGTTTCTACATACTTTTCCACCTTTTTCAAGGCCTGATAATCAATAACCAACATGCCACATTTAAGGCTCAATACAACAACCAATCAAAGAGGATTACACGCCTTACAATACGTGTAAAATTCTGCCCCACAATTCATACGAAGTAGTTTAATACTCAAAAGCCATTCTCGGCTAACAATAAACCAATCCTAAGTCCTTTCCAATTCTTTTTCAATCCAAGTTCTTAGGTCAAACATGTTATATAGTCATAGACAACTTCAACAACTACAATTTCCTTCTTTATATAACATGTGACGACTTATACTAATAATCAAATTAAATTGTAATCTTAAGGCTAAACATGCTAGTTTTCAGATTAGGGTTCCAATAGCCAATACACTTATCAAACTTCATACTAAATACCTCATGCTTGCTAATATCCATAACTACAATGATAAGTAAACTTTAATTGCTAAAACGACAAAATTTATACCTTTACAAGCCCTTAAAATTTCCAAGATTCAAAGTCGCTCCTTAGCAATTCTTAGCTTCTTTCCTTTACGCTCCAATCCGCTATTTGAAGCCTTTAGAAGTTCACAACCAACTTCTCTTCCATTTCCAATCCAAAACTAGGAAAACGACTTAGGTTTTCGCCTTGCGACTAACGTGAAACGTCGTTTTTCTGAAATATTTCTATTGAGATATCCTTACAAAACCCTTAGGGACCTTGGATTAAAGTCTTGTGAATAATGGACCAAAACTACAAAAAATTTGTGTGGATTTCTTGCCAAACCCGAGAGCACTATGAAGAACAAGAAATGTTGTGATTTTTTTCTAAGTGTTGGAAGACCTTGTCTTGCTACTAGTGTGTATATATAACACAAGGAAGGGTCAAGATTATAACAAATGTGTGGCTTGGATGAAGAACACTTGGATAATTAGCCAAGTGGACAAGTTGACAAGTCAACAATCTCAAGCTAGCAAGACTTGATCTTTTACATTGGTCAATGACCATTTTACCCTTGAATAATTTCGTCCAAGACCATGTGGGGGAGGTGCCACGTGTCGCCCTCCCATTCGTCCATAAAATTCCATAACCCTCGTGGGCCCCGCAAAAAATATAAAATTCCTCGGGTGGGCCCCACGTGACCAAATCCGTAAAAATAAATTTTCATAATGTTAATAAGTTCCATACTCTTCAAATAATGCATTTTGAGAATCCAATTCTCAACAACGAACATTTTTCCTTTCCGACGTTCGGAAGATTTTCCGTCGGAAAAACAATTCCTTCTTTCGTACCAATTTCAAGTCTTGATTCCTTACGTACATTCTCTTTTACATGTCCTGGACTTACGGGGTGTAACAAGAATAATCAACTCTTATTCTTCACTTTTGCTTAGGAAATTTCGAGACTTAGAGCTAAGGAAAGGATAAGAGAGGTTGAAGAATATAGATATTTGTGAGATTAAGTCTTCAAGACTTGAACATATAATGTGTGCACAAGCCAAGTGGATGGGGGACACACTTGTCCACTTGTATGAAAAATATCTCCCACACTTAGTCATACACCCAATATTTTCGATAGCCTCCCTTCACAATATCAACACTTAATTAATCCACACTAATTCCTTCACAAAATATTAATCCAACACTTAGCCAAATCATAGTATTTTCGATGGAAACCCCCCACTCCCCCCCCCCCCCCCCTAAAATTGTGAAAGTTTCAATTGGCTCATATTCTTAATCCCAAGATTTAACAATATTATCCATAATCCATAGCTCTATTTGGAAAGAATTCAACCACTAATATTAATTCTCGTCGTCATATTTTTTCAAAATTTTTCCATAAGAAAATGTAATTATACTTTTCTTACAACCTTCCAATCTTATTTCCTTACGTACATTCTCATATTAATTCCTTGGAATTACAGGGTGTAACATCCTTCCCCCCTTAGAAACATTCGTCCCGAATGTTCATAACAGGTTTCAAGCTAAATAGATAACGACATTGTTACACCCCGTAATTCCAGGACATGTATAAGAGTGTAGACGGGAGAACACAAGACTTAAAAATTTGAACGAAAGAAGAATTCGTTATTCTTAAGGAAATCTTCCGAACCTCGGGAAAGAGAAGTGTTTGTTAATGAGAATTGGGTTCTCGAATTTGTTAATTGAGACGTTTAGAATTTATCGGAATTATGGAAGTTTATTTACAGAGTTGGATACGTGGGGCCCACCCGAGAAATTTTACGTTTTTGTGGGGCCCACGAGGTTTTTGATATTTTGACCAATTATGAAAATTTCGGGAAATGGAATATTATAGACCAATAGGAGGGCGACACGTGTCACCCTCCACATGGTCATATGAGACGAAAATGACAAGAAAGAGTAGCCAAGATGAGCTTGATATTATTGACCAAGTCTTAGGGTCAAGTTTCAAGCTTTAGTCATCCAAATCTTGGCCACACATTTGGTCCAATCCTGTTACACCCCGTAATTTCAGTACATGTTTATAAGAACGTACGTAAGAACTCAAAAATGTTAAGATTTGAGACTAGTAAAAATTTATCGGAATTATGGAAATGTCGGAAAACGAAATATAGCGACGAATGGGAGGGTGACACGTGTCACTCCCCCCTTGGTTGTTCTTGGTCGAATTAGACCATGGGTAGAAAGGTCATTTGACCAAAGTAAAGATGAACAAGTCTTGCAAGCTAGAGCTTGATTTATTTGACTAAGTCAAAGAGCCAATTGACTTGATCTTTTAAGTGAAATGCAACCAAGCCACACATTTGTTCAAATCTAGACCCTCCATGTTGTTATATAATCACACTAAGTAGCAAGACAAGGCTTTTTACACTTAGAAAAATTTGAAAACATTGAAGACCTCATTGTGAGCTCTCGGGTTTGATGTCCATCCAACAAGATTTTTTTTTATTTGTGGTTCAATAATCCCAATACTTTAAACCAAGGTTCCTAAGGGTATTGTAAGGTTATCTCAATAGAAAGATCCCGGAAAAGTGTCGTTTTTGCATTAGTCGCAAGGTGAAAACCTAAGTCGCTTTCATAAGTTTGGATTGGAAATTGAAGGAAAGTTGTTTGTGAACTTCTAAGGGATTCAAGTGGCAGATTGGAGTGTCAAGGAGAGGAGCTAAGTTGCTAAGGAGAGACTTCGGATCTTGAAGTTGGATTAAGGCTTGTCAAGGTAACAATCTTGTTCTCTTGGTGTTATAAGATTACATATTGTTATAGTTATACATTTTACCAATCATGAGATATATGTATTGGAGATTTATAAGTGTTATGGATATTGGAAACCTAAATCCGAAATGACCTTGTTAGCCATTTGAAATTGAAATACAATTTGGTCGATAATTAGAATCGTCGCATGTTATCTAATTGAAGATTGTAGTTGTTATAATCGATTGCGGATATATAACATGTTAGACTAAACAAATTGGATTGAGAAATAATTGGAAAAGACTTTGTCTTGTTGTACCTCAATTGTCGAGAATGACATTGTCTTTTGGACTAGTTTGATATCAATTGTGGGGCAGAATTTTACACGTCTTGTTAGGCGTGTAATCCCCTTTTGTTAGCTACATTGTTGAGCCTTAAATGTGGCATGTTTAGTTATTGAATTCGGGCCTTGAAAAAGGTGGAAAATTATGTAGAAACAAAGGAAGTGTTGTCCGATTTTCCATAGAATTTGGTGACTTTACACTTAGAATATTCTACGTTTGAAGCTAGAAGTTAATAGACGTATTATGGTCATTACAGGTTGACATACTACGTATGGCATATTGGACATAGCAAGTGGATTGAACCGAAGAGGTATGTGGAACTTTTCTTATCTCTTGAGCATGAGTAGTTATAAATGTATAGTACGGTAGACGTACGAGCTTTAAATGAATTCAGTTTCATTTGGTATCCTTGACTTGTTTTTAGAATGTCCAAGTTGGTTGAGTTAGAAAATTAACTCATTTTTTTTTAAAATGATAAGAATGCCTTAGTGTCTAAAGCATAAAGTTAGTATAACGGCTTTATGGGAAGTTAGTTATAATAACTTTATGAAAAGTTAAAAGAATGGTTTACTCTAGTGATGTAAATAAAGATAAATGACTTGAAATGAAGAAAGACAAATTGATTTGAAGGCATCAATTGCTTAAAGTTTTAAAGCAAAAAGTCACTTGATTTAGAATCCTATAAATGTATATTCTAAAAGGTATTGTGACTTAATTAAGCTGGCAGTGGAAGAGCAGAAATTGACACATCCATGGACCTAAAGAACAGCTTACGAGATGCCATAGAAAGGAGTTAGAGAGAAGTTTCTCTCACTAAGGAAAACGCTCTCAACGTTTTTTCCTTGGTTTCTCTTTCGGTATGTCCGTCTCCCTCTAAAATTAACCATTGTTTCTTCACTAATCGAAGCTTAATGTTCATGACATGAAAAATACTAAGTGTTATACTCGCTCTAGCAATGATTCCGGAGGTTTCGGAGGATCTACGAAGTCTAGAACCAAGAAAAAAAAAAGAACGGTGGAAGCCCAACCATAGTTGAGGAAAACTTAATTCCGGCAATTTCGGATCCCACGGTGTTAGTACATGTTCCGCCTGATTTGCGCATTCCACTAGAGAATGTGGTGGATGATTTTACGCTGTAAAGGATACATGAATGGGGAAAAATTATAGAAATCGAGAGCTTGGATATAAGTGAGTTCGAAGGTGGAAAGTTTCATGTTCCTTCAGCCATCAATCCGGGAATGATTTCTCCTAATACTACTCCAGAAGTGGCTACAATTGATGACTGTAACACTGTCCACAAGCCTATTGGAAAAGACTCTTCCGAATCTCCCGGCAATGGTAGGGAAATTCAGATAGCTAAAGACACTCCTTTCTCTTCTAAGGATGCCGATTCTACCACGGGTCAATTGGTTAGCTCCGGGACCATAACGGAAGAGCATGGCAACCACGACACTAATACAAGCTCTTCACATCCTGGAAACTTGCTCAGGCAAGCCGAAAAATTTAGAGAATCAGGGCCAGGAATTGCAATCGACAAAACAATGCATGATGGTATCCTCGGGTCAAAACCGGGTCAGGGTACGGGTCAAATGGCTATGGCGGGCCAGGAGGGAGTCCATGGGTCTAAGAATATTACCGGTATTCATGGTTCAATGATAGTTAGGAGAACCGAAGGGCCATCTACCCCCAAGGAGCCTAGTTACTCTCCAAACTTTAATACCGCGGGAACCAAAGAGTCACACTTTAATACCGCGGGAACCAAAGAGTCACCTCATTTATTAGGGCTACAACCTTCGAATTCATTAAGTGTTACTAATGAGTCTTTTCCTACTTTAGCCAGCTTGCTTAGCGGTCTCCAACACAAGAATCTCAATAGCTCATTTGCCTTTACTTCTTCCTTGGGTATGGGAAACGTTAATGACAATCCCCCTCTCTCATCTTCTACCTCTTCAATTCTCCCCGAAATCCTAGATGACACAACCCCACTTCCCTCCCAACCATCAATACCACCCGGAATACATGAAAATTTCCCTACTCTTCCAAATGACACACTCATC
Organism: Przewalskia tangutica; assembly: GCA_029844215.1. Classification (NCBI taxonomy): domain Eukaryota; kingdom Viridiplantae; phylum Streptophyta; class Magnoliopsida; order Solanales; family Solanaceae; genus Przewalskia; species Przewalskia tangutica. The sequence continues at coordinate 53,540,803 of CM056718.1, forward strand.
CTATCTCCTAAAGCGGGTCCGAGCTCTATTCCCTCTAACCATTTCCCTCATCCTACACCTCACGTAAAACCTACTGATAATTTGCCCACAAAGGATTTTAAAGACCAACATGAGACTCCACCCGTTGATGCAACAAATAATGAATTACCCCCGTACCAACGCAAAGGTTCCATTCCGCCTAAGAAGACTTATGCGGGAGTCTTTGCGGGACCAGACTTGAAGCAAAGGGCATGAAGTTATAATTTATTGAACAACAAGGAGAAGATGTGGAACTTGAAGCTACAGATGAAGTCCCCTTCATTGAAACCTGGGAATATTGCCTAATAGGGTGCTTCACGGGTCCTTTCCCGGGAAGAGAGACATTGAATTCTATTATGAAGGAATGGGGAGTGAAGTGTCGTATCATCCCGTATGGCAAAGGATGGACAATTTTCAAATTCATGACGAAAGAAGAACGCACAAATGTACTTCATGGAGGCCCATACATGGTCTTCGGTAAAACTATGATGCTAAAACCTATTAATAAGGGAGTTTTATTAACCGATGATTTATTCACGGACATCCCAATATGGATCACTTTCCATGACATCCCACTCTCGATTTGGAGTGCAACAGGCCTTAGCAAGATTGCTTCGCGTGTAGGGAAGCCTCTATACACGGATCAATATACTAAGGAGAGGTCAAAAATGAATTATGCAGGAGTCTTAGTGGAAGTAGACGTTAGCAAAGAACCGGTTATGGAATTTGGTGTCAAACTTCCCGACAATAAAAGGTATACCCAAAAGGTGAATTATGAGAACTACACGGATTTTTGCTATCATTGTGCGTATTTTGGACACAATCACTTGAAATGTAGAAAACGGACGCATGATATCAATGCTCAAGTAGCCCAGAAAAACCGCAATCCATTGGTACCTCCAAGCAATGGCGGAGTTTCTACAAGTTCGGGTGCTGACACTGCTACGGGTAAAACCGGCCCTCCTTGTCCTGATCCGCCACCTTGTCAGCATCCCGTAGGTAGTGAAAACTTGATGGATATAGAAAATAGTGAGAAAACACTACCGCATATTCCCGGAAGTGTGGGAGAAGCTCTGAACTTTGGAATTCCTCCGGTTGTTGGTCAGCCTGGCTCATCGAGCTTACGGGTTGCACAAGAGGGGTCCTCTAGCCATCACCCCTATGCTGATCCTGCGCAACATGATATGAGGAGAATGGAGACAAGACATACTGATTCTAGCACACCAATAGACCCGCAAACTTCTCTAGATGGGGTAATCTGCAAGGGTACTACGGAGGATTCTAATTATGCAACACAGTGCATAAACTTTGAACACGGGGAACATAGCCAGGATGGGACCCCTGCCTTGACTTCCAACAACAAGGACGAGGGATGGAAATAAGTAATTTGAAGGAAAAATACGCCAAAGTGTAGTAGTATGGTAAAGACCGCGAAACGCGGAGGTGCTTCCAAAACCTCATTTGTTTCTTAATGGAAGTTCTTTGTGGGAATGTCTGAGGTCTTTGCGGACAAAGGGATAGGGCAGCCACACAAACTCTTGTGTGTAGGCTCACAAAACAACATGACGCTGCAATGGTTTGTCTAATAGAAACTAAATTCTCTCGGGCACGGATAGACTCTTTTACATCTCAAAGATTCCATGGTTGGAATTTTTGCTCCAACATAGATTTCATTGATGGCGGAAGAATGCTAATACTTTGGGATCCCTCCAGAGTTAGTTGTGAAATGCTTGGAATGGACTCTCAACATATTCATGTCCAAGCAAGATGTAATACAACACAAGTGTCCTTCCTTACCACATTTGTGTATTCGATTTATAGCATTCCGGAAAGAAGAAAACTTTGACATCACCTTACCCACTTGGGCATTGGCATTGTCAAGCCTTGGATGATTATTGGAGATTTTAACACCTATTTCTACCCACATGATAAGGCGGGTTGTTAAACCCCGTAATTGCAGGACATGTTTTTATGAACGTACGTAAGAACTCAGAAATGTTAAGATTTGAGACTTGTAAAAATTTATCGGAAATATGAAATTGTCGGAAAACGTAATATTGTGACGAATGGGAGGGCGACACGTGTCACCCCCTTAAGTGGTCTTGAACGAATAATACCATGGGTATACGGGTCATTTGACCATTGTTAGGATGACAAAGTCTTGCAAGTTGAAGAGCTTGATAAAATTGACTTAGTCAATGGGACCACATGTCTTGATATTTAAAAGAACTTCATCCAAGCCACACATTTGTGCACATCTTGACCCTCCATGTTACTATATAGTAGTACTAGTAGCAAGACAACTTCTATACTGAGCCAAAATTTCAAGAAAATTTGAAGAACACCAATAGGTGCTCTCGGGTTCACCTTCAAGATTTTGTTTTTGTTTGTTTGTTGTCCTTTAAGCTCCACACTTTAAACCAAGGTTCATGAGGGTATTGTAAGGGTATCTCAATAGAAATATCCCGGAAAAATAGCGTTTTCGTATTAGTCGCAAGGTGAAAACCTAGTTGCTTTTCTAGGTTTTGTTTGGAAGATTAAAGGAAAGTTGTTTGTGATATTCTAAGGGTCTCAAGTGGCGGATTGAAGTGTCAAGAAGAGGCTCTAAGTTGCTAGGGAGAGACTTCGGATTTGAAGTTGGACTAAGACTCGTTGAGGTAATAATCTTGCCTCTTAAAGTGTTACAAGATTATATATTGTTGTTATCCTTACATGTTTGCTAGCATGAAGTATATATGTTGAAGATTTATAAGTTTTATGGATTGTTGTAGCCTAAAATCCGAAATGTCATATAAGCCATTTGAAGTTGGATTACAATTTGGTCGTTAATTAGAATCATCGCATGTTAATTACTTGAAGATTGTAGTGGTTATAATCGATTGCGACTTGATATCATGTTATGCTAACAATTTGGATTGAAAAGGAAATTGGATAAAAATTGGTATTGTTGTATCTCAAGTTGCCAGATTTACACTTGTAGTTGTATTAGTTTGATATCAATTGTGGGGCGGAATTTTACACTTTTTAGTAGGCGTGTAATCCCCTATTGTTAATTACATTGTTGGGCCTTAAATGTGGTGTTTTGATTATTGAATTCGGCCTTGAAAAAGGTGGCAAAGTATGTAGAAACAAAGGAGGTGTTGTCCGATTTTCCGTAGAATTTAGTGACTTTGCACTTATAATATTCTACGTTTGAAGTAAGACGTTAATAGACGTATTGTGGACATTATAGGTTGACATACTATGGGCGGGATATTGTACTTAGCAAGTGGATTGACCCGAAGAGGTATGTAGAACTTTCCTATCTCTTGAGCATGAATAGTTGCACGTATATAGTACGGTAGACGTACAAGACCTTGATATCCTTTACTTGTTTTAGGAATAGCTAAGTTGGGTGAGTTAGGAGATTAACTCACTTCTTTAAAAGTATTAAGGATGTCTTAAGTTTTCAAAGTTAAGGGACTTGAAGTGTTTTAAAGTATATGATACTTGTTTCGTTTTAAAAGTATAAGTCCCTTGGATAGGAAATTGTAATTGACTAAGGTATAAAGTTAATATAACGACTTTATGGGAAGTTGGTTATATTAGCTTTATGGAAGGATAAAAAGAGACATTTACTCTAAGTAAAATAAATAAGGACAAATGACTTAAATTAATGAAAGGCAGATTGATTTTAAGGCATCAATTGCCTAAGGTTTTAAAAGAAAAGAAGTCACTTGATTTAGAAGCCTAATTTTATTTCTAAAGGTATGGTGACTTGTCTTGAAAAGTAATTGTGACTTGATACTACGGTTATTAGTATCTTGAAAGTTTTATATGAAAAAGAGTCATTTTTAAAAGAGTGGAAATATGTAGTACTTTGGGTTAAATTCCCGGATTTTTTATAAAGACATGTTAGTGCCTTAAGTAAACTAAAATGAGAGTGTATATGAACATGACTAATAAGAAGTTAGGGGATTTCTTAACTTGCTTATATATTGTATGATAAGCCGGTAGTGCTTATGTTATATATGATAAGTCGGTAGTGCTTATGTTATGTATGATAGCCGGTTTGTGCTAGTGGTATATTATTTATTACGGGTTCATTCCCCAGGTTTGTGGAATTTGCATATTCCGTGGATTTGCTACCCATGATGCGAGGAATACCTCATGCGGGTCCGTAAGGGCTTATGCGGGTGAAATAGTCCCATGCGGGGCGGACCAGTCCTATGCGAGGAATACCTCATGCGGGTCTACACGACCTATGCGGGCGGATACATCCTATGCGAGGAATACCTCATGCGGGTCCACACGACCCTTGCAGGTGAAATAGTCCCAGGAGTAGGATTGCTTAATGATACTGCGGGCGGGTTGTCCCACTTTGATCGTGAGTCTCCTATTTTTATGTTGTAAGTATACTCTTATTTACTCTCATTGTTAGTAAGGCACATTGTACTGTAATTTGATTATCATACATGTCTCCGGCTTTGTTTTAGACTTATGATGTAATTACAGTATTTTTCCAGTTTTACATACTTAGTACATATTGTGTACTGACCCCCTTCCTCGGGGGCAGCGTTCATACCGCAGGTAGGGGTAAGAAGGTGGTGGATCCTCATTCCTCGGATCACTGATCAGGTGTCAGAAGCTCCATTTCTTCGGAGGCTTGTCTTTTGGTACAGTTTTCCCTGATATTGTAGATTTTATGTACATTCAGGGGTATGGCGGGGCCCTGTCCCGCCACAGTTCTTATTCCTAGAGGTCTGTAGTCACATTTTGTGGTTTGGGCTGTAAGAACAGAGTTGTACTGATTTACTTTCGATTATGTATATGTTATGGAAGACGGCCTTATCGGTTAGTCTATGATGTTTATTGTCTGGACATATTTATGTGTTGTGTATGTTCCGCTGCTATTCTCACGATGTATACAAGCGGGTGCGGGTAGGGCACCGCGCCCCGGGTCGGTCGTGACAAAAGTGGTATCAGGGCAGTTAGTCCTCGGAAAGTGTCTACAGACCATGTTTAGTAGAGTCTTGATTATCGGTGTGTTGTGCACCACATCTATAATCAGGAGGCTGCAGGACATTTAGGATTGGTTTTCATTCTTCTCTGCGAGATCGCGGTAGAGCTGTCTTATTAGGTTGAATCCTCTCTGACCTATTCTTATGTATCAGTTATGCCTCCAAGGAAGGCGACCAGGGCCCAGAAGGGCAAGGCAGCAGCAGGAGCTGTTAGCGGTACGCAGAGGGTTACTAGGACTCGAGCACGCACTATGCCCGAGGTAGTAAGTAGTCGGCGAGTTCAGCAACGCCGACAAGATAGAGAGCCGAGAACGGTAGCTCCAGAGGTTCCTGCACGAGCCTCGATTCCACACCGAGGCTAAGTATAGAGATTACGGAGGCGATCCGGTTATTGACCAAAGATAGCGATGCGGCGATAGGAGAGTGTAGCTAACCTGTGAGCCGAAGGGCCATGGATTCGGGATTTTCTGTGTTATCATCCACCATTAGTTTTATGGTTCGAGGTCTGAGGAGGATCTGCAGGAGTTCATTCAGCAGTTACAGTAGACTATGCAGGTGGTTAGGGCCTCGGAGACAGAGTCAGTTATGCTAGCCTCTTACCGGTTACGCGATATTGCGTTGAACTGGTTTGAGTCATGGGAGCTTTCGAGAGGTAAGGGTGCTCTTCCAGCTGTTTGGGAATAGTTCACAGAGGCCTTCCTGAATCACTTTTTGCCTCCTGAGATGAGGAGAACCCGCGTGGATAGATTCTTGACCTTGAGGCAGAATGGGAGGACCATCAGAGAGTACAGCCTGGAGTTTGACTCATTGGCCAGGTATGCGCACACCATTGTAGCTGACATGGCGGATAGTGTTCATCGTTATGTGATGGGGCTAGACCGTCATATGATTACTGCATGCTTGGGGGTGGCCCTTCAGCCATGTATGAATATTGCCAGGATGCAGGCGTATGCGCAGGGGATAGAGGATAGAGAGAGGGAGGATCAGATTGACTCAGGCCAGCCCAAGAGGGCCAGGACAATAGGGTCTCAGGCGCTGAGGCGGATAGCCTCGGCAGCGAACTAGTCCACATTCCACCCAAAGACAGAGTTCTCCTTCTCGCCGCAGAGGTCCGATCACCGGTCATTCAGAGCGGTCGTGGCTCCAGAGCTTCGGTTTGCGAGGCGGCCGTCACCGATCGAGACCACCCACATCTCGGTGTGCTCGATGCGGTAGATCTCACCCAGGCGAGTGTCGTGTTCCTTCAGGAGCTTGTTACTCTTGTGGCCAGCTGGGCCATTTGAAGAGAGACTGTCCGACCAGAGGCAGCATGGGTGGTATGGTGCAGCCGACATGATCAGTTGCTGGGTCTTCTTCTTCTTCTGTGGTTATGCGCCCCGGAGGGCAGGGTGTTCACGGACCGATAGGCCGCGACAGAGGTCGTGGTGGTGGTTCCAGTTCTAGCGGTCCACAGAACCGCATATATTCATTAGCCAGCCGCCAGGATCAGGAGGCTTCCCCTGACGTCGTCACAAGTACCTTATTGATTTCATGCTATGACGTATATGCTTTGATAGATCCAGGTTCTACCTTGTCCTATGTGTCCCCTCTTATTGCTGGTAGAATCGGGATAGAGCCGGTGTCGATAGAGCCTTTTGAGGTAGCTACGCCAGTGGGTGATTCGGTGTTATGAGCCGTGTACAAAGGTTGTCCTGTTTATTTACGATCGTCGGACCGCAGACTTGATAGAGTTGGAGATGACAGATTTTGATGTCATTATGGGTATGGACTGGTTGGCTTCTTGTTATGCCAACGTTGACTGTAGAGACAGATTGGTCTGGTTCCAGTTTCCTGGCGAGCCAGTTATCGAGTGGAAGGACAACACAGCGTCGCCGAGGGGTAGGTTTATTTCTTACCTCAAGGCCAGGAAGATGGTACAGAAAGGATACATCTATCATCTGGTTCGGGTATTCGATACAGAGGCTGAGGTTCCGCTTCTTGATCGCCAGCGGTGGTTAGGAGTTTCGGATGTGTTTCAGACGATCTTGGGTATCCTCTCCGAGAGGAGATTGAGTTTGTATTGATACATTGCGGACACTCGACCTATATCTATTCTCGCCATACTGAGGATGACACTGCCGAGTTGAGGAGTCAAGGACCACCGGAAGATTTCTTGGAAAAGGCTTTATCAGGCCTAGTGTTGGAGCGCCGGTTTTGTTTGTGAAGAAGAAGGATGGGACGCTGCGTATGTGTGTTGATTACAGGCAGCTGAATAAGGTAACCATCAAGAATAGGTACCCCTCCCCAGGATTGATGACTTATTTGACCAGTTGCAGGGTGCGAGGTGTTTCTCCAAGATAGACCTGCGGTCTGGTTATCATCAGGTGCGAGTTCGAGAGGCAGATATCCCAAAGACTGCATTCAGGACCCGGTATGGGCACTATGAGTTCAGGGTTATGTCTTTCGGTTTGACCAACGCTCCAGCGGTATTTATGGATCTGATGAACCGGGTGTTCAAGCCATTTTTGGATACTTTTGTTATAGTATTCATTGATGACATCCTGGTTTATTCGCGTACAGAGCAGGAGCATGCAGATCACTTGAGGACGGTACTTGGGGTCCTCCGGAGCCGACAGTTATTCGCCAAGTTCTCCAAGTGTGAGTTTTGGTTGGCCTCAGTGGCATTCATGGGGCACATTATTGGGGCTGATGGTGTTCAGGTTGATACGACAATGATTGAGGCAGTCAAGTCTTGGCCGAGACCTACTACTTCGACCGAGGTGCGCAGTTTCTTAGGGCTGGCAGGTTATTATCGTAGGTTTGTGGAACAGTTTTGCCGATTTCAAAGACCGTTGACTAGGGTCGACTCGTAGCGGCTAAGTTCCATGGGCGAGGCTTGCGAGAAGGGCTTCCGCCATGAAGGAAAGGTTGACTACGGCTCCGTTCTTACTCTTCCCGGCGGTTAGGACGGCACGTGATTTATTGTGATGCATCGGGTATCGGGCTAGGGTGTGTTTTGATGCAGCACGACAAGGTTATAACCTATGCTTCCCGGCAGTTACGGAAGCATGAGAGGAATTACCCTACCCGCGACTTAGAGTTGGCCGCAGTTATTCATGCCTTGAAGATTTGGAGACATTATTTATATGGGGTTCATGTGGATATTTATACAGACCACAAGAGCCTCCAGTATATCTTCAGGCAGAGGGAGCTGAACTTGCGACAGAGACGGTGGTTAGAGTTGTTGAAAGATTATGATGTTGATATTCTATACCATCCGGGGAAAGCCAACATGGTTGCTGATGCCTTGAGTCGTAGATCGATGGGGAGCCTGACAGAGGTACAGCCAGAGAGACAGGACATGGTCCGTCAGATCCATCAGCTAGCGAGCCTTGGGGTTCGATTGATCGATACCGATGATAGTGGGGTACGGGTTCGTGAGGTTGCCGAGTCTTCCATCGTTGATGAGGTGAAGAGGCGACAGTATGAGGACCCAGTGTTGGTACGGTATCGAGATGCAACTCTTCGGGAGGAGAAGAGTCTATTCGAGGTAGCGCCTGATGGGGTGCTAAGATTTGAGGGCCGGTTGTGTGTTCCCGATGTGACAGGACTTCATCAGCAGATTCTGGGGGAGGCACACAGTGCTCGTTATTCTTTTCATCCGAGGTCAACCAAGATGTACCATGACCTCAGATGTATGTATTGGTGGGATGGCCTGAAGAGGGACGTGGCAGGTTTTGTTTCACAGTGTCCAAATTGCCAGCAGGTCAAGGTCGAGCACCAGAGGCCTAGTGGGCTATTACAGGATATTGATATTCCGACATGGAAGTGGGAGGTGATCAACATGGACTTTGTTACAGGGTTACCTCGTACTCAGAGGAAGTACGACTCCATTTGGGTTATTATTGACAGGCTGACGAAATTAGCCCACTTCCTTCCAGTCAGGACGACGTTTTCAGCTGAGGACTATGCCAGATTGTATATCAGAGAGATTGTGAGACTGCACGGAGTCCCTGTGTCTATTATATCAGATAGAGGAGCCCAGTTTACGGCTAACTTCTGGAGTTCTTTCCAGAAGGATTAGGGACACAGGTGAGTCTCAGTACATCGTTTCATCCTCATACTGATGGGCAGGCAGAACGTACTATCCAGACACTTGAGGATATGCTACGAGCCTGCGTGATTGATTTCAGGGGTAGCTGGGAGGATCATTTGCCTTTTGTGGAGTTTGCTTATAACAACAACTACCATTCCAGTATACAGATGTCGCCATACGAGGCTTTGTATGGGCGGAAATGCAGGTCGCCGATTGGTTGGTTCGACGTGGGTGAGGTGCAGTTAGTTGGCCCAGAATTGGTTCAGCAGGCTGTGGATAAGGTGAAGCTTATCCAGGAGACCGCACGCTCGTAGTCGGCGAAGTCATATGCGGATAATCGGCGTCGGCATTTGGAGTTTCAGTAGACGATTGGGTCTTGAAGGTATCACCCACGGCGGGGTGATGAGATTCGGAAAGAAGGGGAAACTTAGCCCAAGGTACATTGGGCCCTACCAGATCATCCGTAGAGTAGGCAAGGTTGCCTATGAGTTGGATCTGCCATCAGAGTTAGAGGCGGTACATCCAGTCTTCCATGTTTCTATGTTGAGGAAATGTATCGGAGATCCATCTAGAGTTTTCCCATCTAGTGAGGTCCAGGTGACAGAAGGGTTATCGTATGAGGAGAGTCCCATAGCGATACTCGATCGCCAGGTCAGGCGACTGTGGACCAAGGATGTCGCTTCCGTCAAAGTCTTGTGGAGGAATGATAACACGGAGGAGATGACGTAGGAAGAGGAGGAGGACATGTTGAGGAAGTATCCTCACTTATTCCCTAAACCTTCAGGTAATTCATTTTCCCCTTACTTGTCAAGTTTTAATTGAAGCATTTTTGTTTAAGTGCTATTATGTGGCCATGTGTGGCATTATGTGACCAATGAGAGGGCGACACTTGTCACCCTCTAATTGGAAGGAGTGGACGGACGAAAGTGGGAAGGTTGGCACGTTTTTGTTGCATTATTTTTGGTCAAGGAGTTGGTAGGATATTTTGGGTAGATGGATAACGTTGCACATGGCTTAATCTTGACCTTACACTTGCCTAACACTTGGATGGATCTTGGCCATTGGTTGGCCTTCACTTGACCTATAAATACCCCTCTAGTTGAAGACTTTCTTCATCCAAAAAAACTTGAGCAATCTAACTAAGTCTCAAAATACTCCCTCTCCCTTGAGCTTTCGTCCACCACACCCCCCTCCCCCTTTGAGAGCCCTTGGCCGAGAGCCACCTCCCTCCCCTTTGAGGTGTTTTGCCGGGGTACCCCTAGCCTAGTTGTCTCGTATAAATACCCCCCTTTTGTGGTATAGAAATACTCTCCAAGTATTGTTATAATGCCCAAATACCTTGGCCCAAATACCTTGTAGTATTCCCAAGGTTACACTTATACGAAAGCCCAGAAAATACTATTATACTTCCCTCAGTCGCAAAAATGAAACCCTAAGTAAATCTTCACCCGTACTTGAAGTTATAAGTAGAAGTTGGTTAGAACTTCTAAGGGTTGGTTGGAGCGGGTCGAAGCGCACGGAGTAGGAGCTAAACCTTGCTCAGGATCGACATATAAACTCGGATGATTTTGGGCTTATCGAGGTAAACACTCTTGACCTTCTATTGTAATTGGAAATTACATATTGTAGGAATATATAGTTGAAGTATACTATATATAGAACTGAACATTATAATTGTGCGGCAATGTCTTGCGACTTAAGCCTGAATTTAAAGAAGAGAACTGAACTGTAATTACGTAATTACATAGGACTGTATTACAGTAGACTTGTGTAGCATTACTGTGTAGTAGAATTGTACACGTCCGGTTAGACGTATTAACCCCCCCCCCTGGTTGGCTTGGTAGCCGGCCTCGATAGAGGAGGAGATTTACGCTGTTGCGGGGGGGGAGGTGCTGCCGAATTTTCTGTAGAATATTCTACGTCGGGATCTAAAGATATTAATAGGCGCTTTGTGGCCTCTATAGGTTGTAGTACTACGTGTGGAGTGATCTGCTTGACTGAGAGTGTAGCCGACGGTTTGAGGTACTTGGAGCGTTTTGCTATTAGTCGATAATCGTCGCGAGGTATGTGAACCTCTTCCTATCTGTTCTAGCATGATATGTGTATAACTATGTAGTACGGTAGACGTACGTATGTTTAATGTATTTGATTGGTTTGAAACATAAAGTGTTATAACGGCTTTATGGGAAGTTGGTTATAACAGCTTTATGTAGGTAAGAAAGTACTTGTGGTTTTTAAGAGGTAACTGATTTGAACTATAACTGGCTGGCTATGTGATAATAAAGAACTTGAAGTATTTCAAAAGATTTTTGAATCATTTTGAGAGAAGAAGTAATACTTGGTTTTTGGAAACTTAAGAGTTATACTAGCTTTATGGGAAGTTAGGCTTAAAAATGTTTTACTGATTTCGGAAATCAGAATGTGTATCGACAAACCACTGCAGCGTTAATAAAAGGAAATGTTTTGGACAGATTTAGTATTATTAAAACCAGTAGAAACTTCCATCTGCATAGAAGCTAAGATGAGACAAAATGACATTTCCTAGATTATGGCTGCTTAATAAGATTGATTATAAACAAGAATAACCTACTCACTTATAAGACATAGGTTTCTCAAAACGTTTAAAGGAGAATTATGTTTTAAAGGATTTAAAACTATGAACTACGAAACCTTTTTCTAAAATGAGAAACTTGAGCATTCGAAATTAGGCAAACTTGAACGTTTGGAAAATAAGGTTGTTACTTGATTTTACAAAGGAAAGCATTTTGGTTTACTTAACAATGTTAGTCACTCAAATTTTATACTACGGGTATCGGGTGACCTTTGTAAATGTCACACCCCGAAAATCGGGCCCGTGACTGGTGCCTTACCCCGGGCACCCTAGCGATACAATATCAGAGAAAACCAGCGGAAATAAAAACTTTAAACATGAAATGAGAGACATGATAAATAAACAGGCCAACCAAAACAGTTGCCTTCAGTATATACATAAAACCCGAACAGTTTAATCCTTTTACAACCCTGCCCACAACAGTTCTGCACTTAAGATTTACAACAACTATGACGGACAGGCCCCGCCATACCCCGAATGTACAAGAACCTATAACTCAGTGGAACACATACCAAAAGATAAGCCTCGGAGAAACGGAGCTTCCCAACACGAATGTGATCCTATAAGCGGATCGATAATCGATGTACCTTTTACTGCGGATTTAACGCAGCCCGGGCGAGGTCGATAACAGTACTAAGTATGTGAAATCAGAATATCGTAAATGAAATCATAATAGTCTATATAAGCGGGAGACATGTATGATGACCAACTACGACATAACATATAACCGATTTCAAGTCGTGACTCACGCTCCAAATCATCACTGCGTGCGTGGAATTTCTTCCTCACCGCTAGCTTTATGATATAACAATACCAAGGAGTATACATGAACACGTGTCCCACTGTGTCATAAAAACCGTGACAGACAAGTACAACTACCGGATCCGACCGTGCTAATAATACAATGCAACCACAACCACGAAGGCGACACGGGCAAGCGAGAGCCGATCACCGGATACCAAGGCCGGTCACGAGCTGACCGGGCAAGTACGAGGGTGACCACCGTGGACCAAGGTCAGATCACGAAACCGTCACTATAATCGAACGGGCAAGTGCGAGGGTCGACTACCGATACCAAGGCCGAATCACCACGAGACGGGCAAGTACGAGCCGACCACCGATACCCAGCCGAACAAAGAAGAAACCTCAACCATCCAACCGCCTCTATCGAGAGACGCCAGAACACGTAAACACCACACTTGCACAACAAAGGCTATCATCACAAGCATAGGCAAGTTTCACAACAACAAGCATAGGAATGTTTCACCACAACAAGCATAGGCATGTTTCACATCACTCAAAGTACCTTCATTTTATGCCAAAGTCAGGTTTTAACCTAAAGTACTACGACGTTAAATTCTTTAAAAGAGATCCATTACTTATCAAAGTCACCCGATACCCGTAGTATTAGAATGACCAACCCACATTCCTTTTCAAAATCAAGTAACAACATTCTTTCCTAAGTTCCAGCTTTGCCTAGTTTCAATTACTCAAGCTTCTCATTTTCAAATGGTTTCATAGTTCATAAACTTAATCACTTGATTTCTTTTAGAACAATTGAGTAATATATGTCTCACGCGAGAGTAGGTTATTCTTGTTTACAACATTCTTATTACAAAGACCATGATCTAGAAAATGTAATATCATTTTGTCTCATCTTAGTTTCTATGCAGATGGAGGTTTCTACCGGGTTTTAATACAATTCATCATTATTCAATACATTTTCCTTTATTAACGCTGCAGTTGGTGCTGTCGATACACATTCGATTTCAAATCAAGAAACATTATCCTTTAAATAAAACCAAGTACTCATTACTCACGAATGAGGTTTCACACAAACATTCACATTAAAACAAATAAGTTAAGTCTCTTATCTTATAAGATCAAGTCTCTTAACTTCTAACATTAGTAAACCATTTTCTTTACCTCTCTTAAGACATTATACCTAACTCCCATAAAGCTAGTATAACTCTTTTAAAACCTTTAAAACCAAGTGTTACTCTTCCTTCAAAACGATTATAAATCTTTTGAAATACATCAAGTTCTTTATTATAACAAGCCGCCATAATTCACATCGCTTACCTTTAAAACCACAAAGTATTTTCTTACCTACATAAAGCCGTTATAACCAACTTCCCATAAAGCCGTTATAACACTTTATGTTTTAAGACACTCAAACACGCTTAACACGTATACGCTCACCGCACTACATAGTTCACACATATCATGCTAGAAGAGATAGGAAGAGGTTCACATACTCGCGACGATTATCGACTAATAGCAAAACGCCCGAGTACCTCAAACCGCTGGCTACTCCTTAGTCCGTAAGATTACGTCACACGTAGCACTTCAACCTATAAGGCCACGCGCGCTTTATTAAAAATCTAGATCTTAACGTAGAACATTCTACGTAAAATTCGGCAAAGACCTCCCCGCAACAAACAGAAACTCCTCTTTTCTATCGAGGCTCGGCTACCAAGCCAACCAGTGGGGGTTAACACGCCTAACCTGACGCTGCATAATTCTACTATACAAGAATACTACACAAGTTCATCGTAATACACCCATGTAATTACGTGATTCGCTTCTTTATTCTTCAGCTTAAGTCAAAAGACATTGCCAACAACTACGTTCATTTCTATATATAGTATACAACACTATATTTCAACACTTATGTAATTTCCAATTACAATAGGGGACAAGATATTTACCTCGATAAGCCCAAAATTATCCGAGTTTAAAGTCGCTCCCGAGCAAGGTTTAGCTCCTACTCCGAGTGCTCCAATCCGCTCCAACAACCCTTAGAAGTTCTAACTAACTTCTACTCCAAAACTTCAACCAACAGTGAAGGTTTCCTTAGGGTTTCGGTTTGAGACTAAAGGACAAAAGGTAGTATTTCTGACTCTACGATAGAGGTAACTTTGGAATACTACAAGGTATAAAACTAAGGTATTTTGGGCATTATAACAATACTTGGAGGAGTATTTCAATACCACAAAAAGTGGTACCACACGAGAACAACACCCTGGGAGGGGGTGTTCTCGCTTTAGGCTCACAGTGGAAGGTTTGGCCAAAAGGCCTTCACAAGGGGAGAGGGCTCTTGGACGAGAGTCAACAAGAGGGAGGAGGGGTTCTCAAGACTTAGGCAAGTGAAGAGTGGATGAAGAAGTCTTCAAAGAGAGTGGGTATTTATAGCAAACCAAAGGCCAACCAATGGCCAAGATCAAGCCATGTGCAAGGCAAGTGTAAGGCCAAGATCAAGCCAAGTGCACCCACAAAACACTCCACAAAACACTCCACAAAACAAGCCACAAAGCAAGGCACAAAGGAGGGACCAATCGGCCAAGGCCAAGCCTCCTCTTTGTTGCCCAACGAGGTGACAAGTGTCACCTCCCGCTGGTCCAAAAATGTTCCGCCGCCTAAAAATCCGCAAAAATACTAAATGACATAGCCGGAATTTCTCCAACGTAAGTGGGAAACGCTTTCACGTAAAACGACTCTAATCGCACTTGTGCCCAAATTTCGAATCCAATGCCTAACTTAAGGCTCAAATCGTGACGACGCCCATACGCATATACTGGAAATACGGTATAACATTCTTCCTTAGAAACATTCGTCCCGAATGTTCCTTCTAGGTCTCAAACAACAAGCGCCAGATAGTCTTCACCGCTATACGCATTTAAAAATAATCATGCCACACCGCCACAAAACACACGCTCACTTCTCCCTTTCTCGTAGTACTCGTCACGAACACTCGAACTCGTTCTAGTATCCGCACCACACTTCACAACGCCGCTTTCCAACCCTCGAGTCACTACCTCCAAACTTGGTCATCTCACTAACCTCGATTTCCTAAGGCCATTCCCGCCTTCACGAACTGATTCTCGATCGAACGATCCACGAACTCATACGATGGTCATCTAAACTGGGCCTAGCACCTCGTGACCCTACCACCGGAGGACCACCCAGAATCGACCCCACCCCAAACCGTTACGGGTTGACCCGCAAATGGTCCTCAACCCGACTTCAATCCGCGCCAAACTCTTGCTTCCTCGACACGGAACAATCTTACCTATTCAAGCCATGAAAGCTACCACTTCCATCCCACATTACTCATGGACTTATCACACAATTATAACCCACGTACACTACGATTCGATAAAGGTCAAACATAAAAAAATAAATCTTTTACTTCAAGACGACCTTACTGTAAGGTCTCAACATAAAATGTCCTAAAGTTCACACTTTCCATGCCCCAGCTTACCCTTTTCATCAACCATGCTCCTAAATCACATTTTTGCACAAAGCTATCCGAACATAACACTAAACACATCATCAACATCAATACAATATAAGTCTCTAGAGGTTAAGGATATACTCAAAATAGGCGGTTCAAAGGACCGCTAAATCAGGAACTCCCACCGCGACCTCTACCGGCCTTCCTGCACGAACATCTGCTCGTTACGGAAGGTGAAGAACCCGCAATCGCTCTAGTAGTCCTTGCTATCCTACCAGCTACGCAGTCGGCCTGATCTTCTGCCGATGGCCTGCTGGCCGCAAAATAACAATCTCCCGAGTTAGTACGACACTCTCCCTTATGGAGCTTTCCACAACAGCCACCTGAGACAAGGGCAACCTCATCCGGCGAGCACTCCCGCTTCCTCGAAAATCTGAAACACAGGAGCCCCGACCGCTTCCCGAATATCCCGGCGTCCCGAAGCCGCGAGGACCACTGCATCGGGCGGAGGTACATAACTAGTCTGCCACCGACGGTCCGCCTCGAAAGTCACCAAAGGACCCCGCTGCTCGCCTCTTCGCCGACTGGTCATTCCGTCGATTTATCCGCCTCACATCCAAGTGTATACGCTGCGCGGCGATGTCCATGCCCTACCAAGAGCTACACCAACAACTCTCTGCAAGGCAATCATCGAGCCTCAGAACATATCGGTGCACTCGATCCTCCATACTAGCTACTAACGCGGGACGTCCGCCAATGAGTCAAACTCCACATTGTACTCGAACCGCACGCCTGCTCGCCAGAACACCAAAATCTGTTTACCGAGCCTCTCATCCGGGAGGCAAGAAATGTGCAAGAAAGGCCTCCGAGAACTCGTTCCATACCTGGAAGTGCATGCTCTCCTCGACAGCTCCCAAGAATCAAACCCGATCGCGGTATCACGCGATTGATGTGAACCTGTGGCCACCGACTCGATCTCCGATGCCTCGATCACTCACGATCCGTCAGAATCGCTTGATGAACTCGCGGATCATCCTCGTGCCTCGACCCATAAAACTCGCGGCCTACAACTCGTAAAATCCGTAGCCTCGAACTATCTCGATCTAGGGTGAACCATCGGTGCCATCGAACTGCGCTGGCCCAATTATCCTCAAGTCTGCCACAACCTCGCCATTAATCGGGCCCACTCAGTAACTCATCTCCTCTCGCCTGCATCGCGGATCGAGGCTCAGTATCGTGGTCTCGCCACGCTTCTACTCGCAGATCCTCATCGCTTGCCCTTCGCCCGGGTTGCCTTTTCGCAGAGGCATAATCGTAAAACGAAACACGTCGAGGGTCCAATCTTATCACACGCCTCTAAGGCACGATCTCGGAATGAGAAGAATGGAAACCAATCCTAAATGTCCTATAGCCTCCGATTATAGATGTGGTGCACAACACACCGATAATCAAGACTCTACTAGACACGTGTAGACACTTTCCGAGGATTAATCGCTCGATACCACTTTGTCACACCCCAAAATCGGGCGTGGATCGTGCCTTACCCGCACCCTAGCGATACAATATCGAGAAAACCAGTGGAAATAAAAACTTTAAACATGAAATGAGAGACATGATAAATAAACAAAGCAACCAAAAGCTTGCCTTCAGATATACATAAAACCCAACGCTTAATCCTTTTACAACCTCGCCACAGCTTCTACTGCACTTAAGATTTACAACAACTATGACGGACAGGCCCCGCCATACCCCGAATGTACAAGAACCTATAACTCAGGGAACACATACCAAAAGATAAGCCTCGGAGAAACGGAGCTTCCCAACACGCCGAATGTGATCCTATAAGCGGATCGACGATCGATGTACCTTTACTGCGGATGAACGCATCCCCGGGCGAGGTCAAGACAACAGTACCAAGTATGTGAAATCAGAATATCGTAAATGAAATCATAATAGTCTATATAAGGGGAGACATGTATGATGACCAACTACGATACATAACATATAACCGTTACCTCAAGTCGTGGACTCACGCCTCCAAATCATCACTGTGCGTGGAATTTCTTCCTCATCACGGCAGCTTTATGATATAACAATACCAAGGAGTATACATGAACACGTGTCCCACTGTGTCATAAAACCGTGACAGACAAGTACAACTACCGGATCCGACTGCGCTAATAATACAATGCAACCACAACCACGAAGGCGTCACGGCAAGCGAGAGCCGATCACCGGATACAAGGCCGGCCACGTAGTCGACCGGCAAGTACAGGGTGACCACGAGGACCAAGGTCAGATCACGAAAACCGTCACTATACCGAACGGGGCAAGTGCGAGGGTCGACTACCGATACCAAGGTCGAATCACCACGAGACGGGCAAGCACGAGAGCCGACCACCGATACCCAGCCGAACAAGAAGAAACCTCAACTACCAACCGCCTCTATCGAGACGCAGTAACACGTAAACACCACACTTGCACAACAAAGGCTATCATCACAAGCATAGGCAAGTTTCACAACAACAAGCATAGGAATGTTTCACCACAACAAGCATAGCATGTTTCACATCACTCAAAGTACCTTCATTTTATGCCAAAGTCGGGTTTTAACTCAAAGTACTACGACGTTAAATTCTTTAAAAGAGATCCATTACTTATCAAAGTCACCCGATACGTAGTATTAGAATGACCAACCCACATTCCTTTTCAAAATCAAGTAACAACATTCTTTCCTAAGTTCCAGCTTGCCTAGTTTCAATTACTCAAGCTTCTCATTTTCAAATGGTTTCATAGTTCATAAACTTAATCACTTGATTTCTTTTAGAACAATTGAGTAATATATGTCTCACGAGAGTAGGTTATTCTTGTTTACAACATTCTTATTACAATGACCATGATCTAGAAAATGTAATATCATTTTGTCTCATCTTAGTTTCTATGCAGATGGAGGTTTCACTGGTTTTAATACAATTCATCATTATTCAATACATTTTCCTTTATTAACGCCGCAGTTGGTGCTGTCGATACACATTCGATTTCCAAATCAAGAAACATTATCCTTTAAATAAAACCAAGTACTCATTACTCATGAATGAGGTTTCACACAAACATTCACATAAACACAAATAAGTTAAGTCTCTTATCTTATAAGATCAAGTCTCTTAACTTCTAACATTAGTAAACCATTTTCTTTACCTCTTAAGACATTATACCTAACTCCCATAAAGCTAGTATAACTCTTTTTAAAACCTTTAAAACCAAGTGTTACTCTTCCTTCAAAACGATTATAAATCTTTTGAAATACATCAAGTTCTTTATTATAACAAGCCGCCATAATTCACATTTACCTTTAAAACCACAAAGTATTTTCTTACCTACATAAAGCCGTTATAACCAACTTCCCATAAAGCCGTTATAACACTTTATGTTTTAAGACACTCAAACACGTTAACACACGTACGTCACCGCACTACATAGTTCACACATATCATGCTAGAAGAGATAGGAAGAGGTTCACATACCTCGCGACGATTATCGACTAATAGCAAAACGCCTCCGAGTACCTCAAACCGCTCGGCTACTCCTTAGTCCGTAAGATTACGTCACACGTAGCACTTCAACCTATAAGGCCACAAGGCGCTTATTAAAAATCTAGATATTAACGTAGAACATTCTACGAAAATTGGCAAAGACTCTCCCGCAACACAGCGTAAAACTCCTCTTCATCGAGTCGCTACCAAGCCAACCGAGGGGTTAACACGCCTAACCGACGCTGCATAATTCTACTATACAAGAATACTACACAAGTCTCATCGTAATACACCCTATGTAATTACAGTTGGGATTCTTTATTCTTCAGCTTAAGTCAAAAGACATTGCCAACAACTACGTTGATTCTATATATAGTATACAACACTATATTTCAACACTTATGTAATTTCCAATTACAATAGGGGACAAGATATTTACCTCGATAAGCCCAAAATTATCCGAGTTTAAAGTCGCTCCCGAGCAAGGTTTAGCTCCTACTCCGAGTGCTCCAATCCGCCCAACAACCCTTAGAAGTTCTAACTAACTTCTACTCCAAAACTTCAACCAACGGTGAAGGTTTCCTTAGGGTTTTGGTTTGAGACTAAAAGGACAAAAGGTAGTATTTCAGGACTCTACGTATAGAGGTAACTTTGGAATACTACAAGGTATAATTAAGGTATTTTGGGCATTATAACAATACTGGAGGAGTATTTCAATACCACAAAAAGTGGTACCACACGAGAACAACACCCTAAGGAGGGGGTGTTCTCGGCTTTAGGCTCACAAAGGGAAGGTTTCGCCAAAAGGCCTTCACAAGGGAGAGGGCTCTTGGACGAGTCAACAAGAGGGAGGAGGGTTCTCAAGACTTAGGCAAGTGAAGAGTGGATGAAGAAGTCTTCAAAGAGAGGGGGTATTTATAGCAAAACCAAAGGCCAACCAATGGCCAAGATCAAGCCATGTGCAAGGCAAGTGTAAGGCCAAGATCAAGCCAAGTGCACCCACAAAACACTCCACAAAACACTCCACAAAACAAGCCACAAAGCAAGGCACAAAGGAGGGACCAATCGCCAAGGCCAAGCCTCCTCTTTGCCGTCCAATGAGGGTGACAAGTGTCACCCTCCCGTTGGTCCAAAAATGTTCCGTCGCTCGGAAAAATCCGCAAAAATACTAAATGACATAGCCGGAATTTCTCCAACGTAAGCTGTGGGAAACGCTTCGCCGAAAACGACTTAATCGGCACTGCAGGCCCAAATTTCGAATCCAATGCCTAACTTAAGGCTCAATTTAGACGCACGTCCATACGCATACATACCGGAAATACGGTATAATAAAGAAAAGAAATAGATCTAAAAGGAATTTAACTGACGTAGTACTTTAAGGTTAAAATCCTGACCGTCATAAAATGAAAGTACCTTGAGTCGTGTAACTTGCTTATGCTTGTTGTTATGAAACTTGACCATGTTACGTGTGATAGCCTTGTTGTGCAAGTCTTGTGTTCTCTCGACTACCGGTTCATCCGAATGTATTTCACTTGACACGTCATCCGAATGTATTTCACTTGACACGTCATGCGGGAATGTATTTCACTTGATTACGGGTCATCCGAATGTATTTCACTTGATTACCGGTCATCCGAATGTATTTCACTTGATTACCGTCATCCGAATGTATTTCACTTGACACGGTTCATCCGGAATGTATATCACTTGACTAATGGTCCATCCGAATGTATTTCACCGACTACCGGTTCATCCAGAATGTATTCCACACGCTTCTATATTGGGTCCATAAGATGGGCCGAGACCGTTATACGTATCACATGATTTGTACCTAGACCGGCGGTGAGGAAAAAGTTCCACGGCATGAGGGATGACTTTGAGGCGTGAGTCCACGACTTGACATGATCGCTTTATGTTGTGAATCGTAGTTTGGTTATCATACATGTCTCGCTTTATATAGACTATTATGATTTCATTTACGATTTTTACGATTTCACATACTTGGTACTGTTAGATCGACCTCCTTCGGGCCGTTCATGCCGCAGTAAAAGGTACATCGGTGTCGATCCCCGCTTTTAGGATCACCTTTCAACGTATTGAAGCTCCGTTCTGAGGCTTATCTGTTGGTATGTTACCACAGTCTGTAGGTTCTTGTACATTCGGGGTATGGCGGCCCCCTGGCGTCATAGTTGTTGTATAAATTCTTAGAGGTGCAGAGTAATTGTGCAGGTTTTGTAAAAAAAGGATAATCGTCGTATTTATGGATATATATGATGAAGGCAATCGCTTTGGTTGGCTTTGTTTATTCATTTTGTCTCTAAATTCATGTTCATGTTTTTATTTCCGCTGATTTTCTCGATGTTGTATCACTAGGTGCCCGGTAAGGCACGATCACGCCCGCCCGGTCGTGACAAAAGTGGTATCGAGCGCTTAGTCCTCGGAAAGTGTCTACGCACGTGTCTAGTAAGTCTTGATTATCGTGTTGTGCACCACATCTATAATCGTGAGGTCACAGGACATTTAGGATTAGTTTCATTCTTCTCATTCCGAGATCGTGCCTTGAGTCGTGTGATAAATTGGACCCTCCGACGTATTCCTTTCCTTTACCGCTTATGCCTCCGCGTAAGGCAACCCAGAGCCCACGGGCAAGGCAATCGAGGAGTCATAGTGAGATACTGAGGAATACGAGCGCGCAGCCGGCCAAGACTGAGACAAGATGCCGACGGCGTTTCGCGACGCCACAAAGACCAGAGAGTTTAGAGCCGCAGCAGTGGCTGCTGAGACTACAGTACCTGAGCCTCCAGTCCCACAGCCTGGAGCCGATGAGATGGGGTACAAGGAGATGGCGATCGCGGCGGTCGTGGCCGATATGAGGATAGGCCGGATGCAGCAGCCCAAATTTCAAAGAAGACCGTAGTTCACCCCGAGCGCATAGCTGAGGCTACAGGACTTCGAGTCAGAGCCTCCGTTGTTCTATGGATCGAGAGCCGAGGACGACCTCGGGAGTTTATCCGAGCTACAGCGGATCATGAGAGTGATCAGAGCCTTAGAGGCGTAGTCGGTGGTATTGGGTTCGCATCAGCTGCGTGATACTGCAGTTGACTGGTTTGATTCGTGGGAGCTGTCCCGGGAAGAGCATGCACTTCCAGCAGTTTGGGACGAGTTCTCGAGGGCATTTCTTGCACATTTCTTGCCTCCACAGATGAGGAGGGCTCGGGCCGACAGATTTTTGACGTTGAGGCAGGACGGGCGGACGGTTAGAGAGTACAATGTGGAGTTCGACTCATTAGCTTGGTATGTTCCAGAGTAGCGGATATGGAGGACGAGTACACCGCTACGCCACCGGGCCGACGATTACTTGGCGAGGCTTGTACGGTGTAGCTCTTCACCGCATGGACATTGCCCGCACGCAAGCTCATGCACTAGGATGTGAGGCACGAGAGGTCGACGGAATGACCGAGATCGCCAGAAGAGGCCGTAATGCAGGTCCTTTGGTAACTTTCGAGGCGACCGCCTCAAAGAATCTAGTTATGTACCTCCGCCGATGCAGTGGTCCTCCGCGCCTTCGTGTCGTTCGGGTATTCGAGCTGGTCGAGCTCCGTGGCTTCAGTTCACGTGTTTACGTGAGTGCTAGCGCCAGGATTCATGCCCCTCAGCCTGCGATGTGGCAAACATCATCCCGAAATGTCGCTTTTTATCGGTGCTTGCTTTCACCGCGTCGCTGGCCATGTGACGAGAGATCGTGCTTATAGGAGAGGTACCGCACTGGCGCAGCCTCACGGATCGATGGCGTGTTCATCGCTTTCATGCATGCGCCTGCAGGCAACCTTATGATTAGAGTGGAGCGGTAGCTTGGTATATCCTAACCATCTAGAGGCTTGTATGTTTTGATGTTATGTTAATGTGTTAAGTGTTATGTTCGGATAGCTTTGTGCTAAAATGTGATTTAGGAACTGGTTGGGAAAAGGGGTAAGCACGGGGTGAGAAAATGATGAACCTTAGAATATTACGTTGAGACCTTAGATGTAGCGCCGTCTTGAGTACAAGATTTTGCGAGTGATCCTTGTCAGTGCATTTTATGCCTAGAATATATTGTGTGATAAGCCTCTGGGTTGGGTAAATGAAAGTGGTATCTTTCATGATGTGGTTAGCAAGGTTGTTGGATCGAGAAACGAGAGTCGGCGATGCAGGCTCGGGTTGAGGACGTGTTGAGTGTCAACCCGTGGCCGGAATGAGTGGGTCGCTCAGCGGTCCCGCCAGCGGTAGGGTCACGAGGGTGCTAGGCCCAAGTTTAGATGACCATCGTATGAGTTCGTGGATATGTTCGACTGGCGGATCGTGAAGGCCTAAGTGGCCTTAAGGAAGATTGAGGCTAGTAAGATAACCAAGTTGGAGGGTGACTCCAAGGTTTGGAGAAGCAAGTGTGGTACGATTATCGGAAGAGTTCAAGAGTTCGAGAAGAGTACGACGAGTAAGGGTAGAGGCGAGCATGTATTGCGAGCATAGATATGATCATTTCTTGTAAAGGGAGAAGGTGCGAAGGATGTATATTTTAGACCTCGTGAATCGTGCGATCCGGTACCATTTGTTGGGTCGCGGAGTGACACTAGACCTCGCGCAAAGTGACAAAAGTTTGTGATGTTAGAGGTGTTTCCTCGTGGACTTGGATATAAGTATTTGCGCATGTGTTGTTTCGTGGCGGTTGTGGCATTGGCAACTTATTAGAAGAACTTTATCGTTATCCGTCTTGAGAAGGAACATTCGGGACGAATGTTTCTAAGGAGGGGAGAATGTTATACCCCGTATTTCCAGAGTATGTACGTGAGCGCGTACGTATTATAATTTGAGCCTTAAAGTTGGCTAGTTTCGAAATTTGTACACAACACCCGATTAGAGTCGTTTTTCGACGAAACGTTTCCACAGCTTTCGTAGGGAAAATTCCGGCTATGTCATTTATAATTTTTGCGGATTTTTCCGAGAGACGAAACATTTTGGACCAACGAGAGGGCGACACTTGTCACCCTCTAATTGGAAGGAGTGGACGGACGAAAGTGGGAAGGTTGGCACGTTTTTTGTGCATTATTTTTGGTCAAGGAGTTGGTAGGATATTTTGGGTAGATGGATAAGGTTGCACATGGCTTAATCTTGACCTTACACTTGCCTAACACTTGGATGGATCTTGGCCATTGGTTGGCCTTCACTTGACCTATAAATACCCCTCTAGTTGAAGACTTTCTTCATCCAAAAACTTGAGCAATCTAACTAAGTCTCAAAATACTCCTCTCCTCGAGCTGGCCCACCACACCCCTCCCCACAGAGCCCTTGGCCGAGAGCCACCTCCTCCCTTTGAGGTGTTTTGCCGTGGGTACCCCTAGCCTAGTTGTCTCGTATAAATACCCCCTTTTGTGGTATAGAAATACTCTCCAAGTATTGTTATAATGCCCAAATACCTTGCCCAAATACCTTGTAGTATTCCCAAGGTTACACTTATACGAAAGCCCAGAAAATACTATTATACTTCCCTCAGTCGCAAAAATGAAACCCTAAGTAAATCTTCACCCGTACTTGAAGTTATAAGTAGAAGTTGGTTAGAACTTCTAAGGGTTGGTTGGAGCGGTCAAGCGCACGAGTAGGAGCTAAACCTTGCTCAGATCGACATATAAACTCTGATGATTTTGGGCTTATCGAGGTAAACACTCTTGACCTTCATTGTAATTGGAAATTACATATTGTAGGAATATATAGTTGAAGTATACTATATATAGAATCAACATTATAATTGTGCGGCAATGTCTTGCGACTTAAGCTGAATTTAAAGAAGAGAATCGAATCGTAATTACGTAATTACATAGGGTGTATTCTGATGAGACTTGTGTAGCATTCTTGTGTAGTAGAATTGTACACGTCAGTTAGACGATAACCCCCTGGTTGGCTTGGTAGCGCCTCGATAGAGAGGAGATTTACGCTGCTTTGGGGAGGTGCCGAATTTTCTCGAGAATATTCTACGCCGATCTAAAGATATTAATAGCTTTGTGGCCTCTATAGGTTGTAGTACTACGTGTGGAGTGATCCGCTGACGAGAGTGTAGCCGACGGTTTGAGGTACTGAGCGCTTTTGCTATTAGTCGATAATCGTCGCGAGGTATGTGAACCTCTTCCTATCTGTTCTAGCATGATATGTGTATAACTATGTAGTACGCAGACGTCACGTTATGTTTAATGTATTTGATTGGTTTGAAACATAAAGTGTTATAACGGCTTTATGGGAAGTTGGTTATAACGACTTTATGTAGGTAAGAAAGTACTTGTGGTTTTTAAGAGGTAATCGATTTGAACTATAACGGTGGCTATGTGATAATAAAGAACTTGAAGTATTTCAAAAGATTTTTGAATCATTTTGAGAGAAGAAGTAATACTTGGTTTTTGAAACTTAAGAGTTATACTAGCTTTATGGGAAGTTAGGTATAACGGCTTAAAATGTTTTATCGATTTGAAATCGAATGTGTATCGACAAACCAACGCGGCGTTAATAAAAGGAAATGTTTTGGACAGATTTAGTATTATTAAAACCAAGAGAAACTTCCATCTGCATAGAAGCTAAGATGAGACAAAATGACATTTCCTAGATTATGGCTGCTTAATAAGATTGATTATAAACAAGAATAACCTACTCACTTATAAGACATAGGTTTCTCAAAACGTTTAAAGGAGAATTATGTTTTAAAGGATTTAAAACTATGAACTACGAAACCTTTTTCTAAAATGAGAAACTTGAGCATTGAAATTAGGCAAACTTGAACGTTTGGAAAATAAGGTTGTTACTTGATTTTACAAAGGAAAGCATTTTGGTTTACTTAACAATGTTAGTCACTCAAATTTTATACTACGGGTATCGGGTGACCTTTGTAAAAGAAATAGATCTAAAAAGGAATTTAACGGACGTAGTACTTTAAGGTTAAAATCCGACTTTGTCATAAAATGAAAGTACCTTGAGTCGTGTGTAACTTGCTTATGCTTGTTGTTATGAAACTTGACCATGTTACGTGTGATAGCCTTGTTGTGCAAGTCTCGTGTTCTATCGACTACCGGTTCATCCGGAATGTATTTCACTTGACACGGGTCATCCGGAATGTATTTCACTTGATTACGGTCATCCGAATGTATTTCACTTGATTACCGGTCATCCGAATGTATTTCACTTGATTCACGGGTCATCCGAATGTATTTCACTTGATTACGGGTCATCCGAATGTATTTCACTTGATTACCGGCTCATCCGGAATGTATATCACTTGACTCTGGCCCATCCGGAATGTATTTCATCGACACGGTTCATCCGGAATGTATTCCACACGTTTCTATATTTGGTCCATAAGATGGGCCGAGACCGTTATACGTATCACATGATTTGTACCTAGGCCGGCGGTGAGGAAGAAGTTCCACGTACGTGAGGATGACTTTGAGGCGTGAGTCACGACTTGACATGATCGCTTCTATGTTGGAATCGTAGTTTGGTTATCATACATGTCTCCCGCTTTATATAGACTATTATGATTTCATTTCTGATTTTACGATTTCACATACTTGGTACTGTTAGATCGACCTCCTTCGGGCCGTTCATGCCGCAGTAAAAGGTACATCGGCCGTCGATCCCCGCTTAGGATCACCTTTCGGCAGATTGGGAAGCTCCGTTCCTTCGAGGCTTATCTGCTGTATGTACTCGAGTGCGTAGGTTCTTGTACATTCAGGGGTATGGCGGGGCCCTGTCCCATCATAGTTGTTGTATAAATTCTTAGAGGTCTGTAGAGTCACAAGTGTGGTTTGTAAAAAAAGGATAAGCGTCGTATTTATGGATATATATGATAAGGCAAATCGCTTGCTGGCCTGCTTATTCATTTTGTCTCTAAATTCATGTTCATGTTTTTATTTCACGATTTTCTCGATGTTGTATCACTAGGGTGCCGGGTAAGGCACCAACCACGTTTGCTCGTCGTGATGAGTCCTCGACTGACATGATCGCTTTTATATTATGAATCGTAGTTTTGTTATCATACATGTCTCTCGCTTTATATAGACTACTATGATTTCATTTCTGATTTTTCGCCACATACTTGGTACTGTTAGATCGACCTCCTGGGGCTGCGTCATGCCGCAGTAGAGGTACACCGATTGTTGATCCTCGCTCTTAGGATCACTGACAGCGTATTAGGAAGCTCCGTTTCTCGGAGGCTTATCTTTTGTATGTTCTCGAGTTGTAGGTTCTTGTACATTCGTGGTATGGCGGGCCCGTCCGTCATAGGTGTTGTTACATTCTTAGAGGTCCGTAGTAATCTTTATTTGTGGCAGAATTTGTAAAGGATAACTGTCGGGTTTTTATGTATATATATACGTAAGGCAATCGCTTTAGTTGCTTTGTTTATTTATCATATCTCTTGTTTCATGTTTATGTTTTATTTCCGGTTTTTCTCTCGATGTTGTATCACCAGGTGCCCGGGTAAGGCATACCACGCCCCGAACGGGTCGTGACACCACCTGTGTCATAAAAACCGTACGGGGCAAGTACGAAGGCTAACTACCAGATACCAAAGCCGCATCATCAACTGACCGGGGCAAGTACGAAGGCTAACTACCAGATACCAAAGCCGCATCATCAACTGACCGGGGCAAGTACGAAATCCAACTACCAGATACCTGTTATACCCCATATTTCCAGAGTATGTACGTGAAGGCGTACGTATAAAATTCAAGCCTTAAGAATTGACAAGTTTCGAAATTTGGGCACAAGTGCCGAAAAGAATCGTTTTTCGACGAAACGTTTTACTAAACTTGCGAAGGGAAAATTCCGGCTATGTCATTTCTAATTTTTGTGGATTTTTCCGAGAGACGAAACATTTTGGACCAAATATAGAGCCTAGCCGAGGCAAACCCCACTCGAGTGAGGCTTGGCGGGGTACCCCAGCCTAGTTGTTTTCAGATAATACCCTTGTTGTGGTATAGAAATACTCTCCTAGTATTGTTATAATGCCAAAATACATTGCCCAAATACCTTGTAGTATTCCCAAGGTTACACTTATACACAAGCCTAAAATACTATTATACCTTCTTTAGCCACTAAACGAAACCCTAAGGAAAATCTTCATTGATAGTTGAAGTATTTAAGTAGAAGTTGGTTAGAACTTCTAAGGGTTGTTTGGAGCGGATCGAGCACTCGGAGTAGGAGCTAGCGTTGCTCGGGAGCGACTTTAAACTCGGATAATTTTGGGCTCATCGAGGTAAATACTCATCGCCCTTCTATTGTAATTGGAAATTACATGCGTAAGTAGTATAAATGAATATAAGATTCATAGAAGAGAATTGAATCGTAATAGAAGGATATTACGTAAAAGGATTGAATGAAATCACTTCGGAAGAATGCAAGTAAGTTAAGCGTACTTACATAGGATTTGTATTGCGATGGCGATAACCTTTATTGGTTGAATGTTTTGCAAGTAGCTGTGCTACTTAGAAGGTGGACAAGGCTAGCGGTTATAGCCGAGTGGGCGTTTTGCTAATAGTCGATAATCGTCGCGAGGTATGTGATTCTTCCTATACTCTTGAGCATGATATTTTAAAGGAAGATATATATAATGCGGCAATGTCTTTTGACTTAAGCTGAATAATATATAGTGCGGTAGACGACGTGTGCTAATTGAACGTAGTTATGCGGCAATGTCTTTTGACTTAAGCTGAATAATATATAGTACGGTAGGCGACGTGTGCTAATTGAACGTAGTTGTACGACAATGTCTTTTGACTTAAGCCTGAATAATAAGAAACTTGAAGTATGTCACAAGAGTTAAGAAACCATTTTTGAAAGAAGAGTAACACTTGGTTTTAAAGGTTTTAAAAAGAGTTATACTAGCTTTATGGGGAGTTAGGTATAACGTCTTAAGAGAGGTAAAGAAAATGGTTTACTGATTTTAGAAGTTAAGAGACTTGATCTTATAAGATAAGAGACTTAACTTAAATGAATTAATATGAGTTTTGTGTGAAACCTCATTCGTGAGTAATGAGTACGTGGTTTTCTTTTTTAAAAGGAATAATGTTTTACTGATTTTGGAAATCAGAATGTGTATCGACAAACCACTGCAGCGTTAATAAAGGAAAATGTATTGAATAGTGAAGTATTATTAAAACCAGTAGAAACCTCCATCTGCATAGAAGCTAAGATGAGACAAAATGACATTACATTTCCTAGATCATGGCTGCTTAATAAGATTTATGAACAAGAATAACCTACTCGCCTATGGCATATGTTACTCAATTGTTTTAAAAAGAGATTAAGACATTGAACTATGAAACTTTTCTGAAAAGAGACTTGAGTAATTGAAATTAGGCAAACTGGAACTTTAGGGAAAAAAAAGGCATTGTGTTGTCTTAAAATGGTTTAAAACTTAAAGTGTTATAACAGCTTTATGGGAAGTTGGTTATAACGACCTTATGAAAACAAAAGAAGGGTTTTTATCATTGGTTTTAATGTGGTAACTTGACTTTAAAAAGAGAAGTGTTTTGGTCTAAAAAGAAGACATGGTATTGCCTTAATTGGTTTTAAAAAGGAAAGTATGGAAGTTGTTTTGGTTTACTTAAATGATGTAAGTCACTATTTTTATACTACGGGTATCGGGTGACTTTTATAAAAGGAATGGATCTCTTTAAAAGGAATTTAACGTACGTAGTACTTTAGGGTTAAAACCCGGACTTTGGCATAAAATGAAAGTACGTTGAGTTGTGTATAACTTGCCTATGCTTGTTGTTGTGAAACTTGCCTATGCTTGTTGTTGTGAAACTTGCCTATGCTTGTTGTTGTGAAACTTGCCTATACTTGTTGTGATAGCCTTTGTTGTGCAAGAATTGTGTTTCTATACTACCGTGTCTCTCGATGGAGGGTCGGTTGACTTGTTAAGAACTTACTTGGACGTGCCGGCAGTGACGGAGAAATTCCACGCACGCCTCGTTGATAGTGTTACTTTGCTAAACGCTTTGGACATACTGACACGATGCGTAGCGCACGGGTATGCTTCCATTTTGATTACCGCCTTGTTGTTTCCTTTTGGACATATCGACACGACGCGTGGCGCACGGTATGCTTCCATTTGGAATGTTGTCTTATTGTTTCCCTTTGGACATCGCGACACGATCGTAGCGCACGTATGCTTCCATTTGGAATGTTGTCTTAGTGTTTCCTTTGGACATCGACACGACGCGTAGCACGGGTATGCTCCCATTTGGATTCTGTCTTGTTGCTATCGTATCATATCGCCGTGGTGAGAAGGAATTCCACGCACGAGTGATGATTTGGAGGCGTGAGTCCCTAACTTGATATGATCGTTTATATGTTGTATCGTAGTTTGGTTATCATACATGTCTCCCGCTTTATATAGATCGCTATGATTTCATTCTGATTTTTACGATTTCACATACTTGGTACTGTCAGATCGACCTCCTTCGGCCGTTCATGCCGCAAGTAGAGGTACATCGGCTGTCGATCCCCGCTTTTAGGATCACCTTTCAGCGTCTTGGGAAGCTCCGTTCCTTCGGAGGCTTATCTTTGGTATGTTACCCTGAGTCTGTAGGTTCTTGTACATTCAGGGGTATGGCGGGGCCCTGTCCCGTCATAGTTGTTGTATAAATCTTAGAGGTCCAGAGTAATCGGTGTGGGAGTTGTAAGGATTATCGCTTCAAAATGTCTTTGTATATATATATGCTAAAAGGCAACCGTTTGGGTTGGCCTATTTTCTTTCATCTTGATCCATGTCTATTTGCATGTCTAAGTTTTTATTTCCGCTGGTTTTCTCTGATGTTGTATCACTAGGGTGCCCGGGGTAAGGCACCAGTCACGGGCCCGGGTTCGGGTCGTGACAAAAGTGGTATCAAAGCAGTCAATCCTCGGAAAGTGTCTACAGATCGTGTCTAGTAGAGTCTTGATTATCGGTGTGTTGTGCACCACATCTATAAACAGAAGGCTATAGGACATTTAGGATTGGTTTCCATTCTTCTCATTCTGAGATCGTGCCTTAGAGCTGTGTGATAAGTTGAACCCTCCGGCGTGCCGCTTTTTACGATTATGCCTCCGCGTAAGGCAACCTGAGCCCAGACGGCAAGGCAAATGGCGGAGTGCTAGTGGGATACAGAGGAGTACGAGGGCGCAGGCCCGGTCAGTACCTGAGATAGTACTTCAGACGGCGAGTTTTGCGACACCGCCAGCACCAGCAGAGTTTAGAACCGCAGAAGATGGCCGCCGAGACTACAAGACTGAGCCTCGGTCCCACACCGGAGCAGATGAGATGGGTACTGAGATGGCGCCATCGCCGTGGTCGTGGCCGATATGAGCATAGTCGGATGCAGCAGCCCACCCCAGAGCACCCGTAGTTCACCCCGAGCGCATAGCTGAGGCTACGGATTTTTGAGATGTAACCCGCCAGAGTTTTATGGGTCGAGGCACGAGGATGATCCGCAGGAGTTCATCCGAAGCGATTCTGACGGATCATGAGTGATCAAGGCATCGGAGACCGAGTCGGTGGTCCTAGGTTCGCATCGATCGCGTGATACCCCGATCGTTTGATTCGTGAGCCGTCGGGAGAGAATGCACTTCCACTATTTGGGACGAGTTCTCAAAGGCATTTCTTGCACACTTCGCCTCCACAGATGAGGAGGGCTCGCCGACATATTTTTGATGTTGGCGTAATCCGCGCATGCGGTTCGGGAGTACAATGTGGAGTTCGACTCATTGCCCAGACGCCCCGCATTAGTAGCTAGTATGGAGGATCGAGTGCACCGATATGTTACAGGCTCGATGATTACCTAGCAGAGTTGTTCGTGTAGCTCTTCACCGCATGGACATTGCCCGCATGCGAGCTTATGCACTGGAGGTGAGGCGGAGAAATCAACGGAATGACCAAGGTCACGAGAAGAGGCGAACAGCATGGTCCTTTGGTGACTTTCGAGTGGACCGCCTCAAAGAGACTAGTTATGCGCCTCGCCAAGATGAGTGGTCCTCCACAATCTTGTGGCATCCAGAGTATTAAGAGCAGTCGTGGCTCGAAGGGTTCAGATTTTCGAGAGCAGGTGTGTTAGCCACCGAAGCCACCCTACCTCGTTGGCCGTGGTAGACTCCGCGTGGGAGTGTCGTGCTAGTCCGGAGTTTGTTTTACATGCGGCAGGCCATTTTGGGAGAAACCGTCCCACTGTGGTAACGCTGGGTAGATAGCACAGACTACGGATCGGGCCATGGTTCTTCACCTTCCATAGCCAGCAGATGTTCATACACCGGCCACGGAGAGGTCGCGGTGGAAGTTCCCGATTTAGCGGTCCTTTGAACCGCCTATTTTCAGGTATATCCTTAACCCTCTAGAGTTTGGTATGTTTTGATGTTATGATGATGTGTTTAGTGTTATGTTCGGATAGCTTTGTGCTAAAATGTGATTTAGAAACCTGGTTAGTGAAAAAGGGTAAGCCTGGGGGTGAGAAAATGATGAACCTTAGAATATTACAGTTGAGACCTTGGATGTAAGGCCGTCTTGAGTACCAGATTTTTGCAAGTGATCCTTGACGGAGTGCATTTTATGCCTAGAATGTATTGTGGGAAAAATTTCCTTGGGTAGTGTGAAATGAAAGTGGTATCTTTCATGACCTGTATAGGTAAGATTGTTCCGGATCGGGGAACAAGAGCGTGATGCGTTAAGTGGGTCGGGTCAGCCATGTTGAGGCCAACCCGGCTGCTTCGAAATGGGTCAGCTGGTGGTCCCGCCAGTGGTAGGGTCACGAGGTGTTAGGCCCAAGTTTAGATGACCATCGTATGAGTTCGTGGATATGTTCGACCGAAGCGGATCGTGAAGGCCGAATGGCCTTAGGAAGAGTGAAGCTAGTAAGATGACCAAGTTCGAGGTTGTGACTCCAAAGTTTTAGGCAACGTGGCGTTGACGGAGTGTGGTACGTGTACTAGAAGAGTTCAAGTGTTCGAGAAGGGCACGACGAGTAAGGAAGGAAGAGGACGTGTGTTATTTTTGTGGCCATATGTGGCGTTGGCAACTTGTTAGAGGAACTTCATCGTTATCCGTCTTGAGAAGGAACATTCGGGATGAATGTTTCTAAGGAGGGGAGAATGTTATACCCCGTATTTCCAGAGTATGTACGTGAGGGCGTACGTATAAAATTCAAGCCTTAAGAATTGACAAGTTTCGAAATTTGGGCACAAGTGCCGAAAAGAATCGTTTTTCGACGAAACGTTTTACTAAACTTGCGAAGGGAAAATTTCGGCTATGTCATTTCTAATTTTTGCGGGTTTTTCCGAGAGACGAAACATTTTGGACCAACGGGAGGGTGACAAGTGTCACCCTCACATTGGCCGTGACTTTGGGGCGGTATTGGAAGAAATAGGTGGCATGGTTAGGTAGGATATTTTGTGCAAGTTGTGTGGTAGATGGATAAGGTCCACATGGTTAAAATCTAGCCCTACACTTGCACCACACTTGTCTTCATCTTGGCCATTGGTTGGCCTTTGGTTAGCCTATAAATACTCCCCTTACTTGAAGACTTTCTTCATCCAAAAACTTGAGCAATCTTTCTAAGTCTCAAATACTCCCTCCCTCTGCTTGCTTTCGGCCCAAAGCCCTCCCCTTTGAGAGCCTAGCCGAGGCAAACCCTCGAGTGAGGCTTGGCGTGGGTACCCCCTTAGCCTAGTTGTTTTCGTATAATACCCCTTGTTGTGGTATAGAAATACTCTCCTAGTATTGTTATAATGCCAAAATACATTGGCCCAAATACCTTGTAGTATTCCCAAGGTTACACTTATACACAAGCCCAGAAAATACTATTATACCTTCTTTAGCCACTAAACGAAACCCTAAGGAAAATCTTCATTGATAGTTGAAGTATTTAAGTAGAAGTTGGTTAGAACTTCTAAGGGTTGTTTGGAGCGGATCGAGCACTGAGTAGAGCTAAGCGTTGCTCGGGAGCGACTTTAAACTCGGATAATTTTGGGCTCATCGAGGTAAATACCATCATTCTTCTATTGTAATTGGAAATTACATACTGTCGTAGTAGAAATGAATATAAGATTCATAGAAGAGAATTGAACTGTAATAGAAGGATATTACAGAAAAGGATTGAACTGAAATCACTTCAGAAGAATGCAAGTAGAAGTTAAACTGTACTTACATAGGACTGTATTACAGTAGACTGATAACCTTTATTGGTTGAATGTTTTGCAAGTAGCCTGTGCTACTTAGAAGGTGGACAAGGCTAGCCGGGTTATAGCCGTGGAGCGTTTTGCTAATAGTCGATAATCGTCGCGAGGTATGTGATTCTTCCTATACTCTTGAGCATGATATTTTAAAGGAAGATATATATAGTACGGCAATGTCTTTTGACTTAAGCCTGAATAATATATAGTACGGTAGACGTACGTGTGCTAATTGAACGTAGTTGTACGGCAATGTCTTTTGACTTAAGCCTGAATAATATATAGTACGGTAGACGTACGTGTGCTAATTGAACGTAGTTGTACGACAATGTCTTTTGACTTAAGCCTGAATAATAAGAAACTTGAAGTATGTCACAAGAGTTAAGAAACCATTTTTGAAAGAAGAGTAACACTTGGTTTTAAAGGTTTTAAAAAGAGTTATACTAGCTTTATGGGGAGTTAGGTATAACGTCTTAAGAGAGGTAAAGAAAATGGTTTACTGATTTTAGAAGTTAAGAGACTTGATCTTATAAGATAAGAGACTTAACTTAAATGAATTAATATGAGTTTTGTGTGAAACCTCATTCGTGAGTAATGAGTACGTGGTTTTTTTTAAAAGGAATAATGTTTTACTGATTTTGGAAATCAGAATGTGTATCGACAAACCATCGCGCGTTAATAAAGGAAAATGTATTGAATAATGAAGTATTATTAAAACCAGAGAAACCTCCATCCGCATGTAAGCTAAGATGAGACAAAATGACATTACATTTCCTAGATCATCGCTTAATAAGATTTATGAACAAGAATAACCTACTCGCCTATGGCATATGTTACTCAATTATTTTAAAAAGAGATTAAGACATTGAACTATGAAACTTTTCTGAAAAGAGACTTGAGTAATTGAAATTAGGCAAACTGGAACTTTAGGGAAAAGAAAGGCATTGTGTTGTCTTAAAATGGTTTAAAACTTAAAGTGTTATAACAGCTTTATGGGAAGTTGGTTATAACGACCTTATGAAAACAAAAGAAGGGTTTTTATCATTGGTTTTAATGTGGTAACTTGACTTTAAAAAGAGATGCGTTTTGGTCTAAAAAGAAGGCATGGTATTGCCTTAATTGGTTTTAAAAAGGAAAGTATGGAAGTTGTTTTGGTTTACTTAAAAGATGTAAGTCACTCTATTTTTATACTACGGGTATCGGGTGACTTTTATAAAAGGAATGGATCTCTTTAAAAGGAATTTAACGTACGTAGTACTTTAGGGTTAAAAACCCGGACTTTGGCATAAAATGAAAGTACGTTGAGTTGTGTATAACTTGCCTATGCTTGTTGTTGTGAAACTTGCCTATGCTTGTTGTTGTGAAACTTGCCTATGCTTGTTATTGTGAAACTTGCCTATGCTTGTTGTTGTGAAACTTGCCTATGCTTGTTGTGATAGCCTTTGTTGTGCAAGAATTGTGTTTCTATACTACCGTGTCTCTCGATGGAGGGTCGGTTGACTTGTTAAGAACTTACTTGACGCGCGCAGTGACGAGAAATTCCACTGCACGTTCGCTGATAGTGTTACTTTTGCTAAACGCTTTGGACATACTGACACGATGCGTAGTGCACGGGTATGCTTCCATTTTGATTGCCGCCTTGTTGTTTCCTTTTGAACATACTTACACGATGCGTAGCGCACGGGTATGCTTCCATTTGGAATCTTTTTATTGTTTCTTGGACATAATGACACGACGCGTAGCGCACGTATGCTTCCATTTGGAATGTTGTCTTAGTGTTTCCTTGGACATACCGACACGACGCGTAGCGCACGTATGCTCCCATTTGGATTGTTGTCTTGTTGCTATCATATCATAGATCGCGGCGGTGAAGGAATTCCACGGCACGAGTGATGATTTGGAGGCGTGAGTCCCCGACTTGATATGATTGTTTATATGTTGTATCTTGTAGTTTGGTTATCATACATGTCTCCCGCTTTATATAGATCGCTATGATTTCATTTACGTGATTTTACGCTTTCACATACTTGATACTGTTAGATCGACCTCCTTCGGGGCTGCGTTCATGCCGCAGTAGAGGTACATCGGCCGTCGATCCCCGCTTAGGATCACCTTTCGTCTTGGGAAGCTCCGTTCCTTCTGAGGCTTATCTTTGGTATGTTACCCCGAGTGCAGAGGTTCTTGTACATTCGGTGGTATGGCGGCCCCGTCCCGTCATAGTTGTTGTATAAATCTTAGAGGTGCAGTAATCGGTGTGGCGGGGTTGTAAGGATTGTAACTGTTCAAAATGTCTTTGTATATATATATGCTAAAAGGCAACCGTTTGGGTTGGCCTATTTTCTTTCATCTTGATCCATGTCTATTTGCATGTCTAAGTTTTTATTTCCGCTGGTTTTCTCTGATGTTGTATCACTAGGGTGCCCGGGGTAAGGCACCAGTCACGGGCCCGGGTTCGGGTCGTGACAATACCAAAGTCGTACCAACAAATCTATATAACCATACCACGAAGCTGACCCAGGGCAAGTACGAAAGCCAACTACCAGATACCACCTGCGCCAC
The DNA here is from genome assembly GCA_029844215.1 of Przewalskia tangutica. Taxonomy (NCBI): domain Eukaryota; kingdom Viridiplantae; phylum Streptophyta; class Magnoliopsida; order Solanales; family Solanaceae; genus Przewalskia; species Przewalskia tangutica. The sequence goes on from CM056718.1 coordinate 53,578,055, forward strand.
GTAGCTGGCCGGGGTAAGTACGAAGACTAACTACCAGATACCAAGCCGGAATCACGAGACTTCGTCACAAAACTGAACGGGGCAAGTACGAAGGCTAACTACCAGATACCAAGCCGAATCAGCCACGACCTCGGGGCAAGTACGAGAGCCAACTACCAGATACCAAGCCGAATCAGTAAAACCTCATGGAGAGCTAGTCCATGGAATAATAATCACGTGCGCACGTGGAATGCTCCACACCGCAGACGCCCAAGTAAGATCATAACAAATCACCGCCCTCCATCGAGAGACGCGGTGGTATAGAAATACAATACTAGCACGACGAGGCTATCACACGCAAACATAGGCAAGTTACACACAACTCAAGGTACTTTCATTTTATGCCAAAGTCCAGGTTTTAACCCCAAAGTACTACGTACGTTAAATTCTTTTTAAAAGATCCATTTCTTTTACAAAGGTCACCCGATGCCCGTATTATCAAAATAGAGTGACTAACATTTTAAGTAAACCAAAACAACTTCCATACTTTCCTTTTTAAACCAAATTAAGACAATACTATGCCTTCTTTTTAGACCAAAACACTTCTCCTTTTAAAGTCAAGTTACCATTTTAAAACTAATGATAAAACCATTCTTTTGTTTTCATAAAGTCGTTATAACTAACTTCCCATAAAGCCGTTATAACACTTTATGTTTTAAACCAATTTAAGACAAAACCATGTCTTTCTTTTAAACCAAAAACTCTTTAATTCCTCAAGTCTCTTTTCTTTTAGAAATCAAGTTCCTTAATATTTCACATCAAGTCATTTATAAGTCAAGTCTCTTATCTTTTAAAAACCACATACCATTTCTTTACCTACATAAAGTTGTTATAGCAAACTTCCCATAAAGCCGTTATAACACTTTATGTTTTAAACCAACCAAATTCATTTAGCACATGTACGTCTACCGTACTACATAGTTCACAACAATCATGCTAGAAAAGATAGGAAGAGGTTCACATACCTCGCGACGATTATCGACAATTAGCAAAACGCTTCACGTACTCTAACCTTGCTCGCCTTGCCCCGTATTAGCTTCGTGGTTTGGTTGTATAGTATTGTTAGTACGACTTTGGTATCTGGTAGTTGGCTTTCGTACTTGCCTCGGTCAGTTGATGATGCGGCTTTGGTATCTGGTAGTTAGCCTTCGTACTTGCCCCGTACGGTTTTATGACTCAGGTGGGTCTTGGTGTTCATGTGTACTCCTTGGTGTTATTATATCATAGACTGTCGGTAGTGAGGAAGATATTCCATGGGCATGATTGATGTTGAGGGCGTGAGAACCATAGTTATATTTGAGTAATGACTTTGAGGGCATGAGTCCCTGACTTACATGACTGCTTATTTATTGTGGACTGTAGTTTGGTTATCATACATGTCTTCTGCTTTATATAGACTACTATGATTTCATTTACAGTATTTTCAGTTTCACATACTTGGTACCTGTTATCGACCTCCTGGGCCGCGTTCATGCCGCAGGTAGAGGTACACCAGTTGTTGATCCTCGCTCATAGGATCACAGTTCAGCGTATTGGGAAGCTCCGTTTCTCCGTAGGCTTATCTTTTGGTATGTTTCCCTGAGTTGTAGGTTCTTGTACATTCAGGGGTATGGCGGGGCCCTGTCCCTTCATAGTTGTTGTTACATTCTTAGAGGTCTGTAGTACTGTTGTGGGCAGGTTTTGTAAAAAGGGATGTAACTGTTCAAGGTTATTATATATATGCCGAAGGACAATTTTTCATGGATAAATTGTTCTCATTCTATAATTGTTTCATGTCTTGTTTTTTTATATTCCGCTGATTACTCTGATGTATGACTACTTGGGTGCCCGGGTAAGGCACCAGTCACGTGCCCGGGATCGGGTCGTCACATTTCTAACTTGCTTATTTATTGTATGACGGCCGGTTGAGATAGGGTAAGAGTATAAGTGAGGGGTAAACCCCCAAGACGCTATACCACCTTCTCCAGGATAAGAGTATAAATGAGGGGTAAACCCCCAAGACGTTATACCACCTGATTTATTACCTTCTCCAGGGTAAGAGTATAAATGAGGGGTAAACCCCCAAGATGTTATACCACCTGCTTCAGGGTAAGAGTATAAATGAGGGGTAAGAACCCTAAGACGTTATACCACCCGTTTCTATGGGTTCGCTACCCATGATTTGATCGGGAGTCTCCTATTGTGATGTTGTACGTATTCTCTTGATTTACTCTCATTGTTAGTAAGGCAATCGTATCGTAATTTTGTTATCGAGACATGTCTCCGCTTTGTTTTAAACTTATGTTGTAATTACGATTTTCGATTTACATACTTAGTACATATGTGTCGACCTTCCCGGGCCGCGTTCATGCCGCAGAAAGTGGTAGCAGTGGATCCTCATACTTAGGATCACTTATCGACGTCGAAGCTCCATTTCTCGGAGGCTTGTCTCTTTTAGTACGATCTTTCCCGATGTTGTAGATTTATGTACATTCGTGGTATGTCGGCCCCGTCCCGCCACGCTTGTTATTCCTAAGTGCGTATTCACATATGTGGTTGTCAGAAGAAGCGATGTCGTGATTGTACTTTTGATTATATTATATTATGGAAGACGACCTTATCGGCTAGCCTGTGATGTGTTATTGTTTACAAATGTGTTTATGTTGTATATGTTCATTGCTATTCTTCGATGTATACAACAGGGTGCCCGTAGGGCACCGCCGCGCCCGGTCGGGTCGTGACACCTACCTAGGCACCCTGTTCAGGTAAACATCAGAGAATAGCAGCGGAACATAAACAACATGTTTAGACAATGAACAACACAGACTAGCTGTCACGACCGGAACCCGGGCCCGTGACTGGTGCCTTACCCGGGCACCCAAGTAGTCATACATCAGAGTAATCAGCGGAATATAAATAAGACATGAAATAATTATAAAATGAGAACAGTTTATCCATGAAAATATCGCCTTTCAGCATGTATATATAATAAAACTTTGGGCGATATCCCCATTTACACACCGCCCACAACAAGATTACTGCACTTCTAAGAATGTAACAACACCTATGACGGGACAGGGCCCCGCCATACCCCTGAATGTACAAGAACCTACAACTCAGGGAACATACCAAAGATAAGCCTCTGGAGAAACAGAGCTTCCCAATACGCTGAACTGTGATCCTAAGAACGAGGATCAACAACCGGTGTACCTCTACTGCAGATGAACGCAGCTTCAAAGGAGGTCGCATAACAGTACCAAGTATGTGAAACTGAAAAATCAGTAAATGAAATCATAATCTTAAAATAAAACAGGAGACATGTATGATAACAAAACTACAGTTCGCAACATAAAAACAGTCATGTCAAGTCAGGGACTCACGCCCTCAAGTCATCCCTCATGCCCGTGGAACTCATTCCTCACTGCCGGCAGTCTAGGTATAAGTTAGGTGATATGTGTAACATGTCTCGGCCCATCTCATGGACTCGAGGTGGAATCGTGTGGAATACATGTCTCGGCCCATCTCATGGGACTCGATAGGAATCGTATGGAATACATGTCTCGGCCCATCTCATGGGACTCGATAGGAATCGTATGGAATACATGTCTCAGCCCATCTCATGGGACTCGATAGAAATCGCTCATGTCTCGGCCCATCTCATGGGACTCGATAGAAATAGCACATGTCTCAGCCCATCTCATGGGACTCGATAGAAATCGCACATGTCTCGGCCCATCTCATGGGAGTCGATAGAAATCGCACATGTCTCGGCCCATCTCTGGGACTCGATAGAAATCGCACATGTCTCGGCCCATCTCATGGGATTCAATAGAAATTGCACATGTCTCGGCTCATCTCATGGGACTCGATAGAAATCGCACATGTCTCGGCCCATCTCATGGGACTCGATAGAAATCGCACATGTCTCGGCCCATCTCTGGGACTCGATAGAAATCGCACATGTCTTGGCCCATCTCATGGGACTCGATAGGAATCGGATGGAATACATTCCCGGTTCATCCCATGAACGCGGTGTCGCATGAAGTACATTCCCGGTCCTTCTCATGGACGCGGTGTCGTGTGGCCCTAACATCTAAACGCTCTTTTAAGACAGATTAAGATAATACCATATTTTCCTTTTAAAACAACTAAGGTAACATTATGCCCTTCTTTTTAAACCAAAACACTTCTTTCTTAAAGTCAAGTAACAACATTATTTTCCAACAGTTCAAGTTTGCCTAATTTCAAATATTCACATTTCTTCTTTTCGAAAGGTTTCATAGTTCATAGTCTTAATCTTTTAATAACATAATTCTTCTTTTAAAACAGTTGAGTAATATATGTCTTATGTGTGAGTAGGTTATTCTTGTTTATAACAATCTTATTAAAGCAGCCATGGTCTAGGAAATGTAATATCATTTTGTCTCATCTTAGTTTCTATGCAGATGAAGGTTTCTACTGGTTTTCATATAATACTTTATTAGTTAATACATTTCCCTTTATTAACGCTGCTGTGGTTTGTTCGATACTTATTCTCATTTCCGAAATCAGTAAAACATTATTCCTTTTAAAAACCAAGTACTCATTACTCACGAATGAGGTTTCACACTTTAACAAATTTCATATCAATTCAATTAAGTCAAGTCTCTTATACTTCTAAAATCAAGAAACCATTCTTTTTATCTCTCTTAGGACGTTATACCTAACTTCCCATAAAGCTAGTATAACTCTTACGTTTTCAAAACCAAGTACTACTCTTCTTTCAAAACTGATTCTTAATTCTTTTGAAATACTTCAAGGTTCTTATTATTCAGGCTTAAGTCAAAAGACATTGCCGTAAAACTACGTTCAGTTAACACACGTACGTCTACCGTACTATATATATATTCTTTTAAAATATCATGCTCAAGAGTATAGGAAGAATCACATACCTCGCGACGATTATCGACTATTAGCAAATAGCTCCAAAGTACTGTAATCCTGCTAGCCTTTTCCACTTCTTCGAGTAGAATACGCTACTCGCAGTACTTCAACCTATAATGGTCATATAAGTCTATCAACGTCTAGACTACTCTGCAGAATACTTCTAGATACAGATTCCTTTATTCTACGGAAAATTGGGCAGCACTTCCCTACCCGTCAAACTACACAATTCTACTGTAAATACAGTCCTATGTAAGTACAGTTCAGTCTTCTTCTTTAATATTCTTCTGATGTGATTTCAATTCAATTCTCTTCTTTTATGCCATCCTTATACGTCTTATACTCATTTCTATACTACTACAGTATGTAATTTCCAATTACAATAGAAGGACAGTAGTATTTACCTCGATAAGCCCAAAATTATCCAAGTTTATATGTCGATCCTGAGCAACGTTTAGCTCCTACTCCGTGCGCTCCAACCCGCTCCAAACAACCCTTAGAAGTTCTAACCAACTTCTACTCAAATACTTCAACCATCTATGAAGATTTCCTTAGGGTTTCGTTTTGTGGCTAAAAGAAGTATAATAGTATTTCTGGGCTTTTAGTATAGGTGTAACCTTGGAATACTACAAGGTATTTTGGATTAGTAACAATACTTGGAGAGTATTTTTCTACCAAGGGGGAGTATTTTCGAGAACAACTAGGTAGGGGGGGGGGGTTCGACCGAGGCCTTCTCAAGGGGGGGGGAGGGGTGATTTGGACGAGAGCTTTGAGAGGGAGGGAGAGGGATTTTTGCCTTGGATTTTCACAAGTGTGGATGAAGAAATGTCTTGCATTAGAGGGGTATTTATAGGCCAATCAATGGCCAAGATGAAGCCAAGTGGGGGGCAAGTGGAGGGTGAGGATTTGGACATATGTGTGTGGGTCCCACCTTATCAATCTACCACACAAAATATCTGTTATACCCCGTATTTCTAGAGTATGTATGCGAGGACGTAACGTACGAGAATACGGCAGAAAGATTGGAAAGAAAGAAAGAGGTGATTTTTCCACGGAAAAGTTTCCGGTTTTTGTGAAGGAAAAAGGTTCGTTAATGGGAATTGGATTCCCAGATTTGGTATTCGGACTTCCTGGAATATTAGAGAATTATGGAATTTTATTTTCGGAAATGGTCATGTGGGGCCCACGGGAGAAATTTACGCCAGGGGCCCACTTTGTTTTGAGATTTTGGCCATTGTGGATATTTTTCAAGGACGTTTTTGAGGGCGATAGGAGGGTGACACGTGTCACCCCGCCAGTGGCTTGGCCGGGTTACCTTTGTGCACAACACCCTTGCGTTAGAGTCGTTTCGACGAAACGTTTTGCGTAACTTGCGAAGGGAAAATTCGGCTATGTCGTTTTGTATTTTTGCGGATTTTTCCGAGAGGCGAAACATTCGGACCAACGGAGGGTGACATGTGTCACCTCACAACGGAAGACGTGCGCGACTTGGCCGAATCGGCAAGTTGGGCTTGATATTTGTGTAGATATTTGTGAGGGTTTTGGGAGTAGGGTCTAGGGTGCACTTGGCTTGATCTTGCCTTACACTTGCCTTGCACTTGGCTAGATCTTGGCCATTGGTTGGCCTTTGGGTTTGCTATAAATACCCCTTAGTTGATGAACTTTCTTCATCCAAAAATCATTTTCCAAGTCTTGAAATCTCCCCCCCGTTGAGTGAGGCTTGGCGGGTACCCACTAGCCTAGTTGTTTTCAGATAATACCCTTTGTTGTGGTATAGAAATACTCCCTAGTATTGTTATAATGCCCAAAATACCTTAGCCTTGTACCTTGTAGTATTCCAAAGATACCTCTTTACGTAGAGCAGGAAATACTACCTTTTGTCGTTTAAGTCTAATACCGAAACCCTAAGGAAATCTTCAGAGTTGGTTGAAGTATGTGACTAGACTTTGGTTAGAACTTCTAAGGGTTGTTTGGAGTGGTTTGGAGCGCACGGAGTGGAGCTAAACCTTGCTCAGGATCGACATTAACCTCGGATAATTTTGGGCTTATCGAGGTAATTATCTTGTCCTCTATTGTAATTGGAAATTACATGTTTGGTTGAATATATAGTTGAAGTATACTATATATGGAACTACTTAGTATTCGCAATGTCTTTTGACTTAAGCACAAGAATAAAGAATCGAATCGTATTTACATAGGGTGTATTGGTAGACTTGTGTAGAATTGTACACGTCCGGTTAGACGTGTAAACCCCCGTTGGCTTGGTAGCCGCCTCGATAGAGAGGAGATTTGCGCCATTGTGTGAGGAAGTCTTTGCCGAATTTTCTATAGAAAGATAGAAACTTATGTTTTGGGGTTAATAGACGTTTGTGACCTTTATAGTGAAAGTACTAAGAGTAGCGTATTCTACTCGAGGAGTGGAAAGGGCTAGCAAAGTTGTAGTACTTGGAGCATTTTGCTTATTGTCGATAAATCGCCGCGAGGTATGTGAACCTCTTCCTATCTTTTCTAGCATGATTGTTGTGAACGATGTAGTACGGTAGACGATACGTGCTAAGTGATTTGGTTGGTTTAAAACATAGGTGTTATAATAGCTTTATGGGAAGTTAGTTATAACGACCTTATGTAAGTGAAAATGGTTTACTGATGTTAGAAGTTAAGAGACTTGATCTTATAAGATAAGAGACTTAACTTATTTGTTTTAATGTGGATGTTTGTGTGAAACCTCATTCGTGAGTAATGAGTACTTGGTTTTAAAGGGATAATGTTTTACTGATTTCGAATCGTAATGTGTATCGGCTGCACCAACGCAGCGTTAATAAAAGGAAAATGTATTGAATAATGATGTGTTGTATTAAAACCAGTAGAAACCTCCATCTGCATAGAAGCTAAGATAAGACAAAATGATATTACATTTTCTAGATCATGGCTGCTGTAATAAGATCGTTATAAACAAGAATAAACTACTCACGTATATGACATATGTTACTCAATTGTTCTAAAAAGGAATCAAGTGATTAAGTTTGGGAACTATGAAACCATTTGAAAATGAGAAGCTTGAGTAATTGAAACTAGGCAAACCGAACTTAGGAAAAGAATGTTGTTACTTGATTTTGAAAAGGAAGGTGGGTTGGTCATTCTAATACTACTGTATCGGGTGACTTTTATAAAAGTAATGGATCTCTTTTAAAAGAACTTAACGTATGTAGTACTTTGGGGTTAAAAACCCGGACTTTGGCATAAAATGAAAGTACTTTGAGTTGTGTGAAACTTTCCTATGCTTGTTATTGTGAAACTTGCCTATGCTTGTGTTGATAGCCTTTATTGTTCAAGCGTTGTGTTTCTTTGTTACCACGTATCTCGATAGAGGGTCGGTTGGATCGTTGAGAACTTACTTGACGTCGCAGCGACGGAGAAATTCCACGCACGCTCGCTGATAATATTATTGTTGTTAATCGCTTTGGACATACTGACACGATGCGTAGCGCACGGGTATGCTTCCATTTTGGTTAAGGTCTTGTGGTTAATCGCTTTGGATATACTGACACGATGCGTAGCGCACGTATGTTTCCATTTTGATTATCGCCAGTGATTTCCTTTTGGACATACCGACACGATCGTAGCGCACGTATGCGTCCATTTGGAATGTTGTCTTATTTTTCCTTTGGACATATCGACACGACGCGTAGCGCACGGGTATGCTTCCATTTGGATTGTCTTGTTGTTGAGGTCACATGGACATGTCTACACCGGCGCAGATTCCGGCATGTGGCTGGGACATTGGTATTATTGTTGCATCATGAACATGTCTACACCGTCGCGATTCCGGGCACGCGCCATAATGCGAACTCGATTGAGGTTGTGGGCGAGACCCATAGTTATATTGAGTGATGATCGCTTTATGTTGTGAATCGTAGTTTGGTTATCATACATGTCTCTGCTTTATATAGACTAGTATGATTTCATTTCTGATTGCATGGGCTTCACATACTTGGTACTGTTATCGACTCCTTCGGGCCGCTCACGCCGCAGTGAGGTACATCGATCGTGGATCCTCGCTCATAGATCACAAGCCAACAGATTGAAGCTCCGCTTTCTCCGAGGCTTATCTTTTGCAGTGTTCTCGAGTTGTAGGTTCTTGTACATTCTGTGGTATGGCCCCGCCCCGTCATAGTCATCAGTATATCTTAGAGGTCAGAGTATCGCTGCATGTGGGGGGTTGTAAAAGGATTAAACTGCTCGTGTTTTATGTATATCGAAGGCAACCGCTTTTGGTTGCCTGTTTATTTATTATATCTCTTGTTAAATGACTCATGTTTTATGTTCCGCTGATTTTCTCTGATGTATGTATCACTAGGGTGCCCGGGGTAAGGCACCAGTAACGGGCCCCGGAACGGGTCGTTACAAAAGTGGTATCAGAGCAGTTAATCCTCGGAAAGTGTCTACAGACCGTGTCTAGTAGAGTCTTGATTATCGGTGTGTCAGGCACCACATCTATAATCGGAGGCTATAGGACATTTAGGATTGGTTTCCATTCTTCTCATTCGAGATCGTGCCTTAGAGTCAGTGTTGTAAGTTGTACCCTCCGACGTATCTCGCTTTTTACGATTATGCCTCCGCGCAATGCATCCGGAGCCCAGAAGGGCAAGGGAGCCGAGGGAGGTGCTAGTGAGATACAGAGGAGTACTAGGGCGCAGCCCGACAAGACTGAGGTTGTGCTTCGACGGCGGTTTCGCGGACGCCACAAAGACCAAAGAAGTTTAGAGCCGCAGCGATGGGCGATGAGACTACAAGACACGAGCCTCCACCCCACACCGGAGCGGGGAGATGGGTCACGGCGAGATGGCCCGATTATTGGCCGTGGTCAGGGCCGATATGAGGACAGCCGACGCAGCAGCCGGCCCGAAGAGCACCGATGGTTCACCCCGAGCAGATAGTTTGAGGCTATGGGACTTTACGAGTTGAAGCCCGCCAGAATTTTATGGGTCTAAGCCTGGGGATGATCCGAAGGAGTTCATCCGAGCGATACACGGATCACGCGGTGATCAAGGCTTCGTAAACCGAAGTCTGTGACCTTTGTTCAGATCGGCCGCGTGATACCGCAATGATCGGTTGATTCACGGAGCTTCCCGGGAGAGCATGCACTCCAGCAGATGGGATGAGTTTTCGGGGCTTTCTCACGCACTTCTTGCCTCCGCAGATGCGAGGGCACGGCCGCCGCGATTTTTGTTCTCGAGACAGAGGGCGACCGTCGTGAGTACAATGTCGAGTTCGATTCTTTGGCTCGATATGTCCCTCGCGCTTAGTCGCAGATATGGAGGATAGGGTGCATCGCCACGCCACCGCTAGATGATTATATGGCCGAAGTCTTGCGGTGTTTCTTCACCGCATGGACATTGCCCGCACGCAGCTCATGCACTAGGATGTGAGGCACGGAGGGTCGACGAATGACTGGATCGCCAGAAGAGGCCGTGACGGCAGGTCCTTTGGTGGCTTTCGAGGCGGACCGCCTCAGCAGCAGGCTAGTTATATACCCCCACCGGTACAGAGTGGTCCTCCACCGTCTTCAGGAGCAGGTCAGGGCTCCAAGGGTTCAGATTTTCGGCAGAGCGAGGGTGTTAACCACCAAGCCACCCTACCTCGTTGTGACCATTGTGGTAGACTCCATTTTGGAGAGTGTCGTGCTAGATTGGGAGTTTGTTTTGCATGCGACAGCAGGCCATTTTGCGAGGAATCGCCCTACCAAGGGAAGCGCGGATGTTACGACTCAACCTTCAGGATCTGTGGCTGGTTCATCACCTTCATACGCATGCACTGCAGGCGTGCCTATGATTAGAGTGGAGCGGTAGCCGGTATATCCTTAACCTCTAGAGTTTTGGTATGCTTGTTATGATGATCTCATTATTGTGTGCTATGTACGGATAGCATTGTGATATGTGTGAGTTAAAATGCATGGTTAGTTGGAAGGATACGTATGAGGCATGGTAAGTGTGAACCTTAGACTATTTCACGACTGAGACCTTAGAGGTAAGGTCGTCTTGAGTAAAAGATTCGTTTTATGTTTGACCTTTATAAGGGTGAGTAGTATACGTGGGATTTATTTGTGTGATAAGTCCGTGGGTAGTGTGAGATGGAAGTGGTAGCTTTCATGATGTGAATTAGTAAGATTGTTAGAATCGGGAACAAGAGTTTGGCACGTTGTGGTCGGGTTTAGGACCATTTATGTCAAACCAGAACCTGATTTGGGGGCCAGTTCGTGGTCCCGCCAGGTGGTAGGGTCACGAGGATGCTAGGCCCGAGTTTAGACGACCATCGTATGAGTTTGTGGATGTGTTCGACCAGAATCGTTCGTGAAGGCCGGGAATGGCCTTAGGGGATATTACGGCTAGTAAGACGACCAAGTTTGGAGGTGGTGACTCCAAAGTTTTGGAAACGGAAGCGATGACTAAAGTGTGGTACGTATACTAGAAGAGTTCATGTGTTCGAGAAGGGCACGACGAGTAAGGAAGGAGGAGTACGTGTGTTATTTCGCGCCAAGCTGTGGCGTTGGCAATTTGTTAGAAGAGCTTCATCGATATCCGTCTTGTGAAGGAACATTCGGGACGAATGTTTCTAAGGAGGGGAGAATGTTATACCCCGTATTTCCAGAGTATGTATGCGAGGACGTACGTACGAGAATACGGCAGAAAGATTGGAAAGAAAGAAAGAGGTGATTTTTCCACGGAAAAGTTTCCGGTTTTTGTGAAGGAAAAAGGTTCGTTAATGGGAATTGATTCCCGTGACGGTATTCGGACTTCTGGAATATTAGAGAATTATGGAATTTTATTTTGGAAATGGTCATGCTGGGCCCACGGAGAAATTTACGGCTTTGGGGCCCACTTTGTTTTCGAGATTTTGGCCATTGTGGATATTTTTCAAGGACGTTTTTGAGGGCAATAGGAGGGTGACACGTGTCACCCCGCCTAGGTGGCTTGGCCGGTTACCTTTGTGCACAACACCTTGCCAGAGTCGTTTTCGACTAAACGCTTTCAGAACTGCGGCGGAAAATTCGGCTATGTCGTTTTGTATTTTTGCGGATTTTTCCGAGAGGCGAAACATTCGACCAACGGAGGGTGATATGTCACCCTCACAACGGAAGACGGGCGTGACTGGCCGAATCGTGGCAAGTTGGGCTTGATATTTGTGTAGATATTTGTGAGGGTTTTAAGGAGTAGGGTCTAGGGTGCACTTGGCTTGATCTTGGCCTTACACTTGCCTTGCACTTGGCTAGATCTTGGCCATTGGTTGGCCTTTGGGTTTGCTATAAATACCCCCTTAGTTGATGAACTTTCTTCATCCAAAAATCATTTTCCAAGTCTTGAAATCTCCCCCCCTTTGAGTGAGGCTTGGCCGTGGGGTACCCCCCCCCCCCTAGCCTAGTTGTTTTCGTATAATACCCCTTGTTGTGGTATAGAAATACTCCCCTAGTATTGTTATAATGCCCAAAATACCTTAGCCTTGTACCTTGTAGTATTCCAAAGATACCTCTTTACGTAGAGCCCGGAAATACTACCTTTTGTCCTTTTAGTCTCAAACCGAAACCCTAAGGAAATCTTCATAGTTGGTTGAAGTATGTGAGTAGAAGTTGGTTAGAACTTCTAAGGGTTGTTTGGAGTGGTTTGGAGCGCACGGAGTGGAGCTAAACCTTGCTCAGGAGCGACATTAAACTCGGATAATTTTGGGCTTATCGAGGTAATTATCTTGTCCCTCTATTGTAATTGGAAATTACATGTTTGGTTGAATATATAGTTGAAGTATACTATATATGGAACTACTTAGTATTCGCAATGTCTTTTGACTTAAGCTCAAGAATAAAGAACCGAATCGAATCAGTATTTACATGGGATCAGTATTGCAGTGAGACTTGTGTAGAATTGTACACGCCAGGTAGGCGATGTAAACCCCTGGTTGGCTTGGTAGCCTACCGATAGAGAGAGAGATTTGCGCACATGTGTGAGGAGAGTCTGCGAATTTTCTATAGAAAGATAGAAACTTATGTTTTGGGGTTAATAGACGTTTGTGACCTTTATAGGTGAAAGTACAAGAGTAGCGATTCTACTCGAGGGTGGAAAGGGCTAGTGCGTTGTAGTACTTGGAGCATTTTGCTTATTGTCGATAAATCGTCGCGAGGTATGTGAACCTCTTCCTATCTTTTCTAGCATGATTGTTGTGAACTATGTAGTACGCAGACGCATACGTGCTAAGTGATTTGGTTGGTTTAAAACATGTGGTGTTATAATAGCTTTATGGGAAGTTAGTTATAACGACCTTATGTAAGTGAAAATGGTTTATCGATGTTAGAAGTTAAGAGACTTGATCTTATAAGATAAGAGACTTAACTTATTTGTTTTAATGTGGATGTTTGTGAAACCTCATTCGTGAGTAATGAGTACTTGGTTTTTAAAGGGATAATGTTTTACCGATTTCGAATCGTAATGTATCGACTGCACCACCGCGTTAATAAAAGGAAAATGTATTGAATAATGATGTGTTGTATTAAAACCAAGAGCAACCTCCATCCGCATAAGCTAAGATAAGACAAAATGATATTACATTTTCTAGATCATGGTCAGCTGTAATAAGATCGTTATAAACAAGAATAAACTACTCACGTATATGACATATGTTACTCAATTGTTCTAAAAGGAATCAAGTGATTAAGTTTGGGAACTATGAAACCATTTGAAAATGAGAAGCTTGAGTAATTGAAACTAGGCAAACCGAACTTAGGAAAAGAATGTTGTTACTTGATTTTGAAAAGGAAGGTGGGTTGGTCATTCTAATACTACGGTATCGTGACTTTTATAAAAGTAATGGATCTCTTTAAAAGAACTTAACGTATGTAGTACTTTGGGGTTAAAACCCGACTTTGGCATAAAATGAAAGTACTTTGAGTTGTGTGAAACTTGCCTATGCTTGTTGTTGTGAAACTTGCCTATGCTTGTGATGATAGCCTTTATTGTACAAGCGTTGTGTTTCGTGTTACCGCTCTCTCGATAGAGGTCGGTTGATCGTTGAGAACTTACTTGACGCGTGCAGCGACGGAGAAATTCCACGCACGTTCTCGCTGATAATATTATTGTTGTTAATCGCTTTGGACATACCGACACGACGCGTAGCGCGCACGTATGCTTCCATTTTGGTTAAGGTCTTGTGGTTAATCGCTTTGGATATATCGACACGACGCGTAGCGCACGTATGTTTCCATTTTGATTATCGCCAGTGATTTCCTTTTGGACATACCGACACGATGCGTAGCGCACGTATGCGCCCATTTGGAATGTTGTCTTATTTTTCCTTTGGACATACCGACACGATGCGTAGCGCACGTATGCTTCCATTTGGATTGCCGCTTGTTGTTGAGGTCACATGGACATGTCTACACCGGCGCAGAATTCCGGCATGCGCCATGGACATTGGTATTATTGTTGCATCATGGACATGTCTACACCGATGCAAGATTCCGGCACGCGCCATAATGCGAACTCGATTGAGGTTGGTGTGAGACCCATAGTTATATCGGAGTGATGATCGCTTTATGTTGTGAATCGTAGTTTGGTTATCATACATGTCTCCCGCTTTATATAGACTAGTATGATTTCATTTACTGATTGCATGCTTCACATACTTGGTACTGTTGATCGACCTCTTTCGGGCCGCGTTCATGCCGCAGTAGAGGTACATCGATCGTGGATCCTCGCCATAGGATCACGCCAACAGATTCAAGCTCCGCTTCTCCGAGGCTTATCTTTGCAGTGTGTTCCTCGAGTTGTAGGTTCTTGTACATTCAGTGGTATGGCGGCCCCGTCCCGTCATAGTCATTGTATATCTTAGAGGTCTGTAGTAATCTTGGCAAGTGTGGTTGTAAAAGGATTAAACTGCTCGTGTTTTATGTATATACCAAGGCAAATCGCTTTTGGTTGCTTTGCTTATTTATTATATCTCTTGTTAAATGACTCATGTTTTATGTTCCGCTGATTTTCTCTGATGTATGTATCACTAGGGTGCCCAGGGTAAGGCACCAGTAACGGGCCCCGGAACGGGTCGTTACAATATCCTACCAACTCCTTGAAAAAATAGAAGGCAAAAACGTGCCATTGAATCGTCCATGGGTCCGCCAACTTGAGGGTGACAAGTGTTGCCCTCTCGTTGGTCCAAAATATTTCGTCACTCGGAAAAATCCGCAAAAATTATTAATGACATAGCCGGAATTTTCCCTTCGCAAGTTTAGAAAAACGTTTCGTCGGAAAACAATTCTTTTCGCTAGTTGTGCACAAATTTCGCCACTTTGCCTACTTAAGGCTTAAACTTAGACGCACGCCCTCACGCATATACTCCAAAATACGGTATAACATTCTCCCCTCCTTAGAAACATTCGTCCCGAATGTTCCTTCTCAAGACGGATAACGATAAAGTTCCTCTAACAAGTTGCCAACGCCACACCTGGCCACAAAATAACATACGCGCAAATACTTAACCCAAGTCCACGAGAAATCACCTCTAGCATTTCAAAAGCTCCCACCCTGATCTAAAGGATACTCCCTTCGCATCTGCACTTTACAACAAAATGATCTCTTTATTCTGCTAACACACGTTCACTTCTTTCCTCACTCGTCGTACTCTTCTCGAACACTTAAACTCTTTCTAGTATACGTACCATACTTCAGTCATCGCTTCAGTTTCCAAAATCTCTGGAGTCACAACCTCCAAAT
This sequence comes from Przewalskia tangutica, assembly GCA_029844215.1. Classification (NCBI taxonomy): domain Eukaryota; kingdom Viridiplantae; phylum Streptophyta; class Magnoliopsida; order Solanales; family Solanaceae; genus Przewalskia; species Przewalskia tangutica. Next base: position 53,593,747 of record CM056718.1, read on the forward strand.
TTGGTCATCTCACTAGCCTCAATCTCCTTTAAGGCCATCCCCGGCTTTCACGATCCGATTCTGGTCGAACATATCCACGAACTCATACGATGGTTACCTAATCTCGCCTAGCCTCGTGACTCGCCACCGCGACCACCTCGAACTGACCCCACCACATTTTTGGTCGCGGGTTGACCCGCGATTGGTCCTTAACCCGACCCGCTATCGCGCTAACCACTTGTTCCCCCGATCCGGAACAATCTCTCAAATCAAGTCACGAAAACCTAGTGGTCTTCTTAGCTCAACTACCCTCTTTCATTTCATACCACTCAGGGACTTATCACACAAATATATCCTACGTATACTATGCACTCCGATAAAGGTCATCATAAACGTAAATCTTTTACTCAAGATGGCCTCGCATCTAAGGTTTCTACGTATAAAACTCTAAGGCTCACACTTTCCCTGTCCCCAACTTACCTTTCTAACTAACCATGTTTTCTAATCACAATTTATAACATAATGCTATCTGAACATAATACTTAACACTTCACCATAACATCAACGCATACTAGTCTCTAGAGGGGTAAGAATATACCTGTACCATCTGCTCTACTCCAATCATAGGCCTGTCCTGCAGGGCGCATAGCTGTAGAAGGCGATGATCCTGCCACTGACCTGGTAGGCTGTGTCATTCTACCGGTATCCCTTCTCTTAGGACATTCCCTCGTCACATGGCCCTGACGGCCGCAGGTGAAACAAGCACCAGTAAGAAGACGACACTCCCCGGGATGACGTTTGCCGCATCGTGCACATTGAGGAAAGCATGAACCCGACTGGCTAGAACCCATGTATACCGTGAACTAAGCCACGAGCTCGACCAGCTCCCGAATACCGAACGCCCCAAGAATGTGGAGGACCACTGCATCTTGGCGAGATACATAACTAACTCACACGAGGCGGTTCGCCTCGAAAGTTACCAAAGGACCTCATTGCTCGCCTCTTCGCTGATCTCGGCCATTCCGCCGACCTCTCCGCCTCCTCACATCCAAGTGCATAAGCTCGCATGCGGCAATGCCCATGCCCGGCCAAGAGCTACACCAACAAGCCTCGCCAAGTCGTCATCGAGCCCGTGGCGTAGCGGTGCACTCGCCCTCCATGCCGCTACCAATGCGGGACGCATCGAGCTAATGAGTCAAACTCACATTGTACTCCGAACCGTATGCCCGGCCCGCCTCAACGTCAAAAATCTGTCGCCCGAGCCCTTCTCATCTGTGAGGCAAGAAATGTGCAAGAAATTCTCGAGAATTGGCCCCATACTGGAAGTGCATACTCTCCCGACAGCCTCCCACGAATCAAACCCGATCGCAGATCACGCGACCGACGCGAACCTAAGACCACCGACTCGGTCTCAAGTCTTGATCACTCATGATCCGTCAGAATCGCTAAATGAACTCCTCGCGATCATCCTCGTGCCTCGACCAGAACTCGTGGGCTACAACTCGTAAAGTCCCGTAGCCTCAAACTATCCGATCTAGGGTGAACCATGGGTACTCTGAATCGGCCCGGGCCTATCCTCATGTTCGCCACGATCCTAGCGAAGAATCGGGCCATCTCTTTGTAACCCATCTCCTCGCTTCCAGTGTAGGATCGAGGCTCAGTATCGTGGTCTCGGCAGCCATCGCCGCGCTCCTAAACTTGGCCGGGCGGCGCGCAAAACTTGCCGCTCAAGCACTATCTCACGTAATGATCGGGCTGCGCCGCATTCTCTCGTATCCTACTAGCGCTTCCCGGCCGCTTTACCTATCCGCCCGGCCTTGCGCGAGGCATAATCGTAAAAACGAAATGCGTCGAGGGGTCCAACTTATAACAGCTCTAAGGCACGATCTCGTAATGAGAATAATGGAAACTAATCCTAAATGTCTCAGCCTCGATTATAGATGTGGTGCACAACACATCGATAATCAAGACTCTACTAGACACTGCTCAGTAGACACTTTCCGAGGATTAATCGCTCGATACCACTTTTGTCACGACTAACCGGCCCATGATCGTGCCTTACCCGCACCCAAGTAGTCATACATCGTAGTAATCGGAATATAAATAAGACATGAAATAATTATAAAATGAGAAAGCTTTATCCATGAAAATATCGCTTTCGCATGTATATATAATAAAACATTGAACAGCTTACATCCCCATTTACACACCCGCCACAACAAGATTTACATGCACTTAAGAATGTAACAACACCATGACGGACAGGGCCGCCATACCCCGAATGTACAAGAACCTACAACTCAGTGGAACATACCAAAGATAAGCCTCCGAGAAACGGAGCTTCCCAATCTGAATCGTGATCCTAAGAGCGAGGATCAACAACCGGTACTCTACCGCATGAACGCAGCCCAAGGATGTCGCGACAACAGTACCAAGTATGTGAAATCAAAATATCAGAAATGAAATCATAATACTTAAAATAAAACAGAGACATGTATGATAACAAAACTACGTCGCAACATAAAACAAATATGTCAAGTCGTGACTCACGCCTCAAGTCATCCTCTCGTGCCCGTGGAACTCCTTCCTCACCGCCAGCCTAGGTATAAGTTAGGTGATATGTAACATGTCTCGCCATCTCATGGACTCGAGGTGGAATCGTGTGGAATACATATCTCGGTCCATCTCATGGGATTCGATAGGAATCGTATGGAATACATGTCTCGCCCATCTCACGGGACTCGATAGAAATTGCACACGTATCGCCCATCTCACGGGACTCGATAGAAATCGCACATGTCTCGCCCATCTCACGACTCGATAGAAATCGCGACATGTCTCGCCCATCTCATGTGACTCGATAGAAATCGCACATGTCTCGCCCATCTCGGGACTAGATAGAAATTGCACATGTCTCGCCCATCTCACGGGACTCGATAGAAATCGCGACATGTCTCGCCCATCTCATGGGACTCGACAGAAATCGACACGTCTCGGCCCATCTCACGGACTCGATAGAAATCGCACATGTCTCGGCCCATCTCTGGGACTCAATAGAAATCGCACATGTCTCGGCCCATCTCATGGGACTCGATAGGAATCAGATGGAATACATTCCCGGTTCATCCCATGAACGCGGTGTCGCATGAAGTACATTCCCGGTCCATCTCATGGACGCGGTGTCGTGTGGCCCTAACATCTAAACGCTCTTTTAAGACAAATTAAGATAATACCATATTTTCCTTTTAAAACAACTAAGGTAACATTATGCCCTTCTTTTTAAACCAAAACACTTTCCTTCTTAAAGTCAAGTAACAACATTCTTTTCCAACAGTTCAAGTTTGCCTAATTTCAAATATTCACATTTCTTCTTTTCGAAAGGTTTCATAGTTCATAGTCTTAATCTTTTAATAACATAATTCTTCTTTTAAAACAGTTGAGTAATATATGCCTTATGTGTGAGTAGGTTATTCTTGTTTATAACAATCTTATTAAAGCAGCCATGGTCTAGGAAATGTAATATCATTTTGTCTCATCTTAGCTTCTATGCAGATGGAGGTTTCTACTGGTTTTCATATAATACTTTATTAGTTAATACATTTCCCTTTATTAACGCTGCTGTGGTTTGTTCGATACTTATTCTCATTTCCGAAATCAGTAAAACATTATTCCTTTTAAAAACCAAGTACTCATTACTCACGAATGAGGTTTAACACTTTAACAAATTTCATATCAATTCAATTAAGTCAAGTCTCTTGTAACGCCCCGAACCCGGGCCCGTTACTGGTGCCTTACCCCGGGCACCCTAGTGATACAACATCAGAGAAAACCAGCGGAAAATAAAACATGAATCATGAAACAAGAGATATAATAAATAAACAGGCCAACCAAAACAGTTGCCTTCAGTATATACATAATACCTGAACAGTTTAATCCTTTTACAACCCTGCCCACAACAAGATTTCACAGACCTCTAAGATTTATACAACAACTATGACGACAGGGCCCGCCATACCCCGAACGCACAAGAACTTACACTGTGGTAACATACCAAAGATAAGCCTCCGACGGAACGAGCTTCCCAAAACGCTGAAATGAGATCCTAAACGCGGATCGACGGTGACGCACTTACCTGCTGCAGATTTAACGCAGCCTCAAGGAGGTCGCATAACAGTACCAAGTATGTGAAATCAGAATACTGTGAATGAAATCATAATAGTCTATAAAGCAGAGACATGTATGATGACCAAACTACAAGATATAACATATAACCGCCATATCAAGACAGTGGACTCACGCCTCCAAATTATCACTCGTGTCTGGAATTTCTTCCTCACCGCCATAGCTTTATGATATAACAATACCAAGGATTATACATGAACACCATGTCCCACCTGTGTTATAAAACCGTGACAGACAAGTATAACTACCGATCCGACCGTACCAATAATACAATGCAACCAAAACACGGCCGTCACGGCAAGTGCGAGCCGACATCGGATACGAAGGCCGGCCACGCACCGACCGGGCAAGTACGAGGGTGACCACCGAGGACCAAGGTCAGATCACGAAACTTCGCCACTATATCGAACGGCAAGGCGAGGGTGACTACCGATACCAAGGCCGAATCACCACGAGGCGGGCAAGTACGGAGCCGACCACCGATACCCAGCCGAACAAGAAGAAACCTCAACTACCAACCGCCTCTATCGAGACGCGTAACACGTAAAACACCACACTTGCACAACAAAGGCTATCATCACAAGCATAGGCAAGTTTCACAACAACAAGCATAGGCAAGTTTCACAACAACAAGCATAACGTTTCACACAACTCAAAGTACCTTCATTTTATGCCAAAGTCCGGTTTCAACTCAAAGTACTACGACGTTAAGTTCTTTTAAAAGAGATCCATTACTTATTAAAGTCACCCGATACCCGTAGTATTAGAATGACCAACCCACATTCCTTTTCAAAATCAAGTAACAACATTCTTTTCCTAAGTTCCGCTTGCCTAGTTTCAATTACTCAAGCTTCTCATTTTCAAATGGTTTCATAGTTCATAAACTTAATCACTTGATTCCGTTTTGAACAATTGAGTAATATAAGTCTCACGAGAGTAGGTTATTCTTGTTTACAACATTCTTATTACAATGCCATGATCTAGAAAATGTAATATCATTTTGTCTCATCTTAGTTTCTATGCAGATGGAGGTTTCTACCGGTTTTAATACAATTCATCATTATTCAATACATTTTCCTTTATTAACGCCGCAGTGGTCCTGTCGATACACATTCTCGATTTCCAAATCAAGAAACATTATCCTTTAAATAAAACCAAGTACTCATTACTCACGAATGAGGTTTCACATAAACATCCACATTAAAACAAATAAGTTAAGTCTCTTATCTTATAAGATCAAGTCTCTTAACTTCTAACATCAAGAAACCATTTTCTTTACCTCTCTTAAGACATTATACCTAACTCCCATCAAGCTAGTATAACTCTTTTAAAACCTTTAAAACCAAGTGTTACTCTCCTTCAAAACGATTTAGAAATCTTTTGAAATACATCAAGTTCTTTATTATAACTAGCCGCTTATAATTCACATCGATTACCTTTTAAAACCACAAAGTATTTTCTTACCTACATAAAGTCGTTATAACCAACTTCCCATAAAGCCGTTATAACACTTTATGTTTTAAGAACAATCAAACACGCTAACACATGTACGTCACCGTACTACATAGTTCACACATATCATGCTAGAAGAGATAGGAAGAGGTTCACATACCGCGACGATTTATCGACAATAAGCAAAATGCTCCAAGTACTACAACCTTGCTAGCCCTTTCTTTCCACTCTCGAGTAGAATACGCTACTCTTAGTACTTTTACCTATAAAGGTCACAAACGTCTATTAAAATCTTTAAACACACGCTCCCATCTTTCTACGTAAAATTGAAGACTCCCGCAACAAACAGAAATCTCCTCCTTCTATCGAGGTCGGCTACCAAGCCAACCAGGGGTTAACACGCCTAACCGACGCTGCATAATTCTACAACACAAGAATGCTACATAAGTTCATGTAATACAACCCTAGGTAATTACAGTCGATTCTTCTCTTTATTAACCTACATGTGATTACTGCTCAATTCTTCATTCTTCAGCTTAAGTCAAAAGACATTGCCATAATACTAAGTATAGTTCCATATATAGTATACTTCAACTATATATCCTAACAAACATGTAATTTCCAATTACAAGAGGGACAAGATAATTACCTCGATAAGCCCAAAATTATCCAAGTTATAATGTCGATCCTGAGCAAGGTTTAGCTCCACTCCGAGCGCTCCAAACCACTCCAAACAACCCTTAGAAGTTCTAACCAACTTCTACTCACATACTTCAACCAACTATGAAGATTTCCTGAGGGTTTCGGTTTGAGACTAAAAGGACAAAAGGTAGTATTTCCGGACTCTACGCAAAGAGGTATCTTTGGAATACTACAAGGTACAAGGCTAAGGTATTTTGGGCATTATAACAATACTAGGGGAGTATTTCTATACCACAACAAGGGGTATTATACGAAAACAACTAGCTAGTGGGGTACCACCGCCAGACCTCACAAGGAGGGAAGACCTCACGGCCAAAGGCAACTTTCAAGGGGGGAGAGGAGTGTCACGACCCGAACCCGGGCCCGTGACTGGTGCCTTACCCCGGGCACCCTAGTGACACAACATCAGAGTAATCAGCGGAACATAAAACAACAACATGAGATAGCAGAAATATATAAAACAATAATCTGTGAAAACTTGCCTTTCGGCATATATATAACCATCAACTCTTTTACAAATGAATTTTAATCCTTTTTACCAACCCCGCCACAACAAGATTACATGCACTTCTAAGAATGATACGACCACAATGGCGGGACGGGGCCCGCCAAACCCCGAATGTAAACACTTACTACGACAGGACTATACCATCGATAAGCCTCCGAGAAACGGAGCTTCCCAAACGCCGAACTGTGACTTCGAGAGCTAGGATCAACGATCGATGTACCTCAACTGCGGCATGAACGCACTTCGGCGAGGTCGATGCAACATGTACCAAGTATGTGAAATCAGAAGTAGCACATCAGAATCAAATCATAGTAGTCTATATAAGGCAGAGACATGTATGATAACCAAACTACGATTCACAACAAATAAGCATATGTCAAGTCGTGGACTCACGCCTCAAAGTCATCACAATAAGACCGCACGGTAAGTAAGGCATAGCCGACTACTAAGACCCCAGCACCACAAATGCCATAAAGCGTATCACGAGGTCTCTAGACCGCACTACATGATCGGCGCCATCGCCCGCAGATCAATGTGCGCGATCTATTCTGGAACTCTCGCACCCGCATAGGTCACACTGCACCGCATAAGGTATTCCTCGAATCTCGGTCCTAGACCACCCGAGGTATACCCCGTGATCGGCGCAACCTAACCACAGATCCGCCCCGACTTCCGCAGCCCGCATAGCCCTTCAAGGACCGCATAGTCCTCAGAGACCGTGATAGGAATTTCCCGATCAGGCTAAACACCCGAATGATCGGTCAATCTCGAGCATACCGCAGCCCGCATAGTCTCAAGGACCGTGATAGCCGATAGACCGCATCAAGGGTGGCAAGCCCTGTATACACAAGGCGGGGTAGTAGATAATAATAAAGACAATGGACTTACCTTTTAACAATGTAAGCACAGCAAGAATGACCCCCTTACATAACAATCACAAGATACTAACACAAGTAGCATCCTAACATGTTTACTTATCACATCAACCAGAAAGTATTACAAGGCTATCACAAACCAATACAATCAAGTTATTCACCCAAGGTACTTTCTACTATCAAGTTCGAGTATCTAACCCCAACGTACTTCATACATCAAATCTTTAAAAGATCCGTTCCTATCACATAAGTCACACAATACCCGTAGTATAAAATAGAGTGATCTTTTTTTTAAGTAAACCAAAACACTTACCTTTGTAAAACCAAGTAACAACATTATTTTCCAAACGCCCTAGTTTGCCTAATTTCAAATGCTCACGCTTTCTTATTTTAGAAAGGTTTCAGTAGTTCATAGTCTTATTCATTTAAGAATATAATTCTCTTTTAAACAACTGAGAAACATAAGCCTTATATGTGAGTAGGATATTCTTGTTTATAACAATCTTATTACAATGACCATGATCTAGGAAATATCATTTTGTCTCATCTTAGCTTCTATGCGGATGGAAGTTTCTCCGGTTTTAATAATACTTAATTATTCAAAACATTTCCTTTTATTAACGCCGCAGTTGGTTTGTCGATACACATCCCGATTTCCAAAATCAAGAAACGTTTAAGCCGTTATACCTAACTTCCCATAAAGCTAGTATAACTCTTAAGTTCTCAAAACCAAGTATTACTTCTCTTCAAAACGATTTCGTAAATCTTTTGAAATACTTCAAGTTCTTTATAATCACACATCAAGCCGCTTATAAACAAATCATTTACCTTTTAAAACCACAAAGTGTTTTCTTATCTACATAAAGTCGTTATAACCAACTTCCCATAAAGCCGTTATAACACTTTATGTTTTAAACCCATCGAATACATTTAGCACACGTGACGCTCACCGCACTACATAGTTTACACATATCATGCTAGAGAGATAGGAAGAGGTTCACATACCGCGACGCAGTATCGACTCACAGCAAAACGCCCAAGTACTTCCAAATGTCGCTACCCCTTAAGCCACGTGATCGCGCCACACGTAGTACATCCACCTATAAGGCCACAAGGCGCTTATTACATTTAGGTCTCATCAGAACTTCTACAGAAAATTCGCAAAGACTCTCCCCACAACAGAAATCTCCTCCTCTATCGAGGCCGGCCACCAAGCCAACCAGTGGGTTATACATCTAACCCTAACTGTACAATTCTACTCCACTGCACTACTACACAAGTCTCATCTGTAATACACCCTATGTAATTACAGTCGCTTCTTCAGCTTAAGTCCAAGGACATTGCCACAAGCTATGTTCTATATATATATAGTATACTTCAACTATATACTCCTACAACATGTAATATCCAATTACAATAGGACAAGATAATTACCTCGATAAGCCCATAATTATCCAAGTATAAAGTCGATCCCGGGCAATCGCTTAGCTCCAACTCCGAGCGCTCCAACCCGCTCTAAACCACCCTTAGAAGTTCTAACCAACTTCTACACAATACTCCAACTGACTATGGAGATTTTCCTGTGGTTACGGTTTTGGACCGACGGAAGTATAATAGTATTTTCTGGCTTTTCAGATAGGTATAACCTTAGAATACAACAAGGTATAGGCTAAGGTACTTTGGGCATTATAACAATACTTGGAGAGTATTTCTATACCACAGGGGTATTATCTGAAAGCGACTAGCAGTGGGTACCCCACTGGCTAGCACCTCAGCCGAGGGGTGTCTACCCTCTACTACCCCACTGTGGGATTCTCGCCGAGGGGAGGAGGGGCTCTGCCAAGACACCACACTGGGGGAAGGAAGAAGCTTTCAAGACTTAGGCAATTTGTGAATGAATTAGTCTTCCAAGGGAGGGTATTTATAGTCAAGTGAAAGCCAACCAATGGCCAAGATTACACTAAGTGTTAGGCAAGTGTAGGGCCAAGATTCACCCATGTGTACCTAGCCAACTTGCACACAAAATATCTACCAAAAATATCTCCCACAAAGCCTTCCCAATCGCCCACGTGCGCCCACTATGCCCACCAATGAGGTGCAGTGCCGCCTCTCGTTGGTCCAAAATGTTCCGCCTCTCGGAAAAATCCGCAAAAATACTAAATGACATAGCGGAAATTCCCTACGAAAGTCGTGGAAAACGCTTCATTTAAAAACGACTCTAACCGTGTTGTGCACAAACATATTTCGCCCAAAGGTGCCACATGGGGTGACACGTGTCGCCCGATTCGCCCAAAATATTTCGCCTTCCGAAAATATCCAAAACGCCAAAATCTCAAAATCAAAGCGGCCCCACAAAATCAGAATTTCTCCCGTGGGCCCCACGTGACCATTTTCAAAATAAAATTCCATAATTCTCTAATATTCCAGAAGTCCGAATACCAAACTGGGAATCCAATTCCCATAAACGAACCTTTTTCCTTCACAAAACCGGAAACTTTTCCGTGGAAAAATCGCCTCTTCTTCCTTTCCAATCTTTCTCGTCGTATTCTCGCACGCACGCTCTCGCATACATACTCGAACTACGGGTATAACATTCTTCCTCTTAGAAACATTCGTCCCGAATGTTCCTTCTAAGTCTCAAAACGAACACGCGACAAGATAGTCTTCACTACTATACTTACGAAACAATCCCGCCACACCGCCACGTAAATACCCACGAAAATACTTACATCCAAGTCCACGAGGAAACACCTCTAACATCACCACAAATAATACTACTTTTGTCACTTTGTCGCGAGCCTTGCTCCGACGACCCAACAAATGGTACCGGGCTGCATGCGATCACCGTCGCCGTGACACTTGATTCTTATCACATTTCCGAGCATCGCTTAGTATCCAAAACTCGGGTTACTATCTCTAACGTGGTCATCATTAATCGGGAACATTCTCGATGGATCTTCGATACTTTCCTAACATAACAATACGAAGACGGACGCCCTTCCTCCTAAGTCGGACGGCAAATGCTAACATATAGGCAACCCGCCTATTCTTCACATGAACTCACCAAGGCCCAAAGTGACTCGCTAAGTTCCTTCGCTTTCCACAACTCGCCACACCGTCCGGTGGTACTTTCAAGAAGACCGACCACCAACTCGAACTCTGCGCCGCCGCCGATTATCCGCACGATTCCTCCGAGCCGCCGTAACTTCTTCTAGACAAGCTTCACTATCCACACCACCGGAACAAGCTCGAACTAACTATCCAACCCCGCCAACATCGAACCAATCGACCGCAACTTGCATTTCTCGCTCTACAAGGCGCCACAAGACGACATCCGAACACCGAAATGGTAGCTTAAACACTCCAACCGAGACAACGATCCTCACAGCTTCGAAATCAAAACACCGCCCGGCGGCGAATGCGATTCCGAGACTTACTCGAAGTTCCTAGCCCCGCTCGTACAAACTCCCAGAAGAGAAACAGTACTGCACTGGCTCCATCGTCCGTCATAAGGTGAAGGTAGGCACCTGCAACCTCACAACCTTTTAGATAACAACAACATCGCCGAGGAACGACTCGACCAAGAACACGATAGGTCGCTTCATCGCCCGACCATCGGGTCGAACGCATCCACGAACTTGCACGCTGGCTAACTAAACACGGGCCTAACACCTCATGACCCTAACACAAAGAGGGACCACCACAACCTGACCCACCACCAAACCTACCGCGGTTGACCAAGACGTAGCCTCAACCCGACCCTAAGGCGCAAAATACCATCTCCCGGAACAATCTTACTAAACACGCATTTAAAACCTAGCGGTCTTCTTAGCTCAACTACCCTCTTTCATTTCATACTACATGGGACTTATCCCACGAACATAGCTCATGTGCACTATGCACTCCTATAAGGGTCAAACATAAACATACGCCTCTACCCGAGATGGCCTTACCTCTAAGGTCTTTGCGTATAAAGCTCTAAGGCTCACACTTTCTATCCTCCAAAATCTTACTCGGCTAACCCACCATGATTTCTAATCACAACTAACACACCGCTATCGTAACATAGCACTTAAGGTATACTCACCTTGAAAGTTACCAAGGACCTTGCCGCCCGCCCTCTTCGCTGCCCTGGTTAACCCGCCGATCTCTACGCTTTCGCCGCCGCGCATAAGCCCGCATACGTGCCATGCTCAAGCCTAATCAAGGACTACTCTTGCACAACCTTCTCTTAGGTAGTCATCAAGACTTGCGATACATCGGTATACTCTCCGTAGCCAAATCCATAGCTAGTAACAAGGTTGTCTCTTGCAATCTATATTCTCGCTCTGGCCGCGAATCGGCGTTCACATATCATGGCCGCAGAGGAACCGCCGCCGCCATGCTTAAACTCGCGGCTAGTGACGCCGCAAAACTTCCCGAATGAAGCACTACCCTAGGTAAAGATCGGGCTGTGCCTCGCCACCCTCCGAACTCTACTCGCAGCCTCCTCGGCCGCCTTGCCCTCCCGGGCTCGGGTTGCTCTACGCGAGGCATAACGAGCAAGGGAAAGAATTTCGCCGAGGGTCCAACTTACAACACTCTAAGGCACGATCTCGAGTGAGAAGAATAGAACCCAATCCTAAATATCCTATAGCCTCCGACATTGGTGGTGCACAACACACCGATAATCAAGACTCTATCGGATACGGCTCAGAGACACTTTCCGAGGATTAATCGCTCGATACCACTTTTGTCACGACCGAACCTGCCCGCGGATCGTGCCTTACCCCGCACCCTAGTGACACAACATCGAGTAATCACGGAACATAAACAACAACATGAGATAGCGTAAATATATAAAACAATAATCAGGAAAACTTGCCTTTCGCATATATATAACCATCAACTCTTTTACAAATGAACAAATTTTAATCCTTTTTACCAACCCCGCTACAACAAGCATCTGCACTTAAGAATGATACGACCACAATGGCGACAGTGGCCCCGCCAAACCCCGAATGTAAACACTTACTACGACAGGGACTATACCATCGATAAGCCTCCGAGAAACGGAGCTTCCCAAACGCCGAATCAGGACCGAGAGCTAGGATCAACGATCGATGTACCTCAACTCGCGCATGAACGCAGCTTCGGCGAGGTCGCATAACATGTACCAAGTATGTGAAATCAGAAGTAATATCAGAATCAAAATCATAGTAGTCTATAAGGCGGAGACATGTATGATAACCAAACTACGCTTCACAACAAATAAGCAAATATGTCAAGTCGTGGACTCACGCCTCAAAGTCATCACAATAAGACCAGACGGTAAGTACGGGCATAGCCGACTACTAAGACCCCGCACCACAAATGCCATAAATCAGATCACGAGGTCTCTCTAGACCGCACTACATGATCGGCCGCCATCGCCCGCAGATCAATGCGCGCATCTATTCTCGAACTCGCAGCCCGCATAGGTCACACATGCACCCGCATAAGGTATTCTCGAATCCTCGGTCCTAGACCACCCGAGGTATACCCCGCATCGAAGCGCCCTAACCTCAGATCCGCCCCGACTTCCGCACTCGCATAGCCCTTCAAGGACCGTGATAGTCCTCGGAGACCGTGATAGGAATTCCGCATCGTGCTAAACACCCGAATGATCACCAACTCGAGCATACCGCAGACTCGCATAGTCTCAAGGACCGCATAGCCGATAGACCGCATCAAGGGTGGCAAGCCTGTGATACACAAAGCGGGTAGGTGAGATAATAACAGACAATGGACTTACCTTTTAACAATGTAAGCACAAAGAAGAATGACCCCTTACATAACAATCACAAGATACTAACACAAGTAAAGATCCTAACATGTTTACTTATCACATCAACCGTAAAGTATTACAAGGCTATCACAAACCAATACAATCAAGTTATTCACCCAAGGTACTTTCTACTATCAAGTTCGAGTATCTAACCCCAACGATTTCATACATCAAATCTTTAAAAGATCCGCTCCTATCACATAAGTCACACAATACCCGTAGTATAAAATAGAGTGATCGTTTTTTAAGTAAACTAAAACACTTACCTTTGTAAAACCAAGTAACAACATTATTTTCCAAACGCCCTAGTTTGCCTAATTTCAAATGCTCACGCTTCTTATTTTAGAAAGGTTTCGTAGTTCATAGTCTTATTCATTTAAGAATATAATTCTCTTTAAACAACTGAGAAACATAAGCCTTATATGTGAGTAGGATATTCTTGTTTATAACAATCTTATTACAAAGACCATGATCTAGGAAATATCATTTTGTCTCATCTTAGCTTCTATGCAGATGGAAGTTTCTACCGGTTTTAATAATACTTAATTATTCAAAACATTTCCTTTTATTAACGCCGCAATGGTTTGTCGATACACATCCCGATTTCCAAAATCAAGAAAACGTTTAAGCCGCTATACCTAACTTCCCATAAAGCTAGTATAACTCTTAAGTTCTCAAAACCAAGTATTACTTCTCTTTCAAAACGATTTGTAAATCTTTTGAAATACTTCAAGTTCTTTATAATCACACATCAAGCCGCTTATAAACAAATCATTTACCTTTAAAACCACAAAGTGTTTTCTTATCTACATAAAGTCGTTATAACCAACTTCCCATAAAGCCGTTATAACACTTTATGTTTTAAACCCATCGAATACATTTAGCACATGACGCTCACCGCATTACATAGTTTACACATATCATGCTAGAGAGATAGGAAGAGGTTCACATACCTCGCGACGAGTATCGACTCATAGCAAAACGCCCAAGTACTTCCAAATGTCGCTACCCTTAAGCCACGTAGATCGCGCCACACGTAGTACATCCACCTATAAGGCCACAAGGCGCTTATTACATTTAGGTCTCATCGAGAGAACTTCTACGTAAAATTGGCAAGACTCTCCCGCCACAACAGAAATCTCCTCTCTATCGAGGCCTGGCCACCAAGCCAACCAGTGGGTTATACATCTAACCCTAACTGCACAATTCTACTCCACTGACTACTACACAAGTCTATCAGAATACACCCCATGTAATTACAGTCAGCTTCTTCAGCTTAAGTCCAAGGACATTGCCACAAGCTATGTTCACCATATATATATAGTATACTTCAACTATATACTCCTACAACATGTAATATCCAATTACAATAGTGGACAAGATAATTACCTCGATAAGCCCATAATTATCCAAGTATAAAGTCGATCCTCGGCAATCGCTTAGCTCCAACTCCGAGCGCCCAACCCGCTCTAAACCACCCTTAGAAGTTCTAACCAACTTCTACACAATACTCCAACTGACTATGGAGATTTTCCTAGGTTACGGTTTCAGGACCGACGGAAGTATAATAGTATTTTCTGGCTTTTCAGATAGGTATAACCTTAGAATACAACAAGGTATAGGGCTAAGGTACTTGGGCATTATAACAATACTTGAGAGTATTTCTATACCACAAAGGGGTATTATACTAAAGCGACTAGCAGTGGGTACCCCACTATTAGCACCTCAAAGGAGTGGTGTCTACCCTCTACTACCCCACTGTGGGGGATTCTCGCCAAGGGGAGGGAGGGGCTCTCGCCAAGACACCACACTAAGGGAAGGAAGAAGCTTTCAAGACTTAGGCAATTTGTGAATGAATTAGTCTTCCAAGGAGTGGTATTTATAGTCAAGTGAAAGCCAACCAATGGCCAAGATTACACCAACAGTTAGGCAAGTGTAGGGCAAAGATTCACCCATGAGTACCTATCCACCTTGCACACAAAATAGCTACCAAAAATATCTCCAACAAAGCCTTCCCAATCGCCCACGTGTCGCCCACTATGCCCACCAATGAGAGGTGCCAAGTGCCGCCTCTCGTTGGTCCAAAATGTTCCGCCTCTAAAAATCCGCAAAAATACTAAATGACATAGCCGAAATTCCCTACGAAAGCCGTGGAAAACGCTTTCCGAAAAACGACTTCTAACCGTGTCAAGACAAACATATTTCGCCCAAAGTGCCACATGGGGTGACACGTGTCGCCCCGATTCGGCCCAAAATATTTCGCCTTCCAAAATATCCAAAACGCCAAAATCTCAAAATCAAAGCGGCCCCACAAAATCAGAATTTCTCCCGTGGGCCCCACGTGACCATTTTCGAAAATAAAATTCCATAATTCTCTAATATTCCAGGAAGTCCGAATACCAAATCTGGGAATCCAATTCCCATAAACGAACCTTTTTCCTTCACAAAAACCGGAAACTTTTCCGTGGAAAAATCGCCTCTTTCTTCCTTTCCAATCTTTCTGTCGTATTCTCGTACGTACGTTCTCGCATACATACCCTGGAACTACGGGGTATAACAAGGAGCTCTTGGACGAGAGTCAACAAGAGGGAGGGGAGGGATTCAAGACTTGGAAACATTTGTGGATGAATGAAGTCTTCACAAAGGGGGGGGTATTTATAGCAAACCCAAATGCCAACCAATGGCCAAGATCAAGCCATGTGCAAGGCAAGTGTAAGGCCTTGATCAAGCCAAGTGCACCCTAACCCCTACTCCACAAAACATTGCACCAAACAAGCCACAAAACAAGGCCAAAACAAGGCACAAAACAAGGAACCAATAGTACAAAACGCGAGCCAAAAAGATCAAGCCAAAAACGTGAACCATTCGCTCACTGACGCCACTTGCTTCAATGCGAGGTGACACATGTCACCCTCCCGCTGGTCCAACATGTTTCGCCTCTAAAAATCCGCAAAAATACAAAACGACATAGCCGGAATTTTCCTACGAAAGTCGTGGAAACGCTTTCGCCTAAAAACGACTCTAGCTTCACTGCGCTTCAAATGTAACTTCGCCAAGCCACCTAGGCGGGGTGACACGTGTCACCCTCCTATTGGCCCTCAAAAACGTCTTCAAAAAAATAACCACAATGGCCAAAATCTCGAAAAACAAAGTGGGTTCTACAAAACCAGAATTTCTCCCGTGGCCCCACGTGACCATTTCCAAAATAAAATCTCAAAATTCTAATATAATCTATGAAGTCCAAATACCAAACTGGGAATCCAATTCCCCATTAACGAACCTTTTTCTTCACAAATAACCGAAACTTTTCCGTCGAAAACTCACATCTTTCTTTCCTTTCAAAATTTCTCGCAGACACTCGCACGCACGCCCTCACATACATACCCCGCAACTACGGGTATAACATTCTCCTCCTTAGAAACATTCGTCCGAATGTTCCTTCTCAAGACGGATATCGATGAAGTTCCTCTAACAAGTTGTCAACGCCACCGCCAATAAATAACACACGTTATCTTCCTTCCTTACTCGCCGTGCCTTCTCGAACACTTGAACTCTCCCAAGATGTACCATACTTCACCATTACCTGCTCTCGAAAATCTCGAGTCACTACCTCCAAACTTGGTCATCTTACTAACCTCAAACTTCCTTAAGGCCATTCCCGCCTTTACGAACCGCTTCGGTCGAACGCGCCCACGAACTCATACGATGATCATACAAACTGGGCCTAGCGTCCTCGTGACTACCACCGGGCGACCACCCAGAACTGGCCCCACCCCAAACCGGTTACGGTTTGACCCGCAAATGGTCCTAAACCCGACCCCAATCACACAACTCTTGTTCCCGATCCGAACAATCTTACTATTTCACATCGCGAAAGCTACCACTTCCATCTCACACTACCTGTGACTTACCCTTTTCACTAACTGTGTTTCTAAATCACATTTTAGCACAAAGCTAACCAAACATAACATTAAACACATCAACAACATAAACAAAACTCTAGAGGGTTAAGGATATACTGGCTAGGCGCTCAAGGACCGCTAAAATCGGAACTCCCACCGCGACTTACCGGCCTTCCGGTACGAACATCCCGCTCGCTACGGAAGGTGAAGAACCCGCAATCGCTCTAGTAGTCCATGCTATCCTACCATACTCGGCCTGACAGTCTCTTGCCGATGGCCCGTTGGCCGCAAAAATAACA
Source organism: Przewalskia tangutica (assembly GCA_029844215.1). NCBI lineage: Eukaryota > Viridiplantae > Streptophyta > Magnoliopsida > Solanales > Solanaceae > Przewalskia > Przewalskia tangutica. The sequence goes on from CM056718.1 coordinate 53,611,452, forward strand.
ATCTCCGAGTTAGTACGACACCTCCCTTATGAAGCTTTCCACAACGCCACACCGAGACAGTGGCACTCATCCGGCGAGCACTCTCGCTTCTCCCGAAAATCTGAAACACGGGAGCCCCGACCGCCCTCGAATATCCCGGCGTCCCGAAGCCGTGAGGACCACTCAGATCGACGAGGTACATAACTAGTTCGGCCGAGGCGGTCCGCCAAAATCACCAAAGGACCTCTGCTCGCCTTCTCGCCGACTTTGGTCATTCCGCCGATTTATCCGCCTCACATCCAAGTGTATACGCTGCGCACGGTAATGTCCATGCCCTACCAAGAGCTACACCGAACAACTCTCTCGCAAGGCAATCATCGAGCCTCAGAACATATCGGTGCACTCGATCCTCCATACTAGCTACTAACGCGGACGCACGCCAATGAGTCGAACTCCACATTGTACTCCAACCGCACGCCTGCTCGCCAGAACACCAAAAATCATTTACCCCGAGCCCTCTCATCCGGGAGGCAAGAAATGTGCAAGAAAGGCCTCGAGAACTCGCTCCATACCGGAAGTGCATGCTCTCCTGGACAGCTCCCAAGAATCAAACCACCGATCGCGGTATCACGCAGCTGATGTGAACCTGTGGCCACCGACTCGATCTCCGATGCCTTGATCACTCATGATCCGTCAGAATCGCTTGATGAACTCTCGCGGATCATCCTCGTGCCTCACCCATAAAACTCGCGGCCTACAACTCGTAAAATCCCGTAGCCTCGAACTATCCGATCTAGGGTGAACCATGGTGCATCGAACTGGCCGCGGCCCACTTATCCTCAAGTCCGCCACAACCCCGCCATTTATCGCCCACTTGTAACTCATCTCTCTCGCCTGCATCGCGGATCGAGGCTCGTGCATCGTGGTCTCGCCACGCTTACTCGCAGATCCTCTCGCTACCTTGCCCTTCCGCCCGGTTGCCTTTCGCAGAGGCATAATCGTAAAAACGGTATGTCGGAGGGTCCAATCTTATCACACGCCTCTAAGGCACGATCTCGTAATGAGAAGAATGGAAACCAATCCTAAATGTCCTATAGCCTCTCGATTATAGATGTGGTGCACAACACATCGATAATCAAGACTCTACTAGACACGGTCAGACACTTTCCGAGGATTAATCGCTCGATACCACTTTGTAACGCCCAACTCGGCCCGCATCGTGCCTTACCCCGCACCCTAGTGATACAACATCGAGAAAACCAATGGAAAATAAAACATGAATCATGAAACAAGAGATATAATAAATAAACAGCCAACCAAAACAAATTGCTTCAAGATATACATAATACCCGAACAGCTTTAATCCTTTTACAACCCCGCCACAACAAAGATTTCATGCACTTAAGATTTATACAACAACTATGACGACAGGGCCCGCCATACCCCGAACGCATAAGAACTTACATGCACAGTGGTAACATACCAAAGATAAGCCTCCGACGGAACGGAGCTTCCCAAAACGCTGAAATGAGATCCTAAACGCGGATCGACAAAGATGTACTTCACTGCGGCATTTAACGCAGCCCCAAGGAGGTCAAGATAACAGTACTAAGTATGTGAAATCAGAACATCAGAATGAAATCATAATAGTCTATAAAGCAGAGACATGTATGATGACCAAACTACAGATATAACATATAACCGCATATCAAGACAGTGGACTCACGCCTCCAAATTATCACTCGTGTCTGGAATTTCTTCCTCACCGCTAGCTTTATGATATAACAATACCAAGGATTATACATGAACACCATGTCCCACCTGTGTTATAAAACCGTGACAGACAAGTATAACTACCAGATCCGACCGTACTCAATAATACAATGCAACCAAAACACGGCCGACACGGCAAGTGCGAGAGCCGACTCATCGGATACTGGGCCGGCCACGCACTGACCGGGCAAGTACGAGGGTCTGACCACCAGTGGACCAAGGTCAGATCACGAAACTTCGCCACTATATCGAACGGCAAGTGCGAGGGTCGACTACCGATACCAAGGCCGAATCCACCACGAGACGGCAAGTACGAGAGCCGACCACCGATACCCAGCCGAACAAGAAAAACCTCAACTACCAACCGCCTCTATCGAGACGCAGAACACGTAAAACACCACACTTGCACAACAAAGGCTATCATCACAAGCATAGGCAAGTTTCACAACAACAAGCATAGGCAAGTTTCACAACAACAAGCATAGGCAAGTTTCACACAACTCAAAGTACCTTCATTTTATGCCAAAGTCCGGTTTCAACTCCTAAAGTACTACGACGTTAAGTTCTTTTAAAAGAGATCCATTACTTATTAAAGTCACCCGATACCCGTAGTATTAGAATGACCAACCCACATTCCTTTTCAAATCAAGTAACAACATTCTTTTCCTAAGTTCCGCTTGCCTAGTTTCAATTACTCAAGCTTCTCATTTTCAAATGGTTTCATAGTTCATAAACTTAATCACTTGATTCCGCTTTTGAACAATCGAGTAATATAAGTCTCACGCGAGAGTAGGTTATTCTTGTTTACAACATTCTTATTACAAAGACCATGATCTAGAAAATGTAATATCATTTTGTCTCATCTTAGTTTCTATGCAGATGGAGGTTTCTACCGGTTTTAATACAATTCATCATTATTCAATACATTTTCCTTTATTAACGCCGCAGTGGTCCTGTCGATACACATTCGATTTCCAAATCAAGAAACATTATCCTTTAAATAAAACCAAGTACTCATTACTCACGAATGAGGTTTCACATAAACATCCACATTAAAACAAATAAGTTAAGTCTCTTATCTTATAAGATCAAGTCTCTTAACTTCTAACATCAAGAAACCATTTTCTTTACCTCTCTTAAGACATTATACCTAACTCCCATCAAGCTAGTATAACTCTTTTAAAACCTTTAAAACCAAGTGTTACTCTCCCTTCAAAACGATTTAGAAATCTTTTGAAATACATCAAGTTCTTTATTATAACTAGCCGCTTATAATTCACATCGCTACCTTTTAAAACCACAAAGTATTTTCTTACCTACATAAAGTCGTTATAACCAACTTCCCATAAAGCCGTTATAACACTTTATGTTTTAAGAACAATCAAACACGCTAATACACGTACGCCTACCGTACTACATAGTTCACACATATCATGCTAGAAGAGATAGGAAGAGGTTCACATACCTCGCGACGATTTATCGACAATAAGCAAAATGCTCCAAGTACTACAACCTTGCTAGCCCTTTCCACTCCTCGAGTAGAATACGCTACTCTTAGTACTTTTACCTATAAAGGTCACAAACGCCTATTAAAATCTTTAAACACACGCTCCCATCTTTCTACGTAAAATTCAAGAAGACTCTCCCCGCAACAACAGAAATCTCCTCCTTCATCGAGGTCGGCTACCAAGCCAACCAGTGGGGTTAACACGCCTAACCTGACGCGCATAATTCTACAACACAAGAATGCTACATAAGTTCATCAGAATACAACCCTAGGTAATTACGCTCAGCTTCTTCTCTTTATTAACCTTCTATGTGATTATCGCTCAATTCTTCATTCTTCAGGCTTTAAGTCAAAAGACATTGCCATAATACTAAGTATAGTTCCATATATAGTATACTTCAACTATATATCCTAACAAACATGTAATTTCCAATTACAATAGAGGGACAAGATAATTACCTCGATAAGCCCAAAATTATCCAAGTTATAATGTCGATCCTGAGCAAGGTTTAGCTCCACTCGAGCGCCCAAACCACTCCAAACAACCCTTAGAAGTTCTAACCAACTTCTACTCACATACTTCAACCAACTATGAAGATTTCCTTAGGGTTTCGGTTTGAGACTAAAAGGACAAAAGGTAGTATTTCCGGACTCTACGCAAAGAGGTATCTTTGGAATACTACAAGGTACAAGGCTAAGGTATTTTGGGCATTATAACAATACTAGGGGAGTATTTCTATACCACAACAAGGGGTATTATACGAAACAACTAGGCAGTGGTACCCACTACTAGACTTCACAAGTGGAGGAAGACCTCACGGCCAAAGGCCACTTTCACGGGGGGAGAGGAGCTCTTGGACGAGAGTCAACAAGAGGGAGGGGAGGGATTCAAGACTTGGAAACATTTGTGGATGAATGAAGTCTTCACAAAGGGGGGGGTATTTATAGCAAACCCAAATGCCAACCAATGGCCAAGATCAAGCCAAGTGCAAGGCAAGTGTAAGGCCTTGATCAAGCCAAGTGCACCCTAACCCCTACTCCACAAAACATTGCACCAAACAAGCCACAAAACAAGGCCAAAACAAGGCACAAAACAAGGAACCAATAGGCACAAAACGTGAGCCAAAAAGATCAAGCCAAAAACGTGAACCATTCGGTCACTTGGACGCCCACTTGCTTCCAATGTGAGGGTGACACATGTCACCCTCCCGTTGGTCCAACATGTTTCGTCTCTCGGAAACATCCGCAAAAATACACAACGACATAGCCTGAATTTTCCCTACGAAAGCCGTGGGAAACGCTTTCGCCTGAAAACGACTCTAGCTGCAGACTGCGCTTCAAATGTAACTTCGCCAAGCCACCTCAGCGGTGACACGTGTCACCTCCTATTGGCCCTCAAAACGTCTTCAAAAAAATAACCACAATGGCCAAAATCTCAAAACAAAGTGGCTCTACAAAACCAGTAAATTTCTCCGTGGGCCCCACGTGACCATTTCCAAAAATAAAATCTCAAAATTCTAATATAATCTATGAAGTCCAAATACCAAACTGGGAATCCACCCCATTAACGAACCTTTTCTTCACAAATAACCGGAAACTTTTCCGTCGAAAACTCACATCTTTCTTTCCTTTCAAAATTTCTGCCGTACACTCGTACGTACGTCCTCACATACATACCCTGCAACTACGGGGTATAACATCTCTTATACTTCTAAAATCAAGAAACCATTCTTTTTATCTCTCTTAGGACGTTATACCTAACTTCCCATAAAGCTAGTATAACTCTTACGTTTTCAAAACCAAGTACTACTCTTCTTTCAAAACTGATTCTTAATTCTTTTGAAATACTTCAAGGTTCTTATTATTCAGGCTTAAGTCAAAAGACATTGCCGTACAACTACGTTCAGTTAACACACGTACGTCTACCGTACTATATATATATATTCTTTTAAAATATCATGCTCAAGAGTATAGGAAGAATCACATACCTCGCGACGATTATCGACTATTAGCAAATAGCTCCAAAGTACTGTAATCCTTCTAGCCTTTTCCACTTCTTCGAGTAGAATGCGCTACTCGCAGTAATTCAACCTATAATGGTCATATAAGTCTATCAACGTCTAGACTACTCTGCAGAATACTTCTAGATACAGATTCCTTTATTCTACGGAAAATCAAAGACTTCCCTACCACAAACTACACAATTCCCATCAGAATACACCCTATGTAAGTACAGTTCAGTCTTCTTCTTTAATATTCTTCTGATGTGATTTCAATTCAATTCTCTTCTTTTATGCCATCCTTATACGTCTTATACTTATTTCTATACTACTACAGTATATAATTTCCAATTACAATAGAAGGACAGTAGTATTTACCTCGATAAGCCCAAAATTATCCAAGTTTATATGTCGATCCTGAGCAACGTTTAGCTCCTACTCCGTGCGCTCCAACCCGCTCCAAACAACCCTTAGAAGTTCTAACCAACTTCTACTCAAATACTTCAACCATCTATGAAGATTTCCTTAGGGTTTCGTTTTGTGGCTAAAGGAAGTATAATAGTATTTCTGGGCTTTTAGTATAGGTGTAACCTTGGAATACTACAAGGTATTTGGGCCAAGGTATTTTGGAATAGTAACAATACTTGGAGAGTATTTTTCTACCAAGGGGGAGTATTTTCGAGAACAACTAGGTAGGCGGGGGGGGGGGGGGGGGTGGGGTGTTTTGGACGTGAGCGTTTGGATGGTGGGGGAGGGATTTTTGCCTTGGATTTTCACAAGTGTGGATGAAGAAATGTCTTGCATTAGAGGGGTATTTATAGGCCAATCAATGGCCAAGATGAAGCCAAGTGGGGGGCAAGTGGAGGGTGAGGATTTGGACATGTGTGTATGGGTCCCACCTTATCAATCTACCACACAAAATATCCTACCAACTTCTTGACAAAATGGAAGGCAAAAACGTGCCATCAATCGCCCATTGGTCCGCCAACTCGGCGGTGACAAGTGTCGCCTCTCGTTGGTCCAAAATATTTCACACTGAAAAATCCGCAAAAATTATTAATGACATAGCCGAATTTTCCTTCGCAAGTTTAGAAAACGCTTCGCCTGAAAAACGATTCTTTCGCTAGTTGTGCACAAATTTCGCCACTCGCCTACTTAAGGCTTAAACTTTCAGACGACGCCCTCACGCATACTACCGAAATACGGTATAACACTAGCCGATAAGGCCGCCGTCCATAAAATATACATAATCAACAAGAAACAAGATAACTCGTTTCTACGCCCAACCACAAATGTAACTACTGCACTTAGAATAACAATCGTGGCGGACAGGCCCGCCATACCCCGAATGTACATAAAATTTACAACATCGTGGGAAAATGTACTAAAAGACAAGCCTCCGACAAAATGGAGCTTCGACACTGACCGTGATCCTAAGAACGAGGATCCACCACCGCTACTCCCTACCGCGCATTTAACGCAGCTCCGAGAAGGGGTCAAGACACAATATGTACTAAGTATGTAAACTGAAAATACTGTAATTACATCATAAGTTTAAAACAAAGCCGAGACATGTGATAATCAAATTACAAGACATTGTGCCTTACTAACAATGAGAGTAAATAAGAGTATACTTACAACATAAAAATAGGAAGCTCACGATCAAAGCAGACCACCCGCCGCAGATTATCATTAAGCAATCCTACTCGGGACTATTTCACCCGCAAGCGGTCGCGGTGGACCCGCATGAGGTATTCCTCGTGATAGTCAGATCCGCCCGCATAGGTCGTGGTAGACCTCATGAGGTATTCCTCGTGATAGATCGATCCGCCCGCACGGGACTATTTCACCCGCATAAGCCCTTACGACTCGCACAGGTATTCCTCGTGACGTGGGTAGCAAATCCACGGAATATGCAAATGCCACAAACCCGGGGAATGACCCCGTAATGAATAATATACCACTAACACAAACCGGCTATCATACATAACATAAGCACTACCGGCTTAGCATACAATATATAAGAAAGTTAAGAAATCCCCTAACTTCTTATTAGTCTTGTTCATATACACTCTCATTTTAGTTTACTTAAGGCACTAACATGTCTTTTATAAAAATCCGGGAATTTAACCCAAAGTACTACATTCTTCCATTCTTTTTAAAAATGACTCTTTTTCATATAAAACTTCCAAGATAATAATAACCGTAGTATCAAGACATAATTACTTTTCAAGACAAGTCACAATACATTTAGAAATAAAATTAGGCTTCTAAATCAAGTGACTTCTTTTCTTTTAAAACCTTAGGCAATTGATGTCTTAAAATCAAATTGCCTTTCATTAAATCAAGTCATTTATCCTTATTTATCTTTCCATAAAGCTAATATAACCAACTTCCCATAAAGTCGTTATATTAACTTTATACCTTAGCCAATTACAATTTCCTATCCAAGGGACTTATACGTTTAAAACGAAACAAGTATCAAATACTATAAAACTCTTCAAGTCCCTTAACTTTAAAAACTTAACACATCCTTAATACTTTTAAAGAAGTGAGTTAATCTCCTAACTCACCCAACTTGGCTATTCTTAAAAACAAGTAAAGGATATCGAGGTCTTGTACGTCTACCGTACTATATACGTGCAACTATTCATGCTCAAAATATAGGAAAGTTCTACATACCTCTTCGGGTCAATCTACTTGATAAGTACAATATCCCGCCCGTAGTATGTCAACCTATAAGGTCCACAATACGTCTATTAACGTCTTACTTCAAACGTAGAATATTATAAGTGCAAAGTCACTAAATTCTACGGAAAATCGGACATCACCTCCTTTGTTTCTACATAATTTGCCACCTTTTTCAAGGCCGAATTCAATAACCAAACACGCCACATTTAAGGCCCAACAATGCAATTAACAATAGGGGATTACACGCCTACTAGACGTGTAAAATTCCGCCCCACAAATGATATCAAACTAATACAAACTACTAGGCCAATTCGGCAACTTGAGATACAATAACACCAATTCTTATCCAATTTCCTTTCCAATCCAAGTTGTTAGCATAACATGATATCAAGTCGCAATCGATTATAACTACTATAATCTTCAAGTAAGTAACATGCGACGATTCTAAATAACGACCAAATTGTAATCCAACTTCAAATGGCTTATATGACATTTCGGATTTTAGGCTACAACAACCCATAACACTTATAAAACTTCAACACATATACTTCATGCTATCAAACATGTAAGGCTAACAACAATATATAATCTTGTAACACTTTAAGAGACAAGATTATTACCTCAACGAGTCTTAGTCCAACTTCAAATCCGAAGTCGCTCCCTAGAAACTTAGAGCCTCTTCTTCACACTTCAATCTACCACTTGAGACCCTTAGAATAACACAAACAAGTTTCCTTTAATCTTCCAATCAAAACCTAGAAAGACAACTAGGTTTTCACCTTGCGACCAATACGAAAACTAACTTTTTCCGAGATTTTTCTATTGAGATACCCTTACAATACCCTCATGAACCTTGGTTTAAAGTGTGGAGCTTAATGGACAACAAACAAAAAAAATTCTTTTCTATGGATAGTGAACCCGAGAGCAACCCTTTAGAGTTCTTCAAATTCTTGAAATTTTTTCTAAGTGTAGAAGTTAGTCTTGCTACTAGTACTACTATATAGTTCAATAGAGGGTCAAGATGTGCACAAATGTGTGGTTTGGATGAACTTATTTTAAATATCAAGACTTGTGGTCCCATTGACTAAGTCAACATTGTCAAGCTCACAACCTGCTCGGTTCGTGGATCGTGCCTTACCCGCACCCAAGTAGTCATACATCGAGTAATCGAAATATAAAAACAAGACATGAAACAGCTTGTAAATGAGACACGCTTTTATCTGAGAAAATGTCGCCTTGCATATATATATATAAACAAAGCTCGCGCTACATCCCAACTGCATAATAGACTACAGCACTTCTAAGAAGATAAACAACTATGGAGGGACAGGGCCCCGCCATACCCTGAATGTACAAAACTATCTACAACAACAGGGAGATCATACCCAAAAGTCGAGCCTCCGGAGAAGATGGAGCTCCTGACACCAAAGTAAGGATCCTAAGTGTCACGACCCATTCCGGGGCCCGTGACTGGTGCCTTACCCGGGCACCCAAGTAGTCATACATCATAGAAATCAGCGGAACATAAAACAAGACATGAATCAAGTGTAAAATGAGACACATTTTATCTGAGAGAAAGTCGTCTTTCGGCATATATATATACAAAGTTTGAACAGTTACATCCTTTACAACCCTGCCCACAACAAAGCATGCACTTCTAAGATTTTTATACAACAACTATGACGGGACAGGGCCCCGCCATACCCCTGAATGTACAAGAACCTACAACTCAGGGAAAATATACCAAAAGATAAGCCTCCGGAGAAACGGAGCTTCCCAATACGCTGAACTGCGATCCTATGAGGGAGGATCAACGACTGGTGTACCTCTACATGCGGCATGAACGCAGCCCCCCGAAAGAGGTCAGTACAACAGGTACCAAGTATGTGAAACTGAAAAAAATACTGTAAGTGAAATCATAACAGTCTATATAAAACAGGAGACATGCATGATGACCAACTACAGTTCATAATAAAATCTAGCACACATATCAAGTCAGGGACTTACGCCCGTAAAGTCATCACTCAAATATAACTCGGGAATTTAACCCGCAAACGGCCGCATGCCCAAGATCTTACCTCGCACAAGCATGGCCATGGAACCATCCTAATGGAAACATACCCGTGGCCACCCATCGTGTCGCATGTCCAAAGGAAATAACAAGATAACAATCATAATGGAAGCATACTCGTGGCCACCCATCGTGTCAAGATGTCCAAAACAAATAACAAGATAACACTCCTAATGGAAGCATACCGGGCCACCCATCGTCGTGATGTCCAAAAGGAAGGAACAAGATAACAATAAAAAATGGAAGCATACTCGTGGGCCACCCATCGTGTCAGTATGTCCAAAATAAATAACAAGATACCACTCCTAATGGAAGCATACCCGTGGGCCACCCATCGTGCCAGTATGTCCAAAAGGATCGATATAGTGGAAGCATACCCGTGGGCCACCCATCGTGTCAGTATGTCCATCAATCAATCAAATAGCCGGCCCTCCAACGAGACGCCAGAGTACGTAAATACAACACTTGCACAACAAAGGCTATCACCACAAGCATAGGCAAGTTCAATCATACTCACAGACATTTATTTTATTACAACAAATCCGGGTTTTAACCCCAAAGTACTACATACATTTATCCTTTCAAAAAGACCTCTTTTTACGTAAAAACAACTCGATACTATTATCCGTAGTACCAAATACGTTCATGTTAAAATCAAGTACTTTACATTATTTTAAACCAAGTGGCTTACACTTTTTAGAACAACGTCAAGTAACAACATTCTTTTCCAAAAGTTCAAGTTTGCCTAATTTCAGATACTCAAGTCTTTTAGTTTCGAAAGATTTCATAGTTTATAGTCTTAATCAAATAACATACTCTCTTTTAAAACAATTGAGTAACGTATGCCTTATGTGTGAGTAGCTAATTCTTATTCATAATCAATCTTATTAAAGCAGCCATGATCTAGGAAATGTAATATCATTTTGTCTTATCTTAGCTTCTATGCAGATGGAGGTTTCTACTGGTTTTAATAATACTTAATTATTCAATACATTTCTTTTTATTAGCGCTGCAGTGGTTTGTTCGATACTTATTCTGATTTCCGAAATCAGTAAAACATTATTCCTTTTAAAAACCAAGTACTTATTACTCACGAATGAGGTTTCACACTTTTTAACAAAATTCATATTAATTCAATTAAGTCAAGTCTCTTATCTTTTAAGATCAAGTCTCTTAACTTCTAAAATCAATAACTCATTCTTTTTATCTCTCTTAAGTCGTTATACCTAACTTCCCATAAAGCTGGTATAACTCTTAAGCTTTTAAAACCAAGTATTACTCTTCTTTAAAAAAGGTTTCTTAATTCTTTTGAAATGCTTCCAGATACTTATTATTTAAAACTCAAGTCAAAAGACATCGGAGTAAAACCATGTTCAGTTAACACCCGTACGTCTACCGTACTATATATATTCTTTTAAAATATCATGCTCAAGAGGATAGGAAGAATCACATACCTCGCGACGATTATCGACTATTAGCAAAACGCTCCAAAGTACTATAATCCTGCTAGCCTTTTCCACCCTTCGAGTAGAATACGCTACTCGCAGTACTTCAACCTATAACGGTTATACAAGTCTATCAATGTCTAGACTACTCTGTAGAATAAATCTAGATATAAGATTCTACGGAAAATCAAGACTTCCCTACCACAAACTTCACAAGTTCATCAGAATACAGTCCTATGTAAGTACAATTCAATTCCCTTCTTATATACCTTCCTTGTATATAACTTATACTTAAATCTTATACTTCAACAGTATGAAAACTCTAATTACAATAGAAGGTCAAGAGTATTTACCTCGATAAGCCCAAAATCATCCAAGTTTAAATGTCGATCCTGAGCAACGTTTAGCTCCTACTCTGGGCGCTCCAACCCGCTCCAAACAACCCTTAGAAGTTCCCAAACAACTTCTACTTAGCACTTCAACCAACTATGAAGATTTTCCTTAGGGTTTCGTTTTGAGACTAAAAGGACATAAGGTAGTATTTTCGGGCTCTACGTATAGAGGTAACTTTGGAATACTACAAGGTATAAGGCTAAGGTATTTTTGAATAGTAACAATACTTGGAGAATACTTTTCTACCAAGGAGGGGGTGTATTTTACGAGAACAACTCAAGGTAGGGGGGGGGGTACCCTCGGCTAGCACTACTAGGAAGGGGGGTACCTCTCGGCCAAACGGCCTCACACGGGGGGGGGGGGAGGCTCTTTGGACGAGAGCTTCTACAAGAGGGGGAGGATTTTTAAGACTTAGAAAGGTGTGGAGTGGATGAAGAAGTCTTCAACTAAGGGGGTATTTATAGGAAACCAATGGACAAGATCAAGACAAGTGGAGGGTGAGGATTTGCCCAAGTGCCCCCTAGCCATCTACTCCACAATTCACTCCAAACATTGACCCATGGTTTAGGCCACAAAACATGCCACGAAATGGGAACCCAATCGGCCACCACAAACCGCCAACTTGAGGGTGACAAGTGTCGCCCTCTCGTTGGTCCAAAATATTCCATCTCTCGGAAAAATCCGCAAAAATTATAAATGACATAGCTGTAATTTTCCCTTCGCAAAGTTCGGAAAACGTTTCGTCGAAAAACAATTCGTTTCGTGGGTTGTGCACAAATTTTCGTCCTATGCCTAACTTAAGGCTTAGACTTTTGCACGTACATCCTCACGTACATACTCTGGAACTACGGGGTATAACATTCTCCCCTCCTTAGAAACATTCGTCCCGAATGTTCCTTCTCAAGACAGATAACGACAAAGTTCCTCATAACTTAAACAAGTTGCCGATGCCACACCTGGCCACAAAATAACACACGCGCAAATACTTAACCCAAGTCAACGAGGAATCACTCCTACATCACAAAAGCTTCCACCCTGGTCTAAAAGATACTCCCTTCGCATCTTCACTTCACAACAAAATGATCTCTTCTATGTTCTTAACACATGCTCGCTTCTTCCCTTACTCGTCGTACTCTTCTCGAACACTTGAACTCTTCTAGTATACGTACCATACTTCAGTCATTACTTCAGTTTCCAAAACTTTGGAGTCACTACCTCCAAACTTGGTCACCTTACTAGCCTCAAATTCCTTTAAGGCCATCCCCCGGCCTTTACGATCCGATTTTGGTCGAACATATCCACGAACTCATACGATGGTCATCTAAACTTGGGCCTAGCACCCTCGTGACCCTACCACCTGGCGGGACCACCTCGAATTTACCCCACCTCTTTTCGGGCTACGGGTTGACCCGCAATACGTCCTCAACCCGACTCTCCATCTTGCCGAACTCTCTTGTTTCTCGATCCGGAACAATCTTACTAATTCTCATCATGAAAGCTACCACTTCCATCTCACACTACCCATGGACTTATCACACTAATACACCCTAGGCATATAATGCACTTCGACAAGGATCATTTGCAAAATCCTTTACTCAAGACGGCCTTACATCTAAGGTCTCAATCGTGAAACATTCTAAGGTTCACACCTTCCCTGCCCCCATACTTATCCTTCCAACTAACCATGTTTTCTAACTCACAAATAACACAACGCTATCCGTACATAGCACACAATAAGATCATCATATCAAGCATACAAAACTCTAGAGGGTTAAGAATATACCTGTATCTACCGCTTCACTCTAATCATAGGTCTGCCCTGCAGGGCGCATAGCTGTAGAAGGTGATGAATCGACCATAGATCCCGTAGTCTGTGCTATCCCACCAGTGCTACCTCCGGTCGGACAGTTTCTCGCAAAATGGCCCTGCTGGCCGCATGTAAAACAAACTCCCGAACTAGCACGACACTCCCCATAATGGAGTCTACCACATCGGCCACAACGAGGTAGGGGTGGCTTCAGCTGGCTGACACCCCTGCTCCCCTGAAAATCTGAACCCTTGGAGCCCTGACCTGCTCCTGAATACTCTGGATGGCCTGAAGATTGTGGAGGACCACTCTGTACTGGCGGAGGCGCATAACTAGTTCGCACGAGGCGGTCCGCCTCGAAAGTCGCTAAAAGACCCGCTGCTCGCCCTTCTGCTGATCTCGGTCATTCCGTCTACCTCTCCGCTCCTCGCACCCAAGTGCATAAGCCTGCATGCGGGCAATGTCCATGCCCGGCTGAAGAGCTACACCCGAACAAGCCTCTGCCAAGTAGTCATCTAGTCCGGTAACGTAGCGGTGTACTCTGTCCTCCATATCAGGTACTACAGCGGGGACATACCGAGCCAATGAGTCAAACTCCACATTGTACTCCCGAATCAGACGCCTGCTTCGCCAACATCAAAATCTGTCGGCCCGAGCCCTTCTCATCTGTGGATGCAAGAAATGTGCAAGAAATTCACCTGAGAACTCGTCCCATACGGCCGGAAGTGCATACTCTCCCCGGGACAGCTCCCACGAATCAAACCAGTCGACTGCAGTATCACGCAGCCGATGCGAACCTAAGACCACCGACTCGGTCTCCGGCCTCGATCACTCATGATCCGTCAGAATCGTTGATGAACTCCTACGGATCATCCTCGTGCCTCGACCCGTAACTCCGGCGGACTACAACTCGTAAAGTCCCGTAGCCTCAAACTATCCGATCTTGGGTGAACCATGGGTACCATCGAACCGAATCGCCGTGATCCAAATTTATCCTCATGTTTGGCCACGATCCCGCCGCACTGGGCTATCTTTGTACCCAACTCCTCGCGCCTGTGCCGGGACCGGAGGTGCAGTATCGTGGTCTCATCACCATCGCCGCGCTCTAAATCTCGGGGCTTGCGGCGCCGCAAAACTCGACGTCAAGCACTATCTCGTAATGACCGCCTACGCTGCACTTCTCTGCACTCTACTAAGCTTCCTACGCCTTGCCCATCCGGGCTCAGGTTGCCTTGCGAGGCATAATCGTGAAAACGAAATACGCCGAGGGTCCAACTTACAACACAACTCTAAGGCACGATCTCGTAATGAGAAGAATGGAAACTAATCCTAAATGTCTCGCACCTCTCGATTATAGATGTGGTGCACAACACACCGATAATCAAGACTCTACTAGACACGGTCTGTAGACACTTTCCGAGGATTAACTGCTCTGATACCACTTTTGTCACGACCCGTTCCGGGGCCCGTGACTGGTGCCTTACCCGGGCACCCAAGTAGTCATACATCAGAGAAATCAGCAGAACATAAAACAAGACATGAATCAAGTGTAAAATGAGACACATTTTATCTGAGATAAAGTCGCCTTTCGGCATATATATATACAAAGTTTGAACATTTACATCCTTTACAACCCTGCCCACAACAGTGCTACAGACCTCTAAGATTTTTATACAACAACTATGACGGGACAGGGGCCCGCCATACCCCTGAATGTACAAGAACCTACAACTCAGGGAAAACATACCAAAATATAAGCCTCCGGAGAAACAGAGCTTCCCAATACGATGAACTGCGATCCTATGAGCGAGGATCATTGACTGGTGTACCTCTACCTGCGGCATGAACGCAGCCCCCCGAAGGAGGTCAGTACAACAGGTACCAAGTATGTGAAACTGAAAAAAATATTGTAAGTGAAATCATAACAGTCTATATAAAATAGGAGACATACATGATGACCAACTACAGTTCACAATAAAATCTAGCACACATATCAAGTCAGGGACTCACGCCCGTAAAGTCATCACTCAAATATAACTCGGGAATTTAACCCACAAACGGCCGCATGCCCAAGATCTTACTCCTGCATGTGCATGGCCATGGAACCATCCTAATGGAAACATACCCGTGGGCCACCCATCGTGTCAGTATGTCCAAAGGAATGAACAAGATACCAATCATAATGGAAGCATACTCGGGCCACCCATCGTGTCGGATGTCCAAAACAAATAACAAGATAACACTTAATGGAAGCATACCCGGGCCACCCATCGGGTCAGAATGTCAAAAATGAAGGAACGAGATAACAATCAAAAATGGAAGCATACTCGTGGGCCACCCATCGTGTCAGTATGTCCAAAACAAATAACAAGATAACACTCCTAATGGAAGCATACCCGTGGGCCACCCATCGTGTCAGTATGTCCAAAAGGATCGATATAGTGGAAGCATACCCGTGGGCCACCCATCGTGTCAGTATGTCCATAAATCAATCAAATAGCCGGCCCTCCAACGAGAGACGCGGTAGCACAGAAATACAACACTTGCACAACAAAGGCTATCACCATAAGCATAGGCAAGTTCAATCATACTCACAGACATTTATTTTATTACAACAAATCCGGGTTTTAACCCCAAAGTACTACATACATTTATCCTTTCAAAAAGACCTTTTTTTACGTAAAAACAACTCGATACTATTATCCGTAGTACCAAATACGTTCATGTTAAAATCAAGTACTTTACACTATTTTAAACCAAGTGGCTTACACTTTTTAGAACAACGTCAAGTAACAACATTCTTTTCCAAAAGTTCAAGTTTGCCTAATTTCAGATACTCAAGTCTTTTAGTTTCGAAAGATTTCATAGTTTATAGTCTTAATCAAATAACATACTCTCTTTTAAAACAATTGAGTAACGTATGCCTTATGTGTGAGTAGGTTATTCGTATTCATAATCAATCTTATTAAAGCAGCCATGATCTAGGAAATGTAATATCATTTTGTCTTATCTTAGCTTCTATGCAGATGGAGGTTTCTACTGGTTTTAATAATACTTAATTATTCAATATATTTCCCTTTATTAGCGCTGCAGTGATTTGTTCGATACTTATTCTGATTTCCGAAATCAGTAAAACATTATTCCTTTTAAAAACCAAGTACTCATTACTCACGAATGAGGTTTCACACTTTTTAACAAAATTCATATTAATTCAATTAAGTCAAGTCTCTTATCTTTTAAGATCAAGTCTCTTAACTTCTAAAATCAATAACCCATTATTTTTATCTCTCTTAAGTCGTTATACCTAACTTCCCATAAAGATGGTATAACTCTTAAGCTTTTAAAACCAAGTATTACTCTTCTTTCAAAAAGGTTTCTTAATTCTTTTGAAATGCTTCCAGATACTTATTATTTAAAACTCAAGTCAAAAGACATCGGAGTAAAACCACGCTCGCTAACACCCGCACGTCTACCGTACTATATATATTCTTTTAAAATATCATGCTCAAGAGGATAGGAAGAATCACATACCTCGACGATTATCGACTATTAGCAAAACGCCCAAAGCAATCGTAATCCCGCTAGCCTTTTCCACCCTTCGAGTAGAATACGCTACTCAAAGATTTCAACCTATAACGGTTATACAAGTCTATCAATGTCTAGACTACTGAGAATAAATCTAGATACAAGATTCTACGGAAAATTGGGCAAAGACTTCCCTACCACAAACTTCACAAGTTCATCAGAATACAAATTCCTATGTAAGTACAGTTCAATTCCATTCTTATATACCTTCCTTGTATATAACTTATACTTAAATCTTATACTTCAACAGTATGAAAACTCTAATTACAATAGAAGGTCAAGAGTATTTACCTCGATAAGCCCAAAATCATCCAAGTTTAAATGTCGATCCTGAGCAACGTTTAGCTCAAACTCTGGGCGCTCCAACCCGCTCCAAACAACCCTTAGAAGTTCCCAAACAACTTCTACTTAGCACTTCAACCAACTATGAAGATTTTCCTTAGGATTTCGTTTTGAGACTAAAAGGACATAAGGTAGTATTTTCGGGCTCTACGTATAGAGGTAACTTTGGAATACTACAAGGTATAAGGCTAAGGTATTTTGGAATAGTAACAATACTTGGAGAATACTTTTCTACCAAGGGGGGGGGGTGTATTTTACGAGAACAACTCAAGGTAGGGGGGGTACCCTCGGCTAGCACTACTAGGAAGGGGGGGTACCTCTCGGCCAAAAGGCCTCACAAAGGGGGAGGGGGAGGATCTTTGGACGAGAGCTTCTACAAGAGGGGGGGGGGGGGGAAATTTTTAAGACTTAGAAAGGTGTGGAGTGGATGAAAAAGTCTTCAACTAAGGGGGTATTTATAGGGAAACCAATGGACAAGATCAAGACAAGTGGGGGGCAAGTGGAGGGTGACGATTTGCCCAAGTGCCCCCTAGCCATCTACTCCACAATTCACTCCAAACATTGACCCATGGTTTAGGCCACAAAACATGCCACGAAATGGGCACCCAATCGGTCACCACAAACCACCAACTTGAGGGTGACAAGTGTCGCCCTCTCGTTTCCAAAATATTCCATCTCTCGGAAAAATCCGCAAAAATTATAAATGACATAGCCGTAATTTTCCCTTCGCAGTTCGAAAACGCTTCGTCGAAAAACAATTCGCTTCGTGGGTTGTGCACAAATTTTCGCCCTATGCCTAACTTAAGGCTTAGATTTTGCACGCACGCCCTCACGCATATACCGGAACTACGGGTATAACACTAAGGATGTGGATCTAGCACCGCTTCCTTACCGCGCATTTAACGCAAATTTCGGCGAGGTCAAGATAACAGGTACCAAGTATGTGAAACTGTAAAGTACTTAAATGAAATCATATCATTTTAAAACCAATTTTACAAATATGTTCAAAACAATCAATGTAACCGCACATAGTGCCACATCACAAACAAGACCAATAATAGGTAAGCTGTAACAGGTCTTTTCTAGGCTGCGAATGATCGAAGCAAGGCCAATCGCCCATAGTATCATTGTCACGACCCGATCTCGGGCCCGCGACTGGTGCCTTACCCCGGGCACCCTAGTGATAACAATATCAGAGAAAAATCAACGGAAATACAATTTAAACAGGAAACATGAGACAACATATGAAAACAGGCTAACCAAAACGGTTACCTTCATGTATATACATAAAACCGAACAGTTACAATCCTTTACAAACCCCGCCACAACAAGATTACACTTCTAAGAATGTAACAACATCTATGACGGGACAGGGCCCGCCATACCCCTGAATGTACAAGTATCTACAATGACAGGGGACTATACCAAAAAGATAAGCCTGCCGATACACGAGTAATGACCAGGACAAGTATCTCAAGTGTGCCTGTAACCACATGTACAAATCAAGCCCGTGATTGTTCGTCACCGCGACAAGCTTCATGGATTAGCGGTCCATGGACACATAACAAAACTCTCACAATGACCGCATGCCCCGGCATCTTACCTCGGAAAGCATGGCCATGAAACCATCCTACTGGACGCATGCCCGTGGAACATCCATCGCACAAGACGTCCAAAGGAATAACAAGATAATACTCAAAGTGACGATACTGCGGAAAATCCAACGCCACAAGATGTCCAAAAGAAATAACCAGATAATACTCAATAGTGGACGATACTCGTGGAAAATCCAACGCCACAAGATGTCCAACAATCAATCAGATAACCGGTCCTCCCCGAGAGACACGGTAGCACAGAATCACAACACTTGCACAACAAGGCTATCACAACAAGCATAGGCAAGTTTAATGTACTTTCATTTTATATCAACAATCCGAAATACTACATACTTTCATTCTTTAAAAAAAAGACCTCTTGTTACGTAAAAGCCATACGATACTAATACTCGTAGTATATAAAGAAAACACGTTTTACTTTTAAAACCAAATTACTTCACCTTCATAAAAATCTTTACAAGGCTTTTAAAATCAAGTACTCTATACTTTTTAAACCAAGTGCTTTTCTTTTAGAACAACATCAAGTATACTCTTTTAAAATCCAATTAACTTACTCTTTTCAAAACAAGTAACCTATACTTAAATCAAGTTACTTCTCCTTTTCCGAAAACAAGTCGTTATAAGTCAAGTCTCTTATCTTTCAAGATCAAGTCTCTTATCTTTCAAAATCAAGTCGTTTTTCTGTCAAAACCAAATCTTTCTTTTATCTTCATAAAGTCGTTATAACTAACTTCCCATAAAGCCATTATAACACTATATGTTTTAAACAAACAAAATTCATTTCACACACGTACGTCTACCGTACTATATAGTTCACAACAATCATGCTCAAGAGTATAGGAAGAATCACATACCTTTTTAGCTTAAACCACAAGCCAAGTCAAGTATGCCGCGCATAGAAGATCCACCTATAATAACCACAATACATCTATCAACTTCTAGCTCTCTTCGTAGAATATTCTAAATACAAGATTCCTTATTCTACGTAAAATTCGCAAAGACCTCCCCGCTATCTCATAAATCTCCTCCCCTATCAAGGCCTGTTACCAGGCCAACAACTCCCAGGGGACTACACGTCTAACCGGACGTGTTCAATTCTGCTTCACAATAATACTACACAAGTCTACTGTAAGTACAGTCCAATGTAAATACAGTTCAATCCTTACCAATATTCATTCTATATATAGTATACTCAACTATACATTACTAAAATATGTAATATACAATTACAATAGGGGGACATAGATCATTACCTCGATAAGCCCAAAATTATCCAAGATTATAAGTCGATCCTGAGCAACGTTTAGCTCCAACTCCTTACGCTCCAACCCTCTCCAAGCGACCCTTAGAAGTTTCCAACAACTTCTCTAAATACTTCAACCAAGCTAGGAAGATTTTTCTAGGGTTTTACTTTATGGCTATTGGAATAAAGTAGTATTTACGGGCTCCTAGTATTGGAATAACTTTGGAATACTACTAGGGATACTAGGCCAAGGTATTTGGGATTATACAACAATACACCAAGTATTTTCTACACAAGAGGGGGGGGGGGGGGAGGGACGAAAACTCACTAAAGGGAGGGAGTATTTTTTGCTTTGGAAAGTCTTCAAGTGTGGATGAAATACTCTTCAACCTAAGGGGGGGTATTTATAGAGGTTTCAAGGGCCAAGATCAAGGTAAGTGTAGGGTCAAGATTGGTGTCACGGCCCGAACCCGGGCCCGTGACTGGTGCCTTACCCCGGGCACCCTAGCGATACAACATTAGAGAAAATCAGCGGAAATAAAAACTAAAACATGAGACAAGGCATAAAGTATGAAACAGGCTAACCCAAACGGTTACCTTTCAAACATAAATGAAAACTTGAACAGTTACATCCCTTACAAACTCTGCCCACAACAGTGCTATAGACCTCTAAGAAATTTGAAGACCATAATGACGGGACAGGGCCCCGCCATGCCCCTGAATATACAAAAGTCTATAACTTCAGGGAACCGTACCACAGGACAAGCTTCCGGAGATATGGAGCTTTCCGAGAACCGAACAGCGATCCTAAGAATGCGGATCAGCAATCTATGTACCTCAACTTGCGGCATGAACGCAGCTTCGGGCGAGGTCGATAACATGTACCAAGTATGTGAATCAAAAATATCAGAAATGAAATCATAATAGTCTATATAAAGCAGGAGACATGTATGATAACCAAACTACAGCACCACAACATATAAGCAGTCATATCAAGATAGGGACTCATGCCCGTGAAATCATCACTCAAATACAACCCGGGAATTTAACCCGCACAATGGCCGCATGCCCAAGATCTCACCTCGGTATAAGCACGGTCGTGGAACCGCCCTAGTGGCCCATACCCGTGGACCATCCAACGTGTCGGTGATGCCCAAAGGAGATAACAAGATAACAATCCTCGGAAGCATACCCGGCTACCCAACGTGTCAAGATGTCCAAACAACTAACAAGATACTACTCATCGTAAGCATACCCGGCTACCCAACGTGTCAAGATGTCCAATCAAATAACAAGATACTACTCATCGTGGAAGCATACCCGGGCTACCCAACGTGTCGGTATGTCCAATCAAATAACAATAATAACACCCTAATGGAAGATACCCGGCATCCCAACGTACAAGATGTCCATCAAGAATCGATATAGTGGAAGCATACCCGCTGGCTACCCAACGTGTCGATGTCCATCAATCAACCAGATAGCCGCCCTCCAACGAGACGCCAGAGTACGTAAATACAACACTTGCACAACAAAAGCTATCACAACAAGCATAGGCCAGTTCAACGTACTTTCATTTCATGTCAACAATTCCGGGTTTCAACCCCAAAATACTACATACTTTCATTCCTTCAAAACAAAGACCTCTTTCTACGTAAAAGCCACACGATACTAACACCCGTAGTATCGAACACATTCAGGTTTAAACCAAGCACTTTAAACACTTTTTAGCACAACGTCAAGTATACCATTTAAAAATCCAATAATGAATCCATTCCTTTACTCCTATAAAGTCATTATAACTAACTTCCCATAAAGCTGTTATAACACTTCATATTCTTAAGTCTCTTTTCTTTTAGAAATCGAGTTCCTTACCTTGGGATTTTTAAGAAGATCAAAACTTGATTACAATAATTCTTATTAGAGCAGCCATGATCTAGGAAATGTAATACAATTTTGTCTTATCTTAGCTTCTATGCAGATGGAGGTTTCTACTGGTTTTAATATGATTAATTGTCATTACTTCTTTCCTTTATCAACGCTGCATTGGCTTGTTCGATCCTTATTCCCATTTCCGAAATTTATGTAACATTATTCTTTTAAAAACCAAGTACTCATTTCTCACGAATGAGGTTTCACACTTTTCAACACCATTTAGGTCAATACAAGTCAAGTCTCTTATCTTTTGAAATCAACAACCCATTCTTTTACCTACATAAAGTGGTTATAACAAACTTCCCAAAAAGTCGTTATAACACTTTATGTTTTAAACCAACCAATTACAACTATAAGCCCTTATGAGACCAAGAAGGTTTATTCTTTAACAACCAAATACCCATTACTAACGAATGGGAGTTTACTACTTTTTCACACAATCAAGACCTTTACACTTCATATCAAGTCAAGGCACAAAAGGGAAATTTAATTCCTTTAACACACGTGCGTCTACCGCACTATATATTTCACAAATAGTCATGCTGAAGAGGATAGGAAGAATCACATACCTCGCGACGATTATCGACGGTTAGCAACCGCTCCACAAGACTATCCCCTTAAGTAGAATATGCTACTCGTAGTACTTCAATCCTATAAGGGTCATAAAACGTCTATCAAACTCTAGCTTCGAACGTAGAATAAACTAAGCGCAAGGTCCCTACATTCTACGGAAATTTGGACGGCACTTCCTTTGTTTCTACTTACTATGCCACCTTTTCAAGGCCGAATTCAATAATCAACGCCACATTTAAGGCTCAATTAATTCAGCAAAAACAAGGGGATTACACATCTAACAATACGTGTAAAATTCCGCCCCACAATGATACAAAATAAACCAATAATTTCCATGCCATTCTTGGCCAACAATGTAACCAATACTAACCCCTTTCAACTCTTTTCCAATTCAAGTTCTTAGGTCTAACATGATATCTAGCCCTAGACATCTTCAACAACTACAATCCCCCCCTTTACAACATGTGATGTCTAAATTAGTATCCAAATTGAAGTTAAAATCTTAAGGCTAACATGCCCATTTTCGGTTTTAACAAGACAACAAGATCCAAATCTATTCAAATATAACAGCCTCAGGCTCAATTCTAAACTACTAAAATATAACAGCCTCAGGCTTATTTCTAAACTACTAAAATATAACAGCCTCAGGCTCATTTCTAAACTACTATAACAAGTATAACTCATATCCAAGAGAAGGGGAAACTTTTACCTTTGGAGAAACCCACAAAAGCCCCTTTCTTCCACTTCTTTTCCACAAACTCGCCTACCGCTTCCCACAAGTTTACCCACACTTTTCCTTCTTGCCGCTCCAACAATATCCTCTTAAGCTAGGTTTTCTTCAAAAATCTAGAGAGAAGGGAGAGGATTTCCTTGGGAGGGTTTGAGATGAAATGGCCAAGTCTTACTTGGCCCTAAAATAGGTCCTTAAACTGGTCAAAAGGATGGGAGGGACACTTGTCACCCTCCCATAGGCTTTTAACAAAATATCCCCTAATTTTCGCCTGCTACCGCAAGAAATCCGCAAGGCTTCCACTTCCGGAAAGTTCCAGATTCCCGCCGCCCTCGACTGGCGCCACACTGCGGCGCTGCAACCCCCGCGGACTCCTAGTACAACCGGCGCCGCGCCTCGCATTCAGCCGCGCTGCACGTACCCATGAACCGAAATCGCCGCTTGCTCGATCACGCACCTAACTCAGAACTTCCATAACTTTTGACTCCGATGTCCTATCGACGAACGGTTTGTTGCGTTGGGAACTAGATTTAACGGACTACACACTAGGCTTTTTAAACACCTCGAAATTCTTAACAACTGGGGTACAACACTCCAAGGTAGACTCAAAATCCGTCCAACACATGTTTGTCGACTTATCTTATCTTCTAGAATTTACGGGGTGTAACAATTGGGCCATGTGTGTGTGGGTCCCACCACACCACATGGCCAACGATTTGGCCTCCAAATGTCATGGCCATTTCTGCCAAGGGGACAAGTGGCTAGCCACTTGTCCCTCCAATTTCGGCCAAGGTGCCACATGGGGGTGACACGTGTCGCCCCCCGACTCGTCCAAAATATTTCGTCTTCTGAAAATATCCAAAATACCGGAAACCTCAAAAACAAAGTGGGCCTCACAAACCGTAAATTTCACCCGTGGGTCCGACGTGACCATTTCCGAAAATAAAATCTCATAATTCTAAAATAATACAAGAAGTCCAAATACCAAATCTGGGAATCCAATTCCCATTAACGAACCTTTTTCTTCACAAAAACCGGAAACTTTTCCGTCGAAAAAATCACATCTTCCTTTATTTCCAAAATTTATGTCGCATTCTCGTACGTACATTCTCACATATATACCCTGAAACTACGGGGTATAACAATCATCATGCATGCCTAATCGTGGACTCCCGCAGTCCGCATAGGCCACCTAGGCCCGCATGAGGTATTCCCCGCATCGAGGGTAGCTACTCCTCGGCATCGTCCTGGACTCTCGTAGTCCGCATGGCCACATAGACCGCATGAGGTAATCCCCCGCACACTAACCTGAAACTCTCGTAGCTCCGCATAGGTCCCCTGGACCCGCATGAGGTATTCTCGAATCATAGTCACACAGACCGCATGAGGTGTACCTCGCATCGGGGGGCAACTTAACCCCCGGTATATCATGTCAAGAGGTGAGTGATATAATACTAACATAACTGCTTATCGTTAAACAACATAAGCACCATAAGAATAACCTCTTTACACAAACGTTACAAGATACTAACACACATAGCATCATAGTATGTCTACTCAACAAACCATCTTACTATACTTTCCAAAAATCAATACAAGTCTTTCATAACACATAAGTAAACCGTTCCTTTTATCTTTCTTAAGTTGTTATACCTAACTTCCCATAAAGCTAGTATAACTCTTAAGCTCTTTGTTTAAAAACCAAGTATTACTCTTCTTTCAAAAATGATTCATAATTCTTTTGAAATACTTCAAGATTCTTTATTATTTAGACTCAAGTCAAAAGACGTCAAGTAAAACCATGTTCAGTTAACACACGTACGTCTACCGTACTATATATATTTTAAAATATCATGCTCAAGGGGATAGGAAGAATCACATACCTTCTCGGCGAAATCCACCTGCCAAATCGAGTATGTCGCGCGTAGAGTATCAACCTATAATAGTCAAATACGTCTATCAACGTCTAGACTACTCTGTAGGATATTCTAAGCAGAAGGTTCTTAATTCTACGGAAAATTGGGCAGCATTTCCCACCACAAACTACTCAAGTTCATCAGAATACAAATTCCCATGTAAGTACAGTTCAATTCTTCATTTATATTCTTCTGATGTGATTTCAGTTCAATTCTATTCTTTAATATCCTTCTATGTATCTTATACTTATTTCTATTCTACTACAGTATGTAATCTCCAATTACAATAGAAGGGTAGGATTATTATTTACCTCGATAAGCCCAAAATTATCCAAGATATAAGTCGATTCTGAGCAAGGTTTAGCTCCTAATCTGAACGCTCCAATCCACTCCAAGAAACCCTTAGAAGTTTCTACACAACTTTTACTTACTACTTCAACCAACTATGAAGTTTCTCCTAGGGTTTCGTTTAGTGACTAATGGAAGTATAGTAGTATTTTCCGGGCTCTAAGTATAGAGGTGACTTTGGAAATACTACAAGGGATTGGCTAAGGTATTTGGGAATAGTAACAATACTTGGAGAGTATTTTCTACCAAGAGGGGGGGGGGGGGGGAAGGCTTTGGACGAGAAGCTCACTAGGGAGAAGGGAGTTTTCAAGACTTGGAAAATATTTGTGGATGAAGAATTCCTTCAACTAAGGGAGGGGTATTTATAGGACTTTCAAGGGCCAAGATGAAGGCAAGTGGAGGGCAAGTGGAGGGTGTGGATTTGCACATGTGTACCCTTATCCATCTACCACACAAATATCACAAAATATCCTACCTAATCCTTGACCAAAAAAATGCCAAGTCTTGCCCACAATGTCGTCCACCTTGAGGGTGACAAGTGTCGCCCTCTCGTTGGTCCAAAATATTTCATCTCTCGGAAAAATCCGCAAAAATAATAAATGTTGCAACCGTAATTTTCCCTTCGCAAAGTTTGGAAAACGTTTCGTCGGAAAACAATTATTTTCGTGGGTTGTGCACAAATTTTCGTCCCTTAGGCCTACTTAATGCTAAACTTTTGTACGTACGCCCTCACGTACATACTCTGGAAATACGGGGTATAACATTCTCCCCTCCTTAGAAACATTCGTCCCGAATGTTCCTTCCCAAGATAGATAACGATAAAGTTCCTCATAACTTAAACAGTTTGCAAATGCCACACATGGCTACAATACAACACTTAAGCAAATATGTCAATGAAAATTTACAAGTAGGAAAGTGAGTTACCTGGAGGTGTGGGGAATAGGTGAGGATACTTCTGCCTCATGTCCTCCTCAGCTTCCCACATCATCTCCTCCCTGAGCTCGTTCCGCCACAAGACTTTGACGGAAGCCACGTCCTTGGTCCCCAGACGCCTAACCTGACGATCAATTATCGCTATGGGAATCTCCTCATACGATAACCCCTCACACTGACATCGCCAATCGGTGCACCCTAGATGGATCCCCGATACATCTCTCAAAGATAGAAACATGAAACCGGATGCACCGCCTCCGTCGGACGGCAGATTCAACTCATAGGCAACCTTGCCTACCTCGCGACAATCTGATACGCCCAATGTACCTGGGCCGAGTTTCCTTTCTTCCCGAATCTCATCACACCCTTCATGGGTGACACCTTCAGAAAACCCAATCATCAACTCGAACCCGGATGCCGACGACGATGATCTGATAAGACTTCGGCCGACTCGAGTCGCCAAGAACCGCCTCGATAAGCTTTACCTTATCCATCGTCACTGAACAGTGTCCGGTCCTACTAATCGCACTCTCGCCTACATCAAACCAGCCTATCGCGATCCGCACTTCCTCCCATACAAGGCCTCATAAGGCTCCATCTGAATACTGGAGTGGTAGCTATTATTATACGCAAACTCAACTAGAGTAAAATGATCCTCCCAGCTACCCCTGAAGTCAATAACACAGTCTCACAGCATATCCTCAAGAGTCTGGATAGTGCGCTCTGCCTGTCCGTCTGCTCGAGGATGGAATGCGACTGTGCTCACCTGCCCCTAATCCCTTCTGGAAGGACCTCCAGAAGTTAGCCGTAAACTGGGCTCCTCTGTTTGATATGATAGAAATAGGGACCCCATGCGATTGACGATCTCTGATGTAAAGTCCGCATAATCCTCACCGAAAAGTCGCCCCGACGGAAGAAAGTGGGCTGATTTCACACCGTCGACGATAACCCAAATAGAATCATGTTTCTGAGTGCGAGGTAACCCCGTGATAAAGTCCATGTTGATCACCTCCCACTTTCGTGTCGATCTCTATCGTCGCAACAAACCACCGTGCCTCCGGTGCTCTACCTTCACCGCCGACAACACGCACCGAGCCACAAACTCGCAACGCCCTCTTCAAGCCATCCCACCAATACACGACCGAGGTCGTGGTACATCTTGGTCGACCCGATGGATAGAGTAACGCCGTATTGTGCTTCCCTAGAACTCGCCGCCAAGTCCCGCAATATCCGAACACACAACTCGCCTCAAACCTCGACTCCCATCGTGCTACCTCAAAAGCGACCTTCCTCACGAAGAGTCGTATCACGGCATCGCCACAAAACCGATCTCAAATCGCTTTCTTCACCTCTTCGACGATGGAAGACTCGCAACCTCTCGAACTCGAACCCCACCGCTATCGTAATCAATCAATCGACTCAAGGCTCGCTAGCTGATGCAACTCGCGACTATGCCCTCCTCTCGGATGTACATCCGATAGACTCCCATCGACCTACGACTCAGGCATCCGCCACAACATTGCCTTCCCCGGTGGTACAGGATGTCGACATCGTAATCCTCGAGCGCTCTAACCACCGCCTCGCCGTAAGTTCGGCTCCTCTGGCCGAAGATATACCGAGGCTCTTGTGGTCTCAGATAAATATCCACATGAACCCCAGACAAATAGTGCCACCAGATCATCAAGGCGTTAATCACCGCTGCCAACTCCAAATCGTGGGTGGGGTAGTTCTTTCATGTTTCTTAAGCCGCTGACGCGTATGCTATAACCTTGCCCCGCTGTATCAACACGCATCCAAGCCCGATTCTCGACGATCACAATACACGACATAGCCATCCGACCTCCGGAAGAGTAAGAACGGGGCGCCGCCGCCTCCTTCAAGAATCGGAAACCTCGACGCATCGCCCATCAAACTTAGCCGCTTCGAGTCACCTAGTCAATGGTGCGTAGATAAGCAAACTTCTCCACGAACCGATAATAACTCGCGAGGCCCGTAAAATCGCGACTGCTTGGCAGTAGGTCTAGGCCAAGTCCCGATCGCTTCGATCTTGGCCGATCCACCCGAATACCATCACCCTACAATATGCCCAAGAAATGCCACCAAGCCAACCAAAACTCACATTTGGAAAACTTGGCGTATAATCGCTGGTCTCGAGAACTCTCAAGACAGCCTCAAATGCTCCGCATGCTCCTCGCTCGAGCGGAATAAACCAAGATGTCATCAATGAACACTATCACAAACATGTCCAAAATGGCTTGAACACTCGGTTCATCAAATCCATGAATATCGCCGAGCATTGGTCAAACCGAAAGACATAACTCAACTCATAGTGCGCGACGGGTCCGGAATGCGATCCTAGGACATCCGCTTTCTAACTCGCACTGATGATAGCCCGATCGCAGATCAATCTTGGAGAAACATCTCGCACTCGCAATCGGTCGAACAAATCATCAATCCCGGAAGGGGTATTCGTTTAATGGTCACTTTGTTCACCGTCAGATCAACACACATGCGCAGGCCCCGCCCTTCTTCTTCACGAACAATACCGCGCCTCCGGGGAGAAACACTAGGCTGATGAAGCCCTTCTCCAAAGAAATCTCTCACCTGGTCCTTCAACTTTCAACTCGCAGTGCCATTCGTATGGCGGAATGGAAATAGGTCAGTGTCCGCAAAGACATCGATAAAACTCTATCTCCTCTCGTGAGGATACTCGGAGGTCGTCTGAAACACATCCGGGAACTCTCGACCATCGAATCGATGAAAATCTGTACCGCACCTCGTGATCAAACACCCGAACGAGATCAGATATACCCTTCGCACCATCTTCCTAGCCTTGAGGTAAGAAATAAACTTACCTACACACAAATGTTCCTCCCACTCAATAATCGCTCCCAGAAAGTGGAACTGCACTGTTATACCCGTATTTCCGCAGTATGTACGTAAGACGCACGAGAAAATTTGAACTTAAGAATTAGGCTCGAAATTTATTTGTTCACAACACCCGACAGAGTCGCTTTTCGACGAAACGCTTTCACCTTTCGTAGGGAATTTCCGCTATGTCATTTTTATTTTTTTAGGCTTTTTCCGAGAGACGAAACATTTTGGACCAACAACAGGGCGCCACTTGGCACCCTCTCATCATGGCGTAGAGTGGACGAAATGGTGACTATTTTGTCAAGTAGTTGGTAGGATATTTTGTGTGTAGTTGGTTAGGTGCACTTGGCAAGATCTTGCCCTACACTTGCCTTGCACTTGGCAAGATCTTGGCCATCGTTGGCCTTTGCTAGACCTATAAATACCCCCTTTCAAGACTAATTCATCCACAAATTGCCTAAGTCTTGAAAGCTTCTTCCTCCCCTTAGTGTAGTGTCTTGCCGAGAGCCCTCTCCCCTCGCCGAGAGTTCCCAGTGGGTAGCCGAGGGCAGCCACCCCCTCCTCGGGTGCTAGCAGGGGTACCCCAGCCTAGTTGCTTTCAGATAATACCCTCTCTTGGTAGAAATACTCTCAAAAGTATTGTTATAATGCCCAAATTACCTTAGCCAGATACCTTGTAGTATTCTAAGGTTATACCTATACTGAAAGCCCGTAAATACTATTATACTTCCCGTCATTACAAAACCGAAACCCTAGGAAAATCTCCATAGTCCGTTGAGTATTGTGTATAAGTTGGTTAGAACTTCTAAGGGTGGTTTAGAGCGGGTTGAGCGCCAAGTTGAGCTAAACGATTGCCCAGATCGACTTTATACTTGGATAATTATGGGCTCATCGAGGTAAATATCTTGTCCTCTATTGTAATTGGAAATTACATGTTGTTAGATTATATAGTTGAAGTATGCTATATATAGTCTCGAACATAGTTATCGGCAATGTCTTGCGACTTAAGCCCGAATAAAACTTACGCAATGTCTTGCGACTTAAGCTGAATTTAAAGAAGAATCATCAATCGTAATTACATAGGTCAGACATAAGAGACTTGTGTAGTAGTACCGTGGAGTAGGATTGTACAGTTAGGTTAGATGTATAACCCCGGTTGGCTTGCAGCCTACCGATAGAGAGGAGATTTACGCCGTCATGTGGGAGGCGCCGAATTTTCTGTAGAATATTCTACAATTAGACCTAAATGTTAATAAGCGCCTTGTGGCCTTATAGGTTGAAGTACTACGTGTGGCGCGATCTACTTGGCTTAAGGAGTAGCCGGCATTTGGAAGTACTTGGAGCGTTTTGCTATTAGTCGATACTCGTCGCGAGGTATGTGAACCTCTTCCTATCTCTTCTAGCATGATATGTGTGAACTATGTAGTACGGTAGACGTACATGTGCTAAATGTATTTGATTGGTTTAAAACATAAAGTGTTATAACGGCTTTATGGGAAGTTGGTTATAACAGCTTTATGTTGGTAAGAAGATACTTGTGGTTTTTAAAAGGTAACTGGTTTGAACTATAACTGGCTTGTTATGTGTTAATAAAGAACTTGAAGTATTTCAAAAGATTTTTGAATCATTTTGAAAGAAGAAGTAATACTTGGTTTTTGAAAACTTAAGAGTTATACTAGCTTTATGGGAAGTTAGGTATAACGCTTAAGAATGTTTTATCGATTTCGAAATCGTAATGTGTATCGACAAACCACCGCAACGTTAATAAAAGGAAATGTTTTGACAGATTAAGTATTATTAAAACCAGAGAAACTTCCATCTGCATAGAAGCTAAGATGAGACAAAATGATATTTCCTAGATCATGGTCAGTAATAAGATTGTTATAAACAAGAATATCCTACTCACATATAAGACTTATGTTTCTGATAGTTTAAAAGAGAATTATATTCTTAAATGAATAAGACTATGAACTACTAAACCTTTCTAAAATAAGAAACGTGAACATTTGAAATTAGGCAAACTTGGGCGCTTGGAAAATAATGTCGTTACTTGATTTTACAAAGGTAAGTGTTTTAGTTTACTTAAAAGGATAATCACTCTATTTTCACATAACTACGGTATTGTGTGACTTTTGTGAAAGTAACGATCTTTTAAAGATTTAATGTATGAAGTACTTTGGGGATAAAAACCAACTTGTTGACATATAGAAAGTACCTTGTGTGTATAACTTGATTGTGTTGGTTTGTGATAGCCTTGTAATACTTTCTTGTTGATTGATAAGTAAACATGCTAGGATGCTATGTGTGTTAGTATCTTGTGATGTTAGTGTAAAGGGGTTTTCCTCGATCGTGCTTAGAGTTGTTTGACTATCACCGTTATGTTGGTATTGTACCACTCACCTTGACTTATTTCCGAGGTTGCCGCCTCCGACGCGGGTAGACTCAGCGATGCAGGGGACCATGATTCGAATACCTCATGCGGGTCCAGGGGATCCATGCGAACTACGGAGTTCCGTGTTAGTGTGCGGCCTTTATGGTCACGCGTCTATGTGGCTACGCGACCGCGAGTCCGTGATGACGCCGGGAGTAGCTACCGACGCGGGTTATACCTCACGCGGGCCTATGAGGTTGGCCTATGCGAGTCGCGGAAGTTCTGTGGCTAGACGCGCACATTTGATCTCGCGGCGAGTGACCGCCTTTGATCATGTGACGGCCTAGACAGATATCATGATACGCTTTATGACCTTGTTAGTACCGCTGGTGTTAGTAGCGGCTATGCCTTCGCATTTACCCCAGCATCGCTTTATTTGGACACAGTGGGACCCGTGTTCATGTGTATTCCTCGGTGCTTTTCTATCATAGATCACGGCCGTGGAGGAAGGTATTCCACGCATGATTGATGTTATGGACTTGAGACCCATAGTTATATTCGAGTGATGACTTTGAGGCGTGAGTCCCCGACTTGACATGATCGCTATTTATTGTGGAACGTAGTTTGGTTATCATACATGTCTCCCGCTTTATAGGCTATTATGATTTCATTTACGATTTTTAGTTTCATATATTCTGCACTGTCAGATCGACCTCTTCGGGCCGCGCTCATGCCGCAGTTGAGGTACACCGCCGTTGATCCTAGCTCTCGTGGTCACAGCGTTTGGAAGCTCCGCTTTCTCCGAGGCTTATCAGCCGTATAGTCCCATGTCGCCGTAAGTGTTTACATTCGTGGTTTGGCGGCCCCTGCCCGCCATTGTTGTCGTATCATTCTTAGAGGTCCGTAGTATCGCAGGCGGTGGTTTGTAAAAAGGATTAAACCGCTCATGTTGAAAAAGTTGCTATTTATATATACCGAAGGTAACCGCTTTTGGTTAGCCTGCCTTCTTATTTCACCGCCTTAATACACCGTTTCATGTATTGTCTTTATGTTCACTGATTACTCGATGTCTACTTGGGTGCCCGGTAGGCACTACCACGCCCGTTCGGTCGTGACAAAAGTGGTATCGTGAGCGCTTAATCTCTGAAAGTGTCTACGCATCAGATCCAAGAGTCTTGATTATCGATGTGTTGTGCACCACATCAATAATCGTGAGGCTATAGGTATTTAGGATTGGTTTCTATTCTTCTCACTCGAGATCGTGCCTTAGAGTTGTGTTGTAAGTTGGACCTCCGACGAAATTATTTCCTTATCGTTATGCCTCCGCGTAGGGCAAACCCGCCCAGAGGCGCGCAGCGAGGAGCCGCGAGTAGAGTTCGAGGGTTACGAGGGCACAGCCCAATTATCACCGAGTTAGGTGCTTCATTCGGGATTTCTGCGACATCACTAGCCCCGAAAGTTTAGCACGGCGCGGCGCTCCTATCGCGCCATGATATTTGAACCTTCGCCCACGCACTGTGAACAGAGAATATGGATTGCAAAGAGGCGTTACGCATTAGCTATGGATTTAACTACCGAGAGTATACCGATGTACCGCGAGTCTTGATGAATATCAACGAGAGGTTGTGCAAGAGTAGTTATCCGCTTAGCGAGCATGGCACGTACGAGCTTATACACGCAGCCGAGAAACGTAGAGATCGACGTTAACCAAGGGCGAAGAGGCCAGAGCAAAGCGTCCTTTGGTAACTTTCGAGGCGAGTCCGTTATACCCGTATTTCGCAGTATGTACATGGACGACGACGAAATTTGAGCCTTAAGTTAGGCATTGATTCGAAATTTGGGCACAAGTGCCGCCAGAGTCGTTTCCGACGAAACGTTTCCACAGCTTTCGTAGGGAAAATTCCGGCTATGTCATTTATAATTTTTGCGGATTTTTCCGAGAGACGAAACATTCTGGACCAACGGGAGGGTGACATGTGTCACTCTCACATTGGAAGCAAGTGGGGAAGGTTGGACGATTTGGGCGCCCAAGAGGCCTCGTTGGCCTCGCCGATTGGCTCCTCTTTTGGCCTTGTATTGTGGCTTGTTTTGTGGAGTGTTTTGTGGAGTCGGGTTAGGTGCACTTGGCTTGATTGGCCTTACACTTGCCTTGCATTTGGCTAGATCTTGGCCATTGGTTGGCCTTTGGGTTTGCTATAAATACCCTTAGTTGATGAACTTTCTTCATCCAAAAATCATTTTCCAAGTCTTGAAATCTCTCCTTTTGTGAGTTGAAATCGCCCAAAGCCCTCCCCTCATGGAGCTTTGGTAGAGGCCCCCTTTGAGTGAGGCTTGGCCGGGTACCCCAGCCTAGTTACTTTGATAATACCCCTTGTCAGGTATAGAAATACTCTCCTAGTATTGTTATAATGCCCAAAATACCTTAGCCTTATACCTTGAAGTATTCCAAAAGTTACCTCTATACGTAGAATACGGATATACTACCTTTTGTCCTTTTTAGTCTCAAACCGAAACCCTAAGGAAATCTTCATAGTTGGTTGAAGTATTTAAGTAGAAGTTGGTTAGAACTTCTAAGGGTTGTTTGGAGCGGATTGGAGCGTACGGAGTAGGAGCTAAACCTTGCTCAGGAGCGACATTAAACTCGGATAATTTTGGGCTTGTCGAGGTAAATATTCTTGTTCCCTTATTGTAATTGGAGATTACATATTGTAGGAATATATAGTTGAGGTATACTATATATAGAACTGAACATTATTGCGGCAATGTCTTTTGACTTAAGCACAATTTAAAGAAAGAATCGAATGTAATTACATAGATCAGACATGAGACTTGTGTTGCATTGGTTTGAAGTAGAATTGTACACGTCCGGTTAGACGTGTAAACCCCCGGTTGGCTTGCAGTAGCCTCGATAGAGAGAGATTTACGCTGTTGCGTGTGAGGTGTCGAATTTTCTGTAGAGAAATGGAACTTTGTGTTTTGAAGTTAATAGACGTTTGTGACCTTTTTAGGTGAAAGTACTTAGAGTAGCGTATTCTACTTGAGGAGTGGAAAGGGCTAGCAAGGTTGTAGTTACTTGGAGCATTTTGCTTATTGTCGATACTCGTCGCGAGGTATGTGAACCTCTTCCTATCTTTTCTAGCATGATTGTTGTGAACTATGTAGTACGCAGACGCATACGTGCTAAGTGATTTGGTTGGTTTAAAACATAGGGTGTTATAATAGCTTTATGGGAAGTTAGTTATAACGACCTTATGTAAGTGAAAATGGTTTACTGATGTTAGAAGTTAAGAGACTTGATCTTATAAGATAAGAGACTTAACTTATTTGTTTTAATGTGGATGTTTGTGTGAAACCTCATTCGTGAGTAATGAGTACTTGGTTTTTAAAGGGATAATGTTTTACCGATTTCGGAATCGAATGTGTATCGACAGCACCAACGCAGCAGTAAATAAAAGGAAAATGTATTGAATAATGATGTGTTGTATTAAAACCAAGAAACCTCCATCCGCATGAAGCTAAGATGAGACAAAATGATATTACATTTTCTAGATCATGGTCTTTGTAATAAGATCGTTATAAACAAGAATAAACTACTCACATATATGACATATGTTACTCAATTGTTCTAAAAAGGAATCAAGTGATTAAGTTTGGGAACTATGAAACCATTTGAAAATGAGAAGCTTGAGTAATTGAAACTAGGCAAACCGAACTTAGAAAAGAATGTTACTTGATTTTGAAAAGGAATGTGGGTTGGTCATTCTAATACTACGGTATCGGGTGACTTTGATAAAAGTAATGGATCTCTTTTACAAAATTTAACGACGTAGTACTTTAGGCTAAAACCCGACTTTGGTATAAAATGAAAGTACTTTGTGTTGTTGTGAAACTTGCCTATGCTTGTTGTTGTGAAGCTTGGCTATGCTTATTGTGATAACCTTTGTTGTGCAAAGCGTTGTATTTCGTGTTACCGCGTCTCGATGGAGGGTCGGTGACTTGTTGAGAACTTACTTGACGCGTCGCAGCGACGGAGAAATTCCACGCACGCCTCGCTGATAGTATTATTGTTGTGCATCGCTATGGACATATCGACACGACGCGTAGCGCACGTATGCTTCCATTTAGATTACCGCCTTGTTGTTTCCTTTGGACATACCGACACGACGCGAGCGCACGTATCGCCCATTTGGAATGTTGTCTTATATTTCCTTCGACATACCGACACGATGCGTAGCGCATCGTATGCGCCCATTTGGAATGTTGTCTTATATTTCCTTGGACATACCGACACGACGCGTAGCGCACGTATGCGTCCATTTGGAATGTTGTCTTATTTTTCCCTTTGGACATACTGACACGATGCGTAGCGCACGGGTATGCTTCCATTTGGATTGTTGTCTTGTTGTTGAGGTCACATGGACATGTCTACACCGATGCAGAATTCCGGGGGCATGTGGCCATGGGACATTGTATTATTGTTGCATCATGGACATGTCTACACCGATGCAAGATTCCGGCACGCGCCATAATGCGAACTCGATTGATGTTGTGGCGTGAGACCCATAGTTATATCGGAGTGATGATCGTTTTATGTTGTGAATCGTAGTTTGGTTATCATACATGTCTCTGCTTTATATAGACTAGTATGATTTCATTTACGATTGCAGGCCACATACTTGGTACTGTTATCGACTCTTCGGGCTGCGTCACGCCGCAGTAGGTACATCGCCGTGGATCCTCGCCATAGATCACAAGCCAACAGATTGAAGCTCCGCTTTCTCCGAGGCTTATATTTTAGCAGTGTTCTCGAGTTGTAGGTTCTTGTACATTCGTGGTATGGCGGGCCCCGTCCGTCATAGTCATCAGTATATCTTAGAGGTCCGTAGTAATCTTGTTGTGGTTGTAAAAGGATTAAACTGCTCGTGTTTTATGTATATACCAAGGCAATCGCTTTGCTGGCCTGCTTATTTATTATATCTCTTGTTAAATGACTCATGTTTTATGTTCCGCTGATTTTCTCGATGTATGTATCACTAGGGTGCCTGAGGTAAGGCACCAAATACCACGCCCGATTTTCGGGTGTGACAAAGTGGTATCGAGCGATTAATCCTCGGAAAGTGTCTACGCATCGTGTTCAGTAGTCTTGATTATCGATGTTGTGCACCACATCTATAATCGTGAGGTCGCAGGACATTTAGGATTGGTTTCATTCTTCTCATTCCGAGATCGTGCCTTAGAGTTGTAAGTTGGACCCTCCGACGATCTCGCTTTACCGATTATGCCTCCGCGCAAAGGCAACCAGAGCCCGTGGGCAAGGCACCGAGGGTGCCGCTAGTGAGATACAGAGGAGTACGAGGCGCAGCCCGCATAAGCACTGAGGTCAGGCTTGACGGCGGGTTTTAGGACGCCGCCACCTCAAAGAGAGGTTAGAGCCGCAAAGAATGGCCGCCGAGACCGCAGCACTGAGCCTCCAGCCCCACACCGGGCAGGAGATGGGTTACAAGGAGATGGCGATTGATGGCCGTCGTGGTCGGGCCGATATGGATAGGCCGACGCAGCAGCCCAGCCCAAAGAGCACCGCCGTTCACCCCGAGCGAATAGTTTGAGGCTACGGACTTTCTCGAGTTGTAGCCCGCGAGTTTTACGGGTCGAGGCTCGAGGATGATCCGCAGGAGTTCATCCGGCAGCTACGCGGATCATGCGGTGATCAAGGCTTCAGAGACCGAGTCGGTGACCTTTGTTCGCATCGCCGCGTGATACCGCAATCGATTAGTTTGATTCACGGAGCTTTCCGGAGAGCATGCACTCCAGCAGATGGGATGAGTTTTCGGGGCTTTCTCACGCACTTCTGCCTCCGCAGATGAGGAGGGCACGCCGGCGATTTTTGTTATCGAGACAGAGGGCGACCGTCAGTGAGTACAATGTCGAGTTCGATTCTTTGGCTCGATATGTCCTCGCGCTTAGTTGCGAATATGGAGGATAGGTGCATCGCCACGCCACCGGCTAGATGATTATATGGTCGAGTCTTGTGCGGGTGTTTCTCTTCACCGGCATGGACATTGCCCGCACGCAGCTCATGCACCAGGATGTGAGGCACGGAGGGTCGACGGAATGACCGGATCGCCAGAAGAGGCCGTGACGCAGGTCCTTTGGTGACTTTCGAGGCGGACCGCCAAAGAAGAAGTTATATACCCCCACCGATGCAGAGTGGTCCTCCACCGCCTTCGTGAGCAGTCGTGGCTCGCGGTTCAGATTTTCGGCAGAGCAGGGTGTTAACCACCAAGCCACCTCTACCTCGTTGTGACTGTGGTAGACTCCATTCGGAGAGTGTCGTGCTAAATTGGGAGTTTGTTTTGCATGCGCCAGGCCATTTTTCGAGGAACTGTCCAAGGGAAGCGGATGTTACGACTCACCTTCAGATCCGTGGTCCGTTCATCACCTTCATAGCATGCCGCAGGCTGTGCCTATGATTAGAGTGGAGTCGTAGCTGTATATCCTTACCTCTAGAGTTTTGGTACGTTATGATGATCTCATTATTGTGCTATGTGCGAATAGCGTTGTTAATTGTGAGTTAGAAAACATGGTTAGTTGGGAGGTTAAGTATGGCATGGTAAGTGAACCTTAGACTATTTCACGATCGAGACCTTAGAGGTAAAGTCGTCTTGAGTAAAAGATTCGCTTTATGTTTGACCTTTATAAGGGTGAGTAGTATACGTGGATTTATTTGTGTGATAAGTCCATGGGTAGTGTGAGATGGAAGTGGTAGCTTTCATGATGTGAATTAGTAAGATTGTTCCGGATCGGGGAACAAGAGTTTGGCACGGTTGGTCGGGTTTAGGACCATTACGGTCAAACCGTAACCCGTTTAGCGGGGCTGGCTCTGGGTGGTCCCGCCAGTGGTAGGGTCACGAGGGTGCTAGGCCCGAGTTTAGACGCATCATCGATGAGTTTGTGGACGCGTTCGACCAGAATCGTTCGTGAAGGCCGGAATGGCCTTAGGGATATTACGGCCAGAGATGACCAAGTTCGAGCGGTGACTCCAAGGTTTTGGGAATCAAGCGATGATCAAGTGTGGTACGATACTAGAAGAGTTCGAGTGTTCGGAAGGATACTACGATAGGGAGAAGCGGAACGTGTGATCGCTTTCTTCCGTGAAACGGGTGTGAAGGAGTATATTTTAGACCTCGTGGGGGTTTTTGTGATGATTAGAGGTGCGCCTCGTTGGCTTGGGTTTAAGTATTTGTGCTGTTATTTTGGCCAGCGTGGCACGATGGTTTCGTAAGTAGTAGTGAAGACTATATTGCACCGCTTGTTTTGAGACTGAAGGAACATTCGACGAATGTTTCTAAGGGGAAGAATGTTATACCTCGTATTTGCAGTATGTACGTATGGACGCACGTCGAAATTTGAGCCTTAAGTTAGGCATTGATTCGAAATTTGGGCACAAGTGCCGCTGCCAGAGTCGCTTTCCGACGAAACGCTTCCACACTTTCGTAGGGAAAATTCGCTATGTCATTTATAATTTTGCGGATTTTTCCGAGAGACGAAACATTTTGATCAACGGAGGTGACACGTGTCACCCTCACATTGGAAGCAAGTGGGAAGGTTGGACGATTTGGCCCAAGAGGCCTTGGTTGGCCTCGCCGATTGGCTCCTCTTTTGGCCTTGTATTGTGGCTTGTTTGGAGTGTTTTGTGGAGTAGGGTTAGGTGCACTTGGCTTGATCTTGCCTTACACTTGCCTTGCACTTGGCTAGATCTCGCCATTGGTTGGCCTTTGGGTTTGCTATAAATACCCCTTAGTTGATGAACTTTCTTCATCCAAAATCATTTTCCAAGTCTTGAAATCTCTCCTCATGAGTTGAAATCGCCCAAAGCCCTCCCTTTGTGGAGCTTTGGCCGAGAGCCCCCTTTGAGTGAGGCTTGCCGTGGGGTACCCCAGCCTAGTTACTGTGATAATACCCTTGTTGTGGTATAGAAATACTCTCCTAGTATTGTTATAATGCCCAAAATACCTTAGCCTTATACCTGAAGTATTCCAAAAGTTACCTCTATACGTAGAATACGGATATACTACCTTTGTCCTTTTAGTCTCAAACCGAAACCCTAAGGAAATCTTCATAGTTGGTTGAAGTATTTAAGTAGAAGTTGGTTAGAACTTCTAAGGGTTGTTTGGAGCGGATTGAGCGCATTTGAGTAGAGCTAAACCTTGCTCGTGAGCGACATTAAACTCGGATAATTTTGGGCTTGTCGAGGTAAATATTCTTGTTCCCTTTATTGTAATTGAGATTACATATTGTAGGAATATATAGTTGAGGTATACTATATATAGAATCGAACATTATTGTGCGGCAATGTCTTTTGACTTAAGCCCAATTTAAAGAAAAGAATCGAATCAGAATTACATAGATCAGACATTACGAGACTCAGGTAGCATTGTTGTGAAGTAGAATTGTACACGCCAGTTAGACGTGTAAACCCCTCGTTGGCTTGCAGCCTCGATAGAGAGGAGATTTACGCTGCATGTGAGGTGCCGAATTTTCTGTAGAGAAATGGAACCTTGTGTTTTAAAGTTAATAGACGTTTGTGACCTTTTTAGGTGAAAGTACTTAGAGTAGCGTATTCTACTTGAGGAGTGGAAAGGGCTAGCAAGGTTGTAGTTACTGGAGCATTTTGCTTATTGTCGATACTCGTCGCGAGGTATGTGAACCTCTTCCTATCTTTTCTAGCATGATTGTTGTGAACTATGTAGTACGCAGACGCATACGTGCTAAGTGATTTGGTTGGTTTAAAACATAGGGTGTTATAATAGCTTTATGGGAAGTTAGTTATAACGACCTTATGTAAGTGAAAATGGTTTA
Organism: Przewalskia tangutica; assembly: GCA_029844215.1. Lineage (NCBI taxonomy): Eukaryota > Viridiplantae > Streptophyta > Magnoliopsida > Solanales > Solanaceae > Przewalskia > Przewalskia tangutica. The sequence continues at coordinate 53,652,443 of CM056718.1, forward strand.
TCGATGTTAGAAGTTAAGAGACTTGATCTTATAAGATAAGAGACTTAACTTATTTGTTTTAATGTGGATGTTTGTGAAACCTCATTCGTGAGTAATGAGTACTGGTTTTTAAAGGGATAATGTTTTACCGATTTCGAATCGTAATGTATCGACTGCACCACCGCAGCGTAAATAAAAGGAAAATGTATTGAATAATGATGTGTTGTATTAAAACCAAGAGAAACCTCCATCCGCATGTAAGCTAAGATGAGACAAAATGATATTACATTTTCTAGATCATGGTCTTTGTAATAAGATCGTTATAAACAAGAATAAACTACTCACATATATGACATATGTTACTCAATTGTTCTAAAAAGGAATCAAGTGATTAAGTTTGGGAACTATGAAACCATTTGAAAATGAAGCTTGAGTAATCAAACTAGGCAAACCGGAACTTAGGAAAAGAATGTTGTTACTTGATTTTGAAAAGGAATGTGGGTTGGTCATTCTAATACTACGTATCGGGTGACTTTGATAAAAGTAATGGATCTCTTTACAAAATTTAACGACGTAGTACTTTAGGCTAAAACCCGACTTTGGTATAAAATGAAAGTACTTTGTGTTGTTGTGAAACTTGCCTATGCTTGTTGTTAAGCTTGGCTATGCTTATCGTGATAACCTTTGTTGTGCAAAGCGTTGTATTTCGTGTTACCGCTCTCGATGGAGGGTCGGTTGACTTGTTGAGAACTTACTTGACGCGTCAGCGACGAGAAATTCCACGCACGCTCGCTGATAGTATTATTGTTGTGCATCGCTATGGACATATCGACACGACGCGTAGCGCACGTATGCTTCCATTTAGATTACCGCTTGTTGTTTCCCTTTGGACATACCGACACGACGCGTAGCGCACGCATGCGCCCATTTGGAATGTTGTCTTATATTTCCTTCGACATACCGACACGACGCGTAGCTTAACGCATGCGCCCATTTGGAATGTTGTCTTATATTTCCTTCGACATACCGACACGACGCGTAGCGCACGTATGCGCCCATTTGGAATGTTGTCTTATTTTTCCTTCGACATACCGACACGACGCGTAGCGCACGTATGCTTCCATTTGGATTGTTGTCTTGTTGTTGAGGTCACATGGACATGTCTACACCGATGCAGAATCCGGTACGTGGCCGGACATTGGTATTATTGTTGCATCATGGACATGTCTACACCGATGCAGATTCCGGCACGCGCCATAATGCGAACTCGATTGATGTTGGGCGTGAGACCCATAGTTATATCGGAGTGATGATCGCTTTTATGTTGTGAATCGTAGTTTGGTTATCATACATGTCTCCCGCTTTATATAGACTAGTATGATTTCATTTACGATTGATGCTTCACATACTTGGTACTGTTATCGACCTCTTCGGGCTGCGTCACGCCGCAGTAGAGGTACATCGCCGTGGATCCTCGCCATGGATCACGCCAACAGATTCAAGCTCCGCTTCTCCGAGGCTTATCTTTTGCAGTGTGTTCCCGAGTTGTAGGTTCTTGTACATCTGTGGTATGGCCCCGCCCCGCCATAGTCATCAGATATCTTAAGTGCAGTAGTACTTGCAAGTGTGGTTGTAAAAGGATTAAACTGTTCAGGTTTTATGTATATACTGAAGGCAACTGTTTTGGTTGGCCTGTTTATTTATTATATCTCTTGTTAAATGACTCATGTTTTATGTTCCGCTGATTTTCTCTGATGTATGTATCACTAGGGTGCCCAGGGTAAGGCACCAGTCACGGGCCCGATTTTCGGGGTGTGACAGAGTCACCTCACCAGCAGATTTGATTATGCACATCCACAATGCAGAGTGGTCTTCCACGGATTTCAGGACGTTCGGGGTATGCAGGAGTTGGTTAGAACTCCAGGGCTTCCGGCTCATTGCCGCGACGCCATCCCGGGAATGTCGTCTTTTAGTTCGCACTTGTTGCACTATGACCGCCGTGGTCCGATGTCGAAAGAGTGTCTGGTAGAGGACTTAGCCTTCGAGATCGGTGGGTAGTTCGTCACCTTCCTTAGCTGCGCGCCTGCAGGTGCAGTTTGATTAGAACGACTGTGGAGTGAAGCAAGAGATTCGTGCATATCCTTAACCTCTAGAGTTCATGATGTGATAAGACGGGTATAACATAAGTGCTATGTTTTGATAGCAGGTGTTAATATTTGTGATTAGAAATCATGGTTAGTAACCGGGAAGACGGGGATAGAGAAAGTGAGCCTTAGAGTTTTATGCGTAGAAACCTTAGGTGCGCCGCCTCGAGTAAAGGTGTAGTGTTATGTTTGATCCTTATCGAGCGCATAGTGCACGTGAGCTATGTTTGTGGATAAGTCCCCGAGTAGCGTGATTTGAAAGAGGTAGTCGAGCTAGAAGACCGCTAGGTTTTCAAACGTGATTAGTGAGATTGTTCGGATCGGGAGCTAGTATTGTGCGCGTGCGGTCGGGTTGAGGCCACGTTGCGTCAACCCGCGGTAGGTTTAAGTGGGTCAGGTCAGGTGGTCCCGCTTGTGTTAGGGTTGAGGGTGTTAGGCCCAAGTTTAGTTAACCAAAGATACGAGTTCGTGGACGCGTTCGACCGATGGTCGGGCCGGCGAGGTCACCGCCTTGTCTTCTAGCAAAGACAGTTTACTCGGCAGTGTTGATTTTATCAGAAAAATTGTAAGGCTGCACGGGGTGCCTACCTTCACCTTATGGCAGACAGTGGAGTCCAGGGTACGGCTGTTTTTGGTTTCTGGAAGTTTTACCAAGCAGGGTTAAGAACTCAGGTGAGTCTCGATCGCATTCGCCTCGCCGGTGTATTTCGTGGTAGTTGAGATTGTTGTCTCGGTGGGAGTGTTTAAGCTACCATTTCGGTGTTCGGATGTCGCCTTATTAAGCCTTGTAGGGCGGATGTGTAAGTTGCCAATGAGTGGTTCGATGTTGGCAAGGTTCGCATATGTTCAGCTTGTTCCAGCAGATCGTGGATAGTGAAGCTTGTCTAGAAGAAGTTCCGCAGCTGAGGAAATCGTATGATGATCGGCGACGACGCCAGAGTTCAGTCGACGGTCGGTCTTCTTGAAAGTACCACCGATTGGGTGTGACGAGTTTTGGAAGACAGAGGAACTTAGCCCGAGTTACTTGGGCCTTTGAGTCCATGTGAAGAATAGGCCAGGTTGCCTATATGTTAGCTTTTGCCGTCCGACTTAGAGGCGATGTCCGATCTTCAGATTGTTATGATCGGAAAGTATCGAGATCCATCCGAGTGTTCCCGCTTAATGATGACCACGTTAGAGATAGTAACCCGAGTTTTGGAAATCGGGCGATCGTAAATGTGGTAAGAGTTCGAGTGCACGACACCTCGTGGATCGCATGTAGTCCTGGCACCATTTGTTGGGTCGCCGAGTGACACTAGAACCTCGCGGCAAAGTGACAAAAGTGGTATCGGGAAGAAGCGAGCATGTATGGCGAGCATTGATGTGACCATTTCTTTTGTTTGGAAAAGTGTGGAAGAAGTATGTTTTAGACCCCGAAGAGAGGTGTTTGTGGTGATGTTAGAGGTGATTCCACGTGGACTTGGATGTAAGTATTTTGCGCAGTTGTTTCTGTGGCCATTGTGGCAGGATTGTTTCGTAAGTATGGTAGTGAAGACTATACTGGCGCACGTTGTTTTGAGACTTAGAAGGAACATTCGGGACGAATGTTTCTAAGGAGGGGAGAATGTTATACCCCGTATTTCCAGAGTATGTACGTAAGGACGTACGTAGAAAATTTGAACTTAAGAATTAGGCTTGGCCGAAATTTATTTGTTCACAACACCCGATTAGAGTCGTTTTTCGACGAAACGTTTTCACAGCTTTCGTAGGGGAATTTCCGGCTATGTCATTTTTAATTTTTGCGGATTTTTCCGAGAGACGAAACATTTTGGACCAACAAGAGGGCGCCACTTGGCACCCTCTCATTGGTGGCGGTAGAGTGGACGAAATGGTGACTATTTTGTCAAGTAGTTGGTAGGATATTTTGTGTGTAGTTGGTTAAGGTGCACTTGGCAAGATCTTGGCCCTACACTTGCCTTGCACTTGGCAAGATCTTGGCCATTGGTTGGCCTTTGCTAGACCTATAAATACCCCCCCCTTTGAAGACTAATTCATCCACAAATTGCCTAAGTCTTGAAAGCTTCTTCCTCCCCCCTTAGTGTAGTGTCTTGGCCGAGAGCCCCTCTCCCCCCCCTTGGCCGAGAGTTCCCCCCCCTAGTGGGGTAGGCCGAGGGGTAGCCACCCCCCCTCCTTGGGTGCTAGCCTGGGTACCCCACTAGCCTAGTTGCTTGCGTATAATACCCCCCTCTCGTGGTAGAAATACTCTCAAAAGTATTGTTATAATGCCCACATTACCTTAGCCGTATACGTTGTAGTATTCTAAGGGTATACCTATACTAAAAGCCTGTAAATACTATTATACTTCCCGTCATTACAAAACCGAAACCCTAGGAAAATCTCCATAGTCCGTTGGAGTATTGTGTATAAGTTGGTTAGAACTTCTAAGGGTGGTTTAGAGCGGGTTGAGCGCTCGGAGTCGAGCTAAACGATTGCGGGATCGACTTTATACTTGGATAATTATGGGCTCATCGAGGTAAATATCTTGTCCCTCTATTGTAATTGGAAATTACATGTTGTTAGATTATATAGTTGAAGTATGCTATATATAGTACTGAACATAGTTATCGGCAATGTCTTGCGACTTAAGCCTGAATAAAACTTACGGCAATGTCTTGCGAATTAAGCACAATTTAAAGAAGAATCCGAATCGTAATTACATGGGTTGTATTACAGAGACTTGTGTAGTAGTACCGTGGAGTAGGATTGTACCCGTGAGGGTTAGATGTATAACCCCTCGGTTGGCTTGCAGCCGCCTCGATAGAGAGGAGATTTACGCTGCATGGGGGAGGTGCCTTGAATTTTCTGTAGAATATTCTACAATTAGACCTAAATGTTAATAAGCGCCTTGTGGCCTTATAGGTTGAAGTACTACGTGTGGCGCGATCTACTTGGCTTAAGGAGTAGCCGGCATTTGGAAGTACTTGGAGCGTTTTGCTATTAGTCGATACTCGTCGCGAGGTATGTGAACCTCTTCCTATCTCTTCTAGCATGATATGTGTGAACTATGTAGTACCAGTGACGCATACGTGCTAAATGTATTTGATTGGTTTAAAACATAAAGTGTTATAACGGCTTTATGGGAAGTTGGTTATAACAGCTTTATGTTGGTAAGAAGATACTTGTGGTTTTTAAAAGGTAACTGGTTTGAACTATAACTGGCTTGTTATGTGTTAATAAAGAACTTGAAGTATTTCAAAAGATTTTTGAATCATTTTGAAAGAAGAAGTAATACTTGGTTTTTGAAAACTTAAGAGTTATACTAGCTTTATGGGAAGTTAGGTATAACGGCTTAAGAATGGTTTACTGATTTCGGAAATCAGAATGTGTATCGACAAACCACTGCAGCGTTAATAAAAGGAAATGTTTTGTGATTAAGTATTATTAAAACCAGAGAAACTTCCATCCGCATGTAGAAGCTAAGATGAGACAAAATGATATTTCCTAGATCATGGCTGCTGTAATAAGATTGTTATAAACAAGAATATCCTACTCACATATAAGACTTATGTTTCTCAGATAGTTTAAAAGAGAATTATATTCTTAAATGAATAAGACTATGAACTACGAAACCTTTCTAAAATAAGAAACGTGAACATTTGAAATTAGGCAAACTTGGACGTTTGGAAAATAATGTCGTTACTTGATTTTACAAAGGTAAGTGTTTTGGTTTACTTAAAAGGATAATCACTCTATTTTCACATAACTACGGGTATTGTGTGACTTTTGTGAAAGTAACGTATCTTTTAAAGATTTAATGTATGAAGTACTTTGGGGGATAAAAACCCGAACTTGTTGACATATAGTAGAAAGTACCTTGTGTGTATAACTTGATTGTGTTGGTTTGTGATAGCCTTGTAATACTTTCTTGTTGATTGATAAGTAAACATGCTAGGATGCTATGTGTGTTAGTATCTTGTGATGTTAGTGTAAAGGGGTTTTCCTCGATCGCTTAAAGTTGTTTGACTATCACCGTTATGTTGGTATTGTACCACTCACCTTGACTTATTTCGGAGGTTGTCGCCTCCACGCGGGTAGACTCAGCGATGCAGGACCATGATTCGAATACCTCATGCGGGTCCAGGGATCCATGCGGAACTACGGAGTTCCGGTTAGTGTGCGGCCTTTATGGTCACGCGGTCTATGTGGCCACGCGATCGCGAGTCGGGGCGACGCCGGAGTAGCTACCCTCGATGCGGGTTATACCTCATGCGGGCCTATGAGGTTGGCCTATGCGAGTCGCGGAAGTTCGGTGGCTAGACGCGCACATTTGATATCGCGCGAGTGACGGCTTTGATCATGTGACGGCAGACAGATATCATGATCTGATTTATGACCTTGTTAGTACCGTAGGTGTTAGTAGTCGGCTATGCCTTCGCATTTACCTGCATCGTTTTATTTGGACACGTGGGACACGTGTTCATGTGTATTCCTTGGTGCTTTTCTATCATAGATCGGCGGTGAGGAAGGTATTCCACGGGCATGATTGATGTTATGGGCTTGAGACCCATAGTTATATTCAGTGATGACTTTGAGGCGTGAGTCACGACTTGACATGATCGCTATTTATTGGAAGCGTAGTTTGGTTATCATACATGTCTCCCGCTTTATAGGCTATTATGATTTCATTTACGATTTTTAGTTTCACATATTCGCACTGTTAGATCGACCTCCTTGGGGCTGCGTTCATGCCGCAGTTGAGGTACACCGCCGTTGATCCTAGCTCGTGGTCACGGTTTCAGCGTTGGGAAGCTCCGTTTCTCGGAGGCTTATCGGTGTATAGTCCGCCGTCCGTAAGTGTTTACATTCAGGGGTTTGGCGGGGCCCTGTCCCGCCATTGTTGTCGTATCATTCTTAGAGGTCTGTAGTACTGTTGTGGGCAGGGTTTGTAAAAAGGATTAAACTGTTCATGTTGAAAAAGTTGCTATTTATATATACTGAAGGTAACCGTTTTTGGTTAGCCTGTCTTCTTATTTCACTGTCTTATTACACTGGTTTCATGTATTGTCTTTATGTTCACTGATTACTCGATGTATGTCTACTGGGTGCGGGGTAAGGCACGACCACGCCCGGTTCGGTCGTGTGATGCATCACTCTCTCCCTGCAGTCTACATTGGCATAGCAAGAAGCTAACCAATCCATGCCCATGATCACATCAAAATCGGTCATGTCCAACTCTATCAAGTCGGCTAGGGTCTGACGATTTCATAAAGTCACTGGGCAGGCTCTATATACCCGCCAAGCTACCACCGAATCACCCACTGGCGTAGCTACCTCGAAAGGGTCTATGGAAACAGGCTCTATCCCTATCCTACTAGCAATAAGGGGAGATATATAGGACAGAGTAGAACCCGGATCTATCAAGGCATACACATCACAACCAGAAACTGATAAAGTACCTGTGACAACATCAGGCGACGCCTCCTGGTCCTGCCGGCTGGACAAGGCATAGATGCGGTTCTGAGGACCGCTAGAACTGGGACCCGCGCCACGACGCCTGCCGCGACCTGCTGGCCCCTGAATACCCTGCCCTCCGGGGCGAGTAACTGTAGGAGATGAAGAAGACCCGGCGAAAGACCCTATGGTGACCCTACCCTCTCATACGCCTTGGTCGGACAGGCTCGCAAAGTGACCTCGCTGGCCGCAATCAAACAAACTCCCGAGCGCACCACAATTCCGTAATGGGATCTACCGACGGCCACACCTGAGGGGTGGTCCCGATCGGTTAGCACTCTGCTACCACGACGTCCAAGTCCTGGGGCCCTGGTCTGTCCTCGAAGACGGTGTAGGAGTGCTCTGAGCTGGCGGTGGTGCAAATCTAGACTGCTGCTGAGGTCGCCCACTCCGAAAGCTACCAAAAGACCCTGCCGTCCTGTCCTTTTTCTGCTGCTGTCTGTCAACCTGTCGGCCTCTACGATCCTCGCATCCAAGTGCATGAGCCTGCATGCGGGCAATGTCCATGCCCGGCTGAAGAGATACACCTGCGCAAGACTCTGCCATGTAATCGTCTAGCCCGGTGACGTAGCGATGCACCGCCCTCCATATTCGCTACTAGCGCGAGGACATATCGAGCCAACGAATCGAACTCGATGTTGTACTCCCTAATCGCGGCGCCTTCTCTCGCCTCAAAGATCAAAACTTGTCGGCCCGTGCCCTCCTCATCTGTGGAGGCAAGAAGTGAGTGAGAAATGCCTCAGAGAACTCGTCCCATACTGCTGGAGGCGCATGCTCTCCTCGGGATAGCTCCCACGAATCAAACCAATCGACTGCGGTATCACGCAGCCGATGCGAACTGAAAATCACGGACTCAGTCTCTGAAGCCTTGATCACTCGTGATGATCCTCTCAGAATCGATTTAATGAACTCCTGCGAATCATCCTCGTGCCTCGACCGTAGAACTCGCGGCTACAACTCGTAAAATCCGTAGCCTCAAATCGTCTGATCTCGTGAACCATGTGTATCTGGGCTGAACTCGAATCCAGATCCTATCTCACGTTCGCCACGATCACCGCGATGAATCGCCATCTCTCAGAACCTATCTCATCCGCTTCCGGCCGGGGATGGAGGTGCAGTCTTGTGGTCTCATCACCATCGTTGTGGCTCTAAACTCTTTGGGGCCGGCGTCGTGGAACTCGCCGTCCCGAGGTATCGCCTCGGGTATAGATCGGGCACGAGCCTCGTGACTCTCGGTTTCCTACTAGCAGCCTCCTCGCTGCCTTGCCCTTCGGGCGGGTTGCCTTACGTGGAGGCATAATCTAAAGAAAGGAAATACGTTAGAGGTCCAACTTATAACACGCCTCTAAGGCACGATCTGAGTCGTAAGAATGGAAACCAATCCTAAATATCCTATAGCCTCCTGATTATTGGTGTGGTGCACAACACACCGATAATCAAGACTCTACTAGATACGGTCTGTAGACACTTTCCGAGGATTAACTGCTCTGATACCACTTTTGTCACGACCCGTTCTGTGGCCCGTGACTGGTGCCTTACCCGGACACCCAAGTAGTCATACATCAGAGTAATCAGCGGAATATAAAAACAAGACATGAAACAGTTGTAAAATGAGACACAGTTTTATCTGAGAAAATGTCGCCTTTCGGCATATATATATATAAACAAAGCCTGGCAGTTACATCCCAACTGTACAATAGGACTACAGACCTCTAAGAAGATAAACAACTATGGCGGGACAGGGCCCCGCCATACCCTGAATGTACAAAACTATCTACAACAACAGGGAGATCATACCCAAAAGTCGAGCCTCCGGAGAAGATGGAGCTCCTGACACCAAAGTAAGGATCCTAAGGATGTGGATCTAGCACCTGCTTTCCCTTACCTGCGGCATGAACGCAGCTCCCCGAAGGAGGTCAGTACAACAGGTACCAAGTATGTGAAACTGTAAAGTACTTAAATGAAATCATATCATTTTAAAACCAATTTTACAAATATGTTCAAAACAATCAATGTAACCGCACATAGAGCCACATCACAAACAGGAGCAATAATAGGTAAGTTGTAACAGGTCTTTTCTAGGCTGTGAATGATCGAAGCAAGGCCAATCGCCCATAGTATCATCATGCATGCCTAATCACGACTCGCACCGCATAAAGCCACCTAGGCCCGCTGAGGTAGTCCCCGCATCGAGGGTAGCTACTCCTCGGCATCGTCCTGGACTCTCGTAGTCCGCATGGCCACATAGACCTCATGAGGTAATCCCCCGCACACTAAATCGAACTCGTAGCTCGCATAGGTCCCCGACCCGCATGGTATTCTCGAATCATAGTCACACGCACCGCATGAGGTGTACCTCGTGACGGGGGCAACTTAACCCCCGGTATATCATGTCAAGAGGTGAGTGATATAATACTAACATAACTGCTTATCGTTAAACAACATAAGCACCATAAGAATAACCTATTTACACAAACGTTACAAGATACTAACACACATAGCATCATAGTATGTCTACTCAACAAACCATCTTACTATACTTTCCAAAAATCAATACAAGTCTTTCATAACACATAAGTAAACCGTTCCTTTTATCTTTCTTAAGTTGTTATACCTAACTTCCCATAAAGCTAGTATAACTCTTAAGCTTTTTGTTTAAAAACCAAGTATTACTCTTCTTTAAAAAATGATTCATAATTCTTTTGAAATACTTCAAGATTCTTTATTATTTAGACTCAAGTCAAAAGACGTCAAGTAAAACCATGTTCAGTTAACACACGTACGTCTACCGTACTATATATATTTTAAAATATCATGCTCAAGGGGATAGGAAGAATCACATACCTTCTCGGCGAAATCCATCTGCCAAGTCGAGTATGTCGCGCGTAGAGTATCAACCTATAATAGTCAAATACATCTATCAACGTCTAGACTACTCTGTAGGATATTCTAAGCAGAAGGTTCTTAATTCTACGGAAAATTGGGCAGCATTTCCCTACCCGTCAAACTACTCAAGTCTACTGTAAATACAGTCCTATGTAAGTATAGCTCAATTCTTCATTTATATTCTTCTGATGTGATTTCAGTTCAATTCTATTCTTTAATATCCTTCTATGTATCTTATACTTATTTCTATTTTACTACAGTATGTAATCTCCAATTACAATAGAAGGATATGATCATTATTTACCTCGATAAGCCCAAAATTATCCAAGATAGAAGTCGATACTGAGCAAGGTTTAGCTCCTAATCTGAACGCTCCAATCCGCTCCAAGAAACCCTCAGAAGTTTCTACACAACTTCTACTTACTACTTCAACCAACTATGAAGTTTCTCCTAGGGTTTCGTTTAGTGACTAATGGAAGTATAGTAGTATTTTCCGGGCACTAAGTATAGAGGTGACTTTGGAAATACTACAAGGGATTGGCTAAGGTATTTGGGAATAGTAACAATACTTGGAGAGTATTTTCTACTGGGGTGTTTGGCTAGCTTACTCAAGAGAGTGGGGAAAGGCTTTGGACGAGAATCTCACTAGGGAGAAGGGAGTTTTCAAGACTTGGAAAATATTTGTGGATGAAGAATTTCTTCAACTAAGGGGGGGTATTTATAGGACTTTCAAGGGCCAAGATGAAGGCAAATGGAGGGCAAGTGGAGGGTGTGGATTTGCACATGTGTACCCTTATCCATCTACCACACAAATATCACAAAATATCCTACCTAATCCTTGACCAAAAAAACGCCAAGTCTTGCCCACAATGTCGTCCACCTTGAGGGTGACAAGTGTCGCCCTCTCGTTGGTCCAAAATATTTCATCTCTCGGAAAAATCCGCAAAAATAATAAATGTTGCAACCGTAATTTTCCCTTCGCAAAGTTTGGAAAAAGTTTCGTCGGAAAACAATTCTTTTCGTGGGTTGTGCACAAATTTTCGTCCCTTAGGCCTACTTAATGCTAAACTTTTGTACGTACGCCCTCACGTACATACTCTGGAAATACGGGGTATAACAAGCTCTTCAACTTGCAAGACTTTGTCTTCCTAACAATGGTCAAATGACCCTTTTGTCCATGCCTATTTTCGTCCAAGACAACATAAGGGGGGTGACACGTGTCACCCTCTCATTCGTCACAATATTACGTTTTCCGACAATTCCATAATTCCGATAAATTTTTACAAGTCTCTAATCTTAACATTTGGGATTCTCACGTATGTTCTTAAAACATGTCCTGTAAATACGGGGTGTAACATTCTTCCCCCCTTAGAAACATTCGTCCCCGAATGTTCTTTCGGAGTCAAACTTATAATTAGCGACATAGTTTCCTTTTTCAACCCCGACATACCAATAATGCCACACATGGCCACATAATAGCACTTAAACAAAAATGCTTCAACTAAAACTTGACAAGTAAGGGGAAAATGAATTACCTGAAGGTGTAGGGAATAAGTGAGGATACTTCCTCAACATGTCCTCCTCCGCTTCCCAAGTAATCTCCTCCCGGTTATCATTCCTCCACAAGACTTTGACGGAAGACACATCCTTGGTCCGCAGTCGCCTGACCTGGCGATCGAGTATCGCTATGGGACTCTCCTCATACGATAACCCCTCTGTCACCTGGACCTCACTAGCAGGGAAAACTCTCGCTGGATCTCCGATACACTTCCACAACATAGAAACATGGAAGACCGGATGTACCGCCTCTGTTACACCCCGTATTTACAGGACATGTTTTAAGAACGTGCGTAAGAACTCACGAGTGTTAAGATTTGAGACTTGTAAAAATTTATCGGAATTATGGAATTTGTTGGAAAACGTAATATTGTGATGAATGGGAGGGAGACACGTGTCACCCCCCCTTATTGGATGTCTTGGACGAAATTACATGGGCACAAGGGTCATTTGACCCTTGTTAGGAAGACAAGTCTTGCAAGTAGTAAAGCTTGACATAATTGACTTGGTCAATGGGTCCACAAGCTTGATATTTAAGAGAACCTCATCCTAGCCACCCAATTGTGCACATCTTAACCCTCCATGTCCCTATATAATACTACTAGTAGTGAGACAAGTTCCACACTTAGCCAAAATTTCAATAAAATTGGATGAACATGAGACATAGCTCTCGGGTTCAAGCTTTTTGAAAAGCAAAATTTTTTGTTTCTTGTTCTTTAAGCTCCACTGTTATACCCCGTATTTCCAGATTATGTACGTAAGGACGTACGTAGAAAAGTTTGGGCTTTAAAGTAGGCTTGGCCGATTTTATTTTGTTCACAACCCCCGATTAGAGTCGTTTTTCGACGAAACGTTTTACAAAGCTTGCGAAGGGAAAATTCCGGCTATGTCATTTTTAATTTTTGCGGATTTTTCCGAGAGACGAGGCATGTTGGACCAACGAGAGGGCGGCACTTGGCACCCTCTCATTGGCGGAAGTTGAGGCGGTAAAGTGGCCGATTTTGGGGGCTTTAGTTGGTAGGATATTTGTGAGGGTTTTAAGGAGTAGGGACTAGGGGGCACTTGGGCACATCTTGGCCCTCCACTTGCCCCCCACTTGGCTAGATATTGACCCTTGGTCTTTCTATAAATACCCCCCCCCCCCCTTTGTGAAGACTTCTTCATCCAAAAACTTTCCTAAGTCTAAAATCCTCCCCCCTCTCCTTGTAGTGTTTCGTCTAAACACCCTCCCTCCCCCTTGGTGAGGCCCCTTGGCCGAGAGCCCTCCCCCTTGGCCGAGAGTACCCCCCCTCCTAGTGGGGTTGGCCGAGGGGTATACACCCCCCCCTTGTGGTGTTGTCTCGTATAAATACCCCCCTCTTGGTAGAAATACTCTCCAAAGTATTGTTACTATACCCAAAATACCTTAGCCGTATACCTTGTAGTATTCCAAAGATACCTCTATACGTAGAGCCCGGAAATACTACCGTATGTCCTTTTTGTCTCAAACCGAAACCCTAGGGAAAATCTTCACAGTTGGTTGAAGTATTTAAGAAGAAGTTGCGTAGAACTTCTAAGGGTTGTTTGGAGCGGGTTGGAGCACCCGGAGTAGGAGCTAAGCGTTGCTCAGGACCGACATTTATACTTGGATAATTTTGGGCTTATCGAGGTAAATATCTTGTCTCCCTTTTGTAATTAAGTGTGCATACTATTGAAGTATAAGAATTAAGTATAAGGTATATACAAGGAAAGTATATAGAAGAGAGTTGAACTGTAATAGAAGGATGTTACAGAAAAGGCTTGAACTGAAATCACATCAGAAGATTAACCTGCAGAGTAGTCTAGACTTTGATAGACTTGTATAACCGTTATAGGTTGAAGTACTGTGAGTAGCGTATTCTACTCGGAGGGTGGAAAAGGCTAGCCGGACTACAGTACGTTGGAGCGTTTTGCTTATAGTCGATAAATCGTCACGAGGTATGTGATTCTTCCTATACTCTTGAGCATGATATTTTAAAGAATATATATATAGTACGGTAGACGTACGTGTGTTAACTGAATAATAATTTCGGCAATGTCTTTTGACTTAAGCCTGAATAATAATTACGGCAATGTCTTTCAACTTAAGCCTGAATAAAGAGAATCTGAAGTATTTCAAAAGAATTAAGAAACCTTTTTGAAAGAAGAGTAACACTTGGTTTTAAAAGCTTAAGAGTTATACTAGCTTTATGGGAAGTTAGGTATAACGGCTTAAGAGAGATAAAAAGAATGATTTATTGATTTAAGAAGTTAAGAGACTTGATCTTACAAGATAAGAGACTTGACTTAATTATATTAATGTGAATTTTGTTAAAAAGTGTGAAACCTCATTCGTGAGTAATGAGTATTTTGGTTTTCAAAAGGAATGATGTTTTACTGATTTCGGAAATCAGAATGAATGTCGAACAAACCACAGCAGCGCTAATAAATGAAAATGTTTTGACTAATAAAGTATTATTAAAACCAGTAGAAACTTCCATCTGCATAGAAGCTAAGATGAGACAAAATGATATTACATTTCCTAGATCATGGCCGCTGTAATAAGATTGTTATGAACAAAAATAACCTACTCACACATAAGGTATATGTTTCTCAAATTGTTTTAAAGGATTAAAACTATGAACTACGAAACCTTTCGAAAATGAGAAACTTGAGTAATTGAAATTAGGCAAACTTGAACGTTTGGAAGAGAATGTTGTCACTTGATTTTACAAAGAGAAGTGTTTTGATTTACTTCAAAGGATAGTCACTCTACTTTTATATACTACGGGTATTGTGTGACTTTTGTGAAAGTAACGTATCTTTTAAAAAGTTAATGTATGAAGTACTTTGGGGATAAAAACCCGATCTTGTTAATCCTATAGTAGAAAGTACCTTGTGTGAATAACTTGATTGTGTTTTTTTGTGATAGTCTTGAAATACTTTCTTGTTGATTTGATAAGTAATCATGCTAGGATGCTATGTGTGTTAGTATCTTGCGATGATGGTGTAAAGGGGTTTCCCTCGATTGCGCTTAAGTTGTTTAAACGATCAGCCATTATGTTGGTATTGTACCACTCACCTTGACATGTTCCCGGAGGTTGGCGCCTCCGACGCGGTATATCTCGCGTGATGCAGGACCATGATTCGAGAATACCTCATGCGGGTCCCGGGACCTATGCGAGCTACGAGAGTTCGGAGTTAGTGTGCGGCCTTTATGGTCATGCGGTGCATGTGGCCACGCGGATCGCGAGTCTGGCGGATGCGGGAGTAGCTACCCTCATGCGGGAATACCTCACGCGGGCCATTGGGTGGCCTATGCGCGAGTCGCGGAAGTTCGTGGCTAGACGCGCACATTTGATACTGCGGGCGAGTGACAAGCTTTGATCATGTGACGGTCTAGACAGATCTCATGATACAGTTTATGACCCTGTTTGTACTGTGGGTGTTAGTAGTCGGTTATGCCTTCGTACTACCCCAGACGGTTTTATGATGACACAGTGGGACACGTGTTCATGTGTATTCCTTGGTGCTTTTATAACATAGACTGCCGGCAGTGAGGAAGGTATTCCACGGGCAGGATTGATGTTGTGGGCGTGAGACCCATTGTTATATTTGAGTGATGACTTTGAGGGCGTGAGTCACGACTTGACATGATCGCTATTTATTGTGGAACTGTAGTTTGGTTATCATACATGTCTCCCGCTTTATATAGACTACTATGATTTCATTTACTGATTTTCTGATTTCACATACTTGGTACTGTTATCGACCTCCTTCGGGCCGCGTCATGCCGTAGGTTGAGGTACACCGCCGTTGATCCTAGCTCGTGGTCACAGCGTTGGGAAGCTCCGTTTCTCGGAGGCTTATCACGTATAGTCCCTGTCATAGTAGGTGCTTACATTCGCGGTATGGCGGGGCCCTGTCCCGCCATTGTTGTCATGTCACTCTTAGAGGTCTGTAGTACTGTTGTGGGCAGAGTTGTATGTGGGATGTAACTGTTCGGATTTAAGTTTTCATATATGTATGCCGAAAGGCAACTTTTCTTCAGATAACATGTGTCTTCTTTACATTGTTTCATGTATTATTTTATATTCCGCTGATTACTCTGATGTTGTATCACTAGGGTGCCCGGGGTAAGGCACGATCCACGCCCGGTTCGGGTCGTGACAAAAGTGGTATCAGAGCAGTTAATCCTCGGAAAGTGTCTACAGACCGTATCCAGTAGAGTCTTGATTATCGGTGTGTTGTGCACCACACCAATAATCAGGAGGCTATAGGATAGTTAGGATTGGTTTCTATTTCTTCTCACTCAGATATCGTGCCTTAGAGCTGTGTTGTAAGTTGGACCCTCTAACGTATTTCTTTCCCTTACCGTTATGCCTCCGCGTAGGGCAAACCCGGGCCCAGGAGGGCAAGGCACCGGCGGAGCCGCGAGTAGAGTTTAGAGGTTACGAGGCACAGCCCAATCATCACCGGGTGGTATTTCATTCGGGGAGTTATGCTACGCCACCGCCCAGAAGTTTAGCACGGCAGCAGCGTCATCTGCGACCATGATATTTGAACCTTCAGTTCCACGACCGGGAACAAAGAATATAGATTGCAAAGAGGCGACCCTGTTACTAACTATGGATTTGGCTATCAGAGAGTATACCGATGTACCGCGAGTCTTGATGACTATCTAAGAGAGGGTTGTGCAAGAGAAATTCTTGATTGGGCTTGAGCATGGCACGTGTATGCGGGCTTATGCGCAGCAGGCCAAGAAACGTAGAGATCGACGGGTTAACCAAGGACAGTAGAAGAGGGCCAGAACAGCAAGGTCCTTTGGTAACTTTGGAGGCGAATCGCCTCACCAGCAGATTAGATATGCACATCCACCAGTGCAGAGTGGTCCTCCACAGGGTTCAGGATGTTCGGGGTATGCAGGAGTTGGTCAGAGCTCCAGAACTTCCGTTCACGCTACACGTAGGTTCGGCCACCGGATTCGATTTTCCCGGTGTTCACATGTGACAGCGCCATCCCGGGAATGTCGTCTTTTAGTTGGTACTTGTTGTACCTACGGCCGTCAGGGCCAGGTGTCGAAGGATATCCTAGTAGGAGGACTCAGCCTTCAGGATCGGTGGGTAGTTCGTCATCTTCCATAAGCTATGCGCCCTACGGGGCAGGTTTTATTAGAGCGACTAAGGGGAGTGAAGCAGTAGAAAAAGGTATATCCTTAACCCTCTAGAGATCAGTATGTGTGATAAGACGAGTATATCATAAGTACTATGTTCTGATAGCAGTGTGTTAGTTGTGATTAGAAACCATGGTTAGTAAAAAGGGGTAAGATTGGGGGATAAGAAAAAGTGTGAGCCTTAGAGCTTTATACGTAGAGACCTTAGAGGTAAGGCCATCTCGGGTAAAGAGGTATTTTATGTTTGACCCTTATCGGAGTGCATAGTTCACGAGGTATATATTGTGTGATAAGTCCCTGAGTAGTATGAAATGAGAGAGGGTAGTTGAGCTAAGAAGACCGCTAGGTTTTCGTAACGTGATTAGTGAGAGTTTTCCGGATCAGGGAGCTAGTGTTTTGCGCGTTGCCGGGTCGGGTTGAGGCCACGTTGCGGGTCAACCCGCGGCCTGTATGGCGCGGGTCGGTTTGTGGTGGTCCCGCCTTGTGATAGGGTCATGAGGTGTTAGGCCCATGTTTGGTTAACCAACAGACGAAGTCATGGATCGATTCTACCGCAGTCGCCGGCGAGGTCACCGCCTTGTCTTCTAGTAAAGGCCGTGTACTCGTAGTAAGTCATGGATGATTATTTCAGGAAGGTTGCACGAGGTGCCTGCTTTCACCTTATGTCAGGCAGTGGAGCCCACGTTACAACTATTTTCGTTTTCTGGAAGTTTTACCAGGCAGGGTTAGGAACTCAGGTGAGTCTCCGTATCGTATTCGTCCTCGGGCCAGTGTTTTGATTTCAGGGGTAGCCGTGAGGATTGTTGTCTCCTGTGGAGGGAGTGTTTAAGCCACCATTTCAGTGTTCGGATGTCGCCTTATGAAGCCTTGTAGGGGCGGAAGTGTAAGTTGCCGGTCGATTGGTTCGATGTTGGCAAGGTTCAGATAGTTGGTTCAGGCTTGTTCCAGCAGACTGTGGATAGGGTGAAGCTTATCCAGAAGAGGTTATTGGCAGCCCAGAGTCAACAGAAGTTGTGCGGGTACTCGGCGACGACGTTTGGAGTACAGGTTGACGGAGGATCTTCTTGAAGGTACCACCCCGGAAGGGTGTGACGAGATTCGGAAAACAGAAGAAACTTAGCCCGAGTTGCTTTGGGCCCTTTCAGAGCATGTGAATAATAGGCCAGGTTGCCTATAAGTTAGCTTGCCGTCCGACGTGGGAGGCAGTACGTCCGATCTTTCATGTTGCTATGTTCGGAAGAGTATCGGAGATCCATCCAGAGTGTTCCCAGTTAATGATGACCAAGTTAGAGATAGTAACCCAGAGATTTGGAAACTGAATCAGTAACAGAGATATGGTAAGAAAGAGTTCGAGTGTACGAGAAGGGTACGACGCGTAAGGGAAGAAGCGAGCATGTATTGCGAGCATAGATGTGATCATTTCTTTTGTAAGGAGAAGGTGCGAAGGAAGTATATTTTAGACCTCGGGTAAGGGCTTTTGTGTCGCTAGAGGTGTTTCCTCGTGGACTTGGATGTAAGTAATTGCGCAGGTGTTTCTGTGGCCAGGTGTGGCAGGATTGTTTTCGTAAGTATAGCAGTGAAGACTATACTGGCACATGTTTGTTTGAGACTTAGAAGGAACATTCGGGACGAATGTTTCTAAGGAGGGGAGAATGTTATACCCCGTATTTCCAGAGTATGTACGTAAGGACGTACGTAGAAAAGTTTGGGCTTTAAAGTAGGCTTGGCCGATTTTATTTTGTGCACAACCCCCGATTAGAGTCGTTTTTCGACGAAACGTTTTACAAAGCTTGCGAAGGGAAAATTCCGGCTATGTCATTTTTAATTTTTGCGGATTTTTCCGAGAGACGAGGCATGTTGGACCAACGAGAGGGCGACACTTGGCACCCTCTCATTGGCGGAAGTTGGGGCGGTAAAGTGGCCGATTTTGGGGGCTTTAGTTGGTAGGATATTTGTGAGGGTTTTAAGGAGTAGGGACTAGGGGGCACTTGGGCACATCTTGGCCCTCCACTTGCCCCCCACTTGGCTAGATCTTGACCCTTGGTCTTTCTATAAATACCCCCCCCCCCTTTGTGAAGACTTCTTCATCCAAAAACTTTCCTAAGTCTAAAATCCTCCCCCCCTCTCCTTGTAGTGTTTCGTCTAAACACCCCCCCTCCCCCTTTGAGAAGGCCCTTTGGCCGAGAGCCCCTCCCCCCTTAGCCGAGAGTACCCTCCCTCCTAGTGGGGTTGGCCGAGGGGTATACACCCCCTCTTGTGGTGTTGTCTCGTATAAATACCCCCCCTCTTGGTATAAATACTCTTCAAAGTATTGTTACTATACCCAAAATACCTTAGCCGTATACCTTGTAGTATTCCAAAGATACCTCTATATGTAGAGCCCGGAAATACTACCGTATGTCCTTTTTGTCTCAAACCGAAACCCTAGGGAAAATCTTCACAGTTGGTTGAAGTATTTAAGAAGAAGTTGCGTAGAACTTCTAAGGGTTGTTTGGAGCGGGTTGGAGCACCCGGAGTAGGAGCTAAGCGTTGCTCAGGACCGATATTTATACTTGGATAATTTTGGGCTTATCGAGGTAAATATCTTGTCTCCCTTTTGTAATTAAGTGTGCATACTATTGAAGTATAAGAATTAAGTATAAGGTATATACAATGAAAGTATATAGAAGAGAGTTGAACTGTAATAGAAGGATGTTACAGAAAAGACTTGAACTGAAATCACATCAGAAGATTAACCTGCAGAGTAGTCTAGACTTTGATAGACTTGTATAACCGTTATAGGTTGAAGATCGCGAGTAGCGTATTCTACTCGGAGGGTGGAAAAGGCTAGCTGACTACAAGACGCTGGAGCGTTTTGCTTATAGTCGATAAATCGTCACGAGGTATGTGATTCTTCCTATACTCTTGAGCATGATATTTTAAAGAATATATATATAGTACGGTAGACGTACGTGTGTTAACTGAATAATAATTTCGGCAATGTCTTTTGACTTAAGCCTGAATAATAATTACGGTAATGTCTTTCGACTTAAGCCTGAATAAAGAGAATCTGAAGTATTTCAAAAGAATTAAGAAACCTTTTTGAAAGAAGAGTAACACTTGGTTTTAAAAGCTTAAGAGTTATACTAGCTTTATGGGAAGTTAGGTATAACGGCTTAAGAGAGATAAAAAGAATGATTTATTGATTTAAGAAGTTAAGAGACTTGCTCTTACAAGATAAGAGACTTGACTTAATTATATTAATGTGAATTTTGTTAAAAAGTGTGAAACCTCATTCGTGAGTAATGAGTATTTTGGTTTTCAAAAGGAATGATGTTTTACTGATTTCGGAAATCAGAATGAATGTCGAACATGTTATACCCCGTATTTCCAGAGTATGTACGTGAGGGCGTACGTATATAAATTTAAGCCTTAAGGTTTGGCTAGGTTCGAAAATTTGGGCACAAGTGCCGAAAAGAATCGTTTTTCGACGAAACGTTTTACTAAACTTGCGAAGGGAAAATTCCGGCTATGTCATTTATAATTTTTGCGGATTTTTCCGAGAGACGAAAACATTTTGGACCAACGGGAGGGTGACATGTGTCACCCTCACATTGGAAGAGAGGTTGGGTCGGCTTGGACGTGTCACGACCCGTTCCGGGGCCCGTGACTGGTGCCTTACCGGGGCACCCAAGTAGTCATACATCAGAGTAATCAGCGGAAATATAAAGCAAGACATGAAACAGTTTATAAAATAAGACACGCTTTATGTGAGAAAACACGCCTTTTCGCGTATATATATACCATCATGGTTTTTGCGCTACATCCGACACTGCATAAACACGACTACTGCACCTCTAAGGAAATATACAACTATGGCGGACAGGCCCCGCCATACCTCGATCAGCAAAAACTATCTACAACAGGAGATCATACCAAAAGTAGAGCCTCGGAAGAGATGGAGCTCCCGACACCAACGTAGAGATCCTAAGGATGCGGATCTAGCACTGCTTGCCCTTACCGCGCATGAACGCAGCCCTCAAGGAGGTCGATAACAGTACTAAGTATGCGAAATCAGAAAGTACTTAAATGAAAACATATCATTTTTAAAACCAGTTACAAATATGTATGAAACAACCAAGGAAACCGCACATAGTGCCACATCACAAGCAAGAGCAACAATAGGTAATCAGAATGAGTCTTGTCTAGGCCGCGAATGATCGAAACAGGCCACTCGCCTCATCATCATTCTCGCAAGCCTAACTCGACTCCCGAGTCCGCATAGGCCACTCACGGGCCCGCATGAGGTATAACCCCGCATCGAGGTAGCTACCTCGCATCGCCCCGACTCGCTGTCCGCATGGCCACACAGACCGCATGAGGCATAACCCCGCATACTAACCGGAACTCTCGTAGCTCGCATAGGCCCTCGACCCGCATGAGGTATTCTCGAATCATGGTCCTGCATCACTGAGTCTACCCCAGACGGAGGGCGCCTTAACCCCTGATCATCTCAAGAGGTGAGTGATAGTATACTAACATAACAACTTATCTTTAAACAACATAAGCACAACAAGGATACTCACCTATACAAACGTTACAAGATACTAACACACATAGCATCATATCATGTCTACTTATCAAACCATTTTATTATTCTTTTCACAATATGAGTGCATTATAAACACATAGGCAAACTTGTTTCTTTTATCAATCTTAAGTGGTTATACTTAACTTCCCATAAAGCTAGTATAACTCCTAAGCTTCGCTTTAAAACCAATTAGTTCTCTTACGATAATATGATTCAAGAGTCTTTTGAAATGTTTTGATTCTTTATTCAAAGCTTAAGCCGTGAGGCATTGCCGTAAGTATTATTCAGGCTTAAGTCAAAGACATTGCCGTAGTTATTATTCAGTTAACACATGTACGTCTACCGTACTATATATATATTGTAAAATATCATGCTTTAGGAAGAATCACATACCTTCTCAAATAAAACCACCGCCAAGTCAATATGTCGCGCAGAGTCAGCCTATAATAGTCACAGATATCTATCAAAGACTACTCTGAAGGTCATTCTAAACAGAGGGTTCACAATTCTACGGAAAGTCGGGCAGTACTTCCCTACCCGGTGAGCTATATAAGTCTACTGTGAAACAGTCCTATGTAAGTACAGTTCAATTATTCTTCTTTTAAACCCTTCTACTGTGATAACAGTTCAATTCTATTCTGTGATATACTTCTAAGTATTTATACTTATCCTTATACTACAACAGTATATATTTTCTAATTCAAAAGAGGGTTAGGATTAGTTACCTCGGTAAGCCCAATAATATCCTAGAAAAAGTCGCGCCTGAGCAAGGTTTTGCTCCTAAGTTGTATGCTCCAAGAACCCTAGAAGTTCTTCACAACTTCTACTAAGTACTAAGGTATTTGGGCTAGGGTATTTTGGGCATTATAACGATACAAGAAGGTAACTTTTCTACCAAGGGAGGGGGGGTAGATTTCGGCTAGGCTAGGGGGGTAGGCTCTCGGCCACACCACACAAGGGGAGGGAAGGGGTGTTGGACGAAAAGCTTAAGGGAGAGGAGAGGATTTTTAGACTTGGAAGATAACTTTGTGGATGAAAAACTCTTCATCTCTAAGGGGGTATTTATAGCTCAAGCCTTGGCCAACCAATGGCCAAGATGAAGACAAGTGCAAGGCAAGTGTAAGGCCAAGATCAAGCCAAGTGCACCCTAACCCCTACTCCACAAAACACTCCACAAAACACTCCACAAAACACTCCACAAAACAAGGCCTAAGTAAGGAACCAATCGGCCAAGGCCAACATCCCTCTTGGACGCCCAATCGTCCAAAGCCATCCCACTTGCTTCCAATGTGAGGGTGACACATGTCACCCTCCCGTTGGTCCAAAATGTTTCGTCTCTCGGAAAAATCCGCAAAAATAAGAAATGGCAGAGCGGAATTTACTCTACGAAGTCGTGGAAACGTTTTCGGAAACGATTCTTCTAGTGAGTTGTGTACAAAATGAAACGCCCAAGGCTTATCTTTAAGGCTAGACTTTGACGTATTCCCTTACGTACATACTCTGGAAATACGGGGTATAACATTCTCCCCTCCTTAGAAACATTCGTCCCGAATGTTCCTTCCCAAGACAGTTATCGAAGAAGTTTAAACAGTTAGCAAATGCCACACGCGGCCACAAAACAACACTTAGGCATAAATGATAATGGAAATTTACAAGTAGGAAAGTGACTTACCCGAGGTGTGGGAATAGGTGAGGATACTTCCGCCTCATGTCCTCCTCGGCTTCCCATGTCATCTCCTCCTCGAGCTCGTTCGCCACAAGACTTTGACGGCCACGCCCTTCGTCCGCAGACGCCTAACTCGACGATCGACTATCGCTATGGAATCTCCTCATACGATAGCCTCGATCACCGACATCGTCAATCGGGTGCACCCTAGATGGATCCCCGATACATCTCCTCAGCATAGATACGTGAAACACCGGATGCACTGCCTCCAGATCGGACGGCAGATCCAACTCGTAGGCAACCTTGCCTACCCTGCGGACAATCTGAAACGGCCCAATGTACCTTGTTCAGCTTCCTTCTTCCGAATCTCATCACACCCTTCATGGGTGACACCTTTAGGAAAACCCAATCATGAACCTCGAACTCAAGATGCCGACGACGATGATCTGCATACGACTTGCCGACTCGAGTATCAATAGCCGCTCGGATAAGCTTCACCTTATCCATCGTCATTGTACCAAATCTGGTCCCACTAGCTGTCCCTCGCCCACATCGAACCAACCTATAGGCGATCTGCACTTCCTCCCATACAAGGCCTCATAAGGCGCCATCTGAATACTGGAGTGGTAGCTATTATTATATGCGAACTCAACTAGGGGCAAATGATCCTCCCAACTACCACTAAAGTCGATAACACAGGCTCGCAGCATATCCTCAAGAGTCTGGATAGTGCGCTCTGCCTGTCCGTCTGCTCGTGGATGAAATGCGATTTCGAGCTCACTGGCCCCTAAACCCTCTCGAAGGACCTCGGAAGTTAGCCGTGAACCGGGCTCCTGCGATATGATCGAGTAGGGACTCCATGCGCACCGACGATCTCTGATGTAAAGTCCGCATAATCCTCACCAAAAGTCGCCCCGACGGAAGAAAGTGGGCTGATTTCACCACTGTCGACGATAACCCATATAGAATCATGTCTCTCCGAGTGCGAGGTAATCCCGTGATGAAGTCCATGTTGATTACCTCCCACTTCCGGTCGGGATCTCTATCGCAGTAACAAACCACGGGCCTCGTGCTCTACCTTCACTGCCGACAACACGCACCGAGCTACGAACTCGCAACGCCCTCTTCAAGCCATCCCACCAATACACGATCTAAGGTCGTGGTACATCTTGGTCGACCGGATGGATAGAGTAACGCTTGTACGTGTGCTTCCCAAGAACTCTGCCAAGTCCTCAAACATCCGAACACACGATACCGCTCAAACCTTAGCACCCCATCGTGCTACCTCAAAAGGACCCTTGCCCTCACGAAGAGTCAGTATCACGATATCGAATCAAAGCCGATCCTCGAATTGCCGCTTCTTCACCTCGACGATGGAAGACTCGCAACCTCACGAACTCTAACCCCATCGCTATCGTAATCAATCAAACGGACACCAAGGCTCGCTAATCGATGCAAATCACGAACCATGTCCTCCTCTCTAGCCGCACATCCGATAGGCTCCCATCGACCTACGACTAAGAGCATACGCCACAACATTGGCCTTCCGGTGGTATAGGATATCAACATCGTAATCCTTAAGCAACTCTAACCACCGCTCTCGCCGTAAGTTCGGCTCCTCTGGTGAAGATATACCGAGGCTCTTGTGGTCTCGTATAAATATCCACGTGAACCCCATACAAATAGTGCCTCCAGATCTTCAAAGCGTGAATCACTACCGCTAACTCCAAATCATGGGGGTAGTTCCTCCGTGTTTCTTCACCGCCGGATGCATATGCTATAACCCCGCCATGCTGCATCAATACACATCCCAACCCGATGCCCGCGTCACAATACACGCATAACCATCCGACCTCCGGAAGAGTAAGAACGGGCGGTCGTCGCCTCTTTTCAAAGAATCGAAACCCCGCCACAAGCATCAGTCCATCGAAACTTGGCCGCTTCGAGTCACCTAGTCAATGGTGCGAGATAAGCAAACTTCTCCACGAACCGCCGATAATAACTGCAAGGCCCGTAAAATCGCGAACCTCTCGCTTGAGTAGTAGGTCTCGCCAAGTCCTCGATCGCCGATCTTGGCCGATCAACTCGAATGCCATCACCCACAATATGCCCAGAAACGCCATCAAGTCAACCAAAACTCGCATTTGGAAAACTTGGCGCATAATCGCCAGTCTGGAGAATCACAAGACAGCCTCAAATGCTCCGCATGCTCCTGCTCTGAGCGAGAATAAACCAAGATATCATCAATGAACACTATCACAAATGTGTCCAAAAATGGTTTGAACACTCGGTTCATCAAATCCATGAATACCGCCGGAGCATTGGTCAACCCAAAAGACATGACCCTGAACTCATAATGCCTGCACGTCCGAATGCACCCTGAGGACATCCACCTCTCTCGACTCGACTGATGATAGCCCGATCGCAGATCAATCTTGAGAAACATCTCGCACTCGCAACCGTCGAACAAATCATCAATCACGGGAGGGGGTATTCGTTTAATGGTCACCTTGTTCAGCTGCCTGTAATCAACACACATGCGCAGCGTCCCGTCCTTCTTCTTCACGAACAATACCGGCGCCCCCCAGGGAGAAACACTGGGCCTAATGAAGCCCTTCTCTAGCAAATCCCTAAGCTGATCCTTCAGCTCTCTCAACTCGGCAGGTGCCATTCTGTATGGCGGAATGGAAATAGGCCGAGTATCTGGCAATATGTCAATACAAAACTCAATCTCTCTCGGGAGGATACCCGGAGGTCATGCGGGAACACGTCTGGGAACTTCACGACTACGGAATCGATGAAAATCTGGTACCGCAGCCTCAGTATCAAACACTCGAACTAGATAGTAGATATACCCCTTCTGCACCATCCTCCTAGCCTTGAGGTAGGAAATAAACCTACCCCTCGGCGATACCGTGCTCTCCCACTCAACAACCGCCTCAGAAATCGGAACCGTACTACTCTCTCTCGGTCTACATTGGCATAGCAAGAAGCTAGCCAATCCATCCCCATAATCACGTCGTCAATCATCTCCAACTCTATCAAGTCGGCTAGGGTCCGACGACTGTAAATGGTCACAGGACAAGCCCTATATACCCGCCGAGCTACCACCGAATCACCCACTGGCGTAGCTACCTCGAAAGGGTCTATGGACTCAGGCTCTATCCCTATCCTACTAGCAACAAGGGGAGATATATAGGACAGAGTAGAACCCGGATCTATCAAGGCATAAACATCAAACCCAGAAACTGATAAGGTACCTGTGACGACATCAGGAGGCCTCACGATCTGTCGGTTACCGACAAAGCATAAATGCGTTCGAGGACCGCGAATCGGGACACGAGCCACGACCTGCCGCGACTGGCCGACCCATGAGCACCACGCCTCGGCGAGTAATCGTAGAGATGATGAAGCGGCCACGAACCCGAAGCCGGGCCCTACCACCGCCACGCCGGCCGGACAGCCTCGCAAAGTGACCCTGCTGGCCACAACTGTAACAAGATCCATAAGTAGTACCACACTTCCGTAATGGGATCTACCGCATCGCCACACCTGGGGTGGTCCCGATCGCCGCACTCGCTACTCGACGCTCAAGCCACAGGCCCCGTGCGCCGAAAACTCGGGCCGCGGCCGGTGACGGTGCAGAGTGCTCGAGCCGTATGGTGCGAATCTAGATCGCTGCCGAGGCCGCCACCACGATAACCACCGAAAACCCTCCCGCCCCGCCTTCTTCTGGCGATGTCCGCCCACTCGCCGACTTCGCGGCCTCGCATCCAAGGGCGTGAGCCTGCATGCGGGTAATGTCCATACCCGGCTGGAGAGAAACCCCCGCACATGACTCGGCCATATAGTCATCTAGCCCAGTGACATAGCGGTGTACCCTATCCTCCATATCTGCTACCAATGCTGGGACATATCGAGCCAATGAATCAAACTCGACATTGTACTCCCTGACAGTGCGTCCTCTCTGCCTCGCCGGTAGAAAATCTATCACCGCGCCTCCTCATCCGCGAGGCAAGAAGTGAGTGAGGAAAGCCTCTGAGAACTCGTCCCAAGTAGCTGGGGACGCGTGCTCTCCCCGGGATAACTCCCATGAATCAAACCAATCGACTGCGGTATCACGCAGCCTATGTGAACCAAAGATCACGGACTCGGTCTCCGACGCCCTGATCACTCTCAAAATCCTCTGAAGCTGACGGATGAACTCCTGCGGATCATCCTCCGGCCTCGACCCATAAAACTCCGGCGGGCTACAACTCAAGAAATCTCGTAGCCTCAAACTATCTGCCCTCGGGTGTACCACGGGTGCGACCGAGCCGAGCCGAACTGAATCGCCGCATCCAATCTCTCTCTCGACGGCCACAACTTTAGCCAAAAGTCGGGCCATCTCTCAGACCTAACTCCTCCGCCCGGTGCCGCGGGAGCGAGGTGGGTACTGTGGTCTGTCTGGGCTGGCGGCGTCATAGAACTCGCCGTCTCGTATAGACCGGGCACGAGCCCTCGTGACTCGGGTGTCTCGCTAGCGCTTTGCCCTTCTTCGCCCGGCCGTTTTACGCGAGGCATAATCGTACATGGAAAGGAATACGTTAGAGGTCCAACCTATAACACGGCTCTAAAGCACGATCTCGTAATGAGAAGAATGGAAACCAATCCTAAATATCCTATAGCCTCACGATTATTGGCATGGTGCACAACACACCGATAATCAAGACTCTACTGGATACGGTCAGACACTTTCCGAGGATTAATCGCTCGATACCACTTTTGTCACGACTGCCCGGCCCGTGGATCGTGCCTCACCGGCACCCAAGTAGTCATACATCGAGTAATCCGGAAATATAAAGCAAGACATGAAACAGTTTATAAAATAAGACACGCTTTATGTGAGAAAACACGCTTTCGGGCAGATATATATATACCATCATGGTTTTTGCGATTACATCCGACAATCGCATAAACACGACTGCACTCTAAGGAAATATACAACTATGGCGACAGGGCCCCGCCATACCTCGATCGTACAAAACTATCTACAACAGGAGATCATACCAAAAGTAGAGCCTCGGAAGAGATGGAGCTCCCGACACCAACGTAGATCCTAAGGATGCGGATCTAGCACTGCTTGCCTCTTACCGCGGCATGAACGCAGCCCCAAGGAGGTCGAGACAACAGTACTAAGTATGCGAAATCGTAAAGTACTTAAATGAAAACATATCATTTTTAAAACCAGTTTACAAATATGTATGAAACAACCAAGAAACCGCATAGTGCCACATCACAAACAAGAGCAACAATAGTAATCAGAATGAGTCTTGTCTAGGCTGCGAATGATCGAAACAGGCCACTCGCCCCATCATCATTCTGCAAGCCTAATCACAGACTCGAGTCCGCATAGGCCACTCACGTGGGCCCGCATGAGGTATAACCCCGCATCGAGGGTAGCTACTCCTGCATCGCCCCGACTCATTGTCCGCATGGCCACACAGACCGCATGAGGCATAACCCCGCATACTAACTCCGGAACTCTCGTAGCTCGCATAGGCCCCCGACCCGCGTGAGGTATTCTCGAATCATGGTCCTGCATCGCCGAGTCTACCCCGTCGGAGGGCTTAACCCGGTATCATCTCAAGAGGTGAGTGATAGTATACTAACATAACAACTTATCTTTAAACAACATAAGCACAACAAGGATACTCACCTATACAAACGTTACAAGATACTAACACACATAGCATCATATCATGTCTACTTATCAAACCATTTTATTATTCTTTTCACAATATGAGTCTGTTATAAACACATAGGCAAACTTGTTTCTTTTATCAATCTTAAGTGGTTATACTTAACTTCCCATAAAGCTAGTATAACTCCTAAGCTTCTGATAATATGATTCAGTAGTCTTTTGAAATGTTTTCAGTTCTTTATTATTCAGGCTTAAGCCGTGAGGCATTGCCGTAAGTATTATTCAGGCTTAAGTCAAAGACATTGCCGTAGTTATTATTCAGTTAACACATGTACGTCTACCGTACTATATATATATTGTAAAATATCATGCTTTAGGAAGAATCACATACCTTCTCAGCGAAAACCACCTGCCAAGTTGAATATGTCGCGCGCAGAGAGTCAGCCTATAATAGTCACAGATATCTATCAAAGACTACTCTGAAGGTCATTCTAAACAGAGGGTTCACAATTCTACGGAAAGTCGGGCAGTACTTCCCTACCCGGTGAGCTATATAAGTTCATCGTGAAACACCCTATGTAAGTACAGTTCAATTATTCTTCTTTTAAACCCTTCTACTGTGATAACAGTTCAATTCTATTCTGTGATATACTTCTAAGTATTTATACTTATCCTTATACTACAACAGTATATATTTTCTAATTCAAAAGAGGGTTAGGATTAGTTACCTCGGTAAGCCCAATAATATCCTAGAAAAAGTCGCGCCTGAGCAAGGTTTTGCTCCTAAGTTGTATGCTCCAAGAACCCTAGAAGTTCTTCACAACTTCTACTAAGTACTAAGGTATTTGGGCTAGGGTATTTTGGGCATTATAACGATACAAGAAGGTAACTTTTCTACCAAGGGAGGGGGGTAGATTTCGGCTAGGCTAGGGGGGTAGGCTCTCGGCCACACCACACAAGGGGAGGGAAGGGGTGTTGGACGAAAAGCTTAAGGGAGAGGAGAGGATTTTTAGACTTGGAAGATAACTTTGTGGATGAAAAACTCTTCATCTCTAAGGGGGTATTTATAGCTCAAGCCTTGGCCAACCAATGGCCAAGATGAAGACAAGTGCAAGGCAAGTGTAAGGCCAAGATCAAGCCAAGTGCACCCTAACCCCTACTCCACAAAACACTCCACAAAACACTCCACAAAACACTCCACAAAACAAGGCCTAAGTAAGGAACCAATCGGCCAAGGCCAACATCCCTCTTGGACGCCCAATCGTCCAAAGCCATCCCACTTGCTTCCAATGTGAGGGTGACACATGTCACCCTCCCGTTGGTCCAAAATGTTTCGTCTCTCGGAAAAATCCGCAAAAATAAGAAATGGCATAGCCGGAATTTACTCACGAAAGTCAGGGAAACGTTTAGTCGAAAGCGATTCTTCTAGTGAGTTGTGTACAAAATGAAACGTCCAAGGCTTATCTTTAAGGCTAGACTTTCGTACGTATTCCCTTACGTACATACTCTGGAAATACGGGGTATAACAGGACGATTGGGAGCACTTTAGTTGGTAGGATATTTTGTGCAAGTTGGTGTGGTAGATGGATAAGGTGCACTTGGCTTAAATCTAGCCCTACACTTGCCTTACACTTGGATGGATCTTGGCCATTGGTTGGCCTTTGCTTGACCTATAAATACCCCTCTAAGTTGATGAACTTCTTCATCCAAAAATCCTTTTCCAAGTCTTGAAATCCCTCCCCCTTGCCTTGCGCTGGCCCACCATCCCCTCTTTGAGAAGCCTTGGCCGATAGCCTCCCCCTCCCCCTTTGTAGTGTTTAGCCGTGGGGTAACCCCCCCCCACGCGGCTCGTTGTTTTCGTATAATACCCCCCTTTTGTGGTATAGAAATACTCTCCAAGTATTGTTATAATGCCCAAATACTTTAGCCCTTATACCTTGTAGTATTCCAAGGTTATACCTATACTAAAAGCCCAGAAATACTATTATACTTCCTTTAGCCACTAAACGAAACCCTAAGGAAATCTTCATTGATAGTTGAAGTAATTGAGTAGAAGTTGGTTAGAACTTCTAAGGGTTGTTTGGAGCGGGTTGGAGCGCACGAAGTAGGAGCTAAACCTTGCTCAGGATCGACATATAAACTTGGATAATTTTGGGCTTATCGAGGTAAACACTCTTGACCTTCTATTGTAATTGGAAATTACATGTGTAGGAATATATAGTTGAAGTATACTATATATAGAACTGAACATAATTATGCGGCAATGTCTTTTGACTTAAGCCTGAATTTAAAGAAGAGAACTGAATTGTAATTACATAGATCAGACTGATGAGACTTGTGTAGCTTTTCGTGAAGTAGAATTGTACACGTCCGATTAGGCGTACAACCCCTCTAGGGAGTTGTTGGCACATAGCAGCCTCGATAGGAGGAGATTTACGCGATTGCGGGAGGTCGCCAAAATTTCTGTAGAATATTCTACGTTGAGATCTAGATGTTAATAGGCGCCTTGTGGCCTCTATAGGTTGAAGTACTACGTGTGGCGTGATCTGCTTGGCTTAAGGTATAGCCGACGGTTTGAGGTACTTGGAGCGTCTTGCTATTAGTCGATAATCGTCGCGAGGTATGTGAACCTCTTCCTATCTTTTCTAGCATGATATGTGTATAACTATGTAGTACGGTAGACGTACATGTGTTAAAAGTATTTGATTGGTTTAAAACATAAAGTGTTATAACGGCCTTATGGGAAGTTGGTTATAACAGTTTTATGTAAGTAAGAAATGCTTTGTGGTTTTTAAAAGATAACTGACTTGATGTGTGATGATAAGAATCTTGAAGTATTTCAAAAGAATTAAGAAACCTTTTTGAAAGAAGAGTAATACTTGGTTTTGAAAACATAAGAGTTATACTAGCTTTATGGGAAGTTAGGTATAACGTCTTAAGAGAGATAAAGAGAATGGTTTACTGATTTTTTGAAGTTAAGAGACTTAATCTTAAAAGATAAGAGACTTGACTTGAATGAATTAAATATGAGTTTTGTGTGAAACCTCCTTCGTGAGTAATGAGTACTTGGTTTTTAAAAGGAATAATGTTTTACTGATTTTGGAAATCAGAATGAGTATCGACAAACCACTGCAGCGTTAATAAAAGGAAATGTTTTGACTAATTAAGTATTATTAAAACCAGTAGAAACCTCCATCTGCATAGAAGCTAAGATGAGACAAAATGATATTACATTTCCTAGATCATGGCTGCTTTAATAAGATTGATTATGAACAAGAAAAACCTACTCACATATAAGACATATGTTTCTCAAATTGGTTAAAAGAGGATTATATTCTTAAGTGATTAAGTCTATGGACTATGAAACCTTTCTAAAAGGATTATATTTAGGCAAACTTGAACTTTTGGAAAAGAATGTTGTTACTTGA
The DNA here is from genome assembly GCA_029844215.1 of Przewalskia tangutica. NCBI lineage: Eukaryota > Viridiplantae > Streptophyta > Magnoliopsida > Solanales > Solanaceae > Przewalskia > Przewalskia tangutica. The sequence continues at coordinate 53,685,016 of CM056718.1, forward strand.
TGTTAAAAAGGAAAGTGTTTTGGTTTACCTAAAAATGTGAGTCACTCTATTTTAATACTACGGGTATCGGGTGACCTTTATAAAAGAAATGGATCTTTTTAAAAGAATTTAACGTACGTAATACTTTGGGGTCAGAACCTGGACTTTGGCCTAAAATAAACTTGAGTTGTGTGTAACTTGCCTATGTTTGTGTTTGATAGCCTTGTTGTGCAAATACTATATTTCTATACCACCGCGTCTCTCGATGGAGGGCCGGCTGAATTGTTATGAACGATTCTTCACCGAGTCCCACGAGATGGGCCGGGACACGTATTTCATCTGATTCTTCACCGAGTCCCATGGGATGGGCCGGGACACGTATTCCATCTGATTATTCACCGAGTCCCATGGGATGGGTCGGGACACGTTTTCCACATGATTCTTTACCGAGTCCCACGGGATGGGCCGGGACACGTATTCCACACGATTTATACCTAGATCGCGGTGAGGAAGGAGTTCCACGCACGAGAGGATGACTTGAGGCGTGAGTCCCCGACTTGACATGATCGCTTTTATGTTGAATCGTAGTTTGGTTATCATACATGTCTCCCGCTTTATAGACTATTATGATTTTCATTTACTGGTTTTTCGATTTCACATACTTGGTACCAGTATCGACCTCCTTCGGGCCGCGTTCATGCCGCAGTGTAAGTACATCGGTTGTGGATCCTTGCTCCTGGATCACGATTCACGTCGAAGCCCCATTTCTTCTGAGGCTTATCTTTTGCATGTTACTCGAGTCCAGATTCTTGTACATTGAGGTATGGCGGGCCCGTCCTGTCATAGCCGTTGTAAAAATCTTAGAGGTCTGTAATCACATGCAAGTGTGGGGTTTGTAAAAAGGATAACTGTTCGGGTATTTATGTATATACTGAAGGCAACTGTTTTGGTTGGCCTGTTTATTTATCATGTCTCTTAATTCATGTTCATGTTTTTATTTTCGCTGATTTTCTCTGATGTTGTATCACTAGGGTGCCCGAGGTAAGGCACCAGTCACGGGCCCGGGTTCGGGTCGTGACAGAACAAACCACAGCAGCGCTAATAAAGGGAAATGTTTTGACTAATAAAGTATTATTAAAACCAGTAGAAACTTCCATCTGCATTGTTATACCCCGTATTTCCAGAGTATATACGTGAGGGCGTACGTATACAATTTGAGCCTTAAAGTAGGCATAGGTTCGAATTTGTGCATAGCTACCAAAAGGAGTCGTTTTTCGACGAAACGCTTTCCTGACTTTGAAGGAAAATTCCGGCTATGTCATTTATAATTTTTGCGGATTTTTCCGAGAGACGAAACATTTTGGACCAACGGGAGGGTGACATGTGTCACCCTCACATTGGACGTGAGAAGTGGACGACAAAGGCAAGCAAAGGCACGTTTTTTGTGCCTTGGGTTAGGTAGGATATTTGTGCAAGTTGGTGTGGTAGATGGATAAGGTCCACATGGTTGAAATCTAGCCCTACACTTGCACCACACTTGTCTTCATCTTGGCCATTGGTTGGCTTTCACTTGACCTATAAATACCCCTCTAGTTGAAGACATTCTTCATCCAAAAATTGAGCAATCTTTCTAAGTCTCAAACCCTCCCTCTCCCTCTTGTGATCTCGTCCGCCACACACCCTCCCCTCTCAAGGCCCCTTGGCCAAAACCTACCCCTTTGTAGAGGCTTGGCGTGGGGTACACACCCCCCCCCCTAGCCTAGTTGTTTTCGTATAATACCCCTGGTTGTGGTATAGAAATACTCTCCTAGTATTGTTATAATGCCCAAAATACTTTAGCCAAATACCTTGTAGTATTCCCAAGGTTACACTTATACAAAAGCCCAGAAAATACTATTATACTTCCCTCAGTCACAAAAACGAAACCCTAAGTAAATCTTCACCCGTAGTTGAAGTTTTAAGTAGAAGTTGGTTAGAACTTCTAAGGGTTGTTTTGAGCGGGTTGGAGCGCACGGAGTAGGAGCTAAACCTTGCTCAGGATCGACATATAAACTCGGATAATTTTGGGCTTATCGAGGTAAACACTCTTGACCTTCTGTTGTAATTGGAAATTACATGTTGTAGGAGTATATAGTTAAGTATACTATATATATAGAACTGAACAACACTGTGCGGCAATGTCTTTTGACTTAAGCCTGAATAATACTTACAGAATGTCTTGCGACTTAAGCTGAATTTTAAGAATCGAATCGAATCAGAATCATAGGTCAGACGAGAGACTCGCAGCATTATCCGTAGTAGAATTGTACACGCCCGTTAGGCGTGTTAACCCCTCGTTGGCTTGGTAGCCTCGATAAGGAGGAGATTTACGCTGCATGCGGGAGGTGCCGCCAATTTTCTCAGAGAATTTTCTAAGTCGGGATCTAAAGATATTAATAGGCGCCTTGTGGCCTCTATAGGTTGAAGTACTACGTGTGGAGTGATCCGCTTGGCTTAAAGTGTAGCCGAGCGGTTTGAGGTACTTGAGCGCTTTTGCTATTAGTCGATAACCGTCGCGAGGTATGTGAACCTCTTCTTATCCTTCTAGCATGATATGTGTATAACTATGTAGTACGGTAGACGCATACGTGTTAAATGTATTTGATTGTCTTTAAACATAAAGTGTTATAACGGCTTTATGGGAAGTCGTTATATTTCTATGTAAATGAGAAATGCTTTGTGGTTTTTAAAAGATAACTGATTTGACTTATAACCGACTGGATGTAAAAGAACCTTGGAGTATTCTAAAAGATTAAGAAACCTTTTTGAAAGAAGTGTGTACTTGGTTTGAAAACATAAGAGTTATACCAGCTTTATGAGAAGTTAGGTGTAACGCCTTAAGAGAGATAAAAAGAATGGTTTAATGGTTTAGAAGTTAAGAGACTTATTCTTAAAGGATAAGAGACTTGACTTAATATGGATGTTTGTGTGAAACCTCATTCGTGAGTAATGAGTACTTGGTTTTTGGAAGGAATAATGTTTTATCGATTTGGAAATCGAATGTGTATCGACAAACCATCGCAGTTAATAAAGGAAAATGTATTGAATAATTAAGTATTATTAAAACCAGAAGAAAACTCCATAAGAATAGAACCTAAGATGATACAAAATGATATTACATTTTATAGATCATGGCTGCTTAATAAGATTGATTATGAACAAGAATAACCTACTCGCCTATGGCATATGTTACTCAATTGTTTTAAAAGAGATTAAGACATTGAACTATGAAACTTTTCAAAAAGAGACTTGCGTAATTAAAATTAGGCAAACCGAACCTTAGGAAAAGAAAGGCATTGTGTTGTCTTAAAATGGTTTAAAGCATAAGGTGTTATAACAGCTTTATGGGAAGTTGGTTATAACGACCTTATGAAAACAAAAGAAAGGTTTTATCATTGGTTTTAACGTGGTAACTTGACTTTAAAAAAGAAAGTATGGAAGTTGTTTTGGTTTACTTAAAAGATATAAGTCACTCTATTTTTATACTACGTATCGGTGACTTTTATAAAAGGAATAAATCTCTTTAAAAGGAATTTAACGACGTAGTACTTTAGGTTAAAACCGAACTTGGGCATAAAATGGAAGTACTTCGAGTTGTGTATAAACTTGCCTATGCTTGTTGTTGTGAAACTTGCCTATGCTTGTTGTTGTGAAACTTGCCTATGCTTGTTGTGATAGCCTTTGTTGTGCAAGAATTGTGTTTCTATACTACCGCTCTCTCGATGGAGGTCGCTGACTTGTTGAGAACTTACTTGGACGTGACCGCGTGACGGATAAATTCCACGCACGCTCTCGTTGATAGTGTTACTTTGTTAATCGCTTTGGACATATCGACACGACGCGTAGCGCACGGGTATGCTTCCACTTTGATTACCGCTGTTGTCTTATTGTTTCCTTGGACATACCGACACGACGCGAGCGCACGTATGCTTCCATTTGGAATGTTGTCTTATTTGCTCCTTTGGACATACTGACACGATGCGTAGCGCACGGGTATGTTTCTAATTGGAATGTTGTCTTATTGTTTCCTCGATACGCCGACACGACGCGTAGCGCACGTATGCTTCCATTTGGAATGTTGTCTTATTTGTTCCCTTGGACATACCGACACGATGCGTAGCGCACGTATGCTCCCATTTGGATTGATGTCTTGTTGTTATCATATCGCCGGCTGGTGAGGAAGGTACTCCGCGTGATTGATGTTGTGGCGTGAGACCGAATTGATATAATCATATGTGTATCGTAGTTTGGTTATCATACCGCTCTCCCGCTTTTATAGACTATTATGATTTCATTTACGTGATTTACGCCACATACTTGGTACTGTTATCGACCTCCTTGGGCCGCGCTCATGCCGCAGTAGAGTATCTACCGCCGATCCCCGCGTTTAGGATCTCATTTCAGCTTTGGGAAGCTCCGTTCCTTCGGAGGCTTATCTCTGGTATGTTACCACGAGTCCGTAGGTTCTGTACATTCTGTGGTATGGGCCCTGTCCCGTCATAGTTGTTATAAACTCTTAGAGGTGCAGAGTAATCGCAAGGTGGTTTTGTAAAAAGGATTAAAATGTTCGCTTTAAAAAGAGTTGTTTATATATATTTTATTGGAAGGTAACCGCTTGGTTGGCTCGTTTCATTATCTTGTCTCATGTTCATGTTTAAGTTTTTATTTCATTGGTTTTCTCGATGTTGTATCACTAGGTGCCCGGTAAGGCACTACCACGCCCGGATCGGGTCTTGACAAAGTGGTATCGAGCGATTAGTCCTCGGAAAGTGTCTGCACCGTGTCTAGTAGAGTCTTGATTATCGGTGTCAGGCACCACATCTATAATCGTGAGGCCGCAGGACATTTAGGTTGGTTTCCATTCTTCTCATTACGAGATCGTGCCTGTAGCCGTGTAATAAGATTGACCCTCCGACATACTTCGCTTTTACCGTTATGCCTCCGCAGAAGACAACCCGCCCGGGCGGCAAGACAGCAGGAGTCGCGAGTAGCAAAGCGGCAGAGACCACGCACTCGAGCCTCCAGCCCCGCGATGCAGCAGAGAGATGAGTCACGCGAGTGGCCCGATTAACGGCCGTGGTCAGGCCGACTTGAGGATAAGCCGACGCAGCAGCCAGCCCAAAGAGCACCCGTAATTCAACCCCGAGCGCATGGTTTGAGACTATGGGATTTTCTCGAGGTGTAACCCGCCGTAGTTTTATGGGTCGAGACCGAGGATGATCCGCAGGAGTTCATCCGGCAGCTAATGATCATGAGATCCGATCAAGGCATCGAGACCGAGCCGGTGGTCCTAGGTTTGCATCGGCCGCGTGATACCGCAATGATTGGTTTGATTCGCGAGCCGGCCCCGGGAGAGAATGCACTTCCGCCTTTATGGGACGAGTTCTCGAGGCCTTTCTTGCACATTTCTTGCCTCCACAGATGAGAGGGCTCGGCCGATGCATTTTTGGTGTTGCGGCGTAATCCGCGACGGTCGAGTACAATGTGAGTTCGACTCATCGTCCCAGACGCCCCGCTGGTATCTAGTATGGAGGATCGAGTGCACCGATATGTTACAGGGCTCGATGATCACCTAGCCGAGAGTTGTTCGTGTGTAGCTCTTCAGCCGGGCATGGACATTGCTCGCATGCAGGCGTATGCACTTGGATGTGAGGAGCGGATAAATCGACGGAATGACCAGGGTCAGCAGAAGAGGTCGAACACAGTGGTCCTTTGGTGACTTTCGAGGCGGACCGCCAAAGAAGCTAGTTATGCGCCTCCGCCGTCTGAGCAGTGGTCCTCACAATCTTGAGCGCCCAGAGGTTTGAGAGCGGTCGTGGCTCGAGGTTCAGATTTCGGGAGAGGTGGTGTTAACCACCAAGCCACCCCTACTCACAGGATCACTGTGGTAGACTCCACGATGGGAGTGTCGTGCTAGTCCGGGAGTTTGTTTTACATGCACGCAGGCCATTTTGGGAGAAACTGTCCACTGTGGTAGCACCGGTAGATAGCACTGACTACTAGAGCAGCCATGGTTCTTCACCTTCCACGGCTAGGCAGGATGTTCAGACACCGGCGGCCCCCAGAGGTCGCGCGGGAGTTCGATTTTAGCGGTCCTCAACCGCCTATTTTCAGTATATCCTTAACCTCTAGAGACTTATATGTATTGATGTTTATGATGTGTTTAGCAATATGTTGGTTATGAGTTATAAATATTGGCTAGTTGAATGGTTATGTATGTGTGCATGGAAAGTGTGAACTTAAGAATATTTCATGATGATAACTTAGATTTAAGGTCATCTTGAATAAAAGATTTTACGGTTAGTCCTTGTTGAAATACTTGGTTTGCATATACATATGTTGTGGGATAAGTCCATGGGTAGTGTGAAATGGAAGTGGTAGTTTTTCATGACCTGTATAGGTAAGATTGTTCCGGATCGAGAAACGAGAGAGTCGTCGTGACAGAGGCTCGGGTTGAGGACGTGTTGCGTGTCAACCCGTAGCCCGGAATGAGGTGGGGTCAGATCGAGGTGGTCCCTCCAGGTGGTAGGGTCACGAGGGTGCTAGGCCCAAGTTTAGATGACCGTCGTATGAGTTCGTGGTTATGTTCGACCAGAAGCGGATCATGAAGGCCGGGAATGGCCTTAAGGGAGATTGCGGTTAGTAAGATGACCAAGTTGGAGGTAGTGACTCCAAAGTTTTGGAACTAAAGCGATGACTGAAGTGTGGTACGTATACTAGAGAAGTTCAAGTGTCCGAGAAGGGCACGATGAGTAAAGAAGGAAGAGAACGTGTGATATTTCGTGGCCAGGTGTGGCGTTGGCAACTTGTTAGAAGAAATTCTTCGTTATCCGTCTCAAGAAGGAACATTCGGGACGAATGTTTCTAAGGAGGGGAGAATGTTATACCCCGTATTTCCAGAGTATATACGTGAGGCGACGATACAATTTGAGCCTTAAAGTAGGCATAGGTTCGAATTTGTGCATAGCTACCAAAAGGAGTCGTTTTCGACGAAACGCTTCCACGACTTTGAAGGAAAATTCGCTATGTCATTTATAATTTTATGGATTTTTCCGAGAGGCGAAACATTTTGGACCAACGAGGGTGACATGTGTCACCTCACATCAACGTGAGAAGTGGACTAGCGCAAGCAAAGGCACGCCAGGCTCGTTAGGTAGGATATTTGTGCAAGTTGGTGTGGTAGATGGATAAGGTCCACATGGTTGAAATCTAGCCCTACACTTGCACCACACTTGTCTTCATCTTGCCATTGGTTGGCTTTCACTTGACCTATAAATACCCTCTAGTTGAAGACATTCTTCATCCAAAAATTGAGCAATCTTTCTAAGTCTCAAACCCTCCCTCTCCTCTTGTGATCTCGTCCCGCCACACACCCCTCCCCTCTGAAGGCCACTGGCGAAACCTACCCCTTTGTAGAGGCTTGGCCGTGGGGTACACACCCCCTAGCCTAGTTGTTTTAGTATAATACCCCTTGTTGTGGTATAGAAATACTCTCCTAGTATTGTTATAATGCCCAAAATACTTTAGCCAAATACCTTGTAGTATTCCCAAGGTTACACTTATACAAAAGCCAGTAAAATACTATTATACTTCCTCACTACAAAAACGAAACCCTAAGTAAATCTTCACCGTAGTTGAAGTTTTAAGTAGAAGTTGGTTAGAACTTCTAAGGGTTGTTTGGAGCGGTTGGAGCGCACGAGTAGAGCTAAACCTTGCTCAGATCGACATATAAACTCGGATAATTTTGGGCTTATCGAGGTAAACACTCTTGACCTTCATTGTAATTGGAAATTACATGTTGTAGGAGTATATAGTTAAGTATACTATATATATAGAACTGAACAACAACGTGCGGCAATGTCTTTGACTTAAGCTCGAATAATACTTACTGCAATGTCTTGCGACTTAAGCTCGAATTTTAAGAATCGAATCAACGGTAATTACATGGGTCAGTATTACATGAGACTCGTGTAGCATTCTTGTAGTAGAATTGTACACGCCCGGTTAGACGTGTTAACCCCAGTTGGCTTGGTAGCCACCGATAAGGAGGATTTACGCTGCGGGGGAGGTGCCGCCAATTTTACGTAGAATTTTCTAAGTCGGGATCTAAAGATATTAATAGCGCCTTGGCCTCTATAGGTCAAGTACTACGTGTGGAGTGATCCGCTTGGCTTAAGGTGTAGCCGACGGTTTGAGGTACTTGGAGCGCTTTTGCTATTAGTCGATAACCGTCGCGAGGTATGTGAACCTCTTCCTATCTGTTTCTAGCATGATATGTGTATAACTATGTAGTACGGCAGACGCATACGTGTTAAATGTATTTGATTGTCTTTAAACATAAAGTGTTATAACGGCTTTATGGGAAGTTGGTTATAAATTTCTATGTAAATGAGAAATGCTTTGTGGTTTTTAAAAGATAAGCGATTTGACTTATAACCGATGGATGTAAAAGAACCTTGAGTATTCTAAAAGATTAAGAAACCTTTTGAAAGAAGTGTGTACTTGGTTTGAAAACATAAGAGTTATACCAGCTTTATGAGAAGTTAGGTGTAACGCCTTAAGAGAGATAAAAAGAATGGTTTAATGGTTTAGAAGTTAAGAGACTTATTCTTAAAGGATAAGAGACTTGACTTAATATGGATGTTTGTGTGAAACCTCATTCGTGAGTAATGAGTACTTGGTTTTTGGAAGGAATAATGTTTCTTGATTTGAACCGAATGTATCGACAAACCACTACAAGCGTTAATAAAGGAAAATGTATTGAATAATTAAGTATTATTAAACCAAGAGAAACCTCCATCCGCATAAGCTAAGATGAGACAAAATGATATTACATTTTCTAGATCATGGCTGCTTAATAAGATTGATTATGAACAAGAATAACCTACTCGCCTATGGCATATGTTACTCAATTGTTTTAAAAGAGATTAAGACATTGAACTATGAAACTTTTCAAAAAGAGACTTGCGTAATTAAAATTAGGCAAACTGGAACCTTAGGGAAAAGAAAGGCATTGTGTTGTCTTAAAATGGTTTAAAGCATAAGGTGTTATAACAGCTTTATGGGAAGTTGGTTATAACGACCTTATGAAAACAAAAGAAAGGTTTTATCATTGGTTTTAACGTGGTAACTTGACTTTAAAAAAGAAAGTATGGAAGTTGTTTTGGTTTACTTAAAAGATATAAGTCACTCTATTTTTATACTACGGGTATCGGGTGACTTTTATAAAAGGAATAAATCTCTTTAAAAGGAATTTAACGTACGTAGTACTTTAGGGTTAAAAACCGAACTTGGGCATAAAATGGAAGTACTTCGAGTTGTGTATAAACTTGCCTATGCTTGTTGTTGTGAAACTTGCCTATGCTTGTTGTTGTGAAACTTGCCTATGCTTGTTGTGATAGCCTTTGTTGTGCAAGAATTGTGTTTCTATACTACCGCGTCTCTCGATGGAGGGTCGGTTGACTTGTTGAGAACTTACTTGTACGTGACCGCAATGGACGGATAAATTCCACGGGTACGTTCCTGTTGATAGTGTTACTTTTGTTAATCGCTTTGGACATACTGACACGATGCGTAGCGCACGGGTATGCTTCCACTTTGATTACCGCCTTGTTGTCTTATTGTTTCCTTGGACATACCGACACGACGCGAGCGCACGTATGCTTCCATTTGGAATGTTGTCTTATTTGCTCCTTTGGACATACCGACACGATGCGCGTAGCGCACGTATGCTTCTAATTGGAATCTGTCTTATTGTTTCCTCGATACGCCGACACGACGCGTAGCGCACGTATGCTTCCATTTGGAATGTTGTCTTATTTGTTCCTTGGACATACCGACACGACGCGTAGCGCGGGTATGCTCCCATTTGGATTCTTGTCTTGTTATCATATCATGATCATCGCCAGCCGGCGAAGGTACTACCGCGGGATTGATGTTGTGGCGTGAGACCAATTGATATAATCATATGTGTGTATCGTAGTTTGGTTATCATACCGCCTCTCGCTTTTATAGACTATTATGATTTCATTTACTGATTTTACGCTTTCACATACTTGGTACTGTTATCGACCTCCTTCGGGGCCGCTCATGCCGCAGTAGAGTACATCTACCGTCGATCCCCGCGTTTAGGATCTCATTTCAGCTTTGGGAAGCTCCGTTCCTTGAGGCTTATCTGCTGGTATGTTACCCCGAGTCTGTAGGTTCTGTACATTCGTGGTACGTATGGCCCCTGTCCGTCATAGTTGTCATATAAACTCTTAGAGGTGCAGAGTAATCGTGCAAGGTGGTTTTGTAAAAAGGATTAAACTGCTCGCTTTAAAAGAGTTGTTTATATATATTTTATTGGAAGGTAACCGTTTGGTTGGCCTGTTTCATTATCTTGTCTCATGTTCATGTTTAAGTTTTTATTTCCGCTGGTTTTCTCTGATGTTGTATCACTAGGGTGCCCGGGGTAAGGCACCAGTCACGGGCCCGGGATCGGGTCTTGACATGCATAGAAGCTAAGATGAGACAAAATGATATTACATTTCCTAGATCATGGCCGCTGTAATAAGATTGTTATGAACAAGAATAACCTACTCACACATAAGGTATATGTTTCTCAAATTGTTTTAAAGGATTAAAACTATGAACTACGAAACCTTTCGAAAATGAGAAACTTGAGTAATTGAAATTAGGCAAACTTGAACGTTTGGAAGAGAATGTTGTCACTTGATTTTACAAAGAGAAGTGTTTTGATTTACTTCATGTTATACCCCGTATTTCCAGAGTATGTACGCAGGGACGTACGTAGGAAATTTCGAACTTGAGAATAGGCTTGGCCGAATTATTTTTGTACACAACACCCGATTAGAGTCGTTTTTAGTAAACGTTTTCCACTTTTCGTAGGGGAATTTCCGCTATGTCATTTTTAATTTTATGGATTTTTCCGAGAGGCGAAACATTTTTGGACCAACGGGAGGGTGACACTTGTCACCCTCGTTGACAGAAAGAGGAGGCTTGGCCTTGGCCGATTGGTTCATGGTTTTGTGCCTTGTTTTGGCCTTGTTTGTGGCTTGTTTTGTGCCATGTTTTGTGGAGTAGGGTTAGGGTGCACTTGGCTTAATCCTAGCCCTACACTTGCCTAACACATGGATTGATCTTGCCATTGGTTGGCCTTTGCTTGACCTATAAATACCCCTCGGGAAGACTTCTTCATCCATTCCAAATATTTCCTAAGTGTTAAAAATCCTCCTTCCTTTGTGTGGTGTTTTCGCCCAACACCCTCTCTCCCCTTTGAGTTGGCCACTTGGCCGAGAGCCCTCCCACCCTCGCCGAGTACCCCTAGTGGGGTAGGCCGAGGGGTATATACCCCCCCCCTCTTGGTAGAAATACTCTCAAAAGTATTGTTATAATGCCCAAATTACCTTAGCCATATACCTTGTAGTATTCTAAGGATATACCTATACGAAAAGCCCAGAAAATACTATAATACTCCGCTACCACAAACCGAAACCCTAAGGAAAATCTTCACCGTAGTTGAAGTCATAAGTAGAAGTTGGTTAGAACTTCTAAGGGTTGTTTGGAGCGGGTCGGAGCGCACGGAGTAGGAGCTAAACCTTGCTCAGGATCGACATTTAAACTAGGATAATTATGGGCTTATCGAGGTAATTATCTTGTCCCTCTATTGTAATTGGAAATTACATGTTGTTAGATTATATAGTTGAAGTATGCTATATATAGTACTGAACGTAGTTATCGGCAATGTCTTTTGACTTAAGCCTGAATAATACTTACGGCAATGTCTTGCGACTTAAGCCTGAATTTAAAGAAGAATCGAATCAGAATTACATAGGGTCAGACATGAGACTTGTGTAGTAGTACCGTGGAGTAGAATTGTACCCGTTAGGGTTAGACGTATAACCCCCCCCCCCCCCTGGTTGGCTTGGTAGCCGACCTCGATTGAGGAGGAGATTTACGCTGTTGCGGGGGGGGAGGTGCTGCCGAATTTTCGGTAGAATGTTCTACGATGAGATCTAAATGTTAATAAGCGCCTTGTGGCCTTATAGGTTGAAGTACTACGTGTGGCGCGATCTACTTGGCTTAAGGAGTAGCCGACGGTTGGAAGAACTTGGAGCGTTTTGCTATTAGTCGATACTCGTCGCGAGGTATGTGAACCTCTTCCTATCTCTTCTAGCATGATATGTGTGAACTATGTAGTACGGTAGACGTACATGTGCTAAATGTATTTGATTGGTTTAAAACATAAAGTGTTATAACGGCTTTATGGGAAGTCGGTTATAAACAGCTTTATGTTGATAAGAGAATACTTGTGGTTTTTAAAAGGTAACTGATTTGAACTATAAGCGCTTGTTATGTGTTAATAGAGAACTTGAAGTAATACTTGGTTTTTTGAAAACTTAAGAGTTATACTAGCCTTATGGGAAGTTAGGTATAACGGCTTAAGAATGTTTTACTGATTTCGGAAATCAGAATGTGTATCGACAAACCACTGCAGCGTTAATAAAAGGAAAATGTTTTGAATAATTAAGTGTTATTAAAACCAAGAGAAACTTCCATCTGCATAGAAGCTAAGATGAGACAAAATGATATTCCCTAGATCATGGTCATTGTAATAAGATTGTTATAAACAAGAATATCCTACTCACATATAAGGCTTATGTTTCTCCATTGTTTAAAAGAGAATTATATTCTTAAATGAATAAGACTATGAACTCTGAAACCTTTCTAAAATAAAGAAACGTGAACATTTGAAATTAGGCAAACTTGGGCGTTTGGAAAATAATGTTGTTACTTGATTTTACAAAGGTAAGAGTTTTAGTTTTTCTTAAAAGGACAAATACTCTATTTTTATACTACGTATTGTGTGACTTATGTGAAAGAAGCAGATCTTTTAAAGATTTAATATGTGAAGTACTTTGGGGATAGATACGAACTTGTTAGTAGAAAGTACCTTGTGTGAATAACTTGATTGTATTGGTTTGTGATAGCCTTGTAATACTTTCTTGTTGATTTGATAAGTAAACATGTTAGGATGCTACGTGTGTTAGTATCTTGTGATGTTAGTGTAAAGGGGTTTTCCTTCGATTGCGCTTTAAAATTGTTTGACTATCACCGTTATGTTGGTATTGTCCCACTCACCTTGACTTGTGTCCGAGGTTGTCGCCTCCACGCGGGTAGACTCGGCGATGCGGGACCATGATTCGAGAATACCTCATGCGGGTCCGGGGATCCGTGCGAACTACGGAGTTCCGTGTTAGTGTCGCGCCTTTATGGTCACGCGGTCTTTGTGCTACGCGGATCGCGAGTCGGGGCGACGCCGGAGTAGCTACCCTCGATGCGGGTTATACCTCATGCGGCCTATGAGGTTGGCCTACGCGAGTCGCGGAGAGTTCTGTGGCTAGACGCGCACATTTGATATCGCGCGCGAGTGACCAGCCTTTTTATCATGTGACGGTTCAGACAGATATCATGACACGATTTATGACCTTGTTGATGTAGGTGGTAGTAGTCGGCTATGCCTTCGCATTTACCCTGCATCGTTTTATTAGGACACGCGTGGGACACGTGTTCATGTGTATTCCTTGGTGCTTGTATATCATAAACTGCCGGCAGTGAGGAAGGTATTCCACGGGCACGATTGATGTTGTGGGCGTGAGACCCATTGTTAAAATTGAGTGATGACTTGAGGGCGTGAGTCCCTGACTTGACATGACTGCTTATTTATGGTGAATCGTAGTTTGTTATCATACATGTCTCCCGCTTTGTATAGACTACTATGATTTCATTTACGTGATTTATTTTCGATTTCACATACTTGGTACTGTTATCGACCTCCTCCGGGGGGCTGCGTTCATGCCGCAGGTAAAGGTACACCAGTCATTGATCCTCGCTCTTAGGGTCACAGTTCAGCGTTTGGGAAAGCTCCATTTCTCCGGAGGCTTATCAGTGGTATAGTCCCCTGTTGTTGTAGGTGTTTACATTCAGGGGTATGGCGGGGCCCTGTCCCGCCATTGTTGTTGTATCATTTCTTAGAGGTCTGTAGTACTGTTGTGGGCAGGGTTTGTAAAAAGGATTAAACTGTTCATGTTGAAAAAGTTGTTGTTTATATATATGCCGAAAGACAAGTTTTTCTCAGATTATTGTTTCATATTTCATAATATGTCTTGTATCGTTTTATGTTCCGCTGATTACTCTGATGTTGTATCACTAGGGTGCCCGGGGTAAGGCACCAGTCACGGGCCCGGAATCGGGTCGTGACACTTCAAAGGATAGTCACTCTACTTTTATATACTACGGGTATTGTGTGACTTTTGTGAAAGTAACGTATCTTTTAAAGAGTTAATGTATGAAGTACTTTGGGGATAAAAACCCGATCTTGTTAATCCTATAGTAGAAAGTACCTTGTGTGAATAACTTGATTGTGTTGTTTTATGATAGTCTTGAAATACTTTCTTGTTGATTTGATAAGTAATCATGCTAGGATGCTATGTGTGTTAGTATCTTGTGATGATTGTGTAAAGGGGTTTCCCTCGATTGCGCTTAAGTTGTTTAAACGATCAGCCGTTATGTTGGTATTGTACCACTCACCTTGACATGTTCCCGAGGTTGGCGCCTCCGTCGCGGGTATATCTCAGCGGTTTGGGACCATGATTCGAGAATACCTCACGCGGGTCCCGGACCTACGCGAGCTACGAGAGTTTCGTGTTAGTGTGCGGCCTTTATGGTCATGCGGTCATGTGGCCACGCGGATCGCGAGTCGAGCGGATGCCGGGAGTAGCTACCGACGCGGGAATACCTCACGCGGGCCATCGAGTGGCTTATGCGAGTCGCGCTAAGTTCCGTGGCTAGACGCGCACATTTGTAATCGTGGTGTTAGTAGTCGGCTATGCCTTCGCATTTACCCCCGTGACGGTTTTATGATGACACGTGGGACCTAGTGTTCATGTGTATTCCTTGGTGCTTTTATATCATAGATCGCCAGCGGTGAGGAAGGTATTCCACGGCAGATTGATGTTGTGGCGTGAGACCCATTGTTATATTTGAGTGATGACTTTGAGGCGTGAGTCCCCGACTTGACATGACTTCTTATTTATCATGAATCGTAGTTTGGTTATCATACATGTCTCCGCTTTATATAGACTACTATGATTTCATTTACTGATTTTCTGATTCACATACTTGGTACTGTTAGATCGACCTCGGGCCGCTCATGCCGCAGTTGAGGTACACGACCGTTGATCCTAGCTCGTGGTCACGATTGCGTTTGGGAAGCTCCGCTTTCTCGGAGGCTTATCGATGTATAGTCCCCGTCATAGTAGGTGCTTACATTCGTGGGTATGGCGGGCCCCGTCCCGCCATTATTGTCATGTCACTCTTAGGTCTCAGACATCACAAGGCGAGTTGTATATGGGATGTAACTGTTCGGATTTAAGTTTTTATATATGTATGCCGAAAGGCAACTTTTCTTCAGATAACATGTGTCTTCTTTACATTGTTTCATGTATTGTTTTATATTCCGCTGATTACTCTGATGTTGTATCACTAGGGTGCCCGGGGTAAGGCACCAGTCACGGGCCCGGGTTCGGGTCGTGACATCCACACTTTAAACCAAGGTTCTTGTGTGTATTGTAAGCATATCTCAATAGAAAAATCTCGGAAAAAGATAGTTTTCGGGTTAGTCGCAAAGCGAAAACCTAGTTGCTTTTCTAGGTTTTGGATGGGAAGTTGAAGGAAAGTTGTTGGTATGGTTCTAAGGGTCTCAAGTAGCGGATTGAAGTGTCTTGAAGAGGCTCTAAGTTGCTAGGGAGCAAATTCGGATTTGGAGTTGGATTGAGATTCGTTGAGGTATAATCTTTTCTCTTAAAAGTGTTACAAGACTATTTATATTGTTGTTAGCTTTACATGTTGCTAGCATGAAGTGTATGTGTTGAAGTTTATAAGTATTATGGATTGATGGTAGCTTAAATCTGAAATGTTATATTAGCCACTTGAGGTTGGATTACTAATTGGTCATTTATTAGAAATCGTCGCATGTTACTTACTTGAAGATTATAGTAGTTATAATCGATTGCGACTTGATATCATGTTATGCTAACAATTTGGATTGAAATGGAAATTGGATAAGAATTGGTGTTATGGTACTCAAATGTGGCCGAATTGGACATATAGTTTGTATTAGTTTGATATCTATTGTGGGGCGGAATTTTACACGTCTAGTAGGCGTGTAATCCCCTATTGTTAATTTCATTGATTGGGCCTTAAATGTGGCGTGTTTGGTTATTGCATTCGGCCTTGAAAAAAGTGGCAAAGTAAGTAAAAACAAAGGAGGCGATGTCCGATTTTCCGTAGAATTTAGTGACTTAGCACTTGGAATATTCTACGTTTGAAGTAAGAGGTTAATGGACGTATTGTGACCATTATAGGTTGAAGTACTAAGTATAGCGTATCCTACTTGAAGGATGGAATAACTGTCACGACCCGAACCCGGGCACCTAAGTAGACATACATCAGAGTAATCAGCGGAACATAAAACTAGACATGAAATAATAGGAAGTGTAAAACAATTTTTCTGCGAAAAGTTGCCTTTCGGCGTATATATATATAAAAACTTAAAATCCGAACAGTTACATCCCATTGCAACTCTGCCCATACAGTACTACAGACCTCTACGAATGATATGACAACAACGACGGGACAGGGCCCCGCCATACCCCTGAATGTAAGCACTTAAAACAGGGGACTATACCAAAGATAAGCCTCCGGAGGAACGGAGCTTCCCAAACGCTGAACTGTGACCCTATGAGCAAGGATCAACAATGGTGTACTTCTACTTGCGGCATGAACGCAGCCCCCCGAAAGAGGTCAGTACAACAGGTACCAAGTATGTGAAACTGAAAATATTATAAATGAAATCATAGTAGTCTATATAAGGCAGGAGACATGTATGATAACCAAACTACAGTTCACAATAAATAAGCAGACATGTCAAGTCAGGGACTCATGCCCTCAAAGTCATCACTCAAATACAACTATGGGTCTCACGCCCACCACATCAATCATGCCCGTGGAATACCTTCCTCACTGCCGGCAGTCTATGATATAAAAGCACCACATGAACACCAGGTCCCACCTGTGTCATAATAAAACCGTACGGGGTAAGTACGAAGGCATAGCCGACTACTAAAACCCACAGTACCAACAAGGTCATAACTGTATCATGAGATCTGTCTAGACCGCCACATGATCGAAGCTGGCCACTCGCCCGCAGTATCTAATGTGCGCGTCTAGTCCTGGAACTTCCCGCAGCTCCGCATAGGCCACTCCGATGGCCCGCATGAGGTATTCCTCGCATCGAGGGTAGCTACTCCCCGGCAACGTCCTGGACTCGCAGTCCGCATGGCCACATAGACCGCAACAAACCGCCCAAAATAATTCTAATTTCCACAAAAAAGGGAAAAAGTGAAAGGCCGCACACTAACCTGGAACTCTCGTAGCTCCGCATAGGCCACACAGACCCGCATGAGGTATTCTCGAATCATAGGTCACATGCACTACTTTGAGTCTACCCCGACGGAGGCGACTTAACCCCCGGAATCATGTCAAGAGGTGAGTGATATAATACTAACATAACAGCTTATCGTTAAACAACATAAGCACAACAAGGGAAACCCCTTTACACAAACATCACAAGATACTAACACACGTAGCATCCTAACATGTTTACTTATCGAATCAACAAGAAAGTATTACAAGGCTATCACAAACCAATACAATCAAGTTATTCACACAAGGTACTTTCTACTTTATGTTAACAAGTTCGGGTTTTTATCCCCAAAGTACTTCATACATTAACTCTTTTAAAAGATCTGTTTCTTTCACAAAAGTCACACATTACCCGTAGTATAAAAATAGAGTGACTATCTTTTTAAGTAAACCAAAATACTTCCCTTTGTAAAATCAAGTAACAACATTATTTTCAAAACGTTCAAGTTTGCCTAATTTCAAATGCTCAAGTTTCTCATTTTCGAAAGGTTTCGTAGTTCATAGTCTTAATCACTTAATAATATAATTATCTTTTAAAACCATTTGAGAAACATATGCCTTATATGTGAGTAGGTTATTCTTGTTTATAACAATCTTATTAAAGCAGCCATGATCTAGGAAATGTAATATCATTTTGTCTCATCTTAGCTTCTATGCAGATGGAGGTTTCTACTGGTTTTAATAATACTTTATTAGTCAATACATTTCCCTTTATTAGCGCTGCTGTGGTTTGTTCGATACTTACTCTGATTTCCGAAATCAGTAAAACATTATTCCTTTTAAAAACCAAGTACTCATTACTCACGAATGAGGTTTCACACTTTTTAACAAAATTCAGCTTAATTCAATTAAGTCAAGTCTCTTATCTTTTAAGATCAAGTCTCTTAACTTCTAAAATCAATAAACCATTCTTTTTATCTCTCTTAAGACGTTATACCAACTTCCCATAAAGCTAGTATAACTCTTAAGCTTTTAAAACTCAGTATTACTCTTCTTTCAAAAACGGTTCTTAATTCTTTTGAAATACTTCAAGATTCTTATTATTCAGGCTTAAGTCAAAAGACATTGCCATAGTTAACACACGTACGTCTACCGTACTATATATATATTCTTTTAAAATATCATGCTCAAGAGGATAGAAATGTTATACCCCGTATTTCCAGAGTATGTACGTAAGGGCGTACGTACAAAAGTTTAGCCTTAAAGGTTAGGCTTTGGACGAAAATACTTGGGCACAACTCACTAAAAGAATCGTTTTTCGACGAAACGTTTTACTAAACTCGCGTAGGGTAAATTCCGGCTATGTCATTTATAATTTTTGCGGATTTTTTCGAGAGACGAAACATTTTGGACCAACGAGAGGGCGACACTTGTCACCCTCTAGTTGGTGGACGTGAGGCGTCCATATGGACGATTGGAATGGCTATTTTGTCATGGAGTTGGTAGGATATTTTGTGTGTTAGTTTGATAAGGTACACTTGCCCTAATCTTGACCTTACACTTGCCTAGAACTTGGCTAAATCTTGGCCATTGGTTGGCCATTTCTTGACCTATAAATACCCCCCTTAAGATGAAGAGTTCTTCATCCACAAACAAACTTTCCAAGTCTAAAATCCTTCCCTCTCCCTTGTGAGCTTTTCGTCCAACACTCCCCCCTCCCCTTGTGAAGGCCTTGGCCGAAACACCCCCCCTCTAGCCTAATAGTCCTAGCCGAATCCTACCCCCCCTCCCTTGGTAGAAATGTTGTCTTCCAAGTATAGTTACTATTCCTAAATACCCTAGCCCAAATCCCTTAGTACTTAGTAGAAGTTGTGAAGAACTTCTAAGGGTTCTTGGAGCTATCGGAGCGTAAAAATTAGGAGCTAAACCTTGCTCAGAATCGACTTTTAACTTGGATAATTTTGGGCTTACCGAGGTAAATAATCTTATCCTTCTTTTGTAATTAGAGAATACATACTGTAGAAGTATAGGAATAAGTATAAAATACTTAGAAGGTTATTAAAGAATAGAATTGAACTGTTATCACAGTAGAAGGGTTTAAAAGAAGAACAATTGAACTATACTTACATAGGACTGTTTTCACAATAGACTTGAGTAGCTTGGCGGGTAGGGAAGTGCTGCCCAATTTTCCGTAGGATAGAGAACCCTCTGCTTAGAATCGCTGCAGTAGTCCGACGTTGATAGACGTGTCTGACTATTATAGGTTGATTCTCTGCGCGCGACACATTCGACTTGGCAGGTGGATTTCGCCGAGAAGGTATGTGATTCTTCCTAAGCATGATATTTTAAAATATATATATAGTACGGTAGACGTACATGTGCTAACTGAATAATAATTACGTCAATGTCTTTTGACTTAAGCCTGAATAATAATTACGGCAATGTCTTTTGACTTAAGCCTGAATAATAAGAATCTTGATGCATTTCAAAAGAATACTGAATCATTTTTAACAGAATAGAACTAATTGGTTTTTAAACAAAAAGCTTAAGAGTTATACTAGCTTTATGGGAAGTTAGGTATAACAACTTAAGAAGGATAAAAGGAACAGTTTACTTATGTGTTTATAACAGACTTATATCGATTTATGGAAAGAATAATAAGATGGTTTGATAAGTAGACATGATATGATGCTATGTGTGTTAGTGCATTGTAACGCTTGTATAAGAGGGTATTCTTGTCAGGCTTATGTTGTTTAACGATAAGTCGTTATGCTAGTATTATATCACTCACCTCTTGACATGTTACCGGGGTTAAGTCGCCTCCGACGCGGTAGACTCAGCGATGCAGGACCATGATTCGAGAATACCTCACGCGGGTCCAGGGGACCTATGCGAGCAACGAGTTCCGTGTTAGTGCGGGGTTATACCTCATGCGGTCTATATGGCCACGCGACTACGAGTCGGGGCGATGCCGAGGAGTAGCTACCCTCGATGCGGGTTATACCCTACGCGCCTATGTGAGTGGCCTATGCGGACTACGGGAGTCCAGGATTAGGCTTGCATAGTGATACTACGGGCGATTGGCCCTGCTTCGATCATTCGCAGCCTAGAAAAGACCTAATACAGTTACCTATTGTTGCTCTTGTTTATGATGTGGCACTATGCGCGGTTACCTCGTTGTTTCGCATATTTGTAAAATTGGTTTTAAAATGGTATGATTTCATTTAAGTACTTTATAGTTTCACATACTTACTTAGTATCTGCTTGACCTCCTTCGGGCTGCTCATGCCGCAGTAAGGCAAGCAGTGCTAAATCCACATCCTTAGGATCTTTGCTTTGGTGTCGTGAGCTCCATCTTCTCCGAGGCTCTACTTTTGGGTATGATCTCCTGTATTGTAGATAGTTTTGTACATTCAGGTATGGCGGGCCCTGTCCCGCCATAGTTGTTTACTTCCCAGAGGTCTGTAGTCCTATTATACAGTGGGATGTAAACCGCGATTTTGATATATATATGCGAAAGGCGCCTTTTCTCGATAAAATGTGCCTCTTTTACAATTGTTTCATGTCTTATGTTTTTATATTCCGCTGATTTTCTCTGATGTATGATCGCAGGTGCGGGTAAGGCACGACCACGGCCCCGAACGGTCGTGACAAAAGTGGTATCGTGAGCGATTAATCCTCGGAAAATGTCTACTGCACCGTATCTAGTAGAGTCTTGATTATCTGTGTTGTGCACCACACCAATAATCGTGAGGCTATAGGATATTTAGGATTGGTTTCATTCTTCTCACTCGAGATCGTGCCTTAGAGCCGTGTTATAAGTTGGACCCTCTAACGTATTCCTTTCTCGTAATAGTTATGCCTCCACGTAAGGCAACCCGCCCGTAAGGCGGCAAGGCGGTGAGGAACCGCTAGTGGGACACCGAGAGTCACGAGGGTCGAGGCCCGCCATACCCGAGACGGCGAGTTCCACGACGCCGACCCTGCGAGGGTTTAGGGCGCACTGCCGTGGCCGATAGACCACAAGACCTACACCTCCACCCCACACCGGAGCAGATGAGACGGGTTACTGAGAGATGGCCGCCATCGCCGTGGATCGTGGCAGATACGAGGATAGGCCGATGCGATTCAGTTCAGCCCAGTAGTACCCGTGGTTCACCCGAGGCGCATAGCTGAGACTACGGATTTCTGAGTCAGAGCCCGCCGAGTTTTACGGGTCGAGGCCGGAGGATGATCCGCAGGAGTTCATCCGTCAGTTAGTTACAGAGGATCATGCGGGTGATCAAGGCTTCAGAGACCGAGTCCGTGACCTTCGGTTCGCATCGGCTGCGTGATACCGCAGTCGATTGGTTTGATTCGTGTGAGTTATCCTGGAGAGCACACGCCCCCGCCTACTGGGACGAGTTCCTGAGGCTTTCTCACTCACTTCTTGCCTCCACGGATGAGGGCACGGGCCGGTGATTTTTGTTCTTGAGACAGAGGACGCACGCCAGTGAGTACAACGTTGAGTTTGATTCGTTGGCTCGATATGTCCCCGAATTGGTAGCGATATGGAGGATGTGGTGCATCACTACGCCACCGGCTAGATGATTATATGGCCGAAGTTCAGGTGTGGCTCTTCACCAGAATGGATATTACCCGCATGCAGCTCATGCACTTGACGCGGCGAGCGCAGGCCGACGGTTGTGACAGCAGAAGAAGACCAGGACGGCAGGGTCTTTTGGTAGCTATCGTGGTGGGCGGCCTCAGCAGAAGTCTAGATTTGCACCACCGCCAGCTCAGAGTACTCCTGCACCGTCCTCAGACACCAGATATTCGAGGGCGCACTGTGGCCCCGTGACTTCGTGACGCCCGCAGAAAGCAGGCGATCGCCGACGGACCACCTCCGGTGGCCGTCATGCGGTAGATCCCACTTCGGAATTGCGGTGCATCGGAGTTTGTTACAATCAGGCCGCAGGGTCACTTTGCGGAACCGTCCACCAAGGGCGGCTTGATGGTAGGGTCACCTGAGTTCTTTCGCACGGTCTTCTTCATCTCCTACGCTTACTCGCCCGAGGGCAAGGTACTCGTGGGCGGCAGGTCGCGGCAGGTCGTGGCGCTGGTCCATTCTAGCGGTCCTCGAACCGCATTTATGCCTTGTCCACCGGGCAGATCGTGAGGCCTCACCGATGTCGCCACGTACCTTATCGGTCGGGTTTGATGTGTATGCCTTGATAGATCCGGTTCTACTGGCCCCATATATCTCCCTTATTGCTAGTAGGATAGGGATAGAGCCCGAGTCCATAGACCCTTTCGAGGTAGCTACGCCATGGGTGATTCGGTGGTAGCTCGGCGGGTATATAGGGCTTGCCGATGACCATTTACATCGTCGACCCTGGCCGACTTGATAGAGTTGGATATGACCGATTTCGACGTGATCATGGGTATGGATTGGCTAGCTTTTGCTACGCCAATGTAGATCGCAGAGAGAGTAGTACGTTCCAGCTTCTGAGGAGGTTGTTGAGTGGGAGGGAAACATCGTATCACCGAGGGTAGGTTTATTTCCTACCTCAAGGCTAGGAAGATGGTGCAGGGTACATCTACCATCTCATTCGGTGTTTGATACCGAGGTCGCGATACCAGATTTTCGGGCCTCAGTAGTCGAGAGTTCCTGATGTGTTTCATGACGACCTTCGGTATCCTCCCGAGAGGAGATAGAGTTTTGTATCGATGTGCTGCCAGACACTCGGCCTATTTCCATTCCGCCATACAGATGGCACCTGCCGAGTTGAGAGAGTCAAGGACCACTGAGAGATTTCTTTGGAGAAGGGCTTCATCAGGCCTAGTGTTTCTCCCTGGGGAGCGCCGGTATTGTTCGTGAAGAAGAAGGACGGGACGCTGCGCATGTGTGTTGATTACAGGCAGCAGAACAAAGTGACCATTAAGAATGATACCCCTTCCCGTGATTGATGATTTGTTCGATCGCCAGGTGGAGCGAGATGTTTTTCCAAGATTGATCTACGGTCGGGCTATCATCAGGTGCGAGTCAGAGAGTCGGACATCCCTAGATCGCATTCGGACGTGACGCACTACGAGTTTAGGGTTATGTCGTTCGGTTTGACCAATGCTCCGGCGGTATTTATGGATTTGATGAACCGAGTGTTCAAGCCATTTTTGGACACGTATGTGATTGTGTTCATCGATGACATCTTGGTTTATTCCCGCTCAGAGCAGGAGCATGCGGAGCATTTGGCGATCTTTGGCCGAGAGTTCTCCAGACCCAGCTTATACGCCAAGTTTTCAAGTGTGAGTTCGCCGACTTCGGTGGCTTTTCTTGGGCATATTGTCGAGGCTGATGGTATTCGGGTGGATACGGCCAAGATCGAGGCAGTCAGGAGTTGGCCTCGACCTACTACTCCGACAGAGGTTCGCAGTTTTCTGGGCCTTGCAGGTTATTATCGGCGGTTCGTAGAGAAGTTTGCTTCTATCTCTGCCCCATTGACTAGGCTGACTGGAAGGTAGCTAAGTTTCAGCCGATCACGCGTGCGAGCGGTGGTTTCGATTCTTGAAGGAGATCGACGACCGCCTCGCTTTACTCTTCCGCAGGTCGACGGTTATGTCGTGTATTGTGACGCGCCGCATCGGTTGGGATGTGTGTTGATGCAGCAGGCAAGGTTATAGCGTATGCATCCCGACACCAAGAAACACGAGAGGAACTACCCCACCCATGATTTGAGTCGCGGTGATTCACGCCAAGATCCGAGGCACTATTTGTATGGGTTCATGTGGATATTTATACGCACCACAAGAGCCTCCAGATATCTTCACCAGAGAGTTGAACTTACGGCGAGACGGTGGTTAGAGCCGCCAAGGATTATGATGTTGACATCCCGTACCACCCGGGAAGGCCAATATCAGGCGTATGCCTTAGTCGTAGGTCCATGGGTAGCCTATCAGAGGTGCAGCCGGAGAGGAGGGGCATGGTTCATGATTTGCATCAGTTAGCGAGCCTTGGTGTCCGTTTGATTGATTCTGATAGCAGTGGAGTTCGAGTTCGAGAGGTTGCCGAGTCTTCCATCGTAGAGGAGGTGAAGAGGCAACAATTTGATGATCCGGTTTTTACGCGGTACCGTGATAAGGCTCTTCGTCAGGGGAAGGGTCCTTTTGAGGTAGCACCTGATGGGGTGCTAAGATTTGAGGGCAGGTTGTGTGTTCCAGATGTTTCAGGACTTCGGCGGCAGGTTCTTGGGGAAGCACACAGCGCGCGTTACTCTATCCATCCAGGGTCGACCAAGATGTACCACGACCTTAGATCTATGTATTGGTGGGATGGCTTGAAGAGGGACATTGCAGAGTTCGTAGCTCAGTGCCCGTGTGTCGCGCCCATTTTCGACCGCGACTTTTATTTTCTAAACTCCTGCTGCTCAAATTAAAAGGTTAGAAAATAAAATAATAAAATGCTAAAAGAAAGTTAAAGAAGTGTTTAAAGTATTAAAAATGCTAAAGGGTTCGCGGAGTCGCCACCTAATTATTTTGGGTGAATTAGGACACCTAAATGTTAACTTGTTTAAAGTAAACATTAACTCCATTTAATGGTCTGCAAAACTTAATGAGATTCTGAGTAAGGGTTCTTTATTAATCTAGAGGGAAGGGGTTAGGCATCCTCTAAGATCCGCTAACTTGCGGTTGTCCGTTCAAACCTAGGGAATTATTATTCTATAAAAATGCATGTTTGAAAGTGTTTGAATAAAAGGGATGAAAATTGTAAGGTTTATTTAGAATATAAAATTAGCTTTGGATGAAAACTAGCATTCATAACGTATTAGATAAGATACATGTATTGCAAAATCTTATTATGATTTAAATGTGTATTTTATAAGAATAAAATGTAGAATATCTATTATGCAAAGACTAACAAAATAATTTTTTAATTATAAATGTTAGTAAGTGTTTATGAAGAAATCAATTTACTACGCCAAGGATTTAATAGCGGGTGACGCTTTAGCTACGTGTCATTTGGTATAGCCTAGGCAATGCATAGCTAGTCATAACATAACTAATTTAAGACGAGTGAATTTCTAGCGTCAACTATTTTTCCTAATAACAGCCCAAAGTTTAATTATTCTAAATGTACTACTAGTAGCGTAATGTTAGACAAATAATTACAACAAATAATAGGGGAGGATATGAATTAATAATGACTTAAGAAGCGGCGAGGCCATCTCGCTTATGATTTGGAGTTTGTGATGCGGAGTGGATGAAGCAC
Organism: Przewalskia tangutica; assembly: GCA_029844215.1. NCBI lineage: Eukaryota > Viridiplantae > Streptophyta > Magnoliopsida > Solanales > Solanaceae > Przewalskia > Przewalskia tangutica. Next base: position 53,710,766 of record CM056718.1, read on the forward strand.
ATAAGATGTGGGTCTTCATTTGTTGTAGCTTGTGATGAGTCTCGCCATGAGACTCTTCGTTTCGCTCCAATGCATGCCTTCTCCGGACAGCGACCCGGCAGCAGATCAAGTCGCCGATTCGCCGATTTTGGCTTCATGGCGAATGAAAGGGTAAGGTCCGCGCATCGATTTACGGACTGATTTTGAAGGAAAGTGGTATCGAATTTCTGTTCTTGTGATGCTAATTATCTAGGTGTTGAGCCCCCTAACTCCCTATGCCTTGTGCGACCCATCGGGTTCCCCGATCGATTCTTTTCACGAACTCCGCTGGTTCCCGATAATAGCCCCCCCGTCTCTCCTAAATTGTTTATTGCTATTTGACTGCTCTCCCCCGACTGAGCTCTTAACGGGTATCTCTGTTCCCGTCCAGTTCCCCCTCTTGCATGTCTGAAAATGCTCAATTTATAGCCTCCAAATGGGTTTCGATTTTGGTTAATATCTGATTAAGGCAAGTTTTGATTTTGTAGAGATTTGGTGTGGTATTTGGTACTGATTCGACAGGTTTCTTATGGTCTTCTGATTTGGGTAGATTCGTTTGATTTTGTAGAGATTTGGGCGAGATCTTTTTGATTTGGTTAGGGTAATGTCAACGATTTTTGAAGGATTTGGTTTAGTTATGCCGGATTTTCCACCCTGAAAATCCGGCGAGATTCGCGGGTGAAGGGGAGGGGTGTATGCGGCGATGGTGGGTGTGAATGGCTGCTAGGGTTCCTTAGCCCTTGTTCTGTTTTTGTTTTAGAAGAAGGGGAAGCGTGGTAAAAAGGGTCGATTTAAATTGAAGGGAATTGGGCATGATTAAAGTGAAGGGAGTCAGCACCGTAACGGGTCACGAGGGTATTAATATTTGGTAGATAGTTTAAGGGGTTAATTTAAGTATTAGGTATTTAATTAGTAGTGTATTATTAATTAATTAGTGATAAAATTATTTAGGTGCTTTGTTAATCTAATTATTAAAATAATAAATGCGGGCGTGCTATTTAATTATTTAAAATTTTATTGTTATGCATTATTGCGAAGTTAGATTAAAATTGCATTGAGTTTATATTAAATTACTTAAATGCTGAATGCAAGTACGATATTTAAGAATCGTTTAAAGCTTTTATAAATGCGGTGCTATTAAATGCATGTATTAGATTAAAATTGATTACAAATGATTATTAATAAATGCGGCTATGCTACCTGACACGACGTCGTTGCTAAATTATTTATTTTATGTATTTATTATTTATTTAAGAATTACGACAAAGCTTAAAGTTGATAAGTGCGGGCGCGGGACTCTAAACGCTTAAGACTTTACGTAAGACGCGATGCCATTATTAAATTAATTATTTATGCCTGTATTTATATTTTATCGCTGCATTTTGTTATAAAAAATCATAAAAATTATTTTACAAAATTAGTCTAATTTTATAGTTAATGATCGACGAGGGTCAAAATCAGCGCCAATGTCCCTCTTTGTATGGAGATGATGGAAGAATCTTCGGACAAAGACGTTGACTCATAGCCAATTTTGTATCGATCTTCAGAATTGCAAAAAATGCTGGGCAAGTGGACAAGGCTGACGCAAAAAATCAAAATATGTCCCAGTGTCGAGTTGTGACGACACTGGGCTACCATGGTCAAAACACCAAGGCGGGCTAACGCGGACTTAAAGCTGTCCCAGTGTCGAGTTATGATGACACTGGGTTATGGTGCAAAAAGTAAAAGAAAATAACTGGCTTGAACCTGGGGTGTACTGCTATGGCTTGTGGTGCTGGGTTCTATGGTGATGTGGAGCGAGTGGACCGACGCTTGAGGCCGCTTCTGCCAATCGTTGGGAAGGTTGGCCCCCCAACAGATTGCCCCGGTTATTTGAAGAGAAAATCCACGTTGTGCTCCGCCACGCATGCTAAGACTTGAACAAGCGGTTAGTGCATAATCGCTAAGGCAAAATAATTTTAAAGACAATGTAATCGTGAATAAAAGGTTATCCCGCAAAATGCGACGCTGTTGTGTTGATGCGATTTTGCGAATCGCCGTGATTTTCGCCCCGCACGCACGTGTTGCGATTGTGAACGCGTATGTTGTCCTTGCCGCAATTGTCCCGTGTACTAAAGCTCAAGAAAGAGTTTAGTGCACGATCACGAGACGTAATAATAAATGAGAAAACGCACTTTGAGAACAGGAAATCGTCCTGCGTAGATGTGATATGCCGACTTGTCGTCGCTTTCGGACTTGTCGCCGCTTTTGGACTTGGCGCCGTTTTGGACTTGTCGCCGCTTTGGACTTGTCGTCGTTTGACGCGTGGCGCCGCTTTGACGCGAGTCGCTTTCGACCGAGTCGCCGGACTTGTCGTCGTTTTCGGACTTGTCGTCGTTTTCGGACTTGGCGTCGTTTTCGGACGTGGCGTCGTTTTCGGACGCGGAGTCGTTTTCGGACTCGACGTCGTTTTTGGACGTGACGTCGTTTTCGGACTTAGCGTCGTTTTCGGACGTGGCGTCGTTTTCGGACGCGGAGTCGTTTTCGGACTCGGAGTCGTTTTCGGACTCGACGTCGTTTTCGGACTGGGCGTCGTTTTCAGACGTGGCGTCGTTTTCGGACGCGGCGTCGTTTTCGGACTTGGCGTCGTTTTCGGACGTGTTGCTGCTGCACCTGTAGACTAAAGCTCAAGAAAGAGTTAGTGCATAACTGCTAAGACAGAATAATAAAGCATGAATGAGAAAAATGCAAATTTGAGAATAGAGAAAACGTCCCTGCGTAGATGTGATATGATGATAGCGTCGTTTTTGGGCTTGTTGTGCTGATAACGTCGTTGCCTGGACGTGTTGCTGCTGGCGTCGTTGCGTAGACTTGCTGATCACGTCGTTGTCTGGACGTGTTGTTGCTGATAACGTCGTTGCCTGGACGTGTTGCTGCTCCTGTAGAATAAATGCTCCTGCAAGCTAAGCTTGAGAAAACGTTAGTGTATACCTGTTTTAAACCAAATGATAAATATATATGAGAAGTGCAATTTTAGGGGTAGAGATGTCGTCCCTGATATGTGAATGCTGAGATGTTGTGGGTGCTGAGATGTCGTTGTTGTGTGCGAATTTGACTTTGTGTCCGAGCTGATGCGCTCGGCTTTGTTGCGGAACTTTTGAGTTTTGATCACGATTCTCGCTTTTTCTCGCTTTTGCTAATATGAAGAACCTGCGCTCAAAGAAAATTTTGTGAGTTTTGGGGGGGGGCGGTTGATCCGCGTTGACCTTAGACTCTTGATGCTCGGATGTCTGTCTTGTTTGGACTCATCACCCCTGCCTGGTTTCCTACCTTGTCCCAGTTTTGAAAAGGGTGTTTGGCCTGAGGGGGTCTCAATGGAGTTGCTTGTATGTTATGTGCATTCTTGTTATTTTAGCACGAAGGGAAAGTTTCCTAATGGTGTGACCGAAGCCGATTTAGGCCGCCTACGTATCCCCATGAGGGAATCAGGTCATGACGTAGTTCATTACAAGTGAAATTGGGTAAAATTAAAATTTCTAGATGTGGGACCGAAGCCGAGACGGCCGCCTACGTATCCACCAAGGGAATCAGGTCAAACGTAGTTCCAATTACATATAAAGGGCAAAATGCATTAAACTAACTATTTCAGACCCAATGCCGAGGCGCGTGGCGCGAGTCCACTTCTTCTTGCTCTGTGTCTTCGATGGTTGAGTCTTCGGCAGGATCATCTCGCACAACTAGACGAATGACCTATTCAATAGTTAAACAATCTCCGGCAAGGAGCACCTCCTTTCTTCTGGCGGTTGGTTGATGATTCAACTTTCTTCCCTTTGCGGGCTGGCGTAATAGTCCCTTCCGATCGCTTTCTTCATTTTCAGCTATCATGCTAACATGGGCATCTTCATAACCCGACAGAAAGTTATTGTTTGCATTGAGAGGACCATCTTTCAGCCGAATGACTCCCTCCTCGATTAACTCCTCTATTCTGTCCTTGAGGGTATAACAATTTCCGATGTCGTGTCCTTCTGCACCGGAGTGGTATGCACAATGTCTAGTCTTATCGTGCCTCGGAAGTAGGCACAGGAGTATTTACGGAATTGGATGGAGTATTCCTGAGGCTTTCAGCTTCTCATACACTTGGGCTATGGGTTCGGCTAAAGGTGTATAGGTTTTTGTCGATTTTCTTTCGGCATCTATGCGGTTGGGTCCATTCGAGTGCGAGTTCGTGATTGTGGTGAGTATTTTGGATATGCTGGTTGGGTATGGTAAACAGGATATGGGGTGGCGCAGTGCTGATAATATGACTGTGGATTTTGAGTGTTTTGGTAAGAAGGCGGTGGGCTTTGATATATTGGATGTTGTTCTGGCCTATGCTCCTGAATGACCATGATGGAGGGTGATGCATCTCTTCTCCTCTGGGAGGTACCTCCGATGGAATTTGACTGCATCGCTCGCTAGTTGCTGTAGGGTCGCAAGTTTGTAATCCCGCTGTCTTAATGCTTCTTCCACGGTCGCCATTCTACGACTTACGCAAAACTTCGCCAATTACACCGATCATTCTTTCATAATATGTTGCGTCTTTAACGATCGCACGAACAAGGTGGTCATTTCGCTCTGCCATTGGGGTTGAACCTTTGTCGCTTCGACCGCCACCTCGTATGTATTCTCAAAGTTTCAGAGATTTCTTTTCAAGTTTCATAAGATAAAATCTGTCCAGATGTTGTCGTTGAACGAACCCGAATCTATCCATGAAATCTTGTGCCATGGCGTTCAACCGTCCCCATTTTCGAGGTCTTGGCATGTGTACCAATCCAGCGCCGCCGATTAGACTCGATGAATAGCTTCATGATGATTGCTTGATTTTTACCAACACCAATCAATTTATCGCAAAATGACCTTAGATGAGCTCGAGGATTCCCCTTTCAAACAAAAATGTCAAATTTGGTCACTTTGTACCCCAGGTAATTCAACGTCGAGTGCATGCATAAGTCTTCATAATCTAAACCTTCCTCCCACTTGTTCATCTGAATGATTTTGAATGCTTCTTTCAAGCTACTAATTTCTTTTGCCACATTTTCATCAGCTCTCTCTCGTGTCTGCCGCTCCATTTCCTTGTATTGTTCTGTCTCGAGAGGATGCACAATAAATGGTTGGCTTTCGGTCGGATGTGCTAATCCCTCATGTTGTTTGTGTGCCCTCTGCTCGTATTGGGCGGCTTGGCAATTTGGGTTGAGTGGGGAGATATAAGTAGGTGGAGGTTGAGATGTGTATGTAGTGAACGGGTCATTTTGGAGGTCGGTTTGCAAATTGACCGGGCGAGTGACATTTTGGTGTGAGCTGGTATGTTGCGGCCTCTGCGGGGAGCTTTGGGGAAGTGGAGGCTCAGGGGCTTGTGATACGATTGCATTTGTCCCTTGCTCTGGGAGTGGTGCATTCAAGCTAATAGACAGGTTTGTGATGTTTCGGAGCCTTTCTATTTCGGCTTGCATGATTTCCATTTGCTGCAATAGTGTGGCGAGGTGTTGATCATTGGTGTTTCTGCTTTCTGACGCCTCTGCATCCTCTACATGAACGGGGATGAGTCCTAAGTTGTTTCGTCCCGGTGCTTCTGGATTAGTCATTGGAGGATTGTGCTTCTACTAGTCGACGCGAATCAACCTTTTGGGGAATAAGCTAAGCAAAAATAAACCTTTAACAAATGAGGCAAACCAAGTTAGTATAATATGCAAAAGCTGCGGGCAATATATACAGATAAGCAAATTGCAAATCAAGTGCGTGTTCTAACATGTTTGGGACCTCTTTATGCCAGAGGTAGGCCTAAACGCCGATATGCGAGATTATGATAAATTTGTCCAAGCGCCCAACCGTAATGCTTTCGTTGGAAATGGCGACCAAACGACGGCACACTTTTCCCAATTTCAGCATGTCATGATTGGGTTTGGATTTGTCTGTCATTGTCACGCTACACATAATATCTTTGGTTGGTCGTTGGTCATAAACCCGTCGACAAGTTTGGTGTTTTCCTAATTGTGGTGTCGATGCGCGACCGACCCACCTAAGGTAAATGTATGCATGCCTAAAATAAGGGTGGTATAGCTCTATCCCGAGTTGCTAAGATTTGGCTTTTCTAGACGCAAGGTTCCCGAGCGGACAACTCGAGTGGAAGGCTACGCGGTGATCGACGAACCGATCTAACTCGCAGCGCCAACTCTCTTAAAATTTGGGTATTTGAAGAAATTTGCGCGTCAAGCACACCAAATAGCGTGAGTGTGTGATTGTGTGAATTTTCCAGAGTGGAAGAAATATGAGCGGAATGCCAGTTTAAGGAAAGCAGTAAAGCAGGTAGCAATCAAAAATAAATAAAACAAAATACAACACACAAAAATTAAATGCCAAAGTAATTGCCAAATAATAATCCTAGATCATTGTGGTTAAGAACCTAAATTCCCGATGAGTCGCCATTTCGCCGCCCATTTTCGATCGCGACTTTTATTTTCTAAACTCACTTGCTCAAATTAAAAGGTTAGAAAATAAAATAATAAAATGCTAAAAGAAAGTTAAAGAAGTGTTTAAAGTATTAAAAATGCTAAAGGGTTCGCGGAGTCGCCACCTAATTATTTTGGGTGAATTAGGACACCTAAATGTTAACTTGTTTAAAGTAAACATTAACTCCATTTAATGGTCTGCAAAACTTAATGAGATTCTGAGTAAGGGTTCTTTATTAATCTAGAGGGAAGGGGTTAGGCATCCTCTAAGATCCGCTAACTCATGGTTGTCCGTTCAAACCTAGGGAATTATTATTCTATAAAAATGCATGTTTGAAAGTGTTTGAATAAAAGGGATGAAAATTGTAAGGTTTATTTAGAATATAAAATTAGCTTTGGATGAAAACTAGCATTCATAACGTATTAGATAAGATACATGTATTGCAAAATCTTATTATGACGAAATGTGTATTTTATAAGAATAAAATGTAGAATATCTATTATGCAAAGACTAACAAAATAATTTTTTAATTATAAATGTTAGTAAGTGTTTATGAAGAAATCAATTTACTACGCCAAGGATTTAATAGCGGGTGACGCTTTAGCTACGTGTCATTTGGTATAGCCTAGGCAATGCATAGCTAGTCATAACATAACTAATTTAAGACGAGTGAATTTCTAGCGTCAACTATTTTTCCTAATAACAGCCCAAAGTTTAATTATTCTAAATGTACTACTAGTAGCGTAATGTTAGACAAATAATTACAACAAATAATAGGGGAGGATATGAATTAATAATGACTCGAAGAAGCGGCGAGGCCATCTCGCTTATGATTTGGAGTTTGTGATGCGGAGTGGATGAAGCACATAAGATGTGGGTCTTCATTTGTTGTAGCTTGTGATGAGTCTCGCCATGAGACTCTTCGTTTCGCTCCAATGCATGCCTTCTCCGGACAGCGACCCGGGGCAGCGTATCAAGTCGTCGATTCGCTCGGATTTTGGCTTTGCGATGCGAATGAAAGGGTAAGGTCTGTTTACTGATTTCTGGACTGATTTTGAAGGAAAGGGTATCGAATTTCCTGTTCTTGTGATGCTAATTATCTAGGTGTTGAGCCCCCCTAACTCCCTATGCCTTGTGCGACCCATCGGGTTCCCTCGATCGATTCTTTTTCACGAACTCTTTGGGTTCGATAATAGCCCCGCTCTCCTAAATTGTTTATTGCTATTTGACTGCTCTCCCCCGACTGAGCTCTTAACGGGTATCTCTGTTCCCGTCCAGTTCCCCCTCTTGCATGTCTGAAAATGCTCAATTTATAGCCTCCAAATGGGTTTCGATTTTGGTTAATATCTGATTAAGGCAAGTTTTGATTTTGTAGAGATTTGGTGTGGTATTTGGTACTGATTCGACAGGTTTCTTATGGTCTTCTGATTTGGGTAGATTCGTTTGATTTTGTAGAGATTTGGGCGAGATCTTTTTGATTTGGTTAGGGTAATGTCAACGATTTTTGAAGGATTTGGTTTAGTTATGCCGGATTTTCCACCCTGAAAATCCGGCGATTCGCGGTGAAGGGAGGGTGTATCACGGGTGGGTGTGAATGGCTGCTAGGTTCCTTAGCCCTTGTTCGCTTTTTGTTTTAGAAGAGGGCGTGGGGTAAAGCGGCGGGATTTAAAAGAAGGGAATCCGCGATTAAAGTGAAGGAGTTGGGCCACGTAATCGGAACTTGAGGGTATTAATATTTGGTAGATAGTTTAAGGGTTAATTTAAGTATTAGGTATTTAATTAGTAGTGTATTATTAATTAATTAGTGATAAAATTATTTAGGTGCTTTGTTAATCTAATTATTAAAATAATAAATGCAATGCTATTTAATTATTTAAAATTTTATTGTTATGCATTATTGCGAAGTTAGATTAAAATTGCATTGAGTTTATATTAAATTACTTAAATGCTGAATGCAAGTACGATATTTAAGAATCGTTTAAAGCTTTTATAAATGCGGTGCTAGTAAATGCATGTATTAGATTAAAATTGATTACAAATGATTATTAATAAATGCGGCTATGCTACCTGACACGACGTCGTTGCTAAATTATTTATTTTATGTATTTATTATTTATTTAAGAATTACGACAAAGCTTAAAGTTGATAAGTGCGCGCGGACTCTAAACGCTTAAGACTTTACGTAAGACGCGATGCCATTATTAAATTAATTATTTATGCTGTATTTATATTTTATCATTGCATTTTGTTATAAAAATCATAAAAATTATTTTACAAAATTAGTCTAATTTTATAGTTAATGATCGACGGAGGGTCAAAATTGGTGTCAACACCGTGTTGTCGCAGTGAAGGTAGAGCACGGAGGCCCGTGGTTTGTTGCAGACGATAGAGATCCCGACCTGGAAGTGGGAGGTGATCAACATGGATTTTATCACAGGATTACCTCGCACTCAGAGGAGACATGATTCTATTTGGGTTATCGTCGACAGGCTGACGAAATCAGCCCACTTTCTTCCCGTCAGGATGACTTTTTCGGCTGAGGATTATGCCAGACTTTACATCCGAGAGATCGTCAGACTGCATGGAGTCCCTATTTCGATCATATCGCATGAGGAGCCCGATTTACGACTAACTTCGAGGTCCTTCCGTATGGGGTTTAGGGACGCAGTGAGCACGAGTAACGCATTCCATCCACGCATGTGACGGACAGCCGAGCGCACTATCCGACTCTCGAGGATATGCCGCGAGCCCGTGTTATCGACCGAGGGTAGCCGAGGATCATTTGCCTCTAGTTGAGTTTATGATAATAATAGCTACCACTCCAAAGATTTAGATGGCGCCTTATGAGGCCTTGTATGAGGAAGTGCAGATCGCGATAGTTGGTTTGATGGGCGAGGTGCGATTAGTGGGACCAGATTTGGTGCAAGCGATGGATAAGGTGAAGCTTATCCGGAGAGGTTGCCGACACCGAGTCGCATGAAGTCATATGCAGATCATCGCCGTCAGATCCGGAGTTCGAGGTCGATGATTGGGTTTTCTAAAGGTGTCACCCACGGCGGTGTGATGAGATTCGGGAAGAAAGGGAAACTCACCAAGGTACATTGGGCCGTATCGATTGTCCGCAGGTAGGCAAGGTTGCTATGAGTTGATCCGCCGTCCGATCCGGAGGCGGTGCATCCGGTTTTTCACGTTTCTACGCCGGCGAGATGTATCGGGGATCCATCTAGGGTACACCCGATTGACGATGTCCAGGTGACCGAGGGGTTATCGTATGAAGAGATTCCCATAGCGATAATCGATCGTCAGGTTAGGCGTCTGCGGACCAAGGACGTGGCTTCCGTCAAAGTCTTGTGGCGGAACGAGCTTAGGGAGGAGATGACGTGGGAAGCTGAGGAGGACATGAGACAGAAGTATCCTCACCTATTCCCCACACCTCCAGGTAATTCACTTTCCTACTTGTAAATTTTCATTGCCATATATGCCTAAGTGTTGTTTTGTGGCCGTATGTGGTATTTGCAAACTGTTTAAGCTTTATCGTTAACTGTCTTAGGAAGGAACATTCGGGACGAATGTTTCTAAGGAGGGGAGAATGTTATACCCCGTATTTTCAGAGTATGTACGTAAGGGCGTACGTACAAAAGTTTAGCCTTAAAGGTTAGGCTTTGGACGAAAATACTTGGGCACAACTCATTAAAAGAATCGTTTTTCAACGAAACGTTTTACTAAACTCGCGTAGGGTAAATTCCGGCTATGTCATTTATAATTTTTGCGGATTTTTCCGAGAGACGAAACATTTTGGACCAACGAGAGGGCGACACTTGTCACCCTCTAGTTGGTGGACGTGAGGCGTCCATATGGACGATTGGAATGGCTATTTTGTCATGGAGTTGGTAGGATATTTTGTGTGTTAGTTGGATAAGGTACACTTGCCCTAATCTTGACCTTACACTTGCTTAGCACTTGGCTAAATCTTGGCCATTGGTTGGCCATTTCTTGACCTATAAATACCCCCCTTAAGATGAAGAGTTCTTCATCCACAAACAAACTTTCCAAGTCTAAAATCCTTCCCTCTCCCTTGTGAGCTTTTCGTCCAACACTCCCCCCCTCCCCTTGTGAAGGCCTTGGCCGAAACACACCCCCTCTAGCCTAGTAGTCCTAGCCGAATCCTACCCCCCCTCCCTTGGTAGAAATGTTGTCTTCCAAGTATAGTTACTATTCCTAAATACCCTAGCCCAAATCCCTTAGTACTTAGTAGAAGTTGTGAAGAACTTCTAAGGGTTCTTGGAGCTATCGGAGCGTACAAATTAGGAGCTAAACCTTGCTCAGGATCGACTTTTAACTTGGATAATTTTGGGCTTACCGAGGTAAATAATCTTATCCTTCTTTTGTAATTAGAGAATACATACTGTAGAAGTATAGGAATAAGTATAAAATACTTAGAAGGTTATTAAAGAATAGAATTGAACTGTTATCACAGTAGAAGGGTTTAAAAGAAGAACAATTGAACTATACTTACATAGGACTGTTTTCACAGTAGACTTGAGTAGCTTGACGGGTAGGGAAGTGCTGCCCAATTTTCCGTAGGATAGAGAACCCTCTGCTTAGAACTGTTTACAGAGTAGTCTGGACGTTGATAGACGTGTCTGACTATTATAGGTTGATTCTCTGCGCGCGACACTTTCGACTTGGCAGGTGGATTTCGCCGAGAAGGTATGTTATTCTTCCTAAGCATGATATTTTAAAATATATATATAGTACGGTAGACGTACATGTGCTAACTGAATAATAATTACGGCAATGTATTTTGACTTAAGCCTGAATAATAATTACGGCAATGTCTTTTGACTTAAGCCTGAATAATAAGAATCTTGATGCATTTCAAAAGAATACTGAATCATTTTTAACAGAAGAGAACTAATTGGTTTTTAAACAAAAAGCTTAAGAGTTATACTATCTTTATGGGAAGTTAGGTATAACAACTTAAGAAGGATAAAAGGAACAATTTACTTATGTGTTTATAACAGACTTATATCGATTTATGGAAAGAATAATAAGATGGTTTGATAAGTAGACATAATATGATGCTATGTGTGTTAGTGTCTTGTAACGTTTGTATAAGAGGGTATTCTTGTTGTGCTTATGTTGTTTAACGATAAGCTGTTATGCTAGTATTATATCACTCACCTCTTGACATGTTACCGGGGGTTAAGTCGCCTCCGACGCGGTAGACTCGGTGTGCAGGGACCATGATTCGAGAATACCTCATGCGGTCCAGGGACCTATGCGAGCTACGAGAGTTCTAGGTTAGTGTGCGGGTTATACCTCACGCGTCTATGTGGCCATGCGGACTACGAGTCCAGGCGACGCCGAGGAGTAGCTACCGACGCAGGTTATACCCTACGCGCCTATGTGAGTGGCCTATGCGGACTACGGGAGTCCAGGATTAGGCTTGCATAGTGATACTACGGGCGATTGGCCCTGCTTCGATCATTCGCAGCCTAGAAAAGACCTGTTACAGTTTACCTATTGTTGCTCTTGTTTATGATGTGGCACTATGCGTTACTCGTTGTTTCGTGCATATTTGTAAAATTGGTTTTAAAATGATATGATTTCATTTAAGTAATTTACAGTTCCACATACTTAGTACCTGTTGTACTGACCTCCTTCGGGGGGCTGCATTCATGCCGCAGGTAAGGGCAAGCAGGTGCTAGATCCACATCCTTAGGATCTTTGCTTTGGTGTCAGGAGCTCCATCTTCTCCGGAGGCTTTACTTTTGGGTATGATCTCCCTGTATTGTAGATAGTTTTGTACATTCAGGGTATGGCGGGGCCCTGTCCCGCCATAGTTGTTTACTTCCTTAGAGGTTTGTAGTCATATTGTACAGTTGGGATGTAAACTGCCAGATTTTGATATATATATGCCGAAAGGCGCCCTTTTCTCAGATAAAATGTGCCTCTTTTACAATTGTTTCATGTCTTATGTTTTTATATTCCGCTGATTTTCTCTGATGTATGACTGCTTGGGTGCCCGGGTAAGGCACCAGTCACGGGCCCCGGAAAGGGTCGTGACAAGGAAGAATCACATACCTCGCGACGATTATCGACTATTAGCAAATAGCTCCAAAGTACTGTAATCCTGCTAGCCTTTTCCACCCTACGAGTAGAATATGCTACTCGCTGTACTTCAACCTATAACGGTTATACAAGTCTATCAATGTCTAGACTACTCGGTAGAATAAATCTAGATACAAGATTCTACGGAAAATTGGGCAGCACTTCCCTACCCGTCAAAACTTCACAAGTCTCATCAGAATACAAATCCTATGTAAATCTGATTCAATTCTCTTCTTATATACCTTCCTTGTATATAACTTATACATTAATTCTTATACTTCAACAGTATACAAACTCTAATTACAATAGGGGGACAAGATATTTACCTCGATAAGCCCAAAATTATCCAAGATTTAAATGTCGATCCTGAGCAACGTTTAGCTCCTACTCTGGGCGCTCCAACCCGCTCCAAACAACCCTTAGAAGTTCTACGCAACTTCTACTTAATACTTCAACCGGCTATGAAGATTTTCCTTAGGGTTTCGGTTTGAGACAAAAAAGACATAAGGTAGTATTTCCGGGCTCTACGTATAGAGGTAACTTTTGGAATACTACAAGGTAAAAGTCTAAGGTATTTTGGAATAGTAACAATACTTGGAGAGTATTTCTACCAAGAGGGGGAAGGGTAGTACTCTCGGCCAAGGCCACTAGGAGGGGGGTGTACCCCTCGGCCAAGGGCCTACTCAAAGGGGGAGGGGGAAGGCTTGGACGAACCAACAAGAAGGGAGGGAGGATTTCAAGACTTAGGGATTTTTGTGGATGAAGAAGTCTTCAAGGGGGGGTATTTATAGGGAAACCAATGGCCATGATCAAGCCAAGTGGGGGGCAAGTGGAGGGCCAAGATTTGCCCAAGTGCCCCCTATCCCTACTCCACAATTCCCTCACAAACATTGACCCATGATTTAGGCACAAAACAAGGCACAAAACTAGGCACCAATCGGCCAAGAATCCGCCAACCTTGAGGGTGACAAGTGTCGCCCTCTCGTTGGTCCAAAATATTTCGTCTCTCGGAAAAATCCGCAAAAATTATAAATGACATAGCCGTATTTTTCCCCTCGCAAGCTTTGTAAAACGTTTCGTCGAAAAACGATTCTTTTCGGTAGTTGTGAACAAAATTTTTCGGTCCTTGCCTAACTTAAGGCTCAAACTTTTGTACGTACGTCCTTACGTACATACTCTAGAAATACGGGGTATAACATTCTCCCCTCCTTAGAAACATTCGTCCTGAATGTTCCTTCTAAGCCTCAAGACATACATGCGCCAGTATAGTCTTCACTACTATGCTTACGAACAACAAACATGCCACACCTGGCCATAAAATAACACACGCGCAAATACTTAATTCAAGTCCACGAGGAATTACCTCTAACATCACAAAAACTCCCACCCAAGGGCTAAAAGATACTCCCTTCGCACCTTCACTTTACAAAAGAAATGATCACATTTATATTCTTAACACATGCTCGCTTCTTCCCTTACTCGTCGTACCCTTCTCGTACACTCGAACTCTTTCTCGTAACTTATCACATTTCATTCGCTTCGCTTTCCAAAATCTACGGTTACTACCTCCAACTTGATCATCATTAACTGGGAACACTCTGGATGGATCTCCGATACTTTTCCAAACATAACAACATGAAAGACCGGACGTACTGCCTCCTAAGTCGGACGGCAATGCTAACCTATATGCGACCTGGCCTACTTTCCAAATGATCTGCAAAGGCCCAAAGTAACTCGGGCTAAGTTTCCTCTGTTTTCCAAAACTCGTCACACCCTTTCCGGGGTGGTACCTTCAAGAAATCCTACCGTCAACCTGAACTCCAAGTGTCGACGCTGATTACCCGCACAACTTCTGTTGACTCTGAGCTGCTACTAACCTCTTCTGGATAAGCTTCACCCTATCCACATCCTGCTGAAACAAGAATGAACCAGCTATCTGAACCTTGCCAACATCGAACCAATCGACCGACAACTTACACTTCCGCCCCTACAAGGCGTCATAAGGCGATATCCGAACCCTGAAATGGTAGCTAAAAACACTCCCTCAACAGGAGGCAACAATCCTCACAGCTACCCCTGAAAACCAAACACTGGCCCGAGGATGAATGCGATACGGAGACTCACCTGAGTTCCTAACCCTGCCTGGTATAACTTCCAGAAAACGAAAATAGCCGTAACCTGGGCTCCACTGCCTGTCATAAGGTGAAAGCAGGCACCTCGTGTAGCTTTACAACCTTCCTGATATAATCATCTCGCATAACCCACTGTCGAGTACACGGTTTTGACTGAAAGATAAGATGGGCTGACCTCATCGGCCCGACTACTGGTCGAACACATCCACGAACTCGTACGCTGGTTAACTAAACTTGGGCCTAACACCCTCGTGACCCTATCACAAAGAGGGACCACCCCAAACTGACCCCACCACCATACAGGCCGCGGGTTGACCCGCAATTGGTCGGCAACCCGACCCGCTATCGCGCCAACCACTTGCTCCCCGATCCGGAACAATCCCACAATCAAGTCACGAAGACCTAGTGGGCATCTTAGCTCAACTACCCTCTTTCATTCCACACTACTCAGGGGCTTATTATACCAATATATCTCACGTGCACTATGCACTCCGATAAGGGTCAAACACATAAAAATACATCTTTTACTCGAGATGGCCTTGCCTCTAAGGTCTCTACGTATAAAACTCTAAGGCTCACACTTTCCTTATCCCCAATCTTACCCTTTTAACCAACCATGATTTCTAACCATAATTCACATAATGCTATCTGGACACAACACTTAAGAGATACTCATCCTATCACACATACAAATCTCTAGAGGGTTAAGGATATACCTGTCTCTACTGCTTCACTCCCCTTTGTCGTTCTAATCAATCCTGCCTGGTTTGGCGCATATCTAGGGAAGGTGACGAACTAGCCACTGATCCTGAAGGCTGAGTCCTCCTACTTACATCCCTCCTACTAGGACATCCTTTCGACACATGGCCCTGACGGCCGCAGGTAAAACAAGTACCAACTAAAAGATGACATTCCCCGGGATGACGCCTGCCACACATTGGAACCGGAAGCCCTTGAGCTCTGACCAACTCCGGCATACCCCAAACGTCCTGAACCCTGTGGAGAACCACTCTGCTCTGGCGGAGGCGCATAACCAATCTGCTGCTGAGAAGGTCCGCCTCGAAAGTTACCAAAGGACCCTGCTGTTCTGGCCCTCTTCTGCCGATCTTGGTTAACCCGTCGATCCCTACGTTTCTCGGCCTGCTGTGCATAAGCCTGTACGCAGGCCATGCTCATGCCTGACTGAAGAGCTACTCTTGCACCACCCTTTCTTAGATATTCATCAAGGCCCGCGATAAATCAATACATAAAATACTCTCTGGTTGCTAAATCCATAGCTAGAAACCGGGTCGTCTCTTTGCAATCCATACTTCCTCGCCATCGGTCGTGGGCGAAGGTTCAACTATCCCGCCGCAGTAGGAAGCTTTCATTGTGCTAAACTCTGGGCCGTGGCGACGCCGCAGTAACTCCCGAATGAAGCACCACCGCGGTGATGATTGGGTTCCAGGCCTAGTAACCCTCTCAGATTTACTCAGCCTCCTCGCCGCCTTGCCCTTCTGGGCCCGGGTTGCCTTACGCGGAGGCATAACGGTAAGAGAAAGAAATACGTTAGAGGGGTCCAACTTATAATTGGTGTTACTTGATTTTACAAAGGGAAGTATTTTGGTTTACTTAAAAAGATAGTCACTCTATTTTTATACTACGGGTAATGTGTGACTTTTGTGAAAGAAACGGATCTTTTAAAAGAGTTAATGTATGAAGTACTTTGGGGATAAAAACCCGAACTTGTTAACATAAAGTAGAAAGTACCTTGTGTGAATAACTTGATTGTATTGGTTTGTGATAGCCTTGTAATACTTTCTTGTTGATTCGATAAGTAAACATGTTAGGATGCTACGTGTGTTAGTATCTTGTGATGTTCTCAGAGTGAGAAGAATGGAAACCAATCCTAAATATCCTATAGCCTCCTGATTATTGGTGTGGTGCACAACACACCGATAATCAAGACTCTACTAGATACGGTCTGTAGACACTTTTTGAGGATTAACTTCTCTGATACCACTTTGTCACGACCCGAACCCGGGCCCGTGACTGGTGCCTTACCCCGGGCACCTAAGTAGACATACATCAGAGTAATCAGCGGAACATAAAACTAGATATGAAATAATAGGAAGTGTAAAACAATTTTTCTGCGAAAAGTTGCCTTTCGGCGTATATATATATAAAAACTTAAAATCCGAACAGTTACATCCCATTGCAACTCTGCCCATACAGTACTACAGACCTTTACGAATGATATGACAACAACGACGACGGGGTTCGCCATACCTGAATGTAAGCACTTACAACAACAGGGGACTATACCAAAGATAAGCCTCCGGAGGAACGGAGCTTCCCAAACGCTGAACTGTGACCCTATGAGCGAGGATCAACACTGGTGTACTTCTACCTGCGGCATGAACGCAGCCGGGAGAGGTCGATAACAGTACCAAGTATGTGAAATCAAAATATCAGAAATGAAATCATAGTAGTCTATATAAGGCAGAGACATGTATGATAACCAAACTACGATTCACAATAAATAAGCGCATATGTCAAGTCGTGACTCATGCCTCAAAGTCATCACTCAAATACAACTATGGGTCTCACGCCCACCACATCAATCATGCGTGGAATACCTTCCTCACCGGCGAGCCTATGATATAAAAGCACCACATGAACACGAGTCCCACTGTGTCATAATAAAACCGCACGGTAAGTGCGAAGGCATAGCCGACTACTAAAACCCACGCACAACAAGGTCATAATCAGATCATGAGATCTGTCTAGACCGCCACATGATCGAAGCTGGCCACTCGTCCGCAGTATCTAATGTGCGCGTCTAGTCCTGGAACTTCCCGCAGCTCCGCATAGGCCACTCCGATGGCCCGCATGAGGTATTCCTCGCATCGAGGGTAGCTACTCCCAAGAACGCCCCGACTCGCACCGCATGGCCACATAGACCGCATGACCATAAAGGCCGCACACTAACTCGAACTCGTAGCCCGCATAGGCCACCTGCACCGCATGAGGTATTCTAGAATCATAGGTCACACACTACCGAGTCTACCCCAGACGGAGGGCACTTAACCGGAATCATGTCAAGAGGTGAGTGATATAATACTAACATAACAACTTATCGTTAAACAACATAAGCACAACAAGGGAAACCCCTTTACACAAACATCACAAGATACTAACACACGTAGCATCCTAACATGTTTACTTATCGAATCAACAAGAAAGTATTACAAGGCTATCACAAACCAATACAATCAAGTTATTCACACAAGGTACTTTCTACTTTATGTTAACAAGTTCGGGTTTTTATCCCCAAAGTACTTCATACATTAACTCTTTTAAAAGATCTGTTTCTTTCACAAAAGTCACACATTACCCGTAGTATAAAAATAGAGTGACTATCTTTTTAAGTAAACCAAAATACTTCCCTTTGTAAAATCAAGTAACAACATTATTTTCAAAACGTTCAAGTTTGCCTAATTTCAAATGCTTAAGTTTCTCATTTTCGAAAGGTTTCGTAGTTCATAGTCTTAATCACTTAATAATATAATTATCTTTTAAAACCATTTGAGAAACATATGCCTTATATGTGAGTAGGTTATTCTTGTTTATAACAATCTTATTAAAGCAGCCATGATCTAGGAAATGTAATATCATTTTGTCTCATCTTAGCTTCTATGCAGATGGAGGTTTCTACTGGTTTTAATAATACTTTATTAGTCAATACATTTCCCTTTATTAGCGCACGTGGTTTGTTCAATACTTACTCGATTTCCAAATCAAGAAACATTATTCCTTTTAAAAATCAAGTACTCATTACTCACGAATGAGGTTTCACACTTTTTAACAAAATTCAGCTTAATTCAATTAAGTCAAGTCTCTTATCTTTTAAGATCAAGTCTCTTAACTTCTAAAATCAATAAACCATTCTTTTTATCTCTCTTAAGCCGTTATACCAACTTCCCATAAAGCTAGTATAACTCTTAAGCTTTTAAAACTCAGTATTACTCTTCTTTCAAAAACGGTTCTTAATTCTTTTGAAATACTTCAAGATTCTTATTATTCAGGCTTAAGTCAAAAGACATTGCCATAGTTAACACACGTACGTCTACCGTACTATATATATATTCTTTTAAAATATCATGCTCAAGAGGATAGGAAGAATCACATACCTCGCGACGATTATCGACTATTAGCAAATAGCTCCAAAGTACTGTAATCCTGCTAGCCTTTTCCACCCTTCGAGTAGAATATGCTACTCGCATTACTTCAACCTATAACGGTTATACAAGTCTATCAATGTCTAGACTACTCGGTAGAATAAATCTAGATACAAGATTCTACGGAAAATCAAAGACTTCCTACCCACAAAACTTCACAAGTCTCATCAGAATACAAATCCTATGTAAGTCTGATTCAATTCTCTTCTTATATACCTTCCTTGTATATAACTTATACATTAATTCTTATACTTCAACAGTATACAAACTCTAATTACAATAGGGGGACAAGATATTTACCTCGATAAGCCCAAAATTATCCAAGATTTAAATTTCGATCCTGAGCAACGTTTAGCTCCTACTCTGGGCGCTCCAACCCGCTCCAAACAACCCTTAGAAGTTCTACGCAACTTCTACTTAATACTTCAACCGGCTATGAAGATTTTCCTTAGGGTTTCGGTTTGAGACAAAAAAGACATAAGGTAGTATTTACGGGCTCTACGTATAGAGGTAACTTTTGGAATACTACAAGGTAAAAGGCTAAGGTATTTTGGAATAGTAACAATACTTGGAGAGTATTTCTACCAAGAGGGGGGGTAGTATTTTACGAGACAACTCTCAAGAGGGGGGGGGGGTAGTACTCTCGGCCAAGGCCACTAGGAGGGGGGGTGTACCCCTCGGCCAAGGGCCTACTCAAAGGGGGAGGGGGAAGGCTTGGACGAACCAACAAGAAGGGAGGGAGGATTTCAAGACTTAGGGATTTTTGTGGATGAAGAAGTCTTCAAAGGGGGGGGGGGGGGTATTTATAGGGAAACCAATGGCCATGATCAAGCCAAGTGGGGGGCAAGTGGAGGGCCAAGATTTGCCCAAGTGCCCCCTATCCCTACTCCACAATTCCCTCACAAACATTGATCCATGATTTAGGCACAAAACAATGCACAAAACAAGGCACAAAACTAGGAACCAATCGGCCAAGAATCCGCCAACCTTGAGGGTGACAAGTGTCGCCCTCTCGTTGGTCCAAAATATTTCGTCTCTCGGAAAAATCCGCAAAAATTATAAATGACATAGCCGTATTTTTCCCCTCGCAAGCTTTGTAAAACGTTTCGTCGAAAAACGATTCTTTTCGGTAGTTGTGAACAAAATTTTTCGGTCCTAGCCTAACTTAAGGCTCAAACTTTCGTACGTACGTCCTTACGTACATACTCTGGAAATACGGGGTATAACAATAACTATCAAGGTTGAAGTACTTTGGAGCATTTTGCTACTTGTCGATAATCGTCGCGAGGTATGTGAACCTTTTCCTTCCTTTGGCATGATTCTATGTATGGAATATACCGGTGGTATCATTTCATGTTTCCTTCTACCCTTAGAAGTTAAGAGGTAGTTGTGTGATTTACTCTATGTAGAACTTTTCCTATCTTTTGAGCATGACTAGTTGCACGTATGTAGTACGGTAGACGTACCGCACCTTGATGTCCTTTACTAGTTTTATAAATAGCCAAGTCGGGTGAGTTAGGAGATTAACTCACTTCTTTGAAAGTATTAAGGATGTCTAATGTTTTATTAAAGTTAAGGGACTTGAAGAGTTTTAAAGTATGTGATACTTGTTCCGTTTTAAACGTATAAGTCCCTTGGATAGGAAATTATATTTTGGCTAAGGTATAAAGTAAATATAACGACTTTATGGGAAGTTGGTTATATTTGCTTTATGGAAAGATAAATGACTTGATTTCATAAGGTTAAGAGACTTTATTTTTCAGGTTAGGAGACTTGATTCTTAAAGGAAGAAATGAATTGATTTACTTGATTTACAAGTATAGAATACTCGATTTGGAAAGACTTGATTTCTAAAGTTAAGAATCTTGTTTTCTTGAAAGTTAAGAGACTAATTGTATTTTTAATGGTTAAGAGAATTGATTTGAAAGTATTTAATACTTAGTTTTAAAAAGTATAAGCCTCTTGGTTATAAAAGGAATGAGTTTGTCTAAAACCATAAAGGGTTATAACGGCTTTATGGGAAGTTGGTTATAACGGCTTTATGAAAGGTTAAGAGAATGGTTTTCTCTATTAAGGTAAGCAAAGAAATAACTTGATTTAAGGAAGGGCAATTTGATTTAAAGGTATCATTTGCTTAAAGTTTTTAAGAATGAAGTCACTTGATTTAGAAGCCGGTAAATGTATTTCTAAAAAGGTATCGTGACTTGTTTTGAAGGTAGATATGACTTGATACTACGGTCGATAGTATCTTGGAAGTTTTATTTGAAAAAGAGTCTTTCTAAAGGAGTAGAGGTGCGTAGTACTTGGGGTTAAATTCCCGGATTTTTATGTGAGAAACGGAAGTGCCATGAGTTTATAAAAATGGAAGTCTAAAGGTTTAATGAACTTGCCGGTGTTTGCTTGTGATAGCTTTAAGTGCAAGTATTATATGTTACGATGTCGTGACTCGGTTGGGCGGCTGTCTTGTTATAAGTTTACTTGGATGTACCGGTGATGTGGGATTCCACGTATGCTTCCATTATGATTGATCCGACACGCTTATACGATGTGGGATTAGGGCATGTGACCAGATGCGTTAGATGCCCGACATTTTATCGACGCATCGGCAGCGACGGGATTCCACGGGTATGCTTCCATTGTGATTGATCTTGGCCATGCTTATACGATGAGGATGCCGGCACGCGAGATGCGGTTAGATGCGCGTGTTTTATTACTCCATGGCCATGCTTATACGATGTGGGATTCCGGCATGCGACCATGTTATATTATTACTCCATGGGCTAGCTCACGAAGACCGCACCTACGATGAGGATGCCGAGGCACGTTATGGCCATGCTTATACGATGTGGGATTCCGGCATGCGGCGCGTTATATATATATATATATGTTGTTTGGCGTACGCCGGTGAGGTGGGATGCCACGGGCGCGTCACATGGTTATATGTTACACCTACGGCTGCCGGCAGTGATGTGGGATTCCACGGGCAGGAGATATATATATATATGTTGTGTATGTGTACGCCGACAATGAGGTGGGATGCCACGGGCGCGTCACATGGTTATATTTTACACTTATAGCTGTCGGTAGTGATGGGGGATTCCACGGGCACGCTTTGATATTTGTGTGACTTGATCGCGTCCCAGATTCGGCCGGGTAGTATATGCGTCCCTCCATAAGGGGCCGGATTATGTTATGAAAGATAAGTAAGTTATATGGTAATGAACTTAATGATTTTTCCTAATCATGTACATAAGAATGTGACTATAACTTTTATTGAAAATGGGAAAGGATAATAAGGTACGATTAAGTTCATAAGTGGTAATGACACGGCAAAATCTGGTATGTATTTTTATACTTATCCCTGTCATTCTTTTGTACAGTTATGATCTGTTTACTGTACGTTATTTCTGTTCCATATTCGGTACCTATTGTAATCGACTTTCTTCTGGCCGCTGCTCATGCCCGCAGGTTTTAGGTACCCAGGTTGGTGATCCTTTCTCTTAGGATCTCGGTTCAGTTTTTGGGAAAAAGCTCCATTTGCTCCGGAGGCTTATCTCTTGGTACGGTTTCCCCCTGAGGTTGTAGATTCATGTATATTCAGGGGTATGGCGGGGCCCTGTCCCGCCACAGTTGTTATGTTAAAACTCTTAGAGGTCTGTAGTCACATATTGTGGGTCAGTTTGTAAAAGGAAAGGAGGCAACTGCTTCGTGTATGTATTTACTTAGTTGAAGAGGTAGCCTTATCGGCTAACCTGTTGATTTTATCTTTGTTGATTTATTTGTTTTAGTTTCATGTATGTTCCGCAGATTATCTCTGATGTATACCTGTAAGGATGCCCAGGTAGGGTACCAATCGTGGGCCCGGGGTCGGGTCGTGCAAAAATGGTATCAGAGCAGTTAGTCCTCGGAAAGTGTCTACAGACCGTGTCTAGTAGAGTCTTGATTATCGGTGTGTTGTGCACCACATCTATAATCAGGAGGCTGCAGGACATTTAGTATTGGTTTCCATTCTTCTCTCCTTGAGATCGTGCAGTAGAGTTGTCCTAGTAGGTTGAATCCTCTCTGACCCCTTCTTATGTAACAGTTATGCCTCCACGGAAGGCGACCAGGGCCCAGAAGGGCAAGGCAGCAGCAGGAGCTGCTAGTGGTACGCAGAGGGTTACCAGGACTCGGGCACAGACTATGCCTGAGGTAGTAGGCGGATCGGCGAACTCAGCCACGCCGGCGGTATTAGAGGAGCCGAGAGCGGCAGTAGCTCCAGAGGTTCCGTGCGAGCCTCGATCCAGCCGAAGGCGAGTTTAGAGATTATGGAGAGCGGTCGGGCTATTGACTAGCATAGTGGTAGGCGGCGCCTACGGAGCGAGTAGCTAACCCAGGCCAAGCGGTTTGAGGATTCGGGATTTTCTGGGTTGTAGTCCACCCGAGTTTTATGGTTCGAGATCCGAGGATGATCCTCAAGAGTTCGTTCGGCAGCTACAGCGGACTATGCAGGTGCTTAGGGCCTCGGAGACAGAGTCAGTTGTGTTAGCTTCTTACCGGTTACGCGATATTGCGTTGAACTGGTTTGAGTCTTGGGAGCTGTCGAGAGGTGTGGGTGCTCGTCCGGCAGTTTGGGATGAGTTCACGGAGGCCTTTCTTGATCACTTTTTGCCTCCTGAAATGAGGAGAGCCCGTGTTGATAGGTTCTTGTCATTGAGGCAGAATGGGAGGACCATCAGGGAATACAACCTGGAGTTTGACTCGTTGGCCAGGTATGCGCACACTATTGTGGCTGATATGGCGGACAGAGTTCACCGTTATGTGATGGGGCTAGACCATTATATGATTACTGCATGCACAGGTGGCCCTTCACTGGTATGGATATTGTCAGGATGCATGCTTATGCAGAGGGGATAGAGGACAGAGAGTGAGAGGTCGGCTAGACTCGGGCGGCCCAAGAGGGCGGGAGCGGCATTCGGGGTAACTTTCGAGGCGGGCGGCCTCAATGAACTAGGTCTACATCTCAGCCGGCACAGAGTGCTCCTTCCCGGTCTTCTGGCCGGATGTTTGGTCGCCGGGGATATTCGGGAGCAGGTCAGGGCTACAGGTTCACAGATATCCGAGAATAGTAGTCAGGGGAAGCCACCTTTGCCCCGGTGTGGTCACTGTAGTAGATTCCATTTTGGGGAGTGTCGTACTACTTCGACAACTTGTTATGCTTGCGGCTAGCAGGGCCATTTCGTGAGAGACTGTCCGACCAGAGGTGGCACTGGTGGGATAGCACAGTCTACTGGGTCAGTTGCGGGTTCTTCGCCTTCCATAGCTAGGCAGGATGTTTATGCACCGGCAGGCCGTGACAGAGGTCGTGGTGGAAGTTCCCAGTTTTAGCGGTCCTTTGAACCGCCTATATGATTTCAGGTATGTCTTTGGCCCTTTAGAAACTTGTATGCATGATAGAGTTGTGGTATGTTTAAGTGTCATGAACAGATTATATTGAGACTATGTATATGCTAGAAGGAGTTGGAAGTACGAAAAGATAATCTCTTTTGGGCTTATGATGGACAGATATGCGTGTGCGAGGTATTAGGGCCATGTGTGGCATTGTTGGTATGTCGAGGTTGTGAAAGGAAACTATGTCGCTAATGTTATACCCCGTATTTCCAGTGTATGTATGTAAGGACGTACGTAGAAAAATTTTGAAGCTTAACTAGGCTTGGCCGATTTTCACTTTGTGCACAACACCCGATTAGAGTCGTTTTTCGACGAAACGTTTCCACAACTTTCGTAGGGAAAATTCTGGCTATGTCATTTATATTTTTTGCGGATTTTTCCGAGAGACGAAATATTTTTGGGCCAACGGGAGGGTGACACTTGTCACCCGTTGGAGCGGTTTAGAGGGCGGTCAAGGGTTGGTTGGACTTGGCCGATTGGTCCCTTATTTTGGGCCTTGTTTTGTGGCTTGTTTTGTGCCATGTTTGGTGGAGTAGGGTTAGGGTGCACTTGGCTTGATCTAGGCCTTACACTTGCCTTGCACATGGCTTGATCTTGGCCATTGGTTGGCCTTGGGTTTTGCTATAAATACCCCCCTAGGCTTGAAGACTTCATTCATCCAAAAACTTCCAAGTCTTGAAACCCTCTCCTCCCTTCTTGTTGCTCTAGCCGAGAGCTTCCCCCTCTCCTCTCCCTTTTTCGTGTGGCCTTTGGCCGAGGGGTTCCCCTCCCCCTTTGTGGTGTCTTGCCATGGGGTACCCCCCCTAGCCTAGTTGTTTCGTATAATACACCCCCCCTCTTGGTAGAAATACTCTCCAAGTATTGTTATAATGCCCAAAATACCTTAGCCTTTACCTTGTTGTATTCCAAAAGTTACCTCTATACGTAGAGCCCGGAAATACTACCTTTTGTCTTTTTTGTCTCAAACCGAAACCCTAAGGAAATCTTCATAGTTGGTTGAAGTATTTAAGTAGAAGTTGGTTAGAACTTCTAAGGGTTGTTTGGAGCGCATGAGTAGAGCTAAACCTTGCTCAGGATCGACATTATAACTTGGATACTTATGGGCTTATCGAGGTAAATATCTTGTCCCTCTATTGTAATTGGAAATTACATGATTGTTAGACTATATAGTTGAAGTATACTATATATAGCTGAACGTAGTTATCGGCAATGTCTTTTGACTTAAGCCTGAATAATAAGAAACCTTTTCGAAAGAAGAGTACTGAACTGTAATTACATAGGACTGTATTACAGTAGACTTGTGTAGCTTTGTTGTGTAGTAGAATCGTACACGTCCGGTTAGACGTGCAAACCCCCCCTGGTTGGCTTGGTAGCCGGCCTCGATAAAGGAGGAGATTTACGCTGTTGCGGGGGGGGGGGAGGTGCTGCCGAATTTTCTGTAGAATGTTCTACGATAAGATCTAAATGTTAATAAGCGCCTTGTGGCCTTATAGGTTGAAGTACTACGTGTGGCGCGATCTACTTGGCTTAAGGAGTAGCCGACGTTTGGAAGTACTTGGAGCGTTTTGCTATTAGTCGATACTCGTCGCGAGGTATGTGAACCTCTTCCTATCTCTTCTAGCATGATATGTGTGAACTATGTAGTACGGTAGACGTACATGTGCTAAATGTATTTGATTGGTTTAAAACATAAAGTGATATAACGGCTTTATGGGAAGTTGGTTATAACAGCTTTATGTAGGAAGAAAATACTTGTGGTTTTAAAAGGTAGCGATTTGAACTATAAGCGGCTTGTTATGTGATAATAAAGAACTTGAAGTATTTCAAAAGATTTTTGAATCATTTTGAAAGCGTAATACTTGGTTTTTGAAAACTTAAGAGTTATACTAACTTTATGGGAAGTTAGGTATAACGGCTTAAGAATGTTTCTTGATTTGAAATCGAATGTGTATCGACAAACCACCGTAATAATAAAAGGAAATGTTTTGAATAATTAAGCATTATTAAAACCAGAGAAACTTCCATCCGCATAGAAGCTAAGATGAGACAAAATGATATTTCCTAGATCATGGCTGCTGTAATAAGATTGTTATAAACAAGAATATCCTACTCACATATAAGGCTTATCTTTCTCAGATTGTTTAAAGGAGAATTATATTCTTAAAAGTATAAGACTATGAACTACGAAACCTTTTAAAATAAGAAGCGGAACATTTGAAATTAGGCAAACTTGGACGTTTGGATAATAATGTTGTTACTTGATTTTACAAAGATAAGTGTTTTGATTTACTTCAAAAGATAATCACTCTATTTTCATATACTACGGGTATTGTGTGACTTTTGTGAAAGTAACGTATCTTTTGAAAAGTTAATGTATGAAGTACTTTGGGGATAGAAACCCGAACATGTTGACATATAGTAGAAAGTACCTTGTGTGTATAACTTGATTGTGTTGGTTTGTGATAGCCTTGTAATACTTTCTTGTTGATTGATAAGTAAATGTGCTAGGATGCTACGTGTGTTAGTATCTTGTGATGTTAGTGTAAAGGGGTTTTCCCCTCGACTGCGCTTAAAGTTGTTTGACTATCAGCCGTTATGTTGGTATTATACCACTCACCTTGACTTTTCCGGAGGTTAAGCTGCCCTCCGATGCGGGGTAGACTCAGGCGGGTCTAGTGACCTATGATTCGAGAATACCTCATGCGGGTCCCAGGGGCCTATGCGGAGCTACGAGAGTTCCAGGTTAGTTTGCGTCCTTTATGGGCATGCGGTCTATGTGGCCATGCGGACTGCGAAGTCCAGGCGGATGCCGGGGAGTAGCTACCCTCGATGCGGGGAATACCTCATGCGGGCCATTGGAGTGGCCTATGCGGAGCTGCGGGGAGTTCCAGGGCTAAGACGCGCACATTAGATACTGCGGGCGAGTGGCCAGCTTTGATCATGTGACGGTCTAGACAGATTTCATGATACAGTTTATGACCTTGTTGGTACGGTGGGTTTTAGTAGTCGGCTATGCCTTCATACTTACCCCGTACGGTTTTATTATGACACAGGTGGGACCTGGTGTTCATGTGTATCTCATGGTGCTTTTATATATCATGATCGCTGGCGGTGAGAAGGTATTCGCGGGCATGATTGATGTTGTGGGCGTGAGACCCGTGTTTATATTTGAGTGATGACTTTGAGGCGTGAGTCACGACTTGATATGATCGCTTATTTATTGTGAATCGTAGTTTGGTTATCATACATGTCTCCGCTTTATATAGACTACTATGATTTCATTTACTGATTTTCGCTTCACATACTGCACTGTTGTCGACCTCCTTCGGCTGCGTTCATGCCGCGTGTAAAGGTACACCGCCGTTGATCCTCGCTCTAGTGGTCGCGATTCAGCGTTTGGGAAGCTCCGTTCCTCCGGAGGCTTATCTAGGTATAGTCCCCTGTTGTTGAAGGTGCTTACATTCGGGGTATGGCGGCCACGTCCGTCGTTGTTGTCATATCATTCGTAGAGGTCTGTAGTACTGTTGTGGGCAGGGTTTGTAAAAAGGATTAAACTGTTCATGTTGAAAGAGTTGTTGTATATATATATACGCCGAAAGGCAACTTTCTTCATATATCTGTGTCTCAATTTATATTGTTTCATATCTTGGTTATTTTATATTCCGCTGATTACTCTGATGTATGACTACTGGGGTGCCCGGGTAAGGCACCAGTCACGGGCCCCGGAACGGGTCGTGACAAAAGTGGTATCAGAGCAGTTAATCCTCAGAAAGTGTCTGGGACCGTATCCAAGAAGTCTTGATTATCGGTGTGTTGTGCACCACACCAATAATCGTGAGGCTATAGGATATTTAGGATTGGTTTCTATTCTTCTCACTCGAGATCGTGCCTTAGAGCGGTGTTGTAAGTTGGACCTCTAACGTATTTCTTTCCTACCGTTATGCCTCCGCGCAGGCAACCCGCCCAGAGGACAAAGCGGTGAGGAGCCGCGAGTAAATCTGAGAGGTTACGAGGCACAGCCCAATCATCACACAGGTGGTGCTTCATTTGGGAGTTCTGCGGCGTCACTAGCCCAATGAGTTTAGCACGGCGGCGATTCTGCTGCGGCCATGATATTTGAACCTTCGCCCACGACCGAGAGAATATTAGATTGCAAAGCGACCACATTAGCTATGGATGTGGCTACCAGAGTATACCGATGTACCGCGAGTCTTGATGACTATCTAAGAGAGGTTGTGCAAGAATAATTCTTGATTAGGCTTGAGCATGGCACGTATGCGGGCTTATGCGCAATGGCCGAGAAGCGTGAGATCGACGGGTTAACGGGCGGCGGGAGAGGCGAGCGCAGAGTCCTTTAGTAACTCTCGAGGCAAGTCGCCTCGCGGCCAGATTAGATATGCACTCCGCAATGCGAGTGGACTTCCACGGATTTCGGGGCGTTCGGGTATGCGAGGTGGTCGGACTCGTGGCTTCCGTTCATACGATGACGTCATTCCGGGAATGTCGTCTTTTTGTGGTGCTCGTTTCTGGCCGACCGCCGTGGTCCGATATCGTGAGAATGTCCTTGTAGGAGGACTTAGCCTTCAGGATCGGTGGGTAGTTCGTCATCTTCCTTAGCTATGCGCCCTACGGGGCAGGTTTGATTAGAACGACTAAGGGAGTGAAGCGAAGAGATATAGATATATCCTTAACCTCAGAGATCGGTATGTGTGATAAGGTGAGTATACCTTAAGTGATATGTTACGATAGCGGTGTGTTAGTTGTGATTAGAAATCATGGTGGGTTAACCGAGTAAGATTTTGGGGATAGAGAAGGTGTGAGCCTTAGAGTTTTATACGTAGAGACCTTAGAGGTAAGGCCCTCTCGAGAAAAGGTGTAGTGTTATGTTTGATCCTTATCGGAGTGCTTAGTGCACGTGAGATATATTGTGTGATAAGTCCCCGAGTAGTGTGGAATGAAAGAGGGTAGTTGAGCTAAGAAGACCGCTAGGTTTTCGTAACATGATTAGTGAGAGTTTTCCTTCGGGGAGCTAGCGTTTTGCGCGTTGCCGGGTCGGGTTGAGGCCACGTTGCGGGTCAACCCGCGGCATGTTTGGTGGTGGGGTCAGTTTGTGGTGGTCCCGCCTTGTGGTAGGGTCACGAGGGTGTTAGGCCCAAGTTTAGTTAACCAGCGTCTGGTCGTGGATGCATTCGACCAGTAGTCGGGCCGAGGAGGTCAGCCGTCTTGTCTTCTAGCAAAGACCGTTTACTCAGCAGTGTTGATTTTATCAGAAAGGTTGTAAGGCTGCACGGGGTGCCTACCTTCACCTTATGACAGACAGTGGAGCCCAGGGTACGGCTGTTTTTGTTTCTGGAAGTTTTACCAAGCAGGGTTAAGAACTCAGGTGAGTCTCAGAATCGCATTCGCCCTCGGGCCAGTGTGTGGATTTCCGGGGTAGTTGTGGGGATTGTTGTCTCCTGTGGAGGGAGAGTTTAAGTTACCATTTCAGTGTTCGGATGTCGCCTTATGAAGCCTGGTAGGGGCGGATGTGTAAGTCGCCGGTCGATTGGTTCGATGTTGGCAAGATTCAGATAGTTGGTTCAGGCTTGTTCCAGCAGACTGTGGATAGGGTAAAGCTTGTCTAGAAGAGGTTCTGGCAGCTCAGAGAAATCGTGCGGATAATCGGCGGCGCTTAGAGAGTTCGGTTGACGGTCGGTCTTCTTGAAAGTACCACCGGGTTGGGTGTGACGAGTTTTGGAAAACAGAGGACTTAGCGAGTTACCTCGGGCCCTTTGAGTTGATGTGAAGAATAGGCGATGTTGCCTATAGGTTAGCATTTGCCGTCCGACTTAGGAGGCAGTACGTCCGGTCTTCGTATTGTTATGATCGGGAAAGTATCGAGATCCATCCAGAGTGTTCCCAGTTAATGATGACCACGTTAGAGATAGTGACCCCGAGTTTTGGAACTGGCGATTTGAAATGTAGTAAGAGTTCGAGTGTACGGACCTCGTGGATCGCATGCGGCGGTACCAATTGTTGGGTCGCCGGAGTGACACTAGAACCTCGCGGCAAAGTGACAAAAGTGGTATCACGACGAGTAAAGGGAGAAGCGAGCATGTATGGCGAACATAGATGTGATCATTTCTTTTGTAAGGAGAAGGTGCGAAGGAAGTATATTTTAGACCCCGGAGAGAGGTGTTTGTGGTAATGTTAGAGGTGTTTCCTCGTGGACTTGGATGGAGGTATTTGCGCGGGTGTTTCTGTGGCCATGTGTGGCAGGATTGTTCTCGTAAGTGTAGTAGTGAAGACTATACTGGCGCGCGTTTGTTTTGAGACTTAGAAGGAACATTCGGGACGAATGTTTCTAAGGAGGGGAGAATGTTATACCCCGTATTTCCAGTGTATGTACGTAAGGACGTACGTAGAAAAATTTTGAAGCTTAAGTAGGCTTGGCCGATTTTCACTTTGTGCACAACACCCGATTAGAGTCGTGTTTAGACGAAACGGTTCCTGACTTTCGTAGGGAAAATTCCGGCTATGTCATTTATATTTTTGCGGATTTTTCCGAGACGAAATATTTTTGGGCCAACGGGAGGGTGACACTTGTCACCCTCATTGGACGGTTTAGAGGGGCGGTCAAGGGTTGGTTGGCCTTGGCCGATTGGTCCCTTATTTTGGGCCTTGTTTTGTGGCTTGTTTTGTGCCATGTTTGGTGGAGTAGGGTTAGGGTGCACTTGGCTTGATCTAGGCCTTACACTTGACTTGCACATGGCTTGATCTTGGCCATTGGTTGGCCTTGGGTTTTGCTATAAATACCCCCCCGCTTTGAAGACGTCCTTCATCCAAAATCTTCCCAGTCTTGAAGCCCTCTCATCCCTTCTTGTTGCTCTCGCCGAGAGCTTCCTCTCCCCCTTTTTCGTGTGGCCTTTGGCCGAGGGGTTCCCCTCCCCCTTTGTGGTGTCTTGCCATGGGGTACCCCCCCCCCCCTAGCCTAGTTGTTTCGTATAATACACCCCCCCTCTTGGTAGAAATACTCTCCAAGTATTGTTATAATGCCCAAAATACCTTAGCCTTTACCTTGTTGTATTCCAAAAGTTACCTCTATACGTAGAGCCCGGAAATACTACCTTTTGTCTTTTTTGTCTCAAACCGAAACCCTAAGGAAATCTTCATAGTTGGTTGAAGTATTTAAGTAGAAGTTGGTTAGAACTTCTAAGGGTTGTTTGGAGCGCACGGAGTAGGAGCTAAACCTTGCTCAGGATCGACATTATAACTTGGATACTTATGGGCTTATCGAGGTAAATATCTTGTCCCTCTATTGTAATTGGAAATTACATGATTGTTAGACTATATAGTTGAAGTATACTATATATAGTACTGAACGTAGTTATCGGCAATGTCTTTTGACTTAAGCCTGAATAATAAGAAACCTTTTCGAAAGAAGAGTACTGAACTGTAATTACATAGGACTGTATTACAGTAGACTTGTGTAGCTTTGCTGTGTAGTAGAATCGTACACGTCCGGTTAGACGTGCAAACCCCCCCCCCTGGTTGGCTTGGTAGCCGGCCTCGATAAAGGAGGAGATTTACGCTGTTGCGGGGGGGGGGGGAGGTGCTGCCGAATTTTCTGTAGAATGTTCTACGATAAGATCTAAATGTTAATAAGCGCCTTGTGGCCTTATAGGTTGAAGTACTACGTGTGGCGCGATCTACTTGGCTTAAGGAGTAGCCGACGTTTGGAAGTACTTGGAGCGTTTTGCTATTAGTCGATACTCGTCGCGAGGTATGTGAACCTCTTCCTATCTCTTCTAGCATGATATGTGTGAACTATGTAGTACGGTGAGCGTCATGTGCTAAATGTATTTGATTGGTTTAAAACATAAAGTGATATAACGGCTTTATGGGAAGTTGGTTATAACAGCTTTATGTAGGAAGAAAATACTTGTGGTTTTTAAAAGGTAACTGATTTGAACTATAACTGGCTTGTTATGTGATAATAAAGAACTTGAAGTATTTCAAAAGATTTTTGAATCATTTTGAAAGAAGCGTAATACTTTTGTTTTTGAAAAATTAAGAGTTATACTATCTTTATGGGAATTTAGGTATAAAGGCTTAAGAATGTTTTCTTGATTTGAAATCGAATGTGTATCGACAAACCACCAGTCGTTAATAAAGGAAATGTTTTGAATAATTAAGCATTATTAAAACGGAGAAACTTCCATCTGCATAGAAGCTAAGATGAGACAAAATGATATTTCCTAGATCATGGCTGCTGTAATAAGATTGTTATAAACAAGAATATCCTACTCACATATAAGGCTTATCTTTCTCAGATTGTTTAAAGGAGAATTATATTCTTAAAAGTATAAGACTATGAACTACGAAACCTTTTAAAATAAGAAGCGGAACATTTGAAATTAGGCAAACTTGGGCGTTTGGATAATAATGTTGTTACTTGATTTTACAAAGATAAGTGTTTTGATTTACTTCAAAGATAATCACTCTATTTTCATATACTACGGGTATTGTGTGTGACTTTTGTGAAAGTAACGTATCTTTTGAAAAGTTAATGTATGAAGTACTTTGGGGATAGAAACCCGAACATGTTGACATATAGTAGAAAGTACCTTGTGTGTATAACTTGATTGTGTTGGTTTGTGATAGCCTTGTAATACTTTCTTGTTGATTGATAAGTAAATGTGCTAGGATGCTACGTGTGTTAGTATCTTGTGATGTTAGTGTAAAGGGGTTTTCCCCTCGACTGCGCTTAAAGTTGTTTGACTATCAGCCGTTATGTTGGTATTATACCACTCACCTTGACTTTTCCGGAGGTTAAGCGCCTCCACGCGGGGTAGACTCAGCGGGTCTAGTGACCTATGATTCGAGAATACCTCATGCGGGTCCCGAGGGCCTATGCGAGCTACGAGAGTTCGAGTTAGTTTGCGTCCTTTATGGGCATGCGTGCATGTGGCCATGCGGACTGCGAAGTCCAGGCGGATGCCGGGGAGTAGCTACCCTCGATGCGGGGAATACCTCATGCGGGCCATTGGAGTGGCCTATGCGGAGCTGCGGGGAGTTCCAGGGCTAAGACGCGCACATTAGATACTGCGGGCGAGTGGCCAGCTTTGATCATGTGACGGTCTAGACAGATTTCATGATACAGTTTATGACCTTGTTGGTACGGTGGGTTTTAGTAGTCGGCTATGCCTTCATACTTACCGTGACGGTTTTATTATGACACAGTGGGACACGGTGTTCATGTGTATCTCTGGTGCTTTTATATATCATAGGCTGGCGGTGAGGAAGGTATTCCGGGCATGATTGATGTTGTGGGCGTGAGACCCATGTTTATATTTGAGTGATGACTTTGAGGCGTGAGTCACGACTTGATATATTTGCTTATTTATTGTGAATCGTAGTTTGGTTATCATACATGTCTCCCGCTTTATATAGACTACTATGATTTCATTTCTGATTTTCGATTCCATACTGCAAACTGTCAGATCGACCTTCGGGGCTGCGTCATGCCGCGGTAAAGGTACACGATCGTTGATCCTCGCTCCTGTGGTCCGATTCGGCGTTTGGGAAGCTCCGTTCCTCGGAGGCTTATCTTGGTATAGTCCTGTTGTTGTAGGTGCTTACATTCGAGGTATGGCGGCCCCTGTCCCGTCGTTGTTGTCATATCATTCGTAGAGGTCTGTAGTACTGTTGTGGGCAGGGTTTGTAAAAAGGATTAAATTGTTCATGTTGAAAGAGTTGTTGTATATATATATATGCCGAAAGGCAACTTTCTTCAGATATCTGTGTCTCAATTTATACTGTTTCATATCTTGGTTATTTTATATTCCGCTGATTACTCTGATGTATGACTACTAGGGTGCCCGGGTAAGGCACCAGTCACGGGCCCCGGAACGGGTCGTGACAGCTAATTATAAGTTTGACTCCGAAAGAACATTCGGGGACGAATGTTTCTAAGGGGGGAAGAATGTTACACCCCGTATTTACAGGACATGTTTTAAGAACGTGCGTAAGAACTCACGAGTGTTAAGATTTGAGACTTGTAAAAATTTATCGGAATTATGGAATTTGTCGGAAAACGTAATATTGTGACGAATGGGAGGGCAACATGTGTCACCCCCCTTATTGGATGTCTTGGACGAAATTACATGGGCACAAGGGTCATTTGACCCTTGTTAGGAAGACAAGTCTTGCAAGTAGTAAAGCTTGACATAATTGACTTGGTCAATGGGTCCACAAGCTTGATATTTAAGAGAACCTCATCCTAGCCACCCAATTGTGCACATCTTAACCCCCCATGTCCCTATATAATACTACTAGTAGTGAGACAAGTTCCACACTTAGCCAAAATTTCAATAAAATTGGATGAACATGAGACATAGCTCTCGGGTTCAAGCTTTTTGAAAAGCCAAAATTTTTGTTTCTTGTTCTTTAAGCTCCACACTTTAAACCAAGGTTCTTGAGTGTATTGTAAGCATATCTCAATAGAAAAATCTCGGAAAAAGATAGTTTTCGGGTTAGTCGCAAAGCGAAAACCTAGTTGCTTTTCTAGGTTTTGGATGGGAAGTTGAAGGAAAGTTGTTGGTATGGTTCTAAGGGTCTCAAGTAGCGGATTGAAGTGTCTTGAAGAGGCTCTAAGTTGCTAGGGAGCAAATTCGGATTTGGAGTTGGATTGAGATTCGTTGAGGTATAATCTTGTCTCTTAAAAGTGTTACAAGACTATTTATATTGTTGTTAGCTTTACAGAAGTGTATGTGTTGAATTTTATAAGTATTATGGATTGATGGTAGCTTAAATCCGAAATGTTATATTAGCCACTTGAGGTTGGATTACTAATTGGTCATTTATTAGAAATCGTCGCATGTTACTTACTTGAAGATTATAGTAGTTATAATCGATTGCGACTTGATATCATGTTATGCTAACAATTTGGATTGAAATGGAAATTGGATAAGAATTGGTGTTATGGTACTCAAATGTGGCCGAATTGGACATATAGTTTGTATTAGTTTGATATCTATTGTGGGGCGGAATTTTACACGTCTAGTAGGCGTGTAATCCCCTATTGTTAATTTCATTGATTGGGCCTTAAATGTGGCGTGTTTGGTTATTGCATTCGGCCTTGAAAAAGGTGGCAAAGTAAGTAAAAACAAAGGAGGTGCTATCCGATTTTCCGTAGAATTTAGTGACTTAGCACTTGGAATATTCTACGTTTGAAGTAAGAGGTTAATGGACGTATTGTGACCATTATAGGTTGAAGTACTAAATATAGCGTATCCTACTTGAATGATGGAATAACTATCAAGGTTGAAGTACTTTGGAGCATTTTGCTACTTGTCGATAATCGTCGCGAGGCATGTGAACCTTTTCCTTCCTTTGGCATGATTCTATGTATGGAATATACCGGTGGTATCATTTCATGTTTCCTTCTACCCTTAGAAGTTAAGAGGTAGTTGTGTGATTTACTCTATGTAGAACTTTTCCTATCTTTTGAGCATGACTAGTTGCACGTATGTAGTACGGTAGACGTACCGCACCTTGATGTCCTTTACTAGTTTTATAAATAGCCAAGTCGGGTGAGTTAGGAGATTAACTCACTTCTTTGAAAGTATTAAGGATGTCTAATGTTTTATTAAAGTTAAGGGACTTGAAGAGTTTTAAAGTATGTGATACTTGTTCCGTTTTAAACGTATAAGTCCCTTGGATAGGAAATTATATTTTGGCTAAGGTATAAAGTGAATATAACGACTTTATGGGAAGTTGGTTATATTTGCTTTATGGAAAGATAAATGACTTGATTTCATAAGGTTAAGAGACTTTATTTTTCAGGTTAGGAGACTTGATTCTTAAAGGAAGAAATGAATTGATTTACTTGATTTACAAGTATAGAATACTCGATTTGGAAAGACTTGATTTCTAAAGTTAAGAAACTTGTTTTCTTGAAAGTTAAGAGACTAATTGTATTTTTAAAGGTTAAGAGAATTGATTTGAAAGTATTTAATACTTGGTTTTAAAAAGTATAAGCCTCTTGGTTATAAAAGGAATGAGTTTGTCTAAAACCATAAAGGGTTATAACGGCTTTATGGGAAGTTGGTTATAGCGGCTTTATGGAAGGTTAAGAGAATGGTTTTCTCTATTAAGGTAAGCAAAGAAATAACTTGATTTAAGGAAGGGCAATTTGATTTAAAGGTATCACTTGCTTAAAGTTTTTAAGAATGAAGTCACTTGATTTAGAAGCCGGTAAATGTATTTCTAAAAAGGTATCGTGACTTGTTTTGAAGGTAGATATGACTTGATACTACGGTCGTTAGTATCTTGGAAGTTTTATTTGAAAAAGAGTCTTTCTAAAGGAGTAGAGGTGCGTAGTACTTGGGGTTAAATTCCCGGATTTTTATGTGAGAAACGGAAGTGCCATGAGTTTATAAAAATGGAAGTCTAAAGGTTTAATGAACTTGCCGGTGTTTGCTTGTGATAGCTTTAAGTGCAAGTATTATATGTTACGTTGTCGTGACTCTCAGTTGGAGGGCCGGCTGTCTTGTTATAAGTTTACTTGGACGTACCGACAGTGATGTGGGATTCCACGGGTATGCTTCCATTATGATTGATCCTTGGACATGCTTATACGATGTGGGATTAGGGCGTGACCGAGATGCGGGTTAGATGCGGACATTTTATTGACGCACCGGCGTGACGGGGATTCCAGGTATGCTTCCATTGTGATTGATCTTGCCATGCTTATACGATGAGGATGCCGGGCATGCAGCCAGATGCGGTTAGATGCGCGTGTTTATTACTCCATGGCCATGCTTATACGATGTGGGATTCCGGGGCATGCGACCATGTTATATTATTACTCCATGGGCTAGCTCCCCATGAAGACCTGCACCTACGATGAGGGATGCCGAGGGCACGTTATGGCCATGCTTATACGATGTGGGATTCCGGGGCATGCGGCCGCGTTATATATATATATATATATATATGTTGTGTATGTGTACGCCGACAGTGAGGTGGGATGCCACGGGCGCGTCACATGGTTATATGTTACACCTACGGCTGCCGGCAGTGATGTGGGATTCCACGGGCAGGAGATATATATATATATGTGTTGTGTATGTGTACGCCGACAGTGAGGTGGGATGCCACGGGCGCGTCACATGGTTATATTTTACACTTATAGGCATCGGCGTGATGGGGGGATTCCACGGGCACGCTTTGATATTTGTGTGACTTGATCGCGTCCCAGATTGGGCCGGGTAGTATATGCGTCCCTCCATAAGGGGCCGGATTATGTTATGAAAGATAAGTAAGTTATATGGTAATGAACTTAATGATTTTTCCTAATCATGTACATAAGAATATGACTATAACTTTTATTGAAAATGGGAAAGGATAATAAGGTACGATTAAGTTCATAAGTGGTAATGACACGGCAGGATCTGGTATGTATTTTTATACTTGTCCCTGTCATTCTTTTGTACAGTTATGATCTGTTTACTGTAAGTTATTTCTGTTCCATATTAAATTTTTGTTATCGACCCTTCTGGGCTGCGTTCATGCCCGCAGGTTTTAGGTACCCAGGTTGGTGATCCTTGCTCTTAGGATCTCGGTTCAGTTTTTGGGAAAAAGCTCCATTTGCTCCGGAGGCTTATCTCTTGGTACGGTTTCCCCCTGAGGTTGTAGATTCATGTATATTCAGGGGTATGGCGGGGCCCTGTCCCGCCACAGTTGTTATGTTAAAACTCTTAGAGGTCTGTAGTCACATATTGTGGGTCAGTTTGTAAAAGGAAAGGAGGCAATTGCTTCGTGTATGTATTTACTTAGTCGAAGAGGTAGCCTTATCGGCTAACCTGTTGATTTTATCTTTGTTGATTTATTTGTTTTAGTTTCATGTATGTTCCGCTGATTATCTCTGATGTATACCTGTAAGGGTGCCCAGGTAGGGCACCAGTCGCGGGCCCGAGGTCGGGTCGTGACAGCCTTCAACTCTGATGGCAGATCCAACTCATTGGCAACCTTGCCTACTCGACGGACGATCTGGTAGGGCCCAATGTACCTTGGGCTGAGTTTTCCCTTCTTTCCGAATCTCATCACACCCTTCATGGGTGATACCTTCAAGAAGACCCAATCGCGTCACCGAAACTCCAAATGCCGACGCCGATTATCCGCGTAAGACTTGCCGACTCAGTCGCTAACAGTCTCTCCTGGATAAGCTTCACCTTATCCACAGCCTGCTGAACCAAGTCTGGGCCAACTAACTGCACCTCGCCCACGTCGAACCAACCAATCGGCGACCTGCATTTCCGCCCATACAATGCCTCGTATGGCGCCATCTGTATACTGGAATGGTAGTTGTTGTTATAAGCAAACTCCACAAGAGGCAAATGATCCTCCCAGCTACCCCTGAAATCAATCACGCAAGCTCGCAAAGATATCCTCGTTGTGCGGATAGTACGCTCTGCTGCCGTCACACCGAGGATGAAACGCTGTACTGAGACTCACATGTATCCCTAATCCCTTCTGGAAAGACCTCGGAAGTTAGCCAGAAGCGGGCTCTCTATCCGATATAATCGACACCAGGGACTCGTGCGCCTCATAATCTCTCGATGTACAATCCGCATAGTCCTCACCAAGCGTCATCGGCCCGGAAGGAAATGGGCTGATTTCGTCAGCCTGTCAACAATAACCCAAATGGAGTCGTACTTCCTCTGAGTACGAGGTAACCCTGTAACAAAGTCCATGTTGATCACCTCCCACTTCCA
Organism: Przewalskia tangutica; assembly: GCA_029844215.1. Classification (NCBI taxonomy): domain Eukaryota; kingdom Viridiplantae; phylum Streptophyta; class Magnoliopsida; order Solanales; family Solanaceae; genus Przewalskia; species Przewalskia tangutica. The sequence goes on from CM056718.1 coordinate 53,749,904, forward strand.
AGTCGGAGTCTCAATAGCTCGCGATAGCCCACTAGGCCTCGGTGCTCGACTGACGACTGGGCAATTAGGACATTTGTGCAACAAAGCACGCCACGTCCTCTTGAGCCATCCCACCAATACATACATCTGAGGTCATGGTACATCTTGGTCGACCCCAGATGAATAGAATAACGAGCACTGTGTGCCTCTCCCAGAATCTGATGACGAAGTCCTGTCACATCGGGAACTCACAATCGGCCCTCAAATCTTAGCACCCCATCAGGCGCTACCTCGAATAGATTCTTCTCCTCCCGAAGAGCTGCATCTCGATACCGTACCAACACTGGGTCCTCAAACTGTCGCCTCTTCACCTCATCAACGATGGAAGACTCGGCAACCTCACGAACCCGTACCCCACTATCATCGGTATCGATCAATCGAACCCCAAGGCTCGCTAGCTGATGGATCTGACGGACCATGTCCTGTCTCTCTGGTTGTACCTCTGACAGGCTCCCCATCGATCTACGACTCAAGGCATCAGCAACTACGTTGGCTTTCCCCGGATGGTATAGAATATCAACATCATAATCTTTCAGCAACTCTAACCACCGCCTCTGTCGCAAGTTCAGCTCCCTCTGCCTGAAGATATACTGGAGGCTCTTGTGGTCTGTATAAATATCCACATGAACCCCATACAAATAATGTCTCCAAATCTTCAAGGCATGAATAACTGCGGCCAACTCTAAGTCGTGGGTAGGGTAATTCCTCTCATGCTTTCGTAACTGCCGGGAAGCATAGGCTATAACCTTGCCATGCTGCATCAAAACACACCCTAGCCTGATACCCGAGGCATCACAATAAATCACGTACCCGTCTAACCCCTCAGGAAGAGTAAGAACTGGAGCCGTAGTCAACCTTTCCTTCAGTAACTGGAAGCCCTTCTCGCAAGCCTCTGTCCACTGGAACTTAGCTGCCTTCTGAGTCAGCCTAGTCAACGGTGCTGAAATCGAAGCAAACTGCTCCACAAACCTACGATAATAACCTGCCAGCCCTAAGAAACTGCGCACCTCGGTCGGAGTAGTAGGTCTCGGCCAAGACTTGACTGCCTCAATCTTTGCCGTATCCACCTGAACACCATCAGCCCCAATAATGTGCCCCAGGAATGCCACTGAGGCCAACCAAAACTCACACTTGGAGAACTTGGCGAATAACTGCCGGCTCCGGAGGACCCCAAGTACCGTCCTCAAGTGATCTGCATGCTCCTGCTCTGTACGCGAATAAACCAGGATGTCATCAATGAATACTATCACAAATGTATCCAAAAATGGCTTGAACACCCGGTTCATCAAATCCATAAATACCGCTGGAGCATTGGTCAAACCGAAAGACATAACCCTGAACTCATAGTGCCCATACCGGGTCCTGAATGCAGTCTTTAGGATATCTGCCTCTCGCACTCGCAAATGATGATAACTAGACCGCAGGTCTATCTTGGAGAAACACCTCGCACCCTGCAACTGGTCAAACAAATCATCAATCCTGGGGAGGGGGTACCTATTCTTGATGGTTACCTTATTCATTGCTGTAATCAACACACATCGCAGATGTACCATCCTTATTCTTCACAAACAAAACCGCGCTCCCGGGGAGAAACACTAGGCCCGATAAAGCCTTTTCCGGCAAATCTTTGGATGGTCCTTGACTCCTCAACTCGGCGGGTGCCATCACGTATGGAATAGAAATAGGTCGAGTGTGCGCAGCGTATCAATAAAAACTCAATCTCCTTCTCGGGAGGATGCGGAAGATCGTGCAGGAACACATGCGAAACTCCTAACCACTGCATCGATCAAGAATCGGCACCTCAAAGATCTGTATCAAATACGAACCGGATGATAGATGTACCTTTCTCGCACCATCTTCCTAGCCTTGAGGTAAGAAATAAATCTACCCACGGCGTATTGTGTTGCCCTTCCACTCGATAACTGGCTCGCCAGGAAACTGGAACCGAACCAACCTATCTCTACAGTCAATGTTGGCATAACAACAAGCCAACCAGTCCATACCCATAATGACATCAAAATATGTCATCTCCAACTCTATCAAATCTGCAAGGGTCTGACGACTGTAAATAAACACCGGACAACCTCTATACACCCGCTCAGCTAACACCAAATCACCCACTGGCGTAGCTACCTCAAAAGGCTCTATCGAGATCGGCTCTATCCCGATTCTACCAGCAATAAGAGGGGACACATAGGACAAGGTAGAACCTGGATCTATCAAAGCATATACGTCACAACATGAAATCAATAATGTACCTGTGACGACGTCAGGGGAAGCCTCCTGATCCTGGCGGCTGGCTAAGGAATAAATGCGGTTCTGTGGACCGCTAGAACTGGAACCACCACCACGACCTCTGCCGCGGCCTGCCGGTCCGTGAACACCCTGCCCTCCGGGGCGCATAACCACAGAAGAAGAGGAAGACCCAGCAACTGATCCTGTCGGCTGCACCATACCACCCATGCTGCCTCTGGTCGGACAGTCTCTCTTCAAATGGCCCAGCTGGCCACAAGAGTAACAAGCTCCCGAAGGAACACGACACTCGCCTGGGTGAGATCTACCGCATCGAGCACACCGAGATGTGGGTGGTCTCGATCGGTGACGGTCTCTGCCTCGCCTCGAAACCCCGGCTCGACCGCTCTGAATGAACAGTTGATCGGACCTCGGCCCGAAATCGAGAAGGAGCACTCTGTGCTGGCTGAAATGTGGACCTAGTCTGCTGCGAGGTCGCCCGCAAAGCGCCACGAGACCAGCTGCCCCGGCCTCTTGGGCTGGCGTCGGCGATCCTCCTCTCTGCCCTCTATCCCTGCGCGTGAGCTGCGTCTGGCAATATCCATACCGGGCTGAAGAGCCACACCCAAGCATGCAGTAATCATATGACGGTCTAGCCCCATCACATAACGATGAACTCTGTCCGCCATGTCAGCTACAATGGTGTGCGCATGCTTGGCCAAAGAGTCAAACTCCAGGCTGTACTATTTGATAGTCCTCCCATTCTGCCTCAAGGTCAAGAACCTATCTACGCGGGCTCTCCTCACCTCAGGAGGCAAAAAGTGATCCATGAAGGCCTCTGTGAACTCTTCCCAAACAGCCGGAAGAGCATCCTCACCTCTCGACAGCTCCCATGACTCAAACCAGTTCAACGAAATATCGCGTAACTGGTAAGAGGCTAGCATAACAGACTCTGTCTCTGAGGCCCTAAGCACCTGCATAGTCCGCTGTAACTGCCGAATGAACTCATGCGGATCCTCCCAGACCTCGAACCATAAAACTCGGGTGGATGACAACCTGAGAAAATCCGAATCCATAAGCTATCGGCTCACAGGGTTAGCTACCGCATCGCTTGCCGCCTGCTACTTATGGTCAATAACCGGATCGCTCCAAGTAGTCTCTATGCTCGGCTCACGGCTGCGGGCCGAGGCTGCATGGAACATTCGAGCTACTGCCGCTCTCGGCTCTAATACCTTGGCGTGGCTGAACTCGCCGACCCGCCTGCAACCTCAGGCATAGTCTGTGCCTGGGTCCTAGTAACTCTCTGCGAACCGCTAGCGCCCCGCCGCTCTTGCCCTTCTACGGGCCACGGTGGAGTCTTTCGTGGAGGCATAAGCGTTACATAAGAATAGGTCGAGAGGATTCAACCTAATAAGGCGACATTTCTTGCACGATCTCGAGAGAGAAGAATGGAAACCAATCCTAAATGTCCTGCAGCCTCTTGATTATAGATGTGGTGCACAACACACCGATAATCAAGACTCTACTAGACACGGTCTGTAGACACTTTCCGAAGACTAACTGCCCTGATACCACTTTTGTCACGACCCGACCCCGGGGCCGCGACTGGTGCCCTACCTAGGCACCCTGTTAAGGTAAACAACAGAGAATAGCAGCGAAACATACACAACATATAAACATGTTTAGACAATGAACAACACAGGCTAGCCGATAAGGCCGCCTTCCATAAAATATACATAATCAACAGTAAAACAGTATAACTCTGTTCTTACGGCCCAACCACAAATGTGACTACAGACCTCTAGGAATAACAACTGTGGCGGGACAGGGCCCCGCCATACCTCTGAATGTATATAAAATTTACAACATCAGGGAAAAACTGTACCAAAAGACAAGCCTCCGGAGAAAATGGAGCTTCTGACACCTGATTTGTGATCCTAAGAATGAGGATCCACCACCTGCTTACCCCTACCTGTGGCATGAACGTAGCCCCCTAGGAAGGGGGTCAGTACACAATATGTACTAAGTATGTAAAACTGGAAAATACTGTAATTACATCATATGTTTAAAACAAAGTCGGAGACATGTGTGATAATCAAATTACTGTACATTGTGCCTTACTAATAATGAGAGTAAATAAGAGTATACTTACAACATAAAAATAGGAAGCTCACGATCAAAGAAGGACCACCCGCCCGCAGTATCATTAAGCAATCCTACTCCTGGGACTATTTCACCCGCATGGTCGTGAACCGCATGAGGTATTCCTCAGATAGTTGATCCGCCGCATAGTCGTGTAGACGCGTGAGGTATTCTCGCATAGGTGATCCACCCCGCATGGGACTATTTCACCCGCATAAGCCCTTACGGACTCGCATGAGGTATTCCTCGCATCGTGGGTAGCAAATCTACGGAATATGCAAATGCCACAAACCCGGGGAATGACCCCGTAATGAATAATATACCACTAGCACAAACCGGCTATCATACATAACATAAGCACTACCGACTTATCATACAATATATAAGCAATTTAAGAAATCCCCTAACTTCTTATTAGTCTTGTTCATATACACTCTCATTTTAGTTTACTTAAGGCACTAACATGTCTTTTATAAAAATCCGGGAATTTAACCCAAAGTACTACATACTTCCATTCTTTTTAAAAATGACTCTTTTTCATATAAAACTTCCAAGATACTAATAACCGTAGTATCAAGTCACAATTACTTTTCAAGACAAGTCACAATACCTTTAGAAATAAAATTAGGCTTCTAAATCAAGTGACTTCTTTTCTTTTAAAACCTTAGGCAATTGATGCCTTAAAATCAAATTGCCTTTCATTAAATCAAGTAATTTATCCTTATTTATCTTTCCATAAAGCTAATATAACCAACTTCCCATAAAGTCGTTATATTAACTTTATACCTTAGCCAATTACAATTTCCTATCCAAGGGACTTATACGTTTAAAACGAAACAAGTATCAAATACTATAAAACTCTTCAAGTCCCTTAACTTTAAAAACTTAAGACATCCTTAATACTTTTAAAGAAGTGAGTTAATCTCCTAACTCACCCAACTTGGCTATTCTTAAAAACAAGTAAAGGATATCGAGGTCTTGTACGTCTACCGTACTATATACGTGCAACTATTCATGCTCAAAAGATAGGAAAGTTCTACATACCTCTTCGGGTCAATCCACTTGATAAGTACAATATCCCGCCCGTAGTATGTCAACCTATAATGTCCACAATACGTCTATTAACGTCTTACTTCAAACGTAGAATATTATAAGTGCAAAGTCACTAAATTCTACGGAAAATCGGACAGCACCTCCTTTATTTCTACATACTTTGCCACTTTTTTCAAGGCCGAATTCAATAACCAAACACGCCACATTTAAGACCCAACAATGCAATTAACAATAGGGGATTACACGCCTACTAGACGTGTAAAATTCCGCCCCACAAATGATATCAAACTAATACAAACTACTAGGCCAATTCGGCAACTTGAGATACAATAACACCAATTCTTATCCAATTTCCTTTCCAATCCAAGTTGTTAGCATAACATGATATCAAGTCGCAATCGATTATAACTACTATAATCTTCAAGTAAGTAACATGCGACGATTCTAAATAACGACCAAATTGTAATCCAACTTCAAATGGCTTATATGACATTTCGGATTTTAGGCTACAACAACCCATAACACTTATAAAACTTCAACACATATAATTCATGCTAGCAAACATGTAAGACTAACAACAATATATAATCTTGTAACACTTTAAGAGACAAGATTATTACCTCAACGAGTCTTAGTCCAACTTCAAATCCGAAGTCGCTCCCTAGCAACTTAGAGCCTCTTCTTGACACTTCAATCCACCACTTTAGACCCTTAGAATAACACAAACAAGTTTCCTTTAATCTTCCAATCAAAACCTAGAAAGACAACTAGGTTTTCACCTTGCGACCAATACGAAAACTATCTTTTTCCGGGATTTTTCTATTGAGATACCCTTGCAATACCCTCATGAAGCTTGGTTTAAAGTGTGGATCTTAATGGACAAAAAACAAATTTTTTTCTTTTCTATGGATAGTGAACCCGATAGCAACCCTTTAGAGTTCTTCAAATTCTTGAAATTTTTTCTAAGTGTAGAAGTTAGTCTTGCTACTAGTACTACTATATAGTTCAATGGAGGGTCAAGATGTGCACAAATGTGTGGTTTGGATGAACTTCTTTTAAATATCAAGACTTGTGGTCCCATTGACTAAGTCAACATTGTCAAGCTCTTCAACTTGCAAGACTTTGTCTTCCTAACAATGGTCAAATGACCCTTTTGTCCATGCCTATTTTCGTCCAAGACAACATAAGGGGGGGTGACACGTGTCGCCCTCCCATTCGTCACAATATTACGTTTTCCGACAATTCCATAATTCCGATAAATTTTTACAAGTCTCTAATCTTAACATTTGGGATTCTCACGTACGTTCTTAAAACATGTCCTATAAATACGGGGTGTAACAAGTGAGGTCCATGTGACAGAGGGATTATCGTATGAGGAGAGTCCCATATCGATACTCGATCGCCAGGTCAGACAACTGCTGACCAAGGATGTGGCTTCCGTCAAAGTCTTGTGGCGGAATGATAATAGGGAGGAGATGACTTGGGAAGCATAGAAGGACATTTTGAGGAAGTATCCCCACTTATTCTCTACACCTTTAGGTAATTCATCTCCCTTACTTGTCAAGTTTTAATTGAAGTATTTTGCTTAAGTGCTATTATGTGGTCAGATGTGACATATTTTGGTATCTAGGGGTTGGAAAATGAGACTATGTCGCTATCTATAAGATTGACTCTGAAAGAACATTCGGGGATGAATGTTTCTAAGGGGAAAGAATGTTACACCCCGTACTTCCAGGACATGTTTATAAGAACGTACGTAAGAACTAAAAAATGTTAAGATTTGAGACTAGTAAAAATTTATCGGAATTATGGAAATGTCGGAAAACGAAATATTGCGACAAATGGGAGGGTGACACGTGTCACCCCCTTGGTTGGTATTGGTCGAATTAGACCATGGGTAGAAAGGTCATTTGACCAAAGTAATGATGAACAAGTCTTGCAAGCTAGAGCTTGATTTATTTGACTAAGTCAAAGAGTACTTGATCTTTTAAGTGAAATGCATCCAAGCCACACATTTGTTCTAATCTAGACCCTCCATGTTGTTATATAATCACACTAAGTAGCAAGACAAGACTTTTTACACTTAGAAAAATTTGAAAGCTTTGAAGACCTCATTGTGAGCTCTCGGGTTTGATGTCCATCCAACAAGAAAATATTTTGTTTGTGGTTCAATAATCCCAATACTTTAAACCAGGGTTCCTAAGGGTATTGTAAGGGTATCTCAATAGAAAGATCCCGGAAAAGTGTCGTTTTTGCATTAGTCGCAAGGTGAAAACCTAAGTCGCTTTCATAAGTTTGGATTGGAAATTGAAGGAAAGTTGTTTGTGAACTTCTAAGGGCTTCAAGTGGCGGATTGGAGTTTCAAGGAGAGGAGCTAAGTTGCTAAGGATTGACTTCAGATCTTGAAGTTGGATTAAGGCTTGTCAAGGTAACAATCTTGTTCTCTTGGTGTTATAAGATTACATATTATTGTAGTTATACTTTTTAACTAGCATGAGATATATGTATTGGAGATTTATAAGTGTTATGGATATTGGAAGCCTAAATCCGAAATGACCTTGTTAGCAATTTGAAATTGAAATACAATTTGGTCGATAATTAGAATCGTCGCATGTTATCTAATTGAAGATTGTAGTTGTTATAATCGATTGCGGCTATATAACATGTTAGACAAAACAAATTGGATTGAAAAAGAATTGGAAAAGACTTTGTGTTGTTGTACCTCAATTGACGAGAATGACATTGTCTTTTGGACTAGTTTGATATCAATTGTGGGGCAGAATTTTACACGTCTTGTTAGGCGTGTAATCCCCTTTTGTTAGATACATTGTTGAGCCTTAAATGTGGCATGTTTGGTTATTGAATTCAGGTCTTGAAAAAGGTGGAAAAGTACGTAGAAACAAAGGAAGTGTTGTCCGATTTTCCGTAGAATTTGGTGACTTTACACTTAGAATATTCTACGTTTGAAGCTAGAAGTTAATAGACGTATTATGGTCATTATAGGTTGACATACTACGTACGGCATATTGGACTTAGCAAGTGGATTGAACCGAAGAGGTATGTGGAACTTTTCTTATCTCTTGAGCATGAGTAGTTATAAATGTATAGTACGGTAGACGTACGAGCTTTAAATGAATTCAGTTTCATTTGGTATCCTTGACTTGTTTTAAGAATGTCCAAGTTGGTTGAGTTAGAGAATTAACTCACTTGTTTTTAAAATGATAAGAATGCCTTAGTGTCTAAATCATAAAGTTAGTATAACGACTTTATGGGAAGTTGGTTATAATAACTTTATGGAAAGTTAAAAGAATGGTTTACTCTAGTGATGTAAATAAAGATAAATGACTTGAAATGAAGAAAGACAAATTGATTTGAAGACATCAATTGCTTAAAGTTTTAAAGTAAAAAGTCACTTGATTTAGAAGCCTATAAATGTATATTCTAAAAGGTATTGTGACTTGTCTTGAAAAGTAGAAATGACTTGATACTACGGTTATTAGTATCTTGGAGTTTTATATGAAAAAGAGTCATTATAAAAGAATAGAAGTACGTAGTACTTTGGGTTAAATTCCCGGATCTTTCATGATACGATAGTGCCTTAAGTTAAAAGAAATGAGAGTGTATGCTAATTAAGTCAAATGAGAAGTTAAGAGGTTTCTTAACTTATTTATGTTATTTATAGTAGCCGGTTGTGCTTGTGATATATTGTTCATTAAGGGGTCATTCCCCGGGCTTGTGGCATTTGCATATTCCGTGGATTTGCTACCCACGATGCGAGGAATACCTCATGCGAGTCCGTAGGGCTCATGCGGGTGAAATAGTCCTATGCGGGGCGGATCAGTCCTATGCGAGGAAATTACCTTATGAGGGTCCATACGACCTATGCGGGTGAAATAGTCACAGGAGTAGGATCGCGTGATAATACTACGGGCGGATGGTCCTAGGTTAATCACAGGCTTTCTATTTTTTTTTTAAAAACCGGAAATGTATATTTTGTTACTCTCATTGTTAGTAAGGCACAGTATACTGTTAATTTGATTATCATACATGTCTCCAGCTTTATTTTAGACTTATGATGTAAATTGCAGTATTTTCCAGTTTTACATACTTGGTACATATTGTGTCTTGACCCGCTCCTCGGGGGTTGCGTTAAATGCTGCGGTAGGTAGCGATTGGTGGATCCTCATTCTTAGGATCACGATCGAGCTCTATTTCTTGGAGGCTTGTCTTTTAGTACAGTTTCACGATGTTGTAGATTTATGTACATTCGGGGTATGGCGAGCCTGTCCCATCACAATTGTTATTCTTAGAGGTCTGTAGTCATATCTTGTGGATTGGGTTGTAAGAACACAGATGTAATTGTTTTATTTTTGGGTTATGTATATTTCACGGAAGGTGGCCTTATTGGCTAGCTTGTTGATATTTTTACTGTCTAAAGTATTTTATGAGTTTATGTATGTTCCGCTGCTATTCTCTGATGTATACCTGTAAGGGGTGCCCAGGTAGGGTGTCACGACCCGACCGGGGCGCGGCGGTGCCTAAAGGGCACGCCGTTGATTATACATCGAGAGAATAGCGGAACATACATAACATAAACTTGTAGATAGTAAACATCACTGGCCGGCAAAGGCGACCTTCCATAGAATATACTTAACCAGCGATAAAGCGATACAATTTGTTCTTACGGCCCAAACCTGGCGTGACTCTGCACCTCTAGAATAACAAGCGTGGCGAGACGGGGCCGCCATACCTGAATGTACATAATACCTATAGCGTCGTGGAAAACTGCACTAACAAAACAAGCCTCGGAGGAATGGAGCCGACACTGAACGATGATCCTAAGAATGAGGATCCACCACCGCTTACCGCCTGCGGCATGAACGCAGCCAGGAAGAGTCGTCTGCACATATGTACTAAGTATGCGAAACTGGAAAATACTGAAAATACCTCGTAAGTCTAAAATAACTGGATACATGTATGATAATCAATTACAGTACATTGTGCCTTACCAATAATGAGAATATCAAACACATACTTTACTGCATGAAAATAGGAGGCTCATGATCAAAGCAAGTCACGCGCGATATCATTAAGCAATCCTACTCCTGGGACTGTTTCACCCGCATGGGTCGTGTGGACCTGCATGAGGTCATCCGCCTCACATGGGACTATTTCACCCGCATGGGACTATTTCACCCGCATGAGGTATTCCTCGCATCATGGGTAGCAAATCCATGGAATATGAAAATGCCGCATCCCCGGGGAATGACCCCGTAATGAATAATATATCCCTAGCACAAACCGGCTATCATAAATAATATAATATAAGCAAGTTAAGAAATCCCCTAACTTCTTATTAGTCTTGTTCATGTACATTCTCATTTTTGTTTACGTAAGGCACTAACATGTCTTTATGAAATCCAGAAATTTAACCCAAAGTACCACGTACTTCTCTTCTTTTAAAACCTTAGGCAATTGATGCCTTAAAATCAATTTGCCTTTCATTAATTCAAGTCATTTATCCGTACTTATTTTACTTAGAGTAAATCTTTCCTTGTTAATCTTCCATAAAGCTAATATAACCAACTTCCCATAAAGTCGTTATATTAACCTTATACATTAGTCAAATACACTTCTCTAAATTCAAGGGACTTATACCTTTAAAACGGAACAAGTATCACATACTTAAAACACGTCAAGTCCCTTAACTTTGAAAACTTAGGACATCCTTAATACTTTTAAAGAAGTGAGTAAATCCCCTAACTCCACCGACTTGGACACTTTAAAAACGAGTAAAGGATACCAAGGTCTTGTACGTCTACCGTACTATATAGGTAAAACTATGCATGCTCAAGAGATAGGAAAGTTCCACATACCTCTTCGGTCAATCCACTTGCTAAGTCCAATATACCGCACGTATTATGTCAACCTATAATGACCATAACACGTCTATTAGCTTCTAGAACATTCTAATCGCAAAGTTCCTTAATCTACGGAAAATTGGACATCACTTCCTTTGTTTCTACATACTTTTCCACCTTTTCAAGGTACGAATTCAACATCCAAACGCCACTTTTAAGGCCCAACAATCCAATCAATTCAAAGGGGATTACACGTCTGTCACGACCCGAACCTGGGCCCGTGACTGGTGCCTTACCCCGGGCACCCTAGTGATACAACATCAGAGTAATCAGCGGAACATAAAACAAGACATGAAAATATTATGAAGTAAGAAGCGATGTCGGAGAAAACTTGCCTTACGGCATATATATATAAATCAATTTTAAAACCGAACAGTTACATCCCATTACAACTCTGCCCACAACAGTACTACAGACCTCTAAGAATGATACGACAACAATGGCGGGACAGGGCCCCGTCATACCCCTGAATGTAAATACCTACAACGGCGGGGACTATACGCTGATAAGCCTCGGAGAAAGCGGAGCTTCCCATCTGTTGCGTGACCGAGAACTAGGATCAATGGCGGTGTACCTCAACTGCGGCATGAACGCGGCCCGAAGGAGGTCGATCAACAGTACCAAGTATGTGGCGAAAATCCGTAAATGAAATCATAGTAGTCTATATAAAGCAGGAGACATGTATGATAACCAAAACTACAGTTCACAATAAATAAGCAGTCATGTCAAGTCAGGGACTCACGCCCTCAAAGTCATCATAAAACCGTACGGGGTAAGTACGAGGGCATAGTCGACTACTAAAACCCACAGTACAACAAGGTTGTAAACTGTATCATGAGATCTATCTAGACCGTCACATGATCAAAGCTGGCCACTCGCCCGCAGTATCTAATGTGCGCGTCTAGCCCTGGAACTTCCCATAGCTCGCGTGGGCCACTCGATGGCCCGCATGAGGTATTCCCGCATCGAGGTAGCTACTCCCCGGCGTCTGGACTCGCCGTCCGCGTAGCCTGAACCGCGTGACCACAAGGGCCGCAAACTAACTGGAACTCTCGTAGCTCGCGATAGGCCATCTGGACTGCGTAAGGTATTCTCGAATCATAGGTCACTAGACCCGCTGAGTCTACCCGCGTCGGAGGCGACAACCGGAATCATGAGTGATATAATATCAACATGATAGCTTATCGTTAAACAACCTAAGCACAACAAGGGAAAACCCCTTTACACAAACATCACAAGATACTAACTCACGTAGAATCCTAACACGTTTACTTATCAAATCAACAAGAAAGTATTACAAGGCTATCACAAACCAGCACAATCAAGTTATACACACAAGGTACATTCTAATATATGATTAACAAGATCGGGGTTTTATCCCCAAAGTACTTCATATATTAACTCTTTAAAAGATACGTTACTTTCACAAAAACCACACAATACTCGTAGTATATGAAAATTGAGTGATTATCTTTTGAAGTAAATCAAAACACTTACCTTTGTAAAATCAAGTAACAACATTATTTTCCAAACGTCCAAGTTTGCCTAATTTCAAAAGTTCACGTTTCTTATTTTAGAAAGGTTTCGTAGTTCATAGTCTTATTCATTTAAGAATATAATTCTCTTTTAAACCATCTGAGAAACATAAGCCTTATATGTGAGCAGGATATTCTTGTTTATAACAATCTTATTACAATGACCATGATCTAGGAAATATCATTTTGTCTCATCTTAGCTTACATGCGGATGGAAGTTTCTCTGGTTTTAATAATAATTAATCTGTCAAAACATTTCCTTTTTAACGCACTGCGGTGGTTTGTCGATACACATTACGATTTCGAAACCGATAAAACATTCTTAAGCCGTTATACCTAACTTCCCATAAAGCTAGTATAACTCTTAAGTTTTCAAAACCAAGTATTACTCTCCTTTCAAAATGATTCAAAATCTTTTGAAATACTTCAAGTTCTTTATTATCCCATAACTTGACGGTTATAGTTCAAATCGATTTACCTTTTAAAAACCATAAGTATCTTCTTACATACATAAAGTCGTTATAACCAACTTCCCATAAAGCGTTATAACACTTTATGTTTTAGACCAATCAAATACATTTAACACGTATGCGTCTACCGTACTACATAGTTACACACATATCATGCTAGAAGAGATAGGAAGAGGTTCACATACCTCGCGACGATTATCGACTAATAGCAAAAGCGCTCCAAGTACCTCAAACCGGCTACTCCTTAAGCCTAGTAGATCGCGCCACGCATAGTACTTCCACCTATAAGGCCACAAGACGCTTATTAACATTTAGGTCTCTTCGTAGAACATCCTACAGAAAATTCGGCACCTCCCCCTCCCCACTCACATGACGTAAAACTCTCCTCTATCGGGGCCGGCTACCAAGCCAACCTGTGGGGTTATCGTCTAATCGGACGTGCACCATTCTATCTCACGAAAAGCTACACAAGTCTCATGTCTGATCCCATGTAATTACTGATTCGGACTCTTCTTTCGAAAAGGTTTCTTATTATTCGAGCTTAAGTCGCGAGACATTGCGTAAGTATTATTCGAGCTTAAGTCCAAAGACATTGCCGATAACAACGTTGATTCTATATATAGTATACTTCAACTATATAGTCTAACAATCATGTAATTTCCAATTACAATAGAGGACAAGATATTTACCTCGATAAGCCCATAATTATCCAAGTAATAAAGTCGATCTGGGCAGCGTTTAGCTCGACTCCGTGCGCTCCAACCCTCTCCAAACTACCCAGAAGTTCTAACCAACCTACATACTACTCCAACTAACCATGGAGATTTTCCTTAGGGTTTCGGTTTGGTGACTGACGGGAAGTATAATAGTATAACTGGGTTTTTCGTATAGGTATAACCTTAGAATACTACAAGGTATACGGCTAAGGTAATTTGGGCATTATAACAATACTTTTGAGAGTATCACTATACCACAAAAAAAGGGGGGTATTATACGAAAACAACTAGGCTAGGGGGGGTGTGTACCCCTCGGCCAACCCCACTAGGGGGGGGGAAAAACTCTCGGCCAAGGGGGGCGAAGGGGTGCTCTCGGCCAAAGGCACTACACTAAGGGGGGAGGAAGAAGCTTTCAAGACTTAGAGATTTTTGGATGAAGAAGTTCATCAAAGGGGAGGGGTATTTATAGGTCAAGTAAAGGCCAACCAATGGCCCAGATTTAGCCAAGTGCTAGGCAAGTGTAAGGCCAAGATTAGGGCAAGTGTACCTAGCCAACTTGCACACAAAATATCCTACCTACTACTTGACAAAAATGTCAAGAAAATCGTCGAGGGCGCCCCAAATCCGCCAATGAGAGGGTTCCAAGTGGCGCCCTCTTGTTGGTCCACCACGTCGCGTCTCTCGGAAAAATCCGCAAAAATTATAAATGACATCGCCGTAATTTACCCGACGCGTGTTGTGTAAACGTTTTCGTCGAAACACGACTCTAACCGGGTGTTGTGCACAAAAAAAATTCGGCCAAGCCAACTTTAAAGTTCAAATTTTTCTACGTACGTCCTTACGTACATACTCTGAAAATACGGGGTATAACAACGCCTAAACTTGGACGTGTAAAATTCTGCCCCACAATGTATAACAACTAATTTAATAAGTTTAAGGTAGTATCTTGGCTATAACATGTTCACATGCTATCCTTATTCAATTCTTTCAAATCCAAATCATATTTCTTACATGCAATATATCTAAGAGCAATATTGATAACTACAAATCCTTTCTTCTTCACATGCAACATAATTTACTAGCAAAAAGGGAAAGGATTGTTACCTTAAAGTTTACCCAAAATAGTCCAACAATTTCACTTGTCTTCTTTCCACAATCACCTCTACAAAAACTCCTACAAGCTTGCCAACAAGTTTCCTTCTTGCCACCTTTTCAAATTTTTCTCTAAGCTTTGTTTCCTCCTTGAATTTCTAGAGAGAAGGGAGAGCTTTTAATTTTAGAGAGAAGGAAGAGCTTTGAAGAATGACCAAGTCTTCAAGACTTGGTCAATAAATAGGACATGCAAAAAAAATCAGATGGGGGGGGGGGGGACACTTGTCACCCTCCAATGGCCTTTTTAAAAGAAAATATCTGATTTTCCCCAATTTTCGCGAAAAACTCCGCCTCGGCGCTGAAACCTCTGCCAACTATCAGAACTTTCGGCGCCGCGGCGCTGCAGCTTCAGCAAACCCTCAGAATATCTGGCGCCGCGGCCCTGCAACCGGCGTCGCGACCTGCGTCGGCGTCGCGGCTGTGGCCTGACCAATTCATTCACGCCAACAACGGCGAACTTGTACCTTCCATAACTTCCTACTCCGATGTCTTATCGACGAACGGTTGGTTGCGTTGGAAACTAGACTCAACGAACTACGTACTAGGCCTTTGAAACACCTAGGAACCCTCAATGTAACTGGACACAAACTGCCTCAAAGTTGACTAAAACCTGTCCGAAACATTCTGTCAACCCATCTTTCAAAAATTTAAATCTTAACTCCTTTAAATGCGTCCCCATAAGCAGGACCCGAACTACGGGGTGTAACATTCTCCCCCCCTTAGAAACATTCGTCCCGAATGTTCCTTCTAGGCTTACTCAAATCACAATATCGACATAGACCCTCTTACCTATTCTTCTGCAAATAAGGACGCTCTACATGGCCACGACAATACTTAAGCATATACGCCAAATTAAAACTAATAAGCAGGAAAGTGGGTTACCTGGAGGTGTAGGGAACAAGTGAGGATACTTCTTCATCATGTCCTCCTGTGCTTCCCATGTCATTTCCTCCCTGTTCTCGTTCCGCCATAAGACCTTGACGGAAGTCACATCCTTTGTCCGTAGTCGCCTAACCTGACGATCGAGTATCGCTATGGGATTCTCCTCATATGATATCCCCTCTGTCACCTAGACATCACAAATCGGGTGCACTCTAGATGGATCTCCAATACACTTCCGCAACATAGACACATGAAAAACCGGATGTACTGCCTCCAGATCGGACGGCAGATCCAACTCATAGGCAACCTTGCCTACCCTACGGACAATCTGATAAGGCCCAATGTACCTTGGGCTAAGTTTCCCCTTCTTCCCATGTCACGACCCGTTCCCGGGCCCGCGACTGGTGCCTTACCCCGGGCACCCTAGTGATACAACATCAGAGAAAATCAGCGGAAATAAAATCAAAGACATGAAACAATAGATTAACATAAGAACATGCTAACCAAAATGGTTACCTTTCTGTATATAAATTAAAAACTTGAACAGTTAAATCTTTTTTACAAACCTTGCCCACAACAGTACTACAGACCTCTAAGAGTTTTTATACAACTATGGCGACGGGGCCCGCCATACCCCTGAATGTACATAAACCTACAATGACAGGGAAATCGTACCCAAAAGACAAGCCTCCGGAGAAACGGTGCTTTTCCAAAAAGCAGAATAGTGATCCTAGGAGCGCGGATCAGCAAGCTACATACCTCAACCTGTGGCATGAAAGCAGCCCCCCGAAGGAGGTCAGTACAACAGGTACCAAGTATGTGAAACTGAAAATACTGTAATGAAATCATAATAGTCTATATAAAGCAGGAGACATGTATGACAATAAAAATGCATTTCACAAAGCCTGGCTAACAACAAGAGTAATGTACATCAACATTGTCTCTAAAAAGATACCATTTCACAATCTATAAACAATCGTGTCAAGTCAGGGACGCATGCCCTCAAAGTCATTACTCAAATATAAACCCGGGTCTCATGCCCAACGATATCAAACGTGTCCGTGGGATTCCTTCCTCACTGCCGACCGTCTATGCTATACCAACACCAAGGAGTACACGTGAGCACCAGGTCCCACCTGTGTCATAAGATCCGTACGGGGCAAGTACGAAGGCCGACTACCAGATACCTCCTGCGTCACTCCGCTGACCGGGGCAAGTACGAAGCCAACTACCAGATACCTACCGTACCAACAATACTGTATACTGTACCACGAAGCTGACCGGGGCAAGTACGAAAGCCACTACCAGATACCACCTGCATCACGTCGCTGACCGGGGCAGGTACGAAAGCTAACTACTAGATACCTCCTGCGTCACAAGACTCCGCCATAATGCCGACCGGGGCAAGTACGAAAGCCTAACTACCAGATACCGCCTGCATCAGCCACGACCGGGGCAGGTACGAAAGCTAACTACTAGATACCACCTGCGTCACTAAAACACATGGAGGGCTAATCCATGGAATAACACTATCAACAGGGAAACGAACCCTCATCATGGCTGCATACCCGTGGACCCTCCATCGAGTCAGTATGCCCAAGATGATCCAGAACAACACGACCGGCCCTCGTAGACGCGGTAACATAAGGATACCACACTTGCACAACAAGGCTATCACAAGCAAACATAGGCAGGTTACTTACACTCAAGGTACTTTCATTTTTATGCCAAAAATTCGGGTTTTAACCCCAAAGTACTACATGCTTTAACTCTTTCAAAAGATCCATCTCTTTCACAAAAGTCACATGATACTAATACTCGTAGTATCCAAAATAGAGTAACTATTATATTAAGGTAAACCAAACAATTTCCATACTTTCTTTTTAAATAAAAATCAAGACAATACCATGCCTTCCTTTTCTATGTCAAATCGTTTCTCGAACTAGTTTAAGTTTCAAACTTCAATTTCTCAAGTCTCTTACTTTTAAACCAAATCCATGACGAGAACGATCAAGTCTCACATCTTTTTTAAAAAAACTGTCAAGTTACCATTTTAAAACCAATAATAAAACCATTTCTTCATTTTCATAAAGTCGTTATAACTAACTTCCCATAAAACTATTATAACATTTTATGTTTTAAACCATCCAAGGACAACTACTCTCATTTCCGAATTCAATATAACTTATTCTTTTAAAGACCAAGTACTCATTACTCACGAATGAGGTTTTACAACTTTTTAACATAATTCAAGTCCTTAACATTTTATAACAAGTCACTTAACTAGAATCAAGTCAAGGACATAAAAGGGAAATCAACTCTTTCAACACACGTGCGTCTACTGCACTATATATATGTATTTCACAAATATCATGCTCAAGAGAATAGGAAGAATCACATACCTCCTCGGCTAAATCCGCTTGCCAAGTCGGATATGTCGTTGCAGATGTCAACCTATAATAGTCAAAACACGCCTATCAACTTCTCGTTTTACGTGGGATTCTTCTAAGTAAGACTTCTCTTAGTCTACGAAAAATTGGGCAGCACTTCCCCCGTTTCTACTCAATTCTCCACTTTTATCAAGGCCCGATAATAGTAACCAACATGCCATAAATAAGGCGCAATAATTCCGAAATTTAAAGAAGGGGATCACACGCCCAAACGGAACGCAATTAACAATCTCTCCTTCATAACAACAATAATTAAAGAAGGGGATAACACGCCCAAACGGAACATGATTAACAATCTCTCCTTCATAACAACAATAATTAAAGAAGGGGATAACACGCCCAAACGGAACGCGATTAACAATCTCTCCTTCATAACAACAATAATTAAAGAAGGGGATAACACGCCCAAATGGAACGCGATTAACAATCTCTCCTTCATAAAAACAATGTAAATACGGTCCAAAGTAAATACAGTCCAAAGTAAATACGGTCCAAAGTAAATATAGTCCTTAAGTTGGGGTCCTTGGCCAACTTTTACAATTTTACTTATCCAATTACTTCATTAGTCCTTCAACTTATATTCCAATCTTTATATAAGTTATAGTTTCTTTGTTGTTAACTTCTTAGTAAGTAATGGATACATTTTTACCATTTTAATGACTAATATGTCAATTCTCCTTTTAACATCTTAACAAAATCCAAATCTTTCCTTATGTCTCATACTTCATAATGTACTTCCAGTATATGTATAATATCCATATATACATAATAATCAACTTCACAAAGAGGTTAAGGTTCATTACCTCAAAATAGCCCAAAAAATGTGACTGTCCAGATTTTTTTAGCCACTGCTTCGTCAGCTGAACTTGTAACGTCGATAACTCTCTACTCCAGTGTCCTATCGATGAGCGGTTTATTGCGTTGGAAACTAGACTCGACGAAATTCATTTTAGGCTTTTGAAACACCCAAAAACTCCTAATATGCTTAGGAGATATTCCCTTCCAAATTTGACTAAAAATCTGCCCAAAACAGTCCCGAAAATCTGCCCACTCTCGGCCAAGGGGGGGTTTTTGAGGCTAGGGGTGTGAAATCTTGTCTAACTCTTGGTTAATAATCTTCCTAATACATTAAGGAAGAACACTTATAAGTTTAAGAATTTTTGGACAACATTTGCCCCAGAAATAAAGGGGTTGGACGAGAGCACTAGGGAGGGAGAGGAAAATATTTTCAAGTCTTGAAATGTTCTAAGTGTGGAAGATTTTCATCAACTAGAGGTGTTTATATAGGACAACCAAAGGTTAGGATTGAAACATGTGTATGGTATAGATTGTTTGTGTAGGTTCCTCTCTCCACTTGTCCCACAAATGCCATGCAAGACTTTGACCATTTGACTAGCCCACTAACTCTAAAAAAAACGTCCAACTAGGCCATGCAATGCCATGCAAGACTTTTGGCCACTTGTCTTGCCCACTTGCCTTGAAAAAACGTCCAACATGGCATCTTGGGGTGACACATGTCGCCCTCCTATTGGTCCAAAATATTTATCTCTCGGAAAAATTCCATAATAATAATAAAAACGTAAAATTTCCTTCACAAGGTTCGGAATATTTTCCGTCGGAAAACAATTCTTTCATTCTTACCCTAATTAGGGTTTATACATTCGTACGTACGTCCTTACATACATATTCCGGAACTACGTGGTGTAACATTCTCCCCCCCTTAGAAACATTCGTCCCGAATGTTCCTTCAAGATTCAATTAACTCAGATAACGACATAGTCCCTCATAACTTGAACAATTTGCAAAATGCCACATATGGCCACAATAGAACACTTCTATCTTCTTAACACATCTTCGCCTCTTTTCTTACTCGTCGTATCATCCTCGTATACTCGAACTCTTTCTAGTATACGTACCATACTTCAGTCATCGCTTCGGTTTCCAAAACTTTGGAGTTACTACCTCCCAACTTGGTCATTTTACTAGCCTTTCATTCCTCTAAGGCCATTCCCGACCTTCACGATCCGATTCTGGTCGAACACATCCGCGAACTCGTACGATGGTTACCTAAACTTGGGCTTAACACCCTTGTGACCCTATCATCTGGCGGGACCACCTCAAACTGACCCCACCTCATTCCGGGCTGCGGGTTGACCCGCGATCTTGCCTCAACCCGACCCATTATCGCTCTAAATTCTTGTTCCCGTCCGGGACAATCTTACTTATTCTCGTCATGAAAATTACCACTTTTATCTTGCTCGACCTATGGAATTATCCCACAATACATTTCACGCATACCAAGTACTTCGACAAAGACTAACTGTAAAATCTTTTACTCAAGACGGCCTTACATCTAAGGTCTCAATCATATAATATTCTAAGGCTCACAATTTCCCTGCCCCTAAACTTACCTTTTCAACTAACCATGTTCTCTAAATCACAATTCTACACAGTGCTATCCAAACATAACACTTTAACATAAAATCATCATATCACGCATACAAATTTCTAGAGGGTTAAGGATATACCTGTAACTATTGCTTCACTTTTCCCTTGTCGTTCTAATCATGATCCCGCCCTGCATGGCGCATAGCAAAAGAAGGCGATGACCTAGCCACTGATCCCGAAGGCTGAGTCTCTACATCCGCGCTACCTCTGGTTGGACAATTTCTCGCAAAATGGCCCTGCTGGCCGCATGTATAACAACCTCCCGAACCAGCACGACACTCCCCCTTATGGATTTTACCACAACGGCCACACTGAGGTAAGGGTGGCCTCATCCGGCTAGTACCCCCACTCCCCCGGAAACCTGAAACCTTGGAGCCCTGACCTGCTCCTGAATACCCCACGCCCCAAGCGCGGAGAACTACTCTGAACTGGCGGAGGGGCATAACTAGCCTGCTGCTGAGGTTGCCTGCCTCGAAAGTCACCAAAGGACCCTGTTGTCCTGGCCCTCTTCTGCTGATCTTGGTTATTCCGTCGGCCTCTACGTTCCTCTGTCTGCTGCGCATACGCCTGCATGCGGGCAATGTCTATGCCCGGCTGAAGAGCTACACCCGTGCAACCTTCTGCTAAATAATAATCAAGTCCTGTGACATATCGGTGCACTCTATCCTCCATGTTAGCCACTAAAGCGGGGACGTACTGAGCCAATGAGTCAAACTCTACATTATACTCCCGAACCGTCCACCCGTTCTGCCTCAACATCAAAAATCTATCCGCCCGCGCTCTCCTCATCTGCGAAGGCAAGAAGTGGCTGAGAAATGCCTCTGAGAACTTGTCCCAAACTGCTGGAGGCGCATGCTCCCCCCGGGACAACTCCCATGAATCAAACCAGTCGACTGCAGTATCACGCAGCCGATACAAACCTAAGACCACCGACTCGGTCTCCGAAGCCTTGATCACTCTCATGATCCGCTGTAACTGTCGGATGAACTCCTGCGGATCATCCTCAGGCCTCGACCCATAGAACTCTGGTGGGCTGCAACTCAGGAAGTCCCGTAGTCTCAAACTATCCGATCTGGGGTGAACTACGGGTGCTACTGGAACTGCTGCATCCCGCCTATCCTCGTGTCGTGCCACGATTCTGGCTAATAACTGGGCCATCTCCTTGTAACCCATCTCCTCTGCTCCAGGCTGTGGGGCTGGAGGCTCAGGTACCGTGGTCTCAGCAGCCACTGCTGCGGCTCTAAACCCTGCTGGGGCCGGCGGCGTCGTGGAACTCGCTGTCTGAGGTATTACGTCGGGTAATGACTGGGCCTGTTCCCTGGTAACCCTCGATGTCCTACTAGTAGTTTCCTCTGCTGCTTTGCCCTTCTGGGCCGTGGTTGCCTTGTGTGGAGGCATAGCTGATACAGGAAAATATGTCAGAGGGAGTTCCACCTATAACACGGCTCTTATTGCACCATCTTAGAGTGAAAGAATGGAAACCAATCCTAAATATCCTGTAGCCTCCTGATTATAGATGTGGTGCACAACACACCGATAATCAAGACTCTACTAGACACGGTCTGTAGACACTTTCCGAGGACTAACTGCTCTGATACCACTTTTGTCACGACCCGTTCCCGGGCCCGCGACTGGTGCCTTACCCCGGGCACCCTAGTGATACAACATCAGAGAAAATCAGCGGAAATAAAATCAAAGACATGAAACAATAGATTAACATAAGAACAGGCTAACCAAAACGGTTACCTTTCTGTATATAAATTAAAAACTTGAACAGTTAAATCCTTTTTACAAACCTTGCCCACAACAGTACTACAGACCTCTAAGAGTTTTTATACAACTATGACGGGACAGGGCCCCGCCATACCCCTGAATGTACATAAACCTACAATGACAGGGAAATCGTACCCAAAAGACAAGCCTCCGGAGAAACGGGGCTTTTCCAAAAAGCAGAATAGTGATCCTAGGAGAGCGGATCAGCAAGCTACGTACCTCAACCTGCGGCGTAAAGCGGCCCCGAAGGAGGTCGATAACAGTACCAAGTATGTGGCGAAAATACTGTAATGAAATCATAATAGTCTATATAAAGCAGGAGACAAGTATGACAATCAAAATGTGTTTCACAAAGCCCGGCTAACAACAAGAGTAATGTACATCAACATTGTCTCTAAAAAGATACCATTTCACAATCTATAAACAATCGTGTCAAGTCAGGGACGCATGCCCTCAAAGTCATTACTCAAATATAAACCCGGGTCTCATGCCCAACGATAACAAACGTGTCCGTGGGATTCCTTCCTCACTGCCGACCGTCTATGCTATACCAACACCAAGGAGTACACGTGAGCACGTGTCCCACTGTGTCATAAGATCCGTACGGGGCAAGTACGAAGTCCGACTACCAGATACCTCTGCGTCGCTCCGGCTGGCCGGCAAGTCTGGCTTGACTACGGATACCTACCGTACCAACAATATTGTATACTGTACCACGAAGCTGACCGGGGCAAGTACGAAAGCCACTACCAGATACCACCTGTATCACGTCTCTGACCGGGGCAGGTACGAAAGCTAACTACTAGATACCTCCTGCGTCACAAGACTCCGCCATAATGCCGACCGGGGCAAGTACGAAAGCCTAACTACGGATACCACTGCATCGGCCACGGCAAGGCGGTACGAAATCTAACTACTAGATACCACCTGCGTCACTAAAACACATGGAGGGCTAATCCATGGAATAACACTATCAACAGGGAAACGAACCCTCATCATGGCTGCATACCCATGGACCCTCCATCGAGTCAGTATGCCCAAGATGATCCAGAACACACGACCGACCCTCCATAGAGAGACGCGGTAACATAAGGATACCACACTTGCACAACAAGG
This sequence comes from Przewalskia tangutica, assembly GCA_029844215.1. Taxonomy (NCBI): domain Eukaryota; kingdom Viridiplantae; phylum Streptophyta; class Magnoliopsida; order Solanales; family Solanaceae; genus Przewalskia; species Przewalskia tangutica. The sequence continues at coordinate 53,773,833 of CM056718.1, forward strand.
CTATCACAAGCAAACATAGGCAGGTTACTTACACTCAAGGTACTTTCATTTTTATGCCAAAAATTCGGGTTTTAACCCCAAAGTACTACATGCTTTAACTCTTTCAAAAGATCCATCTCTTTCACAAAAGTCACATGATACTAATACTCGTAGTATCCAAAATAGAGTAACTATTATATTAAGGTAAACCAAACAATTTCCATACTTTCTTTTTAAATAAAAATCAAGACAATACCATGCCTTCCTTTTCTATGTCAAATCGTTTCTCGAACTAGTTTAAGTTTCAAACTTTAATTTCTCAAGTCTCTTACTTTTAAACCAAATCCCATGACGGGGAACGATCAAGTCTCACATCTTTTTTAAAAAAACTGTCAAGTTACCATTTTAAAACCAATAATAAAACCATTTCTTCATTTTCATAAAGTCGTTATAACTAACTTCCCATAAAACTATTATAACATTTTATGTTTTAAACCATCCAAGGACAACTACTCTCATTTCCGAATTCAATATAACTTATTCTTTTAAAGACCAAGTACTCATTACTCACGAATGAGGTTTTACAACTTTTTAACATAATTCAAGTCCTTAACATTTTATAACAAGTCACTTAACTAGAATCAAGTCAAGGACATAAAAGGGAAATCAACTCTTTCAACACACGTGCGTCTACTGCACTATATATATGTATTTCACAAATATCATGCTCAAGAGAATAGGAAGAATCACATACCTCCTCGGCTAAATCCGCTTGCCAAGTCGGATATGTCGCGCGCAGAGTGTCAACCTATAATAGTCAAAACACGCCTATCAACTTCTCGTTTTACGTGGGATTCTTCTAAGTAAGACTTCTCTTAGTCTACGGAAAATTGGCAAGACTTCCCGTTTTACTCAATTCTCCACTTTTATCAAGGCGGATAATGGTTGTTATACCCGTATTTCGAGTATATGCGTAAGGGGCGTGCGAGAAATTGAAGCTTAAAGTGTAAGGGCCGAAATTCACTTTGTACACAACACCCGATTAGAGTCGTTTTCCGACGAAACGTTTCCACAGCTTACGTAGGGAAAATTCCGGCTATGTCATTTATTATTTTTGCGGATTTTTCCGAGAGATGAAATATTTTGGACCAACGGGAGGGTGACACTTGTCACCCTCATTGGACGGCAAAATGGGCTAGTTTGGACGATTTTCTTGCCTTTCCCTTAGTCAAGGGTTAGTGTCACGACCCGATTCCGGGCCCGTGACTGGTGCCTTACCCCGGGCACCCTAGTGATACAACATCAGAGTAATCAGCGGAACATAAAACAATACAAGACATATTATAAAATATGAAACAATAATCTGAGAAAAACTTGCCTTTCGGCATATATATATATAACAACTTTTTCCAACATGAACAGTTTTAATCCTTTTTACAAACCACGCCACAACAAGATTACTATGCACCTCAGAAATGATCGACAACAATGGCGGGACGGGGCCCGCCATACCCCGAATGTAAACACCTACAACAACAGGGACTATACCATCGATAAGCCTCGGAGAAACGGAGCTTTCCCATGTGAATGTGACCCTAAGAGCGAGGATCAATGACTGGTGTACCTTTACCTGCGGCATGAACGCAGCCCCCCGAAGGAGGTCAGTACAACAGGTACCGAGTATGTGAAACTAAAAATACTGTAAATGAAATCATAATAGTCTATAAAGCAGTTGAGATGTATGATAAGCAAAGTACAGTTCACAATAATAGCGATCATGTCAAGTCGTGGACTCACGCCTCAGTCATCACTCAAATATAACAATGGGTCTCACGCCACAACATCAATCATGCGTGGAATACCTTCTCATCGCCGGCGGTTTATGATATAACGACCAAGGAACACACGAACACGGGTCCGCGTGCCATAATAACACGTACAGGGTAAGTACGAAGGCATAGCCGACTACTAACACCCACAGTACCAACAAGGTCATGAACTGTATCATAAGATCTGTCTAGACCGTCACATGATCAAAGCTGACCACTTGCCCGCAGTATCTAATGTGCGCGTCTAGCCCTGGAACTTTCCGCAGCTCCGCATAGGCCAATCAGATCGGCCCGCATGAGGTATAACCCCGCATCGAGGGTAGCTACTCCCCGGCAGCGTCCTGGACTCGCCGTCCGCGTGGCCACAAGGACCGCATGACCACAAGGGCGCGTCTAACACCGGAACTTCCGCGATTCCGCATAGCCCCCTGGACCCGCGTAGGTAGTCTCGAATCATAGGTCCATCGACCGCTGAGTCTACCCCGCGTCGGAGGCGGCTTAACCCGGAATCATCTCGAGATGAGTTATGTATAATACTATCATAACAGCTTATCGTTAAACAACATAAGCACAACAAAGGAAAAACCCCTTTACACAAACATCACAAGATACTAACACACGTAGCATCCTAGCATGTTTACTTATCAAATCAACAAGAAGGTATTACAAGGCTATCACCAACCAACAAAATCAAGTTATACACACCAGGTACTTTCCACTATATGCTAACAAGTTCGGGGTTTTATCCCCAAAGTACTTCATACATTAACTCTTTAAAAGATCGTTACTTTCACAAAAGTCACACAATACGTAGTATATGAAAATATAGTGATTATCTTTTGAAGTAAATCAAAACACTTCTCTTTGTAAAACTCCGAATAACATTATTTTCCAAACGTCCAAGTTTGCCTAATTTCAAATGTTCATGTTTCTTATTTAGAAAGGTTTCGTAGTTCATAGTCTTATTCATTTAAGAATATAATTCTCTTTTAAACTAACTGAGAAACATAAGTCTTATGTGTGAGTAGGATATTCTTGTTTACAACAATCTTATTACAGCAGCCATGATCTAGGAAATATCATTTTGTCTCATCTTAGCTTCATGCGGATGGAAGTTTCTCGGTTTTAATAATAATTAATCTGTCAAAACAATTCCTTTAAATAACGCTGCAGTGGTTTGTCGATACATTCGATTTCCAAAATCAAGAAAACATTCTTAAGACGTTATACCTAACTTTCCATAAAGCTAGTATAACTCTTAAGTTTTCAAAACAAATCAAGTATTACTTCTTCTCTCAAAATGATTCAAAACTCTTTTGAAATACTTCAAGTTCTTTATTAACACATAACAAGCCAGTTATAGTTCAAATCAGTTACCTTTTAAAAACCACATGTATTTTCTTACCAACATAAAGCCGTTATAACCAACTTCCCATAAAGCCGTTATAACGCTTTTATGTTTACACCAATCAAATACATTTAGTACATGTCGTCTACCGTACTACATAGTTCACACATATCATGCTAGAAGAGATAGGAAGAGGTTCACATACCTCGCGACAGTATCGACTAATGGCAAAACGCTCAAGTACTCCCAACCGGCTACTCCTAAAGCCAAGTAGAAACGCGCCACACGTAGTACTTCAACCTATAAGGCCACAAGGCTTATTAACATTAAGATCTTATCGTAGAACATTCTACTGAGAAAATTCGTGACACCTCCCCATGACAGCGTAACTCTCCTCTCTCACTGGGCGGCTACCAAGCCAACCGGGGTTATACATCTAACCCGACGGGTACAATTCTACTCACAAGATTACTACACAAGTCTCATCTGATTCGATTCGATTCTTGAGGCTTAAGTCAAAAGACATTGCCAACTAACCACGTTGATTCTATATATAGTATACTTTAACTATATATTCTAACAACATGTAATTTCCAATTACAATAGAGGACAAGATATTTACCTCGATAAGCCCATAATTATCCAAGTATAAAGTCGATCCGGGCAATCGTTTAGCTCGACTCGGCGCTCCAACCGCTCTAAACCACCCTTAGAAGTTCTAACCAACTTACACAATACTCAACGGACTATGGAGATTTTCCTAGGGTTTCGGTTTTGTGACTGACGGGAAGTATAATAGTATTTCCGGGCTTTTCGTATAGGTATAACCTTAGAATACTACAAGGTATACTAAGGTAATTTGGGCATTATAACAATACTCTGAGAGTATTTCTACACCACAAAGGGGTATCATACGAAAGCAACTAGGCTAGGGGGGGGGGGGTACACTCTCGGCTAGCACCCCTAGAGGGGGGGGGACGAGAACCATAAGGAAGGGAGGGGGAGGATTCTAACACTTAGGAAATATTTAGGATGAAGAAGTTCATCAAATGAGAGGGGTATTTATTGCACAAGCCAAGGCCAACCAATGGCCAAGATCTAGCCAAGTGTATAGCAAGTGTAAGGCCAAGATATGCCCAAGTGCCCCCTAGACCCTACTCCTTAAAACCTCACAAAATATCTACACAAATATCATCCAAGACTTGCTTCATCCAATCGGCCCTAACGCCCTTCAAGTCCACCAACGAGAGGGTGCCAAGTGTTGCCTCTCGTTGGTCCAAAACGTTTCGTCTCTCGGAAAAATCCGCAAAAATACTAAATGACATAGCCGTAATTTACCGCCCATGAGTTAGGTAGAGCGTTTCGTCGAAAACGACTCTAGCAGGTGTTGTGCACAAATGCCATTCGGCGAGCCACTAGGCGGGGTGACACGTGTCACCCTCCTATTGGCCCAAAATAAAACATCTTAGAAAATATCCACAATGGCCAAAATCTCAAAACAAAGTGGGCCCTAAAACCAGTAAATTTCTCAGTGGGCCCACGTGACCATTTCCAAAATAAAATTCCATAATTCTCTAATATTCCAGAAGTCCGAATACCAAACTGGGAATCCATTCCCATTAACGAACCTTTTTCCTTCACAAAACCGGAAACTTTTCCGTGGAAAAATCGCCTCTTTCTTCCTTTCCAATCTTTACGTCGTATTCTCGTGCGTCGCCCTCGCATACATACCACGGAACTACGGGTATAACATTCTTCCTCTTAGAAACATTCGTCCGAATGTTCATTCTAAGTCTCAAAACATACGTGCGCCAAGATAGTCTTCACACTATACTTACGAAACAATCTCGCCATACCGCCGAGAAAATACTGCGCAACATACTTATATCCAAGTCTACGAGGAAACACCTCTAACATCACCACAAATAATACCATCGTTGTCACTTTGCCGCGAGCCTAGCTCCGACCCAACAAATGGTACCGGCTGCACGCGATCATCGATCGCCGTGACACTCGAACCCTTACCACATTTACGATCGCTTTAGTTTCCAAAACTCGGGTTACTATCTCTTTACGTGGGCATCATTAATCGGGAACATTCGGATGGATCTTCGATACTTTCCGAACATAACAATACGAAAGACCGGACGCCCCGCCTCCTAAGTCGGACGGCAAAAGCTAACATATGCAGGCAACTGGCCCATTCTTCATATGAACTCTTAAAGGCCCAAAGTAACTCGGGCTAAGTTCCTTCATTTCCAAAACTCGTCACACTGTCCGGGTGGTACTTTCAAGAAGACCGACCGTCAACTGAACTCTGCGTCGTCACCGATCATCCGCAGACGATTCCTCGAGCCGCGAACTTCTTCTAGACAAGCTTCACTATCCACGATCTTTGGAACAAGATCAACCAACTATCTGAACCACCGCCAACATCGAACCAATCGACCGCAACTTACACTTCCGCCCGCAAGGCTTCATAAGGCGACATCCGAACACCGAAATGGTAGCTCAAACGCTCCTCCACAGAGACAACAATCCTCACAACTACCCCGAAATCCACGCCGGCGAGGCGAACGCGGTCGAGACTCACTGAGTCCTTAACCTGCTGGTAAAACTTCCGAAACAAAAACAGCCGTAACACGGGCTCCACTATGCGCCATAAGGTGAAGGTAGGCACCGTGCAGCCTTACAACCTTTCGATAAATCAACATCGCCGAGTGAACGGTCCCGACCAAGAACACGATGGGCTGCCCCATCGATCGACCACCGTCGAACGCATCCACGAACTCGTCGTTGGTTAACTAAACTTGGGCCTAGCACCTCGTGACCCTACCACAAGGCGGGACCACCACAACCACTTCACCGCCATACATGCCGCGGGTTGACCCGCAACGTGGCCTCAACCGGCCGGCAACGCGCGCAATACTAGCTCCGATCGGAACAATCTCACTAATCACGTTACGAAAACCTAGCGGTCTTCTTAGCTCAACCACCTCTTCATTTCACACTACTTAGGGACCTATCCCCAAACACGGCACGCGTGCACTATGCACTCCTATAAGGTCAAACATAATATACGTCTTTTACTCGAGATGGCTTTACCTCTAAGGTCTCTCTACGTATAAAGCTCTAAGGCTCACACTTTCTATCCTCCAAAATCTTACTGGGTAACCCACCATGATTTCTAATCACAACTAACACACCGCTATCGTAACATAGCACTTAAGGTATACTCACCTTGAAAGTTACCGAAGGACCTTGCCGCTCGCCCTCTTCTCGCCCTTGGTTAACCCGCCGATCTCTACGTTTTTCTGCTTGCATAAGCCCGCACACAGGCCATGCTCAAGCCCAACTGAAGAATTACTCTTGCACAACCCTTTCTTAGGTAGTCATCAAGACTCGTGGTACATCGGTATAATCTCTGGTAGCCAAATCCATGGCTAGTAACAGGGTCGCCTCTTTGCAATCTACATTCTCTGTTCCCGGTCGTGGAACTGAAGGTTCAAATATCATGGCCGCAGTAGGAACTGCCGTCGCCGTGCTAAACTCCGCTGGGGCTAGTAACGTCGCAGAAATCCCCGAATGAAGCACTACCCTAGGTAATGATTGGGCCTGTGCCCTCGCAACCCTCTGTATTCTACTCGCAGCTCCCTCGGCTGCCTTGCCCTCCTGGGCCCGGGTTGCCCTACGCGGAGGCATAACGGTAAGGGAAAGAAATACGTTTAGAGGGTCCAACTTAAAACACAGCTCTAAGGCACGACCTCAGAGTGAGAAGAATAGAAACCAATCCTAAATATCCTATAGCCTCCTGATTATTGGCGTGGTGCACAACACACCGATAATCAAGACTCTACTGGATACGGTCTGTAGACACTTTCCGAGGATTAACTGCTCTGATACCACTTTTGTCACGACCCGATTCCGGGCCCGTGACTGGTGCCTTACCCCGGGCACCCTAGTGATACAACATCAGAGTAATCAGCGGAACATAAAACAATACAAGACATATTATAAAATATGAAACAATAATCTGAGAAAAACTTGCCTTTCGGCATATATATATATAACAACTTTTTCCAACATGAACAGTTTTAATCCTTTTTACAAACCCTGCCCACAACAAGATTCTATGCACTTAGGAAATGATACGACAACAATGGCGGGACAGGGCCCGCCATACCCCGAATGTAAACACCTACAACAGGGGACTATACCATCGATAAGCCTCCGAGAAACGGAGCTTTCCCACGCGAATTGTGACCCTAGAGCGAGGATCAATGGCGGTGTACCTTTACTGCGGCATGAACGCAGCCCAAGGAGGTCGATAACAGTGCGAGTATGTGAAACTAAAAATCGTAAATGAAATCATAATAGTCTATAAAGCGAGACATGTATGATAACCAAACTACGATTCACAATAATAAGCGATCATGTCAAGTCGTGGACTCACGCCTCAAGTCATCACTCAAATATAACAATGGGTCTCACGCCACAACATCAATCATGCCGTGGAATACCTTCCTCATCGCCAGCTTTATGATATAACGACACCAAGGAACACACACGAACACGTGTCCCACTGTGCCATAATAACACGTGCGGGGTAAGACGAAGGCATAGCCGACTACTAACACCTACGCACCAACAAGGTCATGAATCAGATCATAAGATCTGTCTAGACCGCCACATGATCAAAGCGACCACTTGCCCGCAGATCTAATGTGCGCGTCTAGCCCCGAACTTCCCACACTCGCGCATAGGCCAATCAGATCGCCCGCATGAGGTATAACCCCGCATCGAGGGTAGCTACTCCCCGGCAGCGTCCTGGACTCGCCGTCCGCATGGCCACAAGGACCGCATGACCACAAGGGCCGCATCCTAACCTGGAACTTCCGCAGTTCCGCATAGGCCCCCTGGACCCGCATGAGGTAGTCTCGAATCATAGGTCCATCGACCACTTTGAGTCTACCCCGCATCGGGCGACAACCGGAATCATCTCAAGAGATGAGTCTTTGATAATACTATCATAACAGCTTATCGTTAAACAACATAAGCACAACAAAGGAAAAACCCCTTTACACAAACATCACAAGATACTAACACACGTAGCATCCTAGCATGTTTACTTATCAAATAAACAAGAAGGTATTACAAGGCTATCACCAACCAACAAAATCAAGTTATACACACCAGGTACTTTCCACTATATGCTAACAAGTTCGGGGTTTTATCCCCAAAGTACTTCATACATTAACTCTTTAAAAGATACGTTACTTTCACAAAAGTCACACAATACCCGTAGTATATGAAAATATAGTGATTATCTTTTGAAGTAAATCAAAACACTTCTCTTTGTAAAACTCCAGTAACAACATTATTTTCCAAACGTCCAAGTTTGCCTAATTTCAAATGTTCATGTTTCTTATTTAGAAAGGTTTCGTAGTTCATAGTCTTATTCATTTAAGAATATAATTCTCTTTTAAACTAACTGAGAAACATAAGTCTTATGTGTGAGTAGGATATTCTTGTTTACAACAATCTTATTACAGCAGCCATGATCTAGGAAATATCATTTTGTCTCATCTTAGCTTCTATGCAGATGGAAGTTTCTACTGGTTTTAATAATACTTAATCTGTCAAAACATTTCCTTTTATTAACGCTGCAGTGGTTTGTCGATACATTCTGATTTCCAAAATCAGTAAAACATTCTTAAGACGTTATACCTAACTTTCCATAAAGCTAGTATAACTCTTAAGTTTTCAAAACAAATCAAGTATTACTTCTTCTCTCAAAATGATTCAAAACTCTTTTGAAATACTTCAAGTTCTTTATTAACACATAACAAGCCGCTTATAGTTCAAATCGATTACCTTTTAAAAACCACATGTATTTTCTTACCAACATAAAGCCGTTATAACTTCCCATAAAGCCGTTATAACGCTTTATGTTTTACACCAATCAAATACATTTAGTACATGTACGTCACCGCACTACATAGTTCACACATATCATGCTAGAAGAGATAGGAAGAGGTTCACATACCTCGCGACAGTATCGACTAATGGCAAAACGCTCCAAGTACTCCCAACCGCTTCGGCTACTCCTAAAGCCAAGTAGAACGCGCCACGTAGTACTTCACCTATAAGGCCACAGCGCTTATTAACATTAAGATCTTATCGTAGAACATTCTACGAAAATTCAAAGACCTCCCGCAACAGCGTAACTCTCCTCTCTCACGGGCGGCTACAAGCCAACCAGGGGTTATACATCTAACCCGACGGGTACAATTCTACTCCACGATGCTACTACAAGTCTCATCTGAATACGATTCGATTCTTCAGGCTTAAGTCAAAAGACATTGCTAACTAACCACGTTCATTCTATATATAGTATACTTTAACTATATATTCTAACAACATGTAATTTCCAATTACAATAGAGGACAAGATATTTACCTCGATAAGCCCATAATTATCCAAGTATAAAGTCGATCCGGGCAATCGTTTAGCTCAACTCAGGCGCCCAACCCGCTCTAAACCACCTTAGAAGTTCTAACCAACTTACACAATACTCACGGACTATGGAGATTTTCCTAGGGTTTCGGTTTGTGGTGACGGGAAGTATAATAGTATTTCCGGGCTTTAGTATAGGTATAACCTTAGAATACTACAAGGTATACGGCTAAGGTAATTGGGCATTATAACAATACTCAGAGAGTATTTCTACACCACAGGGGTATTATACGAAGCAACTAGGCTAGGGGGTACACTCTCGGCTAGCACCCTAGAGGGGGTGCTCTCGCCACAAGGGGAGGGACGAGAACCATAAGGAAGGGAGGGGAGGATTCTAACACTTAGGAAATATTTAGGATGAAGAAGTTCATCAAAGGAGAGGGTATTTATAGCACAAGCCAAGGCCAACCAATGGCCAAGATCTAGCCAAGTGTATAGCAAGTGTAAGGCCAAGATATGCCCAGTGCCCCTAGACCCTACTCCAAAACCCTCACAAAATATCTACAAATATCATCCAAGACTTGCTCATCCAATCGGCCTAACGCCTCTTCAAGTCCACCAACGAGAGGGTGCCAAGTGTTGCCCTCGTTGGTCCAAAACGTTTCGCCTCTCGGAAAAATCCGCAAAAATACTAAATGACATAGCCGTAATTTACCGCCGCAAGTTAGGTAGAACGTTTCGTCGAAAATCGACTCTAGCCGGGTGTTGTCCACAAATGCCATTAGGCCCACCCACCTAGGCGTCCGTGACACATGTAAACCTGCTATTGGCCCCAAATAAATCATCTTAAGAAATTATACACAATGGCCAAAATCTCGAAAACAAAGTGGGCCCTACAAAGCGTAAATTTCTCCGTGGGCCCACGTGACCATTTCCGAAAATAAAATTCCATAATTCTCTAATATTCCAGGAAGTTCGAATACCAAATCTGGGAATCCAATTCCCATTAACGAACCTTTTTCCTTCACAAAAACCGGAAACTTTTCCGTGGAAAAATCGCCTCTTTCTTCCTTTCCAATCTTTCTGTCGTATTCTCGTACGTACGTCCTCGCATACATACCCTGGAACTACGGGGTATAACAGTTAGGTAGGATATTTTTGTGTAGATGGATAAGGTTGCACATGGCTAAATCTTGGCCTTACACTTGCTATACACTTGTCTTCATCTTGGCCATTGGTTGGCCTTCACTTGACCTATAAATACCCCTCTAAGTTGAAGACTTTCTTCATCCTCACTTGAGCAATCTATCTAAGTCTCAAAATACTCCCTCCCTCTTGTTCTTTCGTCCACCACACCCCCCTCCCCCTTTGAGAAGGCCCTTTGGCCGAGAGCTTCCCCCTCCCCCTTTGTAGTGGTTAGCCGTGGGGTACCCCCCCCCCCTAGCCTAGTTGTTTTCGTATAATACCCCCCCTTTTGTGGTATAGAAATACTCTCCTAGTATTGTTATAATGCCCAAATACCTTGGCCCAAATACCTTGTAGTATTCCCAAGTTACACTTATAAAAGCCCAGAAAATACTATTATACTTCCTCACCACAAAAACGAAACCTAAGTAAATCTTCACCCGTAGTTGAATTTATAAGTAGAAGTTGGTTAGAACTTCTAAGGGTTGGTTGGAGGCGGGTCGAGCGCACGAGTAGAGAGCTAAACCTTGCTCAGGATCGACATTTAAACTCGGATAATTTTGGGCTTATCGAGGTAAACACTCTTGACCTTATTGTAATTGGAAATTACATGTTGTTGGAATATATAGTTGAAGTATACTATATATAGAATTGAACATAGTTGTGCGGCAATGTCTTTTGACTTAAGCTGAATAATACTTACGGCAATGTCTTGCGACTTAAGCTGAATTTAAATAAGAGAATCGTAATTACATAGGGTGTATTCTGATGAACTTGTGTAGTATTCGTGAGTAGAATTGTACACGTCCGGTTAGACGTGCAAACCCCAGTTGTCTTGGTAGCGGCCTCGATAGAGAGGAGATTTCTGTTGTTGCGGGGAGAGTCTGCGAATTTTACGTAGAATATTCTACATTGAGATCTAGGATGTTAATAGGCTCCTTGTGGCCTCTATAGGTTGAAGTACTACGTGTGGTGCAACGTGGCTTAAGGAGTAAGCGGTTTGAAGTACTTGAGCGTTTTGCTATTAGTCGATAATCGTCGCGAGGTATGTGAACCTCTTCCTATCTGTTCTAGCATGATATGTGTATAACTATGTAGTACGGTAGGCATACGTGTGTTTAATGTATTTGATTGGTTTGAAACATAAAGTGTTATAACGACTTTATGGGAAGTTGGTTATAATAGCTTTATGTAGGTAAGAAAATGCTTTGTGGTTTCAAAGGTAATCGATTTGACTTATAACGAATTTGATGTGTAGTAATAAAGAACTTGAAGTGTTTCAAAAGACCTTTTGAAAGAAGAGTAATACTTGGCTTTGAAAACATAAGAGTTGTACTAGCTTTATGGGAAGTTAGGTATAACGTCTTAAGAGTGATAAAAAGAATGGTTTCTTGATTTTTGAAGATAAGAGACTTGACTTAATGGTATTGATATGAATTTTGTTAAAAGTGTGAAACCTCATTCATGAGTAATGAGTACTTGGTTTTAAAAGGAATAATGTTTCTTGATTTGAAATCGGAATGAGTATCGACAAACCATCTGCGGCGTTAATAAAGGAAAATGTATTGAATAATGAAGTATGGTATTAAAACCGGTAGAAACCTCCATCTGCATAGAAGCTAAGATGAGACAAAATGATATTACATTTCCTAGATCATGGTCGCTTAATAAGATTGATTATAAACAAGAATAACCTACTCACATATAAGACATATGTTTCTCAAAACGTTTAAAGGAGAATTATGTTTTAAAGGATTAAAACTATGAACTGAAACCTTTTCTAAAATGAGAAACTTGAGCATTTGAAATTAGGCAAACTTGAACGTTTGGAAAACAAGGTTGTTACTTGATTTTACAAAGGAAAGCATTTTGGTTTACTTAACAATGTTAGTCACTCTATGTTTATACTACTGTATCGGGTGACCTTTGTAAAAGAAATGGATCTTTAAAAGGAATTTAACGACGTAGTACTTTAGGGTTAAAATCCGGACTTTGACATAAAATGAAAGTACCTTGAGTTGTGTATAACACTATGCTTGTTGTTATGAAATTGACCACGTTACGTGTGATAGCCTTGTTGTGCAAGTATTGTGTTCTACTCGACTACGGTTCATGGATGAACCGAATGTATTTCACTCGACTCTGGGTTCATCCGGAATGTATTTCACTCGACTACCGGTTCATCCGGAATGTATTTCACTCGACTACCGGTTCATCCGAATTTATTTCACTCGACCACGGTTCATCCGGAATGTATTTCACTCGACTACCGGGTTCATCCGGAATGTATTCCACTCGACTCTGGTTCACGGGATGAACAGGAATGTATTCCACGTTTCTATAATGGGTCCATAAGATGGGCGAGACATGTTATACGTATCACATGATTTGTACCTAGATCGCTGGCGGTGAGGAAGGAGTTCCACGGGCATGAGGATGACTTTGAGGCGTGAGTCACGACTTGACATGATCGCTTTTATGTTGTGAATCGTAGTTTGGTTATCATACATGTCTCCCGCTTTATATAGACTATTATGATTTCATTTCTGATATTTCTGATTTCACATACTTGGTACTGTTGTCTTGACCTCGCCCGAGGCTGCGTTCATCTGCGCAGTAGAGGTACATCGACCGCCGATCCCCGCTTATAGGATCACATTTCAGCGTGTTGGGAAGCTCCGTTCCTTGGAGGCTTATCTTTGGTATGCTACCGAGTCCAGTAGGTTCTTGTACATTCGGGGTATGGCGGGGCCACTGTCGTCATAGTTGTTGTCACTTCTTAGAAGTGCATGTAATGCTTGTTGTGGCGAGTCCGTAAAAAGGATAATCGTCGGGTATTTATGTATATATCTTGAAGGCAACTATTTTGGTTGCTTTGTTTATTTATCATGTCTCTTAATTCATGTTCATGTTTTTATTTCCGCTGATTTTCTCGATGTTGTATCACTAGGGTGCCGGGGTAAGGCACGATCACGGCCCGGTTCGGTCGTGACAAAGTGGTATCGAGCGATTAGTCCTCGGAAAGTGTCTGCGCAGTGTCTAGTAGAGTCTTGATTATCGGTGTGTTGTGCACCAGATCTATAATCAGGATGCTGCAGGACATTTAGGATTGGTTTCATTCCTTCTCATTATTAGATCGTTCCTTAGAGATGTGTGATAAATTGGACCCCTCTGACGTATTCCTTTCCTTTACCAGTTATGCCTCCGCGTAAGGCAACCTTGATCCCAGATGGGCAAGGCGTCGAGGCTGTTAGTGAGATACTGAGGATGCGAGCGCGAGCCGGTCGAAGACGAGCAGTGCTCCGGCGGGTTTCGCGACGCCGCCAACACCAGCGAGTTTAGAGCCGCAGGCGATGGCTGGCGAGACTACGATACTGAGCCTCCATCCCGGCTGGAGCGAGATGAGATGGTACAAGGAGATGGCGATTCGGCGGTCGTGGCGAATATGAGATAGGTGGACGCAGCAGTTCAGCCCAGTAGCACCGTAGTTCACCCCGGCGAGCGATTTGAGACTACGGGATTTTCGAGATGTAACCCGCCGAGTTTTATGGGTCGAGGCTCGAGGATCATCCGCAGGAGTTCATCCGGCGATTCTGGATCATGAGTGATCAAGGCTTGGAGACCGAGTCGGTGGTCTTAGGTTCGCATCACCGCGTGCGTGATCTGCGATCGTAGTTTGATTCGTGGAGCTGTCGGGAGAGCACGCGCTTCAGCAGGTTGGAACGAGTTCTCAGGGACGTTTCTTGCACATTTCTTACCTCCACAGATGATGAGGGCTCGGGCCGACAGGTTTTTGACGTTAAAGCAGGACGGGCGGACGGTTAGAGAGTATAATGTGGAGTTCGACTCATTGGCTCGATATGTCCCCGCTTTAGTGGCGACCATGGAGGATAGAGTGCACCGATATGTCACTGGGCTTGACGATTACCTAGCGGAGAGTTGCTCGGGTGTAGCTCTTCAGCCGGGCATGGACATTGCCCGCATGCAGGCTTATGCACTGGGAGGTGAGGAACGGAGGAGTCGACGGAATGACCGAGATCAGCAGAAGAGGCGAGCAATGAGGTCCTTTGGTAGCTTTCGAGGCGACCGCCTCAGCGAGCTAGTTATGTACCTCCGCCAAGATGCAGTGGTCCTCCGCGATCTTCGTGACGTTCGGTATTCGAGCTGGTCGAGCTCGTGGCTTCCGTTTCTGTGGTTACGTAAGTTCTAGCCGCAGATTCATGTCCTCGCCGGTGTACGCGATGTGGCAGCGCCATCCCGAGAATGTCGTCTTTTTCGTGCTTGTTTCACTGCGGCCGTCGAGGGCATGTGGCGAGATCGTGCTTATAGGAGGGGTACCGCGACGTAGCGCATCCTACGGATCGATGGCGTGTTCATCGCGCCTACGGTTATGCGCCATGCGAGTGGCCTATGATTAGAGTGAGCGGTAGCTTGTATATCCTTAACCCTCTAGAGATTTGTATGCGTGATATGATGACCTTATATTTATGTGCTATGTACAAATAACGTTGTGTTATTTGTGAGTTAGAAAACATGGTTAGTTGGAAGGATAAGTATGGGGGCATGGGAAGTGTGAACCTTAGAATATTTCATGTTGAGACCTTAGAGGTAAGGTCGTCTTAAAGGAGAGATTCTTACGGTTAGTCTTTGTTGAAATACTTGGTATGCGTAAAATGTATTGTGGGAAATTCATTGGGTTGTGTGAGGTGAAAGTGGTAGCTTTCATGACGCAAATTAGTAAGAATGTTGCAGGGCGAGGAACGAGAAAGTTGGCACGATTACGGGTCGGGTTGAGGACCATTCGCGGGTCAACCCGTAGCCCGGAATGTGGTGAGGTCAGTCCGAGGTGGTCCCGCCAGTGGTAGGGTCACGAGGATGCTAGGCCCAGGTTTAGATAACCATCGTAAGAGTTGGTGGATACGCTCGACTGAGAATCAGTTCGTGAAGGCGGGAATGGCCTTAGAGGAAATCGAGGTTAGTAAGATGACCAAGTTTGGAGGTAGTGACTCCAAGGGTTGGAAACAGAAGCGTTGACGGAAGTGTGGTACGGATACTAGAAAGAGTTCAAGTGTTCGAGAAGGGTACAACGAGATAGGGGAGAAGTGAACGTGTGTGATCGTTTCTTTTGCGAAATGAAGGTGCGAAGGGAGTATATTTTAGACCTTGGTGGGAACTTTTGTGATCATCGAGGTGGTTCCTCGTTGGCCTAGATTTAAGTATTTGCGCGCATGTGTTATTTCGTGGCCAGGTGTGGCGTTGACGACTTGCTGGAGGAACTTTATCGTTATCCGTCTTGAGAAGGAACATTCGGGACGAATGTTTCTAAGGAGGGGAGAATGTTATACCGTATTTCGGTAGTATGCGTGGGACGTGCGAGAAATTGAAGCTTAAAGTGTAAGGGCCAAAATTCACTTTGTACACAACACCTGATTAGAGTCGTTTTCCGACGAAACGTTTCCACAGCTTACGTAGGGAAAATTCCGGCTATGTCATTTATTATTTTTGCGGATTTTTTTGAGAGATGAAATATTTTGGACCAACGGGAGGGTGACACTCATTGGACGGCAAAATGGGCTAGTTTGGACGATTTTCTTGCCTTTCCCTTGGTCAAGGGTTAGGTAGGATATTTTTGTGTAGATGGATAAGGTTGCACATGGCTAAATCTTGGCCTTACACTTGCTATACACTTGTCTTCATCTTGGCCATTGGTTGGCCTTCACTTGACCTATAAATACCCCTCTAAGTTGAAGACTTTCTTCATCCTCACTTGAGCAATCTATCTAAGTCTCAAAATACTCCCTCCCTCTTGTTCTTTCGTCCACCACACCCCCCTCCCCCTTTGAGAAGGCCCTTTGGCCGAGAGCTTCCCCCTCCCCCTTTGTAGGGGTTAGCCGCGGGGTACCCCTAGCCTAGTTGTTTTCGTATAATACCCCCCTTTTGTGGTATAGAAATACTCTCCTAGTATTGTTATAATGCCCAAATACCTTGGCCCAAATACCTTGTAGTATTCCCAAGGTTACACTTATACAAAAGCCCAGAAAATACTATTATACTTCCTCGGTCCACAAAACGAAACCCTAAGTAAATCTTCACCCGTAGTTGAAGTTATAAGTAGAAGTTGGTTAGAACTTCTAAGGGTTGGTTGGAGCGGGTCGGAGCGCACGGAGTAGGAGCTAAACCTTGCTCAGGATCGACATTTAAACTCGGATAATTTTGGGCTTATCGAGGTAAACACTCTTGACCTTCTATTGTAATTGGAAATTACATGTTGTTGGAATATATAGTTGAAGTATACTATATATAGAATTGAACATAGTTGTGCGGCAATGTCTTTTGACTTAAGCCTGAATAATACTTACGGCAATGTCTTGCGACTTAAGCCCAATTTAAATAAGAGAATCGAATGTAATTACATAGACTGTATTCTGAGACTTGTAGTATTCGTGAGTAGAATTGTACACGTCCGGTTAGACGTGCAAACCCCCCCTGGTTGGCTTGGTAGCCGGCCTCGATAGAGGAGGAGATTTACGCTGTTGTGGGGAAGGTCTTTGCAATTTTCTGTAGAATATTCTACATTGAGATCTAGGATGTTAATAGGCGCCTTGTGGCCTCTATAGGTTGAAGTACTACGTGTGGTGCAATCTACGTGGCTTAAGGAGTAGCCGACGGTTTGAAGTACTTGGAGCGTTTTGCTATTAGTCGATAATCATCGCGAGGTATGTGAACCTCTTCCTATCTGTTCTAGCATGATATGTGTATAACTATGTAGTACGGTAGACGTACATATGTTTAATGTATTTGATTGGTTTGAAACATAAAGTGTTATAACGGCTTTCTGGGAAATTGGTTATAACAGCTTTATGTAGGTAAGAAAATGCTTTGTGGTTTCAAAGGGTAACTGATTTGACTTATAACGAATTTGATGTGTAGTAATAAAGAACTTGAAGTGTTTCAAAAAGACCTTTTTGAAAGAAGAGTAATACTTGGCTTTGAAAACATAAGAGTTGTACTAGCTTTATGGGAAGTTAGGTATAACGTCTTAAGAGTGATAAAAGAATGGTTTCTTGATTTTTGAAGATAAGAGACTTGACTTAATGGTATTGATATGAATTTTGTTAAAAGTGTGAAACCTCATTCATGAGTAATGAGTACTTGGTTTTAAAAGGAATAATGTTTCTCGATTTGAAATCAGAATGAGTATCGACAAACCACCGCAGCGTTAATAAAGGAAAATGTATTGAATAATGAAGTATGGTATTAAAACCAGAGAAACCTCCATCCGCATAGAAGCTAAGATGAGACAAAATGATATTACATTTCCTAGATCATGGTGCTTAATAAGATTGATTATAAACAAGAATAACCTACTCACATATAAGACATATGTTTCTCAAAACGTTTAAAGGAGAATTATGTTTTAAAGGATTAAAACTATGAACTACGAAACCTTTTCTAAAATGAGAAACTTGAGCATTTGAAATTAGGCAAACTTGAACGTTTGGAAAACAAGGTTGTTACTTGATTTTACAAAGGAAAGCATTTTGGTTTACTTAACAATGTTAGTCACTCTATTTTTATACTACGGGTATCGGGTGACCTTTGTAAAAGAAATGGATCTTTAAAAGGAATTTAACGTACGTAGTACTTTAGGGTTAAAATCCGGACTTTGACATAAAATGAAAGTACCTTGAGTTGTGTATAACTTGCCTATGCTTGTTGTTATGAAATTGGACCACGTTACGTGTGATAGCCTTGTTGTGCAAGTATTGTGTTCTACTCGACTACCGGTTCATGGGATGAACCGGGAATGTATTTCACTCGACTACCGGTTCATCCGGGAATGTATTTCACTCGACACCGGCTCATCCAGAATGTATTTCACTCGACTAGGTTCATCCGGAATGTATTTCACTCGACTACGGTTCATTCGGGAATGTATTTCACTCGACCACGGCTCATCCGGGAATGTATTCCACTCGACCACGGTTCATGGGATAAACCGAATGTATTCCACACGTTTCTATCGGGTCCATAATATGGGCGAGACACGTTATACGTATCACATGATTTGTACCTAGATCGCCGGCGGTGAGGAAAGAGTTCCACGGGCATGAGGATGACTTTGAGGCGTGAGTCCTCGACTTGACATGATCGCTTTTATGTTGTGAATCGTAGTTTGGTTATCATACATGTCTCCGCTTTATATAGACTATTATGATTTCATTTACTGATTTTTCTGCTTTCACATACTTGGTACTGTTGTCTTGACCTCCTTGGGGCTGCGTTCATGCCGCAGTGAGGTACATCGATCGTCGATCCCCGCTTATAGGATCACATTTCGTGTTGGGAAGCTCCGTTCCTTGGAGGCTTATCTTTGGTATGTTACCACAGTGCAGTAGGTTCTTGTACATTCAGGGTATGGCGGGGCCCGTCCGTCATAGTTGTTGTCACTTCTTAAGTGCAGTAATGCTGTTGTGGCAGTCCGTAAAAGGATAATCGTCGGGTATTTATGTATATATACAAGGCATCGTTTTGGTTGGCCTGTTTATTTATCATGTCTCTTAATTCATGTTCATGTTTTTATTTCCGCTGATTTTCTCTGATGTTGTATCACTAGGGTGCCCGGGGTAAGGCACCAGTCACGGGCCCGGGTTCGGGTCGTGACAATAGTAACCAACATGCCATAAATAAGGCGCAATAATTCTGAAATTTAAAGAAGGGGGTCACACGCCCAAACGGAACGCGATTAACAATCTCTCCTTCATAACAACAATAATTAAAGAAGGGGATAACACGCCCAAACGGAACGCGATTAATAATCTCTCCTTCATAACAACAATAATTAAAGAAGGGGATAACACGCCCAAACGGAACGCGATTAACAATCTTTCCTTCATAACAACAATGTAAATACGGTCCAAAGTAAATACAGTCCAAAGTAAATACGGTGCAAAGTAAATATAGTCCTTAAGTTGGGGTCCTTGGCCAACTTTTACAATTTTACTTATCCAATTACTTCATTAGTCCTTCAACTTATATTCCAATCTTTATATAAGTTATAGTTTCTTTGTTGTTAACTTCTTAGTAAGTAATGGATACATTTTTACCATTTTAATGGCTAATATGTCAATTCTCCTTTTAACATCTTAACAAGATCCAAATCTTTCCTTATGTCTCATACTTCATAATGTACTTCCAGTATATGTATAATATCCATATATACATAATAATCAACTTCACAAAGAGGTTAAGGTTCATTACCTCAAAATAGCCCAAAAAACGTGACTGTCCAGATTGTTTTAGCCACTGCTTCGTCAGCTGAACTTGTAACGTCGATAACTCTATACTCAAGTGTCCTATCGACGAGCGGTTTGTAGCATTGGAAACTATACTCGACGAAATTCATTTTAGGCTTTTGAAACACCCAAAAACTCCTAATATGCTAGGAGATATTCCCTTCCAAATTTGACTAAAAATCTGCCCAAAACAGTCCCGAAAATCTGCCCACTCTCGGCCAAGGGGGGGTTTTTGAGGCTAGGGGTGTGAAATCTTGTCTAACTCTTGGTTAATAATCTTCCTAATACATTAAGGAAGAACACTTATAAGTTTAAGAATTTTTGGACTACATTTGCTCAAGAAATAAAGGGGTTGGACGAGAGCACTAGGGAGGGAGAGGAAAATATTTTCAAGTCTTGAAATGTTCTAAGTGTGGAAGATTTTCATCAACTTGAGGTGTTTATATAGGACAACCAAGGGTTAGGATTGAAACATGTGTATGGTATAGATTGTTTGTGTAGGCTCCTCTCTCCACTTGTCCCACAAATGCCATGCAAGACTTTGACCATTTGACTAGCCCACTAACTCTAAAAAAAACATCCAACTAGGCCATGCAATGCCATGCAAGACTTTTGGCCACTTGTATTGCCCACTTGCCTTGAAAAAACGTCCAACATGGCATCTTGGGGTGACACATGTCGCCCTCCTATTGGTCCAAAATATTTATCTCTCGGAAAAATTCCATAATAATAATAAAAACGTGAAATTTCCTTCACAAGGTTCGGAATATTTTCCGTCGGAAAACAATTCTTTCATTCTTAGCCTAATTAGGGTTTATACATTCGTACGTACGTCCTTACATACATATTCCGGAACTACGGGGTGTAACATCCAAAATCTCATCACGCCCTTCATGGGTGATACCTTCAGGAAAACCCAATCATCTACCTCAAACTCCAAGTGCCGACGCCGATGATCTGCATACGACTTCTGTCGACTCTGAGCTGACAATAACCGTTCCTGGATAAGCTTCACCTTATCCACTGCCTGCTGAATCAAGTCTGGCCCGAATAACTGAACTTCTCCCACCTCAAACCAGCCTATCGGTGACCTGCACTTCCTCCCGTATACGGCCTCATAAAGCGCCATCTGGATACTAGAATGGTAGCTGTTGTTATATGCAAACTCCACAAGAGGTAAAAGATCCTCCCAGCTACCCCTGAAATAAATAACACAAGCCCGCAGCATATCCTCAAGTGTCTGGATAGTACGCTCGGCCTGTCCGTCGGTCTGAGGATGAAACGCAGTACTGAGACTCACATGTGTCCCTAATCCCTTCTGGAAAGACCTCCAGAAGTTAGCCGAGAACTGGGCTCCCCTGTCTGAAATGATCGATATAGGCACTCCGTGCAGTCTCACAATCTCTCTGATATACAATCTAGCATAATCCTCGGCCGAAAAAGTCGTCCTGACTAGAAGAAAGTGGGCCGATTTCGTTAGCCTGTCGACAATAACCCAAATGGAATCATGCTTCCTCTGAGTGTGAGGTAACCCTGTAATAAAGTCCATATTGATCACCTCCCACTTCTATGTCGGAATCTCTATCATCTGCAACAACCCACCAGGCTTCTGGTGCTCCACCTTGACCTGCTGACAATTCGGACACTGTGCCACAAACTCCGCAACGTCCCTCTTCAGGCCATCCCACTAATATACACATCTGAGGTCATGGTACATCTTAGTCGACCCCAGATGAATAGAATAACGAGCACTGTGTGCCTCCCCCAGAATCTGCTGACGAAGTCCTGTCACATCGGGAACACACAACCGACCCTCAAATCTTAGCGCCCCATCAGGCGCTACCTCAAATAGACTCTTCTCCTCCTGAAGAGCTGCATCTCGATACCGTACCATAATCGGATCCTCATACTGTCGCCACTTCACCTCCTCGACGATGGAAGACTCGGCAACCTCTCGAACCCGAACCCCATCACTACCAGAACCAACGAAACGAACCCCAAGGTTCGCTAGCTGATGCAACTCGCGAACCATACCCCTTCTCTCTGGCTGCACATCTGACAGACTACCCATCGATCTGCGACTAAGGGCATCTGCAACTACATTGGCCTTCTCTGGGTGGTATAGGATATCGACATCGTAATCCTTAAGTAGCTCTAACCACCGTCTCTGCCGCAAGTTCAGCTCCTCCGTCAAGATATCTGAGGCTCTTGTGGTCGGTGTAAATATCCACATGAACTCCATACAAATAATGTCTCCAGATCTTCAATGCGTGAATCACTGCTGCCAACTCTAAGTCATGTGTGAGGTAGTTCTTCTCATGCTTCCTGAGCTGTCGAGATGCGTAAGCTATAACTTTGCCGTGCTGCATCAGCACGCACCCAAGCCCGATACCCGACGCATCACAATAAACCACATATCCATCTAAACCCTCTGAAAGAGTAAGAACTGGGGCGGTTGTCAATTTCTCCTTCAGCAACTGGAAGCTCTCCTCACAAGCGTCCGTCCACCGGAACATAGTTGCTTTCTGAGTCAGCCTAGTCAAAGGTGTTGAGATGGAAGCAAACTTCTCCATAAATCTCCGATAATAACCCGCAAGGCCTAAAAAGCTGCGCACCTCCGTCGGTGTAGTGGGTCTAGGCCAAGTCTTGACTGCCTAAATCTTTGCTGTATCAACCCGAATACCATCGGCCCCGATAACATGCCCTAAGAAAGCCACTGAAGCCAAACAAAACTCGCATTTCGAGAACTTGGCATACAACTGCCGGTCCCGGAGGACTCCCAACACCGCCCTCAAATGATCTGCATGGTCCTGTTTTGTGCGCGAATAAACCAGGATATCATCAATGAATACTATAACGAACATGTCCAAGAATGGCTTGAACACCCGGTTCATCAAATCCATGAATACTGCTGGGGCGTTGGTCAACCCGAAAGACATCACCCTGAACTCATAGTGCCCATACCGGGTCCTGAATGCAGTCTTTAGGATATCTGCCTCTCTAACTCGCACCTGATGATAACCAGACCGCAAGTCTATCTTGGAGAAACACCTTGCACCCTGCAACTGGTCAAACAATTCATCAATCCTGGGAAGGGGGTATCTGTTCTTGATAGTTACCTTATTCAGCTGCCTGTAATCAACACACATACGCAGCGTCCCATCCTTCTTCTTTACAAATAAAACTGGCGCTCCCCAGGGAGAAACACTGGGCTTGATAAAACCTTTTTCCAGCAAATCTTTCAGCTGGTCTTTCAATTCCCTCAACTCGGCAGGTGACATCCTGTATGGTGGAATAGATATCGGTCAAGTGTCTGGCGCCATATCAATGCAAAACTCAATCTCCCTCTCAGGAGGGATACCCGGGAGGTCGTCTGGGAATACGTCTGGAAACTCTCTAACAACTGGAAATGATCAAGGTCCGGTATCTCGCCTCGATCAAGACCGAACCATATGGTAGATATACCCTTCCGCAACATCTTCCTAGCCTTGAGGTAAGAAATAAACCTACCGCCGGCGACGCAGATTCCCGCCCACTCGATAACGGCCACCGGAACCGGAACCGTGCCAATCTCTCTCAGTCCACATTGGCATAGCAAGACGCTAGCCAATCCATACCCATAATCACATCAAGTCCGTCATATCCAACTCTATCAAGTCGGCTGAAGTCGACGATCGTATATAGTCACAGGCAAGCCTTATATACCGCTCGGCCACCACCGAGATAAGCCATCGGCGTAGCCATCTCAAAAGGTTTTATAGACTCGGGCTCTATCCCTAATCTACCAGCAATATGAGGAGATATATAGGACAAGGTAGAACCTGGATCTATCAAAGCATATACATCACAACATGAAACCAATAATGTACCTGTGACGACATCTGGTGACGCCTCCTGGTCCTGATGACTGGACATAGCATAAATGCGGTTCTGAGGACCGCTGGAACTGGGACCCCCACCACGACCCCTGACGCGGTCTGCTGGTCCATGAACACTCTGCCCTCCGGGGCGCCTGACCACCGAAGACGAAGATCCAACAACTGACCCTGTCGGCTGAACCATAACACTCCCGCTGCCTCTGGTCGTACAATCTCTCTTCAAATGGTCCTGCTGGCCACAAGAGTAACAAACTCCTGGAGGAACACGACACTCGCCCGGGTGAGACCTACCGCATCGAACACACCGAGATGTGGGTGGCCTCGATCGATGACGGTCTGTGCCTTCCTAAAGTCCCAACTGATCAACCCTCCTGCCAGAAAACCCGGAAGGGGCACTCTGTGCCAGTTGAAATGTGGATGTAGTCTGCTGCTGAGGTTGTCCACCTCAGCGCCACGAGACCTCGCTGTCCCGACCTCTTGGTGGCACGAGTCAAGTTGATCCTCCCTCTCTCTATCCTCTATCCCCTGCGTGTATGCCTGCATCCTGGCAATATCGATACCTGGCTGAAGAGCCACCCCCAAGCATGCAGTAATCATATGACGGTCCAGCCCCATCACATAGCGATGAACTCTGTCTGCCATGTCAGCTAAAATGGTGTGCGCATACCTGGCCAATGAGTCAAACTCCAGGTTGTACTCTCTGATAGTCCTCCCGTTCTGCCTCAAGGTCAAAAAGCTATCCACACGGGCTCTCCTCAACTCAGGAGGCAAAAAGTGACCCAGGAAAGCCTCTGTGAACTCCTCCCAAACAGCTGGAAGGGCACCCTTACCTCTAGACTCAAACCAGTTCAACGCAATATCGCGTAACCGGTAAGAGGCTAGCATGACCGACTCAGCCTCCGAGGCCCTAAGCACCGGCATAGTACGTTGTAACTGCCGAACAAACTCCTGAAGATCCTCCTCGGATCTCGAACCATAGAACTCGGGTGGATGACAACCCAGAAAGTCCCGAATTAAATGGCCCCGG
This sequence comes from Przewalskia tangutica, assembly GCA_029844215.1. NCBI lineage: Eukaryota > Viridiplantae > Streptophyta > Magnoliopsida > Solanales > Solanaceae > Przewalskia > Przewalskia tangutica. The sequence continues at coordinate 53,798,831 of CM056718.1, forward strand.
CTCTGGGTTGGCCACCGCTCTGTCGGTCTTTGCCCTGCTACTATGCTGGTCAATAACCAGATCTGCTCCCCGTAATACCTATACTCAGCCCCTGGCTGTGGAACTGGAGGCTCAGGTACCGCGGTCTCAGTAGCCGCCGCTGCTGCTCCGAACTCTGCTGGGGTTGGCGATGTCGTGGAACTCGCCGTCTGAAGCATCACCTCTGGTAAAGATTGGGCCTGTGCCCTCGTGACCCTCTGCGTCCTACTTGCAGCTCCCTCAGCTGCCTTGCCCTTCTGGGCCGCGGTTGCCTTGCGTGGAGGCATAACTGATACATAAAAATATGTCAGAGGGAGTTCAACCTATAACACAGCTCTATTGCACGATCTTAGAGTGAAGGAATAGAAACCAACCCTAAATATCCTGTAGCCTCCTGATTATAGATGTGGTGCACAATACATCGATAATCAAGACTTTACTAGACACGGTCTGTAGACACTTTCCGAGGACTAACTGCTCTGATACCACTTTGTCATGACCGGCCGGTCGCGGCGGTGCCCTCAACCGGCACCCTGCCTGTATACATCAGAGAATAGCAGCGGAACATACATAACACATAAACTTGTAGATAGTAAACATCACCGGCTAGCCGACAAGGCCGCCTTCCATAGAATATACTTAACCAACAGTAAAACAGTACAATTTGTTCTTACAGCCCAAACCACAAACGTGACTACAGACCTCTAGGAATAACAACTGTGGCGGGATAGGGCCCCACCATACCCCTGAATGTACATAATACCTATAACATCAGGGAAAAACCGTACCAACAAAACAAACCTCTGGAGGAATGGAGCTTCTGACACCAGACCAGTGATCCTAAGAATGAGGATCCACCACCTGCTTACCCTTACCTGCGGCATGAACGCAGCCCCCGAGGAAGGGGGTCAGAACACAATATGTACTAAGTATACGAAACTGGAAAATACTGAAAATACCTCATAAGTCTAAAATAACTGGAGACATGTATGATAATCAATTACAGTACATTGTGCCTTACCAATAATGAGAATATCAAACATATACTTTACTGCATGAAAATAAGAGTCTCATGATCAAAGCAAGGTCACCGCCCGCAATATCATTAAGCAATCCTACTCCTGGGACTGTTTCACCCGCATGGGTCGTGTGGACCCGCATGAGGTCATCCGCCTCGCATGGGACTATTTCACCCGCATGAGGTATTCCTCGCATCATGGGTAGCAAATCCATGGAATCTGCAAATGCCGCATCCCCGGGGAATGACCCCGTAATGAATAATATATCCCTAGCACAAACCGGCTATCATAAATAATATAATATAAGCAAGTTAATAAATCCCCTAACTTCTTATTAGTCTTGTTCATGTACATTCTCATTTTTGTTTACTTAAGGCACTAACATGTCTTTATGAAATCCGGAAATTTAACCCAAAGTACCACGTACTTCTTTTCTTTTAAAACCCTAGGCAATTGATGCCTTAAAATCAATTTGCCTTTCATTAATTCAAGTCATTTATCCGTACTTATTTTACTTAGAGTAAATCTTTCTTTGTTAATCTTCCATAAAGCTAATATAACCAACTTCCCATAAAGTCGTTATATTAACCTTATACATTAGTCAAATACACTTCTCTAAATCCAAGGGACTTATACCTTTAAAACAGAACAAGTATCACATAATTAAAACACGTCAAGTCCCTTAACTTTGAAAAATTAGTACATCCTTAATACTTTTAAAGAAGTGAGTAAATCCCCTAACTCCACCGACTTGGACACTTTAAAAACGAGTAAAGGATACCAAGGTCTTGTACGTCTACCGTACTATATAGGTAAAACTATTCATGCTCAAGAGATAGGAAAGTTCCACATACCTCTTCGGTCAATCCACTTGCTAAGTCCAATATACCGCACGTATTATGTCAACCTATAATGACCATAACACGTCTATTAGGTTCTAGAACATTCTAATCGCAAAGTTCCTTAATCTACGGAAAATTGGACAGCACTTCCTTTGTTTCTACATACTTTTACACCTTTTCAAGGTCCGAATTCAACATCCAAACGCCACTTTTAAGGCACAACAATCCAATCAATTCAAAGGGGATTACACGCCTTTTCACGACCCGAACCCGGGCCCGTGACTGGTGCCTTACCCCAAGCACCCTAGTGATACAACATCAGAGAAAAACCTGCGGAAATAAAAACTTAAACATACAAATAGATATGGATCAAGATAAAAGAAAATAGGCCAACCAAAACGGTTGCCTTTCAGCATATATATATAACGACCTTTGAACAGTTACAATCCTTACAACCCTGCCTGGCGATTACTCACAGACCTCTAAGATTTTTACAACAACTATGACTGGACAGGGCCCCGCCATACCCCTGAATGTACAAGAACCTACAGACTCAGGGTAACATACCAAAAGATAAGCCTCCGAAGGAACGGAGCTTCCCAATACGCTGAAATGTGATCCTAAAAGCGGGGATCGACAGCCGATGTACCTCTACCTGCGGCATGACGCGCCCCGAAGGAGTCGATAACAGTACCAAGTATGTGAATCGAAAATCGTAAATGAAATCATAATAGTCTATAAAAGCGGGAGACATGTATGATAACCAAACTACGATACAACATATAACCAGTCATAACAAGTCAGGGACTCACGCCCTCCAAATCATCCTGGTGCCCGTGGAATTCCTTCATCACTGCCGGCAGTCTATGATATAAAAACACCAAGGAGTATACATGAACACGGGTCCCACGTGTCATAAAAACCGTCTGGGGCAAGTATAACTACCGATCCGACCGTACCAATAATCTTGTACAACCATATCATGAAGGCGACACGTGGCAAGTCTGATAGCCTCGCGGCTCCTCACTGCGCCACGTAGGCGGCGGGGGCAAGTGAATCGGCACGCGCAGATCACAACCGTAAGTCACGGCTCCATCCAAACGACTCGCGAAGGCGACACGTGGCAAGTGCACTAGCCTCCACGGCTCCATGCGCCACGTAGCTGACGGGGGCAAGTGAATCGGCTAAGCACCAGATCACAACGGTAAGTCACGATACTTCGCCGCGAAGCTGACACGTGGCAAGTGCAATAAACTATACCAGATCCACCTGCGTCCACGTGGCGGCGGGGCAAGTAAGCAGCTCGCGCGATCCTGGCAACCGTAAGTCACGATACTTCGCCATAAATAACCATAATGGTCACATGTCCACAGAATCCATCATCGGTGTAGACATGCCCATGTAACAATAATAATGGAAGCATACCCGTGGAATCTTCCGTCACTGCCGGTACGTCCAAGTAAGTTCTCAACAAGTCAACCGACCCTCCATCGAGAGACGCGGTAGTATAGAAACACAATTTTTGCACAACAAAGGCTATCACCACAAGCATAGACAAGTTACACAACAACAAGCATAGGCAAGTTATACACAACTCAAGGTACTTTCATTTTATGTCAAAGTCCGGGTTTTAACCCTAAAGTACTACGTACGTTAACTTCCTTTTAAAGAGATCCATTCCTTTTATAAAAGTCACCCGATACCCGTAGTATAAAATTAGAGTGACTCACATTTTTAAGTAAACCAGAACACTTCCTTTTTTCTAAAATCAAGTAACAACATTTTTTTCCTAAAGTTCCAGTTTGCCTAATTTCAGTTTCTCAAGTCTCTTTATTTTATAAAAGTTTCATAGTTCAATGACTTAATCTCTTTTAAAACAATTGAGTAACATATGCCATATGTGTGAGCAGTTTATTCTTGTTTATAACCATCTTATTAAAGCAGCCATGATCTAGAAAATGTAATATCATTTTGTCTCATCTTAGCTTCTATGCAGATGGAGGTTTCTACTGATTTTAATAATACTTCATTAGTCATTACATTTCCCTTTATTAACGCTGCAGTGGTTTGTCGATACTCATTCTGATTTCCGAAATCAGTAAAACATTATTCCTTTTTAAAAAACAAGTACTCATTACTCACAAATGAGGTTTCACACAAAATTCATATTAATTCATTTAAGTCAAGTCTCTTATCTTTTAAGATCAAGTCTCTTAACTTTTAAAATCAATAAACCATTCATTTTATCTCTCTTAAGTCGTTATACCTAACTTCCCATAAAGCTAGTATAACTCTTAAGCTTTTAAAACCAAGCATTATTCTTCTTTCAACAAGGTTTCTTAATTCTTTTGAAATACTTCAAGATTCTTATTATGCAGGCTTAAGTCAAAAGACATTGCCGTAAAACTATATTCAGTTAACACCCGTACGTCTACCGTACTGTATATATATATTCTTGTAAAATACTTCCAGATTCTTATTATTCAGGCTTAAGTCAAAAGACATTGCCGTACAATTACGTTCAGTTAAAACACGTACGTCTACCGTACTATATATATATATATATATATTATTCAGGCTTAAGTCAAAAGACATTGCCGTACAATTACGTTCAGTAAACACACGTACGTCTACCGTACTATATATATTCCTTTAAAATATCATGCTCAAGAGTATAGGAAGAATCACATACCTCGCGACGATTATCGACTACTAGCAAAACGCTCCACGGCTATAATCCGGCTAGCCTTGTCCACCTTCCAAGTAGTACATGCTACTTGCAGAACATTCAACCAATAAAGGTTATAAGTCTACTGTAAATACAGTCCTATGTAAGTACAGTTTAAACTTCTACTTTAATACTCTTCTGATGTGATTTCAGTTCAAGTCTTTTCTGTAATATCCTTCTATTACAGTTCAATTCACTTCTTTGAATCTTATATTCATTTCTATACAACTACAGTATGTAATTTCCAATTACAATAGAAGGATAGGATCATTTACCTCGGTAAGCCCCAAAATTATCCAAGTGTTAATGTCGATCCTGAGCAACGCTTAGCTCCTACTCCGGGTGCTCCAACCCGCTCCAAACAACCCTTATAAGTTCTACGCAACTTCTACTTAACACTTCAACCGACTATGAAGGTTTTCCTTAGAGTTTCGTTTTTGTGACTGAGGGGAAGTATAATAGTATTTCTGGGCTTTTCGTATAGAAGTAACCTTGGGAATACTACAAGGTATTTGGGCCAAGGTATTTGGGTATAGTAACACTACTCGGAGCATACTTTACTACCAAGGGGGGGGTGTGTATTATACCAAAACTACAACGCAAGGGGATACTTTCGCCACACCACTAGAGGTGGGGAGGGAGTACCCTCGCCAAGGCTTCTCAAAGGGGGCTTTGGACGAATACAACTCACAAAGGGGGAGGGATTTCAAGACTTGGAAAATGATTTTTGGATGAAGAAAGTCTTCAAGTTAGGGGAGTATTTATAGGCCAACCAATGGCCAACCAATGGCCAAGATGAAGCCAAGTGCTAGGCAAGTGTAGGGCTAGGATTTAACCATGTGTACCTTATCCATCTACCACACCAACTATCACAAAATATCCTACCTAACCAAGACCCCCCAAATCGTCCATTACCGCCCACAATCACGTCCAATGTGAGGGTGACACATGTCACCCTCCCGTTGGTCCAAAATGTTTCGTCTCTCGGAAAAATCCGCAAAAATTATAAATGACATAGCCGGAATTTTCCCTTCGCAAGTTTAGTAAAACGTTTCGTCGAAAAACGATTCTTTTCGGTACTTGTGTACAAATTTCGAACCTTGCCAACCTTAAGGCTTAAATTTTTATACGTACGCCCTCACGTACATACTCTGGAAATACGGGGTATAACATTCTCCCCTCCTTAGAAACATTCGTCCCGAATGTTCCTTCTCAAGACGGATAACGATAAAGTTCTTCTAACAAGTTGCCAACGCCACACCTGGCCACAAAATAACACACGTTCTCTTCCTTCCTTACTCGTCGTGCCCTTCTCGAACACTTGAACTCTTCTAGTATACGTACCACACTTCAGTCATCGCTTCAGTTTCCAAAACTTTGGAGTCACCACCTCCAAACTTGGTCATCTTACTAACCTCAATCTTCCTTAAGGCCATTCCCGGCCTTCACGATCCGCTTCTGGTTGAACATATCTACGAACTCATACGATGGTCATCTAAACTTGGGCCTAGCACCCTCGTGACCCTACCACCTGGCGGGACCACCTCGAACTGACCCAACCCCAAACCGGGCTACGGGTTGACCCGCAACATGGCCCCAACCCGACCTACTTAACGCATCAAGCTCTTGTTCCCCGATCAGGAATAATCTTACCTATACAGGTCATGAAAGCTACCACTTCCATTTTACACCACCCAAGGTATTTTCCCACCATTACTCCATGTATACTTATACATTCTGACAAAGATCACCCGCAAAATCTTGTACTCAAGACGGCCTTACATCTAAGGTCTCAACTGTAATATTCTAAGGTTCATCATTTTCTCACCCCCAGGCTTACCCTCTTTCACTAACCAGGTTTCTAAATCACATTTTTGCACAAAGCTATCCGAACATAACACTAAACACATCATCAATACATACAAAACTCTAGAGGGTTAAGGATATACCTGAAAAATAGGCGGTTCAAAGGACCGCTAAAACTGGGAACTTCCACCGTGACCTCTGGTGGCTGCAGGTGTATGAACATCTGCCTAGCTATGGAAGGTGAAGAACCATGGCGATCTAGTAGTCTGTGCTATCCCACCAGCTACCCACAGTGGACGATCTCTCGTGAAATGGCCCCGCCGGCGCAAGTATAGCAATCTCCCAAACCGACGACATTCCCCTATGGGCTTTACCACAACGGCCACACCGAGATCTGGGTGGCCTCATCCGCGAGCACTTCTATTCCCGAAAATCGAAACACAGGAGCCCGACCGCTCTGAATATCCGAAGGTCCCGGCGTGGAGGACCACTCTGTCTTGTGGAGGTACATAACTAGTCTGCTTCTTGAGGCGGTCCGCCTCGAAAGTTATCAAAGGACCTCGCTGCTCGGCCTCTTCGCGATCTTGGTCATTCCGCCGACCTCTCGCTCCTCACATCCAGTGCATAAGCTGCGTGCGGGCAATGTCCATGCCGGTGAAGAGCTACACCGAACAAGCCTCGCCAAGTAGTCATCGAGCCGGTGGCGTGGCGGTGCACTCGTCCTCCATACAGCTACTAACGCGGGACATACTGAGCCAATGAGTCGAACTCCACATTGTACTCCCGAACCGACGCCGCTCTGCCTCAACACCAAAAATCGCCGGCCCGAGCCCTCGCCGCTGTGGAGGCAAGAAATGTGCAAGAAATGCCTCGAGAACTTCGTTCCATACGGTGGAAGTGCATTCTCTCCCGGGACAACTCCATGAATCAAACGACGATCATGCGGTATCACGCGTGCCGTCGAACCTAGGACCACCGACTCGGTCTCCGATGCCTTGATCACTCTCGATGATTGTCAGAATCGGATGAACTCCTGCGGATCATCCTCGTGGCCTCGACCCATAAAACTACGGCGGGCTACAACTCGGAAAATCCGTAGCCTCAAACTATCCGATCTAGGGTGAACCAGGTGCTCTTTGGGCTGCTGCGTCGGCCTATCCTCATGTCCGCCACAATCACGGCTATCGCGTGCCATCTCCTTGTAACCCATCTCCTCTACCCCGGTGTGGGGCTGAGGCTCAGTCTTGTGGTCTGTAGAGACCGCTGCTCTACTCGCGACTCCCTGCTGCCTTGCCGCCTCGGGCGGGTTGCCTTGCGCGGAGGCATAACTGGTAAAAATGAAATACGTCATAGGGGTCCAACTTATCACACAGCTCTAAGGCACGATCTCAGAATGAGAAGAATGGAAACCAATCCTAAATGTCCTGCGACCTCACGATTATAGATGTGGTGCACAACACATCGATAATCAAGACTCTACTAGACACGGTGTGTAGACACTTTCAGAGGACTAATCGCTCTAATACCACTTTTGTCACGACCGAACCGGGCGTGATCGTGCCTACCGGGCACCTAGTGATACAACATCAGAGAAAAACCAGCGGAAATAAAAACTTAAACATACAAATAGATATGGATCAAGATAAAAGAAAATAGGCCAACCAAAACGGTTGCCTTTCAGCATATATATATAACGACCTTTGAACAGTTACAATCCTTACAACCCTGCCCACAACAGTGCTACAAACCTCTAAGATTTTTACAACAACTATGACGGGACAGGGCCCCGCCATACCCCTGAATGTACAAGAACCTCTGGACTCGGGTAACATACAAAAGATAAGCCTCAGAAGGAAACTGAGCTTCAATCTGTTGAAATGTGATCCTATAAGCGGGGATCGACAACCGATGTACCTCTACCTGCGGCATGAACGCAACCCCCCGAAGGAGGTCAGTACAACAGGTACCAAGTATGTGAAACTGAAAATATTTTAAATGAAATCATAATAGTGTAAAAAAAGCAGGAGACATGTATGATAACCAAACTACAGTACACAACATATAACCAGTCATAACAAGTCAGGGACTCACTCCCTCCAAATCATCACTCGTGCCCGTGGAATTCCTTCCTCACTGTCGGCAGTCTATGATATAACAACACCAAGGAGTATACATGAACACCAGGTCCCACCTGTGTCATAAAAACCATACGGGGCAAGTATAACTACCAGATCCGACCGTACCAATAATACTGTACAACCATATCATGAAGCTGACACGTGGCAAGTGCAATAGCCTCGCGGCTCCTCCTGCGCCACGTAGGCGGCGGGGCAAGTGAATCGGCTACGCACCAGATCACAACCGTAAGTCACGAAGCTCCATCCAAACACTGACTCGCAAAGATGACACGTGGAAAGTGCACTAGCCTCCACCATCTCTTCCCTGCGCCACGTAGCTGACGGGGGCAAGTGAATCGGCTAAGCACCAGATCACAACGGTAAGTCACGATACTTCGCCGCGAAGCTGACACGTGGCAAGTGCAATAACCTATACCAGATCCACTGCGTCCACGTGGCGACGGGGCAAGTAAACAGCACGCGACCGATCACAACCGTAAGTCACGGTACTTCGCCATATATAACAATAATGGTCAAAGGTCCACTGAATGCATCATCGGTGTAGACATGCCTATGTAACAATAATAATGGAAGCATACCGTGGAATCTTAGTCGCTGCCGACGCGTCAAGTAAGTTCTCAACAAGTCAACCGACCCTCTATCGAGAGACGCGGTAGTATAGAAACACAATTTTTGCACAACAAAGGCTATCACCACAAGCATAGGCAAGTTACACAACAACAAGCATAGGCAAGTTATACACAACTCAAGGTACTTTCATTTTATGTCAAAGTCTGGGTTTTAACCCTAAAGTACTACGTACGTTAACTTACTTTTAAAGAGATCCATTCCTTTTATAAAAGTCATCCGATACCCGTAGTATAAAATTAGAGTGACTCACATTTTAAGTAAACGAGAACACTTCCTTTTTCTAAAATCAAGTAACAACATTCTTTTCCTAAAGTTCGGTTGCCTAATTTGGTTTCTCAAGTCTCTTTATTTTAGAAAAGTTTCATAGTTCAATGACTTAATCTCTTTTAAAACAATTGAGTAACATATGCCATATGTGTGAGCAGTTTATTCTTGTTTATAACCATCTTATTAAAGCAGCCATGATCTAGAAAATGTAATATCATTTTATCTCATCTTAGCTTCTATGCAGATGGAGGTTTCTACTGGTTTTAATAATACTTCATTAGTCATTACATTTCCCTTTATTAACGCTGCAGTGGTTTGTCGATACTCATTCTGATTTCCGAAATCAGTAAAACATTATTCCTTTTTAAAAAACAAGTACTCATTACTCACAAATGAGGTTTCACACAAAATTCATATTAATTCATTTAAGTCAAGTCTCTTATCTTTTAAGATCAAGTCTCTTAACTTTTAAAATCAATAAACCATTCATTTTATCTCTCTTAAGTCGTTATACCTAACTTCCCATAAAGCTAGTATAACTCTTAAGCTTTTAAAACCAAGCATTATTCTTCTTTCAACAAGGTTTCTTAATTCTTTTGAAATACTTCAAGATTCTTATTATTCAGGCTTAAGTCAAAAGACATTGCCGTAAAACTATATTCAGTTAACACCCGTACGTCTACCATACTATATATATATATTCTTGTAAAATACTTCCAGATTCTTATTATTCAGGCTTAAGTCAAAAGACATTGCCGTACAATTACGTTCAGTTAACACACGTACGTCTACCGTACTATATATATATATATATTATTCAGGCTTAAGTCAAAAGACATTGCCGTACAATTACGTTCAGTTAACACACGTACGTCTACCGTACTATATATATTCCTTTAAAATATCATGCTCAAGAGTATAGGAAGAATCACATACCTCGCGACGATTATCGACTATTAGCAAAACGCTCCACGGCTATAATCCGGCTAGCCTTGTCCACCTTCCAAGTAGTACATGCTACTTGCAGAACATTCAACCAATAAAGGTTATAAGTCTACTGTAAATACAGTCCTATGTAAGTACAGTTTAAACTTCTACTTTAATACTCTTCTGATGTGATTTCAGTTCAAGTCTTTTCTGTAATATCCTTCTATTACAGTTCAATTCTCTTCTTTGAATCTTATATTCATTTCTATACAACTACAGTATGTAATTTCCAATTACAATAGAAGGATAGGATTATTTACCTCGGTAAGCCCCAAAATTATCCAAGTGTTAATGTCGATCCTGAGCAACGCTTAGCTCCTACTCCGGGTGCTCCAACCCGCTCCAAACAACCCTTAGAAGTTCTACGCAACTTCTACTTAACACTTCAACCGACTATGAAGGTTTTCCTTAGGGTTTCGTTTTTGTGACTGAGGGGAAGTATAATAGTATTTCTGGGCTTTTCGTATAGAAGTAACCTTGGGAATACTACAAGGTATTTGGGCCAAGGTATTTGGGTATAGTAACAATACTTGGAGAATACTTTTCTACCAAGGGGGGGGTGTGTATTATACGAAAACTACAAGGCAAGGGGGGGTACTTTCGGCCACACCACTAGAGGGGGGGCGTACCCTCTCGGCCAAGGCTTATCAAAAGGGGGCTTTGGACGAATACAACTCACAAAGGGGGAGGGATTTCAAGACTTGGAAAATGATTTTTGGATGAAGAAAGTCTTCAAGTTAGGGGAGTATTTATAGGCCAACCAATGGCCAACCAATGGCCAAGATGAAGCCAAGTGCTAGTCAAGTGTAGGGCTAGGATTTAACCATGTGTACCTTATCCATCTACCACACCAACTATCACAAAATATCCTACCTAACCAAGACCCCCCCAAATCGTCCATTACCGCCCACAATCACGTCCAATGTGAGGGTGACACATGTCACCCTCCCGTTGGTCCAAAATGTTTCGTCTCTCGGAAAAATCCGCAAAAATTATAAATGACATAGCCGGAATTTTCCCTTCGCAAGTTTAGTAAAACGTTTCGTCGAAAAACGATTCTTTTCGGTACTTGTGTACAAATTTCGAACCTTGCCAACCTTAAGGCTTAAATTTTTATACGTACGACCTCACGTACATACTCTGGAAATACGGGGTATAACACGCCTAAACTTAGACGTGTAAAATTCTGCCCCACAATGTATAACAACTAATTTAATAAGTTTAAGGTAGTATCTTGGCTATAACATGTTCACATGCTATCCTTATTCAATTCTTTCAAATCCAAATCATATTTCTTACATGCAATATATCTAAGAGCAATATTGATAACTACAAATCCTTTCTTCTTCACATGCAACACAATTTACTAGCAAAAAGGGAAAGAATTGTTACCTTAGAGTTTACCCAAAATAGTCCAACAATTTCACTTGTCTTCTTTCCACAATCACCTCCACAAAAACTCCTACAAGCTTGCCAACAAGTTTCCTTCTTGCCACATTTTCAATTTTTTCTCTAAGCTTTGTTTCCTCCTTGAATTTCTAGAGAGAAGGGAGAGCTTTTAATTTTAGAGAGAAGGGAGAGCTTTGAAGAATGACCAAGTCTTCAAGACTTGGTCAATAAATAGGACATGCAAAAAAAATTAGAGGGGGGGGGGGGGACACTTGTCACCCTCCCATGACCTTTTTAAAAGAAAATATCTGATTTTCCCCCAGTTTTCACGAAAAACTCCGCCTCGGCGCTGCGTCTCTGCTTTCCGGCGCCGCGGCGCTGCATCTTCAGCAAACCCTCAGAATATCCGGCGCCGAGGCCCTGCATCCGGCGCTGCGGCGCTGTGGCCCCTGACCGCAAATTCATTCCTGCCCAACAGCGCGCTGAACTTGTACCTTCCATAATTTCCTACTCCGATGTCCTATCGACGAACGGTTGGTTGCGTTGGAAACTAGACTCAACGAACTACGTACTAGGCCTTTGAAACACATAGGAACCCTCAATGTAACTGGACACAAACTGCCTCAAAGTTGACTAAAACCTGTCCGAAATATTCCGTCAACCCATCTTTCAAAAATTTAAATCTTAACTCCTTTCGTACGTCCCCATAAGCAGGACCCGAACTACGGGGTGTAACATAGGGCACCAGTCGCGGGGTCGGGTCATGAACACCAGGTCCTACCTATGTCATCATCAAACCGTACGGGGTAAGTACGAAGGCATAGTCGACTACTAAAACCCACAGTACAAACAAGGTCGTAAACTGTATCATGAGATCTGTCTAGACCGTCACATGATCAAAGCTGGCCACTCGCCCGCAGTATCTAATGTGCGCGTCTAGCCCTGGAACTTCCCGTAGCTCCGCATGGGCCACTCGAATGGCCCGCATGAGGTATTCCCCGCATCGAGGGTAGCTACTCCCCGGCGTCTGGACTCGCCCGTCGCGTAGCGCGAACCGCGTGACCACAAGGTCGCATACTAACTCGGAACTCCGCGATTCGCATAGGCCATCTGAGACCGCATAAGGTATTCTCAAATCATAGGTCACACAGACACTTTGAGTCTACCCGCGTCGGAGGCGGCTTAACCGGAATCATGAGTGATATAATACTAACATGCGACTTATCGTTAAACAACCTAAGCACAGTGGAAAACCCCTTTACACAAACATCACAAGATACTAACTCACGTAGCATCCTAACATGTTTACTTATCAAGTCAACAAAAAAGTATTACAAAACTATCACAAATCAATACAATTAAGTTATTCACACAAGGTACTTTCTACATTATGTTAACAAGTTCGGGTTTTTAGCCCCAAAGTACTTCATGTATTACTCTTTTAAAAGATCCGTTTCTTTCACAAAGGTCACACAATACCCGTAGTATAAAAATAGAGTGATTATCTTGAAGTAAATCAAAACACTTCTCTTTGTAAAATCAAGTAACAACATTCTTTTCCCAACGTTCAAGTTTGCCTAATTTCAATTACTCAAGTTTCTCATTTTCGAAAGGTTTCGTAGTTCATAGTTTTAATCCTTTAAAACAATTTGAGAAACATATACCTTATGTGTGAGTAGGTTATTATTGTTCATAACAATCTTATTACAGCAACCATGATCTAGGAAATGTAATATCATTTTGTCTCATCTTAGCTCCTATGCAGATGGAAGTTTCTACTTGGTTTTAATAATACTTTATTAGTCAAAACATTTCCACTTTATTAAGTATCTTGTGGTTTGTTCGACATTTATTACGATCGGTAAAACATCATTCCTTTTGAAAACCAAAAATACTCATTACTCACGAATGAGGTTTCACACTTTTAACAAAATTCACATTAGTATAATTAAGTCAAGTCTCTTATTTTCTTAAATCAATAAATCATTCTTTTATCACTCTTGGTGTTATACCTAACTTCCCATAAAGCTAGTATAACTCTTAAGCTTTTAAAACAAGTGTTACTCTTCTTTTAAAAGGTTTCTTAATTCTTTTGAACTATTTGGATTCTTTTTATTGGGCTTAAGTCAAAAGACATTGCCGTAATTATTATTCGGGCTTAAGTCAGAAGACATTGCGTAATTATTATTCAGCTTAAGTCAGAAGACATTGCCGTAATTATTAATCGATTAACACACGTCGTCTACCGTACTATATACATATTCTTTAAAATATCATGCTCAAGAGGATAGGAAGAATCACATACCTTCTCGTGAAATCCACGCCAGTTGAATATGTCGCGCAGAGAATCGACTATAACGATCAAATCGTCTATCAACGTCTAGGTATCTTGTACAAAGCTCTAAGCGAGAGGGTTCTATATCTACGGAAAGTTGGGCAGCACTTCCCTGCGGTGAGCTACTCAAGTCTCTTTGTGAAAATAGTCACATGTAAGTGCAGTTTGATTATTCTTCTTTTAAACCCTTACGGTGATAACAGTTCAATTACATTCTTTAATATCCTTCTAAGTATAAATACTTATTCTTATACTTCTACAGTATGTATTCTCTAATACAAAGAGAGTTAGGATTATTTACCTCGGTAAGCCCAATAATATCCTAGATATAAGTCGATCAGGAGCAAGGCTTAGCTCACAAGTGCGCTCCGATAGCCCAGAATCCTTAGAAGTTCTACACCACTTCTACTTAAATACTATAAGGGATTTGGGCTAGGGTATTTTGGGCATTATAACAATACTTGGAAGACAACATTCTTACCAAGGGAGGGGGGTGGTGTTTGGCTAGGCTTGCTTTAGAGGGCTCTCGGCCAAGCCACTAAGGCTAGAGGGGAGGGTGTTGGGCGAAAACATATCAAGAGAGGAGGATTTTTAACACTTAGAAAATATTTGGATGAAGAAGTTCATCAACATAGAGGGTATTTATAGGTCAAGCATTGGCCAACCAATGGCAAGATGATGCCAAGTGCAAGGCAAGTGTAGGGTGAGGATTTAGGCAAGTGTCCATTCTATCTACTACACAAAAATATCCTACCAACTCCTTGACTTTGTGCAAGGCACAAAAACGTGCCAAACAATGCCAATTTGCGTCGATGAGGGTGACAAGTGTCACCTCCGTTGATCCAAAATGTTTCGTCTCTCGGAAAAATCCAAAAATAATAAATGACATAGCGGAATTTACCTACGCGAGTTTAGTAAAATGTTTAAATCGGCGACTCTAATCGGGTGTTGTGCACAAAGTGAAATTTGGCCCTTACATACTTTAAGCTTGACTTTTCTCGTCGTCCCTACGCATACTCTAGAAATACGAGGTATAACATTCTCCTCTTAGAAACATTCGTCGAATGTTCCTTCTAAGTCTCAAAACAAGCGAGCACGATATAGTCCTCACGCTATACTTACGAAAACAACCATGCCACGCTGGCCACGGAACACTGCAAAAACTTACATCCAATTCCGCGAGGAATCACCTCTATCATCACAAAAGTTCCCGGGGTCTAAAGATACTTCCATCTTTACTCTTTACAAACGAAATGATCACATCTATGTCCTTACACATGCTCGCCTCTTCCCTTACTCGTCGTACCGCTTCGTACACTCGAACTCTTTCTCATAACTTACCATGTTTACGATCGCTTCCCCGTGACTCAGTGCCAATAACCTCTTACGGATAAGCTCCACCCTATCCACGCCCTGCTGAACAAGTACGAACCAACTATCTGCACCTTGCTTACATCGAATCAATCGATCGACAATCTTACACTAGCGCTTATAAAAAGGCTCCAAATGGCGACACCCGAATACTGAAACGGTAGCTATATAATACATACTCAACAAGAGGCGAAGATTCCTTACAGCTACCCCCGAAATCCAAACGCTGTCCCGAGGGTGAATGCGTCACTAAGACTCACCTGAGTTCCTAACCTTGCACAGTAAAACTTCCGAGAAAAAGCAGTAGTAACGGGGCTCCATGCGCCATAAGGTGAAGGTAGGCACCTCGTGCGACCTTACAACCTTCTGAAATAATCATCTCGCAACTTACTCACGAGAACACGGTTTGATTAAAAGATAAGGCGGGTTGACCTCATGGCCGACCATCGGTCGAATCGTCCACGAACTCGTCGATGGTTAACTAAACTTGGGCCTAACACCCTCGTGATCCTAACACAAAGCGGGACCACCACTGACCCCACTGAAGCGGGCGGCGGGTCGACCCATCACGTAGCCTCGGCAGGCCGACAGCGCATGAAACACTAGCTCACGATCGGAACAATCTTACTAATCATGTTACGAAAACCTAGCGGTCTTCTAAGCTCAACTACCTCTTTCATTTCACATCACTCGAGGATTCATCCCACAAAAATATCTCACGTATACTATGCACCTCGATAAGG
The DNA here is from genome assembly GCA_029844215.1 of Przewalskia tangutica. Classification (NCBI taxonomy): domain Eukaryota; kingdom Viridiplantae; phylum Streptophyta; class Magnoliopsida; order Solanales; family Solanaceae; genus Przewalskia; species Przewalskia tangutica. The sequence goes on from CM056718.1 coordinate 53,815,104, forward strand.
GTCAAACATGAAATTATTCTTTTACCAAAGATGGCCTCGCCTCTCTAAGGTCTCTACGTATAATATTCTAAGGCTCCACTCTCTCTATCCCCAATCTTACGGTTAACTAATCAAAATTCTAATCACACTAACACCATGCTTACAGAAAAAAATACGTAAGATATTCGCTACACATATATATCTCTAAAGGGTTAAGGATATACGTATCTACGTGGCACTTCCCACAGGTCGTTCTAATCAATCCATACTGCTTGTGCATGTGAGGAAGGTGATGAACTATCCACGATCCGAAGGCTGAGTCCCTACATCCCGCCAACTCGGTTGGACAATTTCTCAAAAATGGCCTGCTGTCGCAAACATAACAAGCTCTGCGAAGCACGACACTCCCAAAATGACATCGACCCTGGCGGCCACCGAGGTGGGGTGGCCTCTCCAGCTAGCACCCTTCCTCTCACTTTGACTCATGGCGATGCGGTAGGGTGAGTCTTCCTACTGCATCCTTCCTCATAGAACATTCCCTCGCCATATGGCCCGACGGCCGCAAGTAAAACAAGCACCCGATAAAAACGACATTTCGGGATGGCGCTGCCCAGCTGTGAACAACGAGGAAAAGCGAACCACTGTAGAGGACACTCTGCATTGGCGGAGCGCATGTCTGTCTAATCTGCTGGCGAGGCGGTTCGCCTCGAGAGTTACCAAATGATCCCGCCAATCGGGCCTCTTCCTGGCGATCTTGGTTGTCTGCCGATCTCTACATCTCTCGGCCAGCGCACATAATCTGACAAGGCTGGCTCGTTCTCGATGAAGAGCTACTTCCTCACAACCCTTCTTTAGATAATCAACAATATCCTTGGTATCTGGTACATAAAATACTCTCTGCTGCCAAGTCACTTGCTAATGTGGCCGTCTCCTTCCAATCCATATTTTACGCTCCAAGCCGTGGGCGAAGGTCGGATGTCATGGCGCGATGGAGCTGCTGCATTGTGTAAACTCTGCTGCTTTGGCGGCGTCTCGAGAACTCCGCGTGAAGCATCACGGGTGATGATTGGGCTGTGCCCTTCTAACTCTCGAACTCCACTCGCGACTCGCCATTTGCGCCTTGCCACGGGCCGGAGTTACTGGCGCGGAGGCATCGCGGTAAAGGAAAGGAATACGTTAGAGGTCCAACTTATAACACGACTCTAAAGCACGATCTCGAGTGAGAAGAATGGAAACCAATCCTAAATATCCTATAGCCTCACGATTATTGGTGTGGTGCACAACACACCGATAATCAAGAACTACTAGATACGATGCAGTAGACACTTTCAGAGGATTAGCGCTCTGATACCACTTTTGTCACTTTGCGCGAGGTTCTAGTGTCACTCGGCGACCAACCAAATGGTATCGGGCTGCATGCGATCCACGGTACAACCCTTCTCGGGGCGTGCCATACGGAGAGCCACGGTTGGTGCATTCCGTGGTAGAGCTCTGGCCTCTTTATACGCTCGGCCCGAAGGAGGTCGATCTGAGTACCAAGTATGTGGCGAAAATCACGTAAATAAAATCATAGTAGTCTATATAAAGCGGGAGACATGTATGATAACCAAAACTACGATTCCTGATAAATAGCGGTCATGTCAGTCGGGGACTCGCGCCTCAAGTCATCACTCGAATGTAGCAATGGGTCTCGCGCCCACAACATCAATCATGCGTGGAATACGCCCTTCGCCGTGATCTATGATATAAAAACACCAGGAATATACATGAACACGAGTCCTACCTATGTCATCATCAAACCGTGCGGGGTAAATGCGAAGGCATAGCTTACTAAAACCACAGTACAAACAAGGTCGTAAAGCGTATCATGAGATCTGTCTAGGCCGTCACATGATCAAAGGCGGCCACTCGCGCGATGTATCTAATGTCGGCGTCTAGCCACAGAACTTCGTAGCTCGCGTGGGCCACTCGATGGCCCGCGTGAGTGTCGCCGCATCGAGGTAACTCCGGCGGCGTCTGGACTCGCCGTCGCGTAGCGCAAAGCCGCGCTGACCACAAGGTCGCATACTAACTGGAACTCCCGATTCGCGCCGAAGCCATCTGAGACCGCGTAAGGTATTCTCGAATCATAGGTCACATGGACACTTTGAGTCTACCCGCGTCGGAGCGGCTTAACCCGGAATCATGAGTGATATAATACTAACATAACGACTTATCGTTAAACAACCTAAGCCTGACAAGGAAAACCCTTTACACAAACATCACAAGATACTAACTCACGTAGCATCCTAACATGTTTACTTATCAAGTCAACAAGAAAGTATTACAAGACTATCACAAATCAATACAATTAAGTTATTCACACAAGTACTTTCTACATTATGTTAACAAGTTCGGGTTTTAGCCCCAAGTACTTCATGTATTACTCTTTTAAAAGATCCGTTTCTTTCACAAAGGTCACACTGATACGTAGTATAAAAATAGAGTGATTATCTTGAAGTAAATCAAAACACTTCTCTTTGTAAAATCAAGTAACAACATTCTTTTCCCAACGTTCAAGTTTGCCTAATTTCAATTACTCAAGTTTCTCATTTTGAAAGGTTTAGTAGTTCATAGTTTTAATCCTTTAAAACAATTTGAAACATATACCTTATGTGTGAGTAGGTTATTATTGTTCATAACAATCTTATTACAATGACCATGATCTAGGAAATGTAATATCATTTTGTCTCATCTTAGCTCCTATGCGGATGGAAGTTTCTCTTGGTTTTAATAATACTTTATTAGTCAAAACATTTCCACTTTATTAAGCTACTTGTGGTTTGTTCGACATTTATTTTGATCGGTAAAACATCATTCCTTTTGAAAACCAAAAATACTCATTACTCACGAATGAGGTTTCACACTTTTTAACAAAATTCACATTAGTATAATTAAGTCAAGTCTCTTATTTTCTTAAATCAATAAATCATTCTTTTTATCACTCTTAAGCCGTTATACCTAACTTCCCATAAAGCTAGTATAACTCTTAAGCTTTTAAAACCAAGTGTTACTCTTCTTTTAAAAAGGTTTCTTAATTCTTTTGAAATATTTCGGATTCTTTTTATTCAGGCTTAAGTCAAAAGACATTGCCGTAATTATTATTCAGGCTTAAGTCCGAAGACATTGCCGTAATTATTATTCAGGCTTAAGTCCAAAGACATTGCCGTAATTATTAATCAGTTAACACACGTACGTCTACCGTACTATATACATATTCTTTAAAATATCATGCTCAAGAGGATAGGAAGAATCACATACCTTCTCGGCGAAATCCACCTGCCAAGTTGAATATGTCGTATGAGAGAATCGACTATATGATCAAATCGTCTATCAACGTCTAGGCATCTTGTACAAAGCTCTAGCGAGAGGGTTCTATATCTACGGAAAGTTGGGCAGACTTCCCTACCGGTGAGCTACTCAAGTCTCATGTGAAAGCGATCCTATGTTAGTCTGATTTGATTATTCTTCTTTAAACCCTTCTACGGTGATATGATTCAATTCTATTCTTTAATATCCTTCTAAGTATAAATACTTATTCTTATACTTCTACGATTATGTATTCTCTAATACAAAAGAGAGTTAGGATTATTTACCTCGGTAAGCCCAATAATATCCTAGATATAAGTCGATCAGGAGCAAGGCTTAGCTCTAAGTGCACGCTCAGATATCCCCAAGAATCCTTAGAAGTTCTACACCACTTACTTAAATACTATAAGTGATTTGGGCTAGGGTATTTTGGGCATTTTAACAATACTTGGAAGACAACATTCTTACGAGGAGGGGGTGGTGTTTCGGCTAGGGCTTGCTTTAGAGGGGGAGGGCTCTCGGCCAAGCCACTACGGCTAGAGGGGGAGGGGGGTGTTGGACGAAAACATATCAAGAGAGGGGAGGGAATTTTAACACTTAGAAAATATTTGGATGAAGAAGTTCATCAACATAGAGGGGTATTTATAGGTCAAGCATTGGCCAACCAATGGCCAAGATGATGCCAAGTGCAAGGCAAGTGTAGGGTGAGGATTTAGGCAAGTGTCCATTCTATCTACTACACAAAAATATCCTACCAACTCCTTGACTTTGTGCAAGGCACAAAAAACGTGCCAAACAATGTCAATTTGCCGTCCAATGAGGGTGACAAGTGTCACCCTCCCGTTGGTCCAAAATGTTTCGTCTCTCGGAAAAATCCGCAAAAATAATAAATGACATAGCCGGAATTTACCCTACGCGAGTTTAGTAAAACGTTTCGTCGAAAAACGACTCTAATCGGGTGTTGTGCACAAAGTGAAATTCGGCCCTTACATACTTTAAGCTTCAACTTTTCTACGTACGTCCCTACGTACATACTCTGGAAATACGGGGTATAACAATAAGCTGACTACGACTACAGTTCTAACCCCTCCTGAGGCCTGAGGGACTAGAGGGTTAGGTTATTATGGTAACACTTTGAGTGTTTGGCTGGGTTGTGTGCGGATGCAACACGATAAGGTAATAACCTATTTTTTCCCGGAAGCTACGGGAGCATGATAGTGGAGCTCGGATTAGAGAGGTTGTCGAGTCTCCCCTCGTTGAGGATGTGAAGAGGCGACAACATAAGGATCCAGTTCTAGTACGGAATCGAGATATGTCTCTTCGAGAGGAGAAGAGTTTACCCAAGGTAGCACCGGTAGGGGTGCTAAGATATGAGGGCAGATTATGTGTACCCGATGTTGCAGGACTTGTCAACAAGTTTTAAGAAAGGCACACAGTGCTCGTTACTCTATTCATTCGGGGTCGACTAAGATGTATCATGACCTCAGATGTATGTATTGGTAAGATGGCCTGGAGAGGGACGTAGTCAATAGGTAATGAACTGACTAAGATTGTGATAGACTCTTGAAAGATCAGGTTTAATTTACTTATGGACATACCATGTTATTAGATTAAGCTGTGTTGTATGCTTAAGTGAGATGCATGAATAATATTTTTATGGAGTAAATATGGTTGTTGTGATTAGGACAACATGATATTGAGATTATGAGAAACTATCTTACCCGTATGAGGGGAGAGATAATGTAAGATTAGGACATGGAATAATCGAGAATCATGGAATACTAGCTAACTATTGAGACCATAGATGAACATTCGAGGACGAATGTTTCCGGCGGGGTTTTTTACTGTTACACCCCGTAATACCAGGGCTACTAATTGAGAACGTGATTAAGGATTTATGATTTGAATTTTGGAAGGAAAGAATAATTACATTTTCTTAAGGAAAATTTCGAAAAAAAATGTGACGACGGAAAAATTATTAACTTGGAGTATAATACTTCTAATTGGATTTATGGACTTAGTATTGGATTATAAGGTGTTGGAATTGATAATATGGGGTCCGCCGAGAATTTCACAATTTCGCGGGGACCTTTGAAAAATTATAATATTTTGGACCAATCGGAGGGAGACACGTGGCACACCTCCACTTGTCTTGCTAAGATGACAACAAATTAGATATTTTGAGAGGGGACAAGTGGACATGGGTCCCACTCCACTTGGCTATACATATCCAAGTCTTGCAAGACTTGGATCACTTTACACTTAGACCAAACAATAAGCTCTCATATTCTCCCCTTTAGCTCCATAATTTTGAGAGCCCCTTGGCTAAGAACAACCATTGTTGATCAATTTATTTCTCCAAGATTAAGCCCTTAAACCAAGTGCTAAGCCTAGATTAATATTCTACACGTTTTTACTTGTCTTGGCCGAAAGTTGATGCCAAAACCCTAGGGGTTCCGTTGACTTTTTGGAAGTGAGATTCAAAGAGAAGTTGCTCCTAAGGTTGTAGGGAGTACATATATGTGATTGGAACTTGAAGAAGTGGAGCGAATCGAAAACTGCGCACCAATAAATACCGGACTGTTTTGGGGCGTTTTTGGGCAAAAAATGAGGTAAAAGACCTTCTTCTTTTAAAGTAATTGGATATTACTTATTGTTATTATGTATGGATGAACTTGTGTTAGAAAAGAATGAATAATAAAAAGCGTTTGAGCAATTTTTGGGGCTAAAACCGATTTGGGACAGATTTGGTGCAAATGGAATTCGTTGGTTACAATTTTATGGCGTTATGTTTTTTATACCCTTTTTTAGGAGTATAACTCTTTTTATAAGTTTTAGGACGAGATATGTTATGTTTCATTTTCATTCTTTTGATGCTCTTCGAAGGAGCAGAGACTTTAACATATCCGAAGTCTTCGCAGAAACTTCCTAATTTTCCTTTGGTGGATTTCTGTACTTGATTATTAAGTTTTATTGTATTACAAAGCTCTAGGCCTCTTAGATTAATAATACTGACTAAGTCTCCATACGTCATAAGACCATAGGGAGTGTCGCCATTATGACTTCTCCTAATGTTGGTCCTTACCTTTTCGGCAAAGAGTTTAGGCAGACCACTTATAAATCTTTCTTTCCAATAATCATGGTTACAGTCACTCCTTAGCATGACCTTATTAAGGAATATATCTTTATACCATTTAAAGTCATGTAACTTTGGACATGTTAGATTATTAAGAACTTCTAAACTTCTATCTTGGAATAGCTTTGGCTCACCAATGAAGTGTTTACCTATGCAGTATAATAAGGTTGTCGTAGCATCCCCTTGGATTTCATTACTATAGCTGTTATCGATGTTCTTTATTTGGACTGTGGTGGTTGCATTCATGATCTTGACTTTCTTCGCTCGATTAGGTAGTTATCCCACCAATTTTTAACATTAGGTGAAACACGAAACTAGTATTCTTGCTAGTTGGGCATCATCGATGTGCATTTTTATCTTATGGCCAGTAGCAAACTCCATTTCATGGAGCACTTTGACAACTTGCCGCCGGACATGCCATCTATGTTCCATTCATGGATTTCATCTCGAATAAGTATTTGAAAGCGAGTGCGTTCTTCGAATAACATATCTGGGAAAGTAGGCCCTTTATAAAAACTCTTACCCTCTGTTCCAGAGAAATTTAATATTTTATTATTATCTGGTTTACTTTTTGAACTGAAACCTTCGCTGAGTACTTTGACCGAGCTGTTAGGTTTTTTTGAGGTGGATCCCTCTGAGACCTTTAACTCTTTAAACTTATTACTAACTCTGTCTAATAGGTTGTCTTCAATTTCTTTCCCAAATTTTGGATGGCTGTTTCAGGAAGCGTGGGATTTTGAAGAGAGGTTCGGAAAGTGTTTTTTCTTCCGACCTGACTGGTGTGTTTCTAAATGTAGAAGCATTACTTGCTTCAGTAATCTGGTTAGAGATAACATGTAACAACTGATTGGTGTAGTTGTTCTGTTGAAGGATTTTATTAATATCTTTAACATGCGTGATCCCTGCTGGATCTTTTATGTCTCTTTTGAAAGGAGTGGCAGTTAAGACTTCACCATCAATGGGGATCTTTATCTGTTCTAACGGGGGTGTTACTGATTCAACAGTTCTTTCACCTGTGAACCATTTCTTTACAATGGTACTTAGGGACTGTCTGTTATTGTTAAGTTTATCAGTGATTTGAAACCACCTAAAGAATTCTATGTTAGCATTAATTATGTTCATGTCACTGATCCATTTCTCCTTAAACACCTTCCTCTCACTGAGTGAAAAGGTGCTTACATACCATTCTTTTTTAATGGCGTTCTCAGGGGCTACCCATAATTTATTAAGGGTTTTCCAATAAATTTTAAAATTTATATCTTCTCTAATAGTACCAAGGCTATCTCCACCAAGCATTTCGCTTCTGGTGGGACTGTTATTCTTCCTATCGATTGGTCGATAGTAGACTTTGGGTACTGCTGACGAATAATCTACACCTTGAACTTTTCGTTCTAGCATAGTTTCGTCGGAATTGTCAGAACTTCCTTCCTCCTCCCGGGATTTAGAAGAAGATGCTGCGAAGGAGTATCTTCCTTTGGATTTTAAAAATCTTAAATCAATTGAACCGTCTAAATGCTGGATTATTTGTTCAATATCAGAACTCTCTGGTTCTATCTTTGGTTGAGTGATGGCATCAAAGTGCCATTCGTCTTTACTTAAAATTTCATTCCATTTTAACATTCTAGGAACAAAGGTGTTGCTATGTTCATGATTTGCTTCCATAAGCATGGTAGCACCCTTACTGCTAACTAATTTAGCTTTTGGAGCTAAGGTAGTTTTCATAAGCCTGTAATAGACCCTATATATTATAGCAATTTCTCTTGTGTTTATCTTACTATTCATATTTTTTGTTTTAATGTTCAACGTCAGGGTATCCATAACGTTTTGATCGTTAATATCTACTGAAAAATTTGGGTAACAGTTAAAATAAACTGGTCCCCTGGCTAAATTGCTTTGTAAGACTCCAAGTAAGGAATCGTCAAAGTTTAATAGCCTGGCATCTCTTAGTAAGAGACATATGGGGGTATCTAAACCCAGACGATACAAAGGCTTAACAACAATTTGTACTAGTCCTATATGTAGGAAGTTAAAATCTTTTTTATAGCTGTTTATATCTTCAGTGGATAATAGCTTAATAATCTCTTTGGAGTTATTGATAGCTACTGTGGATTCATAAGTTTTGATATTATAATTCTTAATAAAATCAAACTTTCCTGTTTCATAAACAGATCTGAAAGATTCTTTTGGAATATTCCAGTTCTGTAAATCTTTTTCAACTTTAGTAATTCTCGAAGTTGCTAAGTTTTCACTGTTGATTTCATTCATTATTAATAATTAACTGTGTGAAGCTCAACTAAGTATTGAGCAATAGATTGTCTTTTTGCCAGGTAGCTAACCCGTCTTCTTAATCTATCATTCTCTTCATATAGTTCAGTCATCTTATTGATGATTACTTGGTTGATAATGGTTTGACAATAAATATCTAAGCCTTCTGCAGGTCTTGCAGTTGTGTAATAATCTAATTCTTTAAGATTTGATTTTAGAGTTTTATTACAATTATTACTTTCTATTACGATTTCTAGTATTTGAGAATTATATTCTCTGATATAATCAAAAGCTGGGCGCATCTTTATTATGGAATGATAATGTTTAAACAAAGAGAGTTTGTTCTAGATCTGTGGAGGCTACTATCTTTTTTAGAGCTATTGTTCTATCTGCTATTAGGATCCTACAGTACTTGTTTCTATTCCTTTAACTACTTGAGCAGGTATCCTATTCTGGCTCTGAAACCATAAAAGCGGAATGACATTATCAATTTAAAATACTGATTAAAAGACAGAAAAGTAAAGAAAGCTGTTTAATAAAACTTACAATTTTATTCAAAGCATTGAAAGGGATACAAGATCAGGCAGGGAGGAGATATAGAGAGAGAGGGGGATATTTCCGAATGCCTTCAACATTACAATGTGAGAGCCTTAAATAGACCTCGAATGAATTATTGTCCTAACAGGTGGACGGGTATGATTAAAACACTTGGAAGGCTAAGATTTCTTGCCTTCTGATTTTTTAAAAGGGCGTCTTCTGCTTTTCTGAAAGGGCAAACGTCCTTGTCATTTTTATTTCTTTTGTCCCTTGCTTTTCTGAAGAGGCAAATGTCACTATCTGCTTTATGTCTGCTTTATTGAAAGGGTGCCTCTTTTTTTTCCGAAGGGGCAACTGTTTTTGTCAACCGTCCTTTATGTAGGGACCACTGGCTTTATTCGCGGAGGTAAGCGTTTGGCATATGCTTGGGCTCTTCCTCGTGGGGACCATCATGTCTCCGTTGTCTGTTTCACTATGATTGGATACTACTTCTTCTTCGTCTTCCAATCTTGCTAAGGCTTTTAACGACACATGCGGTTTACATTGAGGTTCGCTTTGATGAAGAGGGGCTTCGCCGGGTTTACCTTAATTTCTTCTCTGGGTTTTGGACTCCATCCTTTTTTATTCTGATGGTTTTGCTTAAATAATGGATCCTATTTATCTCTTGGATAAATGACTTAATTATACATGATAATCCTATTGATTAATGAAGTATAAAATCCTTTATTTTAAAAGAATTTACACAACCTAATATATTGAGATCTGCTGATTCTTCGAAATGTGTATAGGAATAAATTCCCTACTTCTGGATGGGGGCCGATATTTCCTTGTTTGAGGGCCCTGCTGGTTTAACTTCTTCCGTATATGGTTCTGGGAAACCATCTTGTAACTACCTCTGCTTTGGGCAGATGTAATTTAGCTAGGGGAACCACCTTGTAACTATCTCTGCTGCAGGCGAATCTTTGGAGTAATACGTGTCACGACCCGACCAGAGGCATGGCGGTGCCCTACAGGCACCACTACAGTGTACATCAGAGAAAATCTGCGGAACATAAATGAAACTTATAAAATAAAACAACAGAAGTAAAACAACAGGTTAGCCGATAGGGCTACCTTCCTGGACATATATATAAATAACCGAAGCAGTTGCCTCATTTCCTTTACAAACTGACCCACAATATGTGACTACAGACCTCTAAGAGTTTTATCATAACAACAGTGGCGGGATAGGGCTCCGCCATACCCCTGAATATACATAAATCTACAACCTCAGGGACAACCGTACCAAGAGATAAGCCTCCGGAGCAAATGGAGCTTTTTCCCAAAAACTGAACCGAGATCCTAAAAGCAAGGATCACCAACCTGTGTACCTAAAACCTGCGGGCATGAGCGGCCCCGAAGAAGTCGATTACAACAGTGCAGAATATGGAGCGAGTAAGGTACAATAATTAAAACATATCTGTATAAAAGCATGACAGAGGTAAGTGTAAAAGAAGTAAATACCTGAACCTACCATGTCATTACCATCTCGTGAACTTAATCATACCTTATTATCTTTTCCCATTTTTCAATAAAAGTTATAGCCACTTTCTTATGTACATACTTAGGAAAATCATCAAGTTCATTACCATATAACTTACTTATCTTTCATAACCTAATCCACCGCTGCGGAGGGCGCTATACTACCCCCAAGCAGGGGCGCGATAAAGTCACATAGTGCGCCCGTACGGGTATCTTGCGGCCCGTTTACGGGGCGCGATAATGTCGTATAGTCTGCCCCTAAAGGTATACTGCCCGGCCCATTTCTGGGATGCGATAATGTCATATAGTCTGCCCATAAAGGTATACTGCCCGGCCTATTTCTGGGACGCGATAATGTCATATAGTCTGCCCATAAAGGTATACTGCTCGGCCTATTTCTGGGACGCGATAATGTCATATAAAATCCGGGAATTTAACCCAACGTACTACGCACCTCTACTCCTTTAGAAAGACTCTTTTTCAAATAAAACTTCACAGATACTAACAACCGTAGTATCAAGTCATATCTACCTTTCAAGACAAGTCACAATACCTTTTTAGAAATACATTTATCGGCTTCTAAATCAAGTGACTTCTTTCTTAAAAACCTTAAGCAATTGGTACCTTTAAAACAATTTGCCCTCCTTTATTTCAAATCATTTCTTTGCTTACATTACTGAAGAAAACCATTCTTTTAATCTTCCATAAAGTTGTTATAACCAACTTCCCATAAAGCCGTTATAACTCTTTATGTCTTAGTCAAATTCATTCCTTTTATAACCGAGAGACTTATACTTTCAAATCAAATCACATAGCTTTCAAAATACTTCAAGTCTCTTAACTTTTAAGAAAACAAGTTTCAAAGTCTTAAAAGCTTCATACGTAAACTCTTTTAAATTAAGTAACATATACTTTGGTGCGTTGTGAATAAGTTATACTTATTTATAACGATCTTATTCAAGTAGCCATGATCTAGAAAATGTAATAAAATTTTGTCTTATCTTAGCTTCTATGCAGATGGAGAATTCTACTTGTTTTAGTATAATTAATTGTCATTACATTTTCCTTTATTAACGATGCAATGGCTCGTTCGATACTTATTCTCATTCGTGCCGTAAATTAGCCAAGTCAACTCGACTCCAAATACTTCCTAACGACTCTTACCAACATCCCCCATAAGACTTGGTAAGAACTTAGGATTTCTTAGACGTAGCTTTTACATAGAGTAAATCAACATAACTACCTCTTAACTTCTAAGAGTAGACGGAATCATGAAATACTACTACATGTATATTTCATACATAGAATCATACCAAAGGAAGGAAGAGGTTCACATACCTCGCGACGATTGTCGACAAGTAGCAAAATGCTCCAAAGTACTTCAACCTTGAGCTATTCCATTCTTCAAGTAGGATACGCTATACTTAGTACTTCAACATATAATGGTCACAATACGTCCATTAACCTCTTACTTCAAACGTAGAATATTCCAAGTGCTAAGTCACTAAATTCTACGGAAAATCGGACAGCACTTCCTTTGTTTCTACATACTTTGCCACCTTTTTCAAGGCCGAATTCAATAACCAAACACGCCACATTTAAGGCCCAACAATGCAATTAACAATAGGATTACACGCCTACTAGGCGTGTAAAATTCCGCCACAATTGATATCAAACTAATACAACAACAAGTGTAAATCCGTGATCTTGGGATCTGACAATACCAATTCTTATCCATTTCCTTTTCAATCCAAGTTGTTAGCATGACATGATATCAAGTCGCAATCAATTATAACCACTATAATCTTGAGTAAGTAACGTCGACGATTCTAAATACGACCAAATTGTAATCCAACTTCAAATGGCTAATATGTCATTTCGGATTTTAGGCTACAACAATCCATAACACTTATAAAACTTCAACACATACTTCATGCTAGTAGAATGTAAGGCTAACAACAATATGAAATCTTGTAACACTTAAGAGACAAGATTATTACCTCAACGAATCTTAATCCAACTCCAAATCCGAAGTCGCTCCCTAGCAACTTAGAGCCCCTTCAAGACACTTCAATACGCTACTTGAGACCCTTAGAACCATACCAACAACTTTCCTTCAAACTTCCAAACAAAACCTAGAAAAGCAACTAGGTTTTCACCTTGCGACTAATACGAAAACTATCTTTTTCCGAGATTTTTCTATTGAGATACACTTACAATACCCTCATGAACCTTGGTTTAAAGTGTGGAGCTAAATGGATAACAAACAAAAAAAATTTGTTGTAGAGAGAGGCAAACCCGAGAGCTAGCTCTTGAGGTTCTTGAAATTCTTGAAATTTTTTCTAAGTGTTGGCATTAGTCTTGCTACTAGTAGTAGTATATAGGGACATGGAGGGTCAAGATGTAAACAATTGGGTGGTTTGGATGAAGTCTTATTAAATATCAAGACTAGTGGACCCTTTGACTTAGTCAAAATTCTCAAGCTCACTACTTGCAAGACTTTCCATCTAAGACTATGGTCAATGACCATTTTGGCCATGTCCCAATCGTCCAAGGCAACCATAAGGAGGGGGGGTGACACGTGTCGCCCTCCCATTCGTCACAATATTACGTTTTCCGACAATTTCATAATTCCGATAAATTTTTACAAGTCTCAAATCTTAACACTTATGAGTTCTTACGTACGTTCTTAAAACATGTCCTGTAGATACGGGGTGTAACACCCTGAATGGCTGAGTCTGAAACCTGTGAATTTTATTTTGCCTACTGGGTTTACTGCCGATATTTTGAAAGAGGGCTGTATAGACCTTGCCTTTTGAAAGCTTGTTTCAAAAATCTTTTTTTCAAAAAATCTTTTTTTCAAAAAATCTTTTGTTTCAAAAATCTTTTGTTAATCCAATTATCTTTGTGATACATAGCACTATAGATCAACATTTCTTTTTGACTATTTTTTAACATCTGGGATAAAACCTGCTATCTGGGATTTTCTAAGAAACCTTGCTTGGTTAAGGAAGTAAATCCTGGGACTTACAGTTTGAAGATCGTCTTTTGCTTGACCTGATCACTCTGACTGAAAGATAAGGGATTTAAATATGGGAACATAAGTTCTCTTCCCATTGAGTTTGTGTAAATACCGTCTAGTTTTGCGGTATAAGGTTTTATCTGTGTTAGGAATGGGACTCCTAAAATGACTTCTTCAGTTATGTCTTTTGTAATAATGAAATCATTGGTGAGGCAAACACCATTATTGCAAACATGAGCTTTTGAAAGCTTGTAATTTATTTTTATACTATCACCTGTGGCAGAGTATAATTTATATGTACTTTTGTCTAAGTACCTAGTAGGAACTAATCATTCACGTATACAATTTTGATCTGCACCTGAATCAATTAGTGCAATTCTTTCTAGGATAAAGTTTTTGTTTATTATAACTTTAATAGGGACATGGTAGCTTAATGCTTTGGCTTTGGATATTAATTTTAAACCTGAATTATCAATATCTTTGGGAGTAGGATCTTTTACGAGATCCAAGTCTTTTAATAAACTGCTTGTGAATGCCTCAGTTTCTAAGGAACCGAGTCTTTCTTTTATCTGGAGAATTTCTTCTTTCAGATTTGAAATTTCTTTTATTAAACCTTGCACAGAAGTGTCTGTTTTGGCTTCCTTAAATTTATCAAAAACTCTTTTCATATCAAAAGGCTCAATTATCCTTTTATCTTTTTTCTGATTAATGACTAGCTTTTTAAGCTCAGTTAAGTATTTTCTTTTGACTTCATCGTCGTTGTTATACCCCGTATTTCCAGAGTATGTACGTGAGGGCGTACGTACAAAACTTTAGGCCTTAAGTTAGGCTAGGAACGAAAATTTGTGCACAACTACCAAAAAGAATTGTTTTCCGACGAAACGTTTTCCGGACTTTGCGAAGGGAAAATTACGGTTGTAACATTGATTATTTTTGCGGATTTTTCCGAGAGATGAAATATTTTGGACCAACGGGAGGGTGACATGTGTCACCCTCAAAGTGGACGAATTGTGGGCATTTTTCTTGCACAAATTCTAGTCAAGACTTAGGTAGGATATTTTGTGTAGTTGATGAACAAGTGGGACCCACAAACACTTGTCCAAATCTTGACCCTACACTTGCCCACCACTTGGCTTAATCCTAGCCCTTGAAAGTCCTATAAATACCCCCTTGAAGTGCAAGACTTCTTCATCCACAAATAATTTCCAAGTCTTGAAAATCCTTTCCCCCTCTTATAGAAGCTCTCGTCCAAAGAGCACCCCTCCCCCTTGAGAAGGCCTTGGCCGAGAATACCCCCCCCCCTCTTGAGTGTTGTCTCGTAAAAATACCCCCCCCCCCCTTGGTAGAAAAGTATTCTCCAAGTATTGTTACTATTCCAAAATACCTTGGCCCAAATACCTTGTAGTATTCCAAGGTTACACCTATACTAAAAGCCCAGAAATTACTATTATACTTCCTTGATCCAAAACGAAACCCTAAGGAAAATCTTCATAGCCGGTTGAAGTATTAAGAAGAAGTTGCGTAGAACTTCTAAGGGTTGTTTGGAGCGGGTTGGAGCACCCAGAGTAGGAGCTAAACGTTGCTCACGATCGACATTTAAACTTGGATAATTTTGGGCTTACCGAGGTAAATACTCTTGACCTTCTATTGTAATTGGAAATTACATACTGTAGTTGTATAGAAATGAATATAAGATTCATAGAAGGATATTACAGAAGAGAATTGAACTGTAATAGAAGGATATTACAGAAAAGACTTGAACTGAAGTCACATCGTAAGAATATTAAAGAAGAAGATTAAACTGTACTTACATAGGACTGTATTTACAGTAGACGTTGATAGACGTATATGCCTTTATAGGTTGAAAGTTCTGCAAGTAGCATGTTATACTTGAAAGGTGGACAAGGCTAGCCGGGTTATAGCGGTGGAGCATTTTGCTATTAGTCGATAATCGTCGCGAGGTATGTGTCTTACTATCCTCTTGAGCATGATATTTTAAAAGAATATATATAGTACGGTAGACGTACATGTGTTAACTGAACGTGGTTTTACTGCGATGTCTTTTGACTTGAGTTTAAATAATAAGAATCTTGAAGTATTTCAAAAGAATTAAGAAACCTTTTTGAAAGAAGAGTAATACTTGGTTTTAAAAGCTTAAGAGTTATACTAGCTTTATGGGAAGTTAGGTATAACGACTTAAGAGAGATAAAAGGAACGGTTTACTTAATTGTTTATGAACGCCTTGTATTGATTTCAGAAATGAGAATAAGTATCGAACAAACCACTGCAGCGCTAATAAAGGGAAATGTATTGACTAATAAAGTATTATTAAAACCAGTAGAAACCTCCATCTGCATAGAAGCTAAGATGAGACAAAATGATATTACATTTCCTAGATCATGACTGCTTTAATAAGATTGTTATGAACAAGAATAACCTACTCACACATAAGGCGTATGTTTCTCAAATTGTTTTAAAAGAGAATTATATTATTAAGTGATTAAGACTATGAACTACGAAACCTTTCGATAATGAGAAACTTGAGCATTTGAAATTAGGCAAACTTGAACGTTTGGAAAATAATGTTGTTACTTGATTTTACAAAGGGAAGTGTTTTGGTTTACTTAAAAAGATAGTCACTCTATTTTTATACTACGGGTATTGTGTGACTTTTGTGAAAGAAACGGATCTTTTAAAGAGTTAATGTATGAAGTACTTCGGGGATAAAAACCCGAACTTGTTAACATAAAGTAGAAAGTACCTTGTGTGAATAACTTGATTGTGTTGGTTTGTGATAGCCTTGTAATACTTTCTTGTTGATTTGATAAGTAAACATGTTTAGGATGCTACGTGTGTTAGTATCTTGTGATGTTTGTGTAAAGGGGTTTCCCTTGATTGTGCTTATGTTGTTTAACGATAAGCCGTTGTGCTAGTATTATATCACTCACCTCTTGACATGATACCGGGGGTTAAGCTGCCCTCCGATGCGGGGTAGACTCAGGCGGTCAGGGACCATGATTCAAGAATACCTCATGCGGGTCCAGGGGACCTATGCAGAGCTACGAGAGTTCCAGGTTAGTGTGCGGTCTATATGATCATGCGGTTTATGTGGCCATGCGGACTGCGAGTCCAGGACGATGCCGGGGAGTAGCTACCCTCGATGCGAGGAATACCTCATGCGGGCCTATGTGAGTGGCCTATGCGGAGCTGCGGGAAGTTCCAGGATTAGACGCGCATTTGATCTGCGGCGAGTGGCGGCCGATCATGTGGCGGTCTGAGCGGACCTCGTGATCTGATTTATGACTTTGTTGGTGCTGTGGGTTTTAGTAGTCGGCTATGCCGCATTACTTACCGTCACGGTTTTATTATCACACAGGTGGGACCTGGTGTTCATATGTATTCCTTGGTGCTTTTATATCATAGACTGCCGACAGTGAGGAAGGTATTCCACGGGCATGATTGATGTGGTGGGCGTGAGACCCATAGTTATATTTGAGTGATGACTTTGAGGCGTGAGTCACGACTTGATATATTTGCTTATTTATTGTGAGCGTAGTTTGGTTATCATACATGTCTCTGCTTTATATAGACTACTATGATTTCATTTATAGTATTTTGATTTCACATACTTGGTACTGTTATCGACCTCCTTGGGGCTGCGTTCATCTGCGCGGTAGAGGTACACGCGATCGTCGATCCTCGCTCTTAGGATCACGATTCAGCGTTTTGGGAAGCTCCGTTTCTCGGAGGCTTATCGATGGTATAGTCCTGTCGTTGTAGGTACTTACATTCGGGGTATGGCGGGCCTGTCCGCCATTGTCGTTATATCATTCTTAGAGTGCTGTAGTACTTGTTATACCGTATTTCGGTATATGCGTAAAGGAATACGTCTAAAAGTTTGGTCTTAAAGTTAGGCCTTGGGCGATTTTTAGGCACAACTCACAAAGCGACGGTTTCGGCGAAGCGTTTCCACGACTTTCGTAGGATAAATTCCGTCTATGTCATTTCTAATTTTTGCGGATTTTTAGAGGCGTAACACTTTGGACCAACGAGAGGCGACATTTGCCACCTCTCATTGGTGGACTTGTCCGCAGCAATAGGGCCAAATGGATGACCATCCTTGTCATAAAGTTGGTTAGATATTTTTGTGCAAGTTGGCTAGGTACACTTGCCTAATCTTGACCTTACACTTGCACAGCACTTGGCTAAATCTTGGCCATTGGTTGGCCATGTCTTGCCCTATAAATACCCCTCTTGAGATGAAGAGTTCTTCATCCACAAAAGCTTTCAAGTCTAAAAATCCTTCCCTCTCCTTTGTAAGCAATTCGTCAACACACCCCCATCCCCTCGAGAAGCTTGGCGAGGCTACCCACCCCTAGCCTAGCCGAAACCTACCCTCCCTTGGTAGAAAAGTTGCCTTCTTGTATTGTTATAATGCCCAAAATACCCTAGCCCAAATACCTTAGTACTTAGTAGAAGTTGTGAAGAACTTCTAAGGTTTCATGGAGCATACAACTTAGGAGCAAAACCTTGCTCGGTGCGACTTTTCTAGGATATTATTGGGCTTCAGGTAACTAATCCTAACCCTCTTTTGAATTAGAGAATACTTCTTTGTTGTAGAATAAGAATAAGTATAAATACTTAGAAGGTTATTAAGGAATAGAATTGAACTGTAACACCTTAGAAGGGTATAAAGAAGAATATCTGATCAGTACTTACATGGGAGTGTTTTCTGATGAACTTATATAGCTCATGGGTAGGGTTGTCTTTGCCGACTTTCAGTAGAATTGAGGACCCTCTGTTTAGAATGACCTACGAGAATAGTCTAGACTTTGATAGATATCTGTGACTATTATAGGTGATTCTCTGCGCGACATACTCGACTTGGCGGTGGATTTCGAGAAGGTATGTGATTCCTTCCTAAAGCATGATATTTTACAATATGTATATAGTACGGTAGGCGTACATGTGTTAAGCGAATAATACTTACGGCAATGCCTCGGCTTAAGCTGAATAATACGTCGGCAATGCCTTCGGCTTAAGCTGAATAATAAAGAAGCGAAAACATTTCAAAAGGACTCTTGAACCATTTATTATGAAGAGAACTAATTGGTTTTAAGCGAAGCTTAAGAGTTATACTAGCTTTATGGGAAGTAAGTATAACCACTTAAGATTGATAAAAGAAACAAGTTTGCCTATGTGTTTATAACGGACTTATATTGTGAAAAGAATAATAAGATGGTTTGATAAGTAGACATGATATGATGCTATGTGTGTTAGTATCTTGTAACGTTTGTATAGGAGAGTATCCTTGTTGTGCTTATGTTACTTAAAGATAAGTTGTTATGTTAGTATACTATCACTCACCTCTTGAGATGATACAGGGGTTAAGGCCCTCCGTCTGGGGTAGACTCGGTGATGCAGGACCGTGATTCGAGAATACCTCATGCGGGTCGGGGCCTATGCGGAGCTACGAGTTCAGGTTAGTATGCGGGGTTATGCCTCATGCGGTCTATGTGGCCATGCGGACGGCGAGTCGGGGCGATGCGAGAGTAGCTACCACGATGCGGGGTTATACCTCATGCGGGCCCGTGCGAGTGGCCTATGCGGACTCGGGAGTCGAGATTAGGCTTGCGAGAATGAGGATGTGGCGAGTGGCCTGTTTGATCATTCGCGGCTAGACAAGGCGTATTCTGATTACCTATTGTTGCTCTTGTTTGTGATGTGGCACTATGTGCGGTTTCCTTGGTTGTTTCACACATATTTGTAAATGGTTTTAAAAATGATATGTTTTCATTTAAGTACTTTCTGATTTCGCATACTTAGTACTGTTGTCTTGACCTCCGGGGCTGCGTTCATGCCGCGGTAAGGGCAGCAGTGCTAGATCCGCATCCTTAGGATCTACGTTGGTGTCGAGCTCCGTCTCTTGGAGGCTCTACTTTTGGTATGATCTCACTGTTGTAGATAGTTTTTATCTGATCGAGGTATGGCGGAACCTGTCCGCCATAGTTGTATATTTCCTTAGAGTGCGTAGTCATGTTATGCGATTGTCGGATGTAGCGCTAAAACATGATTATATATATATCGAAAGCGATGTTTTCTCACATGTCGTGTCTTGTTTTATAAAGCTGTTTCATGTCTTGCTTTATGTTTCGTGATTACTACGGTGTATGACTACTTGGGTGCCGGTAAGGCACGATCCACGAACCGGGCGAAGTCGTGACAAAAAGTGGTATCGAGCGATTAATCCTCGGAAAGTGTCTGACCGTATCTAGTAGAGTCTTGATTATCGGTGTGTTGTGCACCACACCAATGTCGAGGAGGCTATAGGATATTTAGGATTGGTTTAGTTCTTCTCATTCAGAGATCGTGCTTTAGAGGCATGTTATAGGTTAGACCTCTAACGTATTCCTTTCTATATGATTATGCCTCGCGTAAAGGCAACGGGCCCGAGAAGAGCAAGCGTAGGAGGCGCTAGCGAGACACCCAGTCACGAGGGCTCGAGCCCGGTCTATACGAGCAGCGAGTTCTATGGCGCCCGCCCGGCCCAGAGACCACAGTACCAGCACCTCGTCCCACGATGCAGGCGGAGAGTTAGAATACAAGAGATGTGATTTTAGCTAAAGTTGTGGCGTCTGAGAGAATTTGGATGCGGCGGTTCAGTTCAGCTCGGTCACCGGTCGCACCGTTGTTCACCGAGGCGAGAGAGTTTGAGGCTACGAGACTTTTGAGCTGTAGCCGCGGAGTTTTATGGATCGAGGCGGAGGATGATCGCGAGGAGTTCATCCGTCGGCTTGAGGATTTTGAGTGATCGGGCGTCGGAGACCGAGTCAGTGATCTTTGGGTCACATAAATTTGCGTGATACGCGATCGATTGGTTTGATTCATGGGAGTTATCGGGAAACCGCGTCCCGGCTACTGGGATGAGTTCTCGAGGCTTTCCTCGCTCACTTGCCTCGCGGATGAGGAGGCGCGGTGATAGATTTTACTCACGAGGCGAGAGGGGCCTTTGTCGGGAGTACACTGTCGAGTTTGATTCATTGGCTAGATATGTCCCAGCATTGGTAGAAGATTTGTAGGTTTGGGTTCACCGCTATGTCACGGGGCTAAACGACTATATGGCGAGTCATGTGCGGGGTTTCTCTCGGTAGGTATGGACATTACCGCGTGCGAGCTCACGCCCTTGGATGCGAGGCGAGGTCGGCGAGTGGGCGAGGCCCGGCGAGAAGAAGGCGGGGCGGGAGGTCTTACGGTGGTTATCGTGGTGGCGGCCTCGGCGGCGATCTAGGTCGCACCACGGCCCGGCCTGAGCACTCTGCACCGTCCTCGGCCACGCGATTTTGGCGGACCGGGGCCCTGGGGCTTGAGCGTCGAGTAGCGAGTGCGGCGATCGGGACCACCCGGTGTGGCGATCACGGTAGATCCCATTACGGGAAGTGTGGTACTACTTTTGGATCTTATTCTGATTGTAGCGGCGAGTCACTTTGCGGCTTGTCGGCCAGGCGTGGCGGTGGTAGGGCTCGGCGCCGAGTTCTTGCGGCTTCATCATCTCCTCTGATTACTCGCCCGGAGGCGGGTGCTCGTGGGTCGGCCAGTGTGGCGAGGCCGTGGCTCGATCGATTCTAGCGGTCCTCGAACGCATTTATGCTTTGTCCGGTAAGCGGGATCGGAGGCCTCACGATGTCGTCACAGTACCTTATCGGTTCTGGGTTTGATATGTATGCTTTGATAGATCGGGTTCTACTCATCCTATATATCTCCCCTTGTTGCTAGTAGGATAGGGATAGAGCACGAGTCCATAGACCGCTTCGAGGTAGCTACGCGATGGGTGATTCGGTGGTAGCTCGGCGGGTATATAGAGCTTGTCTGTGATCATTTGATCGTCGGACCACGGCCGACTTGATAGAGTTGGAGATGATTGACCGATGTGATCATGGGGATGGATTGGCTAGCTTCTGCTACGCCAATGTAAGCTGAGAGAGAGAATAATGCAGTTCGGTTTCACGAGGTAGGTTGTTGAGTGGGAGGAGCACGGTATCGTAGAGGTAGGTTTATTTCTACCTCAAGGCTAGGAAGATGGTGCGAGAAGGGTATATCTACCATCTCGTTCGGGTGTTTGATCACGAAGGCTGCGGTACCAGATTTTTAAATCGGTTCGATGGTCGTGAGTTCCAGGGCGTGTTTCGGATGACCTCCGGGTATCCCTCACGAGAGGAGATCGAGTTTTGTATAGATGTGTTGCGGATACTCGGCTATTTCCATTCAGCCATACGAATGGCACTGCCGAGTTGAGAGAGTTGAAGGATCGGCTTAGGGATTTGCTAGAGAAGGGCTTCATTAGGCCTAGTGTTTCTCCACAGGAAGCGCGGTATTGTTCGTGAAGAAGAAGGGCGGGGCCAGCTGCGCGTGTGTGTCGATCTGACGGTGAACAAGGTGACCATTTAGAAACAGATACCGCTTCCTAGGATTGATGATTTGTTCGACCCGGTTGCGAGTGCGAGATGTTTCTCAAGATTGATCTGCGATCGGGCTATCATCAGTGCAGTCGAGAGAGGTGGATGTCCCTAGATGCGATTAGGACGATGCGGGCATTATGAGTTCAGGGTCATGTCTTTCGGGTTGACCAATGCTCCGGCGGTATTCATGGATTTGATGAACCGAGTGTTCAAACCATTTTTGGACACGTTTGTGATAGTGTTCATTGATGATATCTTGGTTTATTCTCGCTCAGAGCAAGAGCATGCGGAGCATTTGAGAGGCTTGTGATTCTCGAGACCAGCGATTATGCGCCAAGTTTTCCAAATGTGAGTTTTGGTTAACTTGATGGCGTTTCTTAGGCATATTGTGCCGGGTGATGGCATTCGAGTTGTCTGACGAATCGGCGATCGAGGACTTGGCCTAGACCTACTACTCAAGCGAGGTTCGCGATTTTACGGGCCTTGCGAGGTATTATCGGCGGTTCGTGGAAGTTTGCTTTATCTACGCACCGTTGACTAGGTGACTCGAGCGGCCAAGTTTGATGGTGATGCTTGTGGCGGGGTTTCGATTCTTGAAGGAGGCGGCGGCCGCCCGTTCTTACTCTTCGGAGGGTCGGATGGTTATGTCGTGTATTGTGATCGTCGGGCATCGGGTTGGGATGTGTGTTGATGCGGCATGGCGAGTTATAGCATATGCGTCCCGGTGAAGAAACACGAGAGAACTACCCGCGTGATTTGGAGTTGGCGGTGTGATTCACGCTTTGAAGATCGGAGGCACTATTTGTATGGGGTTCACGTGGATATTTTACAGACCACAGAGCCTCGGTATATCTTGACGGAGGAGTGAACTTACGGCGAGAGGCGGTGGTTAGAGTTGCTTAAGGATTACGATGTGGACATCCTGTACCACGGGCAAGGCCAATGTTGTGGCGAATGCCCAGTCGTAGAGTCGATGGGAGCCTATCGGATGTGCAGCTAGAGAGAAGGGACATGGTTCGTAATTTGCACCAGTTAGCGAGCCTTGGTGTCCGTTTGATTGATTCTGATAGCAATGGGGTTAGAGTTCGTGAGGTTGCCGAGTCTTCCATCGTTGAGGAGGTGAAGAAGCGGCGATTCGAGATCCGGCTTTGATTCGATATCGTGATCTGACTCTTACGTGAGGCAAGGTCCTTTTGAGTAGCTTTGATGGGGTGCTAAGGTTTGAGCGAGTTGTGTGTTCGGATGTTTGAGGACTTGGCGAGTTCTTGGGGAAGCACACGGCGCAGCGTTACTCTATCCGTCCGGTCGACCAAGATGTACCGACGACCTTAGATCGTGTATTGGTGGGATGGCTTGAAGAGGGCGTTGCGAGTTCGTAGCTCGGTGCCGTGTTGTCGGCGGTGAAGGTAGAGCACGAGACACGGTGGTTTATTCTGACGATAGAGATCCCGACACGGAAGTGGGAGGTAATCAACATGGACTTCATCACGGGATTACCTCGCACTCGGAGGAGACATGATTCTATATGGGTTATCGTCGACGGTGGCGAAATCAGCCCACTTTCTTCCGTCGGACGACTTTTCGGTGAGGATTATGCGGACTTTACATCAGAGATCGTCGATGCATGGAGTCCCTACCGATCATATCGCACGCAGAGAGCCCGATTTACGGCCAACAGAGTCCTTCGAGGAGTTTAGGGGCGGTGAGCACAGTCGCATTTCATCCACGAGCAGACGGACGAGGCGAGCGCACTATCCGGACTGCGAGGATATCTTTGCGAGCTTTGTGTTATTGACTTCGATGGTAGTTGGGAGGATCATTTGCCTCTAGTTGAGTTCGCGTATAATAATAGCTACCACTCGGTATTGAGATGGCGCCTTATGAGGCCTTGTATGGGAGGAAGTGCAGATCGCCTATAGGTTGGTTCGAGGTGGGCGAGTGCGGCTAGTGGGACGGATTTGGTGCAGCGGCGATGGATAAGGTGAAGCTTATCGAGCGGCTATTAATGGCTCGAGTCGGCGAAGTCGTATGCGAGATCATCGTCGTCGACATCCGGAGTTTGCGATTGATGATTGGGTTTTCTGAAGGTGTCACCCATGAAGGGTGTGATGAGATTCGGGAAGAAGAAACTTCGGCCAAGTACATTGGGCGTTTGATGTCGCGAGGTAAGGCAAGGTTGCTATGAGTTGGATCTGCCGTCCGTCTGGAGGCGATGCATCCGTGTTTCACGTTTCTATCTTTGAGAGATGTATCGGGGATCCATCTAGAGTACATCCGATTGGCGATGTCGGTGGCCAGGGGTTATCGTATGAGGAGATTCCATGCGCGATAATCGATCGTCGGGTTAGGCGTCTGCGGACGAAGGGCGTGGCTTCCGTCAAAGTCTTGTGGCGGAGCAGGCTCGAGGAGGAGATGGCGTGGGAAGCCGAGGAGGACATGAGGCGAAGTATCCTCACTGTTCCCCACTCCGGGTAATTCACTTTCCTACTTGTAAATCTTCATTATCGTTTATGCCTAAGTGTTGTTTATGGCGTGTGTGGCTTTTGCAAAGCTGTTTAAGTGTTGAAGAACCTTATCGTTATCTGTCTTGGGAAGGAACATTGGAACGAATGTTTCTAAGGAGGAGAATGTTATACCCGTATTTCCAGTATGCGTAAAGGAATACGTTAAAAAGTTTGGTCTTAAAGTTAGGCCTTGGGCGATTTTTAGGCCTGACTCACAAAGTGACGGTTTTCGTGAAGCGTTTCCACGACTTTCGTAGGATAAATTCGACTATGTCATTTCTAATTTTTGCGGATTTTTCCGAGAGGCGTAACACTTTGGACCAACGAGAGGCGACATTTGCCACCTCTCATTGGTGGACTTGTCCGGCAATAGGGCGAATGGATGACCATCCTTGTCATAAAGTTGGTTAGATATTTTTGTGCAAGTTGGCTAGGTACACTTGCCTAATCTTGACCTTACACTTGCCTAGCACTTGGCTAAATCTTGGCCATTGGTTGGCCATGTCTTGCCCTATAAATACCCTCTTGAGATGAAGAGTTCTTCATCCACAAAAGCTTTCAAGTCTAAAATCCTTCCCTCTCCCTTTGTAAGCAATTCGTCCAACACACCCTCCTCGAGAAGCTTGGCGAGGCTACCCCACCCCTAGCCTAGCGAAACCTACCCCTCCCTGGTAGAAAAGTTGCCTTCTTGTATTGTTATAATGCCCAAAATACCTAGCCCAAATACCTTAGTACTTAGTAGAAGTTGTGAAGAACTTCAAGGTTTCTCGAGCATACAACTTAGGAGCAAAACCTTGCTCAGTAGCGACTTTTCTAGGATATTATTGGGCTTACAGGGTAACTAATCCTAACCCTCTTTTGAATTAGAGAATACTTTGTTGTAGAATAAGAATAAGTATAAATACTTAGAAGGTTATGAAGGAATAGAATTGAACTGTAACACCTTAGAAGGGTATAAAAGAAGAATATCTGTTGTACTTACATAGAATTTGTTTTCTGATGAACTTATATAGCTCGTGGGTAGGGTTGTCTTTGACTTTCAGTAGAATTGAGGACCCTCTGTTTAGAATGACCTACTGAGAATAGTCTAGACTTTGATAGATATCTGTGACTATTATAGGTGATTCTGCTGCGCGACATACTCGACTTGGCGGTGGATTTCGAGAAGGTATGTGATTCCTTCCTAAAGCATGATATTTTACAATATGTATATAGTGCGGTGAGACGTACATGTGTTAACTGAATAATACTTACGGCAATGCCTGGCTTAAGCTGAATAATACGTGCGGCAATGCCTCAACTAAGCTTTGAATAATAAGAAGCGAAAACATTTCAAAGGACTCTTGAACCATTTATTATGAAGAGAACTAATTGGTTTTTAAGCGAAGCTTAAGAGTTATACTAGCTTTATGGGAAGTAAGTATAACCACTTAAGATTGATAAAAGAAACAAGTTTGCCTATGTGTTTATATGGACTTATATTGTGAAAAGAATAATAAGATGGTTTGATAAGTAGACATGATATGATGCTATGTGTGTTAGTATCTTGTAACGTTTGTATAGGAGTATCCTTGTTGTGCTTATGTTACTTAAAGATAAGTTGTTATGTTAGTATACTATCACTCACCTCTTGAGATGATCAGGGGTTAAGGCGCCTCCGTGCGGGGTAGACTCGAGTGATGCAGGACCGTGATTCGAGAATACCTCATGCGGGTCCAGGGGCCTATGCGAGCTACGAGAGTTCGAGTTAGTATGCGGGGTTATGCCTCATGCGGTCTATGTGGCGTGCGGACGAGTCGGGGCGATGCAGGAGTAGCTACCTCGATGCGGGGTTATACCTCATGCGGGCCCGTGCGAGTGGCCTATGCGGACTCAGGAGTCGAGATTAGGCTTGCGAGAATGAGGATGTGGCGAGTGGCCTGTTTCGATCATTCGCGGCCTAGACAAGGCGTATTACGATTACCTATTGTTGCTCTTGTTTGTGATGTGGCACTATGTGCGGTTTCTTGGTTGTTTCACACATATTTGTATGGGTTTTAAAATGATATGTTTTCATTTAAGTACTTTCTGATTTCGCATACTTAGTACTGTTGTCTTGGACCTCCTTGGGGCTGCGTTCATGCCGCGGTAAGCGGCAGTGCTAGATCCGCATCCTTAGGATCTCTACGTTGGTGTCGGGAGCTCCATCTCTTGGAGGCTCTACTTTTGGTATGATCTCTGTTGTAGATAGTTTTTATGCGATCGAGGTATGGCGGGGCCACTGTCCGCCATAGTTGTATATTTCCTTAAGTGCAGAGTCATGTTATGCGATGTCGGATGTAGCGCTAAAACATGATTATATATATATCTTAGAAAGCGATGTTTTCTCACATGTCGTATGTCTTGTTTTATAAAGCTGTTTCATGTCTTGCTTTATGTTTCCGATTACTACGGTGTATGACTACTTGGGTGCCGGTAAGGCACGATCCACGAACCGGGCAGTCGTGGCAATCTTGTTAATGGCGAGTTGGTAAATGGAATATAGCTCGGATTTAATTTTTATATATATATGCGAAAGGCAACTTTTCTCGAATAAGCTGTTTTACACTTCATATTATTTCATGTCTTGTTTTATGTTCGTGATTACTCGATGTATGTCTACTTGGGTGCGGGGTAAGGCACGATCCGCGCAGGTTGGTCGTGACAAAAGTGGTATCGAAGCGATTAATCCTCGGAAAGTGTCTCTGAGCCGTATCTAGTAGAGTCTTGATTATCGGTGTGTTGTGCACTACACCAATAATCAGGAGGATATAGGATATTTAGGATTGGTTTCCATTCTTCTCACTCTGAGATCGTGCCTTAGAGCTGTGTGATAAGTTGGACCCTCTAACGTATTCCTTTCCTTACGATTATGCCTCGCGTAAAGCGGCAGGGCGAAGAAGGCGAAGCGTAGGAGGCGTGAGTAAACACAGAGGGTTACGAGGCAGGCCCAATCATCACTGGGTGGTGCTTCATTCGGGAGTTACGCTCGTCGGACCCAGAGTTTAGCTGCATGGCGGCGATTCCTCTGCGGCCATGATAGTTGAACGCCCGGTTCCGACCCGATGGCGAAAGTATAGATTGCAAAGAGACGACCCTGTTACTAGCTAAGGATGTAGCTACCAGATAGTATATGATGTATCGATTTATCACGGGTCAGGATGAATATCTAAGAGAGGGTTGTGCAAGTAGCTCTTGATCGAGCTTGAGCATGGCTGCGTGCGGCTTATGCCGGCGGTAGAAAGCGTGGGATCGGCGGGTTAACGAATCGTGAGAAGAGGCGGTCGGCGAGTCCTTTGGTAACTTTTGGCGAACCGCCTCGTGAGATAGATATGCACCTCCGCGGTGAGTGGTCCTCGCGAGTTCGGGGCGTTTGGGGTATCTGGAGTTGGGTCGAGAACTCGGGGCTTCGGTTCATGATGTGACAGGCGTCATCCCGGAGAATGTCGTCTTTTTGTTGGTACTTGTCTTACCTGCGGCCGTCAGGGCCATGTGTCGAAAGGATGTCCTAGTAGGAGGGATGCAAGTAGGAGGACTCACCTACGGTCGATTCAGTTCAGTGGTTCGGAGAGGAAGGGGTGCTAGCCAGAGGAGGCCACCCCCACCTCGGTGTGGCCGTTGTGGTAGATGTCATTGTGGGGAGTGTCGTGCCTCTTCGACAGCTTGTTATGCTTGCGGCCACCAGGGCCATTTTGCGAGAAATTGTCCAACCAGAAGTGGCGCGGATATAGAGTCTCATCCTTCAGGATCAGCGGCTAGTTCATCACGCCACTAGTATCGCCCAGCGAGCGGGATTGATTAGAATGACAAAGGGGAGTGAAGCAGTAGATACAGACATATCTTTAACCCTCTATAGATTAGTATGTGTGATAAGATGAGTATATCTTAAGTGTTAATTGTGATTAGAAATCATGGTTAGTTAAAAGGGTAAGATTAGGGATAAGGAAAAGTGTGAGCCTTAGAGTTTTATACGTGGAGACCTTAGAGGCGAGGCCATCTCGAGTAAAAGATTTATATTTTTACGTTTAACCCTTATCGGAGTGCATAGTACACGTGAGATATGTTTGTGTGATAAGTCCCTGAGTGGTATAAAATGAAAGAGGGTAGTTGATCTAAGAAGACCACTAGGTTTTTCGTAACTTGATTAGTGAGATTGTTCCGGATCGGGGGAAACAAGAGTTTTGCGCGATAGCGGTTCGGGTTGAGGACCAATCGCGGGTCAACCCGCAGCCTGCAATGTGGTGGGGTCGGTTCGAGGTGGTACCGCCAGGTGGTGGGGTCACGAGGGTGTTAGGCCCAAGTTTAGTTAACCATCGTACGAGTACGTGGATGCGTTCGACCAGTAGTCGGCCAATGAAGTCAGCCCATCTTATCTTTCAGTCAGAACAGTTTACTCGGCAGAGGGTTATGTGAGATGTTATATATCAGGAAGGTTGTAAGGCTGCACGAGGTGCCTACTTTCACCTTATGGCAGACAGTGGAGCCCAGGTTACGGCTGTTTCTTTTCTGGAGGTTTTACCAGGCAGGGTTAGGAACTCAGGTGAGTCTCAGTATTGCATTCGCCCTCGGGCCAGTGTTGGATTTCAGGGGTAGCTGCGAGGATTGTTGTCTCCTGTTGAGGGAGTGTTTTATAGCTACAATTTCAGTATTTGGATGTCGCCTTATGATGCCTTGTAGGGGCGGAAGTGTAAGTTGCCGGTCGATTGGTTCGATGTTGGCAAGGTTCAGATAGTTGGTTCATACTTGTTTCAGCAGGATGTGGATAGGGTGAAGCTTATCCAGAAGAGGTTATTGGCAGCTCGAGTCAGCGAAGTCATGCGGATAATCGGCGGCACGGCAGAGTTGAGTTGACGGTGGGTCTTCTTGAAGATACCACCGGAAAGGGTGTGACGAGTTTTGGAAAACAAAGGAAACTTAGCACGAGTACTTGGGCGTTTTGAGATCCTTTGGAGGATAGGCGGGTTGCTATAAGTTAGCTTTGCCGTCCGACGTGGGAGGCAGTGCGTCCGGACTTTCATGTTGTTATATTCGGAAAAGTATCGGAGATCCATCCAGAGTGTTCCCAGTTAATGATGACCAAGTTGGAGATAATAACCCTGAGATTTGGAAACTGAAGCAGTAACAGAAATGTGGTAAGTTATGAGAAAGAGTTCGAGTGTACGAGAAGAAGTGCGACAGTAAGGAAGAAGCGAGCATGTGTTAAGAACATAGATGTGATCATTTCTTTTGTAAAGTGAAGGTGCGAAGGGAGTATATTTTAGACCTCGGGTGGGAGCTTTTGTGATGCTAGAGGTGATTCCTCGTGGACTTGGATGTAAGTATTTGCGCGTGTGTTATTTGTGGCCAGGTGTGGCATTGGCAACTTGTTTAAGTTAAGAGGAACGTTATCGTTATCTGTCTTGAGAAGGAACATTCGGGACGAATGTTTCTAAGGAGGGGAGAATGTTATACCCCGTATTTCCAGAGTATGTACGTGAGGGCGTACATACAAAAATTTAGGCCTTAAGTTAGGCTAGGAATGAAAATTTGTGCACAACTACCAAAAAGAATTGTTTTCCGACGAAACGTTTTCCGGACTTTGCGAAGGGAAAATTACGGTTGTAACATTGATTATTTTTGCGGATTTTTCCGAGAGATGAAATATTTTGGACCAACGGGAGGGTGACATGTGTCACCCTCAAAGTGGACGAATTGTGGGCGTTTTTCTTGCACAAATTCTAGTCAAGGGTTAGGTAGGATATTTTGTGTAGTTGATGAACAAGTGGGACCCACAAACACTTGTCCAAATCTTGACCATAGACTTGCCCACCACTTGGCTTAATCCTAGCCCTTGAAAGTCCTATAAATACCCCCCCCCCCCGTGAAGTGCAAGACTTCTTCATCCACAAATAATTTCCAAGTCTTGAAAATCCTTTCCCCTCTTGTAGAAGCTCTCGTCCAAAGAGCACCCCTCCCCCTTGAGAAGGCCTTGGCCGAGAATACCCCCCCCCCCTCTCTTGAGTGTTGTCTCGTAAAAATACCCCCCCACCCTTGGTAGAAAAGTATTCTCCAAGTATTGTTACTATTCCAAAATACCTTGGCCCAAATACCTTGTAGTATTCGAGTTACACCTATACTAAAAGCCGGAAATACTATTATACTTCCCTTGGTCAAAAACGAAACCCTAAGGAAAATCTTCATAGCCAGGTTGAAGTATTAAGAAGAAGTTGCGTAGAACTTCTAAGGGTTGTTTGGAGCGGGTTGGAGCACCTGAGTAGGAGCTAGCGTTGCTCACGATCGACATTTAAACTTGGATAATTTTGGGCTTCCGAGGTAAATACTCTTGACCTTATTGTAATTGGAAATTACATGCGTAGTTGTATAGAAATGATTATAAGATTCATAGAAGGATATTCTGAAGAGAATTGAGCGTAATAGAAGGATATTCTGAAAAGACTTGGCGAAATCACATGGAAGAATATTAAAGAAGAAGATTAAAGCGTACTTACATAGGAGTGTATTTCTGATGAGACTTGTGTAGCTTAACGGGTAGAGAAGTGCTGCCCGATTTTTTTTCCGTAGAATAGAGAACCCCCCCTGCTTAGAATATTCTACAGAGTAGTCTAGACGTTGATAGACGTATATGCCTTTATAGGTTGAAAGTTCTGCAAGTAGCATGTTATACTTGAAAGGTGGACAAGGCTAGTCGGGTTATAGCGGTGGAGCATTTTGCTATTAGTCGATAATCGTCGCGAGGTATGTGATTCTTCCTATCCTCTTGAGCATGATATTTTAAAAGAATATATATAGTACGGTGAGCGACGTGTGTTAACTGAACGTGGTTTTACTGCGATGTCTTTTGACTTGAGTTTAAATAATAAGAATCTTGAAGTATTTCAAAAGAATTAAGAAACCTTTTTTGAAAGAAGAGTAATACTTGGTTTTAAAAGCTTAAGAGTTATACTAGCTTTATGAGAAGTTAGGTATAACGACTTAAGAGAGATAAAAGGAACGGTTTACTTAATTGTTTATGAACGCCTTGTATTGATTTCGGAAATGAGAATAAGTATCGAACAAACCACTGCAGCGCTAATAAAGGGAAATGTATTGACTAATAAAGTATTATTAAAACCAGTAGAAAACCTCCATCTGCATAGAAGCTAAGATGAGACAAAATGATATTACATTTCCTAGATCATGGCTGCTTTAATAAGATTGTTATGAACAAGAATAACCTACTCACACATAAGGCGTATGTTTCTCAAATTGTTTTATAAGAGAATTATATTATTAAGTGATTAAGACTATGAACTACGAAACCTTTCGAAAATGAGAAACTTGAGCATTTGAAATTAGGCAAACTTGAACGTTTGGAAAATAATGTTGTTACTTGATTTTACAAAGGGAAGTGTTTTGGTTTACTTAAAAAGATAGTCACTCTATTTTTATACTACGGGTATTGTGTGACTTTTGTGAAAGAAACGGATCTTTTAAAGAGTTAATGTATGAAGTACTTTGGGGATAAAAACCCGAACTTGTTAACATAAAGTAGAAAGTACCTTGTGTGAATAACTTGATTGTGTTGGTTTGTGATAGCCTTGTAATACTTTCTTGTTGATTTGATAAGTAAACATGTTTAGGATGCTACGTGTGTTAGTATCTTGTGATGTTTGTGTAAAGGGGTTTCCCTTGATTGTGCTTATGTTGTTTAACGATAAGCCGTTGTGCTAGTATTATATCACTCACCTCTTGACATGATACCGGGGGTTAAGCTGCCCTCCGATGCGGGGTAGACTCGGTGATGCAGGACCATGATTCGAGAATACCTCATGCGGGTCCAGGGGACCTATGCGGAGCTACGAGAGTTCCAGGTTAGTGTGCGGTCTATATGATCATGCGGTCTATGTGGCCATGCAGACTGCGAGTCCAGGACGATGTCGGGGAGTAGCTACCCTCGATGCGAGGAATACCTCATGCGGGCCTATGTGAGTGGCCTATGCGGAGCTGCGGGAAGTTCCAGGATTAGACGCGCACATTTGATACTGCGGGCGAGTGGCGGCCGATCATGTGGCGGTGCAGGCGGACCTCGTGTCTGATTTATGACTTTGTTGGTACTGTGGGTTTTAGTAGTCGGCTATGCCTTCGTACTTACCTCGTACAGTTTTATTATGACAAGGTGGGACCTGGTGTTCATATGTATTCCTTGGTGCTTTTATATCATAGACTGCCGGCAGTGAGGAAGGTATTCCACGGGCATGATTGATGTGGTGGGCGTGAGACCCATAGTTATATTTGAGTGATGACTTTGAGGGCGTGAGTCCCTGACTTGACATGACTGCTTATTTATTGTGAACTGTAGTTTGGTTATCATACATGTCTCCTGCTTTATATAGACTACTATGATTTCATTTCTGATATTTTTGATTTCACATACTTGGTACTGTTATCTTGACCTCGCCCGGGCTGCGTTCATGCCGCAGGTAGAGGTACACCAGTCGTCGATCCTCGCTCTTAGGATCACAGTTCAGCGTTTTGGGAAGCTCCGTTTCTCCGGAGGCTTATCAGTGGTATAGTCCCCTGTCGTTGTAGGTACTTACATTCAGGGGTATGGCGGGACCTGTCCGCCATTGTCGCTATATCATTCTTAGAAGTGCGTAAATGCTTGTTGTGGCGAGTTGGTAAATGGGATGTAACTGTTCGGATTTAAGTTTTTATATATATATGCCGAAAGGCAACTTTTCTCAGATAACTGTTTTACACTTCATATTATTTCATGTCTTGTTTTATGTTCCGTTGATTACTCTGATGTATGTCTACTTGGGTGCCCGGGGTAAGGCACCAGTCACGGGCCCGGGTTCGGGTCGTGACAGTCGTCAATGTGATCGATCATATCAAAGAAAAACTCTTGGCTGCTACTTGAGATAATGCCAATTGTTTGCTTTGTACAGGTGCAGATTTTCCAAGACACTCATGATCAATTTGGATGTGGAACTATCTGAACTGTACCCTAGATTTAATGAACCATCGTCACTGTAATAGTCATCTGAAGTTTCTTCAGAATTATCACTGGACTGTTCTTCATCTAAGATTGTATAAAGTTTTTCTTTTACCTCAGCATCTATTGCTAATAGATTGATTTTATCTTTCTTTTTATTGGGTTCTTTGCAATTATTGGCCAGGTTTTCCGCAATTCCAACAACTACTCTTATTCTCGGTATTTTTGTTGGCGTTATGTTTTTTATACCATTTTTTAGGAGTATAACTCTTTTTATAAGTTTTATGACGAGATATGTTATGTTTCTTTTTCATCCTTTTGATGCTCTTCGAAGGAGCAGAGACTTTAACATATCCGAAGTCTTCGCAGAAACTTCCTAATTCTCCTTTGGTGGATTTCTGTACTTGATTATTAAGTTTTATTGTATTACAAAGCTCTAGGCCTGTTAGATTAATAATACTGACTAGGTCTCCATACGTCATAAGACCATAGGGAGTGTCGCCATTATGACTTCTCCTAATGTTGGTCCTCACCTTTTCGGCAAAGAGTTTAGGCAGACCACTTATAAATCTTTCTTTCCAATAATCGTGGTTACAGTCACTCCTTAGCATGACCTTGTTAAGGAATATATCTTTATACCATTTAAAGTCATGTAACTTTGGACAAGTTAGATTATTAAGAACTTCTAAACTTCTATCTTGGAATAACTTTGGCTCACCAATGAAGTGTTTACCTATGCAGTATAATAAGGTTGTCGTAGCATCCCCTTGGATTTCATTACTATAGCTGTTATCGATGTTCTGTATTTGGACTGTGGTGGTTGCATTCATGATGCTGACTTTTACTGGCTCAATTAGGTAGTTATCCCACCAATTGTTTAACATTCCGGTGAAACCTAAAACTAGTATTGCTGCTAGTTGGGCATCATCGGTGTGCGTTTTTATCTTGTAACTGGTAACGCAAACTCCCATTTCATGGAGCACTTTGACAACTTTCCATTCAGACATGCCATCTATGTTCCATTCATGGATTTCATCTCCAGAATAAGTATTTGAAAACGGGGTACGTTCTTCGAATAACATATCCGGGAAAGTAGGCCCTTTATAAAAACTCTTACCCTCTGTTCCAGAGAACTTTAATATTTTATTATTATCTGGTTTACTTTTTGAACTGGAACCTTCGCTAAATACTTTGACCGAGCTGTCAGTTTTTTTTGAGGTGGATCCCTCTGAGACCTTTAACTCTTTAAACTTATTACTAATTACATCTAATAGTTTGTCTTGATTTCTTTCCCAAATTTTGGATGGCTGTTTGCCGAGAACTGTGGGATTTTGAAGAGAGGTTCGGAAAGTGTTTTTTCTTCCGAACTGACTGGTGTGTTTCTAAATGTAGAAGAATTACTTGCTTCAGTAATCTAGTTAGAGATAACATGTAACAACTGATTGGTGTAGTTGTTCTGTTGAAGGATTTTATTAATATCTTTAACATGCGTGATCCCTGCTGGATCTTTTATGTCTCTTTTGAAAGGAGTGGCAGTTAAGACCTCACCATCAACGGGGATCTTTATCTGTTCTAACGGGGGTGTTACTGATTCAACAGTTCTTTCACCTGTGAACCATTTCTTTACAATGGTACTTAGGGAATGTCTGTTATTGATAAGTTTATCAGTGATTTGATGTCACGACCCGAACCCGGGCCCTTGACTGGTGCCTTACCCCGGGCACCCAAGTAGACATACATCAGAGTAATCAGCGGAACATAAAACAAGACATGAAATAATATGAAGTGTAAAACAGTTATCTGAGAAAAGTTGCCTTTCGGCATATATATATAAAAACTTAAATCCGAACAGTTACATCTCATGTACAAACTACGCCTGGCCAAGATTACTCTGGACCTCAAGAATGATATAACGACTATGGCGGGGCGGGGCCCGCCATACCCCGAACGTAAGTACCTAAAAAGACAGGGGACTATACCACAGATAAGCCTCCGGAGAAACGGAGCTTCCCAAAACTGAATCGTGATCCTAAGAGCGAGGATCGACGGCGGTGTACTCTACCGCGGCATGAACGGCCCGAAGGAGGTCGATGCACGTGCCAAGTATGTGGCGAAAAATCAGTAAATGAAATCATAGTAGTCTATATAAAGCAGAGACATGTATGATAACCAAACTACGATTTGATAAATAGCGATCATGTCAAGTCGTGGACTCACGCCTCAAAGTCATCACTCAAATATAACTATGGGTCTCACGCCCACAACATCAATCATGCGTGGAATACCTTCGCCGCTAGGCATTTTATGATATAAAAGCACCAAGGAATACACATGAACACGAGGTCCCACTGTGTCATGATAAAACCGTCTGGGTAATGCGAAGGCATAGCGACTACTAAAACCTCTGATGCCAACAAGGTCATAAAGCGTATCACGAGGTTTGTCTAGATCGCCATATGATCGAAGGCGTCACTCGCGCGATATCAAATGCGCGTCTAGTCCTGGAACTTCCGCAGCTCGCATAGGCCACTCACATAGGCCCGTGAGGTATTCCCGCGTCGAGGTAGCTACTCCGGCGATCGCCCCGACTCGCGATCGCGTGTCGCGTAGACGCGTGACCATATAGGCGCGCTAACTCGGAACTCTCGTAGCTCCACATAGGCCACGGACCGCGTGAGGTATCTCGAATCATAGTCACCTGATGCACGAGGTATACCCGCGTCGGAGCGACTTAACCCCGGTATCATGTCGAGGTGAGTGATATAATACTAGCACAACGGTTTATCGTTAAACAACATAAGCGATAAGAATAACCTCTTACACAAACATCACAAGACTAACACACGTAGCATCCTAACATGTTTCTTGTTATACCGTAGTTCCGGTATGTATGCGAGGGCGTGCGTGCGAGAATACGACTTTAAAAATGGAAAGGAAGAAAGATGTGATTTTTCACGGAAAAGTTTAGGTTTTGTGAAGGAAAAAGGTTCGTTAATGGGAATTGGATTCCCAGTTTGGTATTCGGATTCTTGAATTATATTAGAATTTTGGAATTTTATTTAGGATCGTCACGTGGGGCCACGGGAGAAATTCTGATTTTGTGGGGCCGCTTTGTTTTTGAGATTTTGGCCATTATGAATATTTTGGAAGATGAATTATTTTGGGCGAATAGGAGGCGACACGTGTCACCCCCACAGGTGGCTTGGCCGATTTGAAGCAAGCAGTGGCGAGCAAGTGGCCTTGTCTTTGCAAGATATTTTGTGAAGACAAGTGGCTTGTGGGTCCCACCCACACTTGTCCCAAATCTCAACCACACACTTGCCTTCATCCTATCCCTTGTTTGTCCTATATATGCACCCTTATTTGATGAAATATTCCACACTTAGAGAATGCAAGGCTTGAGAAATATTTTACCTCTCCCTCCTTCAATTGTTGTTCGTCGAACACACCCCTAACCAAACCTTGTCCAATAATTCCTAAACTCTTAAGTGTTCTTCCCTAGTTTATTAGGAAGACTCTTAACCAAAAGTTAGAAAAGATTTCACATCCTCGCCTTAAAAGACACGTTGGTAGAGCTCTTGGAGGAAAAATCTAGGTGTTCTTCACTTGTTTGAGTTGGTTCTTGAAGAGATGATGGTTAGGAGCTTCTTAGGGTGATTTGTGGTGGGTTTATGCAAAGATTGGAGCTAAGACTTTCTTGGATCGACATTAAGTTCTTGGATAGATTTTGGGCTATTTGAGGTAGTGAATCTTAACTCTTTGTGATTTGGTCATTATACATATATTATAAGTATATTATGGAGTATGTAATATATGGAGTAAAGTTTGGAAGAGTTGGATCTTGTTAACTTGTTAAAAGAAAGGATTGGCCGTTTGCCATTAAAATGGTAAAACGTATCTTACTTGTGAAGAAGTAATTAACAAAGTAACTATAACTTATATTAAGAATGGAAATATAAGTTGGATGACTAATGAGTAATTGGATAAGTAAAATGGACAAAGTTGGCCAGGACCCCAACTTAAGGATTGTATTTACTTTGGATGTATTTACATTGGTGTATTTACATTTACATTAAGGAAGATTTTTCAATCGCGTTAGTTTGGGCGTGTGATCCTTTTACTTATTGTTGTTATGAAGGCGTGATAGTAAACGCGTTACGGTTGGCGCGTAATCCCCTCTTTTACTTATTGTTGTTATGAAGGCGTGATAGTAAACGCGTTACCGTTTGGGCGTGTAATCCTTCTTTATGTTGTTTAATTATTACGCCTTATATATATATATGGTATATATATTACGGTTATTCGGCCTTGGAGAAAGATGGAAAAGTGAGTAAGCGAGGAAGTCTCGAATTTTCCGTAGAATTAGAGGGCTTTTATTGGTATAAGTCTTAAATGGTGAGAAAGGTTTGATAAAAGTACTATGACCATTTAGGAGTGGAGTACTACGTGTGGCGTGATCTACTTGGCAGGAGTGGTAGCGGGTTGAAGTACTTGGAGCGTTTTGCTATTTGTCGATAATCGTCGCGAGGTATGTGAACCTCTTCCTATCCTTTCTAGCATGATGTTTTGTAACTATGTAATGCGGTGAGCGTACATGTGCTAAATGAGTTTGGTTGGTTCAAAACATAGGGTGTTATAATAGCTTTATGGGAAGTTAGTTATAACGACTACATGTAGGTAAAAGAATGGGTTATTGATTGTAGAAGTTAAGAGACTTGATCTTGAAAGATAAGAGACTTAACTTATTTGACTTGATATGAATTTTGTTAAAGTTATGAAACCTCATTCGTGAGTAATGAGTACTTGGCTTTTAAAGAATAATGTTTTACTGATTTCGGAAAGGAGAATAAGTATCGATCAAACCATTGCAGCGTTAACAAAGGAAATGTATTGACTAATTGTTATTAAAACCAGTAGAAACCTCCATCTGCATAGAAGCTAAGATAAGACAAGATTGTATTACATTTCCTAGATCATGGCTTTCTTTGTAACAAGATTGTTATAAACAAGAATAAACGGCTCACACATAAGACTTATGTTACTCAATTGTTTTAAAAGCGATTAAGACTATAAGTTATGAAACCTTTCTAAAATAAGAGACTTGAGCATTTGAAATTAGGCAAACTTGAACGTTTGGAAAATAATGTTGTTACTTGATTTTACAAAGGGAAGTGTTTTGGTTTACTTAAAAAGATAGTCACTCTATTTTTCATACTACGGATATCGTGTGACTTTTGTGAAAAGCGGATCTTTTAAAAGGAGTTAATGTATGTAGTACTTTGGGGTTAAAACCGGTTTTGTTGTAAATATAAGTCCATGAGTATGTTGAACTTGCCTATGCTTGTGGTGATAGCCTTTGTTGTGCAAGTGTTGTATTTACGTACTCTGGCGTCTCTCGATGGAGAAGTAGGGTGATTTGTTATGTATGATTCTTTATCGAGTCCCGTAGGATGGGCGAGACACGTATTCCACCTGATTCTTTATCGAGTCCCATGAGATGGGCCGAGACACGTATTCCACCTGATTCTTTATCGAGTCCTGAGATGGGCGAGACACGATTCCACGATTCTTTATCGAGTCCGTGAGATGGGCGAGACACGTATTCCACCGATTCTTTATCGAGTCCCACGAGATGGGCGAGACACGTATTCCACACAGTTCTTTATCGAGTCCCATGGGATGGGCGAGACACGTATTCCACGTGATTTATACCTAGGCCGGCGGTGAGAAAGGAGTTCCACGGGCGTGAGGATGACTTTGAGGCGTGAGTCACGACTTGACATGACTACTTTTATGTTGTAAGCGTAGTTTGGTTATCATACATGTCTCTGTTTTATATAGTCATGATTTCATTCTGATATTGATTTCACATACTTGGTACTGTTGTGACCTCCTTCGAGGCTGCGTTAAATCCGCAGTAGAGTACATCGGTTGTGGATCTCGCCATAGGATCACGATTCAGCGTGTTAGGAAGCCGTTTCTTGAGGCTTATCTTTTGGTATGTTACCACAGTGCAGTAGGTTCTTGTACATTCGAGGTATGGCGGGGCCCTGTCCGTCATAGTTGTTGTCACTTCTTAGAAGTGCAGTAATCTTGTTGTGGCGAGTTTGTAAAAAGGATAAGCTGTTTGGGTTTTATGTATTGTCTGAAGCATTGTTTTGGTTGACCTGTTTATTTATCATGTCTCTTGTTTCATGTTTATGTTTTTATTTCCGCTGATTTTCTCTGATGTTGTATCACGAGGGTGCCCGGGGTAAGGCACCAGTCACGGGCCCCGGTTCGGGTCGTGACAAAAGTGGTATCAGAGCAGTTAGTCCTCGGAAAGTGTCTACAGACCGTGTCTAGTAGAGTCTTGATTATCGGTGTGTTGTGCACCACATCTATAATCAGGAGGCTGCGGGACATTTAGGATTGGTTTCCATTCTTCTCATTCTGAGATCGTGCCTTAGAGTTGTGCGATAAGTTGGACCCCTCTGACGTATTTCGTTTTTACCAGTTATGCCTCCGCGCAAGGCAAGCAGCCCGCCCAGAGGCGAGGCGGCGGAGGCTGCTAGTGGGATCTGAGAGGTATGAGGCGCGAGCGGTCGAGACACGAGCAGTGCTTCCGACGGCGAGTTTTGCGGCCCGGCCCAGCGAGTTTAGAGCGCAGCGGTGGCTGCTGAGACCACGATACACGAGCCTCGATCCCGGCCGGAGCGGAGAGATGGGTACAAGGAGATAGCGATTCGGCGTGTCGTGGCAGATATGAGATAGGCTTGAATCGCAGCGATTCGATTCCGGTAATACCGTGAGTTCACCCCGGCGAGCGATTTGAGACTACGGGACTTTACGGCCGCACCGCGAGTTCTATGGGTGAGGCACGAGGATGATCCGAGGAGTTCATCAAGCGATTCTGACGGATCGCGAGTGATCAAGGCATCGGAGACCGAGTCGGTGACGCCGGTTCGCGTCGGCTGCGTGATCTGCAATGATCGTTTGATTCATGGAATCGTCCCGAGGAGCATGCGCTCCCAGCAGTTTGGGACGAGTTCTCAAGGCATTTCTTGCACATTTCTTGCCTCCGCAGATGAGGAGCACGCGGGCAGATTTTTGACGTTGAGCGGGCCGGCGTGCGATGCGGGAGTACAATGTGAGTTAGACTCATTGGCTCGGTATGTTCCAGCGTTAGTAGCTTGTATGGAGGACAGAGTGCACCGCTATGTCACCGGGCTCGATGATTACTTGGCAGAGGCTTGTTCGGGTGTAGCTCTTCAGCCGGGCATGGACATTGCCCGCGTCTGAGCTCATGCACTTGGGTGTGAGGCACGGAGGTCGACGGAATGACCGGGATCGGCGAAGAAGGCGAACAGCAGGTCCTTGGTAACTTCGGCGGGCGCCTCGTAGCGAGTTAGTTATGCACCTCCGCCCGATGCAGTGGTCCTCCTCGCCTTGAGGAAGTTTGGGGTATTCGGAGCTGGTCGTGGCTCGAGGGCTTAGTTCCGCGGTATACATGGGTTCTAGATCGGGTTCATGTTTCCTCGGTGTACGATGCGGCGGCGTCATCGGGAATGTCGTCTTTCTTGGTGCTTGTTTTACTGCGGCCATCGAGGGCCATGTGACGAAACTGTCCTAATAGGAAGGATCTGACAGCAGGACTCACCTCAGGGTCGATGGCGAGTTCATCACCTCCTCTGACTATGCGCCTGCAGTGAGCCTATGATTAGAGTGAAGCGGTAGATACAGTATATCCTTAACCTCAGAGATTTGTATATGTGATAAGATGAGTATATTTTAAGTGTTATGTTCAGATAGCATTATGTTAAATTGTGATTTAGAGACATGGTTAGTAAAGGGGAAGTTGGGTACATAGAAAGTGTGAGATGGAAGTGGTAGCTTTCATGGCGTGATTTAGTAAGATTGTTCCGTATCGGGGAACAAGGGTTTGGCGCGATTACAGGTCGGGTTGAGGCATGATTGCGGGTCAACCCGTAGCCCGATTTTAGGTGGGGTCAGTTCTGGGTGGTCCCGCCAGAGGGTAGGGGCACGAGGGTGCTAGGCCCAGTTTAGATGACCATCGTATGAGTTCGTGGATATGTTCGACGAGCGGATCGTGAAGGCGGGAATGGCCTTAAAGGAATTTGAGGCTAGTAAGATGACCAAGGGTGGAAGCGGTAGTGTTGTGATACATATTTGAGGTGACTTCGTTGGTTTGGATTTGGGTTTCTGCGTATGTGATATTATGGCCATGTGTGGCATATTTGGTTTCGTAAGTACAACGATGGAGACTATATCGGCTTGTATGTTTGGAGACTTAGAAGGAACATTCGGACGAATGTTTCTAAGGGGAAGAATGTTATACCCGTAGTTCCGAGGTATGTATGCGAGGGCGTGCGTGCGAGAATACGACTTTAAAAATGGAAAGGAAGAAAGATGTGATTTTTCGACGGAAAAGTTTCGGTTTTGTGAAGGAAAAAGGTTCGTTAATGGGAATTGGATTCCCAGTTTGGTATTCGGGCTTCTTGAATTATATTAGAATTTTGGAATTTTATTTAGGAGCTGGTCACGTGGGGCCACGGGAGAAATTCTGATTTTGTGGGGCCGCTTTGTTTTTGAGATTTTGGCCCGTTATACCGTATTTCAGTATGTACGTAAGGGAATACGTCAAAAGTTTGGCTTTAAAGTTAGCCTTGGACGCTTTTTTTGTACCTGACTCGCTTAAAGAATCGTTTCGACGAAACGTTTCCACAACTTTCGTAGGAAAATTCCGGCTATGCCATTTCTAATTTTTGCGGATTTTTAGAGAGACGAAACATTTTGGACCAACGGGAGGGCAACACTTGGCACCTCCCATTGGTGGACTTGAATCGTCCATTTGGGCCGAATTGAAGAGCCTTGGCACGTTTTTGTGCCTTGTGCACAAGTCGAGGAGTTGGTAGGATATTTGTGTATAGTTAATCCTCACCCTACACTTGCCTTGCACTTGTCTTAATCTTGGCCATTGGTTGGCCACTTCTTGACCTATAAATACCCCCCTTTAGATGAAGAGTTCTTCATCCACAAATCTTCCAAGTCTTGAAAAATCCTCCTCTCCCTGTGAGCTTTTCGTCCAACACCCTTCCCTCCCTTGTGAGTTTGGCGAGGCCTAACCCCTAGCCTAGCCGAAATCTACCCCTCCCTTGGTAGAAAAGTTGTCTTCTAGTATCGTTATAATGCCCAAAATACCCCAGCCCAATTCCCTTAGTCTTTGGTAGAAGTTGTGAAGAACTTCTAAGGGTTCTTGGAGCTCCCGGGGCGTACAACTTAGGAGCTAAACCTTGCTCGGTAGCGACTTTATCTAGGATATTATTGGGCTT
This sequence comes from Przewalskia tangutica, assembly GCA_029844215.1. Taxonomy (NCBI): domain Eukaryota; kingdom Viridiplantae; phylum Streptophyta; class Magnoliopsida; order Solanales; family Solanaceae; genus Przewalskia; species Przewalskia tangutica. Next base: position 53,858,196 of record CM056718.1, read on the forward strand.
ACCGAGGTAATAATCCTAACCTCTTTTGAATTAGAGAATGCTTCTTGTTGTAGTATAAGGATAAGTATAAATACTTAGAAGAATATCACGAGAAAAGAATTGAACTATTACCACAGTGAAGGTTTTAAAGAAGAATAATCACACCTGTACTCACATGAATTTGTTTTCACATAGACTTATATAGCTCACGGGTAGGGTTGTCTGCCCGACTTTCCGTAGAATTGTGAACCTCTGTTTAGAATGACCTCGAGTAGTCTTTGATAGATATACGTGACTATTATAGGTGACTCTCTGCGCGACATATTGACTTGGCGGTGGTTTTATTTGAGAAGGTATGTGATTACGCCTAAGCATGATATTTTACAATATATATATAGTACGGTGAGCGTACGTGTGTTAACTGAATAATACTTACGGCAATGCCTCACGCTTAAGCTTTGAATAATACTTACGGAATGCCTGCGGCTTAAGCACGAATAATAAGAATCAAAACATTTCAAAAGAATCTTGAATCATTTTTAACGAAGATAAATATCCGGTTTTAAAACAAAAGCTTAAGAGTTATGCTAGCTTTATGGGAAGTTAGGTATAACAACTTAAGAATGATAAAAAGGAACTGTTTACTTGTTTGTTTATAAAAGCCTTGTCTTGATCTCTGTTAAGTGTAGTAAGATTGTTTGATAAGTAGACATATCATGATGCTACTGTGTTAGTAATCTTTGTGTAAAGGGTCATTCTTTGCGGCTTACGTTGCTAACAGTAAGTCCGTTATCTATTCTTGTATCACCTACCCCGACTATTATACAGGGCTTGCTCTCGATCTTGGTCTATACGGCTATGCGGTCTGTGAGACTATGCGGAGCAGCGGTATGCTCGAGATTGATCATTCGGCGTCTAGCCCGATCACGGGGATTCCTATGCGGTCTGTTGAGACTACGCGGTCTTTTGAGGCTACGCGGTGCGGGAGCCTAGGCGGATCCGGGGTTGGCTGCCCCGTCACGAGGGCTACCTCATGCGGGTCTATGTGTGACCTATGCGGGCTGCGAAAGTCCAGGACTAGGCACGCAGAATGATACTATGGGCGATTGGCCTTGCTTCGATCATTCGCGGCCTAGAATAGACCTGTTACAGTCTTTCTATTACTGTTGTTGTTTGTGATGTGGCACTATGTGCAATTGAATCGATTGTATTTGTGAAAAGGTTTTAAATACTTTGATTTCATTTTAAAGTACTTTATAGTTTCACATACTTGGTACTGTTGTCGACCTCGCTTGGGCTGCGTTCATGCCGCAGTAAGAGGCGGCAGTGCTAGATCCACATCCTTAGGATCTTTGCGTTGGTGTCGGGAGCTCCATCTTCTAGGAGGCTCTACTTTGGGTATGATCTCCTGTATTGTAGATAGTTTTGTCTGATCGGTATGGCGGGGCCCCTGTCCGCCATAGTTGTTACTTCCAGAGGTGCAGTAGTACTATTATACAGTTGGGATGTATCGCAAAACTTGAGTTATTTATATTATGCGAAAGGCAAGCTTTTCATCGAATAAAGCGTATGTCTTATTGTTTTAAACTGTTTCCTGTCTTGTTTTATATTCCGCTGGTTACTCTGATGTATGACTACTTGGGTGCCCCGGTAAGGCACCAGTCACGGGCCCCGGAACGGGTCGTGACATGGCCATTATGAATATTTTCGGAAGATGAATTATTTTGGACGAATAGGAGGGCGACACGTGTCACCCCCCTAGGTGGCTTGGCCGATTTGAGCAAGACAAGTGGCAAGACAAGTGGCCTTGTCTTGCAAGATATTTTTGTGAAGACAAGTGGCTTGTGGGTCCCACCCACACTTGTCCCCAATCTCAACCACACACTTGCCTTCATCCTATCCCTTGGTTGTCCTATATATGCACCCTTAGTTGATGAAATCTTCCACACTTAGAGAATGCAAGACTTGAGAAATATTTTCCCTCTCCCTCCTTCACTTGTTGTTCGTCGAACACACCCCCCCCCCCTAACCAAACCTTGTCCAATAATTCCTAAACTCTTAAGTGTTCTTCCCTAGTTTATTAGGAAGACTCTTAACCAAAAGTTAGAAAAGATTTCACATCCCTTGCCTTAAAAAGACACATTGGCCGAGAGCTCTTGGAGGAAAAATCTAGGTGTTCTTCACTTGTTTGAGTTGGTTCTTGAAGAGATGATGGTTAGGAGCTTCTTAGGGTGATTTGTGGTGGGTTTGTACGCAAATATTGGAGCTAAGACTTTCTTGGATCGACATTAAGTTCTTGGATAGATTTTGGGCTATTTGAGGTAGTGAATCTTAACCTCTTTGTGATTTGGTCATTATACATATATTATAAGTATATTATGGAGTATGTAATATATGGAGTAAAGTTTGGAAGAGTTGGATCTTGTTAACTTGTTAAAAGAAAGGATTGGCCGTTTGCCATTAAAATGGTAAAAACGTATCTTACTTGTGAAGAAGTAATTAACAAAGTAACTATAACTTATATTAAGAATGGAAATATAAGTTGGATGACTAATGAGTAATTGGATAAGTAAAATGGACAAAGTTGGCCAAGGACCCCAACTTAAGGACTGTATTTACTTTGGACTGTATTTACATTGGACTGTATTTACATTTCTGTTAAGGGGAAGATTTTTCAATCGCGTTCCGTTTGGGCGTGTGATCCCCTTTTTACTTATTGTTGTTATGAAGGCGTGATAGTAAACCGCGCACGGTTGGCGTAATCCCCTTCTTTTACTTATTGTTGTTATGAAGGCGTGATAGTAAACGCGTTACCGTTTGGGCGTGTAATCCCTCTTTATGTTGTTTAATTATTACGCCTTATATATATATATGGTATATATATTACGGTTATTCGGCCTTGAGAAAGATGGAAAAGTGAGTAAAAGCGAGGGAAGTGCTGCCGAATTTTCCGTAGAATTAGAGGGCTTTTATTGGTATAAGTCTTAAATGGTGAGAAAGGTTTGATAAAAGTACTATGACCATTTTAGGAGTGGAGTACTACGTGTGGCGTGATCTACTTGGCTTAGGAGTAGCCGCGGGTTGAAGTACTTGAGCGTTTTGCTATTTGTCGATAATCGTCGCGAGGTATGTGAACCTCTTCCTATCCTTTCTAGCATGATGTTTTGTAACTATGTAGTGCGGTAGGCGTGCGTGTGCTAAATGAGTTTGGTTGGTTCAAAACATAGGGTGTTATAATAGCTTTATGGGAAGTTAGTTATAACGACTCTATGTAGGTAAAAGAATGGGTTATTGATTGTAGAAGTTAAGAGACTTGATCTTGAAAGATAAGAGACTTAACTTATTTGACTTGATATGAATTTTGTTAAAGTTATGAAACCTCATTCGTGAGTAATGAGTACTTGGCTTTTAAAGAATAATGTTTTACTGATTTCGGAAAGGAGAATAAGTATCGATCAAACCATTGCAGCGTTAACAAAGGAAATGTATTGACTAATTGTTATTAAAACCAGTAGAAACCTCCATCTGCATAGAAGCTAAGATAAGACAAGATTGTATTACATTTCCTAGATAATGGCTTCTGTAACAAGATTGTTATAAACAAGAATAAACGGCTCACATAAGACTTATGTTACTCAATTGTTTTAAAAGCGATTAAGACTATAAGTTATGAAACCTTTCTAAAATAAGAGACTTGAGCATTTGAAATTAGGCAAACTTGAACGTTTGGAAAATAATGTTGTTACTTGATTTTACAAAGGGAAGTGTTTTGGTTTACTTAAAAAGATAGTCACTCTATTTTTCATACTACGGATATCGTGTGACTTTTGTGAAAGCGGATCTTTTAAAGGAGTTAATGTATGTAGTACTTTGGGGTTAAAACGGTTTTGTTGTAAATATAAGTCCATGAGTATGTTGAACTTGCCTATGCTTGTGGTGATAGCCTTTGTTGTGCAAGTGTTGTATTTACGTGCTCTGGCGTCTCGATGGAGGTGGCTGATTTGTTATGTATGATTCTTTATCGAGTCCCAGGATGGGCGAGACACGTATTCCACGATTCTTTATCGAGTCCCATGAGATGGGCGAGACACGTATTCCACCGATTCTTTATCGAGTCCCATGAGATGGGCGAGACACGTATTCCACGATTCTTTATCGAGTCCCGCGAGATGGGCGAGACACGATTCCACCGATTCTTTATCGAGTCCCACGAGATGGGCGAGACACGTATTCCACTGGTTCTTTATCGAGTCCCGTAGGATGGGCGAGACACGATTCCACATGATTTATACCTAGGCTGGCGGTGAGAAAGGAGTTCCACGGCGCGAGGATGACTTTGAGGCGTGAGTCACGACTTGACACGACTACTTTTATGTTGTAAGCGTAGTTTGGTTATCATACATGTCTCCTGCTTTATATAGATCATGATTTCATTCTGATATTCGATTTCACATACTTGGTACTGTTATCGACCTCCTTGGGGCTGCGTTCATGCCGCAGTAGGTACATCGGTTGTGGATCCTCGCCATAGGATCACGATTCGCGTGTTGGGAAGCCCGTTTCTTCGTAGGCTTATCTTTTGGTATGTTACCACAGTCCGTAGGTTCTTGTACATTCAGGGTATGGCGGGGCCTGTCCGTCATAGTTGTTGTCACTTCTTAGAGTGCATGTAATCTTTGTTGTGGGCAGAGTTTGTAAAAAGGATAACTGTTTGGGTTTTTATGTATTGTACAGAAGGCAACTGTTTTGGTTGGCCTGTTTATTTATCATGTCTCTTGTTTCATGTTTATGTTTTTATTTCCGCTGATTTTCTCTGATGTTGTATCACGAGGGTGCCCGGGGTAAGGCACCAGTCACGGGCCCCGGTTCGGGTCGTGACATTTACTTATCAAATCAACAAGAAAGTATTACAAGGCTATCACAAACCAACACAATCAAGTTATTCACACAAGGTACTTTCTACTTTATGTTAACAAGTTTGGGTTTTTATCCCCAAAGAACTTCATACATTAACTCTTTAAAAGGTCTGTTTCTTTCACAAAAGTCACACAATACCCGTGGTATAAAAATAGAGTGACTATCTTTTTAAGTAAACCAAAACACTTCCCTTTGTAAAATCAAGTAACAACATTATTTTCCAAACGTTCAAGTTTGCCTAATTTCAAATGCTCAAGTTTCTCATTTTCGAAAGGTTTCGTGGTTCATAGTCTTAATCACTTAAGAATATAATTCTCTTTTAAAACAATTTGAGAAACATATTTTTTTAGGTAAATGCAAATATTATTACTAATAACGAAAAAAGAAGTGGCTACAATCAGTCGTTGAGGTATCTCAAGCCTCAACGTAATGCAAACAAGAAGAGATAGAGGGGAGGGGTGGTCACTCAAAAGGTGCCACTACAAGAGGGGATAAAATCATAGAGAACTCTATAAGATGTTGTTTTGATTCTTGCAATGACCTCTTCTCTTGCAAGCTTGTGCCTTCAAAGAGCATTGTGTTTCTTGCCCTCCAAATCTCATAAACCATTATGCAAAAAGTAAGCAAAATAGCTTTGGCTCGGATGCTTGTCATGGTGTTCTTTCTTAATCCATTTAAGGAGCTTTCAACGATTGTCATCTCTCTTCTAATACCCAACCAATCTTTTATGCTCTTCCAAATCATGTGTGTATAGGGCGAGGCAAAGAAGAGGTGTTCCCTTGTTTCATTAGCTTGCTTGCAGAATCAGCAAGATTTATCCTCCAAGTTGAGAAATGATAGAGTATCCTTTGTAGCTAACCGCTTCCTGCAATTTAGCCACATAGTAAAAGAGAATTTGGGAGGAATGAATCCTTTCCAAATTTGTGACATCCAAAGCTTTTTAGCTTGCGAGTGCAAGATATCATATCTGAGGCTTGAATCAAATATACCGTTGGTACAACATTTTGTAAAGCCGTCAATAGCATCACCATGGCTACCAAAGATAGAAACAAATTTGTCGCGAATCCCACAAATCTTTTTGAATAAAGGAGTCCTAGGACGCACCTCATAGTCCCAAATTGTAATATCTCTCAAATAGTGACTATTGATCCATTGGACCCATAGAGAATCGCTCGTGTGAGTTTGCCAAATCGTCCCGGATAGCGAGGCATGATTCCATTCCTTGATGTTCATAAGACCCAAGCCACCTTCAGTTTGAGGCAGGCAAATGATATCCCAAGCAACTCTTGGTGGTTTCCCCCCCCATAAGAATTGAATACAAGCAGACCTTACCTTGTTGATAATAGTGGCCGGGATAGGAAGTGCCCGGAACCAAAAGCTCTCAACCCCTTGGACGACCGACCTGATTAGTTCAAGCTTACGGATCTGAAAAGGTGTGATGCCCCATTTCTGAATGTAATTCGAAATAGCACTAGTGAATGGGGCAAATTGATCCACCGAGACTGAAATTGGGGACAAAGGGATCCCCAGTATCGTCTCGAAAACTACCATGGCGAAACCCACTCTGGTCAATATCAAGTCCCGGCGTAGAATGCATTCCCGCTAAGTAGACAGAGGATTTAGCGGGGTTAAGAGTTAATCCTGAGGCAGCCTCCAACTCTTCCAGACAATCCATAAGAATCCCAACTTAAGATATATCTCCTTTGGCAAAAGCATGAGGTCATCCGCAAAGCAAGATGAGTAATGCCCAATTTCTTACACTTTGGAAAATATGAAAGCTCTTGCCTCGGCCTTCATTTTAAGCAACCTTGAGAGGTATTCCATGCACAAGATAAAGAGAGTAGGGACATAGGATCACCTTGTCTTAGGCGCTTTCCTTTGAAGTATCCATGTAGCTCTCCATTGATAGAAAGGGAGAAGGAGGTTGAGCTAACACATTCCATGATCCATCTTGTAAATCTGCGGAAATTTTAGACTTCTTAGTACCAATTCGAGAAGCTCCAAGAGGCATGTCGAATGCTTTACGAAGGTCCACCATAAGCATACATCTTGGTGAGACTGCGGCTCTATTAAATCCTCTCACAAGCTCTTGTGCCACATATCGTTGTCCATCATGTTTCTTCCTTTCACAAAAGCCCTTGGGATTTGTCGATGAGAGAAGGAAGGATCAATGCCATTCGTTAGCTAGAATCTTTGTGATGATCTTATAGATCACATTAGTCAATCGATGGGCTCAAATCATTTACCTTGGGATCATGGTCAGTTTTGGTAGCAGGGTAATGATGGTATGATTAACCTTCAAAGAACTCCAGAGAGAAGAACTCTTGGACACATCTTACAACATCATGGCCCACATTTTTCCATCTATTCTTGAAGAAAGCAGTATAACCATCCGGTCCAGTGCCTTGTCATTGCCTATATCGAGTGCTTCCCAAATCTCCTTTGGGGTGATGAAATGCAAAAGTCAGAATCTCTCTTCTTCACTCACTTTGGGCCATAGTTGAACACATCAGGATCAAAGTTGGTAGTGGGTCGGGAAGTACCTAATAGATCTTCGTAAATTCAACAAGCAACTTCGACTTACGGTGATGTAGTGGTAGTACCATTAGCTTTAACAAGAAAGTTAATGGAGTTCCTGACATTACTCCTTTTGATCAAACTATGAAAGTATTTGGAACATCTATCACTTCCAATCAAGTGCTTCTGCCTTGACTTCTGCCTTATGAAGTGTCTTTCAGCTTCCAGTAAGGTGTTTGCTCTAGCTCTTGAGGACTTAACCTTGGCTTTAAGCTCTTCATCAAAGGGATTTTCCATGTGTGCATTGATAGCCTCCTTGAACTCTATGTTTGCCCCTTTTGCTCTTTGTTCGATACCTCCAAAGTCACTTATGTTCAAAGCCCTTAAAGGTTGCTTCAAGGCTTTCAATTTGGAGGCAAGGACCGAATTGAAGCGATACCCATATGTCTTGTCTCCAACATGAAGTCATAATGTTCTCAAATTTGGGTGAGAAAGCCACATATTCATGAACTTGAAAGGCGTTTCCCAACATTATATGATGCAATAATCGTGGCTATCACAGGACAGTGGTCCGAGACAGGCTCCATAGGCATGAAATTGGCCTTGCATTCTAAGGTCAAATCACTCCAATTTTGATTCATCAAAACTCTGTCAAGCTTAGACCAAATCGAACCATTCGTCCAAGTGTAGAAGGAACCGGATGAAGGAGCGTCTTCTAGTCCATGAGAATTCCTGAAATCTCCAAGATCCCTAAGTGCATAAGGCGTGAGAGGAGGACCCCCCACCTTATCATTAGGGTTGCAGTAAGTGTTGAAATCTCCCATAATCATCCAAGGCTTATTGATGCCAACGCCCAAGTGAGAAAGGTGATGCCAAAGCATCCTTCTATCCGAGATGCTATAAACTGGGTACACAAATGTGGCAAGGAAGGACACTTGTGTTATATTGCAACTTGCACGGACATGGATATCTTTGAGAGTCCATACCAAGCACTTCGCAACAAACCCTGGATGGATCCCAAAGTAATAGCATTCTACCGCCTCCAATGAATTCCAAATTTGAGCAAAACTTCCACGCTTTGAATCTTTGAGTAGAGAAAGACTCTGTCCTTGGTTGAGATAGCTTAGTTTCCAATAGACAAATCATAGCCGCATCATGCTGTTTTGTGATACTACAGACTAGAGCTTGCGTGGCAGCCCTATCCCTTTGTCCGCAAAGACCACGGACATTCCAACAAAGTATTTTCATATGGAAACAAAGGAGGTTTTATTAGCACCTCCGCGCTTAGCTGCCTTCGCTTTCCCACTGCTTTTCGGCCCATTCATTCTTTTGGACAAAACCTCTTGCCATCCATCATCTTTGTTCTTTGGAAGCCATAACTTGTGTACCAGCCAAGCTATGTTCCCCGCGTTCAAAGTTAACGTTGCTTGACACAAGCTGAGCCTTTTCCGTAGCACCGTTGAATGCAACTTCATCCAATGAAGGTGGCGGGTTCATAGGCATCTCAGAATCAGAATGTTTTGACTCACCCCTCATCCTAACATGTTGTGTCTTTGCCATTGTGAGAATTAGGCGGTGAGGACTTTGCTAGAGAATCCGCAAACATGATGGGCCGAATGACCCAAAGCCGGAGGACGCGGCATGTGATACTTCTCCCAAGCTTAGGTACGGGAGGTGTTGTGTGCGATTTCTTCAATGTCCATCAAGTTATCAGCATCTACGGGATGTTGAGAAGATGGTGGATGAGGGGGGGGAGGGTTGGTTCCACCCGTACCTTTGTTGACCTTCAAATGAATAGAATCATCTTTGTTGTTAGGGGGGGCCTCAGTATTGCATGTTTTTGGAGCTTCTTCAATGTTGACATCATCCCTCAGCTTCCTACACTTCAAGTGGTTGTGTCCAAAAGCCGCACAATGATAGCAAAAGTCCGGGTAATTCTCATAGTTTACCCTTTGAGTATACTTTCTGTTATCGGGGAGATTGACGACAAAATCCATTATCGGCTCCTTGCTAACATCCACTTCCACTAGAACTCTTGCATAGTTCATTTTAGACCTTTCCTTAGTATATTGGTCAGTGTAAAGAGGTTTTCCTACACGTGAAGCAATCTTACTAAGGCCGTTACTCCAATAGAAAGGGAATGTCAGGAAAGTGACCCAAATAGGAATGTCCATAAACAAATCATCCGTTATAAGAACTCCTTTATTGATAGCCTTGAGCATCATGGTTTTCCCGTAGACCATATAAGGGCCTCCGTGAAGTACATTAGTGCGCTCTTCCTCCGTCATGAATTTGAACATTGTCCAGCCTTTGCCATATGGTATAATCGGCATTTAACTCCCGTCCTTTCACAATCGTATTCAATGCTTCTCTTCCCGGGAAAGGACCCGTGAAGCAACCTATTAGGCAATAGCCCCAAGTTTCTATGAAAGGAACTTCATCCTCAGCATCTATATTTACTTCCTCCCCTTGTTGTTCAATAAATTGTAACTTCATACCTTTTGCCTCAATCCTAGTTCCCATGAAGACTCAGAAAGTCTTTTTAGGAGGAAGGGACCTTTGCCATGGTTTGGGGAAGATTGTTGTGAGTTCTTGGTGTGGTAGGAAATGATGTGGTTTAGAAGGTGCATTAGTGTGTAAATCATTGGGAGGTATATCCGGAGGTATAGGCGAGAGGGGAAGGGTAGAAGGGAGTGAGCTTGGGCCCGCAATAGAAGAGATGATTTGCGTGCCATTTGGGAGGGTAGGGAATTTGTGTTGGTTTTCAGAAGGAATAGAAGGAAGAGGAGATAGAAGGGGTGTGGTGTTGTGAAATTCAGGAAGTAGTGAAGTGGTATTAGATGAGAGAGGGGGGAAGTTTAGGACTCTACTCGAATCAGGAAGTGTTAAAGGCGAAAGGAGTGTTGTGATTCTTGAGATTGGCTCCACTTAGCAAACTAGCTAAAGTAGGGAAGGCTTCATTGGTGACACTTAAAGAAATCTGTGGTTGTTGACTTGAATCACGAGAAGGCACTTTGAATGCCGTCTCATTCAATGTTGACCCCTCGGCTCTTGCATCATTAATGGTTATGGAGTTCCTAGGCTCCTTGGACATAGAAATAGCTTTGTTTCTCACAAATGACTTGGCTCTTCGTGTAACGTGAGTAGTCAATGCCCCTAGATTGTCCCCCTGATCCGTCTTGGAACCAAGACCATCATAAAGTCCCGGAGTTATTAGAGAGTCATTGAAACCCGCCACATTCAATGCCGACCCTCTCTCGTAATATTGATGGTTGTGGAGTTCCTAGGCTCCTTGGACAAAGAAATAGCTTTGTTTCTCACAATTGACTTTGCTCTTCGTGTAACGTGAGTAGTCAATGCCCCTAGATTATCCCCCTGATCCGTCTTGGAACTAAGACCATCATAAAGAACCGGAGTAATGAGAGAGTCGTTGGTACCCGCCTCATAAATGTGCGACGCCTCGGCTCCCTCAATCAAAACGTTGGAACCCACCATTGACTTAGCTCCTTGTAAGACGGGGGTAGTTAATGTCCCTAGGTTGTCCCCCTGCCCCGCCTTGGAAATCAGACCATCATTAAGGCCCGAAGTTGGGAGTGCAATCTTGATACCCGCGGCATTAAAGTTTGACGCCTCGGCACTTTCAATTATGACGTTCGAAACCTTGGGGCTAGAAACCCCTTCGTATTCCACATCTGATCTTGATCCTTGCATAGAGTGCATATTCCTAGTATCATTGTTATCCTCGTGACCCGCCTTAGCCTTACGACCCAAGACCGACCGTAATAGGAGTAGTCCCATCGTTTCGGGCGTTGAAGTTTGCTCTCTTGACATCCGCGTTGAACTTCTTGGGGATAGAAGTACCATCAATGCTTTCACCGACTTGAATCAAACAAGACATGAGTACTCTTGGACCCATGAACCCTGCACGACCGCCAAGAACCGTTGACCACGCCTTGACCGGTTTAGGGCAGAATGCCATCGTTTCGCTTCACCAATTGCGATGTCCGCCCGATTTTAACCCTTTTCCAGCAAACCCGAGAGAATTTCGGGTAGTGTCGGGTACTAATCTTTGGAGTATTTGTCTAGTTCATCCGAAATGATCCCTTTACCAACAAATTGGCCCGTGGACTGATCAATCACCATAGTAGCATTAGGGGCGTCAATGGTCTTGCCGGAAGTTCTGCCTTCAAACTCACTAATATCCAAGCTTTCAATTTCGATATTTTTGCCCCATTCATGTATCCTTTGTAGCATAGAATCATCTACTACATTTTCTAAAGGAAAGCGCGAGTCTGGAGTAACATGAACCAACACAGAAGGGTCCGAGATTGCCGGAATAAGATTTTCCTCGTCAATTTTTGGACTACTGCAATTCTATGATTTCTTCTTTGTTCTAGCTTTAGCCGAACTGCCTGAACCTCCTGAATCATTGCTAGAACGTGTGTAACGTTTAGACTTTTTCATATTGTGGACAATAACAATCAAACCATAATGAATCAAACGAAAAAAAAACTAAGGGGGGTGGAAGAAGAGGAAGAAACCTAAGGAGCAACTAAGGGAAACGTTGAGAGCGTTTTCTTAGTGAGAGAAACTTCTCTCTAACTCCTACTCGCGTGTGTAATTTGAGAAACATATGCTTTATGTGTGAGTAGGTTATTCTTGTTCATAACAATCTTATTAAAGCAGCCATGATCTAGGAAATGTAATATCATTTTGTCTCATCTTAGCTTCTATGCAGATGGAGGTTTCTACTGGTTTAATAATACTTAATTAGTCAATACATTTCCCTTTATTAACGCTGCAGTGGTTCGTTCGATACTTATTCTGATTTCCGAAATCTGTAAAACATTATTCCTTTTAAAAACCAAGTACTCATTACTCACGAATGAGGTTTCTCACTTTTTAACAAAATTCATATTAAATTAATTAAGTCAAGTCTCTTATCTTTTAAGATCAAGTCTCTTAACTTCTAAAATCAATAAACCATTCTTTTTATCTCTCTTAAGTCGTTATACCTAACTTCCCATAAAGCTAGTATAACTCTTAAGCTTTTAAAACCAAGTATTAATCTTCTTTCAAAAAGGTTTCTTAACTCTTTTGAAATACTTGGTCTTATTATTTAGACTCAAGTCAAAAGACATCGCAGTAAAACCACGTTCAGTTAACACACGTACGTCTACCATACTATATATATTCTTTTAAAATATCATGCTCAAGAGGATAGGAAGAATCACATACCTCGCGACGATTATCGACAATAAGCAAAGCGCTCCACTTATAACGGCTAGCCTTGTCCACCTTTTAAGTATAACATGCCACTCAGAACTTTCAACCTATAAAGGCATATACGTCTATCAACGTCTAGACTACTCAGTAGAATATTCTAAGCGAGAAGGTTCTCTATTCTACGGAAAATCGGGCGCACTTCCTACCCGTTAAGCTACACAAAGTCATCGTAAATACAGTCTATGTAAATCTGATTCAATCTTCTTCTTTAATATTCTTCTGATGTGATTTCAGTTCAATTCTCTTCTGTAATATCTTTCTATGAATCTTATATTCATTCCTATACTACTACAGTATGTAATTTCCAATTACAATAGAAGGACAAGATATTTACCTCGATAAGCCCAAAATTATCCAAGTTTAAAATGTCGATCCTGAGCAACGTTTACCTCCTACTCTGGCGCTCCAACCCGCTCCAAACAACCCTCAGAAGTTCTACGCAACTTCTTCTTAATACTTCAACCAACTGTGAAGATTTTCCTTAGGGTTTCATTTGAGACTAAAAGGACATAAGGTAGTATTTCCGGGCTCTACGTATAGAGGTAACTTTGGAATACTACAAGGTATAAGGCTAAGGTATTTTGGAATAGTAACAATACTTGGAGAATACTTTTCTACCAAGGGGGGGGGGGGTATTTTTAGGAGAACAACTCTCAAGAGGGGGGGGGGGGTACTCTCGGCTAGCACCACTAGAAAGGGGGTGCTCTCGGCGAGGCCTCAAAGGGGAGGAGGCTTTGGACGAAAACTTATCAAAGGGGGAGTGGGATTTCAAGACTTGGAAAGTGTTTGAGGGATGAAGGAAGTCTTCAACTAAGGGGGGTATTTATAGGGAAACCAATGGACAAGATCAAGACAAGTGGGGGGCAAGTGGAGGGTGAGGATTTGCCCAAGTGCCCCCTAGCCATCTACTCCACAAATCACTCCAAACATTGACCCATGTTTTAGGCCCCAAAACAAGCCAAGAACGTGCAACCCTTCGGCCAACTTGACCGCCCACTTGAGGGTGACATGTGTCGCCCTCTCGTTGGTCCAAACTATTTCATCTCTCGAAAAAATCCGCAAAAATTATAAATGACATAGCCGCAATTTTCCCTACGCAAGTTTTGGAAAACGTTTCGTCGGAAAACAATTCGTTTTGGTAGTTGTGCACAAATATTTTCGTCCCTTGCCTAATCTTAAGGCTTAAACTTTCGTACGTACGTCCTCACGTACATACTCTGGAAATACGGGGTATAACATTCTCCCCTCCTTAGAAACATTCGTTCCAAATGTTCTTTCTCGATACAGATAATGATAAGTTCCTCTTAACATAACAAGTTGCCAATGCCACACCTGGCCACAAAATAACACACGCGCAATTACTTACATCCAAGTCCACGAGGAATCACCTCTAACATCACAAAAGTTCCCACTCAAGGTCTAAAAGATACTCCCTTCGCACCTTTTCTTTACAAACGAAATAATCACTCCTATGTTCTTAACACATGCTCGCTTCTTCCCTTACTCGTCGTACCCTTCTCGTACACTCGAACTCTTTCTCATAACTTACCACATTTCTGTTACTGCTTCAGTTTCCAAAATCTCGTGGTTACTAACTTCAACTTGGTCATCATTAACTGGGAACACTCTGGATGGATCTCCGATATTTTTCCGATCATAGCAACAACAAAGACCGAACGCACGGCCTCCCACATCGGACGGCAAAGCTAACTTATAGGAAACCTGGCCTATCCTCCAAAGGATCTGAAAATGCTCTAAGTACCTCAGGCTAAGTTTCCTCTGTTTTCCAAAACTCGTCACACCCTTTCTGGGGTGGCACCTTCAAGAAATCCTCTGTCGGCACGAACTCCAGCGTCGCCGCCGATCATCCGCGACTTACGCTGACTCGAGCCGATAACCTCTCCGGATAGGCTTCACTATCCACATCCTCTGAAACAAGAATGAACCATTTATCCGAACCATGCCAACATCGAACCAATCGGCCGGCAACTTACACTTCCGCCTACAAGGCGTCGTAAGGCGATATCCAGAATCGATATGGTAGCTATTAAACACTCCTCAGCGAGACAACAATCCTCATAGCTACCACGAAATCCAAACAACGGCACGAGGCGAATGCGATACTGAGACTCACCTGAGTTCCTAACCCTGCCTGGTAAAACTTCCAGAAAAAGAAATAGACGTAACCTGGGCTCCACTGCCTGTCATATGGTGAAGGTAGGCAACTCATTCAGCCTTACAACCTTCCTGATATAATATCTCGCATAACCCTCTGCCGAGTAAACGGTCCTGACTGAAAGACAAGATGGGTTGACCTCATCGTCCCGACTACTGGTCGAACGCATCCACGAACTCGTACGATGGTTAACTAAACTTGGGCCTAACACCCTCGTGACCCCACCACCTGGCGGGACCACCTCAAACTGACCCCACCACATTGCAGGCCTCGGGTTGACCCGCGATCGGTCCTCAACCCGACCCGCTATCGCGCAAAACTCTTGTTCCCCGATCCGGAACAATCTCACTAATCAAGTTACGAAAACCTAGTGGTCTTCTTAGCTCAACTACCCTCTTTCATTCCACACTACTCAGGGACTTATCACAAAAATATATCTCACGTGCACTATGCACTCCGTTAAGGGTCAACATAAAAATACATCTTTTACTCGAGATGGCCTTACCTCTAAGGTCTCCACGCATAAAACTCTAAGGCTCACACTTTTCCTATCCCCCAATCTTACCCGGTTAACTAACCATGATTTCTAATCACAATTTACACAATGTTATCTGAACGTAACACTTAAAATATACTTATCTTATCACACATACAACCTCTAGAGGGTTAAGGATATACCTGAATCTACTGCTTCACTCCCCTCTATCGTTCCAATCAATCCTGCCCTGTTGGGCGCATAGCTAGGGAAGGTGACGAATGTTATACCCCGTATTTCAGTATATGCGTGGGGCGACGTAGAAATTGAAGCTTAAAGTGTAAGGGCGAAATTCACTTTGTACACAACACGATTAGAGTCGTTTTTAAACGTTTCCACAACTTACGTAGGAAAATTCCGGCTATGTCATTTATTATTTTTGCGGATTTTTCCGAGAGATGAAATATTTTGGACCAACGGGAGGTGACACTTGTCACCCTCGTTGGACAAAATGGGCTAGTTTGGACGATTTTCTTGCCTTTCCTTGGTCAAGGGTTAGGTAGGATATTTTTGTGTAGATGGATAAGGTTGCACATGGCTAAATCTTGGCCTTACACTTGCTATACACTTGTCTTCATCTTGGCCATTGGTTGGCCTTCACTTGACCTATAAATACCCCTCTAAGTTGAAGACTTTCTTCATCCTCACTTGAGCAATCTATCTAAGTCTCAAAATACTCCCTCCCTCTTGTTCTTTCGTCCACCACACCCCCCTCCCCCGTGGAGAAGGCCCTTTGGCGAGAGCTTCCCTCCCCTTTGTAGTGGTTAGCGGTAGGGTACCCCTAGCCTAATTGTTTCGTATAATACCCCTTGTTGTCGTATAGAAATACTCTCCTAGTCTTGTTATAATGCCCAAATACCGTGGCCCAAATACCTTGTAGTATTCCCAAGGTTACACTTATCCAAAAGACCAGAAAATACTATTATCCTTCCTCGATCCAAAAACGAAAACCTAAGTAAATCTTCACCCGTAGTTGAAGTTATAAGTAGAAGTTGGTTAGAACTCCTAAGGGTTGGTTGGAGCGGGTCGGAGCGCACGGAGTAGGAGCTAAACCTTGCTCAGGATCGATATTTAAACTCGGATAATTTTGGGCTCATCGAGGTAAATACTACTGTCCTTCTAGTGTAATTGGAAATTACATACTGTAGTAGTATAGTAATGAATATAAGATTCATAGAAGAGAATTGAACTGTAATAGAAGGATATTACAGAAAAGACTTGAACTGAAATCACTTCAGAAGAATATAAGTAGAAGTTCATTGTATTTACATAGAATTGTATATCTGATGGTGATAACCTTTATTGGTTGAATGTTACGCAAGTAGCATGGGCTACTTAGAAGGTGGACAGGCTAAGCGGGTTATAGCCGTGGGCGTTTTGCTTATAGTCGATAAATCGTCGCGGTATGTGATTCTTCCTATACTCTTGAGCATGATATTTTAAAGGAAGATATATATATAGTACGACAATGTCTTTTGACTTAAGCTGAATAATAAATAGTGCGGTGACGACGTGTGCTAATTGAGCGTGGTTATGCGGCAATGTCTTTTGACTTAAGCACGAATAATAAGAATTTTGAAGTATTTCAAAATTGTTAAGAAACCATTTTGAAAGAAGAGTAACACTTGGTTTTAAAGGTTTTAAAAAGAGTTATACTAGCTTTATGGGAGTTAGGTATAACGTCTTAAGAGAGGTAAAGAAGATGGTTTCTTGATTTTAGAAGTTAAGAGACTTGATCTTATAAGATAAGAGACTTAACTTAAATGAATTAATATGGATTTTGTGTGAAACCTCATTCGTGAGTAATGAGTACTTGGTTTTAAAAGGAATAATGTTTCTTGATTTGGAAATCAGAATGTGTATCGATAAACCACTGCAGCGTTAATAAAGGAAAATGTATTGAATAAAGAAGTATTATTAAAACCAGTAGAAACCTCCATCTGCATAGAAGCTAAGATGAGACAAAATGATATTACATTTTCTAGATCATGGCTGCTTAATAAGATTGATTATGAACAAGATTAACCTACTCACCTATGGCATATGTTACTCTATTGTTTTAAAAAGAGATTAAGACATTGAACTATGAAACTTTTCTAAAAAAGAGACTTGCGTAATTGAAATTAGGCAAACTGCAACTTTAGGGAAAAGAAAGGCATTGTGTTGTCTTAAAATGGTTTAAAACATAAAGTGTTATAACAGCTTTATGGGAAGTTGGTTATAACGACTTTATGAAAACAAAATAAGGGTTTTATCATTTGTTTTAATGTGGTATCTTGACTTTTAAAAGAGAAGTATTTTGGTCCAAAAGGAAGGCATGGTATTGCCTTAATTTGGTCTTAAAAAGGAAAGTATGAAAGTTGTTTTGGTTTACTTAAAAGATATAAGTCACACATTTTTATATACTACGGGCATCGGGTGACTTTTAGAAAAGGAATGAATCTCTTAAAAGGAATTTAACGTACGTAGTACTTTAGGGTTAAAATCCGGACTTTGACATAAAATGAAAGTACCTTGAGTTGTGTATAACTTGCCTATGCTTGTTGTTATGAAACTTGACCATGTTACGTGTGATAGCCTTGTTGTGCAAGTACTGTGTTCTAATCGACTACCGGTTCATGTATGTTAACCAGGAATGTATTTCACTCGACTACGGTTCATCCGGAATGTATTTCACTCGACTACGGTTCATCCGAATGTATTTCACTCGACTACCGGTTCATCATCCGGAATGTATTTCACTCGACTCACGGTTCATCCGGAAAGTATTTCACTCGACTCACGGTTCATAGGATGAGCGGAATGTATCCACACGTTTCTATCGGGTCCATAAGATGGGCCGAGACACATTATACGTATCACATGATTTGTACCTAGGCACGGCGGTGAGGAGGAGTTCCACGGGCATGAGGATGACTTTGAGGCGTGAGTCACGACTTGACATATTTGCTTTTATGTTGTGAGCGTAGTTTGGTTATCATACATGTCTCTGCTTTATATAGACTATTATCATTTCATTTCTGATATTTCTGATTTCACATACTTGGTACTGTTATCTTGACCTCCTCGAGGCTGCGTTCATCTGTGAGATAGAGGTACATCGATCGCCGATCCCCGCTTATAGGATCACATTTCAGCGTGTTGGGAAGCTCGTTCCTTCGAGGCTTATCTTTGGTATGTTACCACGAGTGCAGTAGGTTCTTGTACATTCGGGGTATGGCGGGGCCACTGTCGTCATAGTTGTTATCACTTCTTAAGTGCATGAAATCTTGTTGTGGTGATGCGTAAAGGATAAGCGTCGGGTATTTATGTATATATCTTGAAAAGCTATTTTGGTTGCTTTGTTTATTTATCATGTCTCTTAATCCATGTCTATTTACATGTTTAAGTTTTATTTCATTGGTTTTCTCGATGTTGTATCACTAGGGTGCGGGGTAGGCACGATCCAGGCAGGTTGGTCGTGACAAAAGTGGTATCGAGCGATTAGTCCTCGGAAAGTGTCTGACCGTGTCTAGTAGAGTCTTGATTATCGGTGTGTTGTGTACCACATCTATAATCGTGAGGCTATAGGACATTTAGGATTGGTTTCCATTCTTCTCATTCCGAGATCGTGCCTTAGAGCATGTGATAAGTTGGACCCCTCGACGTATTCCTTTCCTTTACGATTATGCCTCGCGTAAAACCTGCGAGCCCGAATGGGCAAGGCGATCGAGGACTGTAGTGAGATCTGAGGAGAATGAGGCGCGAGCCGTCGAGACTGAGGCAGTGCACGGCCCGGGTTTCAACGCCGCCAAAGCCGAGTTTAGAGCGCGGCGATGGCTGCTGAGACTCTGATACTGAGCCTCGGTCCACGGCGGAAGCGTATGAGATGAGTACAAGGAGATGGCGATTCTTGGCGAAGTCGTGGCGATATGAGATAAGTGGATGCAGAGTCCCGTCGATTCAGTACGAAGCGAGCGCATTTGAGACTACGGGATTTTCTCGAGTGTAACCCGCGAGTTTTATGGGTGAGGCACGAGGATGATCCGCGAGTTCATCCGGCGATTCTGGTCAGTCGTGAGTGATCAAGGCATCGGATACCGAGTCGGTGGTCTGAGTTCGCATCGGTGCGTGATACCGCGATCGTGGTTTGATCGTGGGAGCTGTCGGAGAGAATGCACTTCCGGTATATGGGACGAGTTCTCAAAGGCATTTCTTGCACACTTCTTGCCTCCACGGATGAGGAGGGCTCGGGCCAGATTTTTGGCGATAAGGCGGGGCGGGCGGACGGTTAGAGTACAATGTGGAGTTCGACTCGTTAGCTCGGTATGTCCCATTGTAGTGGCGATATGGAGGGCGAGTACACCGCTACGTCACGGGCTAGATGATTACTTGGCGAGGCTTGCAGGTGTAGCTCTTCACCGGGCATGGACATTGCCGCATGCGAGCTTATGCCGGGAGGTGAGAGCGGAGAGTCGGCGGAATGGCCAGAGATCGATGAAGAGGGCGAGCAGCGAGGTCCTTTGGTAGCTGAGGCGGGTGCCTCGGCCGAAGCTAGTTATGTACCTCCGCCCGATACAAAGTGGTCCTCCACGATCTTGGGGCGTTCGGGGTATTCGGGAGTTGGTGAGCTCGGGGCTTCGTTTCTGAGTTACGTAAGTTCTAGCGGCAGAGATTCATGTCCCCTCGGTGTGCGCGATGTGGCGCCATCGTCGGAGAATGTCATCTTTTATCGGTGCTTGTTTCACTGCGGCCGTCGAGCCATGTGACGAAGGCGTGCTTATAGGAGAATGCAGGCGGCGTGGCGCGACCTACGGATCGATGGCGGGTTCATCGCTTTCTACGATTATCGTCTGCGAGCGGGCCTATGATTAGAGTGGGCGGTAGCCGGGTATATCCTTAACCCTCTAGATATTTGTATGCGTGATATGATGACCTTATATTTATGTGCTATGTACGAATAGCGTTGTGTTATTTGTGAGTTAGAAAACATGGTTAGTTGGAAGGATAAGTATGGGGGCATGGGAAGTGTGAACCTTAGAATATTTCATGTTGAGACCTTAGAGGTAAGGTCGTCTTAAAGGAGATTCTTACGGTTAGTCTTTGTTGAAATACTTGGTATGCGTAAAATGTATTGTGGGAAATTCATTGGGTTGTGTGAGGTGAAAGTGGTAGCTTTCATGACGCAAATTAGTAAGAATGTTGCAGGGCGAGGAACGAGAAAGTTGGCACGATTACGGGTCGGGTTGAGGACCATTCGCGGGTCAACCCGTAGCCCGGAATGTGGTGAGGTCAGTCCGAGGTGGTCCCGCCAGGTGGTAGGGTCACGAGGATGCTAGGCCCAAGTTTAGATAACCATCGTAAGAGTTGGTGGATACGTTCGACCAGAATCAGTTCGTGAAGGCCGGGAATGGCCTTAGAGGAAATCGAGGTTAGTAAGATGACCAAGTTTGGAGGTAGTGACTCCAAGGGTTGGAAACAGAAGCGTTGACGGAAGTGTGGTACGGATACTAGAAAGAGTTCAAGTGTTCGAGAAGGGTACAACGAGATAGGGGAGAAGTGAACGTGTGTGATCGTTTTTTTTTGCGAAATAAAGGTGCGAAGGGAGTATATTTTAGACCTTGGTGGGAACTTTTGTGATAATCGAGGTGGTTCCTCGTTGGCCTAGATTTAAGTATTTGCGCGCATGTGTTATTTCGTGGCCAGGTGTGGCGTTGACGACTTGCTGGAGGAACTTTATCGTTATTCGTCTTGAGAAGGAACATTCGGGACGAATGTTTCTAAGGAGGGGAGAATGTTATACCCCGTATTTCGAGTATGCACGTGGGGCGTCGTAGAAATTGAAGCTTAAAGTGTAAGGGCGAAATTCACTTTGTACACAACACCCGATTAGAGTCGTTTTCGGCGAAAGCGTTTCCACGACTTACGAGGGAAAATTGGCTATGTCATTTATTATTTTTGCGGATTTTTCGAGAGATGAAATATTTTGGACCAACGGGAGGGTGACACTTGTCACCTCGTTCGACGGCAAAATGGGCTAGTTTGGACGATTTTCTTGCCTTTCCCTTGGTCAAGGGTTAGGTAGGATATTTTTGTGTAGATGGATAAGGTTGCACATGGCTAAATCTTGGCCTTACACTTGCTATACACTTGTCTTCATCTTGGCCATTGGTTGGCCTTCACTTGACCTATACATACCCTCTAAGTTGAAGACTTTCTTCATCCTCACTTGAGCAATCTATCTAAGTCTCAAAATACTCCCTCCTCTTGTTCTTTCGTCAACCACACCCCTTCCCCTTTGAGAAGGCCCTTTGGTAGAGCTTCCCCTCCTTTGTAGTGGTTAGCCAGTGGGTACCCACTAGCCTAGTTGTTTCGTATAATACCCCCTTTTGTGGTATAGAAATACTCTCTAGTATTGTTATAATGCCCAAATACCTTGGCCCAAATACCTAGTAGTATTCCCAAGTTACACTTATACAAAAGCCTAAAATACTATTATACTTCCTCACCACAAAACGAAAACCTAAGTAAATCTTCACCCGTAGTTGAAGTTATAAGTAGAAGTTGGTTAGAACTTCTAAGGGTTGGTTGGAGCGGGTCGGAGCGCACGGAGTAAGAGCTAAACCTTGCTCAGGATCGACATTTAAACTCGGATAATTTTGGGCTCATCGAGGTAAATACTACTGTCCTTCTAGTGTAATTGGAAATTACATACTGTAGTAGTATTGTCACGACCCGAACCTGGGCCCGTGACTGGTGCCTTACCCCGGGCACCCTAGTGATACAACATCAGAGTAATCAGCGGAACATAAAACACATACATGAAACAAATGAAGTACAAAGCGATGTCGAGGAAAACTTGCCTTTCGGCATATATATAAATAACAACTCTTACAAATGAGCAGTTTAATCCTTTTTACAAACCACGCCACAAGATTTTCTGGACCTCTAAGAAATGATATGACAACAATGGCGGGACGGGGCCCGCCATACCCTGAATGTAAATACCTACAACGGCGGGGACTATACCAAGATAAGCCTCGGAGAAACGGAGCTTTCCCAACGCTGACTGTGACCCTAAGAGCGAGGATCAACGGCGGTGTACCTTTACTGCGGCATGACGCGGCCGAAGAGGTCGAGACAACAGTACCAAGTATGTGAAACATGAAGATCAGTAAATGAAATCATAGTAGTCTATAGAAAGCGTGAGACATGTATGATAACCAAACTACGATTCGCGATAAATAAGCGATCATGTCTAGTCGTGGACTCACGCCTCCAAGTCATCACTCCAATATAACAATGGATCTCACGCCACAACATCAATCATGCGTGGAATACCTTCCTCGCTGGCGATCAATGATAGAAAAGCACTAAGGAATACACATGAACAGGGGTCCCACTGTGTCCAAATAAAACGATGCGGGGTAAGTCTGAAGGCATAGCCGTCTACTAACACCTACTAACAAGGTCATAAAGCGTATCATGATATCTGTCTAGACCGTCACATGATCAAAGGCTGGTCGCCGCCACAATATCAAATGTGCGCGTCTAGCCACGAACTCCGCGACTCCGCATAGGCGGTCTCATAGGCGCGTGAGGTATAACCCCGCATCGAGGGTAGCTACTCCGGCATCGCGGACTCGCGATCCGCATGGCCACATAGACCGCATGACCATAAAGGCCGCACACTAACACGAACTCTCGTAGCTCGCGATAGGCCCCCGAGGACCCGCGTGAGGTATTCTCGAATCATGGTCCTGCATCGCCGAGTCTACCCGCGTCGGAGCGGCTTAACCCGGAAACACGGTGAGTGGTATAATACCAACATAACGATTTATCGCTTAAACAACCTAAGCACAATCAAGGAAAACCCTTTACACAAACATCACAGAATACTAACACACGTAGCATCCTAATATGATTACTTATCAAATCAACACGAAGGTATTACAAGGCTATCACAAACCAACACAATCCAGTTATACACACAAGGTACATTCTATTATATGATTAACAAGATCGAGTATCTATTCCCAAAGTACTTCATACATTATCTTTTAAAAGATACGTTACTTTCACAAAGTCACACAATACAGTAGTATATGAAAATAGAGTGATTATCTTTTGAAGTGAACCAAAACACTTATCTTTGTAAAATCAAGTAACAACATTATTATCCAAACGTCCAAGTTTGCCTAATTTCAAATGTTCACGTTTCTTATTTTAGAAAGGTTTCGTAGTTCATAGTCTTATTCATTTAAGAATATAATTCTCTTTTAACTATCTGAGAAACACAAGCCTTATATGTGAGTAGGATATTCTTGTTTATAACAATCTTATTACGTGACCATGATCTAGGAAATATCATTTTGTCTCATCTTAGCTTACATGCAGATGGAAGTTTCTCTTGGTTTTAATAATACTTAATCTGTCAAAACATTTCCTTTTATTAACGCTGCAGATGGTTTGTCGATACGTTACGATTTCGAAATCAAGAAAACATTCTTAAGCCGTTATACCTAACTTCCCATAATGCTAGTATAACTCTTAAGTTTTCAAAACCAAGTATTACTTCTTCTTCAAATGATTCAAAAATCTTTTGAAAAACTTCAAGTTCTTTATTAACACATAACAAGCCATTTATAGTTCAAATCAATTACCTTTTAAAAACCACAAGTATCTTCTTACCAACATAAAGCTGTTATAACCAACTTCCCATAAAGCCGTTATAACACTTTATGTTTTAAACCAATCAAATACATTTAGCATATGTCGTCTACCGGTACTACATAGTTCACACATATCATGCTAGAAGAGATAGGAAGAGGTTCACATACCTCGCGACAGTATCGACTAATAGCAAACGCTCAAGTACTTCCAACCGTCGGCTACTCCTTGCCAGCGGTCGCGCCACGCGTAGTACTCAACCTATAAGGCCACAAGGCGCTTATTAATATTTAGATCCCTTCGTAGAACATTCTACAGAAAATTCGGCAGCACCTCCCCCCCGCAACAGCGTAAATCTCCTCCTCTATCGGGGCCGGCTACCAAGCCAACCAGGGGGGGGGGGTTATACGTCTAAACCGGACGTGCACAATTCTACCTCACAGAAAAGCTACACAAGTCTACTGTAATACAGTCCTATGTAAATACAGTTCAGTACTCTTCTTTCGAAAAGGTTTCTTATTATTCAGGCTTAAGTCAAAAGACATTGCCGATAACTACGTTCAGTTCTATATATAGTATACTTCAACTATATAATCATACAACATGTAATTTCCAATTACAATAGAGGGACAAGATATTTACCTCGATAAGCCCATAATTATCCGAGTTTAAATGTCGATCCTGAGCAAGGTTTAGCTCCTACTCCGTGCGCTCCGACCCGCTCCAAACAACCCTTAGAAGTTCTAACCAACTTCTACTTATTACTCCAACTAACCATGGAGATTTTCCTTAGGGTTTCGGTTTTGTGGAAGGAAGTATAATAGTATTCGGGCTTTTCAGATAAGTATAACCTTAGAATACTACCAGGTATACGGCTAAGTTAATTTGGTCATTATAACAATACTTTTGAGTGTATTTATACCCCGAGGGGGGTTTTATACGAAAACAACTAGGCTAGGGGGGGTACCCCACGGCTAGCACCCCAAGGAGGGGGGGGAAGGGCTCTCGGCCAAGGGGGAGGGGGGAGGCTCTTGGCCGAATTCTACACTAAGGGGAGGGAGGAGGATTTAACACTTAGAAAATATTTGTGGATGAAGAAAGTTCATCACTTAGAGGGGTATTTATAGGACAAGCCAAGGCCAACCAATGGCCAAGATGAATCCATGTGTTAGGCAAGTGTAAGGTGTAGATTAAGCCATGTGTTGTGTGGGTCCCACTTGGTCATCAACCACACAAATATCCTACCAAACATTGACCAAATGTTTTAGGCAACAAAAATGCCAAAAACGTGCCCAACAATTCCCTTTGGTGCCGTCCACTTGCTTCCAATGTGAGGGTGACACATGTCACCCTCCCGTTGGTCCAAAATGTTTCGTCTCTCGGAAAAATCCGCAAAAATTAGAAATGACATAGCCGGAATTTTCCCTACGAAAGCTGTGGAAACGTTTCGTCGAAAAACGACTCTAATCGGGTGTTGTGCACAAAGTGAAAATCGGCCAAGCCTACTTAAGCTTCAAAAATTTTCTACGTACGTCCTTACGTACATACACTGGAAATACGGGGTATAACAAGTATAGTAATGAATATAAAATTCATAGAAGAGAATTGAACTGTAATAGAAGGATATTACAGAAAAGACTTGAACTGAAATCACTTCAGAAGAATATAAGTAGAAGTTCAACTGTACTTACATAGAATTTGTATATCTGATGGTGATAACCTTTATTGGTTGAATGTTCGCAAGTAGCATGGGCTACTTAGAAGGTGGACCGTGCTAGCGGGTTATAGCGAGTGGGCGTTTTGCTTATAGTCGATAAATCGTCGCGAGGTATGTGATTCTTCCTATACTCTTGAGCATGATATTTTAAAGGAAGATATATATATAGTACGACAATGTCTTTTGACTTAAGCCTGAATAATATATAGTACGGTGAGCGTCGTGTGCTAATTGAGCGTGGTTATGCGGCAATGTCTTTTGACTTAAGCTGAATAATAAGAATTTTGAAGTATTTCAAAATTGTTAAGAAACCATTTTTGAAAGAAGAGTAACACTTGGTTTTAAAGGTTTTAAAAAGAGTTATACTAGCTTTATGGGGAGTTAGGTATAACGTCTTAAGAGAGGTAAAGAAGATGGTTTACTGATTTTAGAAGTTAAGAGACTTGATCTTATAAGATAAGAGACTTAACTTAAATGAATTAATATGAATTTTGTGTGAAACCTCATTCGTGAGTAATGAGTACTTGGTTTTAAAAAGAATAATGTTTTACTGATTTCGGAAATCAGAATGTGTATCGATAAACCACTGCAGCGTTAATAAAGGAAAATGTATTGAATAAAGAAGTATTATTAAAACCAGTAGAAACCTCCATCTGCATAGAAGCTAAGATGAGACAAAATGATATTACATTTTCTAGATCATGGCTGCTTAATAAGATTGATTATGAACAAGATTAACCTACTCACCTATGGCATATGTTACTCTATTGTTTTAAAAAGAGATTAAGACATTGAACTATGAAACTTTTCTAAAAAGAGACTTGCGTAATTGAAATTAGGCAAACTGGAACTTTAGGGAAAAGAAAGGCATTGTGTTGTCTTAAAATGGTTTAAAACATAAAGTGTTATAACAGCTTTATGGGAAGTTGGTTATAACGACTTTATGAAAACAAAAGAAGGGTTTTATCATTTGTTTTAATGTGGTAACTTGACTTTTAAAAGAGAAGTATTTTGGTCCAAAAGGAAGGCATGGTATTGCCTTAATTTGGTCTTAAAAAGGAAAGTATGAAAGTTGTTTTGGTTTACTTAAAAGATATAAGTCACACATTTTTATATACTACGGGCATCGGGTGACTTTTAGAAAAGGAATGAATCTCTTAAAAGGAATTTAACGTACGTAGTACTTTAGGGTTAAAATCCGGACTTTGACATAAAATGAAAGTACCTTGAGTTGTGTATAACTTGTCTATGCTTGTTGTTATGAAACTTGACCATGTTACGTGTGATAGCCTTGTTGTGCAAGTACTGTGTTCTACTCGACTACCGGTTCATGGGATGAACCGGGAATGTATTTCACTCGACTACCGGTTCATCCGGGAATGTATTTCACTCGACTACCGGTTCATCCGGGAATGTATTTCACTCGACTACCGGTTCATCCGGGAATGTATTTCACTCGACTACCGGTTCATCCAGGAATGTATTTCACTCGACTACCGGTTCATGGGATGAACCGGGAATGTATCCCACACGTTTCTATACTGGGTCCATAAGATGGGCCGAGACCTGTTATACGTATCACATGATTTGTACCTAGATCGCCAAGGTGAAGTAGTTCCACGCATGAGGATGACTTTGAGGCGTGAGTCACGACTTGACATGACCGCTTATGTTGTGAATTGTAGTTTGGTTATCATACATGTCTCCGCTTTATATAGACTATTATGATTTCATTTACTGATTTTACGATTCACATACTGTACTCGTTGATCGACTCTTCGGGCCGTTCATGCCGCAGGTAGAGGTACATCGATCGCCGATCCCGCTTATAGGATCACATTTCAGCGTGTTGGAAGCTCCGCTCCTTCGAGGCTTATCTTTGGTATGTTACCCCGAGTCCGCAGGTTCTTGTACATCTGTGGGTATGGCGGGCCCCGTCCGTCATAGTTGTTGTCACTTCTTAGAGATCCGTAGTAATCGCTGCAGGGCGTAGTCCGTAAAAGGATAACCGTCGGTATTTATGTATATATACCAAGGCAATCGCTTTGGTTGGCCTGTTTATTTATCATGTCTCTTAATCCATGTCTATTTACATGTTTAAGTTTTATTTCACGGTTTACTCGATGTTGTATCACCAGGGTGCCGGGGTAAGGCACGATCCACGCCCGGTTCGGTCATGACAACGAACTAGCCATCGATCACGAAGGTGAGTCCTCCTACTTGCATCCTCCTACTAGGACACTTTTCGACACATGGCCCGACGGCCGCAGCACCAACAAAAGATGACATTCCCGGGATGGCGCCACATCGCGTGAACACCGGGAAAACTGAATCCGCCGGCTGGAATCTACGTGGTGTGGAATCGAAGCCCCGAGTTCACCAACTCGTGCATACCGAATGTCTCGAACCCCGGAGGACCACTGCGACCGTGGAGGTGCATATTTAATCTCGGCCGAGGCGGTTTGCCTCGAAAGTTACCAAAGGATCTCCGCCGATCGGGCCTCTTCTCGCCGCCCTGATTAACTGTGGATCTCTACGTTTCTCGGCCGCGCGCATAAGCCCGCACGCAGCCATGCTCATGCCCGATCGAGAGCTACTTTTGCACAACCTCTCTTAGATAGTCATCAAGACCCGTGATAAATCGGTACATAATATACTCCGTTGCTAACTCCTAGCTAGTAACAGGTCGTCTCTTTGCAATCTATTCTTTCATGCATCGGGTCGGAATCAAGGTCCAGATATCATGGCCTCAGGAATCGCCGCTGCCGTGCTAAACTCTGTTGGGCCGCGACGCCGTAACTCCCGAATGAAGCACCACCCGGTGATGATTGGGCTGTGCCTCGTAACCCTCAGATTTACTCGCAGCCTCCTCTGCCGTCTTGCCCTCCTGGGCCCGGGTTGCCTTACGCGGAGGCATAACGGTAAGGGAAAGAAATACGTTAGAGGGGTCCAACTTATAACACAACTCTAAGCACGATCTCGAGTGAGAAGAATGGAAACTAATCCTAAATATCCTATAGCCTCACGATTATCGTGGTGCACAACACACCGATAATCAAGACTTACTAGATACGGTTCAGACACTTTCCGAGGATTAATCGCTCGATACCACTTTTTCACGACCCGAACTCCCGTGGATCGTGCCTTACCCCGGGCACCCAAGTAGACATACATCAGAGTAATCAGCGGAACATAAAACAAGACATGAAATAATATGAAGTGTAAAACAATTATCTAAGAAAAGTTGCCTTTCGGCATATATATATAAAAACTTAAATCCGAACAGTTACATCCCATGTACAAACTCTGCCCACAACAGTACTACAGACCTCTAAGAATGATATAACGACAATGGCGGGACAGGGCCCCGCCATACCCCGAATGTAAGTACCTACAACGACGGGACTATACCATCGATAAGCCTCCGAGAAACGGAGCTTCCCAAAACGCTGAGCTGTGATCCTAAGAGCGAGGATCGACGATCGTGTACTTACTGCAGATGAACACGGCCCCGAAGGAGGTCGCATAACAGTACCAAGTATGTGAAATCGAAAAATCGTAAATGAAATCATAGTAGTCTATATAAAGCGGGAGACATGTATGATAACCAAACTACGATTCTGATAAATAAGCGATGTCAAGTCGTGGACTCACGCTCAAAGTCATCACTCAAATATAACTATGGGTCTCACGCCCACAACATCAATCATGCGTGGAATACCTTCCTCACCGCCAGTGCTATGATATAAAAGCACCAAGGAATAGACATGAACACCGTGTCCCACTGTGTCATAATAAAACCGCACGGTAAGTGCGAAGGCATAGCCGACTACTAAAACCCAGCGCACTAACAAGGTCATAAACTGTATCACGAGGTCTGTCTAGACCGCCACATGATCGAAGCTGGCCACTCGCCCGCAGTATCAAATGTGCGCGTCTAGTCCTGGAACTTCCCGCAGCTCCGCATAGGCCACTCACATAGGCCCGCATGAGGTATTCCCCGCATCGAGGGTAGCTACTCCCCGACATCGTCCTGGACTCGCAGTCCGCATGGCCACATAAACCGCATGACCATATAGGCCGCACACTAACCTGGAACTCTCGTAGCTCCACATAGGCCACCTGGACCCGCATGAGGTATCTCGAATCATAGTCACACAGACTGCCTGAGGTATACCCCGCATCGGAGGGCAGCTTAACCCCCGGTATCATGTCAAGAGGTGAGTGATATAATACTAGCACAACAGCTTATCGTTAAACAACATAAGCACAATAAGAATAACCTCTTACACAAACGTCACAAGACACTAACACATGTAGCATCCTAACATGTTTACTTATCAAATCAACAAGAAAGTATTACAAGGCTATCACAAACCAACACAATCAAGTTATTCACACAAGGTACTTTCTACTTTATGTTAACAAGTTTGGGTTTTTATCCCCAAAGTACTTCATACATTAACTCTTTAAAAGGTCTGTTTCTTTCACAAAAGTCACACAATACCCGTGGTATAAAAATAGAGTGACTACCTTTTTAAGTAAACCAAAACACTTCCCTTTGTAAAATCAAGTAACAACATTATTTTCCAAACGTTCAAGTTTGCCTAATTTCAAATGCTCAAGTTTCTCATTTTCGAAAGGTTTCGTGGTTCATAGTCTTAATCACTTAAGAATATAATTCTCTTTTAAAACAATTTGAGAAACATATGTCTTATGTGTGAGTAGGTTATTCTTGTTCATAACAATCTTATTAAAGCAGCCATGATCTAGGAAATGTAATATCATTTTGTCTTATCTTAGCTTCTATGCAGATGGAGGTTTCTACTGGTTTTAATAATACTTAATTAGTCAATACATTTCCCTTTATTAACGCTGCAGTGGTTCGTTCGATACTTATTCTGATTTCCGAAATCAGTAAAACATTATTCCTTTTAAAAACCAAGTACTCATTACTCACGAATGAGGTTTCTCACTTTTTAACAAAATTCATATTAAATTAATTAAGTCAAGTCTCTTATCTTTTAAGATCAAGTCTCTTAACTTCTAAAATCAATAAACCATTCTTTTTATCTCTCTTAAGTCGTTATACCTAACTTCCCATAAAGCTAGTATAACTCTTAAGCTTTTAAAACCAAGTATTACTCTTCTTTCAAAAAGGTTTCTTAACTCTTTTGAAATACTTCAGATTTTTATTATTTAGACTCAAGTCAAAAGACATCGCAGTAAAACCACGTTCAGTTAACACACGTACGTCTACCGTACTATATATATTCTTTTAAAATATCATGCTCAAGAGGATAGGAAGAATCACATACCTCGCGACGATTATCGACAATAAGCAAAACGCTCCACCGCTATAACCCGGCTAGCCTTGTCCACCTTTTAAGTATAACATGCTACTCGCAGAACTTTCAACCTATAAAGGCATATACGTCTATCAACGTCTAGACTACTCTATAGAATATTCTAAGCAGAAGGTTCTCTATTCTACGGAAAATCGGGCAGCACTTCCCTACCCGTTAAGCTACACAAGTCATCAGAAATACAGTCTATGTAAATCTGATTCAATCTTCTTCTTTAATATTCTTCTGATGTGATTTCAGTTCAATTCTCTTCTGTAATATCCTTCTATGAATCTTATATTCATTCCTATACTACTACAGTATGTAATTTCCAATTACAATAGAAGGACAAGATATTTACCTCGATAAGCCCAAAATTATCCAAGTTTAAAATGTCGATCCTGAGCAACGTTTAGCTCCTACTCTGGCGCTCCAACCCGCTCCAAACAACCCTCAGAAGTTCTACGCAACTTCTTCTTAATACTTCAACCAACTGTGAAGATTTTCCTTAGGGTTTCATTTGAGACTAAAAGGACATAAGGTAGTATTTTCGGGCTCTACGTATAGAGGTAACTTTGGAATACTACAAGGTATAAGGCTAAGGTATTTTGGAATAGTAACAATACTTGGAGAATACTTTTCTACCAAGGGGGGTATTTTTACGAGAACAACTCTCAAGAGGGGGGGGTACTCTCGGCTAGCACCACTAGAAAAGGGGGGGGGGTGCTCTCGGCCAAGGGCCTCTCAAAGGGGGAGGGGGAGGCTTTGGACGAAAACTTATCAAAGGGGGAGAGGGATTTCAAGACTTGGAAAGTGTTTGAGGGATGAAGGAAGTCTTCAACTAAGGGGGGTATTTATAGGGAAACCAATGGACAAGATCAAGACAAGTGGGGGGCAAGTGGAGGGTGAGGATTTGCCCAACTGCCCCCTAGCCATCTACTCCACAAATCACTCCAAACATTGACCCATGTTTTAGGCCCCAAAACAAGCCAAGAACGTGCAACCCTGCGGCCAACTTGACCGCCCACTTGAGGGTGACAAGTGTCGCCCTCTCGTTGGTCCAAAATATTTCACCTCTCGGAAAAATCCGCAAAAATTATAAATGACATAGCCGCAATTTTCCCTACGCAAGTTTTGGAAAACGTTTCGTCGGAAAACAATTCGTTTTGGTAGTTGTGCACAAATATTTTCGTCCCTTGCCTAATCTTAAGGCTTAAAATTTCGTACGTACGTCCTCACGTACATACTCTGGAAATACGGGGTATAACATTTGAAACCACCTAAAGAATTCTATGTTAGCATTAATTTTGTTCATGTCACTGATCCATTTTTCCCTAAACACCTTCCTCTCACTGAGTGAAAAGGTGCTTACATACCATTCTTTTTAATGGCGTTCTCAGGGGCTACCCATAATTTATTAAGGGTTTTCCAATCAATTTTATAATTTATATCTTCTCTAATAGTACCAAGGCTATCTCCACCAAGCATTTCGCTTCTGGTGGGACTGCTATTCTTCCTATCGATTGGTCGATAGTAGACTTTGGGTACTGCTGACGAATAATCTACACCTTGAACTTTTCGTTCTAGCATAGTTTCGTCGGAATTGTCAGAACTTCCTTCCTCCTCCCGGGATTTAGAAGAAGATGCTGCGAAAGAGTATCTTCCTTTGGATTTTAAAAATCTTAAATCAATAGAACCGTCTAAATGCTGGATTATTTGTTCAATATCAGAACTCTCTGGTTCTATCTTTGGTTGAGTGATGGCATCAAAATGCCATTCGTCTTTTGTTAAAATTTCATTCCATTTTAACATTCTAGGAACAAAGGTGTTGCTATGTTCCTGATTTGCTTCCATAAGCATGGTAGCACCCTTACTGCTAACTAATTTAGCTTTTGGAGCTAAGGTAGTTTTCATAAGCCTGTAATAGACCCTGTATATTATAGCAATTTCTCTTATGTTTATCTTACTATTCATATTTTTTGTTTTAATGTTCAACGTCAGGGTATCCATAACGTTTTGATCGTTAATATCTACTGAAAAATTTGGGTAACAGTTAAAATAAACGGGTCCCCTGGCTAAATTACTTTGTAAGACTCCAAGTAAGGAATCATCAAAGTTTAATATCCTGGCATCTCTTAGTAAGAGACAGATGGTGGTATCTAAACCCAGACGATACAAAGCCTTAACAGCAATTTGTACTAGTCATATATGTAGGAAGTTAAAATCTTTTTTATATCTGTTTATATCTTCAGTGGATAATAGCTTGATAATCTCTTTGGAGTTATTGATAGCTACTGTGGATTCACAAGTTTTGATATTATAATTCTTAATAAAATCAAACTTTCCTGTTGAAAAATGCAGAATGACATTATCAATTTAAAATACTGATTAAAAGACAGAAAAGTAAAGAAAGCTATTTAATAAAACTTACAATTTTATTCAAAGCATTGAAAGAGATACAAGATCAGGCAGGGATGAGATATAGAGAGAGAGGGGGATATTTCTGAATGCCTTCAACATTACAATTTGAGAGCCTTAAATAGGCCTCGAATGAATTATTGTCCTAACAGGTGGACGGGTATGATTAAAACACTTGGAAGGCTAAGATTCCTTGCCTTCTGCTTTTTTGAAAGGGCGTCTTCTGCTTTTCTGAAAGGGCAAATGTCCTTGTCATTTTTATTTCTTTTGTCCCTTGCTTTTCTGAAGAGGCAAATGTCACTATCTGCTTTATGTCTGCTTTATTGAAAGGGTGCCTCTTTCTTTTCCGAAGGGGCAACTGTTTTTGTCAGTCGTCCTTTATGTAGGGACCACTGGCTATATTCGCGGAGGTAAGCGTTTGGCGTATGCTTGGGTTCTTCCTCGTGGGGACCATTATGTCTCCGTTGTCTGTTTCACTATGATTGGATACTACTTATTCTTCGTCTTCCAATCTTGCTAAGGCTTTTAACAGCTTCTGTCTGGTTTTTGTTGAGGTTTCGCCTGATGAAGAGGGGCTTCTTCCTTCGGGTTTACCTTAATTTCTTCTCTGGGTTTTGGACTCCATCTTTTTTTATTCTGATGGTTTTGCTTAAATAATGGATCTTATTTATCTCTTGGATAAATGACTTAATTATACATGATAATCCTACTGATTAATGAAGTATAAAATCCTCTATTTTAAAAGAATTTACACAACCTAATATATTGAGATCTGCTGATTCTTCGAAATATGTATAGGAATAAATTCCCTACTTCTGGATGGGGGCCAGTATTTCCTTGTTAGAGGGCCCTGCTGGTTTAACTGCTTCCGGATATGGTTCTGGGGAACCTACTGGGTTTACTGCCGACATTTCGAAAGAGGGATGTATAGACCTTGCCTTTTGAAATCTTGTTTCAAAAATCTTTTGTTTCAAAAAATCTTTTGTTTCAAAAAATCTTTTGTTTCAAAAAATCTTTTGTTTCAAAAAATCTTTTGTTAATCCAATTATCTTTGTGATACATAGCACTATAGATCAAAATTTCTTTTTGACTATTTTTTAACATCTGGGATAAAACCTGCTATCTGGGATTTTCTAAGAAACCTTGCTTGGTTAAGGAAGTAAATCCTGGGACTTACAGTTTGAAGATCGTCTTTTGCTTGACCTGATCACTTTGACTGAAAGATAAGGGATTTAAATATGGGAACATAAGTGTCACGACCCGAACCCGGGCCCGTGACTGGTGCCTTACCCGGGCACCCAAGTAGACATACATCAGAGTAACCAGCGGAATATAAAACAAGACATGAAACAATATGAAGTGAGAAACAGTTTATCTGAGACAAGGTGTCTTTCGGCATATATATATAAAATCTTGAGCGATTACATCCCTTTTACAAACCACCGCCACAAAGATTACTGCACCTCTAAGAATGTTATAACAATGGCGGGACAGGGCCCCGCCATACCCCTGAATGTAAGTACCTACAACGACAGGGGACTATACCAAAGATAAGCCTCCGGAGAAACGGAGCTTCCCAAAACGCTGAACTGTGACCCTATGAGTGAGGATCAACAACTGGTGTACCTCTACCTGCGGCATGAACGCAGCCCCCCGAAGGAGGTCAGTACAACAGGTACCAAGTATGTGAAACTGAAAAATACTGTAAATGAAATCATAATAGTCTATATAAAACAGAAGACATATATGATAACCAATTTACGATTCACAATATGTAAGCAGTCATGTCATGTCAGGGACTCACGCCCTTAAAGTCATCACTCAAATATAACTATGGGTCTCATGCCCACAATATCAATCATGCCCGTGGAATTCCTTCCTCACTGTCGGCAGTCCATGATATAAAAACACCCAAGGAATACACATGAACACCAGGTCCCACCTGTGTCATAATAAAACCGTACGGGGTAAGTAAGAAGGCATAGCCGACTACTAAAACCCACAGTACCAACAATGCTATAAAACTGTATCACGAGGTCTTTCTAGACCGCACCACATGATCGAAGCTGGCTACTCGCCCTCAGTATCAATGTACGCGTCTATTCCTGGAACTTACCGCAGCTCCGCATAGGCCACCTAGGCCCGCATGAGGTATTCCCCGCATCGAGGGTAGATACTCCTCGGCATCGTCCTGGACTCTCGTAGTCCGCATGGCCACATAGACCGCATGAGGTATTCCCGCGCTAACACCGGAACTCGTAGCTACGCATAGGTCCCTGGACCCGCGTGAGGCATCCTCGCATCGAGGCAGCTTAACCCCCGGTATAACATGTCAAGAGGTGAGTGGTACAATACTAACATAACGACTTATCGTTAAACAACATAAGCACAACAAGGGAAACCCCTTTACACAAACATCACAAGACACTAACACACGTAGCATCCTAACATGTTTACTTATCAAACCATCTTACTACACTTTCCAGAATCAATACAAGACTTTCATAAACAAATAAGTAAACCGTTCCTTCTATCTTCCTTAAGTCGTTATACCTAACTTCCCATAAAGCTAGTATAACACTTAAGCTTTTGAAACCAAGTATTTCTTTTCTTTCAAAAATGGTTAATAACTCTTTTGAAATACTTCAAGATTCTTATTATTTAAAACTCAAGTCAAAAGACATCAAAGTAAAACCAAAACAATTTCCATACCTTCTTTTAAAACAAAGGCACTTTTCCTTTAAAAGTCAAGTAGCAATATACTTTTTAAACCAAGGGTCTTACTCTTTTAAAAACAAGTAACCTATCAAGTTACTTCTCCTTTCCCAAAATCAAGTTGTTTATAAGTCAAGTTATCATTTTAAACCCAATGATAAATGTTATACCCCGTATTTCCAGAGTATGTACGTAAGGGAATACGTACAAAAGTCTAGCCTTAAAGTTTAGGCACAAGACGTTTTTTTTTGGCACAACTCACAAAACGAATAGTTTTCCGACGAAATGTTTCCACAGTTTTCGTAGGGTAAATTCCGGCTATGCCATTTCTAATTTTTGCGGATTTTTCCGAGAGACGAAACATTTTGGACCAACGGGAGGGCGACACTTGGCACCCTCCAATTGGTGGACTTGAAATCGTCCATTGGACGAATTGGGGATAGTTTGGCACGTTTTTTGTGCCTTGGCACAAGTCAAGGAGTTGGTAGGATATTTTGTGTGCAAGTTGGCCAAGGACACTTGCCCTAATCTTGACCTTACACTTGCCTAGCACTTGGCTAAATCTTGGCCCTTGGTTGGCCATGTCTTGACCTATAAATACCCTCTTAAGATGAAGAGTTCTTCATCCACAAATTCCTTTCCATGTCTTGAAAATCCTCTCCTCTCCCTTATAGCCTTTTTCGTCCAACACCCCCCTTTTTTTAGTGAGCTTGGCCGAGGCAACCCCTCCCCCTAGCCTAGCCGAAATCTACCCCCCCTCCCTTGGTAGAAAAGTTGCCTTCTAGTATTGTTATAATGCCCAAAATACCCTAGCCCAAATCCCTTAGTCCTTAGTAGAAGTTGTGAAGAACTTCTAAGGTTTCTTGGAGCTACCGGAGCGTACAACTTAGGAGCTAAACCTTGCTCAGGCGCGACTTTATCTAGGATAATATTGGGCTTACCGAGGTAAATAATCCTAACCCTCTTTTGAATTAGAGAATACATACTGTAGTAGTATAAGAATAAGTATAAAATACTTAGAAGAATATCACAGAATAGAATTGAACTGTTATCACAGTAGAAGGGTTTAAAAGAAGAATAATCAAATTGTACTTACATAGGACTGTTTTCACAGTAGACTTGAGTAGCTCACCGGGTAGGGAAGTACTGCCCAATTTTCCGTAGGATATAAAACCCTCTGTTTAGAACTGTTTACAAAGTAGTCTGAACGTTGATAGACGTGTCTGACTATTATAGGCTGATTCTCTGCGCGCGACATATTCAACTTGGCAGGTGGTTTTCGCTGAGAAGGTATGTGATTCTTCCTAAAGCATGATATTTTACAATATATATGTAGTACGGTGACGTATATGTGTTAATCGAATAATAACTACGGCAATGCCTCACGCTTAAGCTTTGAATAATACTTACGGCAATGCCTCACGCTTAAGCTTTGAATAATAAAGCGAAAGCATTTCAAAAGAATACTGAATCATTTTTAACAGAAGAGAAATAATTGGTTTTTAAAACAGAAGCTTAAGAGTTATACTAGCTTTATGGGAAGTTAAGTATAACCACTTAAGAATGATAAAAGAAACAGTTTGTCTATGTGTTTATAACAGACTTACATTGAATTGTGAAAAGAATAATAAGATGGTTTGATAAGTAGACATGATATGATGCTATGTGTGTTAGTGTCTTGTAACGTTCTTGTTGTGCTTATGTTGTTTAAAGATAAGTTGTTATGTTAGTGTACTATCAATCACCTCTTGACATATTACCGGGGTTGTCGCCTCCGCGGGGTAGACTCGGTGATGCAGGACCATGATTCGAGAATACCTCATGCGGGTCCGAGGACCTATGCGGAGCTACGGAGTTCGTGTTAGTGATGCGGGGTTATACCTCATGCGGTCTATGTGGCCATGCGGACTACGAGTCGGGGCGATCTTTGAGAGTAGCTACCCTCGATGCGGGGTTATGTACCCTATGCGGGCCTATGTGAGTGGCCTATGCGGACTACGAGTCGAGGATTAGGCTTGCATGGTGATACTACGGGCAATGGCCTGCCCGATCATTCGCAGCCTAGAAAAGACCTGTTACAGTTTACCTATTGTTGCTCTTGTTTATGATGTGGCACTATGTGCTGTCCCCGTGGTTGTGTCATACATACTTGCAAAACTGATTTTAAAATGATATGTTTTCATTTAAGTATTTCTGATTTCATATACTTAGTACTGTTGCGACCTCCTTGAAGTGCGTTCATGCCGCGGTAAGGGCAGCAGTGCTAGATCCACATTCTTAGGATCTCTACGTTGGTGTCGAGCTCCATCTTTCCGGAGGCTCTACTTTTGGGTATGATCTCCTGTTGTAGATAGTTTTGTCTGATCCAGGGTATGGCGGGGCCTGTCCGCCATAGTTGTATATTTCCTTAGAGGTCTGTAGTCATGTTATGCGATATCGGATGTATCGCTAAACCATGTTTATATATATATAGAAAGCGATGTTTTCTCATAAAGCGTGTCTTATTTTATAAATCGTTTCATGTCTTGTTTTATATTTCCGTGATTACTCGATGTATGACTACTGGGTGCCGGTAAGGCACGATCCACTGCCCTGAACGGGTCGTGACAAAAGTGGTATCAGAGCAGTTAATCCTCGGAAAGTGTCTACAGACCGTATCTAGTAGAGTCTTGATTATCGGTGTGTTGTGCACCACACCAATAATCGTGAGGCTATAGGATATTTAGGATTGGTTTCATTCTTCTCACTCGAGATCGTGCTTTAGAAACGTGTTAAAGTTGGACCTCTAACGTATTCCTTTTCTATAATTATGCCTCACGTAAGGCAACCGGGCCCAGAAGGCAAGCGGTAGGAGCTGCTAGTGGGACACCTAGAGTCACGAGGGCTCGGGCCCAGTCTATACCAGAGACGGCGAGTTCTACGACGCCGCCGGCCCCAACAGAGGCCACAGTACCCACCTCATCCCACGGCACAGGGCGGAGAGTTAGGGTACAAGGAGATGGCCCGGCATCGCCAGATCGTGGCTGAACACGAGCACAGTGGATCTGGCGGTTCAGTCCAGCCCGTCGTACCGTGGTTCACCCGAGGCGAGAAGTTTGAGGCTACGAGACTTCACGAGTTGTAGCTTCGCGAGTTTCTGGTCGAGGCGGAGGATGATCCGCAGGAGTTCATCCGTCACCACAGAAGGATTACGAGTGATCAGGGCGTCGGAGACCGAGTCCGTGATCTTTGGTTCACATAGGCTGCGTGATACCGCAGTCGATTGGTTTGATTCATGGGAATTATCCCGGGGAGAGCACGCGTCCCAGCCTACTGGGATGAGTTCTCGAGGCTTTCCTCACTCACTTCTTGCCTCGCGGATGAGGAGGCGCGGTGATAGATTTTTCTGGCGAGGCAGAGGACGACCGTCGGGAGTACAATGTCGAGTTTGATTCATTAGCTCGATATGTCCCAGCGTTGGTAGCAGATATGGAGGATAGGGTGCACCGCTACGTCACCGGGCTAGATGACTATATGGCCGAGTCGTGTGCGGGTGTTTTCTTGGCCGGTATGGACATTACCCGCACGCAGCTCATGCTCTTGGATGTGAGGCGTAGAGGCGAGCCGGGTTGTGACAGCAGCAGAAGAAGACCAGGACGGCAGGGTCTTTTGGTGGCTATCGTGGTGGGCGGCCTCAGCAGCAGTCTAGATTTGCACCACGGCCCGGCTGAGCACTCTGCACCGTCCTCGCACGGCGAGACATTCGAGGCGCATCAGGGCCCCAGGACTTGAGCGTCGAGCGGCGGAGTGCGCCGATCGGGACCACCCCTCGGTGTGGCCGTCGCGGTAGATCCCACCGGGAGTTGTGGTGCTACGGAGCTTGTTTCGATTGTGGCGGCCAGGTCACTATGCGCGGCTTGTCCGACCAGGCGATCTTGATGGTAGGGTCACTACAGTTCTTTCACGGGTCTTCTTCATCCCCGGCTACTCGCCCGGAGGCAAGGTACTCATGGACCAGCAGGTCGCGTAGAGGTCGCGCGCGGGTCTCAGTTCTAGCGGTCCTCAGAACCGCATTTATGCTTTGTCCAGCCGACAGGATCAGGAGGCCTCACCTGATGTCGTCACAGGTACCTTATCAGTTTCTGGGTTTGATGTGTATGCTTTGATAGATCCGGGTTCTACTCTGTCCTATATATCTCCCCTTGTTGCTAGTAGGATAGGGATAGAGCCTGAGTCCATAGACCCTTTCGAGGTAGCTACGCCAGTGGGTGATTCGGTGGTAGCTCGGCGGGTATATAGAGCTTGTCTTGTGACCATTTACGATCGTCGGACCAGCAGCACTTGATAGAGTTGGAGATGATTGACTTCGACGTGATCATGGGGATGGATTGGCTAGCTTCTTGCTACGCCAATGTAGACCGCGAGAGAGAGTAATGCGGTTCGGTTTCTGAGGCCGGTTGTTGAGTGGGAGAGACGCGGTATCGCCGGTAGGTTTATTTCTACCTCAAGGCTAGGAAGATGGTGCGAAGGGTATATCTACCATCTCATTCGGGTGTTTGATCTCAAGGCTGCGGTACAGATTTTCCGTCGATTCAGTGGTCGAGAGTTCCAGACGTGTTTCAGGGCGACCTCGGGTATCCCCCGAGAGGAGATTGAGTTTTGTATTGACATATTGCCAGACACTCGGCCTATTTCCATTCCGCCATACAGAATGGCACCTGCCGAGTTGAGAGAGTTGAAGGATCAGCTTAGGGATTTGCTGGAGAAGGGCTTCATCAGGCCTAGTGTTTCTCCCTGGGGAGCGCCGGTATTGTTCGTGAAGAAGAAGGACGGGACGCTGCGCATGTGTGTTGATCTGAGCGGTGAACAGGGTGACCATTAAGAACAGATACCCCCTTCCCAGGATTGATGATTTGTTCGACCAGTTGCAGGGTGCGAGATGTTTTTCTAAGATTGATCTGCGATCGGGCTATCATCAGGTGCGAGTCAGAGAGGTGGATGTCCCTGGATCAGATTCGACCCTGCGGGCATTATGAGTTCGGTCATGTCTTTTGGGTTGACCAATGCTCCGGATATTCATGGATTTGATGAACCGAGTGTTCAAACCATTTTGGACACGCTTGTGATAGTGTTCATTGATGATATCTTGGTTTATTCTCGCCGAGGCAGAGCACGCGAGCATTTGAGAACCGTGTCTTGTGCTTCTCCAGACCAGCAGTTACGCCAAGTTTTCCAAATGTGAGTTTTGGTTGACTTGATGGCGTTTCTTGGGCATATTGTGGGTGATGGCATTCGAGTGGATACGCCAAGATCGGCGATCAGGACTTGGCCTAGACCTCTACTCCGGCAGAGGTTCGCATTTCGGGCCTTGCGAGATATTATCGGTTCGTGGAAAAGTTTGCTTCTATCTTCGCACCATTGACTAGGTGACTCGTAAGGCGCCAAGTTTCATGGGTGATGCTTGTGGCGGGGTTTCCATTCTTGAAAGAGAGACGACCGCCCCGTTCTTACTCTTCCGAGGTCGGATGGTTATGTCGTGTATTGTGACGTCGGGCATCGGGTTGGGATGTGTGTTGATGCAGCATGGCGTGGTTATAGCATATGCATCCCGGTGAAGAAACACGAGGAACTACCCACCCATGATTTGGAGTTGGCGGTGTGATTCACGCTTTGAAGATCTGAAGGCACTATTTGTATGGGGTTCACGTGGATATTTTTACAGACCACAAGAGCCTCGGTATATCTTCACCGGAGGAGCCGAACTTACGGCGAGACGCGGTGGTTAGAGTTGCTTAAGGATTACGATGTTGATATCCCGTACCACCGGGAAGGCCATGTTGTGGCGTATGCTCTTAGTCGTAGGTCGATGGGAGCCTATCGGATGTGCGGCTAGAGAGGAGGACATGGTTCGAGATTTGCATCAGTTATCTAGCCTTGTTGTCCGTTTGATAGATTCTGATAGCAGTGGGGTTAGAGTTCGTGAGGTTGCCGAGTCTTCCATCGTAGAGGAGGTGAAGAGGCAAAAGTTCTAGGATCCAGCTTTGATTCAATATCGTGATACAGCTCTTCGTGAGGCAAGGGCTCTTTTGAGGTAGCACGATGGGGTGCTAAGGTTTGAGGCGGTGTGTGTTCGGATGTTTCAGGACTTGGCTGAGTTCTCGGGGAAGCACACGCGGCGCGTTACTCTATCCATCCGGTCGACCAAGATGTACCACGACCTTAGATCGTGTATTGGTGGGATGGCTTGAAGAGGGACGTTGCGAGTTCGTAGCTCGGTGCGTGTTGTCGCAGTCAAGGTAGAGCACGAAACCCGGTGGTTTTATTCGCACGATTGAGATCCCGACACGGAAGTGGGAGGTAATCAACAT
The DNA here is from genome assembly GCA_029844215.1 of Przewalskia tangutica. Taxonomy (NCBI): domain Eukaryota; kingdom Viridiplantae; phylum Streptophyta; class Magnoliopsida; order Solanales; family Solanaceae; genus Przewalskia; species Przewalskia tangutica. The sequence goes on from CM056718.1 coordinate 53,900,797, forward strand.
GGACTTTATCACAGGATTACCTCGCACTCAGAGGAGACATGATTCTATATGGGTTATCGTTGATGGTGTGAAATCAGCCCACTTTCTTCACGTCGGGGCGACTTTTCGGTGAGGATTATGCCGACTTTACATCCGAGAGATCGTCGATCGCATGGAGTCCCTATTTCGATCATATCGCAGAGGAGCCCGGTTCTGGCTAACTTCCTGAGGTCTTTCGAGAGGTTTAGGGGCGCAGTGAGCACGATCGCATTCCATCCACAGACAGACGGGCCGAGCGCACTATCCGACTCTTGAGGATATCCGCGAGCCCGTGTTATCGACCGTGGTAGCCGGGAGGATCATTTGCCTCTAGTTGAGTTCGCGTACAATAATAGCTACCACTCCAGTATTCAGATAGCGCCTTATGAGGCCTTGTATGGGAGGAAGTGCAGACGCCTATAGGTTGGTTCGATGTGGGCGAGTGCGGCTAGTGGGACCAGATTTGGTGCAGTGACGATGGATAAGGTGAAGCTTATCCGAGAGCGGCTATTAATGACTCGAGTCGGCAAGTCGTGTCACAGATCATCGCCGTCGGCATCCGAGTTCGCAATTGATGATTGGGTTTTCTGAAGGTGTCACCCATGAAGGGTGTGATGAGATTCGGGAAGAAGGGAAACTTCGGCCAAGGTACATTGGGCGTTTGATTGTCCGCGAGGTAGGCAAGGTTGCCTATGAGTTGGATCTGCCGTCCGATCTGGAGGCAGTACATCCGGTTTTTCACGTATCTATGCTGAGGAGATGTATCGGGGATCCATCTAGGGTGCACCCGATTGACGATGTCCAGGTGACCGAGGGGTTATCGTATGAGGAGGTTCCCATAGAGATAATCGATCGCCGGGTTAGCGTCTGCGGACCAAGGGCGTGGCTTCCACAAAGTCTTGTGGCGGAATGAGCTCAGGGAGGAGATGACTTGGGAAGCCGAGGAAGGCATGAGGCAGAAGTATCCTCACCTATTCCCCACACCTCCAGGTAATTCACTTTCCTACTTGTAAATCTTCATTATCGTTTATGCCTAAGTGTTGTTCTGTGGTCGTGTGTGGCATTTGCAATCGTTAAGTTATGAAGAATCTTATCGTTAATCGTCTTGGGAAGGAACATTCGACGAATGTTTCTAAGGGAGAATGTTATACCGTATTTCAGTATCGTATGCGTGGGAATACGACAAAAGTCTAGCCTAAAGTTTAGGCACAAGACGTTTTTGTTTTGGCACAACTCACAAAACGAATAGTTTTCGACGAAACGTTTCCACGGCTTCGTAGGGTAAATTCGGCTATGCCATTTCTAATTTTTGCGGATTTTTCCGAGAGACGTAACATTTTGGACCAACGGGAGGGCGACACTTGGCACCCTCCAATTGGTGGACTTGAAATCGTCCATTGGACGACTTGGGGATAGATTTGCATGTTTTTTGTGCCGTGGCACAAGTCAAGGAGTTGGTCGGATATTTTGTGTGCAAGTTGGCCAAGGACACTTGCCTAATCTCGACCTTACACTTGCCTAGCACTTGGCTAAATCTTGGCCCTTGGTTGGCCATGTCTTGACCTATAAATACCACTTAAGATGAAGAGTTCTTCATCCACAAATTCCTTTCCATGTCTTGAAAATCCTCTCTCTCCCTTATAGCCTTTTTCGTCCAACACCCCCCTTTTTTTAGTGAGCTTGGCCGAGGCTACCCCTCCCCCTAGCCTAGCCGAAATCTACCCCCCTCCCTTGGTAGAAAAGTTGCCTTCTAGTATTGTTATAATGCCCAAAATACCCTAGCCCAAATCCCTTAGTCCTTAGTAGAAGTTGTGAAGAACTTCTAAGGTTTCTTAGACTCTGAGCGCACAACTTAGGAGCTAAACCTTGCTCAGCGCGACTTTATCTAGGATATTATTGGGCTTACCGAGGTAAATAATCCTAACCCTCTTTTGAATTAGAGAATACATCGTAGTAGTATAACAATAAGTATAAAAGACTTAGAAGAATCTCACAGAATATAATTGAACTCTTATCACGGAGAAGGGTTTAAAGAAGAATAATCAAATTGTACTTACATGCGATCGTTTTCTGATGAGACTTGAGTAGCTCACGGGTAGGAAATCGCCCAATTTTCCGTAGGATATAGAACCCTCTGCTTAGAACTATTTACAAAGTAGTCGAACGTTGATAGGCGTGTCGACTATTATAAATGATTCTCTGCGCGACATATTCAACTTGGCGGTGGTTTTCGAGAAGGTATGTGATTCTTCCTAAAGCATGATATTTTACAATATATATGTAGTACGGTAGACGTACATGTGTTAATCGAATAATAACTACGGAATGCCTCACGGCTTAAGCTGAATAATACTTATGGCAATGCCTCAGCTTAAGCTCGAATAATAAAGCGAAAGCATTTCAAAAGAATCTTGAATCATTTTTATGTAAGAGAACTAATTGGTTTTAAAGCGAAGTTTAAGAGTTATACTAGCTTTATGGGAAGTTAAGTATAACCACTTAAGAATGATAAAAGAAACAGTTTGCCTATGTGTTTATAATGGACTTATATTGAATTGTGAAAAGAATAATAAGATGGTTTGATAAGTAGACATGATATGATGCTCGTGTGTTAGTGTCTTAACGCTCTTGTTGTGCTTATGTTGTTTAAAGATAAGCTGTTATGTTAGTGTACTATCACTCACCTCTTGACATATTACGGGGTTGTGCCCTCCGACGCGGGGTAGACTCAGTGATGCGGGACCATGATTCGAGAATACCTCACGCGGGTCCAGGGACCTACGCGAGCTACGGGAGTTCGGGTTAGTGATGCGGGGTTATACCTCACGCGGTCTATGTGGCCACGCGGACTACGAGTCGGGGCGATGCCGAGGAGTAGCTACCCTCGATGCGGGGTTATGTACCTATGCGGGCCTATGTGAGTGGCCTATGCGGACTACGAGTCCGTGATTAGGCTTGCATGGTGATACTACGGGCAATTGGCCTGCTCGATCATTCGCACCTAGAAAAGACACATTCTGATTTACCTATTGTTTCTCTTGTTTATGATGTGGCACTATGCGGTCCCTGGTTGTTTCATACATACTTGCAAAACTGATTTTAAAATGATATGTTTTCATTTAAGTATTTCTGATTTCATATACTTAGTACTGTTATCGACCTCCTTGGCATGCGTTCATGCGGTAAGGCGGCAAGGTGCTAGATCCACATTCTTAGGATCTCTACGTTGGTGTCGGGAGCTCCATCTTTTCGGAGGCTCTACTTTGGTATGATCTCCTGTTGTAGATAGTTTTGTCTGATCGAGGGTATGGCGGGCCTGTCGCCATAGTTGTATATTTCCTTAGAGTGCTGTAGTCGTATTTATGCGATGTCGGATGTAGCTAAACCATGTTTATATATATATGTCGAAAAGCGATGTTTTCTCATAAAGCGTGGTCTTATTTTATAAACTGTTTCATGTCTTGTTTTATATTTCCGCTGATTACTCTGATGTATGACTACTTGGGTGCCCCGGTAAGGCACCAGTCACGGGCCCCGGAATGGGTCGTGACAATAAAACCATTCTTATTTTCGAAATTAAGATAACTTTATTCTTTGAAAGACCACACACCCATTACTCACGAGTGAGGTTTTACAACTTTTTAACATAATTCAAGTACTTAATATTTCATAACAAGTCACCTAACTTTGGAATCAAGTCAAGGACACAAAAGGAAAATCAATTTCCTTTAAACACATGTGCGTCTACCGCACTAAATATATTTCACAAAAATCATGCTAGAAAGGATAGGAAGAGGTTCACATACCTCGCGACGATTATCGACAATTAGCAAAACGCTCCAAAGTACTCTAACCTTGCTCGCCTTTTCCATCCTTCAAGTAGAATACGCTACTCGTAGTACTTCAACCTATAAAGGCCACAAAACGTCTATCAACCTCTAGATTTTTTCGTAGAATAATTCTAGATACAAGATTCCTTATTCTACGGAAAATTAGGCCTCCCCCGCAACCACATAAAACTCCTCTCTAACGAGGCACGCTGCTACCAAACCAACAATCCCGGGGGTTACGCCTAACCTGACGTGTACAATTCTACTCCACAATAATACTACAAGTCTACTGTAAATACAGTCCAATGTAAATACAATTCAATTCTTTATACTGATTCTTCCAATATATCTTATACTCAATTATTAACTACTACTACATGTAATTTCCAATTACAATAGGGGGATAAAGATCATTACCTCGATAAGCCCAAAATTATCCAAGATATAAGTCGATCCTGAGCAACGTTTAGCTCCAATTCCTGACGCTCCAACCCGCTCCAAGCAACCGCCAGAGGCTTCCAACAACTTCTTAACACTTCACACGACCGTTCGGGGCGTGGATCGTGTCTTACCCGGGCACCCAAGTAGTCATAAATCAGAGTAATCAGCGGAACATAAGACAAGACAAGAAACATTATAAAAAGAGAAACAATTTATCTGAAGAAAAGCTTGCCTTTCGGCATATATATATATAACCCAAGTTTTGCAGTTACATCCCAACTGTACAATAGGACTACAGACCTCTAAGGAAGTAAACAACTATGGCGGGACAGGGCCCCGCCATACCCTGAATGTACAAAACTATCTACAATACAGGGAGATCATACCCAAAAGTAGAGCCTCCGGAGAAGATGGAGCTCCTGACACCAAAGCAAAGAGATCCTAAGGATGTGGATCTAGCACCTGCTTGCCCTTACCTGCGGCATGAACGGCCTTCGAAGAGGTCGAGACAACAGGTACTAAGTATGTGAAACTGTAAATTACTTAAATGAATTAAAAGTATTTAAAACGATGTTCAAATATAATGTTTTCAATTGGACATAGTGTCTTAGCACACACAATAACTCTAATAGATATATTGTAAGTGGCCTTTCCTAGGCGCGAATGATCAAGCAAGGCGATCGCCCATAGTATCATTATCGTGCCTAGTCTGGACTTCCCGCAATCCGCATAGGTCACACACGCACGCGTGAGGTATTCTCGCATCGGGAAGCTAATCCCGGTACCCTCACCGGACTCCATGATCCGCATAGTCTCGATAGACCGCATAGTCACTGACCGCATAGGCATCCGCGTCGGGCTAAAACACCGGAATGATCAATCCTCGGAACTCCGCGATTCGCATAGTCTCACAGACGCGTAGGCCGTATAGACCGCATCAAGGGTGGCAAGCCCTCGGTATAATAAGTCAAGGGTAGGTGATATAATAACAAGATCTGGACTTACCGTTTAGCAACGTAAGCACAACAAGAATGACCCCCCTTTCACAACATCACAAGACACTAACATACGTAGCATCATAATATGTCTATTTATCAATCAATCTTACTACACCTTACAGAAATCAATACAAGGTTTTTATAAGCAAATAAGTATACAGTTCTTTTTATCATTCTTAAGTTGTTATACCTAACTTCCCATAAAGCTAGTATAACTCTTAAGCTTTTGTTTAAAACCCAACTGTTTCTCTTCTGTTAAAAAAATGATTCAGTATTCTTTTGAAATGCTTCAAGATCTTTATTATTCGTGCTTAAGTCAAAAGACATTGCCGTAGTTATTATTCGTGCTTAAGTCAAAAGACATTGCCGTAATTATTATTCGATTAACACTGCGTCACCGTACTATATATATATTTAAAATATCATGCTCAAGAGTATAGGAAGAATCACATACCTTCTCGGCGAAAACCACCTGCCAAGTTGAATATGTCGCGCGCAGAGAATCAACCTATAATAGTCAGACACGTCTATCAACGTCTAGACTACTCAGAAATGGATTCTAAGCAGAGGGTCCTCTATTCTACGGAAAATCGGGTAGCACTTCCCTACCCGGTGAGCTACTCAAGTCTACTGTGAAAACAGTCCTAAGTAAGTATAGTTCAATTATTCTTCTTTTAAACCCTTCTACTGTGATAACAGTTCAATTATATTCATTAATAATCTTTCATATCTTATACTCAAGTCGTAACTATTCTTATATGTAATATCCAATTACAATAGAAGGACAAGAGTATTTACCTCGGTAAGCCCAAAATTATCCAAGTTAAAAGTCGCTCCTGAGCAAGGTTTAGCTCCTAATTGTACGCTCCGATAACTCCAAGAACCCTTAGAAGTTCCCAATAACTTCTACTAAAATACTATAAGGGAATTGGGCTAGGGTATTTGGAAGACAATTATCTACCAAGGGGGTAGTGCTTGGCTAGGGCTTTTATGAGGGGTATTCGGCCAGGGCCTTCACAATGGGGAGGAGTGTTGGACGAAAAGCTTTAAGAGAGGGGAGGGATTTTTTTCAAGAATTGGAGAAGTGATTTGTGGATGAAGAACTCTTCATCTTAAGGGGGGTATTTATAGGTCAAGAAATGGCCAACCAATGGCCAAGATGATGCCAAGTGCAAGGCATATGTATGGTGAAGATTTAGGCAAGTGTCCTTATCCATCTACTACACAAATATCCTACCAACTCCTTGACTTGTGCAAAGGCACAAAAAACGTGCCAATCAATGTCCATTTTGCCGTCCAATGAGGGTGACAAGTGTCACCCTCCCGTTGGTCCAAAATATTTCGTCGTCAGAAAAATCCGCAAAAATAATAAATGACATAGCCGGAATTTACCCTACGCGAGTTTAGTAAAACGTTTCGTCGAAAAACGATTCTTTAAGTGAGTTGTGCACAAACTTTTTCGTCCATAGCCTAACTTTAAGACTAAACTTTTGTACGTACGCCCCACGTACATACTCTGGAAATACGGGGTATAACATTCTCCCCTCCTTAGAAACATTCGTCCCGAATGTTCCTTCCCAAGACAGTTAACGATAAAGCTTAAACAGTTTGCAAATGCCACATACGGCCACAAAACAACACTTAGGCATATATGGCAATGAAAATTTACAAGTAGGAAAGTGAATTACCTGGAGGTGTGGGGAATAGGTGAGGATACTTCTGTCTCATGTCCTCTCCGCCTTCCCACGCCATCTCCTCCCGAGCTCGCTCGCCACAAGACTTTGACGGAAGCCACGTCCTTGGTCCGCAGACGCCTAACCTGACGATCGACTATCGCTATGGGAATCTCCTCATACGATAACCCCTCGGTCACCTGGACATCGTCAATCGGATGCACTCTAGATGGATCCCCGATACATCTCCTCAGCATAGAAACATGAAACACCGGATGCACTGCCTCCAGACGGACGGCAGATTCAACTCATAGGCAACCTTGCCTACCTGCGGACAATCGATAGGGCCCAATGTACCTTGGGCTGAGTTTCCCTTTCTTCCCGAATCTTATCACATCCTTCATGGGTGACACCTTCAGGAAAACCCATTCATCAACCTCGAACTCCAGATGCCGACGACGATGATCTGCATATGACTTCATGCGACTCGAGTCAGCAACCGCTCCTGGATAAGCTTCACCTTATCCACTGCCTGCTGCACCAAATCTGGTCCCACTAACTGCACCTCGCCCACATCGAACCAGCCTATCGGCGATCTGCACTTCCTCCCATACAAGGCCTCATAAGGCGCCATCTGAATACTGGAGTGGTAGCTATTATTGTACGCAAACTCAACTAGAGGCAAATGATCCTCCCAGCTACCCACGGTCGATAACACAGGCTCGCAGCATATCCTCAAGAGTCTGGATAGTGCGCTCAGCCTGTCCGTCTGTCTGTGGATGGAATGCAGTACTCAGGCTCACCTGCGTCCCTAAACCCTTCTGGAAAGACCTCCAGAAGTTAGCCGTAAACTGGGCTCCTCTGTCTGATATGATCGAAATAGGGACTCCATGCAGTCTGACGATCTCTCGGATATAAAGTCTGGCATAATCCTCAGCCGAAAAAGTCGTCCTGACGGGAAGAAAGTGGGCTGATTTCGTCAGCCTGTCGATGATAACCCATATAGAATCATGTCTCCTCTGAGTGCGTGGTAATCCTATGATAAAGTCCATGTTGATCACCTCCTACTTCCAGGTCGGGATCTCAATCGTCTGCAACAAACCACCAGGCCTCTGGTGCTCTACCTTCACTGCGACAACACGCATCGAGCTACGAACTCGCAACGCCCTCTTCAAGCCATCCCACCAATACACGATCTAAGGTCGTGGTACATCTTGGTCGACCACGGATGGATAGAGTAACGCTTGCGTGTGCTTCCCAAGAACTCTGCCAAGTCTCAAACATCTGGAACACACAACCTGCCCTCAAACCTCAGCACCCCATCAGGTGCTACCTCAAAAGGACCCTTGCCCTCACGAAGAGCCGTATCACGATACCGAATCAAAACCGGATCCTCAAACTGTTGCCTCTTCACCTCCTCGACGATGGAAGACTCGGCAACCTCTCGAACTCGGACCCCACTGCTATCAGAATCAATCAAACGGACACCAAGGCTCGCTAACTGATGCAAATCGCGAACCATGCCCCTCCTCTCTGGCTGCACATCTGATAGGCTACCCATCGATCTACGACTAAGAGCATCTGCCACAACATTGGCCTTCCCCGGGTGGTACAGGATGTCAACATCATAATCCTTGAGCAGCTCTAACCACCGTCTCTGTCGTAAGTTCAGCTCCTGGTGAAGATATCGGAGGCTCTTGTGGTGCGTATAAATATCCACATGAACCCCATACAAATAGTGCCTCCAGATCTTCAAGGCGTGAATCACCGCCGCGACTCCAAATCATGGGTGGGGTAGTTCCTCCGTGTTTCTTGGTGCCGGGATTCATACGCTTATAACCTTGCCGTCTGCATCAACACACATCCCAACCCGATGCCCGACGATCACAATACACGACATAACCGTCTCGACCTCCGGAAGAGTAAGAACGAGGCGATCGTCGATCTCTCGCCGAATCGGAAACCCCGCCACACGCATCAGTCCATCAAACTTAGCCGCTTTCCGAGTCGGCCTAGTCAATGGTGCGCAGATAGAAGCAAACTTCTACGAACCCGATAATAACTCGCAAGGCCCGTAAGCGTGAACCTCGCCGGAGTAGTAGGTCGAGGCCAACTCGATCGCCGATCTTGGCGTATCCACGAATACCATCGCCCCGACAATATGCCCAAGAAAAGCCACGAAGCTAGCCAAAACTCACATTTGGAAAACTTGGCGTATAATCGCTGGTCTGGAGAAGCTGTCGGCCACAGATCTTAAATGCTCGCGTGCTCCGCTCTGGCGAGAATAAACCAAGATATCATCAATGAACACTATCACAAACGTGTCCAAAAATGGTTTGAACACTCGGTTCATCAAATCCATGAATACCACGAGCATTGGTCAACCCAAAAGACATGACCACGAACTCATAATGCGTCTGGGTCCGAATGCGATCTAGGGACATCCACCTCTCGACTCGCACTGATGATAGCCCGATCGCAGATCAATCTTGGAGAAACATCTCGCACTCGCAATCGGTCGAACAAATAATCAATCACAGGAAGGGTATTCGTTCTTAATGGTCACCTTGTTGTTGCTGTAATCAACACACATGCGCTGGCGTCGCCCTTCTTCTTCACGAACAATACCGGCGCTCCCCAGGGAGAAACACTAGGTCTGATGAAGCCCTTCTCCAGCAAATATCTCAGCTGGTCCTTCAACTCTCTCAACTCGGTAGGTGTCATTCTGTATGGCGGAATGGAAATAGGCCGAGTGTCTGGCAGTACATCGATACAAAACTCTATCTCCCTCTCTGGAGGAATACCCGGGAGGTCGTCTGGAAACACGTCTGGGAACTCTCTGACTACTGGAACTGACTGGAAATCTGGCACTGCAGCCTCAGTATCAAACACCCGAACGAGATGGTAGATGTACCCCTTCTGCACCATCTTCCTAGCCTTGAGGTAAGAAATAAACCTACCCCTCGGCGATACAGTGTTCCCCTCCCACTCAACAACCGGCTCCCCAGGAAAATGGAACCGTACCACTCTCTCTCTGCAGTCTACATTGGCATAGCAGGAAGCTAACCAATCCATACCCATGATCACGTCGAAATCAGTCATGTCCAACTCTATCAAGTCGGCTAGGGTCTGACGACTGCATAAAGTCACTGGACAAGCCCTATATACCCGCCGAGCTACCACCGAATCACCCACTGGCGTAGCTACCTCGAAAGGGTCTATGGACTCAGGCTCTATCCCTATCCTACTAGCAACAAGGGGAGATATATAGGACAGAGTAGAACCCGGATCTATCAAGGCATACACATCATAATCGGAGACTGATAAGGTACCTGTGACGACATCAGGTGAGGCCTCCTGATCCTGCCGGCTGGACAAGGCATAAATGCGGTTCTGAGGACCGCTAGAACTGGGACCCGCGCCACGACCTCTTCCGCGACCTGCTGGTCCATGAGTACCCTGCCCTCCGAGGCGAGTAACTATAGGAGATGATGAACCGCAATGCACCACTGGTGAGCCCTACTACCAGCGCCGCCCCCGGTCGGACAAACTCTCGCATAATGACCCTGCTGGCCACAAGTATAGCAAGCTCCTGGAGTAGTACTACAACTCCCTGAATGGAATCTACCACAACGGACACACTGAGCAGACCTCGATCGGTTAGCACCGCGCTACGGAAGTCCAAGTCCCGGGGCCCCGACGCCCCGAATGCTCTGGTTGACCGACAATGATGTGGGAGTGCTCGAGTGGCCGGGTGCAAATCTAGGCTGCGAGGCCGTACACCCGAGAACTACCAAAAGAACCGCCGTCTTGGCCTTCTTCACGCCGATATCCGCCGACTCGTCGGTCTCGCGCTCCTCGCATCCAAGTGCATGAGCCTGCATACGGGTAATGTCCATTCCTGGCTGAAGAGACACACCCGCACAAGACTCGGTCATATAATCATCTAGCCCGGTGATGTAGCGATGCACCCTGTCCTCCATATCCGCTACCAAGGCAGGAACATATCGAGCCAAAGAATCGAACTCGACATTGTACTCCTAATGGCGCGTCCTCTGTCTCGCAATAAAAATCGTCGGCCCGCCCTCTCATCCGCGAGGCAAGAAGTGAGTGAGAAAGCCTCGAGAACTCATCCCAGTAGGCGGGGCGCGTTCTCTCCCCGGGATAACTCCCACGAATCAAACCAATCGACTGCGGTATCACGCAACCGATGCGAACCGAAGATCACGGACTCAGTCTCCGACGCCCTGATCACCCTCATAATCCTCTGTAACTGACGGATGAACTCCTGCGGATCATCCTCTGGCCTCGACCCATAAAACTCTGGCGGGCTACAACTCAGGAAATCTCGTAGCCTCAAACTATCTGCCCTCGGGTGAATCACGGGTACGACTGGGTGGGCCGGCTGCTGATCGGCAAATTTATCCTCATGTTCGCCACAATCCTAGCCAATTTGGGCCATCTCTTTGTCAGAACTCCTCCGCCCAGTGTGTGGGACGGGAGGTGCGGTATTGTGGTCTCTTTGGGGCGGCGGCGTCATGAAACTTCGCCGTCCGAGGTATCGCCGTAAGAATCGGTGCGTGCCTCGTGACTCTCTGTCCTACTAGCGCCTCCGCCGGCTTGCCGCCTCGGGCGGGTTGCCTTACGTGAGGCATAATCGCATAGAAAGGAATACGTTAGAGGTCCAACTTATAACACGACTCTAAGGCACGATCTCGAGTGAGAAGAATGGAAACCATCCTATATATCCTATAGCCTCACGATTATTGGTGTGGTGCACAACACACCGATAATCAAGACTTACTAGATACGATGCGTAGACACTTTCCGAGGATTAATCGCTCGATACCACTTTTGTCACGACCCGTTCGGGCCGTGGATCGTGCCTTACGCACCCAAGTAGTCATAAATCGAGTAATCGTGGAACATAAGACAAGACAAGAAACATTATAAAAAGAAAGCGGTTTATCGAAGAAAAGCTTGCCTTTCGGCATATATATATATAACCCAAGTTTTGCGATTACATCCCAACTGCAATAGGACTCTGCACCTCTAAGGAAGTAAACAACTATGGCGGGGACAGGGCCCGCCATACCGAATGTACAAAACTATCTACAATACAGGAGATCATACCCAGTAGAGCCTCGGAGAAGATGGAGCTCCCGACACCAAAGCAAAGAGATCCTAAGGATGTGGATCTAGCACTGCTTGCCACCTGCGGCATGAACGGCCTCAAGGAGGTCAAGATAACAGTACTAAGTATGTGAAATCGTAAAGTACTTAAATGAAATCAAAGTATTTAAAACCATTTGCAAATACAATCGGTTCAATTGCACATAGTGTCATATCACACATAAGAACACTAATAGATATAATGTAACTGGTCTTTCCTAGGCCGCGAATGATCGAAGCAAGGCCAATCTCCCATAGTATCATTATGCGTGCCTAGTCCTGGACTTCCCGCAATCCGCATAGTCACACATGCACCGTGAGGTATTCCTCGCATCGGAGAAGCTAACCCGGCACCTCTCCGGACTCCGCATCCGCATAGTCTCAATAGACCGCATAGTCACACGCACCGCATAGGGCATCCCCGTCGGGCTAAAACACCCGAATGATCAATCTCGGAACTCCGCGATTCGCGATAGTCTCACAACCGCATAGGTCGATAGACCCGCATCAAGGGTGCAAGCCCTCGGTATAATAAGTCGAGGGTAGGTGATATAATAACGATACAACCGACTTACCGCTTAGAAACGTAAGCACAACAAGAATGACCCCTTTCACAACATCACAAGACACTAACACACGTAGCATCATAATATGTCTATTTATCAATCAATCTTACTACACCTCACGTAAATCAATACAAGGTTTTTATAAGCAAATAAATGTGATTCTTTTTATCATTCTTAAGTTGTTATACCTAACTTCCCATAAAGCTAGTATAACTCTTAAGCTTTTGTTTAAAAACCAACTGTTTCTCTTCTGTTAAAAAAATGATTCAGTATTCTTTTGAAATGCTTCAAGATCTTTATTATTCAGGCTTAAGTCAAAAGACATTGCCGTAGTTATTATTCAGGCTTAAGTCAAAAGACATTGCCGTAATTATTATTCAGTTAACACTCGTACGTCTACCGTACTATATATATATTTAAAATATCATGCTCAAGAGTATAGAAAGAATCACATACCTTCTCGGCGAAAACCACCTGCCAAGTTGAATATGTCGCGCGCAGAGAATCAACCTATAATAGTCAGACACGTCTATCAACGTCTAGACTACTCTGTAAACAGTTCTAAGCAGAGGGTCCTCTATTCTACGGAAAATCGGGCAGCACTTCCCTACCCGGTGAGCTACTCAAGTCTACTGTGAAAACAGTCCTAAGTAAGTATAGTTCAATTATTCTTCTTTTAAACCCTTCTCGTGATACTTGATTCAATTCTATTCATTAATATTCTTTCATATCTTATACTCAAGTCTTAACTATTCTTATATGTAATATCCAATTACAATAGAAGGACAAGAGTATTTACCTCGGTAAGCCCAAAATTATCCAAGTTAAAAGTCGCTCCTGAGCAAGGTTTAGCTCCTAATTATACGCTCTGATAGCTCCAAGAACCCTTAGAAGTTCCCAACAACTTCTACTAAAATACTATAAGGGAATTGGGCTAGGGTATTTGGAAGACAATTATCTACCAAGGGGGTAGTGCTTGGCTAGGGCTTCTTTTAGAGGGGATTCGGCGAGGGCCTTCACAAGGAAGTGTTGGACTAAAAGCTTTAAGAGAGGAGGATTTTTTCAAGACTTGGAGAAGTGATTTGTGGATGAAGAACTCTTCATCTTAAGGGGGGTATTTATAGGTCAAGAAATGGCCAACCAATGGCCAAGATGATGCCAAGTGCAAGGCAAGTGTAGGGTGAAGATTTAGGAAAGTGTCATTATCCATCTACTACACAAATATCCTACCAACTCCTTGACTTGTGCAAAGGCACAAAAAACGTGTCAATCAATGTCCATTTTGCCGTCCAATGAGGGTGACAAGTGTCACCCTCCCGTTGGTCCAAAATATTTCGTCTCTCGGAAAAATCCGCAAAAATAATAAATGACATAGCCGGAATTTACCCTACGCGAGTTTAGTAAAATGTTTCGTCGAAAAACGATTCTTTAAGTGAGTTGTGCACAAACTTTTTCGTCCATAGCCTAACTTTAAGACTAAACTTTTGTACGTACGCCCCCACGTACATACTCTGGAAATACGGGGTATAACAACTTCATCTAAGCTATGAAGATTTTTCTAGGGCTTCATTTTTGCGACTATTGGAATAAAGTAGTATTTTTCTGGGCTCTTAGTTATTGAAATAACTTGGAATACTACTAGGAATACTAGGCTAAGGTATTTTGGGATAATACAACAATATTTGAAGTATTTTCTACACAAAGTGGGGGGGAGGGGGGGGTGGATTTCGGACGAGCTACACAAGGAGGGAGGGGGGATTTTTGTGACTTAGAAACATTTAAGTGGATGAAGAAGTCTTGAAATCAATGGGGTATTTATAGGAAAATCAATGGCCAAGATCTAGGCAAGTGTGTGGTGAGGATGGGGTACATATGTGTGGGTAGTTGGCCAACCATTTGTCCACCATAACAATGGGACAAGTGGCCACCACAAAAATGGGCCACTTGTCCACCAAGAAAAACGTCCAACACTCCACAACAATCGGCCCACATGGCCTCAAGGGGGGGGGTGACACGTGTCGCCCCCTCTACTCGTCCAAAATATTCCGTCTTCCGAAAAATATCCGTAATGCCAAAAATCCGAAAATAAAGTGGGCCCCACAAAACCGTAAATTTCCTCCGGTGGGCCCCACGTGACCAATTCCGGAAATAAAATTTCATAATTCTTAAATATTCCAAAAAGTCCGAATACAAAATCTGGGAATCCAATTCCCATTAACGAACCTTTTTCCTTCACAAAATCCAGAAACTTTTCCGTCGAAAAATCACATCTTTCTTCCTTTCCAACTTTAATGTCGTATTCTCGTACGTACGTCCTCATATACATACTCTGGAACTACGGGGTGTAACATTCTTCCTTAGAAACATTCGTTCGAATGTTCCTTCTAAGTCTCCAAGCACACTGCGGTCAGATAGTCTTCACTACTATACTTACGAAACCAATTATGCCACACCTGGCCATAATACCACGTACGCGCAAAAACTCACATCCAAGCCAGCGAAGAATCATCTCTAAAGTGTATAACAATACTAATAGCTCCACCCATGGTCCAAAGGATACTTCCTTCACAACTTTACTTTATAACAAGGACACTTCCATCTTCTTAACACATCTTCGCCTTTTTCTTACTCGTCGATTTCTTCTCGTACACTCGAACTCTTCCTACTATACGTACCACATTTCTGTCATTGCTTCAGTTTCCAAAATCTCGGGGTTACTACCTCCAACTTGGTCATCATTAACTGGGAACATTCTAAATGGATCTCCGATACTCTTCCGAATCATAACAACATGGAAGACCGGACGTACTATCTCCTAAGTCGGACGGCGGTGCTAACTTATAGGCAACCTGGCCTATTTTACAAACGATCTGAAAATGCCCAAAGTACCTCTGGCTAAGTTTCCCTTGCTTTCCAAATATCGTCACACCCTTCCGGGGTGGTACCTTCAAGAAGACCCACCGTCAACCTGAACTCCAAGTGTCGACGCCGATTATCCATACGACTTTTGTTGACTCTGAGCTGCTAATAACTTCTTCTGGATAAGCTTCACCTTACCCACATCCTGCTGAAACAAGTAGGGACCAACTATCTGAACCTTGCCAACATCGAACCAATCGACCGACAACCTACACTTCCGTCCATACAAGGCTTCATAAGGCACCATACGAATACTAAAATGGTAGCTATATAATACTCACTCAACAAGAGGCAAAATAATCCTCACAGCTACCCCTGAAATCAAAACACCGGCCCGTAACCTATACTCAAATTTCTGGATAAAACGCGTTGTTCGCCCGTTGGCCCGAGGGTGAATGTCATACTGAGACTCACCTGAGTTCCTAACCCACCTGGTAAAACCTCCCAAAAAAGAAATAGCCATAAACTGGGCTCCACTGCCTGCCATAAAATAAAAGTAGGAACCCCGTGCAGCCTTACAACCTTCCTGATATACAACATCTCGCATAACCCTCCGCCGAGTAAACAGTCCTGACTAAAAGACAAGATGGGCTGACCCCATCGGCCCTACTACTGGTCGAACGCATCCACAAACTCATACGATGGTTACCTAAACTTGGGCTTAACACCCTCGTGACCCCATTATCTAGCGGGACCACCTCAAACTGACCCTACCACATTCCGGGCTACGGGTTGACCCGCAACATGGCCTCAACCTGACCCACTTCGTACTAAACTCTCGTTCCCCGATCCGGAACAATCTTACCAGTTCACGTCATGAAAGCTACCACTTCCATCTCACACTATCCATGGAATTTTCACACAAATACACCACGTCTACCGAGTACTTCGACAAATACCAACCGTAAAATCATCCACCCAGGACGGCCTTGCATCCAAGGTCCCAACTGTTATAAATTCTAAGGCTCCCCATTTTCTCGTCCCCAGACTTACCCTTTCAACTACCCATATTTTCTAATCACAACTTACACAATGCTAACCGAACATAGCACTCCACATGTATCTACCATAACGACCTAAAAAAGTCTCTCAAGGGCTGAAGATATCTCTGTAACTACCATCTCACTTTCCCTTTGCCGCTCTAATCAAATCCTTCTCTGCTGGGCACATAACTACAGACGGTGATGAACCATCCACTGATCCCGAAGGCTGAGTCGTAACATCCGCGCCACCTCTGGTCGGACAATTTCTTGCAAAAATGGCCTGGGTCAAGCCTAACAAGCTATCTAAGTAGCACGACACTCCCCATAAGAACACTTACTACAACGGCCTTACCGAGGTGGGGGTGGCCTCCTCTGGCTAACACCCCTTCCTCTCCGAACCACTGAATCCGCAACTGACCTGGTAGGCTAAGTCATCCCACCTGTATCCCTCCTACTAGGACATTCTCTCCTCACATGTACGGCGGCCGGTAACACAAGCATTAGTAAAAGACGACATTTCGGGATGACGCTGTCTACAAGTGAACACCGAGGAAAATTGAATCTGATCGCTAGAACCTATGCAAATCGTGAACGGATACCGGAGTTCGACCAACTCCTAAATACCCGAACGCCCCGAAGTGCGGAGGACCACTCTGTACTGGCGGAGGCGCATAACCAGTCTGCTGCTGAGAAGGTCCGCCTCGAAAGTTACCAAAGGACCCTGCTGTTTTGGCCCTCTTCTGCTGATCTTGGTTACTCCGCCGATCTCTACGTTCCTCGGTCTGCTGCGCGTAAGCCTGTACGCGGGCAATGTCCATGTCTGACTGAAGAGCTACTCTTGTACAACTCTCTGCTAGGTAATCGTCATGTCCTGTGACATATCGGTGCACTCTATCCTCCATGTCTGCCACTAACGCGGGGACATAACGAGTCAATAAGTCAAACTCTATACTGTATTCCCGAACCGTCCGCCCGTTCTGCCTCAACCTCATAACCCTACCTGCCCGAGCTCTCCTCATCTGCGAGGGCAAGAAGTGTGTACGAAATGCCTCTAAGGTTTTGATCACTTCCATGATCCGCTGCAACTGTCGAATAAACTCCTGATGATCTTCCTCAGTCCTCAATCCATAGGACTCGGGTGGACTGCAACTCAAGAAGTCCTGAAGTCTCAACTATCGGATCTAGGGTGAACTATTGGTACTGCCGGAACCACCGGCTCCCGTCCGTCCTCATTCCCAGCCACCAGACTGTCACGACCCGTTTCGGGGCCCGTGAATGGTGCCTTACCCGGGCACCCAAGTAGTCATACATCAGAGAAAATCAGCGGAATATAAAAACAAGACATGAAACAGTTGTAAAATGAGACACAGTTTTATCTGAGAAAAATGTCGCCTTTCGGCATATATATATATAAACCAAAATCGCGATTCATCCCAACTGTACAATAGGACTACAAACCTCTAAGAAGATAAACAACTATGGCGGGACAGGGCCCCGCCATACCCTGAATGTACAACTATCTACAACAACAGGGAGATCATACCCAAAAGTCGAGCCTCCGGAGAAGATGGAGCTCCTGACACCAAAGCAAAAGATCCTAAGGATGCGGATCTAGCACCTGCTTTCCCTTACCTGCGGCATGAACGCAGCCCCCCGAAGGAGGTCAGTACAACAGGTACCAAGTATGTGAAACTGTAAAGTACTTAAATGAAATCATATCAATTTAAAACCAGTTTTACAAATATGTACGAAACAAACAAGGTAACCGCACATAGTGCCACATCACAAACAAGAGCAATAAGAGGTAAACTGTAACAAGTCTCTTTCTAGGCTGCGAATGATCGAAGCAAGGCCAATCGCCCATAGTGTTATACCCCGTAGTTCCAGGGTATGTATGTGAGGACGTACGTACGAGAATACGATAGAAATATTGGAAAGAAAGGAAGATGTGATTTTTCGACGGAAAAGTTTCCGGTTTTTGTAAAAGAAAAAGGTTCGTTAATGGGAATTGGATTCCCAGATTTAGTATTCGGACTTCTTAGAATATTTGAGAATTATGGAATTTTATTTCCGGAAATGGTCACGTGGGGCCACGGGAGAAATTTACGGTCTTGTGGGGCCCGCTTTGTTTTTGAGATTTTGGCCATTATGGATATTTTCGGAAGATGAATTATTTTGGACGTGTATGAGGGCGACACGTGTCACCTCCCCCTAAGTGGGCTTGGCCGATTTTCACTTTGTGCACAACACCCGGTTAGAGTCGTTTTTCGACGAAACGTACTACCTAACTTGCGGAGGGTAAATTACGGCTATGTCATTTAGTATTTTTGCGGATTTTTCCGGGAGACGAAACATTTTGGACCAACGAGAGGGCGACACTTGTCACCCTCAAGTTGGTGGACTTAGGGGCGGCAACTTGCACGATTTGCAAGTCAAGTGGGCTAGATATTTTGTGTAGATATTTGTGAGGGTTTTAAGGAGTAGGGTCTAGGGGGCACTTGGGCATATCTTGGCCCTCCACTTGCCCCCCACTTGGCTAGATCTTGGCCATTGGTTGGCCTTTGCAGCTATAAATACCCTCCCCCTTTGAAGACTTCTTCATCCATTCCATAATTTCCAAGTATTGAAAACCTCCCTCCCTCCTTGTTGGTTTCGTCCCTCCCCTCTTCCTTTGAGAAGGCCTTGGCCGAGGGGTGCACCCCCCTCCTAGAGGCCTTGGCAGAGGGGTACACCCCCCCTCCTAGTGGTGTGCCGAGAGGTACCCCCCCTCTTGGTAGAAATACTCTCCAAGGTATTGTTACTATACCCAAATTACCTTAGCCGTATACCTTGTAGTACTCCAAAGATACCTCTATACGTAGAGCCCGGAAATACTACCTTATGTCCTTTTAGTCTCAAACCGAAACCCTAAGGAAAATCTCCATAGTTGGTTGGAGTATTAAGAAGAAGTTGTGTAGAACTTCTAAGGGTTGTTTGGAGCGGGTTGGAGCGCGCGGAGTAGGAGCTAAACCTTGCTCAGGATCGACATTATAACTTGGATAATTTTGGGCTTATCGAGGTAAATATTCTTGTCCCCTTGCTGTAATTGGAAATTGCATGTTGCATGATTATATAGTTGAAGTATACTATATATAGATCTGAACATAGCTTTGCGGCAATGTCTTTTGACTTAAGCCCAATAAAGAAGAGAATCGAATGTAATTACATAGGATTGTATTACATGAGACTTGTGGTATTACTGTGTAGTAGAATGGTACACGTCCGGATTAGACGTATGACCCCCCCTGGTTGGCTTGGTAGCCGACCTCGATTGAGGAGGAGATTTACGTTGTTGCGGGGAGGTCTTAGAATTTTACGTAGAATATGGGACCGAGTGTTAATAGGCGTTTGTGGCTATATAGGTGGAAATCGCGAGTAGCATATTCTACTTGATGAGTGGAAAAGGCTAGCGCGGTGCGATCGTGGAGCGTATTGCTTATCGCGATAATCGTCGCAGGTATGTGAACCTCTTCCTATCCTTCTAGCATGATGTTTTGTAAACTATGTAGTACGGTAGACGTATGTGCTAAATGAGTTGGGTTGGTTCAAAACATAGGGTGTTATAATAGTTTTATGGGAAGTTAGTTATAACGACTCTATGTAGGTAATGAATGGTTTATTTATTGTAGAAGTTAAGAGACTTGATCTTGAAAGATAAGAGACTTAACCTAATTGACTTGATGTGTAACATTTTGTTAAAAATGTTGTAAAACCTCATTCGCGAGTAATGAGTACTTGATTTTAAAGAATAATGTTTTACTGATTTCGGAAATGAGAATAAGTATCGAACAAACCACAGTAGCGCTAATAAAGGGAAATGTATTGACTAATCAAGTATTATTAAAACCAGTAGAAACTTCCATCTGCATAGAAGCTAAGATGAGACAAAATGATATTACATTTCCTAGATCACGGCTGCTGTTATAAGATTGTTATAAACAAGAATAACCTACTCACACATAAGGTATATGTTTCTCAAATTGTTTTAAAGGAGAATTATATTATTGAGTGATTAATACCATGAACTACAAAACCTTTCGAAAATGAGAAACTTGAGTAATTGAAATTAGGCAAACTTGAACGTTTGGAAAAGAATGTGGTTACTTGAATTTACAAAGAGTAGTGTTTTGAATTACTTAAAAAGATAGTCACTCTATTTTTATACTACAGGTATGGTGTGACTTTTGTGAAAGTAACGTATCTTTTAAAGAGTTAATGTATGAAGTACTTTGGGGGATAAAAACCCGATCTTATAGAAGAAAGTACCTTGTGTAAATAACTTGATTGTATTGGTTTGTGATAGCCTTGTAATACCTTCTTGTTGATTTAATAAGTAAACATATTAGGATGCTACGTGTGTTAGTATTCTGTGATATTTGTGTAAAGGGGTTCCACTTGTTGTGCTTATGTTGTTTAACGGTGGCCGTTGTGCTAGTATTACATCACTCACCTCTTGACATGTTTAGGGTTAAGCTGCCTCCGTCACGGGGTAGACTCGGTGTCCGGGACCATGATTCGAGAATACCTCATGCGGGTCTGAGGGCCTATGCGAGCTACGGAGTTCCGTTAGTGTGCGGCCTTTATGGTCACGCGATCTACGCGCCATGCGATGCGAGTCCGGGCGACGCGGGAGTAGCGCCTCGACGCGGGGTTATACCTCATGCGGGCCTATGAGGTTGGCCTATGCGAGTCTGCGGGAAGTTCCAGGCTAGACGCAGCAGATTTGATCTCGGCGAGTGACCGGCTTTGATCATGTGGCCTCAGACAGATATCATGATACAGTTTATGACCTTGTTAGTACTGTGGGTGTTAGTAGTCGGTTATGCCTTCGTACTTACCCTGTACTGTTTTATTATGACACAGGTGGGACCTGGTGTTTATGTGTATCCCTTGGTGCTTTTCTATCATAGACTGCCGGCAGTGAGGAAGGTATTCCACGGGCATGACTGATGTTGTGGGCGTGAGACCCATGGTTATATTTGAGTGATGACTTTGAGGGCGTGAGTCCCTGACTTGACATGACTGCTTATTTATTGTGAACTGTAGTTTGGTTATCATACATGTCTCCTGTTTTATATAGACTGCTATGATTTCATTTACAGTATTTTCAGTTTCACATACTTGGTACCTGTTGTACTGACCTCCTTCGGGGGGCTGCGTTCATGCCGCAGGTTGAGGTACACCAGTCATTGATCCTAGCTCTCAGGGTCACAGTTCAGCGTTTGGG
This sequence comes from Przewalskia tangutica, assembly GCA_029844215.1. Lineage (NCBI taxonomy): Eukaryota > Viridiplantae > Streptophyta > Magnoliopsida > Solanales > Solanaceae > Przewalskia > Przewalskia tangutica. The sequence continues at coordinate 53,922,663 of CM056718.1, forward strand.
AAGCTCCGTTTCTCCGGAGGCTTATCAGTGGTATAGTCCCCTGTCGTAGTAGGTGCTTACATTCCGGGGTATGGCGGGACAGGCATTGTTGTCATGTCACTCTTAGAGGTCTGTAGTACTGTTGTGGGCAGAGTTGTATATGGGATGTAACTGTTCGGATTTAAATTGATTTATATATGCCGAAAGGCAAGTTTTCTCAGATTTGTACTTCATACTTCATGTTATTTCATGTTATTGCTTTATGTTCCGCTGATTACTCTGATGTCGTATCACTAGGGTGTCCGGGGTAAGGCACTACCACAGCCCGGTTGGTCGTGACAAAAAGTGGTATCGAGCGCTTAATCCTCGGAAAGTGTCTACCGTATCGATTCAAGAAGTCTTGATTATCGGTGTGTTGTGCACCACACCAATAATCAGGAGGCTATAGGATATTTAGGATTGGTTTCCATTCTTCTCACTCTGAGATCGTGCCTTAGAGTTGTGCTATAAGTTGGACCCCTCTAACGTATTTCTTTCCCGTACCATTATGCCTCCGTGTAAGGCAACCCGAGCCTAGGTGGGCAAGGCAGCCGAGGGAGCTGCGAGTTGAGTACAGAGGGTTACGAGGGCACAAGCCCAAATCATCACCTGGGGTGGTGCTTCATTTGGGGAGTTCTGCGACATCACCAGCCCCAGCAGAGTTTAGCACAGCGGCGATTCCTCTCGTGGCCATGACATTTGAACCTTCGCGGCCACGGGAACAAAGAATATAGATTGCAAAGAGGCGACCCTGTTACTAGCTATGAAGTTGGCTACCAGAGAGTATACCGATGTACCACGAGTCTTGACGAATATCTAAGAGAGGGTCGTGCAAGAGTAATTCTTCAGTTAGGCTTGAGCATGGCTCGTATGCGGGCTTATGCGCGACAAGCCAAGAAACGTGAGATCGACGGGTTAACCAAGGACAGCGAGAAGGGCTAGAACAGCAAGGTCCTTTGGTGACTTTCGAGTCAAGTCACCTCACCAGCAGATTAGAATATGCACATCCACCAGTGCAGAGAGGTCCTCCACAGGGTTCAGAACGTTCGGGGTATGCAGGAGTTGGTCAGAGCTCCAGAGCTTTCGGTTCACAGCTACACGTAGGTTCCAGCCAGCCGGATTTAGTTTTCCCCCGTGTGACAGACGTCATCCCGGGGAATGTCGTCTTGTAGTTGGTACTTGTTTTACTGGCGGCCGTCAGGGCCATGTGTCGAAAGGATGTCCTGGTAGGAGGACTCAGCCTACAGGATCGGTGGGTAGTTCGTCATCTTCCCTAGCTATGCGCCCTACGGGGCAGGTTTGATTAAAACGATTAAGGGGAGTGAAGAAGTAGATACAAGTATATCCTTAACCCTCTAGAAATTAGTACGTGTAAGATGAGTATATCTTAAGTATTATGTTCTGATAACATAAGTGTGAATTGTGATTAGAAATCATGGTTAGTAACCAGGAATGATTGGGGGGGATAGAGAAAGTGTGAACCCTAGAGTCTTATACGTAGAGACCTTAGAGGTGTTTTATGTTTGACCCTTATCAGAGTGCATAGTGCACGTGAGATATGTTGTATGATAAGTCTCTGAGTAGTGTGGAAGGAAAGAGGGTAGTTGAGCTAAGAAGACCGCTAGGTTTTCGTAACGTGGATTAGTGAGATTGTACCGGATCGGGAGGCTGAGCGTATAAAGAGGCCAGAGCCTCTACCACGGGAACAGACCCGAACCGTGGCTCTCCGTATGACACGTCCTGAGAAGGTTCATGCCTCAGGGATCGCATGCAGCCCGGTACCATTTGTTGGGTCGCCGGAGTGACACTAGAACCTCGCGGCAAAGTGACAAAAGTGGTATGCGCGTTGTCGGGTCGGGTTGAGGCCATGTTGCGGGTCAACCCGCGACCTGTTTTATGGTGAGGTCAGTTTGTGGTGGTCCCGCTTTGTGGTAGGATCACGAGGGTGTTAGGCCCAAGTTTAGTTAACCATCGTACGAGTTCGTGGATGCGTTCGACCAGTAGTCGGGCCGATGAGGTCAGCCCATCTTGTCCTTCAGTTAAGACTGTTTACTCGGCAGAGGGTTATGCGAGATGTTGTTTTAAGAAGGTTGTAAGGTTGCACGAGGTGCCTACCTTCACCTTATGGCAGGCAGTGAAGCCCAGGTTGTGGCTATTTCGTTTTCTGGGAGTTTTACCAGGCAGGATAGGGACTCCGGTGAGTCTCCGTATCGCATTCGCCCTCGGGCCAGTGTTTGGATTTCAGGGGTACTTGTGAGGATTTTTGTCTCCTGTTAAGGAAGTGTTTTATAGCTACCATTTCAGTATTCAGTTTTTGCCTTATGAAGCCTTAAGGGGCGGAAGTGTAAGTTGCCGATCGATTTGTTCTATGTTGGCAAGGATTCAGATAGTTGGTTTATACTTGTTCAACAGAAATGTGGTAGGTTATGAGAAAGAGTTCGAGGTGCAGAAAGTGCGACACGTAAGGGAAGAAGCGAGCATGTATGGCGAGCATAGATGTGATCATTCCTTTTGTAAGAAGGAGGTGCGAAGGAAGTATATTTTAGACTTCGGGTAAGGGCTTTTGTGATGTTAGAGGTGTTTCCTCGTGGACTTGGATGGAGGTATTTGTGCGGGTGTTTCTGTGGCCAGGTATGGCAGGTTTGTTTCGTAAGTATAGTAGTGAAGGCATCTTGGCGCACGCGTTTGGTTGGTGACTTAGAAGGAACATTCGGGACGAATGTTTCTAAGGGGGGAAGAATGTTATACCCCGTAGTTCCAGGGTATGTATGTGAGGACGTACGTACGAGAATACGACAGAAATATTGGAAAGAAAGGAAGATGTGATTTTTCGACGGAAAAGTTTCCGGTTTTGTAAAAGAAAAGGTTCGTTAATGGGAATTGGATTCCCAGTTTAGTATTCGGACTTCTTAGAATATTTGAGAATTATGGAATTTTATTTAGGAAATGGTCACGTGGGGCCACGGGAGAAATTCTGATCTTGTGAAGCTTTGTTTTTGAGATTTTGGCCATTATGGATATTTTCTAAGATGAATTATTTTGGGCGTGTAGGAGGCGACACGTGTCACCTCCCTAAGTGGGCTTGGCGATTTTCACTTTGTGCACTTTGCAGGTTAGAGTCGTTTTTACGAAGCGTTACCTAACTGCGGAGGGTAAATTACGGCTATGTCATTTAGTATTTTTGGGGATATTTCCGGAGACGAAACATTTTGGACCAACGAGAGGCGACACTTGTCACCTCCAAGTTGGTGGACTTAGGCGGCAAGCACACGATTTGCAAGTCAAGTGGGCTAGATATTTTGTGTAGATATTTGTGAGGTTTTAAGGAGTAGGGTCTAGGGGAACTTGGGCATATCTTGGCCTCCACTTGCCCACTTGGCTAGATCTTGGCCATTGGTTGGCCTTTGCTTGCTATAAATACCCTCCCCTTGAAGACTTCTTCATCCATTCCATAATTTCCAAGTCTTGAAAACCTCCCTCCCACCTTGTTGGTTTCGTCCCTCCCCTCTTCCTTTGAGAAGGCCTTGGCCGAGGGGTACACCCCCCTCCTAGAGGCCTTGGCCGAGGGGTACACCCCCCCTCTTGGTAGAAATACTCTCCAAGGTATTGTTACTATACCCAAATTACCTTAGTCGTATACCTTGTAGTACTCCAAAGATACCTCTATACGTAGAGCCCGGAAATACTACCTTATGTCCTTTTAGTCTCAAACCGAAACCCTAAGGAAAATCTCCATAGTTGGTTGGAGTATTAAGAAGAAGTTGTGTAGAACTTCTAAGGGTTGTTTGGAGCGGGTTGGAGCTCGCGGAGTAGGAGCTAAACCTTGCTCAGGATCGACATTATAACTTGGATAATTTTGGGCTTATCGAGGTAAATATTCTTGTCCCCTTGTTGTAATTGGAAATTACATGTTGCATGATTATATAGTTGAAGTATACTATATATAGATCTGAACATAGCTTTGCGGCAATGTCTTTTGACTTAAGCCTGAATAAAGAAGAGAACTGAACTATAATTACATAGGATTGTATTACAGTAGACTTGTGTGGTATTACTGTGTAGTAGAATGGTACACGTCCGGATTAGACGATGACCCCACTGGTTGGCTTGGTAGCGGCCTCGATTGAGATGAGATTTCTGTTGTTGGGGGAAAGGAAAGTCGCGAATTTTACGTAGAATATGGGACCGAGTGTTAATAGACGTTTGTGGCCTATATAGGTGGAAGTACTGCGAGTAGCATATTCTACTTGATGAGTGGAAATGGCTAGCGAAGTGCAAGATCGTGAGCGTATTGCTTATTGTCGATAATCGTCGCGAGGTATGTGAACCTCTTCCTATCCTTCTAGCATGATGTTTTGTAAACTATGTAGTACGGTAGACGTACATGTGCTAAATGAGTTGGGTTGGTTCAAAACATAGGGTGTTATAATAGCTTTATGGGAAGTTAGTTATAACGACTCTATGTAGGTAACAAAATGGTTTATTTATTGTAGAAGTTAAGAGACTTGATCTTGAAAGATAAGAGACTTAACCTAATTGTCTTGATGTGTAACATTTTGTTAAAAATGTTGTAAAACCTCATTCGCGAGTAATGAGTACTTGATTTTAAAGAATAATGTTTTACTGATTTCGGAAATGAGAATAAGTATCGAACAAACCACAGCAGCGCTAATAAAGGGAAATGTATTGACTAATCAAGTATTATTAAAACCAGTAGAAACTTCCATCTGCATAGAAGCTAAGATGAGACAAAATGATATTACATTTCCTAGATCAGGGCTGCTGTTATAAGATTGTTATAAACAAGAATAACCTACTCACACATAAGGTATATGTTTCTCAAATTGTTTTAAAGGAGAATTATATTATTGAGTGATTAATACCATGAACTACAAAACCTTTCGAAAATGAGAAACTTGAGTAATTGAAATTAGGCAAACTTGAACGTTTGGAAAAGAATGTGGTTACCTGAATTTACAAAGAGTAGTGTTTTGAATTACTTAAAAAGATAGTCACTCTATTTTTATACTACAGGTATGGTGTGACTTTTGTGAAAGTAACGTATCTTTTAAAGAGTTAATGTATGAAGTACTTTGGGGGATAAAAACCCGATCTTGTAGAAGAAAGTACCTTGTGTAAATAACTTGATTGTATTGGTTTGTGATAGCCTTGTAATACCTTCTTGTTGATTTAATAAGTAAACATATTAGGATGCTACGTGTGTTAGTATTCTGTGATATTTGTGTAAAGGGGTTTCCCTTGTTGTGCTTATGTTGTTTAACGGTAAGCCGTTATGCTAGTTTTACATCACTCACCTCTTGACATGTTTCCGGGGGTTAAGCTTCCCTCCGATGCGGGGTAGACTCAGGCGGTCTGGGACCATGATTCGAGAATACCTCATGCGGGTCCTGGGGGCCTATGCGGAGCTACGAGAGTTCCAGGTTAGTGTGCGGCCTTTATGGTCATGCGGTCTATGTGGCCATGCGATCGCGAGTCGGGACGATGCCGGGAGTAGGCGCCTCGATGCGGGATTATACCTCACGCGGGCCTATGAGGTTGGCCTACGCGTGCTGGAAGTTCGTGGCTAGACGCGCACATTTGATACTGCGGGCGAGTGACCAGCTTTGATCATGTGACGGTCTAGACAGATATCATGATACAGTTTATGACCTTGTTAGTACTGTGGGTGTTAGTAGTCGGCTATGCCTTCGTACTTACCCTGTACTGTTTTATTATGACACAGGTGGGACCTGGTGTTTATGTGTATCCCTTGGTGCTTTTCTATCATAGACTGCCGGCAGTGAGGAAGGTATTCCACGGGCATGACTGATGTTGTGGGCGTGAGACCCATGGTTATATTTGAGTGATGACTTTGAGGGCGTGAGTCCCTGACTTGACATGACTGCTTATTTATTGTGAACTGTAGTTTGGTTATCATACATGTCTCCTGTTTTATATAGACTGCTATGATTTCATTTACGATTTTCGATTCACATACTTGGTACTGTTATCGACCTCCTTCGGGGGGCTGCGTTCATGCCGCAGGTTGAGGTACACCAGTCATTGATCCTAGCTCTCAGGGTCACAGTTCAGCGTTTGGGAAGCTCCGTTTCTCCGGAGGCTTATCAGTGGTATAGTCCCCTGTCGTAGTAGGTGCTTACATTCAGGGGTATGGCGGGGCCCTGTCCCGCCATTGTTGTCATGTCACTCTTAGAGGTCTGTAGTACTGTTGTGGGCAGAGTTGTATATGGGATGTAACTGTTCGGATTTAAATTGATTTATATATGCCGAAAGGCAAGTTTTCTCAGATTTGTACTTCATACTTCATGTTATTTCATGTTATTGCTTTATGTTCCGCTGATTACTCTGATGTTGTATCACTAGGGTGTCCGGGGTAAGGCACCAGTCACGGGCCCGGGTTCGGGTCGTGACACATAGTATCATTAAGCATGCCTAATCCTGGACTCGCGATCGCGATAGCCACTCACGAGGCCGCATGAGGTATTCCCCGCATCGAGGGTAGCTACTCCTCGGCATCGTCCTGGACTCGTAGTCCGCATGGCCACATAGACCTCATGGCCACAAGGACCGCACACTAACCTGGAACTCTCGTAGCTCCGCATAGGCCGGGACCCGTGCAGGTATTCTCGAATCATAGTCACACAGACTGCCTGAGCTATATCCCGCATCGGAGGGCAGCTTAACCCTCGGTATCATGTCAAGAGGTGAGTGATATAATACTAACGTAACAGCTTATCATTAAACAACATAAGCACAATAAGAACAACCTCTTTACACAAACGTTTACAAGATACTAACACACATAGCATCACAATATATCTACTCAACAAACCATCTTATTATACTTTCCAGAATCAATACAAGTCTTTCATAAACACATAAGTAAACTGTTCCTTTTATCTTTCTTAAGTCGTCATACCTAACTTCCCATAAAGCTAGTATAACTCTTAAGCTTTTTGTTTTAAAAACAAATATTCTTCTTCTTTCAAAAATGATTTATAATTCTTTTGAAAAGACTTCAAGATTCTTATTATTCAGGCTTAAGTCAAAAGACATTACCGTAAAACTACGTCCAGTTAACACACGTACGTCTACCGTACTATATATATATTTTAAAATATCATGCTCAAGAGTATAGGGAGAATCACATACCTCCTCGGCGAAATCCACCTGCCAAGTCGAATATGTCGCGCGCAGAGAATCAACCTATAATAGTCAGGTACGTCTATCAATGACTAGACTACTCTGTAGACTATTCTAAGCAGAGGGTTCTTTATTCTACGGGAATTTGGGCAGCACTTCCCTACCCGTCAAGCTACACAAGTCTACTGTAAATACAGTCCTATGTAAGTACAGTTCAATTCTTCTTTATTAAACTTCTGATGTGATTTCAGTTCAATACTCTTCTGTATTATCCTTCAGTGTAATTACAGTTCAATTCTCTTCTTTAATATCCTTCTATGTGTTTTATACTTATTTCTATACTTCTACAGTATGTATTCTCCAATTACAATAGAAGGATAAGATTATTTACCTCTATAAGCCCAATATTATCCAAGTATAAATGTCGATCCTGAGCAAGGTTTAGCTCCTAATCTGAACGCTCCAATCCGCTCCAAGAAACCCTTAGAAGTTTCTACACAACTTCTACTTACAACTTCAACCAACAATGAAGTTTCTCCTAGGGTTTCGTTTAGTGGCTAAAGGAAGTATAGTAGTATTTTCCGGACTCTAAGTATAGAGGTAACTTTGGAAATACTACAAGGGATTGGCTAAGGTATTTTTGGGGATAGTAACAACCCTTGGAGAGTATTTCTACCAAGAGGGGGGGTAGTGTTTCGGCTAGGGCTTCCAAGAGGGGGGGAGGTTTGCCGAGACTACAAGGAAGGGGAGGAGAGGGTGTTTCTGGAGCTCTTTTGGCGGGGGGAAAGAGAGCTTTGGACGAGAGCTCTTAAGGGAGAAGGGGGATTTTGAGACTTGGAAGATAATTTGTGGATGAAGAACTTCTTCAACTTAGGGGGGTATTTATAGGGTCTTCAAGGGCCAAGATGAAGCCAAGTGGTAGGCAAGTGTAAGGTGGAGATTTAGGCAAGTGTCCTTATCCATCTACTACACAAATATCCTACCAACTCCTTGACCAAAAACTTAGCACAAAAAACGTGCCAATGCAAGTCCTTTGCCGTCCACTTGAGGGTGACAAGTGTCACCCTCCCGTTGGTCCAAAATATTTCATCTCTCGGAAAAATCCGCAAAAATAATAAATGACATAGACGGAATTTTCCCTACGCAAAGTTTGGAAAACGTTTCGTCGGAAAACGATTCTTTTTTATAGGTGTGCACAATTTTTCGTCCCCCCTATGCCTAACTAAGGCTAAACTTTGACGCACGCCTTACGCATATACTCCAAAATACGGTATAACATGCATCGCAGTAACTGGGCCATCTCCTTGTAACTCATATCCTCTGTTCCTGGCCGTGGGACTAGAGGCTCAGGTATCGTGGTCTCAGTAGCTACTGCTACTGCTCTAAACTCTCCTGGGGCTAGCGGCGTTGCAGAACTCCCCGAATGAAGCGCTGTCTCAGATAATGACTGGGCCCGTGCCCTGGTAACCCTCTGTGCTCTACTCGCAGCTCCCTCTGCTGCCTTGCCCTTCTGGGCTCTGGTTGCCTTGCGTAGAGGCATAACGGGTGAAAAGAATACGTCAGAGGGAGTCCAACTTATAACACAGCTCTAAGGCACGATCTCAGAGTGAGAAGAATGGAAACCAATCCTAAATATCCTGCAGCCTCCTGATTATAGGTGTGGTGCACAACACACCGATAAACAAGACTCTACTAGATACGGTCTGAAGACACTTTCCGAGGATTAACTGCTCTGATACCACTTTTGTCAAGACCCGAACCCGGGCCCGTGACTGGTGTCTTACCCGGGCACCCAAGTAGACATACATCAGAGTAACCAGCGGAATATAAAACAAGACATGAAACAATATGAAGTGAGAAACAGTTTATCTGAGAAAAGTTGCCTTTCGGCATACATATATAAAAACTTGAACAGTTACATCCCTTTTACAAACCCTGCCCACAACAGTACTACAGACCTCTAAGAATGTTATAACAACAATGGCGGGACAGGGCCCCGCCATACCCCTGAATGTAAGTACCTACAACGACAGGGACTATACCAAGATAAGCCTCCGAGACACGGAGCTCCCAAACGCTGAACGTGACCCTATGAGCGAGGATCAACAACTGGTGTACCTCTACCTGCGGCATGAACGCAGCCCCCCGAAGGAGGTCAGTACAACAGGTACTAAGTATGTGAAACTGAAAATACTGTAAATGAAATCATAATAGTCTATATAAAATAGAAGACATATATGATAACCAATTTACGATTCACAATATGCGATCATGTCAAGTCAGGGACTCACGCCCTTAAAGTCATCACTCAAATATAACTATGGGTCTCATGCCCACAATATCAATCATGCCCGTGGAATTCCTTCCTCACTGCCGGCAGTCCATGATATAAAAACACCCAAGGAATACACATGAACACGTGTCCCACTAGTGTCATAATAAAACCGTACGGGGTAAGTACGAAGGCATAGCCGACTACTAAAACCCACAGTACCAACAATGCTATAAAACTGTATCACGAGGTCTTTCTAGACCGCGCCACATGATCGAAGCTGGCTACTCGCCCTCAGTATCAATGCGCGCGTCTAATCCTGGAACTTACCGACTCGCGTAGGCCACCTAGTCCGCGCAGAGGTATTCCCGCATCGAGGGTAGTTACTCCTCGGCATCGCCCCGACTCGTAGTCGCGTGGCCACATAGACCGCATGAGGTATTCCCGCACACTAACACGGAACTCGTAGCTCGCATAGGTCCCTGGACCCGCGTGAGGCATCCTCGCATCGGCGGCTTAACCGGTATAACATGTCAAGAGGTGAGTGGTACAATACTAACATAACGACTTATCGTTAAACAACATAAGCACAACAAGGGAAAACCCCTTTACACAAACATCACAAGACACTAACACACGTAGCATCCTAACATGTTTACTTATCAAACCATCTTACTACACTTTCCAGAAATCAATACAAGACTTTCATAAACAAATAAGGAAACCGTTCATTCTCTCTTCCTTAAGTCGTTATACCTCACTTCCCATAAAGCTAGTATAACACTTAAGCTGTTGAAACCAAGTATTTCTTTTCTTTCAAAAATGGTTAATAACTCTTTTGAAATACTTCAAGATTCTTATTATTTAAAACTCAAGTCAAAAGACATCAAAGTAAAACCAAAACAATTTCCATACCTTCTTTTAAAACAAAGGCACTTTTCCTTTAAAAGTCAAGTAGCAATATACTTTTTAAACCAAGGGTCTTACTCTTTTAAAAACAAGTAACCTATCAAGTTACTTCTCCTTTCCCAAAATCAAGTTGTTTATAAGTCAAGTTATCATTTTAAACCCAATGATAAAACCATTCTTATTTTCGAAATTAAGATAACTTTATTCTTTGAAAGACCACACACCCATTACTCACGAGTGAGGTTTTACAACTTTTTAACATAATTCAAGTCCTTAATATTTCATAACAAGTCACCTAACTTTGGAATCAAGTCAAGGACACAAAAGGAAAATCAATTTCCTTTAAACACACGTGCGTCTACCGCACTAAATATATGTTATATCCCGTATTTTCCAGAGTATGTACGTAAGGTCATACGTACAAAGTTTAAGCCTTAAGTTAGGCATGGGACGAAAAATTTGTGCACAACCCCCGAAAAGAATTGTTTTCCGACGAAAAGTTTTCCGAACCTTGCGAAGGGAAAATTACGGTTGCGACATTTATTATTTTTGTGGATTTTTCCGAGAGATGAAATATTTTGGACCAACGAGAGGGCGACAAGTGTCATCCTCAAGTGGGCGGTAAAGTGGACGATTGGGTGCACATTTTAGGCCTTGAGCTTTGGTCAAGGTTAGGTAGGATATTTGTGTAGTAGATGGATAAGGTACACTTGCCCAAATCCCCACCCTCCACTTGCCCTCCACTTACCTTAATCTTGGCCATTGATTGGCCTATAAATACCACTTAGTTGAAGACTTCTTCATCCACAAAATAATTTCTAAGTCTTGAAATCCCTCTCCCCTTTGAAAGGCTCTCGCCCAGCACCCCTCCCCTTTGTGAAGCCTTGGCGAAACAAACCCCCTCTTGAGTTGTTCTCGTGAAATACCCCTTGGTAGAAAAGTATTCTCCAAGTATTGTTACTATTCCAAAATACCTTGGCCCAAATACCTTGTAGTATTCCAAGGTTACCCCTATACTAAAAGCCCAGAAATACTATTATACTTCCCTTCAGTCACAAAAACGAAACCCTAGGGAAAAATCTTCATAGTGGTTGAAGTATTAAGAAGAAGTTGCGTAGAACTTCTAAGGGTTGTTTGGAGCGGGTTGGAGCGCCCGGAGTAGGAACTCAATGTTGCTCAGGATCGACATTAAATCTTGGATAATTTTGGGCTTATCGAGGTAAATACTTTTGTCCTTCTATTGTAATTGGAAATTACATACTGTAGTAGTATAGAAATGAGTATAAGATATATAGAAGGATGGTATAAGAGAAGAGAATTGAACTGAAATCACATCAGAAGAATATTAAAGAAGATTGAACTGTACTTACATAGGACTGTATTTCTGATGAACTTGTGTAGTTTAACTGGTAGGAAGTCTTTGCCGATTTTCCGTAGAATAGAGAACCCTGCGCTTAGAATATTCTACTGAGTAGTCTAGACGTTGATAGACGTATATGGCCTTTATAGGTTGAAAGTTCTGCGAGTAGCATGTTCTACTTGAAAGGTGGACAAGGCTAGGGTTATAGCGGTGGAGCGTTTTGCTATTTGTCGACAATCGTCGCGAGGTATGTGATTCTTCCTATCCTGAGCATGATATTTTAAAAGAATATATATAGTACGGTGAGCGACGTGTGTTAACTGAACGTGGTTTTACTGCGATGTCTTTTGACTTGAGTCTAAATAATAAGAATCTTGAAGTATTTCAAAAGAATTGAGAATCATTTTTGAAAGAAGAGTAATACTTGGTTTTAAAAGCTTAAGAGTTATACTAGCTTTATGGGAAGTTAGGTATAACGACTTAAGAGAGATAAAAGGAACGGTTTACTTAATTATTTATGAACGCCTTGTATTGATTTCGGAAATGAGAATAAGTATCGAACAAACCACTGCAGCGCTAATAAAGGGAGATGTATTGACTAATTAAGTATTATTAAAACCAGTAGAAACCTCCATCTGCATAGAAGCTAAGATGAGACAAAATGATATTACATTTCCTAGATCATGGCTGCTTTAATAAGATTGTTATGAATAAGAATAACCTACTCACACATAAGGCATATGTTTCTCAGATTGTTTTAAAAGAGAATTATATTATTAAGTGATTAAGACTATGAACTACGAAACCTTTCGAAAATAAGTGACTTGAGTCTTTGAACTTAGGCAAACTTGAACTTTTGGAAAAGAAGGTTGTTACTTGTCTTTAAAAAGGGAAATTGTTTTGGCTTACTTAAAAAGATAGTCACTCTATTTTTTAATACTACGGGTATCGTGCGACTCTTGCGAAAGAAACAAGATCTTTTTAAAGAGATAATGTATAAAGTACTTTGGGGATAAAAACCCGAACTTGTTGGCATAAAATAGAAAGTACCTTGTGTGAATAACTTGACTATGTTGGTTTGTGATAGCCTTGTAATACTTTCTTGTTGATTTGATAAGTAAACATGTTAGGATGCTACGTGTGTTAGTGTCTTGTGATGGTTGTGTAAGGGGGTTTCCCTTGTTATGCTTATGTTGTTTAACGATAAGCCGTTATGTTAGTATTATATCACTCACCTCTTGACATGATATACCGGGGGTTAAGCTGCCCGTCACGCGAGGTACACCTCGAGCGATGCGTGTGACTATGATTCGAGAATACCTCATGCGGGTCCAGGGGACCTGTTACACCCCGTATTTACAGGACATGCTTTAAGAACGTACGTGAGAACTCACATGTGTTAAGATTTGAGACTTGTAAAATTTTATCGGAATTATGAAATTGTCGGAAAACGTACTATTGTGACGAATGGGAGGGCGACACGTGTCACCCCCCCTTATTGATGCCTTGGTCGAAATAGGCATGGCCAAAATGGTCATTGACCAAAGTATTTAGATGACAAAGTCTTGCAAATGTGAGCTTGAGAAAGTTGACTAAGTCAAAGGTCCCACAAGTCATGATATTTAAAGAAGAGCTCATCCAAACCACCCATTTGTTTATATCATGACCCTCCATGTTCCTATATAATACTACTAGTAGTGAAACAAGTCCCGTACTTAGCCAAATTTTAAAGAAATTGGATGAACATGAGATGGTGCTCTCGGCTTTACCAACAAGAAGAAAGAAAATTTTTGGTTTGTTGTCCAATAATCTTCCCACTTTAAACCAAGGTTCCTAAGTGTATTGTAAGCATATCTCAATAGAAAAATCTTGGAAAAAGATAGTTTTCGGGTTAGTCGCAAAGTGAAAACCTAGTGGCTTTCTAGGTTTTGGATTGAAAGTTTGAAGGAAAGTTGTTGGTGTGGTTCTAAGGGTCTCAACTAGCGGATTGGAGTGTCTTGAAGAGGCTCTACGTTGCTAAGGAGCGACTTCGGATTTGAAGATTGGATTAAGATTCGTTGAGGTATAATCTTGTTCTTTGAAAGTGTTACAAGATTATTTATATTGTTGTTAGTTTTACTTGTTGCTAGCATGAAGTATATGTGTTGAAGTTTGTAAGGATTATGGATTGATTGTAGCCTTGAAAAATCCGAAATGTAATGTAAGCCATGTTAAGTTGGATTACAATTTGGTCGTTTATTAGGATCGTCACATGTTAATTACTTGGAGATTATAGTAGTTATTATCGTTTGCGACTTGATATCATGTTAGGCTAATAACTTGGATTGAAATGGAAATTGGATAAGAATTGATGTTGTAGTACTTCAAGTTAGCCGAATTGGCCTAGTAAGTTGTATTAATTTGATATCGTTTGTGGGGCGGAATTTTACACGTCTAGTAGGCGTGTAATCCCCTATTGCTGATTGCCTTGATTGGGCCTTAAATGTGGCGTGTTTGGTTATTGTATTCGGCCTTGAAAAAGGTGGCAAAGTAAGTATAAACAAAGGAGCTGCTGTCCGATTTTCCGTAGAATTTAGTGACTTAGCACTTAGAATATTCTACGTTTGAAATAAGAGGTTAATGGACGTATGGTGACCATTATAGGTTAAAGTACTAAGTATAGTGTATCCTACTTGAATAATGGAATAGCTCAAGGTTGAAGTACTTTGGAGCATTTTGCTATTTGTCGACAATCGTCGCGAGGTATGTGAACCTCTTCCTTCCTTTGGCATGATTCTATGTATGGAATATACCTGTGGTATCATTTCATGTTTCCTGTTACTCTTAGAAGTTAAGAGGTAGTTGTGTGATCTACTCTATGTAGAACTTTTCCTATCTTTGAGCATGACTAGTTGCACGTATGTAGTACGGTAGACGTACAACACCTTGATATCCTTTACTAGTTTGTGAATAGCCAAGTCGGGTGAGTTGGGAGATTAACTCACTTCTTTGAAAGTATAAAGGATGTCTTAAGTTTTATTAAAGTTAAGGGACTTGAAGAGTTTTAAAGTATGTGATACTTGTTCCGTTTTAAACGTATAAGTCCCTTGGATAGGAAATTGTTTTTGGCTAAGGTATAAAGTGAATATAACGGCTTTATGGGAAGTTAGTTATATTTTCTTTATGGAAAGATAAATGACTTGATTTTAGTGAAAAGGCAACTTGTTTTTAAGGCATTAATTGCCTAAGGTTTTATAATAAAAGGAGTCACTTGTTTTCTAAAGGTTAAGAGACTAATTGTATTTTTGAAAGTTATGAGAATTGATTTGAAAGTATTTAATACTTGGTTTCAAAAAGTAGAAGTCTCTTGGTTATAAAAGGAATGAGTTTTGTCTAGAACCATAAAGGGTTATAACGGCTTTATGGGAAGTTGGTTATAACGGCTTTATGGAAGGTTAAGAGAATGGTTTTCGCTAATAAGGTAAACAAAGAATTGATTTGAAATAAAGAAGGGCAAATTGTTTAAAGGTACCAATTGCTTAAGGTTTTTATTAAAGAAGTCACTTGATTTAGAAGCCGGTAATAGAAATTCTAAAAAGGTATTGTGACTTGTCTGGAAAGGTGGATAGGACTTGATATTATAGTTGTTAGTATCTGGGAAGTTTTATTTGAAAAAGAGTCTTTCTAAAGGAGAAGAGGTGCGTAGTACGTTGGGTTAAATTCCTGGGTTTTATATGACATTATCGACCCAGAACGGGCGCGATATAACTTCACGCGCACTATATGACATTATCGACCAGAACGGGCGGGCAAGATACCTTTACGCGCACTATATGACATTATCGACCGAGAATGGCGGGCAAAGATACCTCACGCGCACTATATGACATTATCGACCGTGAACGGGCGGGCAAGATACATTTACGCGCACTATATGACATTATCGACCCAGAACGGGCGGGCAAGATACCTTTACGCGCACTATATGACATTATCGACCGAGAATGGGCGGCAATATAACTTTACGCGCACTATATGACAATATCGACCCAGAATGGGCGGCGGTATACCTTACGCGCACTATATGACATTATCGACCAGAACGGGCGGCAAAGATACCTTTACGCGCACTATATGACATTATCGACCGAGAACGGGCGGGCATTATACCTTACAGGCGGACTATATGACATTATCGACCCAGAATGGGCGGGCAAGATACCTTTACGCGCACTATATGACATTATCGCCTCGTAAATGGGCGGCAAAGATACCCGTACGGGCGCACTATGTGACCTTGATCGCGTCCCAGTCGGGCGGGTAGTATAGGCGCCCCTCCCAAAGGTCGGATTATACTTATGAAAGATAAGTAAGTTATACAAGAATGAACTTAATGATTTTTCCTAATCATGCGTAAGAATGTGGCTATAATCTTTATTGGGAATGGGAAAAGATAATGAGGTGAAATTAGTTCATGTGGTAATGACACGGCAGGATCCGTATGTATTTTTATACTTGTCTCTGTCATTCTTTTGTACGATTATGATCACATTTCATGCGTTATTTCATTTCCATATTCGTACATTGTTATGCGACCCACTTCGGGGCTGCGTTCATGCCGCAGTATTAGGTGCACAGTTGGTGATCCTTGCTCTTAGGATCTCGGTTGATTTGAGAAAAGCTCCATTTGCTCGGAGGCTTATCTCTTGTACAGTTTCCCGAGGTAGTAGATTCATGTATATTCGTGGTATGGCGGGGCCTGTCCCACCACGATTGTTCATTAAAATTCTTAGAGGTCCGTAGTCACATTGTGGGTCTATTTGTAAAAAAAGGCAATCGCTTCGTATGTATTTACTAGCGGGAAGGTAGCCTTATCGGCTAACTTGTTGATTTTATCTTTGATGATTTATTTTTAAGTTTCATATATGTTCGCTGATTATCTCGATGTATACCTATAAGGGTGCCTGTGTAGGGCACCGACGCGAGCAGGGTCGGTCGTGACAAAAGTGGTATCGAGCGATTAGTCCTCGGAAAGTGTCTGAGGCCGTGTCTAGTAGAGTCTTGATTATCGGTGTGTTGTGCACCACATCTATAATCGGGAGGATGCAAGACATTTAGGATTGGTTTCCATTCTTCTCACTCGAGATCGTGCCATAGCCGTGTTGTTGGTCGTCTCTCCTAACGAGTTATGTTGATCGCAGCTACGAGAAAGGCGGTGACCGGGAAGGACTATGTAGATTGCGTATCCAGGTTGGTAATGATTATAGTATAGTTGGTATTGTGACATACCTCTATACGGAGTTATGTATGAGGGTCGTTTATGGGTTGCCTAGAATGATTTTAGATTTACCAAGAGTGGTAAAGACTAACTAGATACCGGGAAGGTATGGAATAGTTAATGAATTTTCGCAAAGGTTTTGTGTTTTATTTAGAGATAATTGGGAAAGGATGAGCTGTCTGATAGGGTAGTGAACCCTTAAGAAGCCATGTTAAGGAACTTAACAGAATGTCATGTAAACAGATTAAGCTGCGTAGTAGGCTTAAGAAAATTGTACGGATGAGGTCCGTATAGAGTAAGTAATGATTCTTGTGATCAACGACACGATTATGGTATTATGAGAAGTTTTTGTACCCGTTTATGGGGAGACTGATAAGATAGGCTTGGAGCATGGAAATTACGAGCCTAAGAATGTTGAAGACCGCTGAGACCTTAGATGTACAAGGTCTTCTCGGGTAGAAAGATTTATTATAGACCAAGAATAAGAGTTAAGTGCGACGGCGGGTCAGGGTGGGGACCTGTTGCGGGTCTCCCCATGGCCTGGAATGGAGTGGGATCAGTTGGTAGTAGTTCCGCTACGTGACAGGGTCACGAGGGTGCAAGGCCCAAGTCTAGTTAATTGTTTTACGGGTTCGTGGACGCGTTCCACCGGAACCAGGTCGTGAAAGCCGGAAATGGTCGTATATTGTCTTATAAGAGTGACTCCAAAGATTAGAGGCCAGAATTGGTATGGAAGTTATGTATGTATGTTAGAAGGAGTTGGAAGTACGAAAAGGTAACCTCTTTTGGGCTTATGATGGACGGGTATGCGTGTGCGAGGTATTAGGGCCATGTGTGGCATTATTGGTATGTCGGGGTTATGAAAGGAAACTATGTCGCAAATTATAAAGATTGACTCCGAAAGAACATTCGGGGACGAATGTTTCTAAGGGGGGAAGAATGTTACACCCCGTATTTACAGGACATGCTTTAAGAACGTACGTGAGAACTCACATGTGTTAAGATTTGAGACTTGTAAAATTTTATCGGAATTATGAAATTGTCGGAAAACGTACTATTGTGACGAATGGGAGGGCGACACGTGTCACCCCCCCTTATTGATGCCTTGGTCGAAATAGGCATGGCCAAAATGGTCATTGACCATAGTCTTTAGATGACAAAGTCTTGCAAATGTGAGCTTGAGAAAGTTGACTAAGTCAAAGGTCCCACAAGTCTTGATATTTAAAGAAGAGCTCATCCAAACCACCCATTTGTTTATATCATGACCCTCCATGTTCCTATATAATACTACTAGTAGTGAGACAAGTCCCATACTTCGCCAAATTTTAAAGAAATTGGATGAACATGAGATGGTGCTCTCGGCTTTACCAACAAGAAGAAAGAATTTTTTTTGTTTGTTGTCCAATAATCTTCCCACTTTAAACCAAGGTTCCTAAGTGTATTGTAAGCATATCTCAATAGAAAAATCTCGGAAAAAGATAGTTTTCGGGTTAGTCGCAAAGTGAAAACCTAGTGGCTTTCTAGGTTTTGGATTGAAAGTTTGAAGGAAAGTTGTTGGTGTGGTTCTAAGGGTCTCAACTAGCGGATTGGAGTGTCTTGAAGAGGCTCTAAGTTGCTAAGGAGCGACTTCGGATTTGAAGATTGGATTAAGATTCGTTGAGGTATAATCTTGTTCTTTGAAAGTGTTACAAGATTATTTATATTGTTGTTAGCTTTACTTGTTGCTAGCATGAAGTATATGTGTTGAAGTTTGTAAGGATTATGGATTGATTGTAGCCTTGAAAAATCCGAAATGTAATGTAAGCCATGTTAAGTTGGATTACAATTCGGTCGTTTATTAGGATCGTCGCATGTTAATTACTTGGAGATTATAGTAGTTATTATCGTTTGCGACTTGATATCATGTTAGGCTAATAACTTGGATTGAAATGGAAATTGGATAAGAATTGATGTTGTAGTACTTCAAGTTAGCCGAATTGGCCTAGTAAGTTGTATTAATTTGATATCGTTTGTGGGGCGGAATTTTACACGTCTAGTAGGCGTGTAATCCCCTATTGCCGATTGCCTTGATTGGGCCTTCAATGTGGCGTGTTTGGTTATTGTATTCGGCCTTGAAAAAGGTGGCAAAGTAAGTATAAACAAAGGAGCTGCTGTCCGATTTTCCGTAGAATTTAGTGACTTAGCACTTAAAATATTCTACGTTTGAAATAAGAGGTTAATGGACGTATGGTGACCATTATAGGTTAAAGTACTAAGTATAGCGTATCCTACTTGAAGAATGGAATAGCTCAAGGTTGAAGTACTTTGGAGCATTTTGCTATTTGTCGACAATCGTCGCGAGGTATGTGAACCTCTTCCTTCCTTTGGCATGATTCTATGTATGGAATATACCTGTGGTATCATTTCATGTTTCCTGTTACTCTTAGAAGTTAAGAGGTAGTTGTGTGATCTACTCTATGTAGAACTTTTCCTATCTTTGAGCATGACTAGTTGCACGTATGTAGTGCGGTGAGCGTCAACACCTTGATATCCTTTACTAGTTTGTGAATAGCCAAGTCGGGTGAGTTGGGAGATTAACTCACTTCTTTGAAAGTATAAAGGATGTCTTAAGTTTTATTAAAGTTAAGGGACTTGAAGAGTTTTAAAGTATGTGATACTTGTTCCGTTTTAAACGTATAAGTCCCTTGGATAGGAAATTGTGTTTGGCTAAGGTATAAAGTGAATATAACGGCTTTATGGGAAGTTAGTTATATTTGCTTTATGGAAAGATAAATGACTTGATTTTAGTGAAAAGGCAACTTGTTTTTAAGGCATTAATTGCCTAAGGTTTTATAATAAAAGGAGTCACTTGTTTTCTAAAGGTTAAGAGACTAATTGTATTTTTGAAAGTTATGAGAATTGATTTGAAAGTATTTAATACTTGGTTTCAAAAAGTAGAAGTCTCTTGGTTATAAAAGGAATGAGTTTTGTCTAGAACCATAAAGGGTTATAACGGCTTTATGGGAAGTTGGTTATAACGGCTTTATGGAAGGTTAAGAGAATGGTTTTCGCTAATAAGGTAAACAAAGAATTGATTTGAAATAAAGAAGGGCAAATTGTTTAAAGGTACCAATTGCTTAAGGTTTTTATTAAAGAAGTCACTTGATTTAGAAGCCGGTAATTGAAATTCTAAAAAGGTATTGTGACTTGTCTGGAAAGGTGGATAGGACTTGATATTATAGTTGTTAGTATCTGGGAAGTTTTATTTGAAAAAGAGTCTTTCTAAAGGAGTAGAGGTGCGTAGTACGTTGGGTTAAATTCCCGGGTTTTATATGACATTATCGACCCAGGAATGGGCCGGGCAGTATACCTTTACGGGCAGACTATATGACATTATCGACCCAGGAATGGTAGGCATTATACCTTCTGGGCGGACTATATGACATTATCGACCGAGAATGGGCGGGCATTACGCGAACTATATGACATTATCGACCGAGAATGGGCGGCAAGATACATTTACGCGCACTATATGACATTATCGACCGAGAATGGGTCGGCAAGATACCTGCACGCGGACTATATGACATTATCGACCGAGAATGGGCGAGGCGATAACTTTACGCGGACTATATGACAATATCGACCGAGAATGGGCGGGCGATACCTTTACGCGCACTATATGACATTATCGACCGAGAATGGGCGGGCGGTATACCTACGCGGACTATATGACATTATCGACCGAGAATGGGCCGGCAAGATACCTTACGCGGACTATATGACATTATCGACCGAGAATGGGCCGGCAATATACCTTACGCGGACTATATGACATTATCGTCCCGAAATAGTGGCGATATACCGTATGGGCGGTATGTGACCTTGATCGCGTCCCAGTTAGGCGGGTAGTATAGCGCCCTCGCGAAGGTCGGATTATACTTATGAAAGATAAGTAAGTTATCTGATAATGAACTTAATGATTTTTCCTAATCATGTGCGTAAGAATGTGGCTATAATCTTTATTGGGAATGGGAAAAGATAATGAGGTGAAATTAGTTCATAAGTGGTAATGACACGGCAGGATCTGGTATGTATTTTTATACTTGTCTCGCCATTCTTTTGTCTGATTATGATCCATTTCTTGACGTTATTTCATTCCATATTAAATTTTTGTTATCTTGGCCCGCCAGGGCTGCGTTCATGCCGCAGTATTAGGTGCAGGTTGGTGATCCTTGCTCTTAGGATCTCGGTTGATTTGAGAAAAGCTCCATTTGCTCGGAGGCTTATCTCTTGAAATGCAGTTTCCACGAGGTAGTAGATTCATGTATATTCGGGGTATGGCGGGGCCCTGTCCACGCTTGTTCTGTTAAAATTCTTAGAAGTGCAGAGTCACATATTGTGGGTCTATTTGTAAAAAAAGGCAACCGTCAGATGTATTTACTAGCCAGGAAGGTAGCCTTATCGGCTAACCTGTTGATTTTATCTTTGATGATTTAATTTTTTAAGTTTCATATATGTTCCGCTGATTATCTCTGATGTTTACCTATAAGGGTGCCTGGTAGGGCACCGATGCAGCTTGGCCTGAGTCGTCACAAAAGTGGTATCAGAGCAGTTAGTCCTCGGAAAGTGTCTACAGACCGTGTCTAGTAGAGTCTTGATTATCGGTGTGTTGTGCACCACATCTATAATCAGGAGGATGCATGACATTTAGGATTGGTTTCCATTCTTCTCACTCTGAGATCGTGCCATAGAGCTGTGTTGTTAGGGTCGTCTCTCTCTAACGAGTTATGTTGATTGCATACGAGAAAGCGTGGTGACCAGGAAGGACTATGTGGATTGCGTATCCAGGTTGGTAATGATTATAGTATAGTTGGTATTGTGACATACCTCTATACGGAGTTATGTATGAGGGTCGTTTATGGGTTGCCTAGAATGATTTTAGATTTACCAAGAGTGGTAAAGACTAACTAGATACCGGGAAGGTATGGAATAGTTAATGAATTTTCGCCAAGGTTTTGTGTTTTATTTCGAGATAATTGGGAAAGGATGAGGTATGCGATAGGGTAGTGAACCCTTAGAAGCCATGTTAAGGAACTTATGAGAATGTCATGTAAGCATTAAGGCTGCGTAGTAGGCTTAAGAAAATTGTGCGGATGAGGTCCGTATAGAGTAAGTAATGATTCTTGTGATCAACGACACGATTATGGTATTATGAGAAGTTTTGTACGTTTATGGGGAACGATAAGATAGGCTTGGAGCATGGAAATTACGAGCCTAAGAATGTTGAAGCATCGAGACCTTAGATGTACAAGGTCTTCTGTAGAAAGATTTATTATAGACCAAGAATAAGAGTTAAGTCTGGCGGGTCAGGGTGGGGACCTGTTGCGGGTCTCCCCATGGCCTGGAATGGAGTGGGATCAGTTGGTAGTAGTTCCGCTACGTGACAGGGTCACGAGGGTGCAAGGCCCAAGTCTAGTTAATTGTTTTACGGGTTCGTGGACGCGTTCCACCGGAACCAGGTCGTGAAAGCCGGAAATGGTCGTATATTGTCTTATAAGAGTGACTCCAAAGATTAGAGGCCAGAATTGGTATGGAAGTTATGTATGTATGTTAGAAGGAGTTGGAAGTACGAAAAGGTAACCTCTTTTGGGCTTATGATGGACGGGTATGCGTGTGCGAGGTATTAGGGCCATGTGTGGCATTATTGGTATGTCGGGGTTGTGAAAGGAAACTATGTCGCAAATTATAAAGATTGACTCCGAAAGAACATTCGGGGACGAATGTTTCTAAGGGGGGAAGAATGTTACACCCCGTATTTACAGGACATGCTTTAAGAACGTACGTGAGAACTCACATGTGTTAAGATTTGAGACTTGTAAAATTTTATCGGAATTATGAAATTGTCGGAAAACGTACTATTGTGACGAATGGGAGGGCGACACGTGTCACCCCCCCTTATTGATGCCTTGGTCGAAATAGGCATGGCCAAAATGGTCATTGACCATAGTCTTTAGATGACAAAGTCTTGCAAATGTGAGCTTGAGAAAGTTGACTAAGTCAAAGGTCCCACAAGTCTTGATATTTAAAGAAGAGCTCATCCAAACCACCCATTTGTTTATATCATGACCCTCCATGTTCCTATATAATACTACTAGTAGTGAGACAAGTCCCATACTTCGCCAAATTTTAAAGAAATTGGATGAACATGAGATGGTGCTCTCGGCTTTACCAACAAGAAGAAAGAAATTTTTTTGTTTGTTGTCCAATAATCTTCCCACTTTAAACCAAGGTTCCTAAGTGTATTGTAAGCATATCTCAATAGAAAAATCTTGGAAAAAGATAGTTTTCGGGTTAGTCGCAAAGTGAAAACCTAGTGGCTTTCTAGTTTTTGGATTGAAAGTTTGAAGGAAAGTTGTTGGTGTGGTTCTAAGGGTCTCAACTAGCGGATTGGAGTGTCTTGAAGAGGCTCTAAGTTGCTAAGGAGCGACTTCGGATTTGAAGATTGGATTAAGATTCGTTGAGGTATAATCTTGTTCTTTGAAAGTGTTACAAGATTATTTATATTGTTGTTAGCTTTACTTGTTGCTAGCATGAAGTATATGTGTGTTGAAGTTTGTAAGGATTATGGATTGATTGTAGCCTTGAAAAATCCGAAATGTAATGTAAGCCATGTTAAGTTGGATTACAATTTAGTCGTTTATTAGGATCGTCGCATGTTAATTACTTGGAGATTATAGTAGTTATTATCGTTTGCGACTTGATATCATGTTAGGCTAATAACTTGGATTGAAATGGAAATTGGATAAGAATTGATGTTGTAGTACTTCAAGTTAGCCGAATTGGCCTAGTAAGTTGTATTAATTTGATATCGTTTGTGGGGCGGAATTTTACACGTCTAGTAGGCGTGTAATCCCCTATTGCTGATTGCCTTGATTGGGCCTTAAATGTGGCGTGTTTGGTTATTGTATTTGGCCTTGAAAAAGGTGGCAAAGTAAGTAAAAACAAAGGAGCTGTTGTCCGATTTTCTGTAGAATTTAGTGACTTAGCACTTAAAATATTCTACGCTTGAAATAAGAGGTTAATGGACGTATGGTGACCATTATAGGTTAAAGTACTAAGTATAGCGTATCCTACTTGAAGAATGGAATAGCTCAAGGTTGAAAAACTTTGGAGCATTTTGCTACTTGTCGACAATCGTCGCGAGGTATGTGAACCTCTTCCTTCCTTTGGCATGATTCTATGTATGGAATATACCTGTGGTATCATTTCATGTTTCCTGTTACTCTTAGAAGTTAAGAGGTAGTTGTGTGATCTACTCTATGTAGAACTTTTCCTATCTTTGAGCATGACTAGTTGCGTATGTGATGCGGTAGACGTACAACACCTTGATATCCTTTACTAGTTTGTGAATAGCCAAGTCGGGTGAGTTGGGAGATTAACTCACTTCTTTGAAAGTATAAATGATGTCTTAAGTTTTATTAAAGTTAAGGGACTTGAAGAGTTTTAAAGTATGTGATACTTGTTCCGTTTTAAACGTATAAGTCCCTTGGATAGGAAATTGTTTTTGGCTAAGGTATAAAGTGAATATAACGGCTTTATGGGAAGTTAGTTATATTTGCTTTATGGAAAGATAAATGACTTGATTTTAGTGAAAAGGCAACTTGTTTTTAAGGCATTAATTGCCTAAGGTTTTATAATAAAAGGAGTCACTTGTTTTCTAAAGGTTAAGAGACTAATTGTATTTTTGAAAGTTATGAGAATTGATTTGAAAGTATTTAATACTTGGTTTCAAAAAGTAGAAGTCTCTTGGTTATAAAAGGAATGAGTTTTGTCTAGAACCATAAAGGGTTATAACGGCTTTATGGGAAGTTGGTTATAACGGCTTTATGGAAGGTTAAGAGAATGATTTTCGCTAATAAGGTAAACAAAGAATTGATTTGAAATAAAGAAGGGCAAATTGTTTAAAGGTACCAATTGCTTAAGGTTTTTATTAAAGAAGTCACTTGATTTAGAAGCCGGTAATTGAAATTCTAAAAAGGTATTGTGACTTGTCTGGAAAGGTGGATAGGACTTGATATTATAGTTGTTAGTATCTGGGAAGTTTTATTTGAAAAAGAGTCTTTCTAAAGGAGTAGAGGTGCGTAGTACGTTGGGTTAAATTCCCGGGTTTTATATGACATTATCGACCCAGGAATGGGCAGGCGATACCTTCTGAGCGGACTATATGACATTATCGACCGAGAATGGGCGGGCAGATACCTTCTGGGCGGACTATATGACATTATCGACCTAGGAATGGACCGGGCAGTATACCTTTACGGGCAGACTATATGACATTATCGACCCAGGAATGGACCGGGCGATACCCACGCGCACTATATGACATTATCGACCGAGAATGGGCGGGCAATATACCTTACGCGCAGACTATATAACATTATCGACCCAGAATGGGCGGGCGATATACCTTCTACGCGCACTATATGACATTATCGACCAGAATGGGCGGCGGTATAACTTTACGCGCACTATATGACAATATCGACCAGAATGGGCGGGCGATACCTTACGCGAATATATGACATTATCGACCGAGAATGGGCGGGCGGATACCTTACGCGACTATATGACATTATCGACCGAGAATGGGCCGCAAAGATACCTGCACGCGGACTATATGACATTATCGACCGAGAATGGGCGGGCGATACCTTCTTATCGCCACAACCGAACTCAGGCGTGATCGTGCCTTACCGGGCACCTAGTGATACAACATCGAGTAATCGTGGAACATAAAACACATACATGAAACAAATGAAGTACAAAGCGATGTCGAGAAAATTTGCCTTTCGGATATATATAAATAACAACTCTTACAAATGAACAGTTTAATCCCTTTTACAAACCACCGCCAACAAGATTACTACAGACTTCTAGAAATTATACAACAACAATGGCGGGATGGGGCCGCCATACCTGAATGTAAACACCTACAACAACAGGGACTATACCATCGATAAGCCTCGGAGAAACGGAGCTTTCCCAACGCGACTGTGACCCTAAGAGCGAGGATCAATGGCGGTGTACCTTTACTGCGGCATGAACGGCCCCGAAGGAGTCGATAACAGTGCAGAGTATGTGGCGAAAATCGTAAATGAAATCATAGTAGTCTATGTAAAGCGGGAGACATGTATGATAACCAAACTACGATTCACAATAAATAAGCGATCATATCAAGTCGAGGACTCACGCCAAGTCATCACTAATATAACAATGGGTCTCACGCCACAACATCAATCATGCCCGTGGAATACCTTCTCACCGCGATCAATGATAGAAAAGCACCAAGGAACACACATGAACAACAGGTCCCACGTGCCCAAATAAAGCGATGCGAGGGTAAATGCGAAGGCATAGCCGACTACTAACACCAGCGGTACTAACAAGGTCGTAAATCGAATCATGATATCTGTCTAGGCGTCACATGATCAAAGCCGTCACTCGCCCGCAATATCAAATGTGCGCGTCTAGCCCCGAACTCCCGCGACTCCGCATAGGCCAATCTCATAGGCCCGCATGAGGTATAACCCGCATCGAGGGTAGCTACTCCGGCGATCGCCCCGACTCGCGATCGCGTAGCCACATAGACCGCATGACCATAAAGGCCGCACACTAACACGGAACTCGTAGCTCGCATAGGCCCCGGTGACCCGCATGAGGTATTCTCGAATCATGGTCCTGCATCACCGAGTCTACCCGCGACGGAGGCGCCTTAACACGGAAACACGGTGAGTGGTATAATACCAACATAACGGTTTATCGTTTAAACATCATAAGCACAAACAAGGAAAATCCCTTTACACAAACATCACGGAATACTAACACACGTAGCATCCTAATATGATTACTTATCAAATCAACACGAAGGTATTACAAGGCTATCACAAACCAACACAATCCATTATACACAAGGTACATTCTATTGTATGATTAACAAGATCGAGTATCTATTCTCAAAGTACTTCATACATTATCTTTTAAAAGATACGTTACGTTTACAAAAGTCACACAATACGTAGTATATGAAAACTAGAGTGATTATCTTTTGAAGTAAAGCAAAACACTTCTCTTTGTAAAATCAAGTAACAACATTATTTCTCAAACGCCCAAGTTTGCCTAATTTCAAATGTTCACGTTTCTTACTTTAGAAAGGTTTCGTAGTTCATAGTCTTATTCATTTAAGAATATAATTCTCTTTTAAACTATCCGAGAAACATAAGCCTTATATGTGAGTAGGATATTCTTGTTTATAACAATCTTATTACAATGACCATGATCTAGGAAATATCATTTTGTCTCATCTTAGCTTCATGCGGATGGAAGTTTCTCTTGGTTTTAATAATACTTAATTTGTCAAAACATTTCCTTTTATTAACGCTGCGATGGTTTGTCGATACACATTCGATTTCGAAATCAAGAAAACATTCTTAAGCCGTTATACCTAACTTCCCATAAAGCTAGTATAACTCTTAAGTTTTCAAAACCAAGTATTACTTCTTCTTTCAAATGATTCAAAAATCTTTTGAAAAACTTCAAGTTCTTTATTAACACATAACAAGCCGTTATAGTTCAAATCGATTACCTTTTAAAAACCACAAGTATTTTCTTACCAACATAAAGTCATTATAACCAACTTCCCATAAAGCCGTTATAACACTTTATGTTTTAAACCAATCAAATACATTTAGCATATGTGCGTCTCACCGCACTACATAGTTCACACATATCATGCTAGAAGAGATAGGAAGAGGTTCACATACCTCGCGACGAGTATCGACTAATAGCAAAACGCTCCAAGTACTTTCAACCGTCGGCTACTCCTTAAGCCAAGTAGATCGCGCCACGCGTAGTACTCAACCTATAAGGCCACAAGGCGCTTATTAATATTTATATCCCTTCGTAGAACGTTCTACAGAAAATTCGGCAGCACCTCCCCGCGGCACAGTAAATCTCCTCATTTATCGAGGCCGGCGACCAAGCCAACCAGGTGGGGTTATACATCTAACCCGACGTACACAATTCTACTCCACGTAAAAGCTACACAAGTCCATCAGAATACACCCTATGTAAATACGATTCAAGATTTTCTTTCAAAAGGTTTCTTATTATTCAGCTTAAGTCAAAAGACATTGCCGATAACTACGCTCATTCTATATATAGTATACTTCAACTATATAATCATACAACATGTAATTTCCAATTACAATAGAGGGACAAGATATTTACCTCGATAAGCCCATAATTATCCGAGTTTAAAGTCGATCCTGTACAATCGTTTAGCTCCAACTCCGAGCGCTCCAACCCGCTCTAAACCACCCTTAGAAGTTCTAACCAACTTCTACACAATACTCCAACTGACTATGGAGATTTTCCTGTGGTTTCGGTTTTGTGGATCGACGGAAGTATAATAGTATTTCCGGCTTTTCATATAGGTATAACCTTAGAATACTACAAGGTATTCGGCTAAGGTAATTGGGCATTATAACAATACTTTGAGAGTATTTCTACACCACAAAGGGGGTATTATACGAAAGCAACTAGGCAGTGGGGTACCCTACCACACACTACTAGAGAGGGGAGAGCTCTCGGCCAGGGGGCCTTTCAAAGGGAGAGGGCTCTTGGACGAGAGTCAACAAGAGGAGAGGAGGGATTTTAACACTTAGAAGATTTGTGGAAAGGATGAAGAATTCATCAAAGGGAGAGGGTATTTATAGCATAAGCCAAGGCCAACCAATGGCCAAGATCTTGCCAAGTGCATAGCAAGTGTAGGCCAAGATCAAGCCATGTGCACCCTAACCCTACTCCACAAAACACTCCACAAAACAAGGCACAAAACAAGGCACAAATCAAGGCCATAAAGTAGCCCAATTCGCCAAGGGTTGCCGCCTTGCTTCCAATGTGAGGTGACATGTCACCCTCCCGTGGTCCAAAATGTTTCGCCTCTCGGAAAAATCCGCAAAAATTAAAAATGACATAGCGGAAATTCCCTACGAAAGTGGAAACGCTTTCGAAAAACGACTCAAATCGGGTGTTGTGAACAAAAAGAATTCGGCCAAGCCTAAATCACAAGTTCAAATTTCTACGTACGTCCTTATGTACATACTCTGGAAATACGGGGTATAACATTTACGGGCAGACTATATGACATTATCGTCCCAGAAATGGGCCGGGCAGTATACCTGTATGGGCAGACTATGTGACCTTGATCGCGTCCCAGATTGGGCCGGGTAGTATAGGCGCCCCTCCTTAAAGGGCCGGATTATACTTATGAAAGATAAGTAAGTTATACAGTAATGAACTTAATGATTTTTCCTAATCATGTGCGTAAGAATGTGGCTATAATCTTTATTGGGAATGGGAAAAGATAATGAGGTGAAATTAGTTCATAAGTGGTAATGACACGGCAGGATCTGGTATGTATTTTTATACTTGTCTCTGTCATTCTTTTGTACAGTTATGATCTGTTTACTGTACGTTATTTCTGTTCCATATTCGGTACCTGTTGTACTGACCCCCTTCGGGGGGCTGCGTTCATGCCCGCAGGTATTAGGTGCACAGGTTGGTGATCCTTGCTCTTAGGATCTCGGTTCAGTTTTGAGAAAAGCTCCATTTGCTCCGGAGGCTTATCTCTTGGTACGGTTTCCCTGAGGTAGTAGATTCATGTATATTCAGGGGTATGGCGGGGCCCTGTCCCGCCACAGTTGTTCTGTTAAAATTCTTAGAGGTCTGTAGTCACATATTGTGGGTCTATTTGTAAAAAAAAGGAGGCAACTGCTTCGTATGTATTTACTAGCCAGGAAGGTAGCCTTATCGGCTAACCTGTTGATTTTATCTTTGATGATTTATTTTTAAGTTTCATATATGTTCCGCTGATTATCTCTGATGTATACCTATAAGGGTGCCCAGGTAGGGCACCGCGGCCCGGTCGGGTCGTGGCGATGCTATCTTGAGCTACGAGTTCCGGGTTAGTGTGCGGTCTATGTGGCCATGCGGACTACGAGTCGGGACGATGCCGGGAGTAGCTACCTCGACGCGGGAATACCTCATGCGGGCCTATGTGTGGCCTATGCGCGAGTGCGGGAAGTTCCAGATTAGACGCGCACATTGATATCGCGCGAGTGGCGGCCGATCATGTGGCGGTCTAGAAAGACCTCGTGATACAGTTTATGGCATTGTTGGTACTGTGGGTTTTAGTAGTCGGCTATGCCTTCGTACTTACCCCGTACGGTTTTATTATGACACAGGTGGGACCTGGTGTTCATGTGTATTCCTTGGTGCTTTTTATATCATGGATCACGGCTGTGAGGAAGGAATTCCACGGGCATGATTGATATTGTGGGCATGAGACCCATGGTTATATTTGAGTGATGACTTTAAGGGCGTGAGTCCCTGACTTGACATGACTGCTTACATATTGTGTATCTTAAATTGGTTATCATATATGTCTTCTGTTTTATATAGACTATTATGATTTCATTCTGATTTTCGGGCCACATACTTGGTACTGTTATCGACCTCCTTCGGGGGGCTGCGTTCATGCCGCAGGTAGAGGTACACCAGTCGTCGATCCTCGCTCTTAGGATCACAGTTCAGCGTTTTGGGAAGCTCCGTTTCTCCGGAGGCTTATCTTTGGTATAGTCCCCTGTTGTTGTAGGTGCTTACATTTAGGGGTATGGCGGGGCCCTGTCCCGTCGTTGTTATTCTAACATTCTTAGAGGTCTGTAGTACTGTTGTGGGCAGAGTTTGTAAAAGGGATGTAACTGTTCGTGTTCAAGTTTTTATATATATATGCCGAAAGGCAACTGTTTCTCATTTCATGTCTTGTTTTATTTTCCGCCAATTTCTCTGATGTATGACTACTTGGGTGCCCGGGTAAGGCACTAGTCACGGGCCCCGGAACGGGTCGTGACAAAAGTGGTATCAGAGCAGTTAATCCTCGGAAAGTGTCTACAGACCGTATCTAGTAGAGTCTTGATTATCGGTGTGTTGTGCACCACACCATTAATCAGGAGGCTATAGGATATTTAGGATTGGTTTCCATTCTTCTCACTCTGAGATCGTGCCTTAGAGCTGTGTTATAAGTTGGACCCCTCTAACGTATTTATTTCCCGTACCAGTTATGCCTCCGCGCAAGGCAACCCGGGCCCAGAAGGGCAATGCAGTCGAGGGAGCTGCGAGTAGAACACAGAGGGTTACGAGGGCACAGGCCCAATCATCACCTGAGGTGGTGCTTATTTCGGGGAGTTCTGCGATGTCGCCAGCCCCAGCAGAGTTTAGCACAGCGGCATCGCTCCATGCGGCCATGATATCCGACCTTCGCCTCGACCAAGAGCGTAAAGTATGAATTGCAAGCACGCACCACATTAGCTATGGATTTAGCAACCCGAGAGTATACTATGTACCGATTTGTCACGGGTCTTGATGACTATCTAAGAGAAGGTTGTGCAAGAGTAGCTCTTCAGTCATGCTTGAGCATGGCTCGCGTGAGCTTACGCGCGAGAGGTCGAGAAACGTAGATCGGCGAGTTAACAAAGATCAGCAAAAGAGGGCCAGATCGGCAGGGTCCTTTGGTAACTTTCAAGGCGAATCGCCGGCAGCAGATCGATACGATCTCCGCTGCAGAGTGGTCCTCCGCTGTGGTT
Source organism: Przewalskia tangutica (assembly GCA_029844215.1). NCBI lineage: Eukaryota > Viridiplantae > Streptophyta > Magnoliopsida > Solanales > Solanaceae > Przewalskia > Przewalskia tangutica. The sequence continues at coordinate 53,954,327 of CM056718.1, forward strand.
CGGACGTTCGAGTATGCAGGAGTTGGTCGAACTCCGTGGCTTAGTTCACAGATACGCGAGGTTCGCCACCGGATTCGTTTCCTCGGTGTTCAAAATGCGGCGCGCCATCCCTAATGTCATCTTTTTGTTGGTGCTTGTTTTACCTGCGGCCGTCAGGGCCATGTGTCGAAAGGATGTCCTTGTAGGAGGAATGTAAGTAGAAGGACTCACCATCGATCGATCTGGATTGATGGTTCGGAGAGGAAGGTGCTAGTTGAGAGGCCACCCCACCCTGTGCGCCGTTGTGGTAGGTGTCGCGTGAGTATCGACTTCTTCGACAAATTGTTTTGCTTATGACAGGCCATTTTGCGAGAAATTGTCCGACCGGAGGTGGCGCGGATGTAGAGACTCAGCTGTTACACCCCGTAAGTCCAGAACATGTATAAGAGAATGTACGAAAGGAAGAATTGTTCTTCCGACGGAAAAATCTTCCGAACGTCGGAAAGGAAAAATGTTCGTTGTTGAGAATTGGTTTCTCAAAATACATTATTTAAAGAGTATGGGACTTATTAACATTATGGAATTTTACTTGTACGGATTTGGTCATGTGGGGCCCACCCGAGGAATTTTACATTTTTGTGGGGCCCACGAGGGTTACGGAATTTTATGGACGAATGGGAGGGCGACATGTGGCACCTCCCCCACTTGATGTTGGACGAATTTGCAAGGTTAGGATGGTCATTTGACCTATGTATATAATAAGTCTTCTAAGCTTGATATTGTTGACAAGTCAACTTGCCACATGGGCTTGATCCTAGTGAAATTCATCCTAACCACTCATGTGTTGCAATCTAAACCCTCCAATGTGTTATATATATCATGCTAGTGCAAGACTTGGCTTTTTACACTTAGAAAAAATTAGAGAAACTTGTTCTTGTTCATCATAGCTCTCGGGTTCACTATAAGTCCCACACAAAATTTTTATAGTTTTGATCCATTAGCCACAAGACTTTAACCCAATGTCCCTAAGGGTATTGTAAGGATATCTCAATAGAAAGATTTCGGAAAAAACGTATTTTTACGTTAGTCGCAAGGCGGAAACTAAGTGAGTTCTTCAACTTTGAAGATGGAACTTGAAGATGGGTTCTTCATAGGCCTCTAAGGAGTGCTTGGAGCGGATTAGAACTTATGGAAAGGAGCTAAGAATTTCTAAGGCGCGACTTTGGATCTTGGAAATTTTAAGGGCTTGGAAAGGTATAATTTTGTCGTTTTAGTAGTTAAGACTTACTTATTGTTGTAGCTATGGATTTTAGCAAGCATGTGTTATATAGTATGAAGTTTGATAATTATATTGGCTATTGGAACCCTAATCCGAAAACTAGCATGTTTAGCTTTAAGATTGGAATTCAAGTTGATTATTAGTTTAAGTCGTCGCATGTTGAATAAAGAAGGAAATTGTAGTTGTTGAAGTTGTTTATGACTAAATAAAATGTTGACCTAAGAACTTGGAATTGGAAAAGGATTGGAAAAGGATTGGAAAAGACTTTGAATTGTTAGTTGTAGTTGGCCGACAATGGCTTGGAGTTTTAAACTACTTGGTATGAATTGTGGGGCGGAATTTTACACGTATTGTAAGGCGTGTAATCCCCTTTGTTTGGTTGTTGTTTGGAGCCTTAAATGTGGCGTGTTGGTTATTGTATTCGGCCTTGAAAAAGGTGGCAAACTGAGTAGAAACAAAGGAAGGGCTGCCCGATTTTCCGTAGAATTAGAGACCAAATACTTAGTATTATTCTACGTTAGAGAATAGAAGTTGATAGTCTTGTTGTGACCATTATAGGTTGACAAATTCTACGTACGGCGTATTCGGCTTAGCTGTGGATTTAGCCGAAAAGGTATGTGAACTATCTCCTCTTCTAGCATGATTCCTTAAGATTAAGAAAGTATGTTCTACTCCTTAAATGATCCATTCCTTGGTTGTATTTGGATTGCCTAGAATAGAATTTGTTCTATGTACTTCCTTGATTGTACTTTGATGTTTAAATTGTAAGTTGTAAAATCCATTTTCTTAGTGAAGTTTGGATTCTTAAAAGTGAAAGTATTTTACTTAAAGTACATAGAGTCTTGAAAAGGAAGTAGTTTCCAAATCTTTTGGCTAGTGCCTTAGTTCCAAAACCTAAAGGTCATTATAATGACTTTAGGGGAGTCAAATGAGTGATTTACTTATTTGATTTAAAAGAGGAGAAAGTACATGGTTTAAGAGAAGTAACTTGTCTTAAAGGTGTGAGTTACTTGAAGTTTAAAAGTAGAAGAAACTCGTTTTCTTTATATTAAGAGACTTGAAGTAATTTGAAAGTTAAGAACTTGTTTTGCAAGTATGTGATACTTGGTTTTTAAAGTATAAGTCTCTTGGTTATAAAAGGAATGGATATGTCTAAAACCATAAAGGGTTATAACGGCTTTATGGGAAGTTGGTTATAACGGCTTTATGGAAGGTTAAGAAAGTTGTCTATTTTTGATTGATGGGCATAAGTTGCCTAGATTGTGAAAATTTGAAGTTACTTGATTTCAAGCTTTGAAATGAGTTTTCTAAAAGTGTAGTAACTTACTTTGAAAAATAGACATGCCTTGATACTACGGGAGTTAGTATCTTGGGGTTTACATAAAAAGGAGTCTTTTGAAAAGAATGTACGTACGTAGTACTTTGGCCTGTTTAATTGAGAATAATTCTATGTGATGCCTTGATTAGTACTTTGGCTTGATAAATTGAGAATTTGTCTAAGTGTGCCTTGATTAGTACTTTGGCTTGATAAATTGAGAATTTGTCTAAGTGTACCTTGATTAGTACTTTGGCTTGATAAATTGAGAATTTGTCTAAGTGCGCCTTGATAAGTACTTTGGCTTGTTAAATGAGAATTATTCTATTTGTGCCTTGGTAAGTACTTTGGCTTGTTAAATGAGAACTATTCTATTTGTGCCTTGGTAAGTACTTTGGCTTGTTAAATGAGAACTATTCTATTTGTGCCTTGGTAAGTACTTTGGCTTGTTAAATGAGAACTATTCTATTTGTGCCTTGATAAGTACTTTGGCTTGTTAAATGAGAATTATTCTATTTGTGCCCTGATAAGTACTTTGGCTTGTTAAATGAGAACTATTCTATTTGTGCCTTGATAAGTACTTTGGCTTGGTTAATTGAGAATTAACCTATGTGTGCTGGTGATAGCCTTTGAGTACAAGTATTATGTTTTATTATGTTGCCGCGACTCTCGGTTGGAGGCCGATCTTGTTGTAAGTTACTTGGGCGTCGCAAGCGGTGATGTGGGATTCCACAGGTATGCTTCCGTTATTTGTAGTACTGGGTTAAATTCCCGGATTTTTATAAAAGACATGGTAGTGCTTGTGTCTTGTTTGATGGTCGGTCGAGATAGGGTAAGAGTATAAATGAGGGGCAAGCCCCAAGACGTTATACCACCTCCTCCAGGGTAAGAGTATTAGTGAGGGGTAAACCCCCAAGACGCTGTACCACCTGCTTTATGTGTTGTTTGACGGCCGGTTGAGATAGGGTAAGAGTATAAATGAGGGGCAAGCCCCAAGACGTTATACCACCTTCCCCAGGGTAAGAGTATAAGTAAGGGGTAAACCCCCAAGATGTTATACCACCGGTGGGACTTGGTGTTCATATATGTCTATTGATGTTATATTATATCATGGACTGCCGGCAGTGAGGAAGGATTCCACGGGCATGATTGATATTATGGGCGTGAGACCCATGGTTATGTTTTAGTAACGACTTTGAGGGCATGCGTCCCTGACTTGATATGACTGTTTATGTATTGTGAACTGTAATTTGATTATCATACATGTCTCCTGTTTTGTTAGACTGTTATGATTTCTTTACAGTATTTTCAGTTCACATACTTGGTACATTCTTCGTACTGACCTCCTTCGGGGGGCTGCGTTCATGCCGCAAGTTTAGTTACGCTGTTTGGTGATCGGCAGGTGTAGGACCCTGCTCAGAGTTTTTGGATAGCTCCTTCTGTTCGGGAGTTATCTTTTTGGTATAAGTTCTTTCAATACAGGCTTTTGTACAGTTATGGGTACGACGGGGCCTTGTCCCGTCATATTTCAGTAAAACTCTTAAAGGTCTGTATTCATATGTGGGATTGGACTCATGTACAATGTAGTGTCTTTTATTATGTATATTATATGGAAGTCTTGTCGGCTTCGCCCTTGCACGTACGATTGGTTTTAAAAAAAAAAAAAAAGCTATTTAATTTCCGCAGTTTACTTGTGTTGTTAAGGTAGCAGGGTGCCCAGGTAGGGCACCAGTCACGGGCCCGGGGTTTGGGGTGTGACATCAGCCTCCAGGATCAGTGGCTAGTTCATCACCTTTCCTAGCTATGCGCCCATCAGGGCAGGATTTATTAAAACGACAGAGGAGTGAAAGAGATCTGGTATATCCTTAACCCTCTAGAGATTAGTATGTGTGATAAGATGAGTATATCTTAAGTGTTATGTTCAGATAGCATTGTGTTAATTATGATTAGAAATCATGGTTAGGTATAAGGGTAAGATTGGGGATAGGGAAAGTGTGAGCCTTAGAGTTTTATAAGTGGAGACCTTAGAGGCGAGGCCATCTTGAGTAAAAGATTTATTTTTATGTTTGACCCTTATCGAAGTGCATAGTATACGTGAGATATGTTTGTGTGATAAGTCCCTGAGTAGTGTGAAATGAAAGGGGGTAGTTGAGCTAAGAAGACCACTAGGTTTTCGTGACTTGATTGTGAGATTGTTCCGGATCGGGGGAACAAGAGTTTTGCGCGATAGCGGGTCGGGTTGCGGACCGATCGCGGGTCAACCCGCGGCCTGTAATGTGGCGGGGTCAGTTCGAGGTGGTCCCGCCAGGTGGTAGGGTCACAAGGGCGCTAGGCCCAAGTTTAGTTAACCATCGTACGAGTTCGTGGATGCGTTCGACCAGTAGTCGGGCCGATGGGGTCAGCCCATCTTGTCTTTCAGTCAGGACCGTTTACTCGGCAGAGGGTTATGCGAGATGCTATATATCAGGGAGGTTGTAAGGCTACACGGGGTTCCTACTTTTACTTTATGACGGGCAGGGGAGCCCAGTTTGCGGCTATTTCTTTTCTGGAGGTATTACCAGGCAGGGTTAGAAACTCAGGTGAGTCTCAGTATTGCATTCACCCTCGGGCCGGTGTTTTTGATTTCGTGGTTGTGAGGATTGTTGCCTCCTGTTGAGGGAGTGTTTTATAGCTACCATTTCAGTATTCGGATGTCGCCTTATGAAGCCTCGTATGGGCGGAAGTGTAGGATGCCGGTCGATTGGTTCGATGTTGGCAAGATTCAGATAGTTGGTTCATACATGTTTTGGCAGGATGTGGATAGGGTGAAGCTTATCCAGAAGAGGTTATTGGCAGCTCATAGTCAACAGAAGTCGTGCGGATAATCGGCGACGACGCTTGGAGTTCAGGTTGACGGTGGGTCTTCTTGAAGGTACCACCCCGGAAAGGGTGTGACGAGTTTTGGAAAACAGAGGAAACTTAGCCTGAGATACTTGGAGCGTTTTCAGATCCTTTGGAGGATAGGCCAGGTTGCCTATAAGTTAGCTTTGCCGTCCGACGTGGGAGGCAGTGCGTCCGGTCTTTCTTATTGCTACGTTCGGAAAAATATCGGAGATCCATCCAGAGTGTTCCCAGTTAATGATGACAAAGTTGGAGGTAGCAACCCAGAGATTTTGGAAACTGAAGCAATAACAGAAATGTGGTAAGTTATGAGAAAGAGTTCGAGTGTACGAGGAGGGTACGACGAGTAAGGGAAGAAGTGAGCATGTGTTAAGAGAATAAAAGTGATCATTTCTTATGTGAAGTAAAGGTGCGAACCGAACAGCGATCCTAAGAGTGCGGGTCAGCAAGCTATGTACCTCAACCTGCGGCATGAACGCAGCTGGGCGGGGTCAAGATAACAGTACCAAGTATGTGAAATCAAAAATCAGAAATGAAATCATAATAGTCTATATAAGAAGGAGACATGTATGATAACCAAACTACAGTACACAACATATAAGCAGTCATGTCAAGTCAGGGACTCATGCCCGTGAAATCATCACTCAAATACAACCCGAGAATTTAACCCGCACAATCGCCGCATGCCCCGGTATCTCACCTCGGTATAAGCATGGCCCTGGAACCGTCCTAGTGGGCCCATACCCGTGGACCATCCAACGTGTCGGTATGCCCAAAGGACATAACAAAATAACAATCCCTGTGGAAGCATACCCGTGGGCTACCCAACATGTCGGTATGTCCAAACAACTAACAAGATAACACTCACTGTGGAAGCATACCCGTGGGCTACCCAACGTGTCAGTATGTCCAAAAGAAATAACAAGAGAATACTCATCGTGGAAGCATACCCGTGGGCTACCCAACGTGTCAGTATGTCCAATCAAATAACAAGATACTACTCACTGTGGAAGCATACCCGTGGGCTACCCAACGTGTCAGTATGTCCAATCAAATAATAATAATAACACCCCTAGTGGAAGCATACCCGTGGGCCTCCCAACGTGTCAGTATGTCCATCAAGAATCGATATAGTGGAAGCATACCCGTGGGCTACCCAACGTGTCAGTATGTCCATCAATCAACCAGATAGCCGGCCCTCCAACCAGACGCCAGAGCACGTAAATACAACACTTGCACAACAAAAGCTATCACAACAAGCATAGGCTGCTCAACGATTTCATTCCTTCAAAACAAAGACCTCTTTCTACGTAAAAGCCACACGATACTAACACCCGTAGTATCGAACACATTCAGGTTTAAATCAAGCACTTTAAACACTTTTTAGCACAACGTCAAGTATACCATTTAAAAATCCAATAATGAATCCATTCATTTACTCCTATAAAGTCATTATAACTAACTTCCCATAAAGTTGTTATAACACTTTATGTTTTAAAAACAAGTCAAGGTGAAACCATGCCTTTCTTTTTTTTAAAACAAAACACTTCAAATTCTTAAGTCTCTTTTCTTTTAGAAATCAAGTTCCTTACTTTGGAATTTTTAAGAAAATCCACACTTGATTACAATAGTTCTTATTAGAGCAGCCATGATCTAGGAAATGTAATACAATTTTGTCTTATCTTAGCTTCTATGCAGATTGTTATACCCCGTAGTTCCAGGGTATATATGTGAGGATGTACGTATGAGAATACGACAAAAATTTTGGAAAGAATGAAAGATGTGATTTTTCGACGGAAAAGTTTCCGGTTTTTGTGAAGAAAAAGGTTCGTTAATGGGAATTGGATTCCCAGATTTGGTATTTGAACTTCTTGGATTATATTAGAATTTTGAGATTTTATTTTCGGAAATGGTCACGTGGGGCCCACGGGAGAAATTTACGGTTTTGTGGGGCCCACTTTGTTTTTGAGATTTTCGATATTTTGGATATTTTCGGAAGACGAAATATTTTGGACGAGTAGGGGGCGACACGTGTCACCCCCATGTGGCCTAAGTGGCCGATTTGGCTTGACAAGTGGCCTTGTGGCCGTTTTAGTGTGCCAAGTGGCTAGCTACTTGTCTTGCTTAGACAAGTGGCTTGTGGCACCCACACTTGTCCCAAGATCTCACCACACACTTGCCTTGATCATGACCCTTGATTGTTCTATAAATACCCCTTGATAGCAAGACATAATATCATCCACACTTAAGAGTTTTTCCAAGCAAAATACTCCCTCCCTTCTACTTGTTCTCGTCCCCCTCCCACTTTGTGTAGTAAAATACTTGTGTATTGTTGTAAAATCCCAAATACCTTGGCCTAGTATCCCTAGTAGTATTCCAAAGTTGTTTTAATACTAGGAGCCCGGAAATACTACTTTTTCCAAAAGTCGCAAAATGAAACCCTAGAAAAATCTTCATAAGCTTGGTTGAAGTGTTAAGAGAAGTTTAAAAACTTATAAGGGTTGCTTGGAGCGGGTTGGAGCGTAAGGATTTGGAGCTAAACGTTGCTCAGGATCGACTTGTAATCTTGGATAATTTTGGGCTTATCGAGGTAATGATCTATGTCCCCCTATTGTAATTGGATATTACATGTTGTAGTAGTTATACTTGAGTATATTATATTGGAAGGATGATTATAAAGGATTGAACTGTATTTACATTGGACTGTACTTACAGTAGACTTGTGTAGTATTATTGTGAAGCAGAATTGAACACGTCCGGTTAGACGTGTAATCCCTGAGTTGTTGGCACAGTAGCGCCTTGGTAGAGAGATTTGTGTGATAGCGGGGGGTGGGGAGGTGCTGCCGAATTTTCTGTAGAATAAGGAATCTTGCAGTTAGAATATTCTACGAAGAGATCTAGGAGTTGATAGGCGTTTTGTGGCCTTTATAGGTTGTAGTACTTCGAGTAGCGTATTCTACTTGAAGAGTGGAAAAGGCTAGTAGAGTTACAATACTGTGGAGCGTTTTGCTAATTGTCGATAATCGTCGCGAGGTATGTGAACCTCTTCCTATCTTTTCTAGCATGATTGTTGTGAACTATGTAGTACGGTAGACGTACATGTGCTAAGTGATTTGGTTGGTTTAAAACATAGGGTGTTATAATAGCTTTATGGGAAGTTAGTTATAACGACTTTATGTAGGTAAAAGAATGGTTTATTGATTGTAGAAGATAAGAGACTTGACTTATAAACGACTTGATTTTGAAGGTTAAGAGACTTGATCTTAAAAGATAAGAGACTTGACTTATAAACGACTTGATTTTGAAGGTTAAGAGAATTGATCTTGAAAGATAAGAGACTTGACTTATAACGACTTGTTTTCGGAAAAAGAGAAGTAACTTGATGTTAAGTATAGGTTACTTATTTTGAAAAGAGTAAGTTATTTGGGTTTTAAAAGAATACTTGTTGTTGTTTTAAAAGAAAATAGACTTGTGGAATTGAAGAGTTTTTGGTTTAGAACATAAAGTGTTATAACAGCTTTATGGGAAGTTAGTTGTAACGACTTTATGAAAAACAAAGGAATGGTTTTATCATTGCTTATAAAATGGTAACTTGACTTTAAAGGAAAAGGGTTTTGATTTAAAAAAAAGGCATGGTATTGTCTTAATTTGGTTTAAAAAGAAGGCATGGTATTGTCTTAATTTGGTTTAAAAAGAAGGCATGATATTGTCTTAATTTGGTTTAAAAAGGAAGGTATGGAAGTTGTTTTGGTTTACTTAAAATGTTAGTCACTTTATTTTGATACTACGGGTATCGGGTGACTTTTGTAAAAGAAAAGGATCTTCTAAAAGAATTTAACGTACGTAGTACTTTGGGGATTAAAACCTGGAGTTGTCATAAAATGAAAGTACCTTGAGTTGTGTGTAGCGTGCCTATGTTTGCGTGTGATAGCCTTGTTGTGCAAGTGTTGTATTCTTATGTTACCGCGTCTCTCGATGGAGGGCCGGTCATGTTATTCTTGATTGATGGACATACTGACACGATGGGTGGCCCACGGGTATGTTTCCATTAGGAGTGTTATTTTGTTAAACACTTTGGACATACTGACACGATGGGTGGCCCACGAGTATGCTTCCATTTTGATTGCTGTCTTGTTGTTTTCCTTTTGGACATACTGACACGATGGGTGGCCCACGGGTATGGTTCCATTAGGATTGTTATTCCATGGACTAGCTCTCCATGAGGTTATACTGATTCGGCCTTGGTATCTGGTGGTCGGCTTTTGTACTTGCCCCGTCTCGTGGCTGATTCGGCCTTGGTACCTGGTAGTTAGCCCTCGCACTTGCCGTTCGGTTTAGTGACGGTCTCGTAATCTGACTGGTACCAGTAGTTAGCCTCGTACTTGCCGATCGACTCGTGACACGACCTTGGTATCTGGTAGTCGACTTTCGTACTTGCCCCGTGTCAGCTTCGTGGTTTGGTTGTATAGTATTGTTAGTACGGTTGTTATGACACAGGTGGGACCTAGTGTTCATGTGTACTTCTTAATGTGATTATATCATGATCGCCGTGAGGAAGGTATTCCACGCATGATTGATGTTGTGGGCGTGAGACCCATTGTTATACTTGAGTAATGACTTTGAGGGCGTGAGTGCCTGACTTGACATGACTGTTTATATATTATGAACTGTAGTTTGGTTATCATACATGTCTCCTGCTTTATATAGACTATTATGATTTCATTTACAGTATTTTACAGTTTCACATACTTGGTACCTGTTGTACTGACCTCCTTCGGGTGGCTGCATTCATGCCGCAGGTAGAGGTACATCGGTTGTGGATCCGCGCTCTTAGGATCACGATCCAAGATTTTGGGAAGCTCCGTTTCTCCGAGGCTTATCTTTGTATAGTCCTCGGTGTAGTTACTTGTATGCTCGTGGGTATGGAGGGCCCCGTCCGTCATAGTTATGGTTAGATTCTTAGAGGTCTGTAGTACTGTTGTGGGCGGGGTTTTGTAAAAGGATTTAACTGTTCAGTTCGATATATGTATATATTCAGGAAGGTGACCGTTTTGGTTAGCCTGGTTCATGCTTTATGACTTGTCTCATGTTTTAATTTTTATTTCTGCTGATTTTCTCTGATGTTGTATCACTAGGGTGCCCGGGGTAAGGCACGACCACGCCCGGATCGGTCGTGACAAAAGTGGTATCGCAGCGGTTAGTCTCGAAAAGTGTCTACGCATCGCGTGTCTAGTAGAGTCTTGATTATCGGTGTGTTGTGCACCACATCTATAATCAGGAGGCTGCAGGACATTTAGGATTGGTTTCCATTCTTCTTACTCTGAGATCGTGCCTTAGAGCTGTGTTGTAAGTTGGACTCCCTCTGACGTATTCTTTTGTACCCGTTATGCCTTCGCGCAAGGCAACCAGGGCCCAGATGGGCAAGGCAGCAGAGGGAGCTGCGAGTAGGACACAGAGGGGTACGAGGGCTTAGGCCTGGTCATTACCTGAGATAGTACTTCAGACGATGAGTTTTATGACGCCGCTAGCTCCAGCAGAGTTTAGAGCGGCAGCAGTTTCTACTGAGGCCACGATACCTGAGCCTCCAGTACCACGGCCAGGAGCCGAGGATATGAGTTCAAGGAGATGGCCCAGTTACTAGCTAGGCTGGTGGCTGGGAATGAGGACGGACGGGAGCCGGTGGTTCCGGCAGTACCAGTGGTTCACCTTAGATCTGATAGTCTGAGACTTCGGGATTTCTTGAGTTGCAGTTCGCCAGAGTTCTATGGATAGAGAGCTGAGGATGATCCTCAGGGTGTCGTGCTATTTTGGGAGATTATTATACCTATGGCCGTCAGGGCCATGTGATGGGAGGATGTCCTAGTAGGAGGGATACGGGTAGGAGGACTCAGCCTATCGGGTAAGTTGCAGATTCAGTGGTTCGGAGAGGAAGGGGTGTTAGCCAGGAGAGGCCACCCCCACCTCGGTGTGGCCGTTATGATAGGCGTCATGGTGGGGAGTGTCGCATCGCTCGATACCAGTATGCTACGCCAGCAGGCCATTTGGTGAGTTTGTCCGAGGCAGGTAGCACAGATGTAGAGACTCGGCCTTCGGGATCGATGGGTTCATCGCCTTATATAGCTAGCGCCGCAGGCGTGATTATGGTTAGAGCGACAAAGGGAAAGTGAGGCAGTAGTTGCAGAGATATCTTTAGCCCTTAAGAGACTTGTTTATGTTGTTATGGTGGGTACATGTTAGGTGCTATGTACGGATAACATTGTGTTAAGTGTGAATTAGAAAACATGGGCAGTTGAGAAAGAGTAAGTCTGGAGACGAGACGATTATGAGCCTTAGAATTTATAACAGTTAGGACCTTGGGTGCAAGGCCGTCTTAGGTAAAGGATTTTGTTTACGATTTGATCTTTGTCAGAGTACATTGTATACGTGGAGTATAATTGTGTGATAAGTCCCTGAGTGGTGTGAGTTATAAGAGGGTAGTTGAGCTAAGAAGACCACTAGGTTTTCGTGACTTGATTAGTGAGATTGTTCCGGATCGGGGAACAAGAGTCTGGTGCGATTATGGGTCTGGTTGAGGACCATTCGCGGGTCAACCCGCAGCCCGGTTTGGGGTGGGGTCAGTTCGAGGTGGTTCCGCCTAGTGGTAGGGTCACGAGGGTGCTAAGCCCAAGTTTAGGTAACCATCGTATGAGTTCGTGGATGTGTTCGACCAGAATCGAATCGTGAAGGCCGGGAATGGCCTTGAGGGAATTTGAGGCTAGTAAGATGACCAAGTTTGGAGGTGGTACTCCAGGGTTGTGGAAATTTAAGCGGTAACTGAAGTGTGGAACGTGTACTATAGAGAGTTCGGGTGTACGAGAAGGGTACGACGAGTAAGAAGAGAAGCGAACATGTGTTATGAGAACGGAAGTGATTATCCTTTTGTGAGGTGAAGATGCGAAGGGAGTATCCTTTAGACCTTGGGTGTGAGTTTTTTTGTGATGTAAGAGGTGATTCCTCGTTGGCTTGGGATTGTATGTTATACTATGGCCATTGATGGCATGATTGGTTTCGTAAGTATAGTAGTGAAGACTATCTGCACGTGTCCGGAGACTTAGAAGGAACATTCGGGACGAATGTTTCTAAGGGGAAGAATGTTATACCCGTAGTTCCGTGGTATATATGTGAGGATGCACGCACGAGAATACGATGAAATTTTGGAAAGAATGAAAGATGTGATTTTTCACGAAAAGTTTCGGTTTTTGTGAAGAAAAAGGTTCGTTAATGGGAATTGGATTCCCAGATTTGGTATTTGGACTTCTTGGATTATATTAGAATTTTGAGATTTTATTTTCGGAAATGGTCACGTGGGGCCCACGGGAGAAATTTACGGTTTTGTGGGGCCCACTTTGTTTTTGAGATTTTCGATATTTTGGATATTTTCGAAAGACGAAATATTTTGGACGAGTAGGGGGGCGACACGTGTCACCCCCATGTGGCCTAAGTGGCCGATTTGGCTTGACAAGTGGCCTTGTGGCCGTTTTAGTGTGCCAAGTGGCTAGCTACTTGTCTTGCTTAGACAAGTGGCTTGTGGCACCCACACTTGTCCCAAGATCTCACCACACACTTGCCTTGATCATGACCCTTGATTGTTCTATAAATACCCCTTGATAGCAAGACATAATATCATCCACACTTAAGAGTTTTTCCAAGCAAAATACTCCCTCCCTTCTACTAGTTCTCGTCCCCCTCCAACTTTGTGTAGTAAAATACTTTGTGTATTGTTGTAAAATCCCAAATACCTTGGCCTAGTATCCCTAGTAGTATTCCAAAGTAGTTTTAATACTAGGAGCCCGGAAATACTACTTTTTCCAAAAGTCGCAAAATGAAACCCTAGAAAAATCTTCATAAGCTTGGTTGAAGTGTTAAGAGAAGTTTAGAAACTTCTAAGGGTTGCTTGGAGCGGGTTGGAGCGTAAGGATTTGGAGCTAAACGTTGCTCAGGATCGACTTGTAATCTTGGATAATTTTGGGCTTATCGAGGTAATGATCTATGTCCCCCTATTGTAATTGGATATTACATGTTGTAGTAGTTATACTTGAGTATATTATATTGGAAGGATGATTATAAAGGATTGAACTGTATTTACATTGGACTGTACTTACAGTAGACTTGTGTAGTATCATTGTGAAGCAGAATTGAACACGTCCGGTTAGACGTGTAATCCCCTGAGAGTTGTTGGCCTGGTAGCGGGCCTTGGTAGGGGAGGAGATTTGTGTGATAGCGGGGAGGTCTTGCCGAATTTTCTGTAGAATAAGGAATCTTGCAGTTAGAATATTCTACGAAGAGATCTAGGAGTTGATAGGCGTTTTGTGGCCTTTATAGGTTGTAGTACTTCGAGTAGCGTATTCTACTTGAAGAGTGGAAAAGGCTAGCAGAGTTACAATACTGTGGAGCGTTTTGCTAATTGTCGATAATCGTCGCGAGGTATGTGAACCTCTTCCTATCTTTTCTAGCATGATTGTTGTGAACTATGTAGTACGGTAGACGTACATGTGCTAAGTGATTTGGTTGGTTTAAAACATAGGGTGTTATAATAGCTTTATGGGAAGTTAGGTATAACGACTTTATGTAGGTAAAAGAATGGTTTATTGATTGTAGAAGATAAGAGACTTGACTTATAAACGACTTGATTTTGAAGTTTAAGAGACTTGATCTTAAAAGATAAGAGACTTGACTTATAAACGACTTGATTTTGAAGGTTAAGAGACTTGATCTTGAAAGATAAGAGACTTGACTTATAACGACTTGTTTTCGGAAAAAGAGAAGTAACTTGATGTTAAGTATATGTTACTTATTTTGAAAAGAGTAAGTTATTTGGGTTTTAAAAGAATACATGTTGTTGTTTTAAAAGAAAAGAGACTTGTGGAATTGAAGAGTTTTTGGTTTAGAACATAAAGTGTTATAACAGCTTTATGGGAAGTTAGTTATAACGACTTTATGAAAAACAAAGGAATGGTTTTATCATTGCTTATAAAATGGTAACTTGACTTTAAAGGAAAAGGGTTTTGATTTAAAAAGAAGGCATGGTATTGTCTTAATTTGGTTTAAAAAGAAGGCATGGTATTGTCTTAATTTGGTTTAAAAAGAAGGCATGGTATTGTCTTAATTTGGTTTAAAAAGAAGGCATGGTATTGTCTTAATTTGGTTTAAAAAGGAAGGTATGGAAGTTGTTTTGGTTTACTTAAAATGTTAGTCACTTTATTTTGATACTACGGGTATCGGGTGACTTTTGTAAAAGAAAAGGATCTTCTAAAAGAATTTAACGTACGTAGTACTTTGGGGATTAAAACCTGGACTTGTCATAAAATGAAAGTACCTTGAGTTGTGTGTAGCGTGCCTATGTTTGCGTGTGATAGCCTTGTTGTGCAAGTGTTGTATTCTTATGTTACCGCGTCTCTCGATGGAGGGCCGGTCATGTTATTCTTGATTGATGGACATACTGACACAATGGGTGGCCCACGGGTATGTTTCCATTAGGAGTGTTATTTTGTTAATCACTTTGGACATACTGACACGATGGGTGGCCCACGAGTATGCTTCCATTTTGATTGTTGTCTTGTTGTTTTCCTTTTGGACATACTGACACGATGGGTGGCCCACGGGTATGGTTCCATTAGGATTGTTATTCCATGGACTAGCTCTCGGCGAGGTTATCTTGATTCGCCTTGGTATCCGTGGTCGGCTTTCGTGCCCCGCCTCGTGGTCGATTCGCCTTGTACAGTAGTTAGCCCTCGCACTTGCCCCGTTCAGTTTAGTGACGAAGTCTCGTGATACGGCCTTGGTACCTGGTAGTTAGCCCTCGTACTTGCCCCGGTCAGCTACGTGACACGGCCTTGGTATCCGTAGTCGGCCAGACTTGCCGTGTCGCCTTCGTGGTTTGGTTGTATAGTATTGTTAGTACGGTTGTTATGACACAGGTGGGACCTAATGTTCATGTGTACTTCTTAATGTGATTATATCATAGACTGCCGGCAGTGAGGAAGGTATTCCACGGGCATAATTGATGTTGTGGGCGTGAGACCCATTGTTATACTTGAGTAATGACTTTGAGGGCGTGAGTCCCTGACTTGACATGACTGTTTATATATTATGGACTGTAGTTTGGTTATCATACATGTCTCCTGCTTTATATAGACTATTATGATTTCATTTCTGATTTTTCGATTTCACATACTTGGTACTGTTATCGACCTCGCTTGGCCGCGTTCATGCCGCAGGTAGAGGTACATCGGTTGTGGATCCGCGCTCTTAGGATCACAGTCCAGCGTTTTGGGAAGCTCCGTTTCTCCGGAGGCTTATCTTTGGTATAGTCCCCTGTCAGTGTAGTTACTTGTACGTTCAGGGGTATGGCAGGGCCCTGTCCCGTCATAGTTATGGTTACATTCTTAGAGGTCTGTAGTACTGTTGTGGGCGGGGTTTTGTAAAAGGATTTAACTGTTTAGTTCGATATATGTATATATTCAGGAAGGTGACCGTTTTGGTTAGCCTGGTTCATGCTTTATGACTTGTCTCATGTTTTAATTTTTATTTCCGCTGATTTTCTCTGATGTTGTATCACTAGGGTGCCCGGGGTAAGGCACCAGTCACGGGCCCGGGATCGGGTCGTGACACAGATGGAGGTTTCTACTGGTTTTAATATAATTAATTATCATTACCATTTCCTTTATTAACGCTGCATTGGCTTGTTCGATTCTTATTCCCATTTCCGAAATTTATGCAACATTATTCTTTTAAAAACCACGTACTCATTTCTCACGAATGAGGTTTCACACTTTTCAACACCATTTAGGTTAATTATAAGTCAGTCTCTTATCTTTTGAAATCAACAAACCATTCTTTTACCTACATAAAGTGGTTATAACAAACTTCCCATAAAGCTATTATAACACTTTATGTTTTAAACCAACCAATTACAACTATAAGCCTTTATGAGACCAAGAGGGCTTATTCTTTAACCACCGACTACTTATTACTAACGAATAAGATTTTCCTACTTTTTCAAACAATCAAGACCTTTACACTTCATATCAAGTCAAGGCACAACAAGGGAAATCAAATTCCTTTAACACATGTGCATCTACTGCACTATATATTTCACAAATAATCATCTTTGAAGAGGATAGGAAGAATCACATACCGCGACGATTATCGACGGTTAGCAAAATGCTCCACGATTTTCCCCTTAAGTAGAATATGCTACCGTAGTACTTCAACCTATAAGGGTCATAAACGTCTATCAATCTCTAGCTTGAACGTAGAATAACTAAGTGCAAGGTCCTACATTCTACGGAAAATCGGACAACACTTCCTTTGTTTCTACTTACTATGCCACCTCTTTCAAGGCCGAATTCAATAACCAAACGCCACATTTAAGGCTCAATTAATTCAGCAAATACAAGGGGATTACACGCCTAACAATACGTGTAAAATTCCGCCCCACAATAATACAAAATAAACCAATAATTTCCATGCCATTCTTGGCCAACAATAAACCAATCCTAAACCCCTTCCCAATTCTTTCCAATCCAAGTTCTTCGGTCTAACATGATATCTAGCCCTGGACATCTTCAACAACTACAATCCCCCTTTACAACATGTGATGTCTAAATTAGTAACCAAATTGAAGTTAAAATCTTAAGGCTAACATGCCCATTTTCGGTTTCAACAAGACAACAAGATCCAAATCTATTCAAATATAACAGCCTCAGGCTCAATTCTAAACTACTAAAATATAACAGCATCAGGCTCATTTCTAAACTACTAAAATATAACAGCCTCAGGCTCATGTCTAAACTACTAAAATATAACAAGCATTAAAACTTATTTCCAAGAGAAGGGGAAAACTTTTACCTTAAGGAATAGCACACAAAAGCCCCTTTACTCCACTTCTTTTCCGTCAAACTCGTCTACCCGCGCTTCCCACAAGTTTACCCACACTTTTCCTTCTTGCCGCCGCTCCAACAATTTCCTCTTAAGCTAGGTTTTCTTCAAAAATCTAGAGAGAAGGGAGAGGATTTCCTTGGGAGGGTTTGAGATGAAATGGCCAAGTCTTCCAAGACTTGGCCCTAAAATAGGCCCTTAATCTGGTCAAAAGGATGGGAGGGACACTTGTCACCCTCCCATAGGCTTTTAACAAAATATCCCCTGATTTTACTTTGTTACCAGAAAAATCCCCTCGGCGCGCTTGGCTCCACTTCCAAAAGTTCCAGCATTCAGCGCGCGCTGCAACCCCGTGGACTCCAAGACAACCGCGCTGCCTCGCATTCCGGCGCCGAGGCGCTGTACCCCTGAACCGAAACCATTGCTTGCCTGACTGCGCACCAAACTTGAAACTTCCATAACTTTTGACTCCGATGTCCTATCGACGAACGTTTTGTTGCGTTGGGAACTAGATTCAACGGACTACACACTAGGCTCTTTAAACACCTTGCAATTCTTAACAACTGGGGTACAACACTCCAAGATAGACTCAAAATCCGTCCAACACAGGTTTGTCAACTTATCTTTCAACTTTCAAATCTGATATTCCTTGCTATGTTCTTATCTTATCTTCTTGAATTTACGGGGTGTAACATTCTCCCCCCCTTAGAAATATTCGTCCCGAATGTTCCTTCTAAGTCTCCAAAACGCAGACGCCGGTATAGTCTTCACTATTATACTTACGAATCCAATTATGTCACACCTGGCCATAATACCACGTACGCGCAAAAACTCACATCCAAGCCAGCGAAGAATCATCTCTAAAGCGTATAACAATACTAATAGCTCCATACATGGTCCAAAGGATACTTCCTTCACAGCTTTACTTTACAACAAGGACACTTCCATCTTCTTAACACATCTTCGCCTTTTTCTTACTCGTCGTACTTTCCTCGTATACTCGAACTCTTCCTACTATACGTACCACATTTCTGTCATTGCTTCAGTTTCCAAAATCTCGGGGTTACTACTTCCAACTTGGTCATTATTAACTGGGAACATTCTAGATGGATCTCCGACAAAGATAACCGTAAAATCATCCACTCAGGACGGCCTTGCATCCAAGGTCCCAACTGTTATAAATTCTAAGGCTCCCCATTTTCTCGTCCCCAGACTTACCCTTTTCAACTACCCATGTTTTCTAATCACAACTTACACAATGCTAACCGAACATAGCACTCACACGTATCTACCATAACGGCCTAAACAAGTCTCTTGCGGTGAAGATATCTGCAACTCTCGCCTCACTTTCCTTTGTCGCCTAATCATAATCACGCCTGCAGGGCGCCTAGCTATATAAGGCGAGGAACCAGCCACCGATCCCGAAGGCTGAGTCATCCCTCTTGTATCCCTCCTACTTGGACATCATCCCATCCCATGGCCCTGACGGCCACAGGTATAACAATCTCCCAAACTAGCACGACACCCTGAGGATCATCCTCAGCTTTCTATCCATAGAACTCTGGCGAACTGCAACTCAAGAAATCCCGAAGTCTCAGACTATCGGATCTAGGGTGAATCACTGGTACTGCTGGAACCACCGGATCTTGTCTGTCCTCATTCCCAGCCACCAGACTAGCTAGTAACTGGGCCATCTCCTTGTAACTCCTATCCTCTGTTCCTGGCCGTGGGACTAGAGGCTCAGGTATCGTGGTCTCGTGAGCTACCGCTCGCTCTAAACTCTCTCTGGGCTAGCGGCCGCAGTAACTCCCGAATGAAGCGCTATCTCGATAATGGCTGGGCGTGCCTCGTAACCCTTCAGGTTTCTACTCGCAGACTCCCTATGCCGCCTTGCCTCCTGGCTCTGGTTGCCTCGCGTAGAGGCATAACGGGTGAAAAGAATACGCCAGAGGGAGTCCAACTTATAACACAGCTCTAAGGCACGATCTCAGAGTGAGAAGAATGGAAACCAATCCTAAATATCATGTAGCCTCCTGATTATTGATGTGGTGCACAACACACCGATAATCAAGACTCTACTAGATACGGTTTGTAGACACTTTCCGAGGATTAACTGCTCTGATACCACTTTTGTCACGACCCGAACCCGGGCCCGTGACTGGTGCCTTACCCCGGGCACCCTAGTGATACAACATCAGAGAAAAACCAGCGGAACATAAAAACTCATGAAAGAAAAGCAGTGAAATAAGAAAACAGGCTAACCCAAACGGTTACCTTTTTGTACATAAATGAAAACTTGAACAGTTACATCCTTACAAACTCTGCCCACAACAGTGCTACAGACATCTAAGAATTTTAAAACCATAATGACGGGACAGGGCCCCGCCATGCCCCAAAATGTACAAAAGTCTACTACTTCAGGGAACTGTACCACAGGACAATCTTCCGGAGATATGGAGCTTTCCGAGAACCGAACATCGATCCTAAGAGTGCGGATCAACAAGATATGTACCTCAACCTGCGGCATGAACGCAGCCCGGCGGGTCCGATAACAGTACCAAGTATGTGAATCAAAAATACCGTAAATGAAATCATAATAGTCTATATAGCGGAGACATGTATGATAACCAAACTACGAGACACAATATATAGCGATCATGTCAAGTCGAGGACTCATGCGTGAAATCATCCCTCAAAGACAACCAGGGAATTTAACCCGCCCAATGGTCGCATGCCGATCTCACCTCGGTATAAGCATGGCCCTGGAACCGTCCTAGTGGGCCCATACCCGTGGACCATCCAACGTGTCGGTATGCCCAAAGGAGATAACAAAATAACAATCCCTGTGGAAGCATACCCGTGGGCTACCCAACGTGTCGGTATGTCCAAACAACTAACAAGATAACACTCATTGTGGAAGCATACCCGTGGGCTACCCAACGTGTCAGTATGTCCAAAAGAAATAACAAGAGAATACTCACCGTGGAAGCATACCTGTGGGCTACCCAACATGTCAGTATATCCAATCAAATAACAAGATACTACTCACTGTGGAAGCATACCCGTGGGCTACCCAACGTGTCAGTATGTCCAATCAAATAACAATAATAACACCCCTAGTGGAAGCATACCCGTGGGCCTCCCAACGTGTCAGTATGTCCATCAAGAATCGATATAGTGGAAGCATACCCGTGGGCTACCCAACGTGTCAGTATGTCCATCAATCAACCAGATAGCGGCCTCCAACGAGACGCCAGAGTACGTAAATACAACACTTGCACAACAAAAGCTATCACAACAAGCATAGCGATTCAACGTACTTTCATTCCTTCAAAACAAAGACCTCTTTCTACGTAAAAGCCACACGATACTAACACCCGTAGTATCGAACACATTCAGGTTTAAATCAAGCACTTTAAACACTTTTTAGCACAACGTCAAGTATACCATTTAAAAATCCAATAATGAATCCATTCCTTTACTCCTATAAAGTCATTATAACTAACTTCCCATAAAGCTGTTATAACACTTTATGTTTTAAAAACAACTCAAGGTGAAACCATGCCTTTCTTTTTTTTAAAACAAAATACTTCAAATTCTTAAGTCTCTTTTCTTTTAGAAATCAAGTTCCTTACTTTGGAATTTTTAAAAAAATCCACACTTGATTACAATAGTTCTTATTAGAGCAGCCATGATCTAGGAAATGTAATACAATTTTGTCTTATCTTAGCTTCTATGCAGATAGAGGTTTCTACTGGTTTTAATATAATTAATTGTCATTACCATTTCCTTTATTAACGCTGCATTGGCTTGTTCGATTCTTATTCCCATTTCCGAAATTTATGCAACATTATTCTTTTAAAAACCACGTACTCATTTCTCACGAATGAGGTTTCACACTTTTCAACACCATTTAGGTTAATTATAAGTCAGTCTCTTATCTTTTGAAATCAACAAACCATTCTTTTACCTACATAAAGTGGTTATAACAAACTTCTCATAAAGCTGTTATAACACTTTATGTTTTAAACCAACCAATTACAACTATAAGCCCTTATGAGACCAAGAGGGCTTATTCTTTAACCACCGAGTACTTATTACTAACGAATAAGATTTTCCTACTTTTTCAAACAATCAAGACCTTTACACTTCATATCAAGTCAAGGCACAACAAGGGAAATCAAATTCCTTTAACACATGTGCATCTATCAGACTATATATTTCACAAATAATCTTGCTGAAGAGGATAGGAAGAATCACATACCTCGCGACGATTATCGACGGTTAGCAAAATGCTCCACAGTACTTTCCCCCCTTAAGTAGAATATGCTACCGTAGTACTTCAATCCTATAAGGGTCATAAAACGTCTATCAATCTCTAGCTTCGAACGTAGAATAACTAAGTGCAAGGTCCCTACATTCTACGGAAAATCGGACAGCACTTCCTTTGTTTCTACTTACTATGCCACCTCTTTCAAGGCCGAATTCAATAACCAAACGCCACATTTAAGGCTCAATTAATTCAGCAAATACAAGGGGATTACACGCCTAACAATACGTGTAAAATTCCGCCCCACAATAATACAGAATAAACCAATAATTTCCATGCCATTCTTGGCCAACAATAAACCAATCCTAAACCCCTTCCCAATTCTTTCCAATCCAAGTTCTTCGGTCTAACATGATATCTAGCCCTGGACATCTTCAACAACTACAATCCCCCTTTACAACATGTGATGTCTAAATTAGTAACCAAATTGAAGTTAAAATCTTAAGGCTAACATGCCCATTTTCGGTTTCAACAAGACAACAAGATCCAAATCTATTCAAATATAACAGCCTCAGGCTCAATTCTAAACTACTAAAATATAACAGCCTCAGGCTCATTTCTAAACTACTAAAATATAACAGCCTCAGGCTCATTTCTAAACTACTAAAATATAACAAGCATTAAAACTTATTTCCAAGAGAAGGGGAAAACTTTTACCTTAAGGAATAGCCCACAAAAGCCCCTTTCCTCCACTTCTTTTCCGTCAAACTCGTCTACCCGCGCTTCCCACAAGTTTACCCACACTTTTCCTTCTTGCCGCCGCTCCAACAATTTCCTCTTAAGCTAGGTTTTCTTCAAAAATCTAGAGAGAAGGGAGAGGATTTCCTTGGGAGGGTTTGAGATGAAATGGCCAAGTCTTCCAAGACTTGGCCCTAAAATAGGCCCTTAATCTGGTCAAAAGGATGGGAGGGACACTTGTCACCCTCCCATAGGCTTTTAACAAAATATCCCCTGATTTTCGCCTGTTACCGCAGAAAAATCCCGCCTCGGCGCTTCCACTTCCGAAAAGTTCCAGATTCCGCGCCATGCCCTCGCATTCCGGCGCGGCGCTGCAACCCCATGGACTCCCAAGACAACCGCACCGCTGCCTCAGATTCCGGCCGCGCTGCACTTCGAACCGAAACCATCGCTTGCCTCGATCGCGCACCAAACTTGAAACTTCCATAACTTTTGACTCCGATGTCCTATCGACGAACGGTTTGTTGCGTTGGGAACTAGATTCAA
This sequence comes from Przewalskia tangutica, assembly GCA_029844215.1. NCBI lineage: Eukaryota > Viridiplantae > Streptophyta > Magnoliopsida > Solanales > Solanaceae > Przewalskia > Przewalskia tangutica. The sequence goes on from CM056718.1 coordinate 53,977,253, forward strand.
CGGACTACACACTAGGCTCTTTAAACACCTTGCAATTCTTAACAACTGGGGTACAACACTCCAAGATAGACTCAAAATCCGTCCAACACATGTTTGTCAACTTATCTTTCAACTTTCAAATCTGATATTCCTTGCTATGTTCTTATCTTATCTTCTTGAATTTACGGGGTGTAACACAAAGGTGTTGCTATGTTCCTGATTTGCTTCCATAAGCATGGTAGCACCCTTACTGCTAACTAATTTAGCTTTTGGAGCTAAGGTAGTTTTCATAAGCCTGTAATAGACCCTGTATATTATAGCAATTTCTCTTGTGTTTATCTTACTATTCATATTTTTTGTTTTAATGTTCAACGTCAGGGTATCCATAACGTTTTGATCGTTAATATCTACTGAAAAATTTGGGTAACAGTTAAAATAAACTGGTCCCCTGGCTAAATTGCTTTGTATGACTCCAAGTAAGGAATCGTCAAAGTTTAATAGCCTGACATCTCTTAGTAAGAGACAGATGGGGGTATCTAAACCCAGACGATACAAAGGCTTAACAACAATTTGTACTAGTCCTATATGTAGGAAGTTAAAATCTTTTTTATATCTGTTTATATCTTCAGTGGATAATAGCTTAATAATCTTTTTGGAGTTATTGATAGCTACTATGGATTCACAAGTTTTGATATTATAATTCTTAATAAAATCAAACTTTCCTGTTTCATAAACAGATCTGAAAGATTCTTTTGGAATATTCCAGTTCTGTAAATCTTTTTCAACTTTAGCAATTCTCGAAGTTGCTAAGTTTTCACTGTTGATTTCATTCATTATTAATAATTAACAGTGTGAAGCTCAACTAAGTATTGAGCAATAGATTGTCTTTTTTCCAGGTAGCTAACCCGTCTTCTTAATCTATCATTCTCTTCATAGAGTTCAGTCATCTTATTGATGATTACTTGGTTGATAATGGTTTGACAATAAATATCTTAACCTTCTGTAGGTCTTGCAGTTGTGTAATAATCTAATTCTTTAAGATTTGATTTTAGAATTTTATTACAATTATTACTTTCTATTACGATTTCTAGTATTTGAGAATTATATTATCTGATATAATCAAAAGCTGGGCGCATCTTCATTATGGAATGATAATGTTTAAACAAAGAGAGTTTGTTCTAGATCTGTGGAGGCTACTATCCTTTTTAGAGCTATTGTTCTGTCTGCTATTAGGATTCTACAGTACTTGTTTCCATTCCTTTAACTACTTGAGCAGGTATCCTATTCTGGTCATCTGAATCCCTATCCTAAGTTTTTTCGGCAACTTCCACCAGGGTACGGCACAGGTCCTTCCAACCTTTCGTGCTAAATCCAAACCGGTCCAGGAAGCTCCAGCCTATCGTAGACTACGCGATAGGCGAGCGGTAACGACCAAGTAACTAAGGGAACCGGAACAGAGTAACAAGAATCCTACTAACTTAAGAACAACATTGCTCTAAGGACAGTAGTATGAGTTTAGCTACTCATGATCTTTACCAACATGGCTCTGATACCATAAAAGCGAAATGCCATTATCAATTTAAAATACTGATTAAAAGACAGAAAAGTAAAGAAAGCTGTTTAATAAAACTTACAATTTTATTCAAAGCATTGAAAGAGATACAAGATCAGGCAGGGAGGAGATATAGAGAGAGAGGGAGAGATATGTTATGTTTTATGGCCTTTGCTTTTCCGAAGGGGCAAGTGTCGCTTTCTGCTTTATGTCTGCTTTATTGAAATGACGTCTCTTTATTTTTTGAAGAAGCAACTGTCTTTATCTGTCGTCCTTCATGTAGGGACCACTGGCTTTATTCGCGGAGGTAAGCGTTGGCCTATGCTTGGGCTATTCCTTGTGGGACCATCATGTCTCCGTTGTCTGTTTCACTATGATTGGATGCTACTTCTTCTTCATCTTCCAATCTTGCTAGGGCTTCTAACAGCTTCCGTCTGGTTTCTACTTTAGAACATGAAGTTTCTCCTGATGAAGAAGGGCTTCTTCTTTCTGGTTTTACCTTAACTTCTTCTCTGGGTTTTGGACTCCATCATTTGATTATGATGGTCTTGCTTAAATAACGGATCCTATTTATCTCTTGGATATCAAATGACCAATTAATGATACATGAAATCCTTTTATTAAAAAAGAATTTACATAACTTAATATGCTCTGGTAAAGTGGAGATCTGATGTTCCTCCTGGAAACTTGCATATTTATTCTGGAAGCTTGGAGCTACCACCTGTGACGTTCCTCCAAATATGTTATACCATTCGTAGAACCATCTGGGGATAACCTTTTCTTTGACTTCTTCTGTATATTTTATGAACCAGGTATGGGTGTTTGGTCTAACATACAGAAAGTTGAACCATGCATCCTTATAATCGTGCCAATTATAGGTTTGCGGTCTGTGAGTCCTGGATAATGGTATCTGTGTTTGTAGATGATCAACATACCAATTAAATGGACTTAAGATCTTTTTAATAGTAATTTTGGAATACTCAATCCCATATGTTTTATCAAAATATTTGTGTTCGACTTCTATGGAGTCGGTGTCTACTAAAATGAATTCATAATACTTCCTGGTTTTCAGGGAGTCTTGGGTATCAACGTACTGATGATCTGTGTAATAGGGTTTTAACAAGTCATGTACCCTAAAATTTTCATATTGCTTGTCCAATGCCATTATCGGCAAAGTTTGAATAGGAATAAATTCCCATTTCTGGATGGGGGCCGGTATTTCCTTTTTAGAGGGCCCTGCTGGTTTAACTGCTTCAGAATATTATTCTGGGGGAATCATTTTGTAACTATCTCTGCTCTGGCGATTCTTTGGAGTGGCCTTGAAACTAGTGAGTCTGCATTTTCTCTTTTTAGAGGATCGAGTAATCGTGGTATAATAGGAAGATTTCCCAATACCGTGAATTTATTTTGTCCACTGGGTTTATGGAGGATCGGTCCCGCCGATTTTTCTGCAAAAGGTTGTTTCATTTTTTCTTCTGGTTTATTTTGGAAAGGTGGTCTCATCGGGCGTAAGCCCTGAAAGCCTGGTCTCATTATGACCCTGCAAAAATTCTCTAGTCAGGAAGTCTGGTAAAGAGTTTTCTTCACCTTTTATAAAATCAATTTTAAAATCGAAACTTGATAACAAGGCATGCCATCTGGCAAAAATCTGTTTTGAAACTAAATTTTTAACATCTTTTTGCAAAATGTCTTTGGCTGCTTTGCAGTCGACTCTTAACAAAAATTCTTTGTTAACCAAGTCATCTTGGAACTTTGTAATACATAGTACTATAGATAAAATCTCTTTTTTGACTGTGCTATAATTCTTTTGTGCCTGGTTCCAATTTCCAGAAGTGAATCTTACTAGTTGTTCAGCTGTTTCAAGAGATATTTTTTGCTTAAGGATACCACCATAACCTATGTCGGAGGCATCAGTTTCAACTATCATAGAGGCCTCTGGATTAGGGATTCCTAGACATGGAAGTTTCTGGACTATTTCTTTTACTAGTATGACAGCTCTAGTCTGTTCGTCTGACCAAGGGACTGGATTTTTCTTAAGTCTTTTATACAGAGGTTCACATATCTGTCTAATCTTTGGGATAAAATCTGCTACATAATTAAGGCTTCCCAAGAATCTTTGTAGCTGGGTTTTATCAATAATTACATCGGGGAACTTAGTAGAGAACTCTATGGCTCTGCAGATTGGTTTATAGGTTTCTTGATAGAGGTCATGTCCTAAGAACCTTATGGTTGTCTGGAAAAGTTTTATCTTTTTGGCACTTACTGCTAAACCATTGTACTTAGTGGTCTGGACAAAAGTGTTTAGATGATTATAATGCTGATCTATGTTATCTGAGAACACTAGAACATCATCTATATAGACAATCATAAACTGGCTATAAGGGTTGAATATATTATTCATGATGTTCTGAAATTCGGATGGGGCATTTTTTAGCCCGAAAGGCATTACGTTCCATTCATATTGTCTGAAAGGGACATTGAAGGTTGTTTTATATTTATCTTTTTCATCGACTTGGATTTGCCAGAATCCTGACTTCATGTCGAACTTACTGTAAATGTTAGCATTATAAGTTCTTTTAAGTAGGTCCCTTTTGTTAGGGATTGGATATCTAATCCATTTTAACGCTTGGTTAAGAGGTTTGTAATTTATTACGAGCCTTGGGGCTCCTCTTTCCTTTTCAGCATTCTTGTTGACATAAAAGGCTGAGCAGCTCCATTGTGATTTAGAAGGCCTAATGATCCCTTTTTTGAGAAGATCATTGACTTCATTTTTACAGTGTTCCATGAGCTCGTGGCTCATCTGAATGGGTCTGACTTTAGTGGGTATATTTTCTTCACTAAAGTCATCCGTGTAGGGTAGATTTACTGTATGCTTCTTTCTCTCCCAAAAGGCATTCGGGAGTTCTGAGCAGATTTCTTTTTCTATAGAATCCTGTAAACTTTTTATTTTACTAATTACCTCCGGGGTTTTTAAAGTGCATTCTATCCTTTTTACTTTAATGTCGTCTTTTAGATAATTAACCTGATTGGTTAATAGTTGTATTCTAAAGATTGTTCTTTGTTTAACATGATCACTGTGATCAGTAGATAATGGGTTTAGGTATGGGAATATAAGATTTTTCCCCATTGAGTTGGTCTAAATACCGTCTAGCTTTGCGGTATAAGGTTTTATCTGTGTTAGGAATGAGATTCCTAAGATGATATCTTCAGTTATATTTCTTGTAATAACGAAATCATTGGTGAAACAAACACCATTATTACAGACGTGGGCTTTTGAAAGTTTCCAATCAATTTTTATATTATCTCTTGTGGCAGAGTATAATTTATGAGTACTTTTGCTTAAGTACTTGGTAGGGACTAATCCTTCGCAAATACAATTTTGATCTGCTCCTGAGTCTAACAGAGCAATTTTTTCTAGAATAAAATCTTTGTTTATTATTATTCTAATTGGGACATGGTAGCTTAATGCTCTGGCCCTGGATATTAATCTTAACCCTAACTTAGAGTTATTTTCTGTTTCTTTAGAGGTAGATGGTGTCAGAGGATTATTAACAAGTTTTAAGTCTTTTAATAAACTGCTAGTAAAAGCTTCAGCCTCCAAGGGACCAAGATTCTTTTTAACACTGAGAATTTCTTTTTTTAGAATTACAACTTCTCTTAGTAAATCTTGAACTGAAGTGTCTGACTTAGTATCTTTAGAAACCTCTTTATTGTTAAAGGGTTTAATTATCTTTTTATTTTTACTCGAGATAACATCAATTGTTTGTTTTATACAGGTACAAGTTTTTCCCGTACAATTACAGTCGAAGCTGGAAGTGGAGCTATTTGAACTGTTCTTTAGATTTAATGAACTTTTGTCATCAGAATAGTTATCCAAATTTTTGAGTTATCCCTGGACTGTTCTTCATCTAAGATTGTATAAAGTTTTTCTTTTATCTCAGGATTTATTGCCGGTAATTTATTAATTATGTGATCAGTTTTTCCGTAATCCCAACAATTACCTTTTCTTCTGCAGTATTTGCTGGCATTCCTTTTTTTATACCCTTTATGTAATTTTGGACAGGCTAATTTATTAAGGACTTCTAAACTCCTGTAATTACTCTTACCTTCTGTTGTAGAGGGTTTTAATATCTTATTATCATTTGAACTAGAGCTTTCGCTTAGTACTTTGACTGAGTTATTAGGTTTCTTCGAGGTGGATCCCTCAGAAACTTCATCAATTTTATTACTAATCCTGTTTAGCAGGTTGTCTTTAATTTCTTTACCAAACTTTGGGTGGCTACTGACAGATTTTTTCGAGGTGGATCCCTCTAAAAATTTTAATTCTTTGAACTTATTATTAATTCTATCTAATAGGTTGCTTTTAACATGTAGGATTCCATTTGGATCCTTTATGTCTTTTTTATTTGGGGCGGCAGTTAAGATCTCACCATTTACGGGGATCTTTTTTTGTTTTACTGGTTCAACAATTTTTTCTCATTTGAACCATTCCTTAACAATGGTGCTTAGGGACTGCTTATTATTGTTAAGCTTGTCAGTGATTTGAAACCACTTAAAGAATTCTATATTAGCATTAATATTATTCATGTCACTGATCCATCTTTCTCTAAACACCTTCCTTTCACTGAGTGAAAAGGTGCTTACGTACCATTTTCTTTTAATGGCATTCTCAGGGGCTACCCATAATTTATTAAGGGTTTTCCAATTGATCTTAAAATCTATATCCTGTTTAATGGTACCAAGACTAACCCCGCCGTGCTTTTTGGTAAGCATGGTAGTACCTTTAGCTTCTGGAGCTAAGATTGTTTTCATTAGTATTGAACTGTATGGAGTTCACCTAAGAACTGAGCAAGATATTGTCTCGTTGTCAAGCAACGAACTCGTATCCTTAACCTATCATTTTCTTCATAGAGTTCAACCATTTTATTAATGATTACCTGTCTAACTATAACTTGGGTATAATTGTCTAAACCATCTGTAGGTTTAGCTGTTTTATAATATTCTAACTCTTTGAGATTAGCTTTTATTCTTTTATTACAGTAACTACTTTCTATTATACAGTCTAACCTGGAAGAGTTATATTTTCTGATATAATCAAAAGTTGGGCGCATCTTCATTATAGAATGATAATGTCTAAACAAGGAGGGTTGTTGTAAGATGTGGAGGCTACTATCCTTTTGGAGCTATTGTTCTGTCTGCTATTAGGATTCTACAGTACTTGTTTCTATTCCTTTAACTACTTGAGCAGGTATCTTATTCTGGTCATCTGAATCCCTATCCTAAGTTTTTTCGGCAACTTCCACCAGGGTACGGCACATGTCCTTCCAACCTTTCGTGCTAAATCCAAACCGGTCCAGGAAGCTCCAGCCTATTACTGTAGACTACGGGCGATAGACGGAACAGGGTAACGACCAAGTAACTAAGGGAACCGGAACAGAGTAACAAGAATCCTACTAACTTAAGAACAACGTTGCTCTAAGGACAGTAGTATGAGTTTAGCTACTCATGATCTTTACCAACATGGCTCTGATACCATAAAAGCGGAATGACATTATCAATTTAAAATACTGATTAAATGACAGAAAAGTAAAGAAAGCTGCTTAATAAAACTTACAATTTTATGGCGTTATGTTTTTTATACCCTTTTTTAGGAGTATAACTCTTTTTATAAGTTTTAGGACGAGATATGTTATGTTTCTTTTTCATTCTTTTGATGCTCTTCGAAGGAGCAGAGACTTTAACATATCCGAAGTTTTCGCAGAAACTTCCTAATTCTCCTTTGGTGGATTTCTGTACTTGATTATTAAGTTTTATTGTATTACAAAGCTCTAGGCCTGTTAGATTAATAATATTGACTAGGTCTCCATACGTCATAAGACCATAGGGAGTGTCGCCATTATGACTTCTCCTAATGTTGGTGTTACACCCCGTAAGTCCAGGACATGTATAAAAGAATGTACGTAAGGAAACAATACTTGAAAATTGGTACGAAAGGAAGAATTGTTTTTCCGACGGAAAATCTTACGGACGTCGGAAAGGAAAAATATTCGTTGTTGAGAATTGGATTCTCAAAATGTATTATTTGGAGAGTATGGAACTTATTAACATTATGGAAATTTATTTTTACGGATTTGGTCATGTGGGGCCCACTCGAGAAATTTTACGTTTTGTGGGGCCCACGAGGGTTACAGAATTTTATGGACGAATGAGAGGGCGACACGTGGAACCTCCACCACATGGCCTTGGTCGAAATTTTGCAAGGGTAAAATGGTCATTTGACCAATGTGTAGATGACAAAGTCTTGCTAATTAAGAGCTTGACATTGTTGACCAAGTCAAGAGCCATTTGGCTTGATTCCATTCATCCAATTTTTACATGTGTTGTAATCTAGACCCTCCAATGTGTTTTATATATCATGCTAGTGCAAGACAAGGTCTTTAACACTTAGAAAAATGGAGAGAACCTTGAGCTTAGCCTATGTTGCTCTCGGCTTTGTGCTCTCCCACACAAGAAATTTTTTAGTTTGTGATCTATTAGCCACAAGACTTTAAACCAAGGTTCATGAGTGTATTGTAAGTGTATCTCAATAGAAAAATCCCGGAAAGAGAGAGTTTTCGTGTTAGTCGCAAGGTGAAAACCTAGTTGCTTTTCTAGGTTTTGATTGGAAATGGAAGAGAAGTTGGTGGTGAACTTCTAAGGGCTTCAAATAGCGGATTGGAACATAAGGAAATGAGCTAAGAATTGCTAAGGCGCGACTTTGAATCTTGGAAATTTTAAGGGCTTATAAAGGTATATTCTTGTCGTTTTAGCAATTAAGGTTTACTTATTGTTGTAGCTATGGATATTAGCAAGCATTTGGTATTTAGTATAAGGTTTGATAATTTTATTGACTATTGGAACCCTAATCCGAAAACTAGCATGTTTAGCTTTAAGATTACAATTCAAGTCGATTATTAGTTTAAGTCGTCGCATGTTGTATAAAGAAGGAAATTGTAGTTGGTTATGACTATATAACATGTTAGACCTTAGAACTTGGAATTGGAAAAAAAGAATTGGAAAGGACTTGTTGTTGGTTATAAGTTGGCCGAGAATGGCTTGGATTTTTATACTACTTGATATTAATTGTGGGGCGGAATTTTACACGTATTGTAAGGCGTGTAATCCCCTTTGTTTGGTTGTTGTTTGGAACCTTAAATGTGGCGTGTTGGTTATTGTATTCGGCCTTGAAAAAGGTGGCAAAGTGAGTAGAAACAAAGGAAGTGCTGCCCGATTTTCCGTAGAATTAGAGACCGTATACTTAGTATTATTCTACGTTAGAGACTAGAAGTTGATAGTCTTGTTGTGACCATTATAGGTTAACACTTATACGTACGGCGTATTCGGCTTAGCTTGTGGATTTAGCCGAAAAGGTATGTGAACTATCTCCTCTTCTAGCATGATTCCTTAAGATAAAGAAAGTATGTCCTACTCCTTAAATGATCCATTCCTTGGTTGTACTTGGATTGCCTAGTATAGAATTTATTCTATGTACTTCCTTGATTGTACTTTGATGTTTAAATTATAAGTTGTATAATCCATTTCCTTAGTGAAGTTTGGATTCTTAAAAGTGAAAGTATTTTACTTAAAGTACATAGAGTCTTGAAAAGGAAGTGGTTTCCAAATCTTTTGGCTAGTGCCTTAGTTCCAAAACCTAAGGGTCATTATAATGACTTTAGGGGAGTCAAAGGAGTGATTTACTTATTTGATTTAAAAGAGGAGAAATGACATGATTTAAGAGAAGAAACTTGTTTTCTATATATTAAGAGACTTGAAGTATTTTGAAAGTTAAGAACTTGATTTGTAAGTATGTGATACTTGGTTTTAATTAGTATAAGTCTCTTGGTTATAAAATGAATGAATATGTCTAAAACCATAAAGGGTTATAACGGCTTTATGGGAAGTTGGTTATAACGGCTTTATGGAAGGTTTAGAAAGTTGCCTATTTTGATTAATGGGCATAAGTTGCCTTGATTGTGAAAATTTGAAGTTACTTGATTTCAAGCTTTGAAATGAGTTTTCTAAGAGTGTAGTAACTTACTTGAAAAAAATAGACACACCTTGATACTACGGGTGTTAGTATCTTGGGGTATTACATAAAAAGGAGCCTTTTGAAAAGAATGTACGTACGTAGTACTTTGGCTTGTTTAATTGAGAATTATTCTATGTATGCCTTGATAAGTACTTTGGCTTGATTAATTGAGAATTATTCCAAGTGTGCCTTGATAAGTACTTTGGCTTGATTAATTGAGAATTAGTCTAAGTGTGCCTTGATAAGTACTTTGGCTTGATTAATTGAGAATTAGTCTGTTACACCCCGTATTTACAGGACATGTTTTAAGAACGTACGTAAGAACTCTCAGTGTTAAGATTTGAGACTTGTAAAAATTTATCGGAATTATGAAATTGTCGGAAAACGTATTATTGGATTTAATGGGAGGGCGACACGTGTCACCCCCCCTTTAAAATGCCTTGGACGATTTTTGCAAGGGCTAAAGGGTCACTGGACCTTTGTTAGCAAGACAAGTCTTGCAACTTGAGAGCTTGAGAGAATTGACTTGGTCAAAGGACCCACAAGGCTTGATATTTGATAAGAGCTCATCCAAACCACCCATTTGGTTGTATCTTGACCCTCCATGTCCCTATATAATACTACTAGTAGCAAGACTAAGCCTAACACTTAGAAAAAATTTCAAGAAAATTGAAGGAAGAGCAAGAGTGCTCTCGGGTTCTAGCCCTTAGAGAAGAAAAAAATTTCGTTTCTTGTTCTTTAAGCTCCACATTTTAAACCAAGGTTCTTGAGTGTATTGTAAGCATATCTCAATAGAAAAATCTCGGAAAAAGATAGTTTTTGGATTAGTCGCAAAGTGAAAACCTAGTTGCTTTCTAGGTTTTGGATTGGAAGTTTGAAGGGAAGTTGTTGGTATTGTTCTAAGGGTCTCAAATAGCGGATTGAAGTGTCTTGAAGAGGCTCTAAGTTGCTAAGGAAGCGACTTCGGATTTGGAGTTGGATTGAGATTCGTTGAGGTATAATCTTGTCTCTTAATAGTGTTACAAGATTATATATTTATTGTTGTTGTTAGCTTTACATGTTGCTAGCATGAAGTTGATATGTTGAAGTTTATAAGTATTATGGATTGCTTGTAGCCTTAAATCCGAAATGTAATGTAAGCCATGTGAAGTTGGATTACAATTTGGTCGTTTACTAGAATCGTCGCATGTTACATACTTGAAGGTTATAGTAGTTTAATCAATTGCGACTTGATATCATGTTATACTAACAACTTGGATTGAAATGGAAATTGGAGAAGAATTGGTGTTATGGCACTCAATGTGGCCGAATTGGACATGTAGTTTGTATTAGTTTGATATCTATTGTGGGGCGGAATTTTACACGTCTAGTAGACGTGTAATCCCCTATTGATAATTGCATTGTTTGGGCCTTAAAAGTGGCGTGTTTGGTTATTGTATTCTGCCTTAAAAAAGGTGGCAAAGTAAGTAGAAACAAAGGAGGTGTTGTCCGATTTTCCGTAGAATTTAGTGACTTAGCACTTAGAATATTCTACGTTTAAAGTGAGAGGTTAATGGACGTATTGTGACCATTATAGGTTGAAGTACTAAGTATAGCGTATCCTACTTGAAGGATGGTATAGCTATCAAGATTGAAGTACTTTGGAGCATTTTGCTACTTGTCGATAATCGTCGCGAGGTATGTGAACCTCTTCCTTCCTTTGGCATGATTCTATGTATGGAATATACCTGTGGTATCATTTCATGTTTCCTTCTACTCTTAGAAGTTAAGAGGTAGTTGTGTGATTTACTCTATGTAGAACTTTTCCTATCTTTTGAGCATGACTAGTTGCACGTATGTAGTACGGTAGACGTACAACACCTTGATATCCTTTACTAGTTTTATGAATAGCCAAGTCGGGTGAGTTAGGAGATTAACTCACTTCTTTGAAAGTATTAAGGATGTCCAATGTTTATTAAAGTTAAGGGACTTGAAGAGTTTTGAAGTATGTGATACTTGTTCCGTTTTAAACGTATAAGTCCCTTGGATAGGAAATTATATTTTTGGCTAAGGTATAAAGTGAATATAACGACTTTATGGGAAGTTGGTTATATTTGCTTTATGGAAGGATAAATGACTTGATTTTAGTAAAAAGGCAACTTGATTTTAAGGCATCAATTGCCTAAGGTTTTTTTTAATAAAAGGAGTCACTTGAATTCTAAAGGTTAAGAGACTAATTGTATTTTTGAAAGTTAAGAGAATTGATTTGAAAGTATATAATACTTGGTTTCAAAAAGTAGAAGTCTCTTGGTTATAAAAGGAATGAGTTGGTCTAAAACCATAAAGGGTTATAACGGCTTTATGGGAAGTTGGTTATAACGGCTTTATGGAAGGTTAAGAGAATGGTTTTCTCTAATAATGTAAGCAAAGAATTGGTTTGAAATAAAGAAGGGCAACTGTCTTAATGGTTTAAATCGTTTAATGTTTTAAGGAAGAAGTCACTTGATTTAGAAGCCGGTAATTGTATTTCTAAGAAGGTATTGTGACTTGTCTTGAAGGTAGTATGACTTGATACTACGGTTGTTAGTATCTTGGAAGTTTTATTTGAAAAAGGGACTTTCTAAAAGAGTAGAAGTACGTAGTACTTGGGGTTAAATTCCGGGATTTTAATGTGTAAAATGAAAGTGCCATGAGTTTATAAAGATGGAAGTCTAAAGGTTTAATGAACTTGCCTAGGTTTGCTTGTGATAGCTTTGAGTGCAAGTATTATATGTTACGTTGTCGTGACTCTCAGTTGGAGGGTCGGCTGTCTTGTTATATGTTTACTTGGACGTACCGACAGTGATGTGGGATTCCACGGGTATGCTTCCATCATGATTGATCCTTGGACATGCTTACACGATGTGGGATTCCGGGGCATGTGACTAGGATGCGGGTTAGATGCCCGGACATTTTATTGGACGTACCGGCAGTGACGGGGGATTCCACGGGTATGCTTCCATTGTGATTGATCTTGGCCATGCTTATACGATGAGGGATGCCGGCACGCGGCCAGATGCGGTTAGATGCTCGCGTGTTTTATTACTCCACGGCCATGCTTATACGATGTGGGATTAGGGCATGCGACCATGTTATATTTTACTCCACGGGCTAGCTCCCATGAAGACATGTACCACGATGAGGATTCCGGCATGTTATATTATTACTCCACGGCTAGCTCCCGTGAAGACTGCGCCTACGATGAGGATGCCGAGGGCACGCGTTATGGCCATGCTTATACGATGTGGGATTAGGGGCATGCGGCGCGTTATATATATATGTTGTGTATATGCACGCCGACAACAAGCGGATGCCACGGGCGCGTCACGTGGTTATATTTTACACTTATAGTTGTCGGCGGTGATGTGGAATTCCACGGCGAGATATATATATGTGTTGTATATGTACGCGTCGACGGTGAGTGGATGCCACGGGCGCGTCACATAGTTATAATTTACCCTTATAGCTGTCGGCAGTGATGGGGGATTCCACGGACACGCTTTGATATTTGTGTGACTTGATCGCGTCCCAGATTGGGCCGGGTAGTATATGCGCCCTCCTTAAAGGGCCGGATTATACTTATGAAAGATAAGTAAGTTATATAGAAATGAACTTAATGATTTTTCCTAATCATGTGCGTAAGAATGTGGCTATAACCTTTATTGAAAATGGGAAAAGATATTGATGTGAAATGAAGTTCATAAGTGGTAATGGCACGGCAGGATCTGATATGTACTTTTTATACTTGTCCCTGTCATTCTTTTGTCTGATTATGATCCATTTATTATGCGTTATTTCATTCCATATTCTGCACTGTTGTATCGACTTCTTCGGGCTGCGTTAAATGCCCGCAGGTTTTAGGTACCCAGGTGGGTGATCCTTGCTCTTAGGATCTCAGTTCAGTTTTTGGGAAAAAGCTCAATTTGCTCTGGAGGCTTATCTCTTGGTACGGTTTCCCCTGAGGTTGCAGATTCATGTATATTCAGGGGTATGGCGGGGCCCTGTCCCGCCACAGTTGTTATGTTAAAACTCTTAGAGGTCTGTAGTCACGTATTGTGGGTCAGTTTGTAAAGGAAAGGAGGCAACTGCTTCGGTTGTATATTATATGTCCAGGAAGGTAGCCCTATCGGCTAACTTGTTGTTTTACTTCTGTTGTTTTATTTTATAGTTTCATGTATGTTCCGCTGATTATCTCTGATGTATACCTGTAAGGGTGCCCAGGTAGGGCACCAGTCGCGGGCCCGGGGTCGGGTCGTGACATAGTCTAAGTGTGCCTTGATAAGTACTTTGGCTTGATTAATTGAGAATTAGTCTAAGTGTGTCTTGATAAGTACTTTGGCTTGTTTAATTGAGAATTATTCTATGTATGCCTTGATAAGTACTTTGGCTTGATTAATTGAGAATTATTCCAAGTGTGCCTTGATAAGTACTTTGGCTTGATTAATTGAGAATTAGTCTAAGTGTGCCTTGATAAGTACTTTGGCTTGATTAATTGAGAAATAGTCTAAGTGTGCCTTGATAAGTACTTTGGCTTGATTAATTGAGAATTAGTCTAAGTGTGCCTTGATAAGTACTTTGGCTTGTTTAATTGAGAATTATTCTATGTGTGCCTTGATAAGTACTTTGGCTTGATTAATTGAGAATTATTCCAAGTGTGCCTTGATAAGTATTTTGGCTTGATTAATTGAGAATTAGTCTAAGTGTGCCTTGATAAGTACTTTGGCTTGATTAATTGAGAATTAGTCTAAGTGTGCCTTGATAGTACTTTGGCTTGATTTATTGAGAATTAGTCTAAGTGTGCCTTGATAAGTACTTTGGCTTGTTTAATTGAGAATTGCCAATGTGTGCTGGTGATAGCATTTGAGTACAAGTATTATGTTTTATTACGATGTCGCGACTCTCGGTTGGAGGGTCGGATGCCTTGTTGTAAGTTTACTTGGACGTACCGACAGTGAGGTGGGATTCCATGGGTATGCTTCCATTATTTGTATTACCCCATGGTCATGCTTATACGATGTGGGATTCCGGGGCATGCGACCACGAGGATCCGCTTGGACACGCTTTATACGATGTGGATTTCGGCATGTGACGAGTCGGGTTAGATTCGGATTTGTTTGTGTTACCCTACGGTCATGCTTATACGATGTGGATGCCGGCATGCGCGATCGCGAGGATACCCATGGTCATGCTTATACGATGTGATGCCGGCACGCGACCACGAGGATACTCATGGTCATGCTTATACGATGTGGGATTCCGGGGCATGTGACCAGGAGCGGGTTTGATTCCCGGATTTGTTTGTATACCCCATGGTCATGCTTATACGATGTGGGATTCCGGGGCATGCGACCACGAGGGATACTATTATTATGACTTGGTGTTATATTATATCATGGACTGACGGCAGTGAGAAAGGATTCCACGGGCATGATTGATATTATGGGCGTGAGACCCATGGTTATATTTGAGTAGTGACTTTGAGGCACGCGTCCACGACTTGATATAATCGCTTATGTATTGTGTAATCGTAGGTTGGCTATCATACATGTCTCTCGCTTTGTTTAGATCGTTATGATTTCATTACTGATTTCATCGCTCACATACTTGGTACATTCTTCAGACCGACCTCGCCCGGGCTGCGTTCATGCCGCAGGTTTAGGTACGCTGTTTGGTGATCTGCAGGTGTAGGACCCTGCTCAGAGTTTTTGGATAGCTCCTTCTGTTCGGGAGTTTATCTTTTGGAATAGTTCCTTGATGTGCTTTTGTACGGCATGGGTACGCGGCCTTGTCCGTCATGTTTCGTAAACTCTTAGGTGCGTATTCATATGTGGATTGGACTGCGTATGACGTGTAGTGTCTTTTGTTTATGTATATTATATGGCAGCCTTGTCGGCTTTGCCCTTGCACGTACGTTGGTTTTAAAAAAAAATGAGGCGTTATTTAATTTCCGCAGTTTACTTAGTTGTTAAGGTAGAAGGGTGCCCAGCTAGGGCACCAGTCACGGGCCCGGGGTTCGCGGCGTGATAGTTGGTCCTTACCTTTTCGGCAAAGAGTTTAGGCAGACCACTTATAAATCTTTCTTTCCAATAATCATGGTTACAGTCACTCCTTAGCATGACCTTGTTAAGGAATATATCTTTATACCATTTAAAGTCATGTAACTTTTGACAGGTTAGATTATTAAGAACTTCTAAACTTCTATCTTGGAATAGCTTTGGCTCACCAATGAAGTGTTTACCTATGCAGTATAATAAGGTTGTCGTAGCATCCCCTTGGATTTCATTACTATAGCTGTTATCGATGTTCTTTATTTGGACTGTGGTGGTTGCATTCATGATGCTGACTTTTACTGGCTCAATTAGGTAGTTATCCCACCAATTTTTTAACATTTCGGTGAAACCTAAAACTAGTATTGCTTCTAGTTGGGCATCATCGGTGTACGTTTTTATCTTGTAACTGGTAACGCAAACTCCCATTTCATGGAGCACTTTGACAACTTGCCCTTCAGACATGCCATCTATGTTCCATTCATGGATTTCATCTCCAGAATAAGTATTTGAAAACGGGGTACGTTCTTCGAATAACATATCCGGGAAAGTAGGCCCTTTATAAAAACTCTTACCCTCTGTTCCAGAGAACTTTAATATTTTATTATTATCTGGTTTACTTTTTGAACTGGAACGTTCGCTAAGTACTTTGACCGAGCTGTCAGGTTTTTTTGAGGTGGATCCCTCTGAGACCTTTAACTCTTTAAAATTATTACTAATTCTGTCTAATAGGCTGTCTTCAATTTCTTTCCCAAATTTTGATGGTACATTGCCGAGAAGCGTGATTTTGAAGAGAGGTTCGGAAAGTGTTTTTTCTTCCGACCTGACTGGTGTGTTTCTAAATGTAGAAGCATTACTTGCTTCAGTAATCTGGTTAGAGATAACATGTAACAACTGATTGGTGTAGTTGTTCTGTTGAAGGATTTTATTAATATCTTTAACATGCGTGATCCCTGCTGGATCTTTTATGTCTCTTTTGAAAGGAGTGGCAGTTAAGACTTCACCATCAACGGGGATCTTTATCTGTTCTAACGGGGGTGTTACTGATTCAACAGTTCTTTCACCTGTGAACCATTTCTTTACAATGGTACTTAGGGACTGTCTGTTATTGTTAAGTTTATCAGTGATTTGAAACCACCTAAAGAATTCTATGTTAGCATTAATTCTGTTCATGTCACTGATCCATTTCTCCCTAAACACCTTTCTCTCACTGAGTGAAAAGGTGCTTACATACCATTCTTTTTTAATGGCGTTCTCAGGGGCTACCCATAATTTATTAAGGGTTTTCCAATCAATTTTAAAATTTATATCTTCTCTAATAGTACCAAGGCTATCTCCACCAAGCATTTCGCTTCTGGTGGGACTGTTATTCTTCCTATCGAGTGGTCGATAATATACTTTGGGTACTGCTGACGAATAATCTACACCTTGAACTTTTCGTTCTAGCATAGTTTCGTCGGAATTGTCAGAACTTCCTTCCTCCTCCCGGGATTTAGAAGAAGATGCTGCGAAGGAGTATCTTCCTTTGGATTTTAAAAATCTTAAATCAATAGAACCGTCTAAATGCTGGATTATTTGTTCAATATCAGAACTCTCTGGTTCTATCTTTGGTTGAGTGAGGGCATCAAAGTGCCATTCGTCTTTTGTTAAAATTTCATTCCATTTTAACATTCTAGGAACAAAGGTGTTGCTATGTTCCTGATTTGCTTCCATAAGCATGGTAGCACCCTTTCTGCTAACTAATTTAGCTTTTGGAGCTAAGGTAGTTTTCATAAGCCTGTAATAGACCCTGTATATTATAGCAATTTCTCTTGTGTTTATCTTACTATTCATATTTTTTGTTTTAATGTTCAACGTCAGGGTATCCATAACGTTTTGATCGTTAATATTCATCAAAAATTTGGGTAATGATTAAAATAAATCGGTCCTAGCTAAATTGCTTTGTAAGACTCCAAGTAAGGAATCGTCAAAGTTTAATAGCCTGGCATCTCTTAGTAAGAGACAGATGGGGGTATCTAAACCCAGACGATACAAAGGCTTAACAGCAATTTGTACTAGTCCTATATGTAGGAAGTTAAAATCTTTTTTATATCTGTTTATATCTTCAGTGGATAATAGCTTAATAATCTCTTTGGAGTTATTGATAGCTACTGTGGATTCATAAGTTTTGATATTATAATACTTAATAAAATCAAACTTTCCTGTTTCATAAACAGATCTGAAAGATTCTTTTGGAATATTCGATTCAGAATCTTTTTCAACTTTAGCAATTTTCGAAGTTGCTAAGTTTTCACTGTTGATTTCATTCATTATTAATAATTAACTGTGTGAAGCTCAACTAAGTATTGAACAATAGATTGTCTTTTTGCCAGGTAGCTAACCCGTCTTCTTAATCTATCATTCTCTTCATAGAGTTCAGTCATCTTATTGATGATTACTTGGTTGATAATGGTTTGACAATAAATATCTAAGCCTTCTGCAGGTCTTGCAGTTGTGTAATAATCTAATTCTTTAAGATTTGATTTTAGAGTTTTATTACAATTATTACTTTCTATTACGATTTCTAGTATTTGAGAATTATATTCTCTGATATAATCAAAAGTTGGGCGCATCTTCATTATGGAATGATAATGTTTAAACAAAGAGAGTTTGTTCTAGATCTGTGGAGGCTACTATCCTTTTTAGAGCTATTGTTCTATATGCTATTAGGATCCTACAGTACTTGTTTCTATTCCTTTAACTACTTGAGCAGGTATCCTATTCTGGTCATCTGAATCTCTATCCTAAGTTTTTTCGGCAACTTCCACCAGGGTACGGCGGAGGTCCTTCCAACCTTTCGTGCTAAATCCAAACCGGTCCAGGAAGCTCCAGCCTATTACTGTAGACTACGGGCGATAGACGGAACAGGGTAACGACCAAGTAACTAAGGGAACCGGAACAGAGTAACAAGAATCCTACTAACTTAAGAACAACGTTGCTCTGAGGACAGTAGTATGAGTTTAGCTACTCATGATCTTTACCAACATTGTTACACCCCGTAGTTCCAGAGTATGTATGTGAGGACGTACGTACGAGAATACGACAGTAATTTTGGAAAGGAAGAAAGATGTGATTTTTTCGACGGAAAAGTTTCCGGTTTTTGTGAAGTAAAAAGGTTCGTTAATGGGAATTGGATTCCCAGATTTGGTATTCGGACTTTTTGGAATATTTTAGAAGTATTGAAATTTTAAATTCCGGAATTGGTCACGTGGGGCCCACGAGAGAATTTACGGTTTTGTGAGGCCCACTTTATTTTCGAATTTTTGGCATTACAGATATTTTCGGAAAATGAAATATTTTGGACCAATGGGAGGGCGACATGTGTCACCCTCAAGTGGACGGTTTGGTGGTCAATGTTTGGCACGTTTTTAATGTTTTAAAGGGCTTAAACATTTGGTCAATGTTTTGTAGATATTTGTGGAGTAGATAGATAAGGTGGGACCCACACAACACTTGTCCAAATCTCCACCACACACTTGCTTGAATCTTGGCCCTTCATTGTTCTATAAATACCCCCCTAAGTGCAAGACTTCTTCATCCACAAAACAATTTCCAAGTCTTAAAATACTCCCTCCCTTTGATGAAGTTCTCGTCCCACACCCCTCTCCCTTAACCAAACTTTGTCCAAAAATTCTTAAACTCTTAAGTGTTCTTCCTTAGTGTATTAGGAAGATTGTTAACCAAAAGTTAGAAAAGATTTCACACCCTAGCCCCTAAAGCCTCACCTTGGCCGAGAGTTGTGAGGACAAGAACCTTAGTGTTCTTCACTTGTTTAGGTTGGTTCTTAAAGAGGAGTTGGTTAGAACTTCTAAGGGTTGTTTGGAGTGGTTTGGAGCGCACGGAGTAGGAGCTAAACGTTGCTCAGGATCGACATTATAACTTGGATAATTTTGGGCTTGTCGAGGTAAATATCTTTGTCCTTCTATTGTAATTGAGATTACATATCGTAGTAGTTTAGAATTAAGTATAAGATATATAGAAGGTTGGTAAAGAAGAGAATTGAACTGCATTACATAGAGTGTATTTACTGAGACTTGTGTAGTTTGACTGCAGGGAAGTCTTGCCCAATTTTCCGTAGAATTAAGAACCTTCGCTTAGAATGTTCTACGCAGAGTAGCCTAGACGTTGATAGACTTATATGACGGTTATAGGTTGAAATCGCGAGTAGCGTATTCTACTTGAAGGGTGGAAAAGGCTAGCGTAATTACAAGATTTGGAGCTTTTTGCTATTTGTCGATAATCGTCGCGAGGTATGTGAACCTCTTCCTATCTTTTCTAGCATGATATGTTGTGAACTATGTAGTACGGTAGACGCATACGTGTTAAATGAATTTGGTTGGTTTAAAACATAAAGTGTTATAACGGCTTTATGGGAAGTTGGTTATAACAACTTTATGTGGGCAAAGAAATGGTTTGTGGTTTATAAAAGATAAAAGACTGGATGTGAATTAATAAGGACTTGGGTTGTGTTAAAAGTTGTGAAACCGCTTTTAATGAGAAATGGGTAATTGGGTTTTAAAAGGAATAATGTTATATTGATTTGGAAATGAGAACAAGTATCGAACAAACCATCGCAGCGTTAATAAAGGAAAATGTATTGACTACTTAATTATTATTAAAACCAAGAAACCTCCATCCGCATGTAAGCTAAGATAAGACAAAATTGTATTACATTTTCTAGATCATGATCGCTTTAATAAGATTGTTATAAACAAGAATAACCTACTCACACATAAGGCATATGTTACTCAAATTGTTTTAAAAGAGAATTATGTTATTAAGTGATTAAGACTATGAACTACTAAACCTTTCAAAATAAGAGACTTGAGTATTTGAAATTAGGCAAACTTGAACTTTTGGAAAAGAAGGTTGTTACTTGTCTTTAAAAGGGAAACTATTTTGGTTTACTTAAGATAATAGTTACTCTATTTTGGATACTACAGTGTTGGTATCGTGACTTCTTGTGAAAGAATGGATATTTGTGCGGAATCAAGTATCGTAATTTGCTTGTGCTTGCTTGTGATAGCCTTGTTGTGTGAAAAGTTGTATTCCTATGCTACCGCGTCTCTAGATGGAGGGTCGGTATATTGTTATTGTTGTTACATGGACATGTCTGCACCGATGAAGAATTCCGGCATGCGTTACGCGCGGTTAATCACCCGATATATTGTTATTGTTACATGGACATACGTTCGCACCGGATGAAGAATTCCGGCATGCGTCACGCGCGGGTTAATCACCCGATATATTGTTATTGTTATTACATGGACATGCCTCGCACCGATGAAGAATTCCGGCACGTACGCGCGCAGGTTGATTACCCGATATATTGTTATTGTTGTTACATGGACATGTTCGCACCGACGCACTCCGGGCATGTGGTCACGCGCAGGTTGATTACCCGATATATTGTTATTGTTGTTACATGGACATATCTCGCACCACGCACTCCGGCATACGTACGCGCAGGTTGATTACCCGATATATTGTTATTGTTGTTACATGGACATGTTCGCACCGGCGAAGAATTCCGGGCATGTGGCTACGCGCGGTGGGTGATTACCCAGATATCGTTATTGCATCGTGGACATGTCTACACCGATGGAGAATTCCGGCGCGCGCGTGATGCGGCATGATTGATATTGTGGCGTGAGACCCTTGGTTATATTTGAGTGATGACTTTGAGGCGTGAGTCCTGCATTGACATGATCGCTTATGTCGTGAATCGTAGTTTGGTTGTCATACATGTCTCCTATTTTATTTAGATCGTTATGATTTCGCTGATTTTCGCCACACATACTTGGTACATGTCAGACCGACTTCCTTCGGGGCCGCGTTCACGCCGCAGTAGAGGTACACCAATTGTTGATCCTCGCCATAGGATCACGATTCGCGTTGGGAAGCTCCGCTTTCTCCGAGGCTTATCTTTCGTATAGTCCGCCGTCAGTGTACTTACATTCAGGGGTATGGCGGGGCCCTGTCCCGTCATTGTTGTTATAACACTCTTAGAGGTCTGTAGTACTGTTGTGGGCAGGGTTGTAAAGGTTGTAACTGTTCAATTTTTGTATATATGCAAGAAGGCAACCGTTTTGGTTGGCCTGTTTTATTATCATAACTCTTGTTTCATGTTTAAGTTTTTATTTCCGCTGATTTTCTCTGATGTTGTATCACTAGGGTGCCAGGGGTAAGGCACCAGTCACGGGCCCGGGGTCGGGTCGTGACAAACATGGCTCTGATACCATAAAAGCGGAATGACATTATCAATTTAAAATACTGATTAGAAGACAGAAAAGTAAAGAAAGTTGTTTAATAAAACTTACAATTTTATTCAAAGCATTGAAAGGGATACAAGACCAGGCAGGGAGGAGATATAAAGAGAGAGGGGGATATTTCCGAATGCCTTCAACATTACAATTTGAGAGCCTTAAATAGGCCTCGAATGAATTATTGTCCTAACAGGTGGACGGGTATGATTAAAACACTTGGAAGGCTAAGATTCCTTGCCCGCTTTTTGAAAGCGTCTTTCTCGAAAGGGCAAACGTCTTTGTCATTTTTATTTCTTTTGTCCCTTGCTTTTCTGAAGAGGCAAATGTCACTATTTGCTTTATGTCTACTTTATTGAAAGGGTGCCTCTTTCTTTTCCGAAGGGGCAACTGTTTTTGTCAGCCGTCCTTTATGTAGGGACCATTGGCTTTATTTGCGGAGGTAAGCGTTTGGCGTGTGCTTGGGCTCTTCCTCGTGGGGACCATTATGTCTCCGTTGTCTGTTTCACTATGATTGGATACTACTTCTTCTTCGTCTTCCAATCTTGCTAAGGCTTTTAACAGCTTCTGTCTGGTTTCTTTTGAGGTTTCGCCTGATGAAGAGGGGCTTCTTCCTTCGGGTTTACCTTAATTTCTTCTCTGGGTTTTGGACTCCATCCTTTTTTATTCTGATGGTTTTGCTTAAATAATGGATCCTATTTATCTCTTGGATAAATGACTTAATTATACATGATAATCCTACTGATTAATGATGTATAAAATCCTTTATTTTAAAAGAATTTACACAACCTAATATATTGAGATCTGCTGATTCTTCGAAATGTGTATAGGAACAAATTCCCTACTTCTGGATGGGGGCAAGTATTTCCTTGTTAGAGGGCCCTGCTGGTTTAACTGCTTCCGGATATGGTTCTGGGGAACCTATTGGGTTTACTGCCGACATTTCGAAAGAGGGCTGTATAGACCTTGCCTTTTGAAAGCTTGTTTCAAAAATCTTTTGTTTCAAAAAATCTTTTGTTTCAAAAAATCTTTTGTTAATCCAATTATCTTTGTGATACATAGCACTATAGATCAAAATTTCTTTTTGACTATTTTTTAACATCTGGGATAAAACCTGCTATCTGGGATTTTCTAAGAAACCTTGCTTGGTTAAGGAAGTAAATCCTGGGACTTACAGTTTGAAGATCGTCTTTTGCTTGACCTGATCACTCTGACTAAAAGATAAGGGATTTAAATATGGGAACATAAGTTCTCTTCCCATTGAGTTTGTGTAAATACCGTCTAGTTTTGCGGTATAAGGTTTTATCTGTGTTAGGAATGAGACTCCTAAAATGACTTCTTCAGTTATGTCTTTTGTAATAATGAAATCATTGGTGAGGCAAACACCATTATTGCAAACATGAGCTTTTGAAAGCTTGTAATTTATTTTTATACTATCACATGTGGCAGAGTATAATTTATGTGTACTTTTGTCTAAGTACCTAGTAGGAACTAATCCTTCACATATACAATTTTGATCTGCACCTGAATCAATTAGTGCAATTCTTTCTAGGATAAAGTTTGTGTTTATTATAACTTTAATAGGGACATGGTAGCTTAATGCTCTGGCTTTGGATATTAATTTTAAACCTGAATCAGAATTATTTTCTGTTTTATCTTCTTGTTCTGGATTATCAATATCTTTGGGAGTAGGATCTTTTACGAGATCCAAGTCTTTTAATAAACTTCTTGCGAATGCCTCAGTTTCTAAGGAACCGAGTCTTTCTTTTATCTGGAGAATTTCTTCTTTCAGATTTGAAATTTCTTTTAGTAAACCTTGCACAGAAGTGTCTGTTTTGGCATCCTTAAATTTATCAAAAACTCATTTCATATCAAAAGGCTCAATTATCCTTTTATCTTTTTTCTGATTAATGACTAGCTTTTTAAGCTCAGTTAAGTATTTTCTTTTGACTTCATCATCGTCAATGTGATCGATCATATTAAAGAAAAACTCTTGGTTGCTACTTGAGATAACGCCAATTGTTTGCTTTGTACAGGTGCAGATTTTTCCAGTACACTCAAAGTCAAATATGGATGTGGAACTATCTGAACTGTACACTAGATTTAATAAACCATCGTCACTATAATAGTCATCTGAAGTTTCTTCAAAATTATCACTGGACTGTTCTTCATCTAAGATTGTATAAAGTTTTTCTTTTACCTCAGCATCTATTGCTAATAGATTGATTTTATCTTTCTTTTTATTGGGTTCTTTGCAATTATTGGCCATATGGCCAGGTTTTCCGCAATTCCAACAACTACTCTTATTCTCGGTATTTTTGTTGGCGTTATGTTTTTTATACCCTTTTTAGGAGTATAACTCTTTTTATAAGTTTTAGGACGAGATATGTTATGTTTCTTTTTCATTCTTTTGATGCTCTTCGAAGGAGCAGAGACTTTAACATATCCGAAGTCTTCGCAGAAACTTCCTAATTCTCCATTGGTGGATTTCTGTACTTGATTATTAAGTTTTATTGTATTACAAAGCTCTAGGCCTGTTAGATTAATAATACTGACTAGGTCTCCATACGTCATAAGACCATAGGGAGTGTCGTCATTATGACTTCTCCTAATGTTGGTCCTTACCTTTTCGGCAAAGAGTTTAGGCAGACCACTTATAAATCTTTCTTTCCAATAATCGTGGTTACAGTCACTCCTTAGCATGACCTTGTTAAGGAATATATCTTTATACCATTTAAAGTCATGTAACTTTGGACAGGGTAGATTATTAAGAACTTCTAAACTTCTATCTTGGAATAACTTTGGCTCACGAATGAAGTGTTTACCTATGCAGTATAATAAGATGCCGTAGCATCCCCTTGGATTTCATTACTATAGCTGTTATCGATGTTCTTTATTTGGACTGTGGTGGTTGCATTCATGATGCTGACTTTTACTGGCTCAATTAGGTAGTTATCCCACCAATTTTTTAACATTCCGGTGAAACTTGAAACTAGTATTGCTGCTAGTTGGGCATCATCGGTGTGCGTTTTTATCTTGTAATTGGTAACGCAAACTCCCATTTCATGGAGCATTTTGACAACTTGCCCTTCAGACATGCCATCTATGTTCCATTCATGGATTTCATCTCCAGAATAAGTATTTGAAAACGGGGTACGTTCTTCGAATAACATATCCGGGAAAGTAGGCCCTTTATAAAAACTCTTACCCTCTGTTCCAGAGAACTTTAATATTTTATTATTATCTGGTTTACTTTTTGAACTGGAACCTTCGCTAAGTACTTTGACCGAGCTGTCATGTTTTTTTGAGGTGGATCCCTCTGAGACCTTTAACTCTTTAAACTTATTACTAATTCTGTCTAATAGGCTGGCTTCAATTTCTTTCCCAAATTTTGGATGGCTGTTTGCCGAGAACTGTGGGATTTTGAAGAGAGGTTCGGAAAGTGTTTTTTCTTCCGACCTGACTGGTGTGTTTCTAAATGTAGAAGCATTACTTGCTTCAGTAATCTGGTTAGAGATAACATGTAACAACTGATTGGTGTAGTTGTTCTGTTGAAGGATTTTATTAATATCTTTAACATGCGTGATCCCTGCTGGATCTTTTATGTCTCTTTTGAAAGGAGTGGAAGTTAAGACTTCACCACCAACGGGGATCTTTATCTGTTCTAACGGGGGTGTTACTAATTCAACAGTTCTTTCACCTGTGAACCATTTCTTTACAATGGTACTTAGGGACTGTCTGTTATTGTTAAGTTTATCAGTGATTTGAAATCACCTAAAGAATTCTATGTTAACATTAATTCTGTTCATGTCACTGATCCATTTCTCCCTAAACACCTTCCTCTCACTGAGTGAAAAGGTGCTTACATACCATTCTTTTTAATGGCGTTCTCAGGGGCTACCCATAATTTATTAAGGGTTTTCCAATCAATTTTAAAATTTATATCTTCTCTAATAGTACCAAGGCTATCTCCACCAAGCATTTCGCTTCTGGTGGGACTGCTATTCTTCATATCGATTGGTCGATAGTAGACTTTGGGTACTGCTGACGAATAATCTACACCTTGAACTTTTCGTTCTAGCATAGTTTCGTCGGAATTGTCAGAACTTCCTTCCTCTTCCCGGGATTTAGAAGAAGATGCTGCGAAGGAGTATCTTCCTTTGGATTTTAAAAATCTTAAATCAATTGAACCGTCTGAATGCTGGATTATTTGTTCAATATCAGAACTCTCTGGTTCTATCTTTGGTTGAGTGATGGCATCAAAGTGCCATTCGTCTTTTGTTAAAATTTCATTCCATTTTAACAATCTAGGAACAAAGGTGTTGCTATGTTCCTGATTTGCTTCCATAAGCATGGTAGCACCCTTACTGCTAACTAATTTAGCTTTTGGAGCTAAGGTAGTTTTCATAAGCCTGTAATAGACCCTGTATATTATAGCAATTTCTCTTGTGTTTATCTTACTATTCATATTTTTTGTTTTAATGTTCAACGTCAGGGTATCCGTAACGTTTTGATCGTTAATATCTACTGAAAAATTTGGGTAACAGTTAAAATAAACTGGTCCCCTGGCTAAATTGCTTTGTAAGACTCCAAGTAAGGAATCGTCAAAGTTTAATAGCCTGACATCTCTTAGTAAGAGACAGATGGGGGTATCTAAACCCAGACGATACAAAGGCTTAACAACAATTTGTACTAGTCCTATATGTAGGAAGTTAAAATCTTTTTTATATTTGTTTATATCTTCAGTGGATAATAGCTTAATAATCTCTTTGGAGTTATTGATAGCTACTGTGGATTCACAAGTTTTGATATTATAATTCTTAATAAAATCAAACTTTCCTGTTTCATAAACAGATCTGAAAGATTCTTTTGGAATATTCCAGTTCTGTAAATCTTTTTCAACTTTAGCAATTCTCGAAGTTGCTAAGTTTTCACTGTTGATTTCATTCATTATTAATAATTAACTGTGTGAAGCTCAACTAAGTATTGAGCAATAGATTGTCTTTTTGCCAGGTAGCTAACCCGTCTTCTTAATCTATCATTCTCTTCATAGAGTTCAGTCATCTTATTGATGATTACTTGGTTGATAATGGTTTGACAATAAATATCTAAGCCTTCTGCAGGTCTTGCAGTTGTGTAATAATCTAATTCTTTAAGATTTGATTTTAGAGTTTTATTACAATTATTACTTTCTATTACGATTTCTAGTATTTGAGAATTATATTCTCTGATATAATCAAAAGCTGGGCGCATCTTCATTATGGAATGATAATGTTTAAACAAAGAGAGTTTGTTCTAGATCTGTGGAGGCTACTATCCTTTTTAGAGCTATTGTTCTATCTGCTATTAGGATCCTACAGTACTTATTTCTATTCCTTTAACTACTTGAGCAGGTATCCTATTCTGGTCATCTGAATCCCTATCCTAAGTTTTTTCGGCAACTTCCACCACAGTACGGCACAGGTCCTTCCAACCTTTCGTGCTAAATCCAAACCGGTCCAGGAAGCTCCAGCCTATTACTGTAGACTACGGGCGATAGACGGAACAGGGTAACGACCAAGTAACTAAGGGAACCGGAACAGAGTAACAAGAATCCTACTAACTTAAGAACAACATTGCTCTAAGGACAGTAGTATGAGTTTAGCTACTCATGATCTTTACCAACCTGGCTCTGATACCATAAAAGCGGAATGACATTATCAATTTAAAATACTGATTAAAAGATATAAAAAATCAATCTATTAGCAATAGATGCTGAGGTAAAAGAAAAACTTTATACATTCTTAGATGAAGAACAGTCTAGTGATAATTCTGAAGAAACTTCAGATGACTATTACAGTGACGATGGTTCATTAAATCTAGGGTACAGTTCAGATAGTTCCACATCCAGCTTTGACTGCGAGTGTAGTGGAAAAATCTGCACCTGTACAAAGCAAACATTTGGCGTTATCTCAAGTAGCAACCAAGAGTTTTTATATGATATGATCGATCACATTGACGACGATGAAGTCAAAATAAAATACTTAACTGAGCTTAAAAAGCTAGTCATTAATCAGAAAAAAGATAAAAGGATAATTGAGCCTTTTGATATGAAAATAGTTTTTGATAAATTTAAGGAAGCCAAAACAGAAACTTCTGTGCAAGGTTTAATAAAAGAAATTTCAAATCTGAAAGAAGAAATTCTCCAGATAAAAGAAAGACTCGGTTCCTTAGAAACTGAGGCATTCGCAAGCAGTTTATTAAAAGACTTGGATCTCGTAAAAGATCCTACTCCCAAAGATATTGATAATCCAGAACAAGAAGATGAAACAGAAAATAATTCTGATTCAGGTTTAAAATTAATATCCAAAGCCAGAGCATTAAGCTACCATGTCCCTATTAAAGTTATAATAAACAAAAACTTTATCCTAGAAAGAATTGCTCTAATTGATTCAGGTGCAGATCAAAATTGTATACGTGAAGGATTAGTTCCTACTAGGTACTTAGACAAAAGTACACATAAATTATACTCTGCCACATGTGATAGTATAAAAATAAATTACAAGCTTTCAAAAGCTCATGTTTGCAATAATGGTGTTTGCCTCACCAATGATTTCATTATTACAAAAGACATAACTGAAGAAGTCATTTTAGGAGTCTCATTCCTAACACAGATAAAACCTTATACCGCAAAACTAGACGGTATTTACACAAACTCAATGGGAAGAGAACTTATGTTCCCATATTTAAATCCCTTATCTTTCAGTCAGAGTGATCATGTCAAGCAAAAGACGATCTTCAAACTGTAAGTCCCAGGATTTACTTCCTTAACCAAGCAAGGTTTCTTAGAAAATCCCAGATAGCAGGTTTTATCCCAGATGTTAAAAAATAGTCAAAAAGAAATTTTGATCTATAGTGCTATGTATCACAAAGATAATTGGATTAACAAAAGATTTTTTTAAACAAAATTTTTTTTGAAACAAAAGATTTTTGAAACAAGCTTTCAAAAGGAAAGGTCTATACAGCCCTATTTCGAAATGTCGGCAGTAAACCCAGTAGGTTCCCCATAACCATATCCCGAAGCAGTTAAACCAGCAGGGCCCTCTAACAAGGAAATACTGGCCCCCATCCAGAAGTAGGGAATTTATTCCTATACACATTTCGAAGAATCAGCAGATCTCAATATATTAGGTTGTGTAAATTCTTTTAAAATAGAGGATTTTATACTTCATTAATCAGTAGGATTATCATGTATAATTAAGTCATTTATCCAAGAGATAAATAGGATCCATTATTTAAGCAAAACCAACAGAATAAAAAAGGATGGAGTCCAAAACCCAGAGAAGAAATTAAGGTAAACCCGAAGGAAGAAGCCCCTCTTCATCAGGCGAAACCTCAACAGAAACCAGACAGAAGCTGTTAAAAGCCTTAGCAAAATTGGAAGACGAAGAAGAAGTAGTATCCAATCATAGTGAAAAAGACAACAGAGACATAATGGTCCCCACGAGGAAGAGCCCAAGCATACGTCAAACGCTTACCTCCGCGAATAAAGCCAGTGGTCCCTTCATAAAGGACGGCTGACAAAAACAGTTGCCCCTTCGGAAAAGAAAGAGGCACCCTTTCAATAAAGCAGACATAAAATAGATAGTGACATTTGCCTCTTCAGAAAAGCAAGGGACAAAAGAAATAAAAATGACAAGGACGTTTGCCCTTTCAGAAAAGTAGAAGACGCCCTTTCAAAAAAGCAGAAGGCAAGGAATCTTAGCCTTCCAAGTGTTTTAATCATACCCGTCCACCTGTTAGGACAATAATTCATTCGAGGCCTATTTAAGGCTCTTAAATTGTAATGTTGAAGGCATTCAGAAATATCCCCCTCTCTGTCTATATCTCCTCCCTGCCTGATCTTGTATCCCTTTCAATGCTTTGAATAAAATTGTAAGTTTTATTAAACAGCTTTCTTTACTTTTCTGTCTTTTAATCAGTATTTTAAATTGATAATGTCATTCCGCTTTTATGGTATCAGAGCCATGTTGGTAAAGATCATGAGTAGCTAAACTCATCTACTGTCCTTAGGGCGATGTTGTTCTTAAGTTATTAGGATTCGTGTTACTCTGCCGGTTCCCGTAGTTGCTTAGGTCGTTACCCTGTTCCGTTTATCTCCCACCTAGTCTACAGTAATAGGCTGGAGCTTCCTGGACCGGTTTGGATTTAGCACGAAAGGTCGGAAGGACCTGTGCCGTACCCTGGTGGAAGTGGCCGAAAAAACTTAGGATAGGGATTCAGATGACCAGAATAGGATACCTGCTCAAGTAGTTAAAGGAATAGAAACAAGTACTGTAGGATCCTAATAGCAGATAGAACAATAGCTCTAAAAAGGATAGTAGCCTCCACAGATCTAGAACAAACTCTCTTTGTTTAAACATTATCATTCCATAATGAAGATACCATTGACTTTTGATTATATCAGAGAATATAATTCTCAAATACTAGAAATCGTAATAGAAAGTAATAATTGTAATAAAACTCTAAAATCAAATCTTAAAGAATTAGATTATTACACAACTGCAAGACCTGCAGAAGGCTTAGATATTTATTGTCAAACCATTATCAACCAAGTAATCATCAATAAGATGACTGAACTCTATGAAGA
The DNA here is from genome assembly GCA_029844215.1 of Przewalskia tangutica. Classification (NCBI taxonomy): domain Eukaryota; kingdom Viridiplantae; phylum Streptophyta; class Magnoliopsida; order Solanales; family Solanaceae; genus Przewalskia; species Przewalskia tangutica. Next base: position 54,007,848 of record CM056718.1, read on the forward strand.
GAATGATAGATTAAGAAGACGGGTTAGCTACCTGGCAAAAAGACAATCTATTGCTCAATACTTAGTTGAGCTTCACACAGTTAATTATTAATAATGAATGAAATCAACAGTGAAAACTTAGCAACTTCGAGAATTGCTAAAGTTGAAAAATATTTACAGAACTGGAATATTCCAAAAGAATCTTTCAGATCTGTTTATGAAACAGGAAAGTTTGATTTTATTAAGAATTATAATATCAAAACTTGTGAATCCACAGTAGCTATCAATAACTCCAAAGAGATTATTAAGCTATTATCCACTGAAGATATAAACAGATATAAAAAAGATTTTAACTTCCTACATATAGGACTAGTACAAATTGCTGTTAAGCCTTTGTATCGTCTGGGTTTAGATACCCCCATCTGTCTCTTACTAAGAGATGCCAGGCTATTAAACTTTGACGATTCCTTACTTGGAGTCTTACAAAGCAATTGAGCCAGGGGACCAGTTTATTTTAACTGTTACCCAAATTTTTCAGTAGATATTAACGATCAAAACGTTATGGATACCCTGACGTTGAACATTAAAACAAAAAATATGAATAGTAAGATAAACACAAGAGAAATTGCTATAATATACAGGGTCTATTACAGGCTTATGAAAACTACCTTAGCTCCAAAAGCTAAATTAGTTAGCAGTAAGGGTGCTACCATGCTTATGGAAGAAAATCAGGAACATAGCAACACCTTTGTTCCTAGAGTGTTAAAATGGAATAAAATTTTAACAAAAGACGAATGACACTTTGATGCCATCACTCAACCAAAGATAGAACCAGAGAGTTCTGATATTGAACAAATAATCCAGCATTTAGACGGTTCAATTGATTTAAGATTTTTAAAATCCAAAGGAAGATACTCCTTCGCATCATCTTCTTTTAAATCCCGGGAGGAGGAAGGAAGTTCTGACAATTCCGACGAAACTATGCTAGAACGAAAAGTTCAAGGTGTAGATTATTCGTCAGCAGTACCCAAAGTCTACTATCGACCAATCGATAGGAAGAATAGCAGTCCCACCAGAAGCGAAATGCTTGGTGGAGATAGCCTTGGTACTATTAGAGAAGATATAAATTTTAAAATTGATTGGAAAACCCTTAATAAATTATGGGTAGCCCCTGAGAACACCATTAAAAAGAATGGTATGTAAGCACCTTTTCACTCAGTGAGAGGAAGGTGTTTAGGGAGAAATGGATCAGTGACATGAACAAAATTAATGCTAACATAGAATTCTTTAGGTGGTTTCAAATCACTGATAAACTTAACAATAACAGACAGTCCCTAAGTACCATTATAAAGAAATGGTTCACAGGTGAAAGAACTGTTGAATCAGTAACACCCCCGTTAGAATAGATAAAGATCCCCGTTGATGGTGAAGTCTTAACTTCCACTCCTTTCAAAAGAGACATAAAAGATCCAGCAGGGATCACGCATGTTAAAGATATTATTAAAATCCTTCAACAGAACAACTACACCAATCAGTTGTTACATGTTATCTCTAACCAGATTACTGAAGCAAGTAATGCTTCTACATTTAGAAACACACCAGTCAGGTCGGAAGAAAAAACACTTTCCGAACCTCTCTTCAAAATTCCACAGTTCTCGGCAAACAGCCATCCAAAATTTGGGAAAGAAATTGAAGACAGCCTATTAGACAGAATTAGTAATAAGTTTAAAGAGTTAAAGGTCTCAGAGGGATCCACCTCAAAAAAACCTGACAGCTCGGTCAAAGTACTTAGCGAAGGTTCCAGTTCAAAAAGTAAACCAGATAATAATAAAATATTAAAGTTCTCTGGAACAGAGGGTAAGAGTTTTTATAAAGGGCCTACTTTCCCGGGTATGTTATTCGAATAACGTACCCCGTTTTCAAATACTTATTCTGGAGATGAAATCCATGAATGGAACATAGATGGCATGTCTGAAGGGCAAGTTGTCAAAGTGCTCCATGAAATGGGAGTTTTCGTTACCAGTTACAAGATAAAAACGCACACCGATGATGCCCAACTAGCAGCAATACTAGTTTCAGGTTTCACCGGAATGTTAAAAAATTGGTGGGATAACTACCTAATTGAGCCAGTAAAAGTCAGCATCATGAATGCAACCACCACAGTCCAAATAAAGAACATCGATAACAGCTATAGTAATGAAATACAAGGGGATGTTACGGCAACCTTATTATACTGCATAGGTAAACACTTCATTGGTGAGCCAAAGCTATTCCAAGATAGAAGTTTAGAAGTTCTTAATAATCTAACCTGTCCAAAGTTACATGACTTTAAATGGTATAAAGATATATTCCTTAACAAGGTCATGCTAAGGAGTGACTGTAACCACGATTATTGGAAAGAAAGATTTATAAGTGGTCTGCCTAAACTCTTTGCCGAAAAGGTAAGGACCAACATTAGGAGAAGTCATAATGGCGACACTCCCTATGGTCTTATGACATATGGAGACCTAGTCAGTATTATTAATCTAACAAGCCTAGAGCTTTGTAATACAATAAAACTTAATAATCAAGTACAAAAATCCACCAAAGGAGAATTAGGAAGTTTCTGCGAAGACTTCGGATATGTTAAAGTCTCTGCTCCTTCGAAGAGCATCAAAAGAATGAAAAAGAAACATAACATATCTCGTCCTAAAACTTATAAAAAGAGTTATACTCCTAAAAAAGGGTATAAAAAACATAACGCCAACAAAAATACCGAGAATAAGAGTAGTTGTTGGAATTGCGGAAAACCTGGCCATATGGCCAATAATTGCAAAGAACCCAATAAAAAGAAAGATAAAATCAATCTATTAGCAATAGATGCTGAGGTAAAAGAAAAACTTTATACAATCTTAGATGAAGAACAGTCCAGTGATAATTCTGAAAAACTTCAGATGACTATTACAGTGACGATGGTTCATTAAATCTAGTGTACAGTTTAGATAGTTCCACATCCAGCTTTGACTGCGAGTGTACTGGAAAAATCTGCACCTGTACAAAGCAAACAATTGGCGTTATCTCAAGTAGCAGCAAAGAGTTTTTCTTTGATATGATCGATCACATTGACGACGACGAAGTCAAAAGCAAATACTTAACTGAGCTTAAAAAGCTAGTCATTAATCAGAAAAAAGATAAAAGGATAATTGAGCCTTTTGATATGAAAAGAGTTTTTGATAAATTTAAGGAAGCCAAAACAGACACTTCTGTGCAAGGTTTAATAAAAGAAATTTCAAATCTGAAAGAAGAAATTCTCTAGATAAAAGAAAGACTCGGTTCCTTAGAAACTGAGGCATTCGCAAGCAGTTTATTAAAAGACTTGGATCTCGTAAAAGATCCTACTCCCAAAGATATTGATAATCCAGAACAAGAAGATGAAACAAAAAATAATTCTGATTCAGGTTTAAAATTAATATCCAAAGCCAGAGCATTAAGCTACCATGTCCCTATTAAAGTTATAATAAACAAAAACTTTATCCTAGAAAGAATTGCACTAATTGATTCAGGTGCAGATCAAAATTGTATACGTGAAGGATTAGTTCCTACTAGGTACTTAGACAAAAGTACACATAAATTATACTCTGCCACAGGTGATAGTATAAAAATAAATTACAAGCTTTCAAAAGCTCATGTTTGCAATAATGGTGTTTGCCTCACCAATGATTTCATTATTACAAAAGACATAACTGAAGAAGTCATTTTAGGAGTCTCATTCCTAACACAGATAAAACCTTATACCGCAAAACTAGACGGTATTTACACAAACTCAATGGGAAGAGAACTTATGTTCCCATATTTAAATCCCTTATCTTTCAGTCAGAGTGATCAGGTCAAGCAAAAGACGATCTTCAAACTGTAAGTCCCAGGATTTACTTCCTTAACCAAGCAAGGTTTCTTAGAAAATCCCAGATAGCATGTTTTATCCCAGATGTTAAAAAATAGTCAAAAAGAAATTTTGATCTATAGTGCTATGTATCACAAAGATAATTGGATTAACAAAAGATTTTTTGAAACAAAAGATTTTTTGAAACAAAAGATTTTTAAAACAAGCTTTCAAAAGGCAAGGTCTATACAGCCCTCTTTCGAAATGTCGGCAGTAAACCCAGTAGGTTCCCCAAAACTATATCCGGAAGCAGTTAAACCAGCAGCGCCCTCTAACAAGGAAATACTGGCCCCCATCCAGAAGTAGGGAATTTATTCCTATACACATTTCGAAGAATCAGCAGATCTCAATATATTAGGTTGTGTAAATTCTTTTAAAATAGAGGATTTTATACTTCATTAATTAGTAGGATTATCATGTATAATTAAGTCATTTATCCAAGAGAAAAATAGGATCCATTATTTAAGCAAAACCATCAGAATAAAAAAGGATGGAGTCCAAAACCCAGAGAAGAAATTAAGGTAAACCCGAAGGAAGAAGCCCCTCTTCATCAGGCGAAACCTCAACAGAAACCAGACAGAAGCTGTTAAAAGCCTTAGCAAGATTGGAAGACGAAGAAGAAGTAGTATCCAATCATAGTGAAATAGACAACGGAGACATAATGGTCCCCACAAGGAAGAGCCCAAGCATCATGGCTTACCTCGCGAATAAAGCGATGGTCCTACATAAGGGCGGTGACAAAAACAGTTGCCCCGTCGGAAAAGAAAGAGGCACCCTTTCAATAAAGCAGACATAAAGCGGATAGTGACATTTGCCTCTTCAGAAAAGCAAGGGACAAAAGAAATAAAAATGACAAGGACGTTTGCCCTTTCAGAAAAGCAGAAGATGCCCTTTTCAAAAAAGCAGAAGGCAAGGAATCTTAGCCTTCCAAGTGTTTTAATCATACCCGTCCACCTGTTAGGACAATAATTCATTCGAGGCCTATTTAAGGCTCTCAAATTGTAATGTTGAAGGCATTCGGAAATATCCCCCTCTCTCTCTATATCTCCTCCCTGCCTGATCTTGTATCCCTTTTAATGCTTTGAATAAAATTGTAAGTTTTATTAATCAGCTTTCTTTACTTTTCTGTCTTTTAATCAGTATTTTAAATAGATAATGTCATTCCGCATTTATAGGGGGATATTTCTGAATGCCTTAAACATTACAACTTGAAAGCCTTAAATAGGCCTCGAATGATTCATCGTCCTAACAGGTGGACGGATATGATTAAAACATGTGGAAGGCTAAGATTGCTTGCCTTCTGCTTTTTTGAAAGGGCGTCTCTTGCTTTTCTGAAAGGGCAAACGTCCTTGTCATCTTTATTTCTTTTCTGCTTTATGGCCTCTGCTTTTCCGAAGGGACAAGTGTCGCTTTCTGCTTTATGTCTGCTTTATTGAAATGGCGTCTCTTTCTTTTTTGAAGAGGCAACTGTCTTTATCTGCTGTCCTTCATGTAGGGACCACTGGCTTTATTCGCGGAGGTAAGCGTTGGCGTATGCTTGGGCTATTCCTTGTGGGACCATCATGTATCCGTTGTCTGTTTCACTATGATTGGATGCTACTTCTTCTTCGTTTTCCAATCTTGCTAGGGCTTCTAACAGCTTCCGTCTGGTTTCTGCTTTAGAACATGAAGTTTCTCCTGATGAAGAGGGGCTTCTTCTTTCTAGTTTTACCTTAACTTCTTCTCTGGGTTTTGGACTCCATCCTTTGATTCTGATGGTCTTGCTTAAATAACGGATCCTATTTATCTCTTGGATATCAAATGACCAATTAATGATATATGAAATCCTTTTATTAAAAAAGAATTTACATAACTTAATATGCTCTGGTAAAGTGGAGATCTGTTGTTCCTCCTGGAAACTTGCATATTTATTCTGGAAGCTTGGAGCTACGACCTGTGACGTTCCTCCAAAGATGTTCCACCATTCGTAGAACCATCTGGGGATAACCTTTTCTTTGACTTCTTCTGTATATTTTATGAACCAGGTATGGGTGTTTGGTCTAACATACAGAAAGTTGAACCATGCATCCTTATAATCGTGCCAATTATAGGTTTGCGGTCTGTGAGTCCTGGATAATGGTATCTGTGTTTGTAGATGATCAACATACCAATTAAATGGACTTAAGATCTTTTTAATAGTAACTTTGGAATACTCGATCCCATCTGTTTTATCAAAATATTTGTGTTCGACTTCTATGGAGTCGGTGTCTATTAAAATGAATTCATAATACTTCCTGGTTTTCAGGGAGTCTTGGGTATCAACGTACTGATGATCTGTGTAACAGGGTTTTAACAAGTCATGTACCCTAAAATTTTCATATTGCTTGTCCAATGCCATTATCGGCAAAGTTTGAATAGGAATAAATTCCCATTTCTGGATGGGGGCCGGTATTTCCTTTTTAGAGGGCCCTGCTAGTTTAACTGCTTCAGAATATGATTCTGGGGGAATCATTTTGTAACTATCTCGCCTGGGCGATTCTTTGGAGTGGCCTTGAGCAGTGAGTACTTTCTCTTTTTTAGAGGAGACTGGAGTAACTGGTATAATAGGAAGATTTCCCAATACCGTGAATTTATTTTGTCCACTGGGTTTATGGAGGATCGGTCCCGCCGATTTTTCTGCAAAAGGCTGTTTCATTTTTTCTTCTGGTTTATTTTGGAAAGGTGGTCTCATCGGGCGTAAGCCCTGAAAGCCTGGTCTCATTATTACCCTGCAAAAATTCTCTAGTCAGGAAGTCTAGTAGAGAGTTTTCTTCACCTTTTATAAAATCAATTTTAAAATCGAAACTTGATAACAAGGCCTGCCATCTGGCAAAAATCTGTTTTGAAACTAAATTTTTAACATCTTTTTGCAAAATGTCTTTGGCTGCTTTGCAGTCGACTCTTAACAAAAATTCTTTGTTAACCAAGTCATCTTGGAACTTTGTAATACATAGTACTATAGATAAAATCTCTTTTTTGACTGTGCTATAATTCTTTTGTGTCTGGTTCCAATTTCCAGAAGTGAATCTTACTAGCTGTTTCAAGAGATATTTTTTGCTTAAGGATACCACCATAACCTATGTCGGAGGCATCAGTTTCAACTATCATAGAGGCCTCTGGATTAGGGATTCCTAGACATGGGAGTTTCTGGACTATTTCTTTTACTAGTATGACAGCTCTAGTCTGTTCGTCTGACCAAGGGACTGGATTTTTCTTAAGTCTTTTATACAGAGGTTCCCATATCTGTCTAATCTTTGGGATAAAATCTGCTACATAATTAAGGCTTCCCAAGAATCTTTGTAGCTGGGTTTTATCAAGAATTACATCGGGGAACTTAGTAGAGAACTCTATGGCTCTGCAGATTGGTTTATAGGTTCCTTGATAGAGGTCATGTCCTAAGAACCTTATGTTTGTCTGGAAAAGTTTTATCTTTTTGGCACTTACTGCTAAACCATTGTACTTAGTGGTCTGGACAAAAGTGTTTAGATGTTTATAATCCTGATCTATGTTATCTGAGAACACTAGAACATCATCTATATAGACAATCATAAACTGGCTATAAGGGTTGAATATGTTATTCATGATGTTCTGAAATTCGGATGGGGCATTTTTTAGCCCGAAAGGCATTACGTTCCATTCATATTGTCCGAAAGGGACATTGAAGGCTGTTTTATATTTATCTTTTTCATCGACTTGGATTTGCCAGAATCCTGACTTCATGTCGAACTTACTGTAAATGTTAGCATGATAAGTTCTTTTAAGTAAGTCCCTTTTGTTAGGGATTGGATATCTAATCCATTTTAACGCTTGGTTAAGAGGTTTGTAATTTATTACGAGCCTTGGGGCTCCTCTTTCCTTTTCAGCATTCTTGTTGACATAGAAGACTGAGCAGCTCCATTGTGATTTAGAAGGCCTAATGATCCCTTTTTTGAGAAGATCATTGACTTCATTTTTACAGTGTTCCATGAGCTCGTGGCTCATCTGAATGGGTCTGGCTTTAGTGGGTATATTTTCTTCACTAAAGTCATCCGTGTAGGGTAGATTTACTGTATGCTTTTTTCTCTCCCAAAAGGCATTCGGGAGTTCTGAGCAGATTTCATTTTCTATAGAATCCTGTAAACTTTTTATTTTACTAATTACCTCCGGGGTTTTTAAAGTGGATTTTATCCTTTTTACTTTAATGTCGTCTTTTAGATAATTAACCTGATTGGTTAATAGTTGTATTCTAAAGATTGTTCTTTGTTTAACATGATCACTGTGATCAGTAGATAACGGGTTTAGGTATGGGAATATAAGATTTTTCCCCATTGAGTTGGTATAAATACCGTCTAGCTTTGCGGTATAAGGTTTTATCTGTGTTAGGAATGAGATTCCTAAGATGATATCTTCAGTTATATTTCTTGTAATAACGAAATCATTGGTGAAACAAACACCATTATTACAGACGTGGGCTTTTGAAAGTTTCCAATCAATTTTTATATTATCTCCTGTGGCAGAGTATAATTTATGAGTACTTTTGCTTAAGTACTTGGTAGGGACTAATCCTTCGCAAATACAATTTTGATCTGCTCCTGAGTCTAACAGAGCAATTTTTTCTAGAATAAAATCTTTGTTTATTATTATTCTAATTGGGACATGGTAGCTTAATGCTCTGGCCCTGGATATTAATCTTAACCCTAACTTAGAGTTATTTTCTGTTTCTTTAGAGGTAGATGGTGTCAGAGTATTATTAACAAGTTTTAAGTCTTTTAATAAACCGCTAGTAAAAGCTTCAGCCTCCAAGGGGCCAAAATTCTTTTTAACACTGAGATTTTTTTTTTTAGAATTACAACTTCTCTTAGTAAATCTTGAACTGAAGTGTCTGACTTAGTATCTTTAGAAACCTCTTTATTGTTAAAGGGTTTAATTATCTTTTTATTTTTACTCGAGATAACATCAATTGTTTGTTTTATACAGGTACAGGTTTTTCCCGTACAATTACAGTCGAAGCTGGAAGGGGAGCTATTTGAACTGTTCTTTAGATTTAATGAACTTTTGTCACTGTAATAGTTATCTGAAATTTTTTCAGAGTTATCACTGGACTGTTCTTCATCTAAGATTGTATAAAGTTTTTCTTTTATCTCAGGATTTATTGACGGTAATTTATTAATTATGTGATCAGTTTTTCCGTAATCCCAACAATTACCTTTTCTTCTGCAGTATTTGCTGGCATTCCTTTTTTTATACCCTTTATGTAATTTTGGACAGGTTAATTTATTAAGGAATTCTAAACTCCTGTAATTACTCTTACCTTCTGTTGTAGAGGGTTTTAATATCTTATTATCATTTGAACTTGAGCTTTCACTTAGTACTTTGACTGAGTTATTAGGTTTCTTCGAGGTGGATCCCTCAGAAACTTCATCAATTTTATTATTAATCCTGTCTAGCAGGTTGTCTTTAATTTCTTTACCAAACTTTGGGTGGCTACTGACAGATTTTTTCGAGGTGGATCCCTCTAAATTTTTTAATTCTTCGAATTTATTATTAATTCTATCTAATAGGTCGCCTTTAACATGTAGGATTCTTTTTGGATCTATTATGTCTTTATTAGTTAAGATCTTATCATTTACGGAGATCTTTAGTTGTTTTACTGGTTCAACAATTTTTTCTCCTTTGAACCATTCCTTAACAATGGTGCTTAGGGACTGCTTATTATTGTTAAGCTTGTCAGTGATTTGAAACCACTTAAAGAATTCTATATTAGCATTAATATTATTCATGTCACTGATCCATCTTTCTGTAAACACCTTCCTCTCACTGAGTGAAAAGGTGCTTACATACCATTCTTTTTTAATGGCGTTCTCAGGGGCTACCCATAATTTATTAAGGGTTTTCCAATTGATTTTAAAATCTATATCCTGTTTAATGGTACCAAGACTAACCCCGCCGTGCTTTTTGGTAAGCATGGTAGTACCTTTAGCTTCTGGACCTAAGATTGTTTTCATTAGTATTGAACTGTATGGAGTTCACCTAAGAACTGAGCAAGAGATTGTCTCGTTGTCAAGCAACGAACTCGTATCCTTAACCTATCATTTTCTTCATAGAGTTCAACCATTTTATTAATGATTACATGTCTAACTATAACTTGGGTATAATTGTCTAAACCATCTGTAGGTTTAGCTGTTTTATAATATTCTAACTCTTTGATATTAGCTTTTATTCTTTTATTACAGTAACTACTTTCTATTATACAGTCTAACCTGGAAGAGTTATATTTTCTGATATAATCAAAAGTTGGGCGCATCTTCATTATAGAATGATAATGTCTAAACAAGGAGGGTTGTTGTAAGATGTGGAGGCTACTATCCTTTTGGAGCTATTGTTCTGTCTGCTATTAGGATTCTACAGTACTTGTTTCTATTCCTTTAACTACTTGAGCAGGTATCCTATTCTGGTCATCTGAATCCATATCCTAAGTTTTTTCGGCAACTTCCACCAGGGTACGGCACAGGTCCTTCCAACCTTTCGTGCTAAATCCAAACCGGTCCAAGAAGCTCCAGCCTATTACTGTAGACTACGGGCGATAGACAGAACAGGGTAACGACCAAGTAACTAAGGGAGCCGGAACAGAGTAACAAGAATCCTACTAACTTAAGAACAACGTTGCTCTAAGGACAGTAGTATGAGTTTAGATACTCATGATCTTTACCAACATGACTCTGATACCATAAATGCGGAATAACATTATCAATTTAAAATACTGATTAAAAGACAGAAAAGTAAAGAAAGCTATTTAATAAAACTTACAATTTTATTCAAAGCATTGAAAGGGATACAAGATCAGGCAGGGAGGAGATATAGAGAGAGAGGGGGATATTTCCGAATGCCTTCAACATTACAATTTGAGAGCCTTAAATAGGCCTCGAATAAATTATTGTCCTAACAGGTGGACGGGTATGATTAAAACACTTGGAAGGCTAAGATTCCTTGCCTTCTGCTTTTTTGAAAGGGCGTCTTCTGCTTTTCTGAAAGGGCAAACGTCCTTGTCATTTTTATTTCTTTTGTCCCTTGCTTTTCTGAAGAGGAAAATGTCACTATCTGCCTTATGTCTGCTTTATTGAAAGGGTGCCTCTTTCTTTTCCGAAGGGGCAACTGTTTTTGTCAGCCGTCCTTTATGTAGGGACCACTGGCTTTATTCGCGGAGGTAAGCGTTTGGCGTATGCTTGGGCTCTTCCTTGTGGGGACCATTATGTCTCCGTTGTCTGTTTCACTATGATTTGATACTACTTATTCTTCGTCTTCCAATCTTGCTAAGACTTTTAACAGCTTCTGTCTGGTTTCTGTTGAGGTTTCGCCTGATGAAGAGGGGCTTCTTCCTTCGGGTTTACCTTAATTTCTTCTCTGGGTTTTGGACTCCATCCTTTTTTATTCTGATGGTTTTGCTTAAATAATGGATCCTATTTATCTCTTGGATAAATGACTTAATTATACATGATAATCCTACTGATTAATGAAGTATAAAATCCTCTATTTTAAAAGAATTTACACAACCTAATATATTGAGATCTGCTGATTCTTCGAAATGTGTATATGAATAAATTCCCTACTTCTGGATGGGGGCCAGTATTTCCTTGTTAGAGGGCCCTGCTGGTTTAACTGCTTCTGGATATGGTTCTGGGGAACCTACTGGGTTTACTGCCGACATTTCGAAAGAGGGTTGTATAGACCTTGCCTTTTGAAAGCTTGTTTCAAAAATCTTTTGTTTCAAAAAATCTTTTGTTTCAAAAAATCTTCTGTTAATCCAATTATCTTTGTGATACATAGCACTATAGATCAAAATTTCTTTTTGACTATTTTTTAATATCTGGGATAAAACCTGCTATCTGGGATTTTCTAAGAAACCTTGCTTGGTTAAGGAAGTAAATCCTGGGACTTACAGTTTGAAGATCGTCTTTTGCTTGACCTGATCACTCTGACTGAAAGATAAGGGATTTAAATATGGGAACATAAGTTCTCTTCCCATTGAGTTTGTGTAAATACCGTCTAGTTTTGCGGTATAAGGTTTTATCTGTGTTAGGAATGGGACTCCTAAAATGACTTCTTCAGTTATGTCTTTTGTAATAATGAAATCATTGGTGAGGCAAACACCATTATTGCAAACATGAGCTTTTGAAAGCTTGTAATTTATTTTTATACTATCACCTGTGGCAGAGTATAATTTATGTGTACTTTTGTCTAAGTACCTAGTAGGAACTAATCCTTCACGTATACAATTTTGATCTGCACCGGAATCAATTAGTGCAATTCTTTCTAGGATAAAGTTTTTGTTTATTATAACTTTAATAGGGACATGGTAGCTTAATGCTCTGGCTTTGGATATTAATTTTAAACCTGAATCAGAATTATTTTCTGTTTCATCTTCTTGTTCTGGATTATCAATATCTTTGGGAGTAGGATCTTTTACGAGATCCAAGTCTTTTAATAAACTTCTTGCGAATGCCTCAGTTTCTAAGGAATCGAGTCTTTCTTATCTGGAGAATTTCTTCTTTCAGATTTGAAATTTCTTTTATTAAACCTTGCACAGAAGTGTCTGTTTTGGCTTCCTTAAATTTATCAAAAACTCTTTTCATATCAAAAGGCTCAATTATCCTTTTATCTTTTTTCTGATTAATGACTAGCTTTTTAAGCTCAGTTAAGTATTTTCTTTTGACTTCATCGTCGTCAATGTGATCGATCATATCAAAAAAAAACTCTTGGCTGCTACTTGAGATAACGCCAATTGTTTTCTTTGTACAGGTGCAGATTTTTCCAGTACACTCGCAGTCAAAGCTGGATGTGGAACTATCTGAACTGTACCCTAGATTTAATGAACCATCGTCACTGTAATAGTCATCTGAAGTTTCTTCAGAATTATCACTGGACTGTTCTTCATCTAAGATTGTATAAAGTTTTTCTTTTACCTCAGCATCTATTGCTAATAGATTGATTTTATCTTTCTTTTTATTGGGTTCTTTGCAATTATTGGCCATATGGCCAGGTTTTCCGCAATTCCAACAACTACTCTTATTCTCGGTATTTTTGTTGGCGTTATGTTTTTTATACCCTTTTTTAGGAGTATAACTCTTTTTATAAGTTTTAGGACGAGATATGTTATGTTTCTTTTTCATTCTTTTGATGCTCTTCGAAGGAGCAGAGACTTTAACATATCCGAAGTCTTCGCATAAATTGTCACGACCCGACCCCGGGCCCGCGACTGGTGCCCTACCTGGGCACCCCTTTCGGTATACATCAGAGAATAGCAGCGGAACATACACAACTGATAAAATTGTTAAACATAAAATAACAACAGGCTAGCCGATAAGGCCGCCTTCCGTAAACTATACAAATAAAACAGTACATTTTTTTTTCTTTTCTTTACAACCCAATCCACAATGTGACTACAGACCTCTAAGAATAACAACTCTGGCGGGACAGGGCTCCGCCATACCCCTGAATGTACAACAACCCACAATACCAGGGATAAGCCTCCAAAATAAAGGAGCTTCTCAACAGCTGAACGGTGATCCTAAGAGCAAGGATCAGCAACTTGTACTCTACCTGCGGCATGAACGCAGCCCCCCGAAGGAGGTCAGTACAACATGTACCAAATATGTGAAACTGAAGGTACTGTAATGAAATCATAAGTCTATAATAAAACTGGAGACAGGTATGATAACTCAATTAACAGTACACAGTGCCTTACTAACAATGAGAGTAATCAAAAGTATACTTACAACATAAAAATAGGAAGCTCGCGATCAAAGCAGGACTACCCGCCCGCAGTATCATTAAGCAATCCTACTCCTGGGACTATTTCACCCGCATAGGTCGTGTGGACCCGCATAAGGTATTCCTCGCATAGGCTGTACCCGCCCGCATGGGACTATTTCACCTCATTAGCCCATAAGGACTCGCATGAGGTATTCCTCGCATCGTGGGTAGCAAATCCACGGAAACAGGTGGTATAACTATCTTGGGGATTTACCCCTCAATTATACTCTTACCCTGAAGCAGGTGGTATAACGATCTTGGGGATTTACCCCTCAGATATACTCTTACCCTGGAGAAGGTGGTATAACGATCTTGGGAATTTACCCCTCAGATATACTCTTACCATATCTCAACCGGCCATCATACATAACATAAGCCCTACCGGCTTATCATACATAACATAAGCCTTCTAAACTTATCATACAATAAATAAGCAAGTTAAGAAATCCCCCTAACTTCTTATTAGCCTTATTCATATACACTCTCATTTTAGTTTACTTAAGGCACTAACATGTCATAATAAATCCGGGAGTTTACCCCAAAGTACTACGTACTTCTATTCTTTTAAAATGACTCATTTTCATATAAAACTTCCAAGATACTAATAACCGTAGTATCAAGTCATAACTACATTTTTAGACAAGTCACAATACCTTTTTAGAAAATACATTTTCGGGCTTCTAAATCAAGTGACTTCTTTCTTTTAAAACCTTAAGCAATTGATGCCTTTAAATCAAATTGCCTTTCGTTATTTCAAGTCATTTAACATATTTAAATTACTTAGAGTAAACCACTCTTTAAACTTTCCATAAAGCTTGTCACGACCTATTTCGGGGCCCGTGACTGGTGCCTTACCGGGGCACCCAAGTAGTCATACATCAGAGTAATCAGCGGAAATATAAAACAAGACATGAAACAGTTTATAAAATAAGACACAGTTTATGTGAGAAAACGCCGCCTTTCGGCATATATATATAAACATGGTTTAGCAGTTACATCCGATACTGTACAACATGACTACAGACCTCTAAGGAAATATACAACTATGGCGGGACAGGGCCCCGCCATACCCTGTGTTATACCCCGTATTTTCAGTGTATGTACGTGAGGACGTACGTAGAAAATTTGAGCCTTAAGATAGGCAAGTTTCGAAATTTGTACACAACACCCGATTAGAGTCGTTTTTCGACGAAACGTTTCCACAGCTTTTGTTGGGAAAATTCCGGCTATGTCATTTATATTTTTTTGCGGATTTTTCCGAGAGACGAAACATTTTGGACCAACGGGAGGGTGACAAGTGTCACCCTCACATTGGATGGAGTGGGACGGCAATTTGGACGAATTGGTGAGTGGGGTTAGGTAGGATATTTTGTGCAAGTTGTTGTGGTAGATGGATAAGGTGCACTTGGCTTAAATCTAGCCCTACACTTGCACCACACTTGTCTTCATCTTGGCCATTGGTTGGCCATGGCTTGACCTATAAATACCCCCCTAAGCTTGAAGAGTTCTTCATCCAAAAATGTGCCTAAGTCTTGAAATCTCCCTCCCCTCTCCTTGTAGTAGTCGTCCGCCACACCCCTCCCCCCTTTGAGAAGGCCCCTTGGCCGAAAGTATCCCCCCCTCCTAGTGGCTCTAGCCGAGAGCAACCCCCCCCTAGCCTAGTTGTGCTAGTCAAAATACTACCCCCCTTGGTAGAAATGTATTCTACAAGTATCGTTATAATGCCCAAAATACTTTAGCCAAATACCTTGTAGTACTTTCCAAAGTACCACTTTTCTGGCTTGGAAAATACTATTATACTTTCCTTAGCCACTAAACGAAACCCTAAGGAAAAATCTTCACCCGTAGTTGAAGTATTAAGTAGAAGTTGTGTAGACACTTCTAAGGGTTTCTTGGAGCGTTTTGGAGCGCCTGAGTAGGAGCTAAACCTTGTTCAGGAGCGACAATAAACTCGGATAATTTTGGGCTTATCGAGGTAAACATTCTTGACCTTCATTTGTAATTGGAAATTACATGTTGTAGGAATATATAGTTGAAGTATACTATATATAGAACTGAACATTATAATTGTGCGGCAATGTCTTTTGACTTAAGCTGAATAATACTTACAGCGATGTCTTGCGACTTAAGCTGAATTTAAATAAGAGAACTGAATCTGTAATTACATAGGGTGTATTCTGATGAGACTTGTGTAGCATTCTTTGTGTAGTAGAATTGTACGTCCGGTCGGGCGTGTTAACCCCACTGGTTGGCTTGGTAGCGGCCTCGATAGAGGAGGAGATTTCTGTTGTTGCGGGGAGAGTCTTTGAATTTTCTGTAGAATATTCTACGTCGGGATCTAAAGGTATTAATAGGCGCTTTGTGGCCTCTATAGGTTGTAGTCTGCGTGTGGAGTGATGCTTGGTGAGAGTGTCACCAGCGGTTTGAGATACTTGGGCGTTTTGCTATTAGTCGATAATCGTCGCGAGGTATGTGAACCTCTTCCTATCTCTTCTAGCATGATATGTGTGAACTATGTAGTGCGGTGAGCGTACATGTGCTAAATGTATTTGATTGATGTAAAACATAAAGTGTTATAACGGCTTTATGGGAAGTTGGTTATAATAGCTTTATGTGGATAAGCACATACTTTGTGGTTTTAAAAGGTAAGCGATTTGAATAATAGCGGCTTGATATGTGTTAATAAAGAACTTGAAGCATTTCAAAGATTTATGAATCGTTTTGAAAGAATGAGTATTACTTGGGTTTTGAAAGCTTAAGAGTTATACTAGCTTTATGGGAAGTTAGGTATAACGGCTTAAGAATGTTTCTTGATTTGAAATCGAGAATGTGTATCGACAAACCAACTGCGGCGTTAATAAAAGGAAAATGTATTGACTAAAGAAGTATTATTAAAACCAGTATAAAACTACATCTGAATAGAATCTAATAAGAGACAAAATGATAATACATTTCCTAGATCATGGCATAATAAGATTGATTATAAACAAGAATAGCCTACTCACTTATAAGACATAGGTTTCTCAAAACGTTTAAAGGAGAATTATGTTTTAAAGGACTAAAACTATGAACTACTGAAACCTTTTTCTAAAATGAGAAACTTGAGCATTCAAATTAGGCAAACTTGAACGTTTTGATATTAAGGTTGCTACTTGATTTTACAAAGGAAAGCATTTTGGTTTACTTAACAATGTTAGTCACTCTATTTTTATACTACTCGTATCGGGTGACCATTGTAAAAGAAATGGATCTTAAAATGAATTTAACGGACGTAGTACTTTAAGGTTAAAATCGGACTTTGATATAAAATGAAATTACCTTGAGTCGTGTGTAACTTGCTTATACTTGTTGTTATGAAACATGACCATGTTACGTGTGATAGCCATGTTGAGTAAGTAATGTGTTCTACTCGACTACAGGTTCATCCGAATGTATATCACTTGACTCTGGGTCATCCGGAATGTATATCACTTGATTCCGGCTCATCCGGAATGTATTTCACTCGACTCACGGTTCATCCGGAATGTGTTTCACTTTATTACCGGTTCATCCGGGAATGTATTGCACTTTAGGACCGGTTCTTCCGGTAATGTATTTCACTTGAGGACCGGTTCATCCGGGAATGTATTTCACTTGACTACCGGTTCATCCGGGAATGTGTTCCACTCGACTAGGTTCATGGATGAACAGAATGTATTCCACCCTTTTCTTTTCTATATTGGGTCCATAAGATGGGCGAGACACGTTATCGTATCACATGATTTGTACCTAGGCTGGCGGTGAGGAAGGAGTTCCACGGGCGTGAGGATGACTTTTAGGCGTGAGTCACGACTTGACATATTCGCTTCTATGTGGTGAGCGTAGTTTGGTTATCATACATGTCTCCTGCTTTATATAGACTATTATGATTTCATTCTGATATTTCTGATTTCACATACTTGGTACTGTTATCGACCTCCTTGAAGTGCGTTCATCTGCGAGTAAAAGGTACATCGGTGTCGATCCCCGCTTTTAGGATCACCTTTGCGTATTGAAAGCTCCGTTCCTTGAGGCTTATCTTTGGTATGTTACCTGAGTGCGTAGATGCTTATACATTCGGGGTATGGCGGGGCCTGTCCGTCATAGAGGTTGTAAAATCTTAGAGTGCATGCTTTGTGTGGGCGGGGTTTGTAAAAAGGATAAGCGTCGGGTATTTATGTATATTTGATGAAGGCAAGTTTTGGTTGCTTTGTTTATTTATCTTTTCTCTTAATTCATGTTCATGTTTTTATTTCCGCTGATTTTCTCCGATGTTGTATCACTAGGGTGCCCGGGTAGGCTCGATCACGGGCAGGTTGGTCGTGACAAAAGTGGTATCAAAGCGATTAGTCCTCGGAAAGTGTCTCTGCACCGTGTCTAGTAGAGTCTTGATTATCGGTGTGTTGTGCACCACATCTATAATCAGGAGGCTGCAGGACATTTAGGATTGGTTTCCATCCTTCTCATTAGGAGATCTTGCCTTAGAGAAGTGTGATAAATTGGACCCCCGGCGTATTCCTTTCCTTTACGATTATGCCTCGCGTAAGGCAACCCGAGCCCGGATGGGCAAGGCAATCGAGGAGTTAGTGAGATCTGAGAGAAATGCGAGCGCGAGCGGTCAAGACACGAGCGATGCGAGACGGCGGGTTTCGCGACGCCGCCCGGCCAGCGAGTTTAGGCGCGGCGGTGGCTGCTGAGACTCTGATGCACGAGCCTCGGTCCCGGCTGAGCCGATGAGATGGGTACAAGGAGATGGCCCGATTCTTGGCGAGTCGTGGCGAGATATGAGATAAATTTGGATCGGCGATTCCGGCCCGATAGCACCGTAGTACACCCCGGCGAGCGGTTTGAGGCTACGTGACTTCACGAGTTGTAGCCCTCCGGTGTTATGGATCGAGGCGAGGACGACCCTCGTGGAGTTTATCAAGCGGCTCTGACGGATCATGAGTGATCGAGCCTCGAGGCGAGTCGGTGGTATTGGGTTCGCATCACCGCGTGATCTGCGGTTGGTAGTTTGATTCGTGGAGCTGTCGGGAAGAGCATGCACTTCCAGCGATTTGGGACGAGTTCTCGAGGCATTTCTTGCACATTTCTTGCCTCCACAGATGAGAGGGCTCGGGTAAAGATTTTTGACGTTGAGCGGGGCAGGCGGGCGGTTAGAGAGTACAATGTGGAGTTCGACTCATTAGCTCGGTATGTTCCCAGAGTAGTAGCGGATATGGAGGGCAGTACACCGCTACGTCACGGGCTGGGCGATTACTTGGCGAGGCTTATGCGGGTGTAGCTCTTCACCGGGCATGGACATTGCCGCATGCAAGCTCATGCACTAGGATGTGAGGCACGCGGAGGTCGACGGAATGGCCGAGATCAGCGAAGAGGCGAGCAGCGAGGTCCTTTGGTAACTTTCGAGGCGGACCGCCTCGTGGCCGATCTAGTTATGTACCTCCACGATGCAGTGGTCCCCTCGGTCTTGGGGCGTTCAGGGTATTCGAGGCTGGTCGAGCTCGGGCTTAGTTCCGCGGTATACGTGAGTGCTAGCGGGATTCATGTCCCTCGGTGTGCGCGATGTGGCAAACATCATCGGGAATGTCGTCTTTTTCGGTGCTTGTTTCACTGCGGCCGTCGAGGGCCATGTGACGAAGGCGTGCTTATAGGAGAGGTACGGCGGCTTGGCGCAGCCTGCCGGATCGATGGCGAGTTCATCGCGCCTACGATTATGCGCCTGCAGGCGCACTTATGATTAGAGTGGAGCGGTAGCTTCAGGTATATCCTTAACCATCTAGAGTTTTGTTTGTTATGTTAATGTGTTAAGTGTTATGTTCGGATAGCTTGGTGCTAAAATGTGATTTAGAAACATGCTTAGTGAAAGGGTAAGCACAGGGTGAGAAAATGATGAACCTTAGAATATTACAGTTGAGACCTTAGATGTAAGGCCGTCTTGAGTACAAGATTTTGCGAGTGATCCTTGTCAGAGTGCATTTTATGCCTAGAAAATATTGTGTGATAAGTCTCTGGGTTGGGTAAATGAAAGTGGTATCTTTCATGATGTGATTTAGCAAGGTTGTTCCGGATCGAGAAACAAGAGAGTTGGCGTGACGGAGGGTCGGGTTGAGGCGTGTTGCGTGTCAACCGTGGCAGAATGAGGTGGGGTCAGCTCTGGGTGGTCCCGCCAGGTGGTAGGGTCACCAGGGTGCTAGGCCCAAGTTTTGATGACCATCGTATGAGTTCGTGGATACGTTCGACCAGAAGTAGATCGTGAAGGCCGGGAATAGCCTTAAGGAAGATCGAGGCTAATAGGATGACCAAGTTGGGAGGTAGTGACTTCAAGTTTCGGAAACTAAAGTGTGGTACGTATGCTAAAAGAGTTCAAGAGTTCGAGAAGAGTACGACGAGTAAGGGTAGAGGCGAGCATGTATTGCGAGCATAGATACGATCATTTCTTGTAAAGGGAGAAGGTGCGAAGGATGTATATTTTAGACCTCAGGAATCGCATGCGATCGGTCTGGATTTGTTGGGTCGCCGGAGTGACACTAGAACCTCGCGGCAAAGTGACAAAAGTTTGTGATGTTAGAGGTGTTTTCTCGTGGACTTGGATATAAGTATTTTTGTGCATCTGTTATTTCATGGCCAGGTGTGGCATGATTATTTTCGTACGTATAGCAGTGAAGACTATACTGGCGCATGTTTGGGTTGAGACTTGTGAAGGAACATTCGGGACGAATGTTTCTAAGGGGGGAAGAATGTTATACCCCGTATTTTCAGTGTATGTACGTGAGGACGTACGTAGAAAATTTGAGCCTTAAGATAGGCAAGTTTTGAAATTTGTACACAACACCCGATTAGAGTCGTTTTTCGACGAAACGTTTCCACAGCTTTTGTTGGGAAAATTCCGGCTATGTCATTTATATTTTTTGCGGATTTTTCCGAGAGACGAAACATTTTGGACCAACGGGAGGGTGACAAGTGTCACCCTCACATTGGATGGAGTGGGACGGCAATTTGGACGAATTGGTGAGTGGGGTTAGGTAGGATATTTTGTGCAAGTTGTTGTGGTAGATGGATAAGGTGCACTTGGCTTAAATCTAGCCCTACACTTGCACCACACTTGTCTTCATCTTGGCCATTGGTTGGCCATGGCTTGACCTATAAATACCCCCCTAAGCTTGAAGAGTTCTTCATCCAAAAATGTGCCTAAGTCTTGAAATCTCCCTCCCCTCTCCTTGTAGTAGTCGTCCGCCACACCCCTCCCCTGAGAAGGCCCTTGGCGAAAGTATCCCCCTCTAGTGGCTCTGGCGAGAGCAACCCCTAGCCTAGTTGTGCTAGTCAAAATACTACCCCCTTGGTAGAAATGTATTCTACAAGTATCGTTATAATGCCCAAAATACTTTAGCCAAATACCTTGTAGTACTTTCCAAAGTACCCTTTACTGGCTTGGAAAATACTATTATACTTTCCTTTAGCCACTAAACGAAACCCTAAGGAAAAATCTTCACCGTAGTTGAAGTATTAAGTAGAAGTTGTGTAGACACTTCTAAGGGTTTCTTGGAGCGTTTTGAGCGCATGAGTAGGAGCTAAACCTTGTTCAGAACGACATATAAACTCGGATAATTTTGGGCTTATCGAGGTAAACATTCTTGACCTTACATTTGTAATTGGAAATTACATGTTGTAGGAATATATAGTTGAAGTATACTATATATAGAACTGAACATTATAATTGTGCGGCAATGTCTTTTGACTTAAGCTGAATAATACTTACGGCAATGTCTTGCGACTTAAGCTGAATTTAAATAAGAGAATCTGTAATTACATAGGGTGTATTACTGATGAGACTTGTGTAGCATTCGTGTAGTAGAATTGTACGTCCGGTCGACGTGTTAACCCCTGGTTGGCTTGGTAGCCGGCCTCGATAGAGGAGGAGATTTCTGTTGTTGCGGGGAGAGTCTTGCCGAATTTTACGTAGAATATTCTACGTCGGGATCTAAAGGTATTAATAGGCGCTTTGTGGCCTCTATAGGTTGTAATCTGCGTGTGGAGTGATCGCTTGGTGAGAGTGTCGTAGCGGTTTGAGATACTTGGGCGTTTTGCTATTAGTCGATAATCGTCGCGAGGTATGTGAACCTCTTCCTATCTCTTCTAGCATGATATGTGTGAACTATGTAGTACGGTAGACGTCATACGTGCTAAATGTATTTGATTGATGTAAAACATAAAGTGTTATAACGGCTTTATGGGAAGTTGGTTATAATAGCTTTATGTGGATAAGCACATACTTTGTGGTTTTAAAGGTAATCGATTTGAATAATAAGCGGCTTGATATGTGTTAATAAAGAACTTGAAGCATTTCAAAAGATTTATGAATCGTTTTGAAAGAATGAGTATTACTTGGGTTTTGAAAGCTTAAGAGTTATACTAGCTTTATGGGAAGTTAGGTATAACGGCTTAGAATGTTTCTTGATTTGAATCGAGAATGTGTATCGACAAACCAACTGCAGCGTTAATAAAAGGAAAATGTATTGACTAAAGAAGTATTATTAAAACCAGTAGAAACCTCCATCTGCATAGAAGCTAAGATGAGACAAAATGATAATACATTTCCTAGATCATGGCTGCTTAATAAGATTGATTATAAACAAGAATAGCCTACTCACTTATAAGACATAGGTTTCTCAAAACGTTTAAAGGAGAATTATGTTTTAAAGGGCTAAAACTATGAACTACGAAACCTTTTTCTAAAATGAGAAACTTGAGCATTCGAAATTAGGCAAACTTGAACGTTTGGAAAATAAGGTTGTTACTTGATTTTACAAAGGAAAGCATTTTGGTTTACTTAACAATGTTAGTCACTCTATTTTTATACTACGTATCGGGTGACCTTTGTAAAAGAAATGGATCTTAAAAGGAATTTAACGGACGTAGTACTTTAAGGTTAAAATCCGGACTTTGATATAAAATGAAAGTACCTTGAGTCGTGTGTAACTTGCTTATACTTGTTGTTATGAAACTTGACCATGTTACGTGTGATAGCCTTGTTGTGTAAGTATTGTGTTCTACTCGACTACGGTTCATCCGGAATGTATATCACTTGACTACCGGGTCATCCGGAATGTATATCACTTGATTACGGCTCATCCGGAATGTATTTCACTCGACTCCGGCTCATCCGGAATGTGTTTCACTTGATTACCGGTTCATCCGGAATGTATTTCACTTGAGGACCGGTTCATCCGGAATGTATTTCACTTGAGGACCGGTTCATCCGGAATGTATTTCACTTGACTCCGGTTCATCCGAATGTGTTCCACTCGACTACCGGTTCGTAGGATGAACCGGAATGATTCCACCCTTTTCTATATTGGGTCCATAAGATGGGCGAGACACATTATCGTATCACATGATTTGTACCTAGGCCGCAGCGGTGAGGAAGGAGTTCCACGGGCATGAGGATGACTTTTAGGCGTGAGTCACGACTTGACATATCGCTTCTATGTAGTGATCAGTAGTTTGGTTATCATACATGTCTCCCGCTTTATATAGACTATTATGATTTCATTTCTGATATTACTGATTTCACATACTTGGTACTGTTATCGACCTCCTTGGGTGCGTTCATCCGCAGTAAAAGGTACATCGGTGTCGATCCCCGCTTTAGGATCACCTTTCGTGTATTGAAAGCTCCGTTCCTTGAGGCTTATCTTTTGGTATGTTACCAGTCCGTAGATGCTTATACATTCGGGGTATGGCGGGCCTGTCCCGTCATAGAGGTTGTAAAATCTTAGAGTGCAGTAACCTTTATTGTAGGCGTGGTTTGTAAAAAGGATAACTGTTGGGTATTTATGTATATTTGATGAAGGCAAGCTGTTTTGGATTGCTTTGTTTATTGATCTTTTCTCTTAATTCATGTTCATGTTTTTATTTCCGCTGATTTTCTCTGATGTTGTATCACTAGGGTGCCCGGGGTAAGGCTCCAGTCACGGGCCCGGGTTCGGGTCGTGACACCCTGACTGTACAAAACTATCTACAACAGGGAGATCATACCCAAAAGTAGAGCCTCCGGAAAGGATGGAGCTCCCGACACCAACGTAGAGATCCTAAGAATGTGAATCTAGCACCTGCTTGCCCTTACCTGCGGCATGAACGCAGGCCCCGAGGTCGAGACAACGGTACTAAGTATATGAAATCAAAATACTTAAATGAAAACATATCATTTTAAAATCAGTTTTGCAAGTATGTATGAAACAACCAAGGGGACCGCACATAGTGCCACATCATAAACAAGAGCAACAATAGGTAAACTGTAACAGGTCTTTTCTAGGCTGCGAATTATCGAAGCAGGGCCAATTTCCCGTAGTATCACCATGCAAGCCTAATCCTGGACTCTCGTAGTCCGCATAGGCCACTCACATAGGCCCGCATAGGGTACATAACCCCGCATCGAGGGTAGCTACTCCTCGGCATCGCCCCGACTCGTAGTCCGCATGGCCCACATAGACCGCATGAGGTATAACCCGCATCACTAACACGGAACTCCGTAGCTCGCATAGGTCCCCGGACCCGCATGAGGTATTCTCGAATCATGGTCCTGCATCACCTTGAGTCTACGCGCCGTTATACCGTATTTTGAGTATGCGTGGGGCGTGCGTAGAAAATTTGAACTTGAAGATTTGGCTTGGCGATTTATTTTTGTGCACAACCCCGGTTAGAGTCGTTTTTCGAAACGTTTTCCACGACTTTCGTAGGGAAAATTCGGCTATGTCATTTATATTTTTGCGGATTTTTCAGAGGCGAAATGTGTTGGACCAACAAGAGGCGCCACTTGGCACCCTCTCATTGGTGGAGTGTGGGCGGTAAAGGTGGCGAAAGTGAGGCCTTGTGGTCAAGGGTTGGTAGGATATTTTGTGTGTTAGTTGGTTAGGGTGCACTTGGCAAGATCTTGGCCTACACTTGCCTTGCACTTGGCAAGATCTTGGCCATTGGTTGGCCTTGGCTTGTCCTATAAATACTCTCTCCCTTTGAAGACTTCTTCATCCAAATAATTTCCTAAGTCTAAAATTCCTCCTCCATGTTGTATAGTTCTCGTCCCCTCCCCCTTGTGAGGCCTTGGCGAGAGTCCTCCCCTTGGCGAGAGTCCCCACAGTGGGGTAGGCGAGGGTATACCCCTCTTGTGGTGCTAGTCGTAGGTACCACTAGCCTAGTTGTTTCGTATAAATACCCACTCTTGGTAGAAATACTCTCAAAGTATTGTTATAATGCCCAAATTACCTTAGTAGTATACCTTGTAGTATTCTAAGGTTATACCTATCTAAAAAGCCAGAAATACTATTATACTTTTGTCGGTCCACAAACCGAAACCACAGGAAAATCTCCATAGTTAGTTGGAGTAATAAGTAGAAGTTGGTTAGAACTTCTAAGGGTTGTTGGAGCGGAGTCGGGCGCGGAGTAGGAGCTAAACCTTGCTCGGGATCGACATTATAACTTGGATAATTATGGGCTTATCGAGGTAAATATTTTGTCCTCTATTGTAATTGGAAATTACATGATTGTTAGACTATATAGTTGAAGTATACTATATATAGAACTGAACGTTGTTATCGCAATGTCTTTTGACTTAAGCCCGAATAATAAGAAACCTTTTCGAAAGAAGAATCTTGTTGTATTTACATGGGGCGTATTCAGATAGACTTGTGTAGCTTTTACGTGGAGTAGAATTGTACCCGTTCGGGTTAGATGTATAACCCCTGGTTGGCTTGGTAGCGGCCTCGATAAAGGAGGAGATTTCTGTTGTTGCGGGGAGGAGGAGAAGTCTTGCGAATTTTCGTTAGAATGTTCTACGATGAGGTCTAAATGTTAATAAGCGCCTTGTGGCCTTATAGGTTGAAGTACTACGTGGGGCGCGATCTACTTGGCTTAAGGAGTAGCCGCGGTTGGAAGTACTTGAGCGTTTTGCTATTAGTCGATACTCGCCGCGAGGTATGTGAACCTCTTCCTATCTCTTCTAGCATGATATACGTGAACTATGTAGTACGGTGAGCGTCATGTGCTAAATGTATTTGATTGGTTTAACACGTAAAGTGTTATAACGGCTTTATGGGAAGTTGGTTATAACGACTTTATGTTGGTAAGAAAATACTTGTGGTTTTAAAAGGTAAGCGATTTGAACTATAAGCGGCTTGTTATGTGTTAATAAAGAACTTGAAGTATTTCAAAAGATTTTTGAATCATTTGAAAGAAGAAGTAATACTTGGTTTTGAAAACTTAAGAGTTATACTAGCTTTATGGGAAGTTAGGTAATAACGGCTTAGAATGTTTCTTGATTTGAAATCAGAATGTGTATCGACAAACCACCTGCAGCGTTAATAAAGGAAATGTTTTGTGATTAAGTATTATTAAAACCGGTAGAAACTTCCATCCGCATAGAAGCTAAGATGAGACAAAATGATATTTCCTAGATCATGGTCTTTGTAATAAGATTGTTATAAACAAGAATATCCTACTCACATATAAGACTTATGTTTCTCGGATAGTTTAAAAGAGAATTATATTCTTAAATGAATAAGACTATGAACTACGAAACCTTTCTAAAATAAGAAACGTGAACATTTGAAATTAGGCAAACTTGGGCGTTTGGATAATAATGTTGTTACTTGATTTTACAAAGATAAGTGTTTTGATTCACTTCAAAGATAATCACTCTATTTTCATATACTACGGGCATTGTGTGACTTTTGTGAAGTAACGATCTTTTAAAAAGTTAATGTATGAAGTACTTTGGGGATAGAAACCGAACATGTTGACATATAGTAGAAAGTACCTTGTGTGTATAACTTGATTGTGTTGGTTTGTGATAGCCTTGTAATACCTTCGTGATGCTTTGATAAGTAATCATATTAGGATGCTACGTGTGTTAGTGATACGTGATGTTTGTGTAAAGGGTTTTCCTTGATTGTGCTTATGTTGTTTAAGCGATAAGCGTTATGTTGGTATTATACCACTCGCGTGTTTCCGGGGTTAAGCGCCCTCCGTCTGGGGTAGACTTCGGTGATGCAGGACCATGATTCGAGAATACCTCATGCGGGTCCGGGGCCTATGCGCGAGCTACGAGAGTTCGTGTTAGTGTGCGGCCTTTATGGTCATGCGGTCTATGTGGCCATGCGGTGCGAGTCGGGGCGATCCGGGAGTAGCTACCCTCGATGCGGGGTTATACCTCATGCGGGCCTATGAGGCGGCCTATGCGGGCTGCGGGGAGTTCGGGGCTAGACGCGCACATTTGATATTGCGGGCGGCGACGGCTTTGATCATGTGGCGGTGCAGACGGATATCATGATACATTTATGACCTTGTTAATCGTAGGTGTTAGTAGTCGGCTATGCCTTCGTACTTACCCGTCTTGTTTTATTTGGACACAGTGGGACACATTTGTTCATGTGTATTCCTTGGTGCTTTTCTATCATCGATCGGCGGTGAGGAAGGTATTCCACGGGCATGATTGATGTTGTGGCGTGAAACCCATTGTTATATTGGAGTGATGACTTGAGGCGTGAGTCACGACTTGATATATCGCTTATTTATTGTGAGCGTAGTTTGGTTATCATACATGTCTCTGCTTTATATAGACTACTATGATTTCATTTCTGATATTTTGATTTCACATACTACAAATTGTTGTCTTGACCTCGCCTTGAAGTGGCGTATAAAGAGGCGAGCCTACTGCGAAACAGAACCGAACCGTGGCTCTCGTATGGCGTCCATTGTGTATGGGATCAGCAGCCCGGTACCATTTGTTGGGTCGTCGGAGCAAGGCTCGCGACAAAGTGACAAAAGTGGTATCGAGCGATTAATCCTCGGAAAGTGTCTGAGGCCGTATCGATGAAGTCTTGATTATCGGTGTGTTGTGCACCACACCAATGTCGGAGGCTATAGGATATTTAGGATTGGTTTCTATTCTTCTCACTCTGAGATCGTGCCTTAGAGTGTGTTGTAAGTTGGACCTCTAACGTATTTCTTTCCACTTACTGCTATGCCTCGCGTGCACAACCCGACCCGGGAGGGCAAGCGTAGGAGGCTGCGAGTAGAGTCTGAGAGGGTTACGTGGGCACAGGCCCAATTATCACCAGGTGGTGCTTCATTCGGGAGTTCTGCGACGTCACTAGCCCCAAAGAGTTTAGCACGGCGGCGATTCCTCTGCGGCCATGATATTTGAACCTTCGGTTCCACGGCCGGAGCAGAGAATATAGATTTCAAGGAGGCGACCACTGTTACTAACTATGGATTTGACTACGGGAGAGTATACCGATGTACGCGAGTCTTGATGACTATCTAAGAGAGGTTGTGCAAGTAATTCTTGATTGGGCTTGAGCATGGCACGTATGCGGGCTTATGCGCGTGAGCAGCGTAGAGATCGGCGGGTTAACGAAGGGCGGCGAAGAAGGGCGAGCGGCAAGGTCCTTTAGTAACTTTTGGCGAGTCGCCTCGCGGCGAATTAGATTATGCACATCCACCCGGTCTGGCGAGTCCTCCACGAATTTCGGGGCGTTCGAGTGCGCAGGAGTTAGTCGAGCTCGGATCTTAGGTTCACGGTGATGACGCCATCGGGAATGTCGTCTTTTAGTTGGTACTTGTTGTACCTATGACCGTCAGGGTCTGATGTCGAAAGAGTGTCCTTGTAGGAGGACTTAGCCTTCAGGATCGATGGGTAGTCGTCACCTTCCTTAGCTATCGCCCTGCAGGCGAGCTTGATTAGAACGACTTAAGGGAGTGGAGCAGTAGAGACAGGTTTATCCTTAACCCTCTAGAGATTAGTACGTGATAATGTGAGTATACCTTAAGTTCTATGTTCTGATAGCAGTAGGTTAGTTGTGATTAGAAATTATGGTGGGTTAACCGAGTAAGATTTTGGGGGATAGAGAAGGTGTGAGCCTTAGAGTGTTATACGTAGAGACCTTAGAGGTAAGGCCATCTCGAGTAAAAGATGTATTGTTTATGTTTGACCCTTATAGGAGTGCATAGTGCACGTGAGTTATGTTTGTGGGATAAGTCCCTGAGTAGTGTGGAATGAAATAGGGTAGTTGAGCTAAGAAGACCTCTAGGTTTTCGTAACGTGATTAGTGAGAGTTTTCCTTCGGGGAGCTAGCGTTTTGCGCGTTGTCGGGTCGGGTTGAGGCCACGTTGCGGGTCAACCCGCTGCATGTTTGGTGGTGGGGTCGGTTTGTGGTGGTCCCGCCTTGTGGTAGGGTCACGAGGGTGTTAGGCCAGTTTAGTTAACCAGTCTGAGTTCGTGGATCGTTCGACCGATGGTCGGGCGAGAGGTCGGCCGTCTTGTCTTCTAGCAAAGGCCGTTTACTCGGCGGCGTTGATTAATCGAAAGGTTGTGAGGCTGCAGGGTGCCTACCTTCACCTTATGCGGAAGTGGAGCCAGTGCGGCTGTTTTTGTTTGGAAGTTTTACAGCGGGGTTAAGAACTCGGTGAGTCTCGAGAATCGCGTTCGCCTCCGGGCGGTGTGTGTATTTGAGGTAGTGGTGGGGATTGTTGTCTCTGTGGAGAGTGTTTAAGCTACCATTTGGTTTCGAATGTCGCCTTATGAGGCCTTGTAGGGCGGAAGTGTAAGTTGCGGTCGATTGGTTCGATGTTGGCAAGATTCGATAGTTGGTTGAGCTTGTTCCGGTATTTGTGGATAGGGTAAAGCTTGTCTAGAGGAGGTTACGGGCTCGGAGAAATCGTGCGGATAATCGACGGCGCTTAGAGTTCGAGTTGACGGTCGGTCTTCTTGAAGATACCACCCGGTTTGGGTGTGACGAGTTTTGGAAAGCAGAGGAACTTAGCCCGAGTTACTTTGGGCCTTACGGATCTGGTGCGAGTAGGCGGGTTGCCTATATGTTAGCTTTTGCCGTCCGACTTAGGAGGCGATGCGTCCGATCTTCGTGTTGCTATATTGCGAGAAAAGTATCGGAGATCCATTGAGTGTTCCCGATTAATGATGACCCGATTGGAGATAGTAACCGAGATTTGGGAAAGCGACGATTTAAATGTGGTAAGAGTTCGAGTGTCTGGCGGCCTCGGGGATCGCATGCGACGGTACCATTTGTTAGGTCGCGGGTGACACTAGAACCTCGCGGCAAAGTGACAAAAGTGGTATCACGACGAGTAAAGGGAGAAGCGAGCATGTATTGCGAGCAGAGATGTGACCATTTCTATTGTATGAAGAAAGTGCGAAGGAATTATATTTTAGACCCTTGGATGGGAGCGTTTGTGATGTTAGAGGTGTTTCCTCGTGGACGTGGATGTAGTATTTTTGTGGCCATGTGTGGCAAGAATTGTTTCGTAAGTATAGTAGTGAAGACTATACTGGCGCACGTTGGTTTTTGAGACTTAGAAGGAACATTCGGGACGAATGTTTCTAAGGAGGGGAGAATGTTATACCCCGTATTTTCAGAGTATGCGTGGGGCGTCGTAGAAAATTTGAACTTGAAGATTTGGCTTGGCGATTTATTTTTGTGCACAACCCGGTTAGAGTCGTTTTTGACGAAGCGTTTTCCACGGCTTTCGTAGGAAAATTCCGGCTATGTCATTTATATTTTTGCGGATTTTTCGAGAGGCGAAGCGTGTTGGACCAACAAGAGGGCGCCACTTGGCACCCTCTCATTGGTGGAGTGTGGGCGGTAAAGGTGGCCGAAAGTGAGGCCTTTGTGGTCAAGGGTTGGTAGGATATTTTGTGTGTTAGTTGGTTAGGGTGCACTTGGCAAGATCTTGGCCCTACACTTGCCTTGCACTTGGCAAGATCTTGGCCATTGGTTGGCCTTGGCTTGTCTATAAATACTCTCTCCCTTTGAAGACTTCGTCATCCAAATAAGTTCCTAAGTCTAAACTTCCTCCCTCCTTGTTGTATAGTTCTCGTCCCCCTCCCCTTGTGAGGCCTTAGCCAGAGTCCCCCCTGGCGAGAGTCCCCTAGTGGGAGTGGTAGAGGTATACACCACTCTTGTGGTGCTAGTCGTAGGGTACCACTAGCCTAGTTGTTTCGTATAAATACCCCCTCTTGGTAGAAATACTCTCAAAGTATTGTTATAATGCCCAATTACCTTAGTATACCTTGTAGTATTCTAAGGTTATACCTATACAAAAGCCCGAAATACTATTATATTTTCCGTCGGTCCACAAGCAAAACCACTAAGGAAAATCTCCATAGTTAGTTGGAGTAATAAGTAGAAGTTGGTTAGAACTTCTAAGGGTTGTTTGGAGCGGGTCGGAGCGCACGGAGTAGGAGCTAAACCTTGCTCAGGATCGACATTATAACTTGGATAATTATGGGCTTATCGAGGTAAATATTTTGTCCCTCTATTGTAATTGGAAATTACATGATTGTTAGACTATATAGTTGAAGTATACTATATATAGAACTGAACGTTGTTATCGGCAATGTCTTTTGACTTAAGCCTGAATAATAAGAAACCTTTTGAAGAAGAAATCTTGTTGTATTTACATAGGGTGTATTCTGATGAGACTTGTGTAGCTTTTCTGTGGAGTAGAATTGTACCCGTTCGGGTTAGATGTATAACCCCCCCTGGTTGGCTTGGTAGCCGGCCTCGATAAAGGAGGAGATTTACGCTGTTGCGGGGGGGGGGGAGGTGCTGCCGAATTTTCGGTAGAATGTTCTACGATGAGGTCTAAATGTTAATAAGCGCCTTGTGGCCTTATAGGTTGAAGTACTACGTGTGGCGCGATCTATTTGGCTTAAGGAGTAGCCGACGGTTGGAAGTACTTGGAGCGTTTTGCTATTAGTCGATACTCGTCGCGAGGTATGTGAACCTCTTCCTATCTCTTCTAGCATGATATATGTGAACTATGTAGTACGGTGAGCGTACGTGTGCTAAATGTATTTGATTGGTTTAACACGTAAAGTGTTATAACGGCTTTATGGGAAGTTGGTTATAACGACTTTATGTTGGTAAGAAAATACTTGTGGTTTTAAAAGGTAGCGATTTGAACTATAAGCGGCTTGTTATGTGTTAATAAAGAACTTGAAGTATTTCAAAAGATTTTTGAATCATTTGAAAGAAGAAGTAATACTTGGTTTTGAAAACTTAAGAGTTATACTAGCTTTATGGGAAGTTAGGTAATAACGGCTTAAGAATGTTTCTTGATTTGAATCGGAATGTGTATCGACAAACCAACTGCAGCGTTAATAAAAGGAAATGTTTTGTGATTAAGTATTATTAAAACGGTAGAAACTTCCATCTGCATAGAAGCTAAGATGAGACAAAATGATATTTCCTAGATCATGGCTGCTGTAATAAGATTGTTATAAACAAGAATATCCTACTCACATATAAGACTTATGTTTCTCAGATAGTTTAAAAGAGAATTATATTCTTAAATGAATAAGACTATGAACTACGAAACCTTTCTAAAATAAGAAACGTGAACATTTGAAATTAGGCAAACTTGGACGTTTGGATAATAATGTTGTTACTTGATTTTACAAAGATAAGTGTTTTGATTCACTTCAAAAGATAATCACTCTATTTTCATATACTACGGGCATTGTGTGACTTTTGTGAAAGTAACGTATCTTTTAAAAAGTTAATGTATGAAGTACTTTGGGGATAGAAACCCGAACATGTTGACATATAGTAGAAAGTACCTTGTGTGTATAACTTGATTGTGTTGGTTTGTGATAGCCTTGTAATACCTTCGTGATGCTTTGATAAGTAATCATATTAGGATGCTACGTGTGTTAGTATTCTGTGATGTTTGTGTAAAGGGGTTTTCCCTTGATTGTGCTTATGTTGTTTAACGATAAGTCGTTATGTTAGTATTGTACCACTCACCGTGTTTAGGGGTTAAGCGCCCTCCATGCGGGGTAGACTCGGTGATGCAGGACCATGATTCGAGAATACCTCATGCGGGTCGGGGGCCTATCGCGAGCTACGAGTTCGAGTTAGTGTGCGGCCTTTATGGTCATGCGGTCTATGTGGCCATGCGGATGCGAGTCGGGGCGATTTACGCGGGAGTAGCTACCCTCGATGCGGGGTTATACCTCATGCGGGCCTATGAGGCGGCCTATGCGGTGCGGGGGAGTTCGGGGCTAGGCAGCGCATTTGATATTGCGGGCGGCGACGGCTTTGATCATGTGACGGTCTAGCAGATATCATGATACATTTTATGACCTTGTTAGTCTGTAGGTGTTAGTAGTCGGCTATGCCTTCGTACTTACCGTCTCGTTTTATTTGGACACAGTGGGACACATTGTTCATGTGTATTCCTTGGTGCTTTTCTATCATTGGCTAGCGGTGAGGAAGGTATTCCACGGGCATGATTGATGTTGTGGGCGTGAGACCCATTGTTATATTGGAGTGATGACTTGGCGTGAGTCACGACTTGATATATCGCTTATTTATTGTGGCGTAGTTTGGTTATCATACATGTCTCTGCTTTATATAGACTACTATGATTTCATTTACGATATTTCGATTTCACATACTAAATTTTTGTTATCGACCTCCTTGAGGGCTGCGTTCATGCGCGAGTAAAGTACACCGATCGTTGATCGCCGCTCTTAGGGTCACAATTCAGCGTTGGGAAGCTCCGTTCCTCGGAGGCTTATCTTGGTATAGTCCTGTTGTTGTAGGTGCTTACATTCGGGGTATGGCGGCCCCTGTCCGTCGTTGTTGTCATATCATTCGTAGAAGTGCATGAATCTTGTTGTGGCGGGGTTTATAAAAAGGATTAAAGCTGTTGAGTTGAAAGAGTTGTTGTTTCTATATATATTCAGAAAGGCAAGTTTTCACATGTTATTGTTTATAATTCAGTTATTTTATGATATTGATTTATGTTCGCTGATTTTCTCGATGTATGACTCTTTGGGGTGCGGGGTAAGGCACGATCACGGGCCGGTTCGGGTTGTGACACACGCGATCGAGGCGCTTAACCCCTGTAATATGTCAAGAGGTGAGTGATAGTACACTAACATAACGACTTATCTTTAAACAACATAAGCACAACAAGAATACTCTCTTATACAAGCGTTACAAGACACTAACACACATAGCATCATATCATGTCTACTTATCAAACCATCTTATTATTCTTTTCACAATTCAATATAAGTCAGTTATAAACACATAGGCAAACTGTTTCTTTTATCAATCTTAAGTGGTTATACTTAACTTCTCATAAAGCTAGTATAACTCTTAAGCTTCTGTTTTAAAAACAAATTAGTTCTCTTACATTAAAAATGATTGATATTCTTTTGAAATGCTTTGATTCTTTATTATTGGGCTTAAGTAGTGAGGCATTCTGTAAGTATTATTCGAGCTTAAGCGTGAGGCATTGCCGTAAGTATTATTCGAGCTTAAGTCAAAGACATTGCCGTAGTTATTATTCGATTAACACGTATGCGTCTACCGTACTATATATATATTGTAAAATATCATGCTTTAGGAAGAATCACATACCTTCTCGTGAAAACCACCGCCAAGTTGAATATGTCGCGCGAGAGAATCGACCTATAATAGTCGAACACGTCTATCAACGTTGAACTACTTTGTAACGATTCTAAGCAGAGGGTTCTATATCCTACGGAAAATTGGGCGATCTTCCCTGCGGTGAGCTACTCAAGTCTATTGTGAAAACGATCCATGTAAATGCGGTTTGATTATTCTTCTTTTAAACCCTTCTCTTTGTGATATGATTCAATTCTATTCTGCAATATTCTTCTAAGTATCTAATACTTATTCTTATACTACTACAGTAAGTATTCTTTAATTCAAAAGAGGGTTAGGATTAGTTACCTCGGTAAGCCCAATAATATCCTCGATAAAGTCGCGCCTAAGCAAGGTTTTGCTCCTAAGTTGTATGCTCCAAGGAAACCTTAGAAGTTCTTCACAACTTCTACTAAGTACTAAGGGATTTGAGCTAGGGTATTTTGGGCATTATAACAATACTAGAAGACAACTTTTCTACCAAGGGAGGGGGGGTAGATTTTTGGCTAGGCTAGGGGGCCTCGGCCAAACTTCAAAGGGAGGGGGTGTTTGGACGAAAAGGCTACAAAGGGAGAGGAGGGGATTTTTAGACTTGGAAGCTTTTGTGGATGAAGAACTCTTCATCTCAAGAGGGGTATTTATAGGTCAAGGGATGGCCAACCAAGGGCCAAGATGTAGCCAAGTGCTAGGCAAGTGTAAGGTCAAGATTAGGGCAAGTGCCTTGGCCAACTTGCACACAAAATATCCTACCTAATCCTTGACTTGTGCAAAGGCACAAAAAACGTGCACTTCATTGTCCAATTCGTCCAATGGACGATTTCAAGTCCACCAATTGGAGGGTGCCAAGTGTCGCCTCCGTTGGTCCAAAATGTTTCGTCTCTCGGAAAAATCCGCAAAAATTAGAAATGGCATAGCCGGAATTTACCCTACGAAAGCTGTGGAAACGTTTCGTCGGAAAACTATTCGCTTTGTGAGTTGTGCCCAAAAAATCGTCCAAGGCCTAAACTTTAAGGCCAAACTTTTTGTACGTATTCCCTTACGTACATACTCTGGAAATACGGGGTATAACATTCTCCCCTCCTTAGAAACATTCGTCCCGAATGTTCCTTCCCAAGACAGATAACGATAAGGTTCTTCATAACTTAACAGTTTGCAAAAGCCACACACGGCCACAAAACAACACTTAGGCAAAAACGATGCGAAAATTTACAAGTAGGAAAGTGAATTACGGAGGTGTAGGGAATAGGTGAGATACCTCCACCTCATGTCCTCTCGACTTCCCACGTCATCTCCTCCTAAGCTCGTTCCGCCACAAGACTTTGTGGAAGCCACATCCTTGTCCGCAGACGCCTAACCTGACGATCGACTATCGCTATGGGAATCTCCTCATACGATAACCCCCGGTCACCTGGACATCGTCAATCGGGTGTACCCTAGATGGATCCCCGATACATCTCCTCAGCATAGATACGTGAAACACCGGATGCTGCGCCTCCGGATCGGACGGCAGATCCAACTCGAGCAACCTTGCCTACCTGCGGACAACTGAAGCGGATGTACCTTGGTGAGTTTCTTCTTCCGAATCTCATCACACCGCCATGGGTGGCGCCTTTAGGAAAACCCAATCATGAACCTCGAACTCAAGATGCCGACGATGATCTGCATCGACTTACATCGACTACGGTGTCAATAACCGCTCTCGGATAAGCTTCACCTTATCCACTGCCTGCTGCACCAAATCTGGTTGCACCTCGCCCACATCGAACCAACCTATAGGCGATCTGCACTTCCTCCCATACAAGGTCTCATAAGGCGCCATCTGAATACTGGAGTGGTAGCTATTATTGTACGCGAACTCAACTAGAGGCAAATGATCCTCCCAGCTACCCCTGAAGTCGATAACACAGGCTCGCAGCATATCCTCAAGAGTCTGGATAGTGCGCTCGGCCGTCAAATGCATGCGTGGATGGAATGCGATTACTCGGGCTCACTGCGTCCTAAACCTCTGGAAAGACCTCCGAAGTTAGCCGAATGGCCTCCTGCATGCGATATGATCAGTAGGGACTCCATGCGATCGGCGATCTCTCGGATGTAAAGTCTGGCATAATCCTCAGCCGAAAAAGTCGTCCTGACGGGAAGAAAGTGGGCTGATTTCGTCAGCCTGTCGACGATAACCCATATAGAATCATGTCTCCTCTGAGTGCGAGGTAATCCCGTGATAAAATCCATGTTGATTACCTCCCACTTCCATGTCGGGATCTCTATCGCTGCAACAAACCACCGGGCCTGCGGTGCTCTACCTTCACTGCGACAACATGGGCACCGAGCTACGAACTCGCAGCGTCCTCTTCAAGCCA
Source organism: Przewalskia tangutica (assembly GCA_029844215.1). Classification (NCBI taxonomy): domain Eukaryota; kingdom Viridiplantae; phylum Streptophyta; class Magnoliopsida; order Solanales; family Solanaceae; genus Przewalskia; species Przewalskia tangutica. The sequence goes on from CM056718.1 coordinate 54,044,402, forward strand.
TCCCGATACCAATACACAGGTCGTGGTACATCTTGGTCGACCCGGATGGATAGTAACGCTTGTACTGTGTGCTTCCCAGAACTCGCCGAAGTCACGAAACATCCGGAACACACACCGCCCTCAAACCTTAGCACCCCATCGTGCTACCTCAAGGACCGCTTGCCCTCACGAAGAGCTATATCCCGATATCGAATCAAAGTGGATCCTCGAGCTGTTGCCTCTTCACCTCTCGACGATGGAAGACTCGGCAACCTCACGAACTCTAACCCACTGCTATCGGAATCAATCAAGCGGACACGAAGGCTCGCTGGCGATGCAAATCACGAACCATGTCCTCCTCTCTCTGTGCACATCGATAGGCTCCCCATCGACCTACGACTAAGAGCATACGCCACAACATTGGCCTTCCCGGGTGGTATAGGATATCAACATCGTAATCCTTACGCAACTCTAACCATCGTCTGTCATAAGTTCGGCTCCTGCGGTGAAGATATCTGGAGGCTCTTGTGGTGCGTAAAAATATCCACGTGAACCCATACAAATAGTGCCTCGGATCTTCAAAGCGTGAATCACACGCCAACTCCAAATCATGGGTGGGGTAGTTCCTCTCGTGTTTCTTGGTGTCGGGATGCATATGCTATAACCTGCCATGCTGCATCAACACATCCCAACCCGATGCCCGCATCACAATACACGACATAACCATCGGACCTCCGGAAGAGTATGAACGAGGCGGTCGTCGATCTCTCTTTCAAAGCTGGAAACCCCGCCACAAGCATCATCCATCAAACTTGCGCCTTACGAGTCGGCCTAGTCAATGGTGCGAGATAAAGCAAACTTCTCCACGAACCGATAATATCTGCAAGGCCCGAGCTGCGAACCTCGCCGGAGTAGTAGGTCTAGGCCAAGTCCTGGCGCCTCGATCTTGGCGTATCCACTCGAATGCCATCAGCCGACAATATGCCCAAGAAACGCCATGAAGTCAACCAAAACTCACATTTGGAAAACTCGGCGATAACCGCTGTCTGGAGAATCGGCCAAGATCCTCAAATGCTCCGCGTGCTCCGCTCTGGCGAGAATAAACCAAGATATCATCAATGAACACTATCACAAGCGTGTCCAAAATGGTTTGAACACTCGGTTCATCAAATCCATGAATACCGCGGAGCATTGGTCAACCAAAAGACATGACCACGAACTCATAATGCGTCTGGGTCTGAATGCGATCCTAGGGACATCTACCTCTCGACTCGCACTTTGATGATAGCCCGTAGATCAATCTTGGAGAAGCATCTCGCACCACCTGGTCGAACAAATCATCAATCACGGGAAGAGGGTATCCGTTCTTAATGGTCACCTTGTTCAATTGCACAGAATCAACACACATGCGCGGCGTCGCCCTTCTTCTTCACGAACAATCTGGCGCTCCCGGGGAGAAACACTAGGCTGATGAAGCCCTTCTCCAAATCTCTAAGCCGATCCTTGACTCTCAACTCGGCGGGTTCCATTGCATGCGGCGGAATGGAAATAGGCAGTGTGCGCAATATGTCAATACAAAACTCAATCTCCTCTCGGGAGGATACCGGAGGTCGTGCTGAAACACGTCTGGGAACTCTCTAACTACTGGAACTGACGGAAAATCTGGTACCGCAGCTTCAGTATCAAACACCCGAACGAGATGGTAGATATACCCCTTCTACACCATCTTCCTAGCCTTGAGGTAGGAAATAAACCTACCCCTCGGCGATACCGTGCTCCCCTCCCACTCAATGGCTCCTCAGAAACGGAACCGCACTACTCTCTCTGCAGTCTACATTGGCGTAGTAAGAAGCTAGCCAATCCATCCCCATGATCACGTCGAAGTCAATCATCTCCAACTCTATCAAGTCGGCTAGGGTCCGACGACTGTAAATGGTCACAGGACAAGCTCTATATACCCGCCGAGCTACCACCGAATCACCCACTGGCGTAGCTACCTCGAAAGGGTCTATGGACTCAGGCTCTATCCCTATCCTACTAGCAACAAGGGGAGATATATAGGACAGAGTAGAACCCGGATCTATCAAAGCATACACATCAAACCCAGAAACTGATAAGGTACCTGTGACGACATCAGGTGAGGCCTCCTGATCCTGTCGGCTGGACAAAGCATAAATGCGGTTCTGAGGACCGCTAGAACTGGGACCCGCGCCACGACCTCTGCCGCGACCTGCTGGTCCATGAGTACCTTGCCCTCCAGGCAGTAAGCTGTCGAGGATGAAGAAGACCCGCGAAAGAACATGGTGACCCTACCATCAAGCGCCGCCCGGTCGGACAGTTCCTCGCATAGTGACCCTGCTGGCCACAACTGAAACAAGCTCCCGTAGCACCACAACTCCCGAAGTGGGATCTGCCGCATCGGCCACACTGAGGGGGGGTGGTCCCGATCGGCCAGTACCTCTGCTGCTCTGGACGTCTGAAGTCCTGGGGCCCTGATGCGCCTCGAATATCTTGGTCTTTGAGGGCGGTGCGAGTGCTCGAGCTGGTGTGGTGCAAATCTAGGCTAGCTGCCGAGGCCGCCACCACGATAGCCACCAAAAGACCTGCCGTCTGGTCTTCCTGCTGCTGCTGTCGGCCCGGTCTCTACGCTCCTCACATCCAAGAGCATGAGCTGCGTGCGGGTAATGTCCATACGGTGAAGAGAAACACCCGCATGACTCGACCATATAGTCATCTAGCGGTGACGTGGCGGTGCACCTATCCTCCATGCGCTACCGGCGCTAGGACATATCGAGCCAATGAATCAAACTCGACATTGTACTCCACGGCGGTCGTCCTCTCGCCTCGGCGGTAAAAATCTATCGGCCGCGCCCTCTCATCCGTGGAGGCAAGAAGTGAGTGAGAAAGCCTCGAGAACTCATCCCAGTAGGCGGGGACGCGTGCCTCCGGGATAACTCACGAATCAAACCAATCGATCGCGGTATCACGCGGCCGACGCGAACCGGGTCACAGACTCTGTCTCGAGGCCTTGATCACCGCGTGATCCTTCAGTGGCGGATGAACTCCTGCGGATCATCCTCCGCCTCGACCGTAAAACTCGCGGGCTACAACTCAAGAAATCTCGTAGCCTCAAACTATTCGCCTCGGGTGCACCACGGTGCGGCCCGAGGCTGAGCCGAAGGCTGCCGCATCCGGCCTATCCTCGTATCGCCACAACTCTAGCCAATAGTGGGCCGTCTCCTTGTACCCTAACTCCTCCGCCCGGTGTGGGGCGGGAGGTGTGGGTGCGTGGTCTATCTTTGGGGCGGCGGCGTCATAGAACTCGCCGTCTGCGGTATAGGCGGGCTCGAGCCGTCGTAACTCTCGGTGTCCGATGGCGGCTCCGCCATTTGCCTTGCCCACAGGCGGGTTGCCTTACGTGGAGGCATAATCATTCTGAGAAAGGAATACGTTAGAGGGTCCAATTTTAACACGGCTCTAAAGCACGATCTCGAGTGAGAAGAATGGAAACCAATCCTAAATATCTTATAGCCTCACGATTATTGGTGTGGTGCACAACACACCGATAATCAAGACTACTAGATACGGTGCGTAGACACTTTCCGAGGATTAACTGCTCTGATACCACTTTTGTCACGACTCATTCCGGGGCCCGTGACTGGTGTCTTACCGGGGCACCCAAGTAGTCATACATCAGAGTAATCAGCGGAAATATAAAACAAGACATGAAACAGTTTATAAAATAAGACACAGTTTATGTGAGAAAACGTCGCCTTTCGGCATATATATATAAACATGGTTTAGCAGTTACATCCGAATCTTGTACAACATGACTACAGACCTCTAAGGAAATATACAACTATGGCGGACGGGGCCCGCCATACCACGATACAAAACTATCTACAACGGGGAGATCATACCCAAAAGTAGAGCCTCGGAAAGGATGGAGCTCACACCAACGTAGAGATCCTAAGAATGTGGATCTAGCACTGCTTGCCCTTACTGCGGCATGAACGGCCCGAAGGAGAGTCAAGACAACAGTACTAAGTATATGAAACTGTAAAATACTTAAATGAAAACATATCATTTTAAAATCGGTTTTGCAAGTATGTATGAAACAACCAAGGGGACCGCGCATAGTGCCACATCATAAACAAGAGCAACAATAGGTAAATCAATGAGTCTTTTCTAGGTGCGAATGATCGAAGCAGGCCAATTGCGTAGTATCACCATGCAAGCCTAATCCTCGACTCGTAGTCGCATAGGCCACTCACATAGGCCCGCATAGGGTACATAACCCCGCGTCGGTAGCTACTCCTCGGCATCGCCCCGGACTCGTAGTCGCATGGCCACATAGACCGCGTGAGGTATAACCCGCATCACTAACACGGAACTCCGTAGCTCCGCAGGTCCCTGGACCCGCATGAGGTATTCTCGAATCATGGTCCTGCATCGCCGAGTCTACCCCGCATCGGAGGGCAGCTTAACCCCCGGTAATATGTCAAGAGGTGAGTGATAGTACACTAACATAACAACTTATCTTTAAACAACATAAGCACAACAAGAATACTCTCTCATACAAACGTTACAAGACACTAACACACATAGCATCATATCATGTCTACTTATCAAACCATCTTTTTATTCTTTTCACAATTCAATATAAGTCTGTTATAAACACATAGGCAAACTATTTCTTTTATCAATCTTAAGTGGTTATACTTAACTTCCCATAAAGCTAGTATAACTCTTAAGCTTCTGTTTTAAAAACCAATTAGTTCTCTTCTGTTAAAAATGATTCACTATTCTTTTGAAATGCTTTCAGTTCTTTATTATTCAGCTTAAAGCGTGAGGCATTCCGTAAGTATTATTCGAGCTTAAGCGTGAGGCATCGCGTAAGTATTATTCGAGCTTAAGTCAAAGACATTGCCGTAGTTATTATTCGCTTAACACGTACGCGTCTACGTACTATATATATATTGTAAAATATCATGCTTTAGGAAGAATCACATACCTTCTCGTGAAAACCACCGCCAAGTTGAATATGTCGCGCAGAGAATCACTATAATAGTCGACACGCCTATCAACGCTCGACTACTTTGTAAACATTCTAAACAGAGGGTTCTATATCCTACGGAAAATTGGGCGTCTTCCTACCGGTGAGCTACTCAAGTCTATTGTGAAAACAATCCCATGTAAGTACGGTTTGATTATTCTTCTTTAAACCCTTCTCTTTGTGATAATTCAATTCTATTCTGCAATATTCTTCTAAGTATCTAATACTTACTCTTATACTACTACGATGAAGTATTCTTTAATTCAAAGAGGGTTAGGATTAGTTACCTCGGTAAGCCCAATAATATCCTAGATAAAGTCGCGCTGAGCAAGGTTTTGCTCTAAGTTGTATGCTCTAAGGAAACCTTAGAAGTTCTTCACAACTTCTACTAAGTACTAAGGGATTTGAGCTAGGGTATTTTGGGCATTATAACAATACTAGAAGACAACTTTTCTACCAAGAGAGGGGGGGTAGATTTTTGGCTAGGCTAGGGGGGGCCCTCGGCCAAACTTCAAAAGGGGAGGGGGGGGGTGTTTGGACGAAAAGGCTACAAAGGGAGAGGAGGGGATTTTTAGACTTGGAAGCTTTTGTGGATGAAGAACTCTTCATCTCAAGAGGGGTATTTATAGGTCAAGGGATGGCCAACCAAGGGCCAAGATGTAGCCAAGTGCTAGGAAAGTGTAAGGTCAAGATTAGGGCAAGTGTCCTTGGCCAACTTGCACACAAAATATCCTACCTAATCCTTGACTTGTGCAAAGGCACAAAAACGTGCGCCATTGTCAATTCGTCCAATGGACGATTTCAAGTCCACCAATTGGAGGGTGCCAAGTGTCGCCCTCCCGTTGGTCCAAAATGTTTCGTCTCTCGGAAAAATCCGCAAAAATTAGAAATGGCATAGCCGTAATTTACCCTACGAAAGCTGTGGAAACGTTTCGTCGGAAAACTATTCGCTTTGTGAGTTGTGCCCAAAAAATCGTCCAAGGCCTAAACTTTAAGGCCAAACTTTTTGTACGTATTCCCTTACGTACATACTCTGGAAATACGGGGTATAACAAAGTTATTATAACCAACTTCCCATAAAGCCGTTATACTAGCTTTATACATTAGCAACTTACATACTTCTTTATAACCAAGAGACTTAAACTTTCTAACAAAACAAGTATCAAAAATACTTTCAACATACTTAAAGTCTCTTAACTTTTGAAAACCAAGATATCCTTAATATTTAAACAAGTGAGTTAATTCCCTAACTCAATCAACTTGGACATTCTTAAAAATAAGCCAAGGATATCAAATGGACCTAGATTGTCAAAATCTTGTACGTCTACCGTATTATACATTTACAACCTATTCATGCTCAAGAGATAAGAAAGTTCCACATACCTCTTCGGTTTAATCCACTTGCTAAGTCCAATTCACCGTACGTAGTATGTCAACCTATAATGACCATAGTACGTCTATTAACTTCTAGTTTCAAACGTAGAATATTCCAAGTGCAAAGCTACTAAATTCTACGGAAAATCGGACATCACTTCCTTTGTTTCTACATACTTTGCCACCTTTTTCAAGGCCGAATTCAATAACCAAACACGCCACATTTAAGGCTCAATCAATGTAGTTATCAATAGGGGATTACACGTCTACAAGACGTGTAAAATTTCGCCCCACAATTTATAACAAACTAGTCCAACATATAATGTCATTCTCGGCCAAAGGTGTAACAACATAACAATCTTTCCAATTCCTTTTCAATTCAAGTTGTTTAGTATAACATGATATCAAGCCGCAATCGATTATAGTTACTACATTCTTCAAGTAGGTAACATGCGACAATTCAATTTATCGATCAAATTGGATTTCAATTTCAAATGGCTAAACATGTCATTTTCGGATTTGAGCTTCCAAATTTCCATAACACTTATCAAACTTCATAACACATATCACATGATCATTTCTAACTTATAATAACATGGAATCTTCAATTACAAAAGTAAGACGAAGATTATACCTCATTTAGCCCAAATATGCTCCAAGATTACAAGTCGATCCTTAGCAACTTTAGCTCCTCCTTTCGACGTTCCAATCCACTCCAAGAAACCCTTAGAAGCTTATGAATAACTCATCTTCAAGTTCCAACTTCAAAGTTGAATAACTCCTTAGGTTTTCGCCTTGCGACTAATACGAAAACACCATTTTTCCGGGATCTTTCTATTGATATAATCTTACAATACTCTTAGGAACCTTGGTTTAAAGTGGGGAGATTATTGGACAAAAATTGAAATTTTTTCTTGTCCCAAGAACCTCAAACCCGAGAGCCCTCATAGTTGAAGAACAAGTTTCTTGAAAATTTTCTAAATGTGGGAACTAGTCTTGCTACTAGTATACATATATAACATAAGGGATGGTCAATATTAGAACAAATGGGTGGCCTAGATGAGTTTCACATGGATCCTAGCCAAGTGGCCTTGACTAAGTCAACAATATCAAGCTATTAGTCTTTGCAAGACATGGTCATTTAAATTATGGTCAAATGACCATCCTATCCATGTATTTTTCATCCAATACCAAGTAAGGGGGGGTGACACGTGTCGCCCTCCCGTTCGTCGCAATATTTCGTTTTTCCGACAATTCCATAATTCCGATAAATTTTTACTCGTCTCAAACCTTAACATTTTTGAGTTCTTACGTACGTTCTTATAAACATATCTTGGAATTTCCGGGGTGTAACATTCTTCCCCCCTTAAAAACATTTGTCCCCGAATGTTCTTTCGGGAGTCAAACTTAAAGATAGCGACATAGTCTTCTTTTACAACCCCTACATACCAATAATACCACACGAGGCCACATAACAATACTCATACTAAAATGTCAAGCTGAACCCCATGTGTCAACGTCGGTTATCTGCATAAAGCTTCTGCTGACTCTAAGCTTACTAATAATCTTTCCCGGATAAGCTTCACCTTATCCACAGCCCGCTGAAACATGTCTGGACCAAATAACTGAACCTCGCCTATGTCGAACCATCCAACCGGCGATCTACATACAAGGCCTCATACATGGCCATCTGAATACTGGAAGGGTATCTGTTATCGTACGTAACACAACAAGAGGCAATTAACCTTATCGGCTATATCTGAAATCAAGAACACATGCCCGCAACCTATCCTCAAATGCCTGGATAGTACGCTCTGCCTGTCCGTCGGCCTGAGGGTGTAATGCAACACTGAGACTCACCTGTGTCCCTAAAACCCTTCTGAAAAACCTCGGAAGTTATCATGTCGAGCTCATCTGCGACATCATAAACGTAGGGACCCCGTGCAGTCTCACAATCCCCATGCTATACAAGCTAGCATAATCCTCAGCCGAGTAAGTGGTCCCAATCCGGAAGAACACGGCGGTTCGCGACTATTTACCATGACCCACAGGGAGTCGCACTTCCTCTGAGTACGATGCCACCCTGTCACAAGATCCATTTTAATTACCTCCCACATCTAAGTCGGGATCTAAATCGCCTGCAATAGCTCACTGGGCTTCTGGTGCTCAACCATGACCTGCTACAAATTCGGACACTAAGCAGTACACTCCGCTATGTCCCTTTTCCGGTCATCTTACCCATACATACATCTGAGGTCACGACACAACTTAGTCGACCCCGAACAATTTGAGCAATAAGCATTGTATGCCTCCCCTAAAACCTGCTGACTAGTCATGCAAAGACCGGTACACAATCTATCCTCATATCACAAACCTCATCGGTGCTACTCAAGCGAGCTCTTACTCTCGGAGAGCCGTATCTCGATACCGTATCATAACTGGATCCTCATACTGTCGCCTCTTTACCTCCTCAACGACGGAAGACTCGGCAACCCCTCGGATCTAAACTTCATTAACCTTGGAAACAAATAATCGAACCCCCCGGCTCGTTAGCTAACGAATCTTACGGAACACGCCCTGCCTACCTGGCTGCCCATCTGACAGACTACCCATAGACCCACGACTAGAGTATACATCACTTTGTCTTCTTTCCCGGATGGTATAGGATATAGATAACACAATCCTTGAATAACTCTAACCACCGTTGTTGTCGCAAATTCTACTACCTCTGTCTGAAGGTATACCGGAGGCTTTTGCGGTCTGCACAAATATCCACATGAAGTCTATATATACGTCATGCCCCCAAAATCTTCAAGGCATGATTTAGCGCATGACTCTAAATCGGAAGTGGCGTAATTTCCTTTCCTGCTTCCCTAACTACTGGGAAAACATAGGCTCTATCCTCATCGGGTTGCGTCAGCACACAACCTAGCCCAACACCCAACGTGTTATCATAATAACCTAACCCTCTAGTTTTTCAGGAGGAGTTAGAACTGTAGTCGAGTCAACTTATCTTCCAATAACTGGAAACCTTTTTCATTCTTGCGAAATATTCGGCTATCCTTAATCTCACCTATGGTTCCTATTTCCCTTTCTCTGCTGCAACCAAACTTGGTCACTAAACTTAGATTTGATTCATTTTCTTGCCTCCTGGCTAAGACTTCCTGTCAATCACAATTTAGTGGGGGGGGGGGGGAGGATTTCCTTGATCTCGTAAAGTAGTAACCCGATGCTACCACCTTTCCTCAAGGTGCTCTTACTGCCCATTAATTACTAATGGTCTTACACTAGTCTGGGGTCATCATATCTCGTGCAACATACATAACAATAGTCGTATTCTATTTTATTATTCTTGCCTTGCACATTTTCCTGAAATTATCCGGAAGGTCGTGGCCCTGACCGCCACACCAAACCAACTCCAAGTACCTCCAAGGGCACTTAACATAAATTCCTTCAAATTCAATTATTACTTACTTTCTGCGTCAATTTACCTCAAGTGAACAAGTCACACAGACTTAGAAAGAAAAACAATGTCAAAGAAGGAAGGATAATTCACTGGTTACCACCCCTTCTCTTCCTTTCCACTCGATGGCAAACTACGGAGGCTGATCGAATCCATCTCTCTTACGTAGTCCACGTTGGCATAACAAGAGGCCAACTAGCGTACTCATAATGACCTCAATATGCATCATAACGGCTCTGCTAGGTCTGCTGGGTCCACGTATCGTTCTGCGCAATTATCTACCCGCTCAGCTACCACCCAACACTCACGGGTGTAGTCACCACGAAAGGTCCTCATGGATTCAGGCTCCATTTCTCTACACTTGGTTGCTCTCTTTTTCACTGGTCGTACTCTTTCCGTACTTCCAAACTTATACTAGCATACGTACATAAATTCCATACTAATTCTGGCCTCCTCTCTTTGGAGTTACTAATTTAAACAATATAAGGCCCATTCTGGCTCTCACAACCTGGTTCCGGTGGAACAAGTCCACGAACCCGTAAAATGATTAACTAAACTTGGGCCTTGCACCCTCGTGACCCTGTCACGTAGAGGGACTACTACCAACTGATCCCATTTCATTCAAGCTATGGGGCGACCCTTAATAGGTCCCCATCCCGACTCGGTGTCGTATTTAACTCTTTTCCTTGGTCTATCTTAACTTTTTACTACCCGAGAAGGCCTTATAAACCTAAGGTCTCGGTGGTTATCACATTCTTAGGCTTGCAATTTCCAGGCTCCATGCCTACCTTATCGATCCCGTAGCGGTACAAAACTTATCATAATACCATAATCGTGTTGTCTTGACCACAACAACCATACTTACTCCATACGGATCTCACCCGTACCATTTTCGAATTTCTACTACGTAGCTCAATCTATTAACATAGTCTTCCATTAATTCCCTTAATAAAAACTTCTTAAGGGTCCATTTCCTTCTCAGACAGCTCATCATTTCCTAATTATCTCAAATTAGTACGTAAAACCTTGATGAGAATTCATTAAACTGTTTCATACCTTCCCGGTATTTATTTAGTCCCTACCAAATCCTGGTAATCTAAAATCATTCTAGGCAACACGCGTCTGACCCTCGTACATAAATCCATATAGTTGTATGTCACAATACCAACTACAAACATTACCAACCTGGATACGCAATCCTCATAATCTTTCCTGGGTCACTGCTACCTTTCTCGTAGCTGAAAACAATCATAACTTGTTAGGGAGAGACGACCCTAACCATACAGCTCTATCGCCTTTATCACGCCCGAACCGGGCGTGGTGGTGCCTACCAGGCACCTTCTACCTTAACAACACAAGTAAACTGCGGAATTTAAATAACACCTTTTTTTTTTTTTTTTAAACTAACGTACGTGCAAGGGCAAAGCCGAAAAGACTGCCATGTAATATACATAATAAAAGACACTAAACTGTACATGAGTCCAATCCCACATATGAATACAGACCTCTAAGAGTTAAACTGAAATATGACGGGACAAGGCCCCGCCGTACCCATAACCATACAAAAGCCTGTACTGAAGGAACTATACCAAAGAGATAAACTCCTGAACAGAGGGAGCTTATCCAAAAACTCTGAGTAGGGTCCTACACCTGCCGATCACCAAACTGCGTACCTAAACCTGCGGCATGAACGCAGCCCCCCGAAGGAGGTCAGTACGAAGAATGTACCAAGTATGTGAAGCGATGAAATCTTGTAATGAAATCATAACAGTCTAAACAAAACAGGAGACATGTATGATAGCCAACCTACAGTACACAATACATAACAGTCATATCAAGTCAGGGACGCATGCCCTCAAAGTCATTACTAAAATATAACCATGGGTCTCACGCCCATAATATCAATCATGCCCGTGGAATCCTTCCTCACAGCCGGCAGTCCATGATATAATATTGTCACGACCCGACCCCGGGCCGCGACTGGTGCCCTACCTGGGCACCCCGTTCAGGTACACATCAGAGAATAGCAGCGGAACATACACAACATAACATATGTGTAAACAAAAGACATCACAGGCTAGCCGATAAGGCCGCCTTCCATAATATAAACATAATCAAAAGTACAACTGTACAACTCAGTTCTTACAGCCCAACCACATATGTGAATACAGACCTCTAGGAATAACAACTGTGGCGGGACAGGGCCCTGCCATACCCCTGAATGTACATAAATCTACAACATCAGGGAAAAACTGTACCAAAAGAGACAAGCCTCCGGAGAAATGGAGCTTCTGACGTCTGATAAGTGATCCTAAGTATGAGGATCCACCACCTGCTTACCCTTCCCTGCGGCATGAACGCAGCCCCCGAGGAAGGGGGTCAGTACACAATATGTACTAAGTATGTAAAACTGGAAAGTACTATAATTACAACATAAGTTTAAAACAAAGCCGGAGACATGTATGATAGCGAATTACGATCTGCGGTGCCTTACTAACAATGAGAGTAAATCGAGAGAACACGTACAACATCACAATAGGAGACTCCCGAACAAATCATGGGTGGCGAACCCATAGAAACAGGTGGTATAACGTCTTAGAGTTCTTACCCCTCATTTATACTCTTACCCTGAAGCAGGTGGTATAACGTCTTGGGGGTTGCCCCTCATTTATACTCTTACCCTGGAGAAGGTAATAAAACAGGTGGTATAGCGTCTTGGGGGTTTACCCCTCATTTATACTCTTACCCTGGAGAAGGTGGTATAGCGTCTTGGGGGTTTACCCCTCACTCATACTCTTACCCTATCTCAATCGGCCGTCATACAATAAATAAGCAAGTTAGAAATCCCCCTAACTTCTTATTAGTCTTATTCATCTACACTTCTCATTTTAGTTTTACCCAAGGCACTAGCATGTCTTTTATAAAAATCCGGGAATTTAACCCAAAGTACTACGTCCTTCAATTCTTTAAAACAAATGACTTTTTTTAGTAGAAAACTTCCAAGATACTATTAATCCTAGTATCAAGTCCAAATTACATTTCAAGGCAAGTCACGACACCGTTAGAAATAAAGTTAGGTTCCTAAATCAAGTGACTCATTTTCTTATAAAACCTTAGGCAATTTGATGCCTTAAAATCGAATTGCCTTCCATTAAATCAAGCCATTTATCTTTCCATAAAGCCAATATAACCAACTCCCCATAAAGTCGTTATATTCACTTTATACCTTAGTCAAGTACAATTTCCTATCCAAGGGACTTATACGTTTAAAACGGAACAAGTATCACATACTTTAAAACTCTTCAAGTCCCTTAACTTTAATAAAACATTATACATCATTAATACTTCCAAGAAGTGAGTTAATCTACTAACTCACCCGGCTTGGCTATTCATAAAACTAGTAAAGGATATCAAGGTCATGTACTTCTACCGTACTATATACGTACAACTAGTCATGCTCAAAAGATAGGAAAAGTTCTACATACCTCGCCGGGTCAAACCACTTGCCAAGTACAAAGTCCCGCCCGTAGTATGTCAACCTATAATATTCACAATACGTCTATTAAAGCCTTTCTTCAAACGTAGAATATTATAAGTGTCAAGTCGCTAAATTCTACGGAAAATCGGACAACACCTCCTTTGTTTCTACTCACTTTGCCACCTTTTTCAAGGCCGAATACAATAACCAAACACGCCACATTTAAGGCACAATCAAAGAAATTAATCAATAGGGGATTACACGTCTACTAGACGTGTAAAATTCCGCCCCACAAACGATAACAAACTAATACAACTACTAGTCCAATTTTCGGCCATAATGAATAAAACAATACCAATCCTTATCCAATTTCCATTTCAATCCAAATTGGTAGCATAACATGATATCAAGTCGCATTTGATTATAACTACCATAATCTTCAAATAAGTGACATGCGACGATTTCTAATAAACGACCAATTAGTAATCCAATCTTCAAGTGGCTTGTATAACATTTTGGATTTAAGCTACAAGCAATCCATAATACTTATAAACTTCAACATAACAACTTCATGCTAGTTACATGTAAAGCTAACCACAACAATAATTATATAATGTTGTAACACCTTTAAAAGACAAGATTATACCTCAATGAACCTTAATCCAACTCCAATCCGAAGTCTCTCCTTAGTAGTTTAGAGCCTCTCCAAGATACTTCAATCCGCTTGTTGAGACCCTTAGAACAACACCAACAATTATCCTTCAAATCTCCAAACAAAACCTAGAAAGACAACTAGGTTTTCGTTTTGCGACTAACCCGTAAACTATCTTTTTCCAAGATTTTTCTATTGAGATATGTTTACAATACACATAAGAACATTGGTTTAAAGTGGGGAGCTAAAAGAACAAGGAACAAAGATTTTTCTTTTTTTTTCCAAGGGAACCCGAGAGCATGCTTCTATGTTCTTCATTTTTTTTGTGAAATTTGGCTAAGTGTTAGCTCTCTCTTGCTACTAGTAGTAATATATAGCACATTGGATGGTCAAGATATGAACAATTGGGTGGCTTGGATAAGCTCTTAATAAAAATCAAGACTTTGTGGGTCCTTTGACCAAGTCAAATTTCTCAAGCTTCAAGTTGCAAGACTTTAGTCATACAAGACTATGGTCAATGACCATCTTAGCCATGGCATTTCTTCCAAGGCATCTCTAAGGGGGGGTGACACATGTCGCCCTCCCATTCGTCACAATAATACATTTTCCGACAATTTCATATTTCCGATAAATTTTTTATAAGTCTCAAATCTTAACACTTGTGAGTTCTTACTTACGTTCTTAAAACATGTCCTGTAATTACGGGGTGTAACATTCTTCCCCCCTTAGAAACATTCATCCCCGAATGTTCTTTCGGAGTCAATTAGCGACATAGTTTCCTTTCACAACCCCGACATACCAAAAATGCCACACATGGCCACATAAAAGCATTTAAGCAAAAGAGATACTTCAATTAAAACCTGACAAGTAAGGGAAGATGAATTACCTGAAGGTATAGGGAATAAGTGAGGATACTTCCTCAACATGTCCTCCTCCGCCTCCCAAGTCATCTCCTCCCGGTTATCATTTCTCCACAGGACTTTGACGGAAGCTACATCCTTGGTCGCGATCGCGACACAGCGATCGAGTATCGCTATGGGAATCTCCTCATACGATAACCCCTCTGTCACCTGGACCTCACTAGTAGGGAAAACTCTCGCTGGATCACCGATACACTTCCGCAACATAGAAACATGGAAGACCGGATGTACCGCCTCTAACTCTGATGGCAGATCCAACTCGTAGGCAACCTTGCCCACTCTACGGACGATCTGGTGGGGCCCGATGTACCTTGGTGAGTTTCCCCTTCTACCGAATCTCATCACACCGCCGTGGGTGGCACCTTGAAGACCCGATCGTGCACGAAACTCCAAGTGTCGGCGCGATTATCCGCGTATGACTTCGCCGACTGCGGGCTGCTGATCTCTCTGGATAAGCTTCACCTTATCCACGACTCTGTACCAAGTCTGGGCCAACTAACTGCACCTCGCCCACGTCGAACCAACCAATCGGCGACCTGCATTTCCGCTCATATAAAGCCTCGTATGGCGTCATCTGTATACTGGAATGGTAGCTGTTGTTATAAGCAAACTCTACAAGAGGCAAATGATCCTCCCAGCTACCTCTGAAATAAATCACGTAGGCTCGCAACATATCCTCAAGTGTCTGGATAGTACGCTCTGCTGCCGTCGATCCGAGGATGAAATCTTGTCTTGAGACTCACTGTGTCCCTAAACCCCTACGGAAAGACCTCCGAAGTTAGCGTAGAACGGGCTCCCTATCGGATATAATCGACACAGGGACACCGTGCAGCCTCACAATCTCTCTGATGTATAATCTGGCATAGTCCTCAGCCGAAAACGTCGTCCTGACTGGAAGGAAATGGGCTGATTTTGGCAGCCTGTCAACAATAACCCAAATGGAGTCGTACTTCCTCTGAGTACGAGGTAACCCTATAACAAAGAACATGTTGATCACCTCCACTTCCAGTCGGAATCTCAATAGCTGCAATAATCCACGGGCCTCTGGTGCTCGACCTTGACCTGTGGCAAATGGGACATCGTGCAACAAAACGCCACGTCCTCTTGAGCCGTCCACCAATACAAACATCGAGGTCATGGTACATCTTGGTGACCGGATGAATAGAATAACGAGCGTGTGCTTCCCGAGAATCTGGCGTGAAGTCTGACACATCGGGAACACACACCCTCAAATCTCGGCACCCAGTGCGCTACCTCGAATAGACGCTTCTCCTCCGAAGAGTTGCATCTCTATCTGCGTACCAATCACGGGTCCTCGGTCGCCGCTTCACCTCATCAATGATGGAAGACTCGGCAACCTCGCGAACTGTACCCGCTATCGTCGGTATCGATCAATCGAACCCGAGGCTCGCTAATCGGTGGATCGGCGGACCATGTCCGGTCTCTCTGCTGTACCTCGGCGGGCTCCCATCGATCTACGACTCAAGGCATCGAAACTACATTGGTTTTCCGGATGGTATAGAATATCAACATCATAGTCTTTCGTGACTCTAACCACCGTCTCTGTCTCGAGTTGACTCATGCTGCACGAAGATATCTGGAGGCTCTTGTGGTGCGTATAAATATCCACATGAACCCCATACAAATAATGTCTCCAAATCTTGAAGGCATGAATAACGCGGCCAACTCTAAGTCATGGGTAGGGTAATTCCTCTCATGCTTAAGCTTCTTGGGAAGCATAGGCTATAACCTTGCCGTCTTTGCATCAAAACACACTGGCCCGATGCGAGGCATCACGATAGATCACGTGCCGTCGACCGCCGGGAAGAGTAAGCTGGAGTCGTAGTCAATCTCTCCTTGACAGAATGGAAACCACGCCGCAAGACCTCGTCGGCTGGAACTTGGCGCCACGAGTCATCCTAGTCAACGGTGCTGAAATCGAAGCAAACTGCTCCACAAACCTACGATAATACCACGCCACTAAGCTGCGCACCTCAGTCGGAGTAGTAGGTCTCGACCAAGACTTGACTGCCTCAATCTTTGCCGTATCCACGCGAACACCATCAACCCCAATAATATGCCCCAGGAATGCCACTGAGGCCAACCAAAACTCACACTTGGAGAACTTGGCGAATAACTGCCGGCTCCGGAGGACCCCAAGTGTCGTCCTTAAGTGATCTGCATGCTCCTGCTCTGTCCGCGAATAAACCAGGATGTCATCAATGAATACTATCACAAATGTATCCAAAAATGGCTTGAACACCCGGTTCATCAAATCCATAAATACCGCTGGAGCGTTGGTCAAACCGAAAGACATAACCCTAAACTCATAGTGCCCATACCGGGTCCTGAATGCAGTCTTTGGGATGTCTACCTCTCGAACTCGAACCTGATGATAACCAGACCGCAGGTCTATCTTGGATAAACATCTCGCACCCTGCAACTGGTCAAACAAATCATCAATCCTGGGGAGGGGGTACCTATTCTTAATGGTTACCTTATTCAGCTGTCTGTAATCAACACACATACGCATCGTCCCATCCTTCTTCTTCACGAACAACACCGGCGCTCCCCAGGGAGATACACTAGGCCTGATAAAGCCTTTTTCCAGCAAATCTTTCAGCTGGTCCTTCAGCTCCCTCAACTCAGCAAGTGTCATTCTGTATGGCGGAATGGAAATAGGTCGAGTGTCTGGCAACGTGTCAATACAAAACTCAATCTCCCTCTCAGAAGGGATACCCGGAAGATCATCTGGGAACACATCTAGAAACTCCCTAACCACTGATCGGTATCAAGAAGCGGCACCTCGGCCTGCGTATCAAATACGAACGGATGATAGATGTACCGCTGCGCACCATCTTCCTAGCCTTGAGGTAAGAAATAAACCTACCCCTCGGCGATCTTTGTGTTGCCCTTCCACTCGATAAGCGGCTTGCGAAGCTGAACGAACCAACTGTCCTACGATCAGCGTTGGCATAACAAGAAGCCAACCATCCCATACCCATAATGACATCAAAATTTGTCATCTCGGCTCTATCAAGTCTGCAGTCGGCGATGTAAATATAAACGGACAACCTCTGACACCCGCTCGGCTACTACCGAATCTCCCAGGCGTAGCTACCTCAAAAGGCTCTATCGACTCGGCTCTATCCGATTCTACATGATAAGAGGGGACACATAGGACAAGGTAGAACTGGATCTATCAAAGCATAAGCGTCCTGACATGAAATCAATAATGTACTGTGGCGGCGTCGTGGAAGCCTCACGATCTGGCGGTGGCTAGAGAATATATGCGATTACGTGGACCGCTACTGGAACCACCACCACGACCTCTACCGCGGCTGCGATCGTGAGTACCACGCCTCGGCGCGCATAACCACGAAGGAGAGAAGACCCGACAGCGGATCCTCGGCTGCGCGTACCACCCATGCCGCCTCTAGACGGACAATCTCTCCTCAAATGGCCCTGCTGGCCACACGAGTAACAAGCTCCCAAAGTTATGCGACACTCGCCCTGGTGGAACCTACCGCATCGAGCACACTGAGGTGTGGGTGGTCCCGATCGGTGACGGTTCCTGCCTCCCTATAATCCCGAAGTCCCGGAGCCCTGACCTGCTCCTGAATGACCTGGTTGATCAGTCCTCTTGCCAGAAAACCGTGAAGCAGCACTCTGTGCTAGCTGGAAAGTGGACCTGGTCTGCTGCTGAGGCTGTCCGCCTCGAAAACTGCCCTGAGACCCTGATGTCCTAGCCCTCTTGGGCTGGCCCGAGTCAATCTGGTCCTCCCTCTCTCTATCCTCTATCCCCTGCATATAGGCCTGCATCTGGGCGATGTCCATACCAGGCTGAAGAGCCACACCCAAGCATGCGGTAATCATATGACGGTCAAGCCCCATCACATAACGATGAACCCTATCCGCCATGTCAGCTACAATAGTATGTGCGTATGCGGCCAGAGTCAAACTCAGCTATACTCTGCAGCGGTCCTCGTTATGCCTCAAGGTCAAGAATCTGTCTGCCGGGCTCTCCTCATCTCGGGAGGCAAAAGTGATCCATGAAGGCCTCTGCAAACTCCTCCCAAACATTTGGAAGAGCATCATCACCTCTCGAAAGCAACCACGACTCAAACCGGTTCAACGCAATATCGCGTGGTAAGAGGCTAGTGTGAACTCTGTCTCTGAAGCCCTAAGAACTGCATGGTCATTGTAGCTGCGAATGAACTCCTGCGGATCCTCATCCGACCTCGAACCATAAAACTCGGTGGATGACAACCCGTAAATCCCTAACATAAGCGATCGGCCTAGGGTGGTGCTGCTCTGTCGTTGTCCGACTACTATCTTGGTCGATGCAGATCCGCTCCCGTAGTCTCTATACTCGGCCCGGTTGCGGGCTGGAGGCTCTGATGCGGAACCTCTGGAGCTCTTGCGCTCTCGGCTCTCTATCTGCCGGTGTGGCTGAACTCGCCGACCGCCTACTACCTCGGTATAGTGCGTGCACGAGCCCGTGTAACCTCTCGAGTCTCGCTGGCGACTCCTGCTCTTTGCCTTGCCTACGGGCCTGGTCGCGCCAGTGGAGGCATATGCATTTCATAAGACTAGGTCGAGAGGATTCAACCTAATAAGACGACTCTCTTGCGATCTCGAGAGAGAAGAATGGAAACCAATCCTAAATGTCCTGCGACCTCACGATTATAGATGTGGTGCCTAACACACCAATAATCAAGACTACTAGACACGATGCGTAGACACTTTCGAGGACTAATCGCTCGATACCACTTTTATCACGACCGACCGGGCGCGGCGGTGCCCTACGGGCACCCGTTGTACGTCGAGAGAATAGTAGCGGAACATACACAACATAACATATGTGTAAACAAAAGACATCACAAGCTAGCCGATAAGGCCGCCTTCCATAATATAAACATAATCAAAAGTACAACTGTACATCTCAGTTCTTACAGCCCAACCACATATGTGAATACAGACCTCTAGGAATAACAACTGTGGCGGGACAGGGCCCTGCCATACCCCTGAATGTACATAAATCTACAATATCAGGGAAAAACTGTACCAAAAGAGACAAGCCTCCGGAGAAATGGAGCTTCTGACGTCTGATAAGTGATCCTAAGTATGAGGATCCACCACCTGCTTACCCTTCCCTGCTGCGTGACGCGGCCCAGGAAGAAATTCGATTACCTGATATGTACTAAGTATGTAAAACTGGAAAGTACTGTAATTACAACATAAGTTTAAAACAAAGCCGGAGACATGTATGATAACAGAATTACAGTACACAGTGACTTACTAACAATGAGAGTAAATCGAGAGAACACGTACAACATCTCAATAGGAGACTCCCGAACAAATCATGGGTAGCGAACCCATAGAAACAGGTGGTATAACGTCTTAGGGTTCTTACCCCTCATTTATACTCTTACCCTGAAGCAGGTGGTATAACGTCTTAGGGTTCTTACCCCTCATTTATACTCTTACCCTGAAGCAGGTGGTATAACGTCTTGGGGGTTGCCCCTCATTTATACTCTTACCCTGAAGAAGGTAATAAAACAGGTGGTATAACGTCTTGGGGGTTTACCCCTCATTTATACTCTTACCCTAGAGAAGGTGGTATAGCGTCTTGGGGGTTTACCCCTCACTCATACTCTTACCCTATCTCAACCGGTCGTCATACAATAAATAAGCAAGTTAGAAATCCCCCTAACTTCTTATTAGTCTTATTCATCTACACTTCTCATTTTAGTTTTACCCAAGGCACTAGCATGTCTTTTATAAAAATCCGGGAATTTAACCCAAAGTACTACGTCCTTCAATTCTTTAAAACAAATGACTCTTTTTAGTAGAAAACTTCCAAGATACTATTAATCCTAGTATCAAGTCCAAATTACATTTCAAGGCAAGTCACGACACCGTTAGAAATAAAGTTAGGTTCCTAAATCAAGTGACTCATTTTCTTATAAAACCTTAGGCAATTTGATGCCTTAAAATCGAATTGCCTTCCATTAAATCAAGCCATTTATCTTTCCATAAAGCCAATATAACCAATTCCCCATAAAGTCGTTATATTCACTTTATACCTTAGTCAAGTACAATTTCCTATCCAAGGGACTTATACGTTTAAAACGGAACAAGTATCACATACTTTAAAACTCTTCAAGTCCCTTAACTTTAATAAAACATTAGACATCATTAATACTTCCAAGAAGTGAGTTAATCTACTAACTCACCCGGCTTGGCTATTCATAAAACTAGTAAAGGATATCAAGGTCATGTACTTCTACCGTACTATATACGTACAACTAGTCATGCTCAAAAGATAGGAAAAGTTCTACATACCTCGCCGGGCCAAACCACTTGCCAAGTACAAAGTCCCGCCCGTAGTATGTCAACCTATAATATTCACAATACGTCTATTAAAGCCTTTCTTCAAACGTAGAATATTATAAGTGTCAAGTCGCTAAATTCTACGGAAAATCGGACAGCACCTCCTTTGTTTCTACTCACTTTGCCACCTTTTTCAAGGCCGAATACAATAACCAAACACGCCACATTTAAGGCACAATCAAAGCAATTAATCAATAGGGGATTACACGTCTACTAGACGTGTAAAATTCCGCCCCACAAACGATAACAAACTAATACAACTACTAGTCCAATTTTCGGCCATAATGAATAAAACAATACCAATCCTTATCCAATTTCCATTTCAATCCAAATTGGTAGCATAACATGATATCAAGTCGCATTTGATTATAACTACCATAATCTTCAAATAAGTGACATGCGACGATTTCTAATAAACGACCAATTAGTAATCCAATCTTCAAGTGGCTTGTATAACATTTCGGATTTAAGCTACAAGCAATCCATAATACTTATAAACTTCAACATAACAACTTCATGCTAGTTACATGTAAATCTAACCACAACAATAATTATATAATCTTGTAACACCTTTAAAAGACAAGATTATACCTCAATGAACCTTAATCCAACTCCAATCCGAAGTCGCTCCTTAGTAGTTTAGAGCCTCTCCAAGATACTTCAATCCGCTTGTTGAGACCCTTAGAACAACACCAACAATTATCCTTCAAATCTCCAAACAAAACCTAGAAAGACAACTAGGTTTTCGTTTTGCGACTAACCCGTAAACTATCTTTTTCCAAGATTTTTCTATTGAGATTGTTTACAATACACATAAGAACCTTGGTTTAAAGTGGGGAGCTAAAATAACAAGGAACAAAGATTTTTCCTTTTTTTTCCAAGGGAACCCGAGAGCATGCTTCTATGTTCTTCAATTTTTTTGTGAAATTTGGCTAAGTGTTAGCTCTCTCTTGCTACTAGTAGTAATATATAGCACATTGGATGGTCAAGATATGAACAATTGGGTGGCTTGGATAAGCTCTTAGTAAAAATCAAGACTTTGTGGGTCCTTTGACCAAGTCAAATTTCTCAAGCTTCAAGTTGCAAGACTTTAGTCATACAAGACTATGGTCAATGACCATCTTAGCCATGGAATTTCGTCCAAGGCATCTCTAAGGGGGGGTGACACATGTCGCCCTCCCATTCGTCACAATAATACATTTTCCGACAATTTCATATTTCCGATAAATTTTTTACAAGTCTCAAATCTTAACACTTGTGAGTTCTTACTTACGTTCTTAAAACATGTCCTGTAATTACGGGGTGTAACAAATACAACATCAGTAAGCACACTGAACCTTGCAATCATGAGAGTAAATAGTAGTATACTTACAATATAAACTAGGAAGCTCACGATCAAAGCAGGACCACCCTTGTGATATCATCAAGAAATCCTACTCACGGGACTATTTCACCGCGTAGGTCGCGTGGACCCGCGTGAGGTATTCCTCGCGTGGGACTATTTCACCCGCATAAGCCGCTACGGACTCGCGTGAGGTATTCCTCGCATAAATTTGGACGCCCGTATGGGACTATTTCACCGCGTAAGCCGCGCGGACTCGCGTGAGGTATTTCGCATTGTGGGTAGCAAATCCACGGAATATGCAAATGCCACAAACCCGGGAATGACCCGAAATGAATGATATACCACTAGCACAAACCGGCTAGTACCCGGCACATAGGCAATTCTCAATTAAACAAGCCAAAGTACTTATCAAGGCACACTTAGAATAATTCTCAATTAATCAAGCCAAAGTACTTATCAAGGCACACATGGAATAATTCTCAATTAATCAAGCCAAAGTACTTATCAAGGCACACTTAGACTAATTCTCAATTAATCAAGCCAAAGTACTTATCAAGGCACACATGGAATAATTCTCAATTAATCAAGCCAAAGTACTTATCAAGGCACACTTAGACTAATTCTCAATTAATCAAGCCAAAGTACTTATCAAGGCACACTTAGAATAATTCTCAATTAATCAAGCCAAAGTACTTATCAAGGCACACTTAGACTAATTCTCAATTAATCAAGTCAAGTACTACGTACGTACATTCTTTTCAAAAGACTCATTTTTATGTAATATCCCAAGATACTAACACCCGTAGTATCAAGGTGTGTCTATTTTTCAAAGTAAGTTACTACACTCTTAGAAAACTCATTTCAAAGCTTGAAATCAAGTAACATCAAATTTTCACAATCAAGGCAACTTATGCCCATAAATCAAAATAGACAACTTTCTAAACCTTCCATAAAGCCGTTATAACCAACTTCCCATAAAGCCGTTATAACCCTTTATAGTTTTTAGACAATTTCATTCCTTTTATAACCAAGAGACTTATACTTTTAAAACCAAGTATCACATACTTACAAATCAAGTTCTTAACTTTCGAAATACTTCAAGTCTCTTAATATTTAGAAAACAAGTTTCTTCTACTTTTAAGCCTCAAGTAACTTACACCTTTAAAACAAGTTACTTCTCTTAAATCATGTCATTTCTCCTCTTTTAAAACAATGAAGTAAATCACTCCTTTGACTCCCCTAAAGTCATTATAATGACCCTTAGGTTTTGGAAATAAGGCACTAGCCAAAGATTTGGAAACCACTTCTTTTTCAAGACTCTATGTAATTTAAGTAAAATACTTTCACCTTTAAGAATCCAAACTCCACTAAGGCAATGGATTATACAACTTACAATTTAAACATCAAAGTACAATCAAGGAAGTACATAGCACAAATTCTATATTAGGCAATCCAAGTACAACCAAGGAATGGATCATTTAAGGAGTAGGAAATACTTTCTTTATCTTAAGGAATCATGCTAGAAGAGGAGATAGTTCACATACCTTTTCGGCTAAATCCACAAGCTAAGCCGAATACGCCGTACGTAGAAGTGTCAACCTATAATGGTCACAACAAGACTATCAACTCCTAGTCTCTAACGTAGAATAATACTAAGTATCGATCTGCAATTCTACGGAAAATCGGGCAGCACTTCCTTTGTTTCTACTCACTTTGCCACCTTTTTCAAGGCCGAATACAATAACCAACACGCCACATTTAAGGCTCAAAACAACAACCAAACCAAAGGGGATTACACGCCTTACAATACGTGTAAAACTCCGCCCCACAATTAATACGAAGTAGTTCCATAATCAAGCCATTCTCGGCCAACTTACTTAACCACCAATTTAAAGTCTTTTCCAATCCTTTTCAAATTCCAAGTTCTAAGGTCTAACATGTTATATAGTCACAAACAACTTCAACAACTACAATTTCCTACTTTATACAACATGCGACGATTTAAACTAATAATCGACTTGAATTGTAATCCTAAGGCTAAACATGCTAGTTTTCGGATTAGGGTTCCAATAGTCAATATACTTATCAAACTTCATACTATATAACTCATGCTTGCTAAAATCCATAGCTACAACAATAAGTAAGTCTTAACTACTAAAACGACAAAATTTATACCTTTATAAGCCCTTAAAAAAATTCCAAGATTCAAAGTCGCGCCTTAGCAATTCTTAGCTCCTTTCCTTAAGTTTCAATCCGCTCCAAGCACTCCTTAGAGGCCTATGAAGAACCCATCTTCAAGTTCCAACTTCAAAGTTGAAGAACTCCTTAAGTTTCCGCCTTGC
Source organism: Przewalskia tangutica (assembly GCA_029844215.1). Lineage (NCBI taxonomy): Eukaryota > Viridiplantae > Streptophyta > Magnoliopsida > Solanales > Solanaceae > Przewalskia > Przewalskia tangutica. The sequence continues at coordinate 54,069,407 of CM056718.1, forward strand.
GACTAATACAGAAACGTTTTCGAAATCTTTCTATTGAGATAACCTTACAACACTCTTAGGAACCTTGGGTTTAAGTCTTGTGAATAATGGAACAAAACTACAAATTTTTCTTGTGTGGAACTAGCCAAACCCGAGAGCACTAGTATGTATTTATAACACATTGGAGGGTCTAGACTTAAACAAATGGGTGGCTAAGATGAGTTTCACAAGGATCAAGCCCATGTGGACAAGTTGACTTTGGTTAAATATATCAATCTTTGAAGACTTATCTTCCAAGATGGTCAATGACCATTTTACCCCTTACAATTTCGACCAAGACTACATGTGGGGGTGCCACGTGTCTCCCTCTCATTCGTCCATAAAATTCTGTAACCCTCGTAGGCCCCACAAAAATGTAAAATTCCTCGGGTGGGCCCCACGTGACCAAATCCGTAAAAAATAAATTTCCATAAGGTTAAGAGTTCCATACTCTTCAAATAATGCATTTTGAGAATCCAATTCTCAACAACGAACATTTTTCCTTTCCGACGTTCGGAATATTTTCCGTCGGAAAAACAATTCTTCCTTTCGTACAAATTTCCAAGTCTTGTTTCCTTACGTACATTCTCTTATACATGTCCTGGACTTACGGGGTGTAACATTCTTCCCCCCTTAGAAACATTCGTCCCCGAATGTTCTTAGTCGGTTGTCAGGCTATACAAACTCCGGCACAATCTCTATACTATGCCTATCAATCAATACTCCACAAGACTAACGATGCCACACATGGCCACCACCTAACATCCGTAAACATATCAATGGACCTTCCGTCCGCGACCCCTTCTCACAAAACTCGATGGTTACGATCTTCTAAAACACGGGATCCTTAGAGGTTCCTTTACTTCTTACTTGTCATACTTTCTCGTACTTCCAACTTATTTAGTAAACGTACACATCTCAAATATTGTTTCTGTTCCTCAATCCTTGGAGTTACTAACCAAACATGGCCATTATGCTACTTGAATTTCCGCTAAGGCTCTTCTCGGTCCTTACGACCTGATTCCGGTGGAACGCATCCACAAACTCGTACAACGATTAACCCAACTTGGGCCTGGCATCCTCGTGACCCTATCACATAGCGGGACCACTACCAACTGACATCACCCCATTCCATACTATCGGCTGACCCGAAATGAGTCCATAACCCGACTCATCGTCACACTTAACTTCTCATCCTTAGTTTGAAATAAAACTCTCTCTTAGCTCAAGGTACTTCTCACCCTATCCTCTCATTCATTAGAGGTTCGTCACATAAGCCAAAGTATTTCTACTGTAGATCATTCCCTATCGGTCTTACACTGTTACGGGGTAATTACAACTTGTGAACTCTACACAACTATAGTCTCAGATCACTTATCATTCTTGTCAACATTCTTAACTTCTCACTTTACTAATCAAAGTATTCCTACCTCTGGGGTACTATCACTTTACAACTACTAGCAACAAAGGGAAAACATATACGCTAAGGCAAAATCTGAACCTATCAATGCACGTATGATTCAAAAGAATCGACATATACCTGTAACCTCGTGCGATGTCGCCTCCTGATCCTGCCCAGTAGTCACGTCATCTCTGCGGTTCGAAGGACCGCCAGAACTATAAACTCCACCCTGACCTCTACCACGACTGGCTGACCTCTGAACACCCTGCCATGGGGGACGCACAACTGTTGAGGAAAGGGAATCAACCATCGGCCTCATACGCTGAGCCACCTCACCGGTGCCTCTTCTAAAAGGACATACCCTCAGTATATGGCCCGGACGGCCACAATAAAAACAAGCACTCGTGCCATAACGACATTCCCCCAAATGACGCTTACTACATCGGAAACACTGAGGAAAAAGTGGCCTCGACTGAGAAAATCCTATGCTCCTTCGAGAACCTCGACCCCTGGAGCTTGGACCGGCTCCTAAATACCTTGTGGGGTCCAATATCCCACCTGTGAGCTGCGGGGGTATGTACTGGGTAGGCTGGGACAAATATCTCACTCGCTGTTGAGGCTGCTCGTCTATAAACTCACCGGAATAACCAACTGGCCTAGCCCTCTTACGCAGATCTCATGGCCCTCTACCACTGTACACACTGCATGCTTGGCGAATAACCTCTCTGATGAAAGCGTAGCACCGCTATATTGGTCAATAACATAATCTCTTCCTTCATGACCCTAAAGTCTTCTCCTAACCGAAACCGGAGGCTCGTCTTTGGGGTCTCAAAACACAGTGCGGAAGAACTTGCCGATGCGGCCTGATATCCGGTATACCACGGGCATAAGCCCTATCAACTCTCTGAGTCCTGACCGTAGCTCTGTTACTCCTTTGCCCTTCCAAGGCGTGCTTCCTCTTGGAGGCATAACTGTAACACAACAATACGTTAGAGAGGAATTATCTTACTAACACAGCTCTATGGCACGATCTTAGAGTGAGAAGAATAGAAACCAACTCCTAAATGTCCTGTAGCCTCCTGTTTATGGGTGTGGCGCGCAACACACCGATAATCAAGACTCTACTAGACACTGTCTGTAGACATTCCGAGGACTGACTGCTCTGATACCACTCTGTCACGCCCCGAACCCCGGGCCCGTGACTGGTGCCCTACCTGGGCACCCTTCTACCTTAACAACACAAGTAAACTGCGGAATTTAAATAACACCTCTTTTTTTTCTTTTTTTTCTTTTTTAAAACTAACGTACGTGCAAGGGCAAAGCCGACAAGGCTGCCATGTAATATACATAATAAAAGACACTACACTGTACATGAGTCCAATCCCACATATGAATACAGACCTCTAAGAGTTAAACTGAAATATGACGGGACAAGGCCCCGCCGTACCCATAACCGTACAAAAGCCTGTACTGAAGGAACTATACCAAAGAGATAAACTCCTGAACAGAGGGAGCTTATCCAAAAACTCTGAGCAGGGTCCTACACCTGCCGATCACCAAACTGCGTACCTAAACCTGCGGCATGAACGCAACCCCCCGAAGGAGGTCAGTACGAAGAATGTACCAAGTATGTGAAACAGTAAGTACTGTAATGAAATCATAACAGTCTAAACAAAACATGAGACATGTATGATAGCCAACCTACGATTACCTGATACATAACGATCATATCAAGTCGGGACGCGTGCCTCAAAGTCATTACTAAAATATAACCATGGGTCTCGCCCATAATATCAATCATGCGTGGAATCCTTCCCGCCTGGCGATCCATGATATAATACAACATCGATAAGCCACCGAACCTTGCAATCATGAGAGTAAATAGTAGTATACTTACAATATAAACTAGGAAGCTCACGATCAAAGCAGGACCACCCGCCCGCAGTATCATTAAGCAATCCTACTCCTGGGACTATTTCACCCGCATAGGTCGCGTGGACCCGCGTGAGGTATTCCTCGCATGGGACTATTTCACCCGCATAAGCCCTTACGGACTCGCATGAGGTATTTCGCATAGGATGGACGCCGCGTGGGACTATTTCACCCGCATAAGCCTCGCGGACTCGCATGGTATTCCTCGCATCGTGGGTAGCAAATCCACGGAATATGCAAATGCCACAAACCCGGGGAATGACCCCGAAATGAATGATATACCACTAGCACAAAACCGGCTAGTACCAGCACACATAGGCAATTCTCAATTAAACAAGCCAAAGTACTTATCAAGGCACACTTAGAATAATTCTCAATTAATCAAGCCAAAGTACTTATCAAGGCACACATGGAATAATTCTCAATTAATCAAGCCAAAGTACTTATCAAGGCACACTTAGACTAATTCTCAATTAATCAAGCCAAAGTACTTATCAAGGCACACATGGAATAATTCTCAATTAATCAAGCCAAAGTACTTATCAAGGCACACTTAGACTAATTCTCAATTAATCAAGCCAAAGTACTTATCAAGGCACACTTAGAATAATTCTCAATTAATCAAGCCAAAGTACTTATCAAGGCACACTTAGACTAATTCTCAATTAATCAAGCCAAGTACTACGTACGTACATTCTTTTCAAAAGACTCCTTTTTATGTAATATCGCAAGATACTAACACCCGTAGTATCAAGGTGTGTCTATTTTTCAAAGTAAGTTACTACACTCTTAGAAAACTCATTTCAAAGCTTGAAATAAAGTAACTTCAAATTTTCACAATCAAGGCAACTTATGCCCATAAATCAAAATAGCCAACTTTCTAAACCTTTCATAAAGCCGTTATAACCAACTTCCCATAAAGCCGTTATAACCCTTTATGGTTTTTAGACAATTTCATTCATTTTATAACCAAGAGACTTATACTTTTAAAACCAAGTATCACATACTTACAAATCAAGTTCTTAACTTTCGAAATACTTCAAGTCTCTTAATATTTAGAAAACAAGTTTCTTCTACTTTTAAGCCTCAAGTAACTTACACCTTTAAAACAAGTTACTTCTCTTAAATTATGTCATTTCTCCTCTTTTAAAACAATGAAGTAAATCACTCCTTTGACTCCCCTAAAGTCATTATAATGACCCTTAGGTTTTGGAACTAAGGCTGTTATACCCCGTATTTCCAGAGTATGTACGTGAGGACGTACGTAGAAAAGTTGAAGCTTAAAGTATGCAAGGGCCGAAATTTTTGTGCACAAGTACCGAAAAGAATCGTTTTCCGACGAAACGTTTTACAAAACTCGCGTAGGGTAAATTACGGCTATGTCATTTCTAATTTTTGCGGATTTTTCCGAGAGACGAAACATTTTGGACCAACGAGAGGGCGACACTTGTCACCCTCCAATTGGTGGACGTATGGGGCGGAAATGGGACGAATTGGATGGCCTTTTTTGTCAAGGAGTTGGTAGGATATTTTTGTGTAGTAGATAGAATGGACACTTGCCTAAATCCTCACCCTACACTTGCATAGCACTTGGCTTCATCTTGGCCATTGGTTGGCCATTGCTTGACCTATAAATACCCCCCTTTAGATGAAGAGTTCTTCATCCACAAATCATTCTCCAAGTCTTGAAATTTCCTCCCCTCTCTTGTAGTATTTTCGTCCAACACCCTCTCCCCCTCTAGCCTTAGTGGCTTGGCCGAGAGCCCCCATAAAGCAAGCCCTAGCCGAAACACCACCCCCCCTCCCTTGGTAGAAATGTTGTCTTCCAAGTGTAGTTACTATTCCTAAATACCCTAGCCCAAATCCCTTATAGTATTTAAGTAGAAGTGGTGTAGAACTTCTAAGGATTCTTAGAGCTATCGGAGCGTGCATTTAGGAGCTAAACCTCGCTCAGGATCGACATTTATACTTGGATAATATTGGGCTTATCGAGGTAAATAAGCTTATCCTCCTTTTGTAATTAGAATATACATACTGTAGAAGTATAGGAATAAGTATAAAATACTTAGAAGGTATTACAGAATAGAATTGAATTGTTATCACTGTAGAAGGGTATAAAAGATGAATAATTGAACTGTACTTACATAGGGTATGTTCTGATGTTGTATAGTTTACCGGGTAGGGAAGTGCTGCCCAAATTTCCATAGAATAGAGAACCCTCTGCTTAGAGCTTCGTACAGTACAATCTAGACGTTGATAGGCGTATTTGACTGTTATAGGTCGATTCTCTGCGCGCGACATATTCGACTTGGCAGGTGGATTTCGCCGAGAAGGTATGTGATTCTTCCTATACTCTTGAGCATGATATTTTAAAGGAATATATATATAGTACGGTAGACGTACGTGTGGCAATGTCTTTTGACTTAAGCCTGAATAATAAGAATCTGGAAGTATTTTACAAGAATATATATATAGTACGGTAGACGTACGTGTGTTAACAGAACGTAGTTTTACGGCAATGTCTTTTGACTTAAGCCTGAATAATAAGAACCTTGAATGTATTTCAAAAGAATTAAGAAACCTTTTTGAAAGAAGAGTAATACTTGGTTTTGAAAACATAAGAGTTATACTAGCTTTATGGGAAGTTAGGTATAACGTCTTAAGCGAGATAAAAAGAATGATTTACTGATTTAGAAGTTAAGAGACTTAATCTTAAAGGATAAGAGACTTGACTTAATTGAATTAATATGAGTTTTGTTAAAAGGTGTGAAACCTCATTCGTGAGTAATGAGTACTTGCTTTTTAAAAGGAATAATGTTTTACTGATTTCGGAAATTAGAATAAGTATCGCACAAACCACTGCAGCGTTAATAAAGGGAAATGTACTGACTAATTAATGTATTATTAAAACCAGTAGAAACCTCCATCTGCATAGAAGCTAAGATGAGACAAAATGTTATTTCCTAGATCATGGCTGCTTTAATAAGATTGTTATAAATAAGAATAAACTACTCATATGTTTCTCAAATTTTTTTAAAGGAGAATTATATCATTATGTGATTAAAACTATGAACTACGAAACCTTTCGAAAATGAGAAACTTTGTCACGACCGTTAGGGGCAGTGGATCGTGCCTAAGGCACCCAAGTAGTCATACATCAGAGTAACCAGCGGAAATATAAAACAAGACAGGAAACAGTTTATAAAATAAGACACAGTTTATGTGAGAAAACGTCGCCTTTCGGCATATATAAATAAACATGGTTCAGCAGTTACATCCCAAAGCATCTGACATGACTACAGACCTCTAAGGAAAAATACAACTATGGCGGGACAGGGCCCCGCCATACCCTGACTGTACAAAACTATCTACAACAGGGAGATCATACCCAAAAGTAGAGCCTCCGGAGAAGATGGAGCTCCTGACACCAACACAAAGGATCCTAAGGATGCGGATCTAGCACCTGCTTGCCTTTACCTGCGGCATGAACGCAGCCCCCCGAAGGAGGTCAGTACAACAGGTACCAAGTATGTGAAACTATAAAGAACTGAAATGAAATCAAAGTATTTAAAACCTTTTCACAAATACAATCAGTTCAATTGCACATAGTGCCACATCACAAACAACAACAGTAATAGGAAAACTGTAACAGGTCTATTCTAGGCCGCGAATGATCGCAGCAAGGCCAATCGCCCATAGAATCATTCTGCGTGCCTAGTCACGGACTTCGCGATCCGCATAGGTCACACAGACCGCATGAGGTATTCCTCGCGATCGGGGCAGCTAACCCCGGCATCCGCCTAGGCTCCGCGACGCATAGCCTCAAAAGACCGCGTAGTCTCAACAGACCGCATAGGAAATCCCGCATCGGGCTAGACACGGAATGATCAATCCTGGAGCATACCGCTGCTCCGCATAGTCTCACAGACCGCATAGGCCGTATAGACCCGCATCAAGGGGGGCAAGCCCTCGGTATAACAGTCAAGGGGGTAGGTGATACAATAACAGTACAACGGACTTACCGGTTAGCAACGTAAGCACAGCAAGAATGACCCCCTTACACAGCATTTCAAGACACTAACCCAGGTAGCATCATAATATGTCTACTTATCACACAAATCTTACTACACTTAACAGAAATCAATACAAGGCTTTTATAAACAAACAAGTAACAGTTCCTTTTTATCTTTCTTAAGTTGTTATACCTAACTTCCCATAAAGCTAGTATAACTCTTAAGCTTTTGTTTTAAAAACCAAATATTTATCTTCTGTTAAAAAATGATTCAGTATTCTTTTGAAATGCTTTCAGTTCTTTGTTATTCAGGCTTAAGCCGTGAGGCATTGCCGTAAGTATTATTCAGGCTTAAGCCGTGAGGCATTGCCATAAGTATTATTCAGGCTTAAGTCAAAGACATTGCCGTAGTTATTATTCAGTTAACCCATGTACGTCTACCGTACTATATATTGTAAAAATATCATGCTTTAGGAAGAATCACATACCTTCTCAGCGAAAACCACCTGCCAAGTTGAATATGTCGCGCGCAGAGAGTCAGCCTATAATAGTCACAGACATCTATCAAAGACTACTCAAGGTCATTCTAAGCAGAGGGTTCACAATTCTACGGAAAGTCGGGCAGACTTCCCTACAGGTGAGCTATATAAGTCTCTTGTGAAAACAGATCCTATATAAGCATAGTTTAATTATTCTTCTTTAAACCCTTCTATCGTGATAACAGTTCAATTCTATTCGCAATATTCTTCTAAGTATTTATACTTATTCTTATACTACTACGATAAGTATTCTCTAATTCAAAGAGGGTTAGGATCGATTACCTTGGTAAGCCCAATAATATCCTAGATAAAGTCGCACTGAGCAAGGTTTAGCTCTAAGTTATGCGCCGGTAGCTCTAAGAAACCTTAGAAGTTCTTCACAACTTCTACAAAGGACTAAGGGATTTGGGCTAGGGTATTTTGGGCATTATAACAATACTAGAAGACAACTTTTCTACCAAGGGAGGGGGTAGATTTGGCCAGGTTGGGGGTAGGCCTCGGCCAAACTCACTCAAAGGGGAGGTGTTGGACGAAGGCTTAAGGGAGAGGAGAGGATTTTTCAACACTTGGAAGATAACTTTGTGGATGAAGAACTCTTCATCTAAAGGGGTATTTATAGCTCAAGCCTTGCAACCAATGGCCAAGATGAAGACAAGTGCAAGGCAAGTGTAGGGTGAGGATTAACTATACACAAATATCCTACCAACTCCTTGACTTGTGCACAAGGCACAAAAAACGTGTCATGGTTCTCCAATTCGTCCAAATGGACGATTCAAGTCCACCAATTGGAGGGTGCCAAGTGTCGCCCTCCCGTTTGTCCAAAATGTTTCGTCTCTAAAAATCAAAAATACTAAATGACATAGTCGGAATTTTCCTACGAAATGAATTACTGGAGGTGTGGGGAATAGGTGAGGATACTTCGCCTCATGTCCTCTCGCTTCCCACGCCATCTCCTCCCGAGCTCGTTCGCCACAAGACTTTGACGAAGCCACGTCTTCGTCCGCAGACGCTAACTCGACGATCGACTATCGCTATGGGAATCTCCTCATACGATAACCCCTGGTCACTGGACATCATCAATCGGTGTACCCTAGATGGATCCGATACATCTCCTCAAAGATAGATACGTGAAAACCGGATGACGCTTGCCGGACGGACGGCAGATCCAACTCATAGGCAACCTTGCCTACCTGCGACAATATGAAACGCCCAATGTACCTGGGCCGAGTTTCCCTTCTTCCCGAATCTCATCACACCCTTCATGGGTGACACCTTTAGAAAACCCAATCATGAACCTCGAACTCAAGATGCCGACGACGATGATCTGCATACGACTGCCGACTACGAGTATTAATAGCCACTCTCGGATAAGCTTCACCTTATCCACTGCCTGCAGCACCAAATCTGGTCCCACTAGCTGCACCTCGCCCACATCGAACCAACCTATAGGCGATCTGCACTTCCTCCCATACAAGGCCTCATAAGGCGCCATCCGAATCTTTGGAGTGGTAGCTATTATTATACGCAAACTCAACTAGAGGCAAATGATCCTCCCAACTACCATGAAGTCAATAACACAGCTCGCAACATATCCTCGAGAGTGCGATAGTGCGCTCGCTCCGTCTGCTGCGTGGATGAAATGCAGACTGTGCTCACTGCCCCTAAACCCTCTGGAAGGACCTCAGAGTTAGCCGTAAACTGGGCTCCTCTGTCTGATATGATCGAAATAGGGACTCCATGCAGTCTGACGATCTCTCGGATGTAAAGTCTGGCATAATCCTCAGCCGAAAAAGTCGTCCGGACAGGAAGAAAGTGGGCTGATTTCGTCAGCCTGTCGACGATAACCCATATAGAATCATGTCTCCTCTGAGTGCGAGGTAATCCTGTGATTGTTACACCCCATATTTACAGGACATGTTTTAAGAACGTACGTAAGAACTCAGAGGTATCCAGATTTGAGACTTGTAAAATTTCTCGGAATTTTGAAATTTGTCGGAAAACGAATTATTGCGACGAACGGGAGGGCGACACGTGTCACCCCCCCCCTTAATGGACATGGACGAAATTTCATGGGTGGAATGGTCATTTGACCATAATTTATGATGAAGTCTTGCAAGGCTTAGAGCTTGACAACATTGACCAAGTCAATGACCCCACTTAGCTTGATATTTAATAAAAATGCATCCAAGCCACCCATTTGTTTTAATCTTGACCCTTCCTTGTGTTATTTAAGTATACTAGTAGCAAGACTTTGTCATTCTACACTTAGAGAAAAAAATTGAAAAAAACTTGTTCTTGCTCTTAAGGGAGCTCACGGCTTTGAGGATTTTCAAGAAGGAAAATTGCCAATTTTTGTCCAATAAGCTCCACACTTTAAACCAAGGTTCATGAGGGTATAGTAAGTGTATCTCAATAGAAAAATCCCAGAAAAAGAGAGTTTTCGTATTAGTCGCAAGGTGAAAACCTAATGGCTTTTCTAGGTTTTGGTTGGAAGTTTGAAGGAAAAATGTTGGTATGGTTCTAAGGGTCTCAAGTAGCGGATTGAAGTATCTTGGAGAGTCTCTAGGTTGCTAAGGAGCAACTTGGTTGTAAGATGGATTACAATTCATTGAGGTATAATCTTGTTCTTTGAAAGTATTACAAGATTATTCATTTTGTTGTTGTTAGCTTTGTATGTTGCAAGCATGAAATTGTTATATTGAAGTTATAAAGATTATGGATTGATTATAGCCTTGGAAATCCGAAATGTAAGATAATCCATTACTAAGTTGAATTACAATTTAATCGTTGTTAGAACCGTCGCATGTCATTGACTTAAGGATTATGGTTATTATAATCAAATGCGACTTGATATCATGTTATGCTACAAATTTGGGTTTAAATATATAAATTGTGAGACAATTGGAAATTTAGTTAGTCACTTGTATTGACTACTCTTTGTATAAATTGTGAGCCAATTGGGGTTGTTTAGTTAGTCACTTGTATTGGACTACCTGCTGTATAAATTGTGAGCCAATTGGGGCTGTTTAGTTAGTCATTTGTATTGGACTACCTGCTATATAAATTGTGAGCCAATTGGCTGTTTGGTTATTGTTTCGACCTTGAAAAAGGTGGCAAAGTAAGTAGAAACAAAGGAGGTCTTTGTCCGATTCCCGTAGAATTTAGTGACTTAGCACCTAGGATATTCTATGTTGAAGTAAGAGGTTAATGGACATATTGTGACCATTATAGGTTGAAGTACTTTGGAGCATTTTGCTACTTGTCGACAATCGTCGCGAGGTATGTGAACCTCTTCCTTCCTTTGGCATGATTCTATGTATGGAATATACTTGTGGTATCATTTCATGTTTCCTTCACTCTTAGAAGTTAAGAGGTAGTTGTGTGATCTACTCTATGTAGAACTTTTCCTATCTTTGAGCATGACTAGTTGCACGTATGTAGTACGGAGACGTATAACACCTTGATATCCTTTACTAATTTTATGAATAGCCACGACTGGTGAGTTAGGATATTAACTCACTTCTTTGAAAGAATAAAGGATGTCTTGAGTTTTATTAAGTTAAGGGACTGGAAGAGTTTTAAAGTATGTGATACTTGTTCCGTTTTAAACGTATAAGTCCTCGATAGGAAATTGTTTTTGCTAAGGTATAAAGTGAATATAACGGCTTTATGGGAGGTTAGTTATATTTTCTTTATGGAAAGATAAATGACTTGATTTTAGTGAAAGGGCAACTTGTTTTTAAGGCATTAATTGCCTAAGGTTTTATATAAAATGAGTCACTTGTTTTCTAAAGGTTAAGAGACTAGTAGTATTTTTGAAAGGTATGAGAATTGATTTGAAAGTATTTAATACTTGGTTTCAAAAAGTAGAAGTCTCTTGGTTATAAAAGGAACGTGTTGGTCTAAACCATAAAGGGTTATAACCGCTTTATGGGAAGTTGGTTATAACGGCTTTATGGAAGGTTAAGAGAATAGTTTTCTAATAAAGTAATCAAAGAAATAACTTGTATTATGAGCGGCAAATTGGTTTAAGGTACCAATTGCTTAAGGTTTTAATAAAAGAAGTCACTTCATTTAGAAGCCGGTATGTGTATTTCTAAAAAGTTATTGTGACTTGTCTTGAAGGGTGAATAGGACTTGATACTACGGTGGTAAGTATCTTGGGGCTATACATAGAAAGGATTCTTTATAAAAGAACGTCACGTAGTACTTTGGCTTGATAAATTGAGAATTTGTCTAAGTGTGCCTTGATAAGTACTTTGACGTGTTAAAAGAGAATTATTCTATGTATGCCTTGATTAGTACTTTGGCTTGATAAATTGAGAATTTGTCTAAGTGTGCCTTGATAAGTACTTTGACTTGTTAAAAGAGAATTATTCTATGTATGCCTTGATTAGTACTTTGGCTTGATAAATTGATAATTTGTCTATTTGTGCCCGGATAAGTACTTTGGCTTGTTAAATGAGAATTTATTCTATTTGTGCCCGGATAAGTACTTTGGCTTGTTAAATGAGAATTTATTCTATTTGTGCCCGGATAAGTACTTTGGCTTGTTAAATGAGAATTTATTCTATTTGTGCCCGGATAAGTACTTTGGCTTGTTAAATTTGAATTTATTCTATTTGTGCACGGATAAGTAGTTTGGCTTGTTAAATGAGAATTTATTCTATTTGTGCCGGATAAGTACTTTGGCTTGTTAAATGAGAATTTATTCTATTTGTGCGGATAAGTACTTTGGCTTGTTAAATGAGAATTTATTCTATTTGTGCGGATAAGTACTTTGGCTTGTTAAATGAGAATTTATTCTATTTGTGCGGATAAGTACTTTGGCTTGTTATATGAGAATTTATTATTTTTGTGGCCGTATATGTACTTTGGCTTGTTAAATGAGAATTTATTCTATTTGTGCCCTGATAAGTACTTTGGCTTGGTTAATTGAGAACTTGCCTATATGTGCTGGTAATAGCCTTTGAGTGCAAGTATTATGTTTTATTAAGTTGCCGCGACTCTCGGTTGAAGGGTCGGCTGTCTTGTTGTAAGTTACTGGGACGTACCGACAGTGATGTGGGATTCCACGGGTATGCTTCCGTTATTTGGAGTACTTGGGTTAAATTCCCGGATTTTTATAAAAGACATGTTAGTGCTTATGTCTTGTTTGATGGTCGGTTGAGATAGGGTAAGAGTATAAATGAGGGGCAAGCCCCAAGACGTTGTACCACCTTCTCCAGGGTAAGAGTATAAGTGAGGGGTAAACCCCCAAGACGCTGTACCACCTGCTTTATGTGTTGATTGTCGGCCGGTTGAGATAGGGTAAGAGTATAAATGAGGGGCAAGCCCCAAGACGTTGTACCACCTTCTCCATGGTAAGAGTATAAATGAGGGGCAAGCCCCAAGACGTTATACCCCCTGCTTTACCACCTTCTCCAGGGTAAGAGTATAAATGAGGGGCAAGCCCCAAGACGTTATACCACCTGTTTTGATTGATATTATGGGCGTGAGACCCATGGTTATGTTCTACACTTATAGCTGTCGACAGTGATGTGGGATTCCACGGGCAGGAGATATATGTAGGTATGGTGTATGTGTACGCCGACAGTGAGGTGGGATGCCACGCGCCACATGGTTATGTTTTACACTTTTAGCCGCCGGTGATGGGGATTCCACGGGCACACTTTGCTATTTGTGTGACTTGATCGCGTCCCCGCATTGGGGGTAGTATATGTGTCCCTCTCAGAATGGGCGGACTATGTTATGAAAGATAAGTAAGTTAGATAGAGATGAACTTAATGACTTCTCCTAAGTAAGTACGTAAGATATGGCTATAACTCTTAATGGAATGTAAAAGATATTGATGTGAAATTAAGTTCATGTTGATAATGACACCGAGGATCCGGTATGTATTTTTATACTTGTCCTTGTCATTCTTTTGTACGATTGTGATCTGCTTATCAGACGTTATTTCGCTCCATATTCTGCACTGTTATCGAATTCTTCGTGGCCGCGTTCATGCCCGCAGTTTAGGTACACAATTGTGGATCCGCGAGCTTAGGATCTCGGTTCAAAGAAGTTGAGATGGCTCGGTGTTCGGAGTTGTCACGTTTATGTTTATTGTGGTACGGCGGGCCTTGTCCCGCCACGATTGTTATGTCAAAACTCTTAGAGGTCTCTAGTCACATATCAGGGGTCGGTTTGTAAAGAAAGCGAGGCAAATCGCTTGCTTGTTTTTATATATGTTCGTGAAGGTAGCCTGTCGGCTAACTTTGTTTTACTTACGATGTTCTATTTTTAAGTGCATGTATGTTCCGCTGATTTTCTCGATGTTTACTGTAAGGTGCCTGTAGGGCACTCCGCGTCCCGGCCTGGTCGTGACAAAAGTGGTATCGAGCGATTAGTCCTCGGAAAGTGTCTACGGCATCGTGTCTAGTAGAGTCTTGATTATCGGTGTGTTGTGCACCACATCTATAATCGTGAGGTCGCAGACATTTAGGATTGGTTTCCATTCTTCTCACTCGAGATCGTGCGATAGAGTCAGTATTGTTAGGTCGCCCTCCCTAACGAGTTATGTTGATTGCAACACGAGAAAGAAGCGACCCAGAATGACTATGTGGATTGCGATCCGGTTGGTAATGATTACAAAGATAGTTGGTATTGTGACATACATCTATACGGAGTTATGTATGAGGGTCGACGCGTGTTGCCTAGAATGATTTTAGATTACCAGAATTGTAAATACTAACTATATACCTGGAAGTTATGGAATAGTTAATGAATTTTCGCCAAGGTTTTGTGTTTTATTTCGAGATAATTGGGAAAGGATGAGCTGTCTGATAGGGTAGTGAACCCTTAAGAAGCCATATTAAGGAACCTAACGGAATGTCATGTTAATAGATTAAGCTGCGTAGTAGGCTTAAGAGAATTGTACGGATGAGGTCCGTATAGAGTAAGTGATGGTTGTTGTGATCGAGACAACATGGTTATGGTTTTATGAGAAGTTTTTGTACCACATCGGGATTGATAAGGTAGGCTTGGAGCATGGAAATTGCGAGCCTAAGAATATTGATAACTGCCGAGACCTTAGGTATATAAGGCTTTCTCTGGCAATAAGATTTATTATAGACCAAGAATAAGAGTTAAGTGCGACGTTGAGTCGGGTTGAGGACCTGTTGCGGGTCTCCCCATGGCCTGGAATGGAGTGGGATCAGTTGGTAGCAGTTCCGCTACGTGACAGGGTCACGAGGGTGCAAGGCCCAAGTCTAGTTAATTGTTTTATGGGTTCGTGGACGCGTTCCACCGGAACCAGGTCGTGAAAGCCGGAAATGGTCGTATATTGTCTTATAGAGTGACTCCAAAGATTAGAGGCCAAAATTGGTATGGAAGTTATGTATGTATGTTAGAAGGAGTTGGAAGTACGAAAAGGTAATCTCTTTTGGGCTTATGATGGACGGATGTGCGTGTGCGAGGTATTAGGGCCATGTGTGACATTATTAGTATGTCGGGGTTGTGAAAGGGAACTATGTCGCTAATTATAAAGATTGACTCCGAAAGAACATTCGAGGACGAATGTTTCTAAGGGGGGAAGAATGTTACACCCCGTATTTACAGGACATGTTTTAAGAACGTACGTAAGAACTCAGAGGTATCCAGATTTGAGACTTGTAAAATTTCTCGGAATTTTGAAATTTGTCAGAAAACGAATTATTGCGACGAACGGGAGGGCGACACGTGTCACCCCCCCCCCCTTAATGGACATGGACGAAATTTCATGGGTGGAATGGTCATTTGACCATAATTTATGATGAAGTCTTGCAAGGCTTAGAGCTTGACAACATTGACCAAGTCAATGACCCCACTTAGCTTGATATTTAATAAAAATGCATCCAAGCCACCCATTTGTTTTAATCTTGACCCTTCCTTGTGTTATTTAAGTATACTAGTAGCAAGACTTTGTCATTCTACACTTAGAGAAAAAAATTGAAAAAACTTGTTCTTGCTCTTAAGGGAGCTCACGCTTGAGGATTTTCAAGAAGGAAAATTGCCAATTTTTGTCCAATAAGCTCCACACTTTAAACCAAGGTTCATGAGGGTATAGTAAGTGTATCTCAATAGAAAAATCCCGGAAAAAGAGAGTTTTCGTATTAGTCGCAAGGTGAAAACCTAATGGCTTTTCTAGGTTTTGGTTGGAAGTTTGAAGGAAAATTGTTGGTATGGTTCTAAGGTCTCAAGTAGCGGATTGAAGTATCTTGAGAGTCTCTAGGTTGCTAAGGAGCAACTTGGTTGTGAAGATTGGATTACAATTCATTGAGGTATAATCTTGTTCTTTGAAAGTATTACAAGATTATTCATTTTGTTGTTGTTAGCTTTGTATGTTGCAAGCATGAAATTGTTATATTGAAGTTATAAAGATTATGGATTGATTATAGCCTTGGAAATCCGAAATGTAAGATAATCCATTACTAAGTTGAATTACAATTTAGTCGTTGTTAGAACCGCCGCATGTCATTGACTTAAGGATTATGGTTATTATAATCAAATGCGACTTGATATCATGTTATGCTACAAATTTGGGTTGAAATATATAAATTGTGAGCCAATTGGGGCTGTTTAGTTAGTCACTTGTATTGGACTACCTGCTGTATAAATTGTGAGCCAATTGGGGCTGTTTAGTTAGTCACTTGTATCGACTACCTTTGTATAAATTGTGAGCCAATTGGGGTCATTTAGTTAGTCATTTGTATCGACTACCGCTATATAAATTGTGAGCCAATTGGGGCTGTTTAGTTATTGTTTTCGACCTTGAAAAAGGTGGCAAAGTAAGTAGAAACAAAGGAGGTCTCGTCCGATTCCGTAGAATTTAGTGACTTAGCACCCAGGATATTCTACGTTGAAGTAAGAGGTTAATGGACATATTGTGACCATTATAGGTTGAAGTACTTTGGAGCATTTTGCTACTTGTCGACAATCGTCGCGAGGTATGTGAACCTCTTCCTTCCTTTGGCATGATTCTATGTATGGAATATACTTGTGGTATCATTTCATGTTTCCTTCTACTCTTAGAAGTTAAGAGGTAGTTGTGTGATCTACTCTATGTAGAACTTTTCCTATCTTTGAGCATGACTAGTTGCACGTATGTAGTACGGTAGACGTATAACACCTTGATATCCTTTACTAATTTTATGAATAGCCAAGGCGGGTGAGTTAGGAGATTAACTCACTTCTTTGAAAGAATAAAGGATGTCTTGAGTTTTATTAAGTTAAGGGACTTGAAGAGTTTTAAAGTATGTGATACTTGTTCCGTTTTAAACGTATAAGTCCCTTGGATAGGAAATTGTTTTTGGCTAAGGTATAAAGTGAATATAACGGCTTTATGGGAGGTTAGTTATATTTTCTTTATGGAAAGATAAATGACTTGATTTTAGTGAAAGGGCAACTTGTTTTTAAGGCATTAATTGCCTAAGGTTTTATATAAAATGAGTCACTTGTTTTCTAAAGGTTAAGAGACTAGTAGTATTTTTGAAAGGTATGAGAATTGATTTGAAAGTATTTAATACTTGGTTTCAAAAAGTAGAAGTCTCTTGGTTATAAAAGGAACGTGTTGGTCTAAACCATAAAGGGTTATAACCGCTTTATGGGAAGTTGGTTATAACGGCTTTATGGAAGGTTAAGAGAATAGTTTTCTCTAATAAAGTAATCAAAGAAATAACTTGTATTAAGGAACGGCAAATTGGTTTAAGGGTACCAATTGCTTAAGGTTTTTAATAAAAGAAGTCAGTTGATTTAGAAGCCGGTATTTGTATTTCTAAAAAGGTATTGTGACTTGTCTTGAAGGGTGAATAGGACTTGATACTACGGTTGTTAGTATCTTGGGGCTTTACATAGAAAGGAGTCTTTTATAAAATAATGTACGTACGTAGTACTTTGGCTTGATAAATTGAGAATTTGTCTAAGTGTGCCTTGATAAGTACTTTGACGTGTTAAAAGAGAATTATTCTATGTATGCCTTGATTAGTACTTTGGCTTGATAAATTGAGAATTTGTCTAAGTGTGCCTTGATAAGTACTTTGACTTGTTAAAAGAGAATTATTCTATGTATGCCTTGATTAGTACTTTGGCTTGATAAATTGATAATTTGTCTATTTGTGCCCGGATAAGTACTTTGGCTTGTTAAATGAGAATTTATTCTATTTGTGCCCGGATAAGTACTTTGGCTTGTTAAATGAGAATTTATTCTATTTGTGCCAGGATAAGTACTTTGGCTTGTTAAATGAGAATTTATTCTATTTGTGCCCGGATAAGTACTTTGGCTTGTTAAATGAGAATTTATTCTATTTGTGCCCTGATAAGTACTTTGGCTTGTTAAATGAGAATTTATTCTATTTGTGCACGGATAAGTACTTTGTCTTGTTAAATGAGAATTTATTCTATTTGTGCCCGGATAAGTACTTTGGCTTGTTAAATGAGAATGTATTCTATTTGTGCGGATAAGTACTTTGGCTTGTTAAATGAGAATTTATTCTATTTGTGCGGATAAGTACTTTGGCTTGTTAAATGAGAATTTATTCTATTTGTGCCCGGATAAGTACTTTGGCTTGTTAAATGAGAATTTATTTTATTTGTGCCCGGATAAGTACTTTGGCTTGTTAAATGAGAATTTATTCTATTTGTGCCCGGATAAGTACTTTGGCTTGTTAAATGAGAATTTATTCTATTTGTGCCCTGATAAGTACTTTGGCTTGGTTAATTGAGAACTTGCCTATATGTGCTGGTAATAGCCTTTG
The DNA here is from genome assembly GCA_029844215.1 of Przewalskia tangutica. Lineage (NCBI taxonomy): Eukaryota > Viridiplantae > Streptophyta > Magnoliopsida > Solanales > Solanaceae > Przewalskia > Przewalskia tangutica. The sequence continues at coordinate 54,088,085 of CM056718.1, forward strand.
AGTGCAAGTATTATGTTTTATTAAGTTGCCGCGACTCTCGGTTGAAGGGTCGGCTGTCTTGTTGTAAGTTACTGGGACGTACCGACAGTGATGTGGGATTCCACGGGTATGCTTCCGTTATTTGGAGTACTTGGGTTAAATTCCCGGATTTTTATAAAAAGACATGTTAGTGCTTATGTCTTGTTTGATGGCCGGTTGAGATAGGGTAAGAGTATAAATGAGGGGCAAGCCCCAAGACGTTGTACCACCTTCTCCAGGGTAAGAGTATAAGTGAGGGGTAAACCCCCAAGACGTTGTACCACCTGCTTTATGTGTTGATTGTCGGCCGGTTGAGATAGGGTAAGAGTATAAATGAGGGGCAAGCCCCAAGACGTTGTACCACCTTCTCCAGGGTAAGAGTATAAATGAGGGGCAAGCCCCAAGACGTTATACCCCCTGCTTTACCACCTTCTCCAGGGTAAGAGTATAAATGAGGGGCAAGCCCCAAGACGTTATACCACCTGTTTTGATTGATATTATGGGCGTGAGACCCATGGTTATGTTCTACACTTATAGTTGTCGACAGTGATGTGGGATTCCACGGGCAGGAGATATATGTAGGTATGGTGTATGTGTACGCCGACAGTGAGGTGGGATGCCACGGGCGCGTCACATGGTTATGTTTTACACTTTTAGCTGTCGACAGTGATGGGGGATTCCACGGGCACACTTTGCTATTTGTGTGACTTGATCGCGTCCCAGATTGGGCCGGGTAGTATATGTCCCTCTCAGAATGGGCGGACTATGTTATGAAAGATAAGTAAGTTAGATAGAGATGAACTTAATGACTTCTCCTAAGTAAGTACGTAAGATATGACTATAACTCTTAATGGAATGTAAAAGATATTGATGTGAAATTAAGTTCATAAGTGATAATGACACGGCAGGATCTGGTATGTATTTTTATACTTGTCCTGGTCATTCTTTTGCATACATTTTATTTCACGTTATTTCTCCATATTAATTTTTGTTATGATCGACCCCTTCGGCTGCGTTCAATGCCCGAGTTTAGGTACCTGATTGTGGATCCGCGAGCTTAGGATCGGTTCAGCAAGTTGAGATGGCTCAGTGTTGGAGTTGTCACGTTTATGTTTATTCGAAGTGCGCGGCCTTGTCCCGCCACGCTTGTTATGTCAAAACTCTTAGAGGTCTCTAGTCACATATTGTGGGTCAGTTTGTAAAAAGAAAGGAGGCAACTGCTTCGGTTGTTTTTATATATGTTCAGGAAGGTAGCCCTATCGGCTAACCTGTTGTTTTACTTACGATGTTCTATTTTTTAAGTGCATGTATGTTCCGCTGATTTTCTCTGATGTTTACCTGTAAGGGTGCCCAGGTAGGGCACCAGTCGCGGTCCCGGGGTCGGGTCGTGACAGTGATGAAGTCCATGTTGATTACCTCCCACTTCCAGGTCGGGATCTCTATCGCCTGTAACAAACCACCAGGCCTCTGGTGCTCTACCTTCACCTGCTGACAACACGGGCACTGAGCTACGAACTCTGCAACGTCCCTCTTCAAGCCATCCCACCAATACACCGATCTAAGGTCGTGGTACATCTTGGTCGACCCTGGATGGATAGAGTAACGCGCGCTGTGTGCTTCCCCAAGAACCTGCTGCCGAAGCCCTGAAACATCTGGGACACACAACCTGCCCTCAAACCTTAGCACCCCATCAGGTGCTACCTCAAAAGGACCCTTGCCCTCACGAAGAGCTGTATCACGATATCGAATCAAAGCTGGATCCTCGAACTGTTGCCTCTTCACCTCCTCGACGATGGAAGACTCGGCAACCTCGCGAACTCTAACCCCACTGCTATCAGAATCAATCAAACGGACACCAAGGCTCGCTAGCTGATGCAAATCACGAACCATGTCCCTCCTCTCTAGCTGCACATCTGATAGGCTCCCCATCGACCTACGACTAAGAGCATCTGCCACAACATTGGCCTTCCCCGGGTGGTACAGGATATCAACATCGTAATCCTTAAGCAACTCTAACCACCGCCTCGCCGTAAGTTCACTCTCTGGTGAAGATATACCGAGGCTCTTGTGGTGCGTAAAAATATCCACGTGAACCCCATACAAATAGTGCCTCCGGATCTTGGCGTGAATCACACCGCCAACTCCAAATCATGGGTGGGTAGTTCCTCTCGTGTTTCTTCACCGTCGGGATGCATATGCTATAACTCGCCATGCTTTGCATCAACACACATCCCAGCCCGATGCCCGACGATCACAATACACAACATAACCGTCTGGACCTCCGGAAGAGTAAGAACGGGCGGTCGTCGATCCTCTTTCAAAGAATCGAAACCCCGCCACACGCATCAGTCCATCAAACTTGGCCGCCCGAGTCACCCTAGTCAATGGTGCGTAGATAGAAGCAAACTTCCACGAACCGATAATATCTGCAAGGCCCGTAAAATGCGAACCTGCGCCGGAGTAGTAGGTGCAGGCCAACTCCGGACGCCTCGATCTTGGCGTATCTACACAATACCATCGCCCCGACAATGTGCCCAAGAAAAGCCACGAAGTTAACCAAAACTCACATTTGGAAAACTTGGCGATACAGCCGGTCCCGAGAATCACAAGACAAGCCTCGCGTCGCATGCTCCCGCTCTGGCGAGAATAAACCAAGATATCATCAATGAACACTATCACAAACGTGTCCAAAATGGTTTGAACACTCGGTTCATCAAATCCATGAATACCGCGGAGCATTGGTCAACCCAAAAGACATGACCCGAACTCATAATGCGTGCACGTCCGAATGCGATCTAGGGACATCCACCTCTCCGACACGAACACGATGATAGCGAACGCAGATCAATCTTGGAGAAACATCTCGCGCTCGCAATCGGTCGAACAAATCATCAATCACGGAAGGGGTATTCGTTTAATGGTCACCTTGTTCACCGTCAGAATCAACACACGTGCGCAGCGTCCGCCCTTCTTCTTCTTCACGAACAATCGGCGCTCCCGGGGAGAAACACTAGGCCCGATGAAGCCCTTCTCCAAAGAAATCCTAAGCTGATCCTTCTACTCTCTAATCTCGGCAGGTGACATTATGTTTGGCGGAATGGATATATGCAGAGTGTCTTGCAATATGTCAATACTAAAATCTATCTCCCTCTCAGGAGGGATACCCGGGAGGTCGTCTGGAATACGTGGGAACTCTCGACCATCGAATCGACGGAAAATCTGGTACCGCAGCCTTGAGATCAAACACCCGAACGAGATGGTAGATATACCCTTCGCACCATCTTCCTAGCCTTGAGGTAGGAAATAAACCTACCACCGGCGATACCGCGTGCTCTCCCACTCAACAACCGGCCTCAGAAATCGGAACCGTACTACTCTCTCTCAGCCTACATTGGCGTAGCAAGAAGCTAGCCAATCCATCCCCATGATCACGTCGAAGTCAATCATCTCCAACTCTATCAAGTCGGCTAGGTCCGACGATCGTAAATGGTCACAGACAAGCTCTATATACCCGCCGAGCTACCACCGAATCACCATCGGCGTAGCTACCTCGAAGTGGTCTATGGACTCGTGCTCTATCCCTATCCTACTAGCAACAAGGGAGATATATAGGACAGTAGAACCGGATCTATCAAAGCATACACATCAAACCCGAACCGATAAGGTACTGCGACGACATCGGTGAGGCCTCACGATCCCGCTTACCGGACAAAGCATAAATGCGGTTCGAGGACCGCTAGAATCGGGACCCGCCACGACCGCCGCGACCCGCTGGTCCATGAGTACCTTGCCCTCCGGGCGAGTAATCGCTTCGGGATGAAGAAGCGCAACATACCTGTAGATCGGGCCCTACTACCGCCGCCGGTCGGACAAACTTCGCGAAATGACCTGCGGCCACAAGTATAGCAGCTCCTGAGTACGCCCCGAATGGTATCTACCACAACGGCACACCGAGCGGACCTCGAACAGTTAGCACCCGCTACTCGAAATCAAGTCCCGGGCCCCGACACGCCCGATCGCTCGGGCTGTACCAAAATGAGGTAGGAGCGCTACCGGGCCGTGGTGCAATCGGACTTCACGATGCCGCCACCACGAACCACCAAAACAACCGGCCGTCTTGGCCTTCTTCTGCGGCTGCTATCGCTCGACCCGGCGGTCTCTACGCCTCGCATCCTAGTGCATGAGCTCGCATCGTGTTATGTCCATGCTCGGTGAAGGGACACACCCGCACAAGACTTCGGCCATGTAATCATCTAGCCTCGTGACATAGCGATGCACCCGGTCCTCCATCTCGCTACTGCACGTGGACATATCGAGCCAAAGAATCAAACTCGACATTGTACTCCTCACCGCATGGCCCTCCCCGTCTCAAAGAACAAGAATCTATCATTCGTGCCCTCTCATCCGTGGAGGCAAGAAGTGTGTGAGAAAAGCCTCAAAACTCATCCCATCTGCTGAGGGCATGCTCTCCCGAAAGCTCCCATGAATCAAACCAATCGATTGCGGTATCACGCACCGATGCGAACCGAATGTCATGCACTCGGTCCGAAGCCACGATCACCCGCGATAATCCTCTGCGGTGACGGATGAACTCGCGGATCATCCTCCCGCCGACGTAAAACTCGGCGGGCTACAACTAAGGAAATCCGTAGTCTCAAACTATTCGCCTCGTGCACTACGGTGCGATCGAGCCGAGCCGAACTGAATCGCCGCATCAGCCTCTCCTCGTGTCGGGCCACAACTCTAGCCAATAGCCGGGCCATCTCTCAGTACCCTAACTCCTCCGCCAGCCGTGGGACGAGGTGTGGGTACCGCTTCTCTTTGGGCCGGCGGCGTCATAGAACTCGCTGCCTCGGTATAGACCGGGCACGAGCCCTCGTGACTCGGGTGTCTCGCTAGCGCCTCCTGGCCGCCTTGCCCTTCGGGCCCGGTTGCCTTACGTGGAGGCATAATCGCATAGAAAGGAATATGTTAGAGGGTCCAACCTATAACACGACTCTAAAGCACGATCTCGAATGAGAAGAATGGAAACCAATCCTAAATATCCTATAGCCTCACGATTATTGGTGTGGTGCACAACACACCGATAATCAAACTCTACTAGATACGGTCAGACACTTTCCGAGGATTAATCGCTCGATACCACTTTTGTCACGACGCTCGGCCCGTGGATCGTGCCTTACCGGCACCCAAGTAGTCATACATCGAGTAACCAATGGAAATATAAAACAAGACAGAAACAGATTTATAAAATAAGACACGCTTTATGTGAGAAAACGTCGCTTTCGGCATATATAAATAAACATGGTTGTGATTACATCCCAAACTGCATAACATGACTACGCACTCTAAGGAAAAATACAACTATGGCGGACAGGCTCGCCATACCCCGATCGCATAAAACTATCTACAACAGGAGATCATACCCAAAAGTAGAGCCTCAGAGAAGATGGAGCTCACGACACCAACGCAAAGGATCCTAAGGATGCGGATCTAGCACCGCTTGCCTTTACTCGCGGCATGAACGCCCCAAGGAGGTCGATAACAGTACCAAGTATGTGAAACTATAAAGAACGAAATGAAATCAAAGTATTTAAAACCTTTTCACAAATACAATCGCTCAATTGCACATAGTGCCACATCACAAACAACAACAGAATAGGAAAAGCAGAATGTGTCTATTCTAGGCGCGAATGATCGCAGCAAGGCCAATCGCCCATAGTATCATTCTGCGTGCCTAGTCACGACTTCCGCGATCGCATAGGTCACACATGCACCGCGTGAGGTATTCCTCGCATCGGGGCAGCCAACCCCAGATCCGCCTAGGCTCCCGCGGCCCGCATAGCCTCAAAAGACCGCGTAGTCTCAGCAGACCGCATAGGAAATCCCCGCATCGGGCTAGACACCCGAATGATCAATCACGAGCATACCGCTGCCCGCATAGTCTCACAGACCGCATAGGCCGTATAGACCAAGATCATGGGCAAGCCCCGATAACAAATGGCGGGTAGGTGATACAATAACAAGACAACGGACTTACAGGTTAGCAACGTAAGCACAAAGAAGAATGACCCTTACACAAAGATTTCAAGACACTAACCTGTAGCATCATAATATGTCTACTTATCACACAAATCTTACTACACTTAAGAAATCAATACAAGGCTTTTATAAACAAACAAGTAAACAGCCTTTTTATCTTTCTTAAGTTGTTATACCTAACTTCCCATAAAGCTAGTATAACTCTTAAGCTTTTGTTTTAAAACCAAATATTTATCTTCTGTTAAAAATGATTCGATATTCTTTTGAAATGCTTTCGATTCTTTGTTATTCAAAGTGCCGAGGCATTGCCGTAAGTATTATTCAGGCTTAAGCCGTGAGGCATTGCCATAAGTATTATTCAGGCTTAAGTCAAAGACATTGCCGTAGTTATTATTCAGTTAACCCATGTACGTCTACCGTACTATATATTGTAAAAATATCATGCTTTAGGAAGAATCACATACCTTCTCAGCGAAAACCACCTGCCAAGTTTAATATGTCGCGCGCAGAGAGTCAGCCTATAATAGTCACAGACATCTATCAAAGACTACTCTGAAGGTCATTCTAAACAGAGGGTTCACAATTCTACGGAAAGTCGGGCAGCACTTCCCTACCCGGTGAGCTATATAAGTCTACTGTGAAAACAGTCCTATATAAGCATAGTTTAATTATTCTTCTTTTAAACCCTTCTACTGTGATAACAGTTCAATTCTATTCTGCAATATTCTTCTAAGTATTTATACTTATTCTTATACTACTACAGTAAGTATTCTCTAATTCAAAAGAGGGTTAGGATCATTACCTCGGTAAGCCCAATAATATCCTAGATAAAGTCGCGCTGAGCAAGGTTTAGCTCCTAAGTTGTACGCCCAAGAGCTAAGAAACCTTAGAAGTTCTTCACAACTTCTACAAAGGACTAAGGATTTGGGCTAGGTATTTTGGGCATTATAACAATACTAGAAGACAACTTTTCTACCAAGGGAGGGGGGTAGATTTCGGCTAGGCTAGGGGGGGTAGGCCCTCGGCCAAACTCACTCAAAGGGGGGGGGGAGGTGTTGGACGAAAGGCTTAAGGGAGAGGAGAGGATTTTTCAAGACTTGGAAGATAACTTTGTGGATGAAGAACTCTTCATCTAAAGGGGGGTATTTATAGCTCAAGCCTTGGCCAACCAATGGCCAAGATGAAGACAAGTGCAAGGCAAGTGTAGGGTGAGGATTAACTATACACAAATATCCTACCAACTCCTTGACTTGTGCACAAGGCACAAAAAACGTGCCATGGTTCTCCAATTCGTCCAAATGGACGATTCAAGTCCACCAATTGGAGGGTGCCAAGTGTCGCCCTCCCGTTTGTCCAAAATGTTTCGTCTCTCGGAAAAATCCGCAAAAATACTAAATGACATAGTCGGAATTTTCCCTACGAAAGCTGTGGAAACGTTTCGTCGGAAAACGATTCTTTGTGTGAGTTGTGCACAAAAAAAACGTCCAAGGCTAACTTTAAGGCCAAACTTTTTTGTACGTATTTCCTTACGTACATACTCTGGAAATACGGGGTATAACAAACTTGAGCATCTGAAATTAGGCAAACTTGAACGTTTAGAAAAGAATGTTGTTACTTGATTTATAAAAAGGAAAGTGTTTTCGTTTACTTAAAAATGTTAGTCACTCTATTACTACGGGTATCGGGTGACCTTTATAAAAGAAATGAATCTCTTAAAGAATTAATGTATGTAGTACTTTGGAGTTAGAACTTGGTCTTGTTAACGTAAACATTAAAGTACCTTGTGTGGTTAGCTTGTCTATGTTTTGCTGGTAATAGCCTTGTGATACCTTCCTGCTGGTTTGATAAGTGCCCATGTTATGATACTACGTGTGTTAGTGTCTTGTGATGTTATTCTTGTTGTGCTTACGTTGTTAAACGTTAAGCCCGTTGTACTGTTATTATATCACATACCCCCTTGACTTATTATACCGAGGGCTTGCCACCCTTGATGCGGGTCTCTACGGCCTATGCGGTCTGTGTGACTATGCGGAGCAGCGGTATGCTCCAGGATTGATCATTCCGGGTGTATTAGCCCGATGCGGGGGATGCCCTATGCGGTCTGTGTGACTATGCGGTCTATTGAGACTATGCAGACTGCGGGAGTCCAGGAGAATGCCGGGTTGCTACCCCGACGCGAGGAATACCTCACGCGTCTACATGTGACCTATGCGATCGCGAGTCGTGGTTAGGCATGCATAATGATACTATGGACGATTGGCCTTGCTTCGATCATTCGCGCCTAGGAAAGACACATTCTGATTTACCTATTATTGCTCTTGTTTGTGATATGGCACTATGTGCAAATTGAACTAATTGTATTTACAAATGGTTTTAAATACTTTGATTTCATTTAAAGTACTTTACAGTTTCACATACTTGGTACCTGTTGTACTGACCTCCTTCGGGAGGCTGCGTTCATGTCGCAGGTAAAGGTACTCCTGTTGTTGATCCCCGTTCTTAGGATCACCGTTTCAGCGTTGGAAAAGCTCCGTTTCTCCGGAGGCTTAGCATTTTGGTATGGTCCCCTGTCGTTGTAGGTATTTGCATTCAGGGGTATGGCGGGGCCCTTGTTATACCCCGTATTTCCAGAATATGTACGTAAGGACGTACGTAGAAAAGTTTGGGCTTTTAAAGTGGCTTGGCCGATTTTACTTTGTGCACAACACCCGATTAGAGTCATTTTTCGACGAAACGTTTTACATAACTTGCGATGGGAAAATTCCGGCTATGTCATTTCTAATTTTTGCGGATTTTTCCGAGAGACGTAACATTTTGGACCAACGAGAGGGCGACACTTGGCACCCTCTCATTGGTGGCGGTAAAGTGGACGATTGGTGGCCTTGTTGGTCAAGGGGTTGGTAGGATATTTTGGTGGTAGATGGATAAGGACACATGGGTGAATCTTGGCGCTACACTTGCCTTGCACTTGGCATGATCTTGGCCATTGGTTGGCCTTGGCTTGTACTATAAATACCCCTCCTCCCCTCCCCCTTTGAGAGGCCCTTTGGCCGAGAGCCCTTCCTCGTCGAGTACCCCACTAGTGGGGTTGGCCGAGGGGTATACACCCCCCCTTTGTGGTGTTGTCTCGTATAAATACCCCCCTCTTGGTAGAAATACTCTCAAAAGTATTGTTGTTATACCCAAATTACCTTAGCCATATACCTTGTAGTATTCCAAAGATACCTCTATACGTAGAGCCCGGAAATACTACCGTATGTCCTTTTTGTCTCAAACCGAAACCCTAGGGAAAATCTCCATAGTTGGTTGGAGTATTAAGAAGAAGTTGCGTAGAACTTCTAAGGGTTGTTTGGAGCGGGTTGGAGCACCCGGAGTAGGAGCGAAACATTGCTAAGGATCGACATTTTTTACTTGGATAATTATGGGCTTATCGAGGTAATTATCTTATCCCCCTATTGTAATTGGAAATACATGTTGTAGGAATATATAGTTGAAGTATACTATATATAGAACTGAACATAATTTTGCGGCAATGTCTTTGGACTTAAGCCTGAATTTAAAGAAGAGAACTGAACTGTAATTACGTAGGACTGTATTACAGTAGACTTGTGTAGTTTGACGGATAGGGAAGTGCTGCCCGATTTTCCGTAGGATCTTGTATCTAGATTTATTCTACCGAGTAGTCTAGACTTTGATAGACTTGTATAACCTTTATAGGTTGAATGTTCTGTGAGTAGCATGTGCTACTTGGAAGGTGGACAAAGCTAGCCGCGTTATAGCCGTGGAGCGTTTTGCTAATAGTCGATAATCGTCGCGAGGTATGTAATTCTTCCTATCCTCTTGAGCATGATATTTTAAAGAATATATATATAGTACGGTAGACGTACGTGTGTTAACTGAATAATAATTACGGCAATGTCTCCGGACTTAAGCCTGAATAATAATTACGGCAATGTCTTTTGACTTAAGCCTGAATAATCTTGAAGTATTTCAAAAGAATACTGAATCATTTTAACAGAAGAGTAATACTTGGTTTTAAAAAGGCTTAAGAGTTATACTAGCTTTATGGAAAGTTAGGTATAACGGCTTAAGAGAGATAAAAAGAATGATTTATTGATTTAAGAAGTTAAGAGACTTGATCTTAAAAGATAAGAGACTTGACTTAATTGAATTTTGTTAAAAAGTGTGAAACCTCATTCGTGAGTAATGAGTACTTGGTTTTCAAAAGGACTAATGTTTTACTGATTTCGGAAATCAGAATAAGTATCGAACAAACCACAACAGCGCTAATAAAGGGAAATGTTTTGACTAATAAAGTATTATTAAAACCAGTAGAAACTTCCATCTGCATAGAAGCTAAGATGAGACAAAATGATATTACATTTCCTAGATCATGTTGTTGTAATAAGATTGTTATGAACAAGAATAACCTACTCACACATAAGGTATATGTTTCTCAAATTGTTTTAAAGGATTAAAACTATGAACTACGAAACCTTTCGAAAATGAGAAACTTGAGTAATTGAAATTAGGCAAACTTGAACGTTTGGAAAAGAATGTTGTTACTTGATTTTACAAAGAGAAGTGTTTTGATTTACTTCAAAAGATAATCAATCTATTTTCATATACTATGAGTATTGTGTGACTATTTGTGAAAGAACATATCTCTTAAAGAGTTAATGTATGAAGTACTTTGGGGATAAAAACCCGATCTTGTTAATCATATAGAAAGTACCTTGTGTGAATAATTTGATTGTGTTGGTTTGTGATAGCCTTGTAAATACTTTCTTGTTTGATTTGATAAATAAACATGTTAGGATGCTACGTGTGTTAGTATCTTGTGATGTTTGTGTAAAGGGGTTTCCCTTGATTGTGCTTATGTTGTTTAAACGATAAACTGTTATGTTGGTATTATACCACTCACCTTGATTCCGGGTTAAGTCGCTCCGACGCGGGTAGACTCAAAGCGATGCAGGACCATGATTCGAGAATACCTCACGCGGTCCTGGGGCCTATGCGAGCTACGAGAGTTCCGGTTAGTGTGCGCCTTTATGGTCATGCGGTTCATGTGTCCACGCGGATCGCGAGTCGGGGACGATGTCGGGAGAGCTACCCTCGATGCGGGAATACCTCACGCGGGCCATTGAAGTGGCCTACGCGAGTCGCGGGAAGTTCGAGGGCTAGACGCGCAAATTAGATATCATCGCGAGTGACCAGCTTTGATCATGTGACGGCCTAGCAGATCATGATACGATTTATGACCTTGTTGTAATCGTGGGTTTTAGTAGTCGGCTATGCCTTCGTACTTACCCCCGACGGTTTTTGATGACACAGTGGGACACGTGTTCATGTGTATTCCTTGGTGCTTTTATATCATAGATCGCGGCGGTGAGGAAGGTATTCCACGCATGATTGATATTGTGGGCGTGAGACCCATTGTTATATTTGAGTGATGACTTTGAGGTGTGAGTCACGACTTGACATGACCGCTATTTATTGTGAATCGTAGTCCGTTATCATACATGTCCCCGCTTTATATAGACTACTATGATTTCATTTACAGATTTTCGGGCCACATACTGTACTGTACATCGACCTCCTTCGGGCCGCTCATGCCGCAGTAAAAGGTACACGATCGTTGATCCTCGCTCTTAGGGTCACGATTCAGCGTTGGGAAGCTCCGTTTCTCGGAGGCTTATTCGTATAGTCCCTGTTGTAGGTGCTTACATTCGTGGTATGACGGCCACGTCCCATCGATTGTTGTCACATCATTCGTAGAGGTCTGTAATCTTGTTGGGCGGGTTGTAATGGGATGTAATCGCTCGTTGTTATTTATATATACCGAAGGTAGCCGTTTTGGTTAGCTTTTCTTATTTCACCGTCTTATTGCATTGGCTTCATGTTATTGTTTTATGTTCCGTTGATTTTCTACGATGTATGACTACTGGGTGCGGGTAAGACACGATCCACGCCCCGAACGGTCGTGACAAAAGTGGTATCGTGAGCGATTAATCCTCGGAAAGTGTCTACGCATCGTATCTAGTAGAGTCTTGATTATTGGTGTGTTGCACCACATCAATAATCGTGAGGCTATAGGATATTTAGGATCGTTTCATTCTTCTCACTCCGAGATCGTGCCTTAGAGTCTGTGTTGTAAGTTGGACCCTCTAACGTATTTCTTTCCTCACCGCTATGCCTCCGCGTAAGGCAACCCGAGCCTGTGAGGGCAAGGCGCCGAGGAGCCGCGAGCAGAGTCTGAGGGTTACGAGGGCACAGCCCAATCATTACCTGGGTAGTGCTTCATTCGGGAGTTCTGCGACGCCACTAGCCCCAAAGCAGAGTTTAGCACGGCGGCGGTAGTTCCATCTGCCATGACATTTGAACCTTCGCCCACGGGACAGAGAATATAGATTGCAAAGAGGCGACTATTACTAACTATGGATTTGGCTACGAGAGTATACCGATGTACCGCAAGTCTTGATGACTATCTAAGAGAGGTTGTGCAAGAGAAATTCTTGATTGGGCTTGGCATGGCCTCGTATGCGGTTTATGCGCAAGAGCCAAGAAACGTAGAGATCGACGGTTAACCAAGGATGCAGGCGAGGCGAACAGCAAGGTCCTTTGGTAACTTTCGAGGCGAATCGCCTCACCAGCAGATTAGATATGCACATCCACCAGTGCAGAGTGGTCCTCCACAGGGTTCAGGACGTTCGGGGTATGCAGGAGTTGGTCAGAGCTCCAGAGCTTCCGGTTCACAGCTACACTTAGGTTCCAGCCAATTCGCTTTTTCCCCGTGGTTCACAATGATGACGCGCCATCCCGGGGGATGTCGTCTTTTAGTTGGTACTTGTTGTACCTACGGCCGTCAGGGCCAGGTGTCGAAGGATATCCTAGTAGGAGGACTCAGCCTTCAGGATCGGTGGGTAGTTCGTCATCTTCCATAGCTATGCGCCCTACGGGGCAGGTTTTATTAGAACGACTAAGGGGAGTGAAGCAGTAGAAAAAGGTATATCCTTAACCCTCTAGGGAATAGTATGTGTGATAAGGTGAGTATACCTTAAGTGTTACATTCTGATAGCATTGTGTATACGGTGATTAGAAATCTTGGTTAGTTAACCAAGTAAGATTTGGGGGATAGAGAAGGTGTGAGCCTTAGAGTTTTATACGTAGAAACCTTAGAGGTAAGGTCATCTCGAGTAAAGGTGTAGTGTTATGTTTAATCCTTATCGGAGTACATAGTGCACGTGAGATATATTGTGTGATAAGTCCCTGAGTAGTGTGGAATGAAAGAGGGTAGTTGAGCTAAGAAGACCACTAGGTTTTCATAACGTGATTAGTGAGATTGTTCCGGATCGGGGAGCTAGTATTTTGCGCGTTACCGGGTCGGGTTGAGGTCACGTTGCGGGTCAACCCGCGGCCTGTATGGTGGTGGGGTCTGTTTGTGGTGGTCCCGCCTTGAGGTAGGGTCACGAGGGTGTTAGGCCCAAGTTTAGTTAACCAGCGTACGAGTTCGTGGATGCGTTCAAGCAGTAGTTGGGCCGATGGGGGCAACCCATCGTGTTTTTCGGTCAGGACCGTTTATTCGGCAGTGTTGTTTTATCAGAAAAGTTGTAAGGCTGCACGGGGTGCCTACCTTCACCTTATGACAGGCAGTGAAGCCCAGGTTGTGGCTATTTTCGTTTTCTAAAGGTTTTACCAGGCAGGGTTAAGAACTCAGGTGAGTCTCAGAATCGCATTCGCCTCGCCGCGTGTGGATTTCAGGGGTAGTTGTGGGGATTGTTATCTCCTGTGGAGGGAGCGTTTAAGCTACCATTTCAGTGTTCGGATGTCGCCTTATGAAGCCTTGTAGGGGCGGAAGTGTAAGTTGCCGATCGTTTGGTTTTGTTATACCCCGTATTTCCAGAGTATGTACGTGAGGACGTACGCATAAAATTTGAGCCTTAAAGTTAGGCTAAGTTTGAAATTGTGCACAAGTGTCAAAAAGTGTCGTTTTCCGACGAAACGTTTCCACAGCTTACGTAGGGAAAATTCCGGCTATGTCAATAATAATTTTTGCGGATTTTTCCGAGAGACGAAACATTTTGGACCAACGGGATGGTGACATGTGTCACCCTCACATTGGAAGAGGTTGGAAGGCAAATGGGCTAGTCTTGCACGTTTTTTGTGTTGAAATTTTGGTCAAGGGTTAGGTAGGATATTTTGTGTAGATGGATAAGGTAACACATGGCTAAATCTTGACCTTACACTTGCTATACACTTGGAAGAATCTTGGCCCTTGGTTGGCCATGGCTTGACCTATAAATACCCACCCTTTGTTGATGAAATTCTTCATCCAAATATTTTCTAAGTGTTAAAAATCCCTCCCTCTCCCTTGTGAAGTTTTCGTCCACCACACCCTCCCCCCCCCCTTTGAGTGAGCTTGGCCGAGAGCCACCCCCTCCCCTTTGTAGTGCCCTAGCCGTGGGGTACACCCCCCTAGCCTTGTTGTCTCGTATAAATACCCCCCTTTTGTGGTATAGAAATACTCTCCAAGTATTGTTATAATGCCCAAATACTCGGGCCCAAATACCTTGTAGTTTTCCCAAGGTTACACTTATACAAAAGCCAGAAAATACTATTATACTTCCTCACCACAAAACGAAACCCTAAGGAAAACCTTCATAGTCGGTTGAAGTGTTAAGTAAGTTGGTTAGAACTTCTAAGGGTTGTTTGGAGCGGGTTGAGCGCACGGAGTAGAGCTAAACCTTGCTCAGATCGACATATAAACTCGGATAATTTTGGGCTTATCGAGGTAAACATTCTTGACCTTCGTGGTAATTGGAAATTACATGTTGTAGGAGTATATAGTTAAGTATACTATATATAGAATCGAGCATAGTTGCGGCAATGTCTTTGACTTAAGCTCGAATAATACTTACGCAATGTCTTGCGACTTAAGCTGAATTTTAAGAAGTGAATCGAATCAGTAATTACATAGGATCAGACATGAGACTTGTGTAGAATTATCGTGAGTAGAATTGTACACGTCCGGTTATACTTGCAAACCCCGGTTGGCTTGTAGCCGATCGAGGAGAGAGATTTACGCTGTGCGGGGGAGGTCCGCCGAATTTTCTGTAGAATATTCTACGTTGAGATCTAGGATGTTAATAGGCGCCTTGTGGCCTCTATAGGTTGAAGTGCTACGTATGGCGTGATCTACTTAGCTGGGAGTAGCGACGGTTTGAGATACTGGAGCATTTTGCTATTAGTCGATAATCGTCGCGAGGTATGTGAACCTCCTCCTATCTGCTCCAGCATGATATGTGTATAACTATGTAGTACGGAGACGCATACGTGTTTAATGTATTTGATTGGTTTGAAACATAAAGTGTTATAACGGCTTTATGGGAAGTTGGGTATAACAGCTTTATGTAGGTAAGAAAATGCTTTGTGGTTTCAAAGGGTAACTGATTTGACTTATAACGGATTTGATGTGTAGTAATAAAGAACTTGAAGTGTTTCAAAAAGACCTTTTTGAAAGAAGAGTAATACTTGGCTTTGAAAACATAAGAGTTGTACTAGCTTTATGGGAAATTAGGTATGACGTCTTAAGAGTGATAAAAAGAATGGTTTACTGATTTTTTGAAGATAAGAGACTTGACTTAATGGTATTGATATGAATTTTGTTAAAAGTGTGAAACCTCATTCGTGAGTAATGAGTACTTGGTTTTAAAATGAATAATGTTTTACTGATTTTGGAAATCAGAATGAGTATCGACAAACCACTGCAGCGTTAATAAAGTAAAATGTATTGAATAATGAAGTATGGTATTAAAACCAGTAGAAACCTCCATCTGCATAGAAGCTAAGATGAGACAAAATGATATTACATTTCCTAGATCATGGCTGCTTAATAAGATTGATTATAAACAAGAATAACCTACTCACATATAAGACATATGTTTCTCAAGCGTTTAAAGAGAATTATGTTTTAAAGGATTAAAACTATGAACTACGAAACCTTTTCTAAAATGAGAAACTTGAGCATCTGAAATTAGGCAAACTTGAACGTTTGGAAAATAAGGTTGTTGCTTGATTTTACAAAGGAAAGCATTTTGGTTTACTTAACAATGTTAGGCACTCTATTTTTATACTACGGGTATCGGGTGACCTTTGTAAAAGAAATGGATCTTTAAAAGGAATTTAACGTACGTAGTACTTTAGGGTTAAAATCCGGACTTTGACATAAAATGAAAGTACCTTGAGTTGTGTATAACTTGCCTATGCTTGTTGTTATGAAACTTGACCATGTTACGTGTGATAGCCTTGTTGTGCAAGTACTGTATTTTACTCGACTACCGGTTCATGGGATGAACCGGGAATGTATTTCACTCGACTACCGGTTCATCCGGGAATGTATTTCACTCGACTACCGGTTCATCCGGGAATGTATTTCACTCGACTACCGGTTCATCCGGGAATGTATTTCACTCGACTACCGGTTCAACCGGGAATGTATCCCACACGTTTCTATACTGGGTCCATAAGATGGGCCGAGACATGTTATACGTATCACATGATTTGTACCTAGACTGCCGGCAGTGATGAAGAAGTTCCACGGGCATGAGGGGTGACTTTGAGGGCGTGAGTCCCTGACTTGACATAACTGCTTTTATATTGTGAACTGTAGTTTGGTTATCATACATGTCTCCTGCTTTATATAGACTATTATGATTTCATTTACAGTATTTTTACAGTTTCACATACTTGGTACTTGTTGTACTGACCTCCTTCGGGGGGCTGCGTTCATGCCGCAGGTAGAAGTACACCGGCGGTCGATCCCCGCGTTAGGATCTCATTTCAGCGTCTTGGGAAGCTCCGTCCCTTCGGAGGCTTATCTTTGGTATGTTACCCTGAGTCTGTAGGTCCTTGTACATTCAGGGGTATGGCGGGGCCACGTCCGTCATAGTTGTTGTATAAATCTTAAGTGCGTAACCTTTGTTGTGGCGGGGTTGTAAGGATTATGCTCGTTCAAATGTTTATATATATATATGTTGAAAGGCAACCGTTTTGGTTGGCTTATTTTCTTTGATCTTAATCCATGTCTATTTACATGTTTAAGTTTTATTTCCGCTGGTTTTCTCTGATGTTGTATCACTAGGGTGCCCGGGGTAAGGCACGATCCACGGGCCGGTTGGTCGTGACAAAAGTGGTATCGCAGAAGTTAGTCCTCGGAAAGTGTCTGACCGTGTCTAGTAGAGTCTTGATTATCGGTGTGTTGTGCACCACATCTATAATCGAGGAGGCTATAGGACATTTAGGATTGGTTTCCATTCTTCTCATTCCGAGATCGTGCCTTAGCTGTGTGATAAGTTGGACCCTCCAGCGTATTCCTTTCTTTTACCGATTATGCCTCGCGTAAGGCAACCTGAGCCCGAATGGGCAAGCGATCGAGAGGCTGTTAGTGAGATACAAAGGAACGAGGCGCGAGCGGTCGATGCACGAGCAGATGCCGACGGCGGGTTTCGCGACGCCGCCAACACCAAAGAGTTTAGAAGCGCAGCGGTGGGCTGCCGAGACTCTGATACACGAGCCTCGGTCCGCGGCTGGAAGCAGATGAGATAAGTACAAGAGATGGCGATTCTTGGCGAGTCGTGGCAGATATGAGATAAATGGATCTGGCGATTCGATCCAGTAGCACCGTAGTTCACCCGGCGAGCGCATTTGAGACTACGGGATTTTACGAGTGTAACGCCCGAGTTTTATGGGTCGAGGCACGAGGATGATCCGCGAGTTCATCCGGCGATTCTGGTCATGAGTGATCAAGGCATCGGATACCGAGTCGGTGGTCTAGGTTCGCATCGGTGCGTGATACCGTGATCATTGGTTTGATTCGTGGGAGCTGTCCCGGGGAGAGAATGCACTTCCAGCTATATGGGACGAGTTCTCAAAGGTATTTCTTGCACACTTCTTGCCTCCACAGATGAGGAGGGCTCGGGCCGACAGATTTTTGACGTTGAGGCAGGACGGGCGGACGGTTAGAGAGTATAATGTGGAGTTCGACTCATTAGCTCTGTTATACCCCGTATTTTCAGAGTATGTACGTGAGGGCGTACGTATAATAATTTGAGCCTTAAGTTAGGCAAGTTTCGAAATTTGTACACAACACCCGTTAGGAGTCGTTTTTCGACGAAACGTTTCCACAACTTTCGTAGGGAAAATTCCGGCTATGGAATTTTTAATTTTTTGCGGATTTTTCCGAGAGACATAACATTTTGGACCAACGGGAGGGTGACATGTGTCACCCTCACATTGGAAGAGGTTGGACGGCAAATGGGCTAGTCTTGCACGTTTTTTTTGTTGAAATTTTGGTCAAGGGTTAGGTAGGATATTTTGTGTAGATGGATAAGGTAGCACATGGCTTACTCTTGGCCTTACACTTGCCTTGCACTTGGCTTCATCTTGGCCCTTGGTTGGCCTTTGCTTGACCTATAAATACCCCTCTAAGTTGATGAACTTCTTCATCCAAAATTTCTCTAAGTGTTAAAAATCCCTCCTCTCCCTGACCTTGTTCTCGTCAAACACCACCCTCTCCCTCTTGAAGGCCCTCGGCCGAGCACCCCCTCCCCCTAGCCTAGTTGTGCTAGTCGAAATACTACCCCCCTTGGTAGAAATGTATTCTACAAGTATTGTTATAATGCCCAAAATACTTTAGCCAAATACCTTGTAGTACTTTCCAAAGTACCCTTTATACGAAAAACCCAGAAAATACGATTATACTTTCCTTTAGCCACAAAACGAAACCCTAAGTAAATCTTCACCCGTAGTTGAAGTTATAAGTAGAAGTTGGTTAGAACTTCTAAGGGTTGTTTGGAGCGGGTCGGAGCGCACGGAGTAGGAGCTAAACCTTGCTCAGGATCGACATATAAACTCGGATAATTTTGGGCTTATCGAGGTAAACATTCTTGACCTTCTGTTGTAATTGGAAATTACATGTTGTAGGAGTATATAGTTAAGTATACTATATATAGAACTGAACATAGTTGTGCGGCAATGTCTTTTGACTTAAGCCTGAATAATACTTACGGCAATGTCTTGCGACTTAAGCCTGAATTTTAAGAAGTGACGATCTGTAATTACATGGGGCTGTATTCTGATGAACTTGTGTAGTATTCTTGTGAGTAGAATTGTACACGTCCGGTTAGGCGTGCAAACCCCACTGGTTGGCTTGGTAGCGGCCTCGATAGAGGAGGAGATTTACGTTGTTGCGGGAGAGGTCTTTGCGAATTTTACGTAAGATATTCTACATTGAGATCTAAGATGTTAATAGGCGCCTTGTGGCCTCTATAGGTTGAAATACTACGTGTGGCGTGGTCTACTTGGCTTAAGGTGTGGCCGACGGTTTGAGGTACTTGGAGCGCTTTGCTATTAGTCGATGTCGTCGCGAGGTATGTGAACCTCTTCCTATCTGTTCTAGCATGATATGTGTATAACTATGTAATGCGGTAGCGTCACATATGTTTAATGTATTTGATTGGTTTGAAACATAAAGTGTTATAACGGCTTTATGGGAAGTTGGTTATAACAGCTTTATGTAGGTAAGAAACTGCTTTGTGGTTTCAAAGGATAACTGATTTGACTTATAACGGATTTGATGTGTAGTAACAAAGAACTTGAAGTGTTCCAAAAAGCCCTTTTTTTTTAAAGAAGAGTAATACTTGGCTTTGAAAACATAAGAGTTGTACTAGCTTTATGGGAAGTTAGGTATAACGTCTTAAGGGTGATAAAAAGAATGGTTTACTGATTTTTAGAAGATAAGAGACTTGACTTAATGGTATTAATATGAATTTTGTTAAAAGTGTGAAACCTCATTCGTGAGTAATGAGTACTTGGTTTTAAAAGGAATAATGTTTTACTGATTTCGGAAATCAGAATAAGTATCGACAAACCACTGCAGCGTTAATAAAGGGAAATGTAAAGACTAATGAAGTATTATTAAAACCGATGAAACCTCCATCTGCATAGAAGCTAAGATGAGACAAAATGATATTACATTTCCTAGATCATGTTGCTTAATAAGATTGTTTATAAACAAGAATAACCTACTCACCTATAAGACATATGTTTCTCAAAACGTCTAAAGGAGAATTATGTTTAAAGGATTAAAACTATGAACTACGAAACCTTTTCTAAAATGAGGAACTTGAGCATTTGAAATTAGGAAAACTTGAACGTTTGGAAAATAAGGTTGTTACTTGATTTTACAAAGGAAAGCATTTTGGTTTACTTAACAATGTTAGTCACTCTATTTTTATACTACGGGTATCGGGTGACCTTTGTAAAAGAAATGGATCTTTAAAGTAATTTAACGTCACGTAGTACTTAGGAGTTAAAACCGGACTTTGGCATAAAATGAAAGTACTTTGAGTTGGGTATAACTTGCCTATGCTTGTTGTTGTGAAGCTTGCCTATGCTTGTTGTTGTGAAACTTGCCTATGCTTGTTGTGATAGCCGTTGTTGTATTTCTGTACCGCGTCTCTCGATAGTAGGTTGATTTGTTATGGCGATTCTACTGAGGTCCACGAGATGGCGGGGACACGTATTTCATTTAATTATACCGAGTCCCACGAGATGGCGAGGGACACGTATTCCATTTAATTATACACCGAGTCCCGAGATGGCGAGGACACGTATTCCATTTAATTATACCCGAGTCGCGAGATGGCGAGACACGTATTCCATTTGATTATACCGAGTCGCGAGATGGCGAGGACACGTATTTCATCGATTTTTACACCGAGTCCCACGAGATGGCGAGGACACGTATTTCATCTTATTCTATACCGAGTCCCACGAGATGGCGAGGACACGTATTTCATCCGATTATACCGAGTCGCGAGATGGCGAGGACACGTATTTCATCCGGTTATCATACATGTCTCCCGCTTTATATAGACTATTATGATTTCATTCTGATCTTTTCTGATTTCACATACTTGGTACTGTTATGCCGACCTCGCCGAGGCTGCGTTCATGCAGTGGAAGTACATCGGTTGTGGATCCTCGCTCTTAGGATCACGATTCGTGTCGGAAGCCCATTTCTTGGAGGCTTATCTTTTGGTATGTTACCACAGTCTGCAGATTCTTATACATTGAGGGTATGGCGGGGCCTGTCCGTCATAAACATTGTAAAAATCTTAAGTGCATGCCTTTGTTGTGGCGAGTTTGTAAAAAGGATAAGCTGTTCGGGTATTTATGTATATATGATGAAAGCTGTTTTGGTTGCTTTGTTTATTTATATTGTCTCTTAATTCATGTTCATGTTTTTATTTCCGCTAATTTTCTCTGATGTTGTATCACTAGGGTGCCCGGGGTAAGGCACCAGTCACGGGCCCAAGTTCGGGTCGTGACAAAAGTGGTATCAGAGCAGTTAATCCTCGGAAAGTGTCTGACCGTGTCTAGTAGAGTCTTGATTATCGGTGTGTTGTGCACCACATCTATAATCGAGGCTATAGGACATTTAGGATTGGTTTCCATTCTTCTCATTACGAGATCGTGCCCTAGAAATTGTGTGATAAGTTGGACCCATCCGCGTATTCCTTTCCTTTACGATTATGCCTACGCGTAAGCAACCTTGAGCCCAGATGGGCAAAGCGATCGAGGCTATTAGTGAGATCTGAGAAAAATGCGCGAGCCGATCGATGCACTGAGCGATGCCGGCGAGTTTCGCGACGCCGCCCACCAGCGAGTTTAAGCGCGGCGGTGGCTGCTGAGACTCTGATACACGAGCCTCGGTCCCACGGCTGGAAGCAGATGAGATAAGTACAAGAGATGGCGATTCTTGGCGAGTCGTGGCGAGATATGTGGATAATTTGGATGCAGCAGTTCCAGCCCAGTAGCACCGTAGTTCACCGGCGAGCGATTTGAGGCTACGGGACTTTCGAGTTGTAGCGCTTGATGTTCTATGGATCGAGCGAGATGACCTCGGGAGTTTATCAAGCGACTCTGACGGATCGTAGAGTGATCGAGTTTGAGCGCAGTCGGTGGTATTGGGTTCGCATCATTGCGTGATCTGCGATTGGTAGTTTTGATCGTAGGAGTTGTCGGGAAGAGCATGCACTTCGGCCGTATGGGACGAGTTCTCAAGGGCTTTTCTTGCACATTTCTTGCCCCCAAATGAGAGGCTCGGGTGCAATTTTTGACGTTGAGGCGGGGCGGGCGGGCGGTTAGAAGTACAATGTGAGTTCGACTCATTAGCTCGGTATGTTCATTGTGGTAGGCGATATGGAGGGCCAGTACCGCTACGTCACGGGCTGGATGATTACTTGGCGAGGCTTATGCGGTGTAGCTCTTCACCGGGCATGGACATTGCCGCATGCAAGCTCATGCACTAGGATGCGAGGCACGGAGAGGTCGGCGGAATGGCCGAGATCGGCGAGAAGAGGCGAGCAGCGAGGTCCTTTGGTAACTTTCGAGGCGGACCGCCTCGGCCGATCTAGTTATGTACCTCCACCAAGATGCAGTGGTCCCCATAGTCGTCGGGGCGTTCGAGTATTCGGGAGTGGTCGAGCTCGGGCTTAGTTCACAGATATACATGGGTTCTTGATCGGGTTTAGGTTTTCCTCGGTGTACGATGTGGCGGGCGTCATCGGGAATGTCGTCTTTTTGGTGCTTGTTTTCTGCGGCCGTCGAGGCCATATGACGGAATCCTAGTAGGAAGGATTCAAACAGAATGACTCAGCCTACCGGATCAGTGGCAGGTTCATCGCCTTCTACAGCTATGCGCCTTGCAGGGCAGGCCTATGATTAGAGTGGAGAGGTAGCTTGATTATATCCTTAACCCTCAGAGCTTGTATGTTTTGATGTTATGTTAATGTGTTAAGTGTTATGTTCGGATAGCTTTGTGCTAAAATGTGATTTAGGAACACAGTTGGTGAAAAAGGGTAAGCACAGGGTGAAAATGATGAACCTTAGAATATTACAGTTGAGACCGTAGATGTAAGGCCGTCTTGAGTACAAGATTTTGCGAGTGATCCTTGTCGAGTGCATTTTACGCGTAGAATGTATTGTGTGATAAGTCACAGGTTGGGTAAATGAAAGTGGTATCTTTCATGATGTGATTTAGCAAGATTGTTCCGTGTCGAGGAAGCGAGTTGGCGCGACGATGGGTCGGGTTGGGGCCGTGTTGCGGGCCAACCCGCGACTGTTCGAGGTGGTCAGCTCTGGGTGGTCCCGCCGGTGGCGAGTCACGAGGGTGCTAGTCCCAAGTTTAGATGACCATCGTATGAGTTCGTGGATACGTTCGACGAGAATCGATTCGTGAAGGCGAGAATGGCCTTAGAGAAATCGAGGTTAGTAAGATGACCAAGTTTGGAGGTAGTAACTCCAATGGTTGGAAAAACGAAGCGTTGTGAAGTATGAGTACGGATACTAGAAAGAGTTCGAGTGTTCGAGAAGATTACAACGAGATAGGGGAGAAGTGAGCGTGTGTGATCGTTTCTTTTGAGAAATGAAGGTGCGAAGGGATTATATTTTTAGACCTTGGTGGGAACTTTTGTGAGAGGTGATTCCTTGTTGGCTTGGATTTGGGTTTTCGCGCATGTTATTTTTGTGGCGGTGTGGCATGTTTGGTTTCGTCAGTATAATAGTGAAGGCTATCTGCGCGTGTTGTTTTGAGGCGAGAAGGAACATTCGGGACGAATGTTTCTAAGGAAGAATGTTATACCAGTATTTCAGTATATGCGTGAGGCGTGCGTATAATAATTTGAGCCTTAAGTTAGGCAAGTTTGAAATTTGTACACAACACGTTAGGAGTCGTTTTCGAAAGCGTTTCCACAACTTTCGTAGGGAAAATTCCGGCTATGGCATTTTTAATTTTTGCGGATTTTTCCGAGAGACGTAACATTTTGGACCAACGGGAGGGTGACATGTGTCACCCTCACATTGGAAGAGGTTGGACGGCAAATGGGCTAGTCTTGCACGTTTTTTGTGTTGAAATTTTGGTCAAGGGTTAGGTAGGATATTTTGTGTAGATGGATAAGGTAGCACATGGCTTAATCTTGGCCTTACACTTGCCTTGCACTTGGCTTCATCTTGGCCCTTGGTTGGCCTTTGCTTGACCTATAAATACCCCTCTAAGTTGATGAACTTCTTCATCCAAAATTTCTCTAAGTGCTCAAAATCCCTCCCTCTCCCTGACCTTGTTCTCGTCCAAACACCACCCCTCTCCCCCCCTCTTGAAGGCCCTCGGCCGAGCACCCCCTCCCCCTAGCCTAGTTGTGCTAGTCGAAATACTACCCCCCTTGGTAGAAATGTATTCTACAAGTATTGTTATAATACCCAAAATACTTTAGCCAAATACCTTGTAGTACTTTCCAAAGTACCATTTATACGAAAAACCCGGGAAATACGATTATACTTTCCTTTAGCCACAAAACGAAACCCTAAGTAAATTTTCACTCGTAGTTGAAGTTATAAGTAGAAGTTGGTTAGAACTTCTAAGGGTTGTTTGGAGCGGGTCGGAGCACACAGAGTAAGAGCTAAACCTTGCTCAGGATCGACATATAAACTCGGATAATTTGGGGCTTATCGAGGTAAACATTCTTGACCTTCTGTTGTAATTGGAAATTACATGCTGTAGGAGTATATAGTTAAGTATACTATATATAGAACTGAACATAGTTGTGCGGCAATGTCTTTTGACTTAAGCCTGAATAATACTTATGGTAATGTCTTGCGACTTAAGCCTGAATTTTAAGAAGTGGCTACTGTAATTACATGTGTATTCAGATGAGACTTGTGTAGTATTGTTGTGAGTAGAATTGTACACGTCCGGTTATACGTGCAAACCCCCCCCTCCTGGTTGGCTTGGTAGCCGGCCTCGATAGAGGAGGAGATTTACGCTGTTGTGCGGGAGAGTCTTCGAATTTTACGTAAGATATTCTACCTTGAGATCTAAGATGTTAATAGGCGCCTTGTGGCCTCTATAGGTTGAAATACTACGTGTGGCGTGGTCTACTTGGCTTAAGGTGTAGCCGACGGTTTGAGGTACTTGGAGCGCTTTGCTATTAGTCGGTAATCGTCGCGAGGTATGTGAACCTCTTCTTATCTGTTCTAGCATCATATGTGTATAACTATGTAGTACGGTAGACGTACATATGTTTAATGTATTTGATTGGTTTGAAACATAAAGTGTTATAACGACTTTATGGGAAGTTGGTTATAACAGCTTTATGTAGGTAAGAAATTGCTTTGTGGTTTCAAAGGATAACTGATTTTACTTATAACGGATTTGATGTGTAGTAACAAAGAACTTGAAGTGTTCCAAAAAGCCCCTTTTTTTTTAAAGAAGAGTAATACTTGGCTTTGAAAACATAAGAGTTGTACTAGCTTTATGGGAAGTTAGGTATAACGTCTTAAGGGTGATAAAAAGAATGGTTTACTGATTTTTAGAAGATAAGAGACTTGACTTAATGGTATTAATATGAATTTTGTTAAAAGTGTGAAACCTCATTCGTGAGTAATGAGTACTTGGTTTTAAAAGGAATAATGTTTTACTGATTTTGGAAATCAGAATAAGTATCGACAAACCACTGCAGCGTTAATAAAGGGAAATGTAAAGACTAATGAAGTTTTATTAAAACCAGTAGAAACCTCCATCTGCATAGAAGCTAAGATGAGACAAAATGATATTACATTTCCTAGATCATGACTTCTTAATAAGATTGTTTATAAACAAGAATAACCTACTCACCTATAAGGCATATGTTTCTCAAAACGTCTAAAGGAGAATTATGTTTAAAGGGTTAAAACTATGAACTACGAAACCTTTTCTAAAATGAGGAACTTGAGCATTTGAAATTAGGCAAACTTGAACGTTTGGAAAATAAGGTTGTTACTTGATTTTACAAAGGAAAGCATTTTGGTTTACTTAACAATGTTAGTCACTCTATTTTTATACTACGGGTATCGGGTGACCTTTGTAAAAGAAATGGATCTTTAAAAGTAATTTAACGTACGTAGTACCTTAGGGTTAAAACCCGGACTTTGGCATAAAATGAAAGTACTTTGAGTTGGGTATAACTTGCCTATGCTTGTTGTTGTGAAGCTTGCCTATGCTTGTTGTTGTGAAACTTGCCTATGCTTGTTGTGATAGCCTTTGTTGTATTTACGTACCGCGTCTCGATGGAGGCGGTTGATTTGTTATGAGCGACTCTACACCGAGTCCCACGAGATGGGCGAGGACACGTATTTCATTTAATTATACAGAGTCCCGAGATGGGCGGGGACACGTATTCCATTTAATTATACCGAGTCCCACGAGATGGGCGAGGACACGTATTCCATTTGATTATACACGAGTCCCACGAGATGGCGAGGACACGTATTTCATCCGATTTTTACACGAGTCCCACGAGATGGCGAGGACACGTATTTCATCCGATTCTACACCGAGTCCCGAGATGGCGAGGACACGTATTTCATCGGTTATCATACATGTCTCTGCTTTATATAGACTATTATGATTTCATTCTGATGCTTTTCTGATTTCACATACTTGGTACTGTTGTCTTCGACCTCGCCCGAGGCTGCGTTCAATCCGCAGTGGAAGTACATCGGTTGTGGATCCTCGCTCTTAGGATCACGATTGGCGTGTCGAAGCCCATTTCTTGGAGGCTTATCTTTTGGTATGTTACCACAGTCTGCAGATTCTTATACATTCGGGGTATGGCGGGGCCTGTCCGTCATAGGCTATTGTAAAAATCTTAAGTGCATGTGCCTTTGTTGTGGCGAGGTTTGTAAAAAAAGGATAAGCTGTTCGGGTATTTATGTATATATGATGAAGGCAACTGTTTTGGTTGGCTTTGTTTATTTATCTTGTCTCTTAATTCATGTTCATGTTTTTATTTCCGCTGATTTTCTCGATGTTGTATCACTAGGGTGCCCGGGTAAGGCACGATCACGGGGCAGGTTCGGGTCGTGACAAGCTCGGTATGTTCCATTGTGGTAGGCGATATGGAGGGCAGTACACCGCTACGTCACGGGCTAGATGATTACTTGGCGAGGCTTATGCAGGTGTAGCTCTTCAGGGCATGGACATTTCCGCATGCAAGCTCATGCACTAGGATGTGAGGCACGGAGAGGTCGACGGAATGACCGAGATCGGCGAAGAGGCGAGCAGCGAGGTCCTTTGGTAACTTTCGAGGCGGACCGCCTCGTGGCGATCTAGTTATGTACCTCCGCGATGCAGTGGTCCCCGCGATCGTCGGAAGTTCAGGGTATTCGGGAGCTGGTCAGAGCTCGGGGCTTAGTTCCGCGGTATACGTGATTGCTAGCGGCGGGATTCATGTCCCCCTCGGTGTGCCGATGTGGCAAACATCATCCCGGAATGTCGTCTTTGCGGTGCTTGTTTCACTGCGGCCGTCGAGGCCATGTGAGAGAGGCGTGCTTATAGGAGAGGTACCGGCGCAGCGCGACCTAGGATCGATGGCGGGTTCATCGCGCCTACGGTATGCGCGCCTGTAAGGCGTGCCTATGATTAGAGTGGAGCGGTAGTTTTGGTATATCCTTAACCCTACAGAGATTTGTATGCGTGATATGATGACCTTATTATTATGTGCTATGCGGATAGCGTTGTGTTAATTGTGAGTTAGAAAACACGGTTGTTGAAAGGATAAGTTTGGGGGGGGCATGGGAAGTGTGAACCTTAGAATATTTCATGTTGAGACCTTAGAGGTAAGGTCGTCTTAAATAAGAGATTCTTACGGTTAGTCTTTGTTGAAATACTTGGTATGCGTAAAATGTATTGTGGGAATTTTCCTTGGGTTGTGCGTGATGAAAGTGGTAGCTTCGGGACTTGAATAGGTAAGATTGTTCGGATCGGGGAACAAGAGTTTAGAGGCGATGTGGGTCGGGTTGAGGACCGTTCGCGGGTCGACCCGGCCGGATTTGGGGTGGGGTCAGTTCGAGGTGGTCTGCCGGTGGTAGGGTCACGAGGTGCTAGGCAGTTTA
Source organism: Przewalskia tangutica (assembly GCA_029844215.1). NCBI lineage: Eukaryota > Viridiplantae > Streptophyta > Magnoliopsida > Solanales > Solanaceae > Przewalskia > Przewalskia tangutica. Next base: position 54,116,135 of record CM056718.1, read on the forward strand.
GATGACCATCGTATGAGTTCGTGGATATGTTCGACCAAAATCAGTTCGTGAAGGCGAGAATGGCCTAGAAGAAATCGAGGTTAGTAAGATGACCAAGTTTGGAGGTAGTGACTCGAGGGTTGGAAAGCGAGCGTTGGCGAAGTGTGATGCGTATACTAGAAGAGTTCAAGTGTTCGAGAAGAGTACGACGAGTAAGGGTAGAGGCGAGCATGTATTGCGAGCATAGATTTGATCATTTCTTGTGAAGGGAGAAGGTGCGAAGGATGTATATTTTAGACCTCAGGGATCGCATCCAGTCCGGCACCATTGTTGGGTCGCCGGAGTGACACTAGAACCTCGCGGCAAAGTGACGAAAGTTTGTGATGTTAGAGGTGTTTCCTCGTGGACTTGGATGTAAGTATTTGCGCGGGTGTTTCTGTGGCCAGGTGTGGCAGGATTGTTCTCGTAAGTATAGTAGTGAAGACTATACTGGCGCATGTTTGTTTTGAGGCTTAGAAGGAACATTCGGGACGAATGTTTCTAAGGAGGGGAGAATGTTATACCCCGTATTTCCAGAGTATGTACGTGAGGACGTACGTATAAAATTTGAGCCTTAAAGTTAGGCTAAGTTCGAAATTGTGCACAAGTGTCAAAAAGAGTCGTTTTCCGGCGAAGCGTTTCCACGACTACGTAGGAAAATTCCGGCTATGTCAATAATAATTTTTGCGGATTTTTCCGAGAGACGAAACATTTTGGACCAACGGGAGGGTGACATGTGTCACCCTCACATTGGAAGAGGTTGTACGGCAAATGGGCTAGTCTTGCACATTTTTTGTGTTGAAATTTTGGTCAAGGGTTAGGTAGGATATTTTGTGTAGATGGATAAGGTAACACATGGCTAAATCTTGACCTTACACTTGCTATACACTTGGAAGAATCTTGGCCCTTGGTTGGCCATGGCTTGACCTATAAATACCCACCCTTTGTTGATGAAATTCTTCATCCAAATATTTTCTAAGTATTAAAAATCCCTCCCTCTCCCTTGTGAAGTTTTCGTCCACCACACGCCCCCGTTGAGTGGGCTTGGTGAGAGCCCCTCCCTGTAGTGCCTAGCCGTGGGGTACACACCTAGCCTTGTTGTCTCGTATAAATACCCCCATTTTGTGGTATAGAAATACTCTCCAAGTGTTGTTATAATGCCCAAATACCTTGGCCCAAATACCTTGTAGTTTTCCCAAGGTTACACTTATACAAAAGCCCAGAAAATACTATTATACTTCCCTCAGTCACAAAAACGAAACCCTAAGGAAAAACCTTCATAGTCGGTTGAAGTGTTAAGTAGAAGTTGGTTAGAACTTCTAAGGGTTGTTTGGAGCGGGTTGGAGCGCACGGAGTAGGAGCTAAACCTTGCTCAGGATCGACATATAAACTCGGATAATTTTGGGCTTATCGAGGTAAACATTCTTGACCTTCTGTGGTAATTGGAAATTACATGTTGTAGGAGTATATAGTTAAGTATACTATATATAGAACTGAGCATAGTTGTGCGGCAATGTCTTTTGACTTAAGCCTGAATAATACTTACGACAATGTCTTGCGACTTAAGCCTGAATTTTAAAAAGTGAACTGAACTGTAATTACATAGGACTGTATTACAGTAGACTTGTGTAGAATTACTGTGAGTAGAATTGTACACGTCCGGTTAGACGTGCAAACCCCCCCCCCCCTGGTTGGCTTGGTAGCCGGCCTCGATTGAGGAGGAGATTTACGCTGTTGCGGGGGGAGGGGGGAGGTGCTGCCGAATTTTCTGTAGAATATTCTACGTTGAGATCTAGGATGTTAATAGGCACCTTGTGGCCTCTATAGGTTGAAGTGCTACGTATGGCGTGATCTACTTAGCTTAAGGAGTAGCCGACGGTTTGAGGTACTTGGAGCATTTTGCTATTAGTCGATAATCGTCGCGAGGTATGTGAACCTCTTCCTATCTGTTCCAGCATGATATGTGTATAACTATGTAGTACGGTAGACGTACATGTGTTTAATGTATTTGATTGGTTTGAAACATAAAGTGTTATAACGGCTTTATGGGAAGTTGGGTATAACAGCTTTATGTAGGTAAGAAAATGTTTTGTGGTTTCAAAGGGTAACTGATTTGACTTATAACGGATTTGATGTGTAGTAATAAAGAACTTGAAGTGTTTCAAAAAGACCTTTTTGAAAGAAGAGTAATACTTGGCTTTGAAAACATAAGAGTTGTACTAGCTTTATGGGAAGTTAGGTATGACGGCTTAAGAGTGATAAAAAGAATGGTTTACTGATTTTTTTGAAGATAAGAGACTTGACTTAATGGTATTGATATGAATTTTGTTAAAAGTGTGAAACCTCATTCGTGAGTAATGAGTACTTGGCTTTAAAATGAATAATGTTTCTTGATTTTGGAAATCGAATGAGTATCTACAAACCAACTGCGGCGTTAATAAAGGAAAATGTATTGAATAATGAAGTATGGTATTAAAACCGGTAGAAACCTCCATCTGCATAGAAGCTAAGATGAGACAAAATGATATTACATTTCCTAGATCATGGCTTAATAAGATTGATTATAAACAAGAATAACCTACTCACATATAAGACATATGTTTCTCAAAGCGTTTAAAGGAGAATTATGTTTTAAAGGATTAAAACTATGAACTACGAAACCTTTTCTAAAATGAAACTTGAGCATATGAAATTAGGCAAACTTGAGCGTTTGGAAAATAAGGTTGTTACTTGATTTTACAAAGGAAAGCATTTTGGTTTACTTAACAATGTTAGTCACTCTATTTTTATACTACGGGTATCGGGTGACCTTTGTAAAAGAAATGGATCTTTAAAAGGAATTTAACGTCGTAGTACTTTAGGAGTTAAAATCAGGACTTTGACATAAAATGAAAGTACCTTGAGTTGTGTATAACTTGCCTATGCTTGTTGTTATGAAACTTGACCATGTTACGTGTGATAGCCTTGTTGTGCAAATCTTGTATTTTACTCGACTACGGTTCGTAGGATGAGCAGGAATGTATTTCACTCGACTAGGTTCATCAGAATGTATTTCACTCGACCAGGTTCATCAGAATGTATTTCACTCGACTCTGGGTTCATCAGAATGTATTTCACTCGACTCTGGTTCAACCGAATGTATCCCACGTTTCTATCTTTGGGTCCATAAGATGGTAGAGACATGTTATCGTATCCACATGATTTGTACCTAGGCTGGCGGTGAGGAAGAAGTTCCACGGGCATGAGGATGACTTTGAGGCGTGAGTCACGACTTGACATAATTGCTTTTATATTGTGAGCGTAGTTTGGTTATCATACATGTCTCTGCTTTATATAGACTATTATGATTTCATTTCTGATATTTTTACGGTTTCACATACTTGGTACTTGTTATCGACCTCGCCCGAAGTGCGTTCATCTGCGCGGTAGAAGTACACCGTGATCGATCCAGCGTTAGGATTGTTATACCGTATTTCCAGTATGTATGCGAGGGCGTGCGTGCGAGAATCTGGCGAAAGATTGGAAAGGAAGAAAGAGGTAATTTTTCCACGGAAAAGTTTAGGTTTTGTGAAGGAAAAAGGTTCGTTAATGGGGTGGATTCCCGATTTGGTATTCGGACTTCTGGAATATTAGAGAATTATGGAATTTTATTTTGGAAATGGTCACGTGGGGCCACGGGAGAAATTCTGGTTTTGTAGAACCACTTTGTTTTGAGATTTTGGCCATTGTGGATTTTTTTTTGAAGGCGTTTTTGAGGGCCATTAGGAGGGTGACACGTGTCACCCCCTTTAATGGCTTGGCGAAGTTACCTTTGTGCATGACACGGTTAAGTCGTTTTCGACGAAGCGTTTTCGCGTAACTTGCGAAGGAAAATTCGGCTATGTCGTTTTGTATTTTTGCGGATTTTTGAGAGGCGAAACGATTCGGACCAGCGGGAGGGTGGCGTGTGTCACCTCGCGATGAAACATGTGGGCGTGTGGCTTGGCGAATTGAGAGGCAAGTGGTGCTAGATATTTGTGTAGATATTTGTGAGGTTTTAAGGAGTAGGGTCTAGGGTGCACTTGGCTTGATCTTGGCCTTACACTTGCCTTGCACTTGGCTAGATCTTGGCCATTGGTTGGCCTTTGGGTTTGCTATAAATACCCCTTAGTTGATGAACTTTCTTCGTCAAAATCATTTTCAAGTCTTGAAATCTCTCCCCTTTGTGAGTTGAAATCGTCCAAAGCCCTCCCCCTTTGTGGAGCTTTGGTAGAGGCCCCCTTTGAGTGAGGCTTGGCGTGGGGTACCCACTAGCTAGTTGTTTTAGTATAATACCCTTGTTGTGGTATAGAAATACTCCTAGTATTGTTATAATGCCCAAAATACCTTAGCCTTGTACCTTGTAGTATTCCAAAGATACCTCTTTCGTAGAGTCAGGAAATACTACCTTTTGTCCTTTAGTCTCAAACCGAAACCACAAGGAAATCTTCATAGTTGGTTGAAGTATTTGAGTAGAAGTTAGTTAGAACTTCTAAGGGTTGTTTGGAGTGGTTTGGGCGCGCGAATTGGAGCTAAACCTTGCTCAGGACCGACATTATAACTTGGATAATTTTGGGCTTATCGAGGTAATTATCTTGTCCCTCTATTGTAATTGGAAATTACATGTTTGTTAGAGTATATAGTTGAAGTATACTATATATGGAACTACTTAGTATTCGGAATGTCTTTTGACTTAAGCTGAAGAATAAAGCCGAATGACTGTATTTACATAGGACTGTATTGCATTAGACTTGTGTAGTATTACAGAGTAGAATTCTACACGTCAGTCTATACCTGTAAACCCCCCCCTGTTTGGCTTGGTAGCAGGCCACGATAGAGGAGGAGATTTCTGTTGTTGCGGGGAGAGGAGAAGTCTTTGCGAATTTTCTATAGAAAGATAGAAACTTGTGTTTTGGGGTTAATAGGCGTTTTGACCTTTATAGGTGAAAGTACTAAGAGTAGCGTATTCTACTCGAGAGTGGAAAGGGCTATGAGTTGGAGTACGTGGAGCATTTTGATTATTGTCGATAAATCGTCGCGAGGTATGTGAACCTCTTCCTATCTTTTCTAGCATGATTGTTGTGAACTATGTAGTACGGTAGACGTACATGTGCTAAGTGATTTGGTTGGTTTAAAACATAGGGTGTTATAATAGCTTTATGGGAAGTTAGTTATAACGACCTTATGTAAGTGAAAATGGTTTCTTGATGTTAGAAGTTAAGAGACTTGATCTTATAAGATAAGAGACTTAACTTATTTGTTTTAATGTGGATGTTTGTGTGAAACCTCATTCGTGAGTAATGAGTACTTGGTTTTAAAGGGATAATGTTTCTTGATTTGGGAATCGAGAATGTGTATCGACAGGACCAACTGCAGCGTTAATAAAAGGAAAATGTATTGAATAATGATGTGTTGTATTAAAACCAGTAGAAACCTCCATCTGCATAGAAGCTAAGATAAGACAAAATGATATTACATTTTCTAGATCATGCATTTCTTTGTAATAAGATCGTTATAAACAAGAATAAACTACTCACGTATATGACATATGTTACTCAATTGTTCTAAAAGGAATCAAGTGATTAAGTTTGGGAACTATGAAACCATTTGAAAATGAGAAGCTTGAGTAATTGAAACTAGGCAAGCTGGAACTTAGGAAAAGAATGTTGTTACTTGATTTTGAAAAGGAAGGTGGGTTGGTCATTCTAATACTACGGGTATCGGGTGACTTTTATAAAAGTAACGGATCTCTTTTAAAAGAACTTAACGTATGTAGTACTTTGGGGTTAAAACCGGACTTTGGCATAAAATGAAAGTACTTTGAGTTGTGTGAAACTTACTATGCTTGTTGTTGTGAAACTTGCCTATCTTGTGATGATAGCCTTTATTGTACAATCGTTGTGTTTACGTATTCTGGCGTCTCGATAGAAGTCGGTTGGTAGTTGAGAACTTACTTGGGCGTCTTGCGTGTGACGGAGAAATTCCGCAGTGCGTTCTGTTGATAGTATTATTGTTGTTAATCGCTTTGGACATACGACACGATCGTAGCGCGCGGGTATGCTTCCATTTTGGTTAAGGTCTTGTGGTTAATCGCTTTGGATATCTTGACACGATCGTGGCGCGCGGGTATGTTTCCATTTGATTATCGCCTTGTGATTTCCCTTTGGACATCGCGACACGATCGTAGCGCGCGGGTATCGTCCATTTGGAATGTTGTCTTATTTTCCCTTTGGACATCTCGACACGATCGTAGCGCTGCGGGTATCTTGCCATTTGGATTCTTTGTCTTGTTGTTGAGGTCACATGGACATGTCTACCGATCTGCAGAATTCGGGGCATGTGGCCATGGGACATTGGTATTATTGTTGCATCATGGACATGTCTACCGTCACGATGCAGAGAGCACGCGGCCATGTCACGAACTGATTGATGTTGTGGGCGTGAGACCCGTAGTTATATTGAGTGATGATGTTTTATGTTGTGAGCTGTAGTTTGGTTATCATACATGTCTCTGCTTTATATAGACTAGTATGATTTCATTCTGATATTATGCAGTTTCACATACTTGGTACTGTTATCTTGACCTCCTTGAAGTGCGTTCATCTGCATGAGTAGAAGTACATCGGTCGTGGTTCCTCGCTCATAGGATCACGATTCGTAGCATTTGAAGCTCCGTTTCTCGGAGGCTTATCTTTTGGTAGGTGTTCCCGAGTTGTAGGTTCTTGTACATTCGAGGGTATGGCGAGGGCCTGTCCGTCATAGTCGTGTATATCTTAAGTGCATGTAATCTTGTTGTGGCGGGGTTGTAAAAAGTTAAAGCTATTCGGAGTTTTATGTATATCTTGAAGGCAAGCTATTGTTTTGGTTGCTTTGTTTATTCATTTATCTCTTGTTAAATGACTCTTGTTTTGTGTTCGCTGATTTTCTCGATGTATGTATCACTAGGGTGCGAGGGTAAGGCACGATGCGGGCCGGGCAGGTCGTTACAAAAGTGGTATCGAGCGATTAATCCTCGGAAAGTGTCTCTGAACCGTGTCTAGTAAGTCTTGATTATCGATGTGTTGTGCACCACATCTATAATCGAGAAGGCTGAGACATTTAGGATTAGTTTCCATTCTTCTCATTACGAGATCGTGCCTTAGAAATGTTGTAAGTTGGACCCTCAGCGTATCTCGTTTTTACGATTATGCCTCCGCAAAGGCAACGAGCCAGAAGGCAAAGCGGCCGAGAAGTCTTGCTAGTGAGATCTGAGAGAAATGCAGCGCGAGCGAGGCAGTACGAGTTGTGCTTGAGCGGGTTTTGTAGCGCGCCCGGCCCAGCGAGTTTAGAAGCGCGGCCGTGGCGTGAGACTCTGATGCACGAGCCTCAGTCCCGATGCAGGGGCGGAGAGATGGGTTACAAGAGATGGCCCGATTCTTGGCGAGTCGTGACGAATATGAGATAAATTTGGATCGCAGCGATTCGATTCGATGCACGATGGTTCACCGGCGAGATAGTTTGAGGCTACGGGACTTTACGAGTGTAGCGCTTGAGTTTTATGGGTCGAGGCACGAGGATGATCGCGAGGAGTTCATCCGGCGATTCTGACGGATCATGCGGGTGATCAAGGCTTGAGACCAGTGCGTGACCTTTGGTTCGCATCGGTGCGTGATACGCGATCGATTGGTTTGATTCATGGGAGCTTTCGGGAGAGCATGCACCTCCAAGTATGGGATGAGTTTTGGGGCTTTCCTCACGCACTTCTTGCCTCGCGAGATGAGGAGAACGCGGTAAACAGATTTTTATTCTTGAGGAGAGAGCGCCTGTCGGGAGTACAATGTCGAGTTCGATTCTTTGGCTCGATATGTCCCTGCGCTAGTTGCGGATATGGAGGATAGGGTGCATCGCTACGTCACGGGCTAGATGATTATATGGTGAGTCTTGTGCGGGTGTTTCTCTTCATGGGCATGGACATTGCCGCATGCGACTCATGCACTAGGATGTGAGGCACGGAGGGTCGGCGGAATGACTGGATCAGCGAGAAGAGGGCCGGGGCGAGGTCCTTTGGTGGCTTTCGAGGCGGACCGCCTCGGCGAGCTAGTTATATACCCCCACCGTGCAGTGGTCCTCCACCGTCTTGAGAAGCGGTCGAGGGCTCGAGGTTGATTTCGGCGAGCGGGGTGTTAACGGTGAAGCCACCCTACCGTTGTGACCGTTGTGGTAGACTCCATTTTGGAGAGTGTCGTGCTAGATTGGGAGTTTGTTTTGCATGCGGCCAGCGGGGCCATTTGCGAGGCTGTCCGACCAAGGAAGCGCGGATGTTACGACTTCGACGCCGGGATTTGTGGTGGTTCATCACCTACGGTATCGCCTGCGGTGGCCTATGATTAGAGTGGAGGCGGTAGCCGGGTATATCCTTAACCCTCTAGAGTTTTGGTATGCCGTTATGATGATCTCATTATTATGTGCTATGTCGAATAGCGTTGTGTTAATTTTGAGTTAGAAAACATGGTTAGTTAGGAGGATAAGTATGGGGGCATGGTAAGTGTGAACCTTAGACTATGTCACGGCCCGAGACCTTAGGGGTAAGGTCGTCGTGAGTTAAAGATTTATTTTGACCCTTATCGGAGTAGTCGTATACGTGGGATTGATTTGTGTGATAAGTCCGTGGGTAGGGTGAGTTGGTAGTGGTAGCTTTCAGGATGTGACTTAGTAAGATTGTTCGGATCGGGGAACGAGTTTGGCGCGGTTGTGGGTCGGGTTGAGGGCGTGTCTGGTCAACCCGTATCCGGATTAAGTGGGTCAGTTAGGTGGTCCCTCCAGTGGTAGGGTCACGAGGATGCTAGGCCCAAGTTTGTGTGACCAACGTATGAGTTCGTGGGCGCGTTCGACCGAGCGGTTCGTAAAGGCGGGAATGGCCTTAAGGAAGTTTGAGGTTAGTAAGATGACCAAGTTTGGAGGTAGTGACTCGGAGATTTTGAGAGCGAGTAATGGTGAAGTATGGTACGTCTTGGGAGATTTCAAGTGTTCGAGAAGGGCACGACGAGTAAGGAAGGAAGATAACGTGTGTTATTTGTTGGCGAGTTGTGGCGTTGACAACTTGTTAGAGGAACTTCATCGATATCCGTCTTGAGAAGGAACATTCGGGGCGAATGTTTCTAAGGAGGGAGAATGTTATACCGTATTTCCGGAGTATGTATGCGAGGGCGTGCGTGCGAGAATACTGTGAAAGATTGGAAAGGAAGAAAGAGGTAATTTTTTCCACGGAAAAGTTTAGGTTTTGTGAAGGAAAAAGGTTCGTTAATGGGAATTGGATTCCCAGTTTGGTATTCGGACTTCTGGAATATTAGAGAATTATGGAATTTTATTTTGGAAATGGTCACGTGGGGCCACGGGAGAAATTCTGGTTTTGTAGCCAGCTTTGTTTTGAGATTTTGGCCATTGTGGATTTTTTTGAAGGCGTTTTTGAGGGCCATTAGGAGGGTGACACATGTCACCCCGCCTAGTAAGCCGAAGTTACGCTTTGTGCCTGGCCTTTGGTTAGAGTCGTTTTCGGCGAAGCGTTTTCGTAACTTGCGAAGGAAAATTCGGCTATGTCGTTTTGTATTTTTGCGGATTTTTCAGAAGGCGAAACATACGGACCAACGGGAGGGTGACATGTGTCACCCTGCAATGGAAGCGTGTGGGGCGACTTGGCCGAATTGAGAGGCAAGTGGTGCTAGATATTTGTGTAGATATTTGTGAGGGTTTTAAGGAGTAGGGTCTAGGGTGCACTTGGCTTGATCTTGGCCTTACACTTGCCTTGCACTTGGCTAGATCTTGGCCGTTGGTTGGCCTTTGGGTTTGCTATAAATACCACTTAGTTGATGAACTTTCTTCGTCAAAATCATTTTCAAGTCTTGAAATCTCTCCCCTTTGTGAGTTGAAATCGTCCAAGCCCTCCCCACTTTGTGGAGCTTTGGCGAGAGCCCCACTTTGAGTGAGGCTTGGCGTGGGGTACCACTGCCTAGTTGTTTCGTATAATACCCTTGTTGTGGTATAGAAATACTCCACAGTATTGTTATAATGCCCAAAATACCTTAGCCTTGTACCTTGTAGTATTCCAAAGATACCTCTTTCGTAGAGTCAGGAAATACTACCTTTTGTCCTTTAGTCTCAACCGAAACCACAAGGAAATCTTCGTAGTTGGTTGAAGTATTTGAGTAGAAGTTAGTTAGAACTTCTAAGGGTTGTTTGGAGTGGTTTGGAGCGCGGAGTGGAGCTAAACCTTGCTCGGGACCGACATTATAACTTGGATAATTTTGGGCTTATCGAGGTAATTATCTTGTCCTCTATTGTAATTGGAAATTACATGTTTGTTAGAGTATATAGTTGAAGTATACTATATATGGAACTACTTAGTATTCGTGATGTCTTTTGACTTAAGCTGAAGAATAAAGCAATGAGGCTGTATTTACATAGGGTGTATTGCGATAGACTTGTGTAGTATTCTTGAGTAGAATTGTACACGTCAGGGTAGGCGTGTAAACCCACTGGTTGGCTTGGTAGCGGCCTCGATAGAGAGAGGAGATTTCTGTTGTTCTTGCGAAGAGAAGTCTTTGCGAATTTTCTATAGAAAGATAGAAACTTGTGTTTTGGGGTTAATAGGCGTTTTGACCTTTATAGGTGAAAGTACTAAGAGTAGCGTATTCTACTCGAGGAGTGGAAAGAAATTTATGAGTTGTAGTACTTGGAGCATTTTGCTTATTGTCGATAAATCGTCGCGAGGTATGTGAACCTCTTCCTATCTTTTCTAGCATGATTGTTGTGAACTATGTAGTGCGGTGAGCGTACATGTGCTAAGTGATTTGGTTGGTTTAAAACATAGGGTGTTATAATAGCTTTATGGGAAGTTAGTTATAACGACCTTATGTAAATGAAAATGGTTTCTTGATGTTAGAAGTTAAGAGACTTGATCTTATAAGATAAGAGACTTAACTTATTTGTTTTAATGTGGATGTTTGTGTGAAACCTCATTCGTGAGTAATGAGTACTTGGTTTTTAAAGGGATAATGTTTCTTGATTTGGGAATCGAATGTGTATCGACAGGACCAACTGCGGCGTTAATAAAAGGAAAATGTATTGAATAATGATGTGTTGTATTAAAACCGGTAGAAACCTCCATCTGCGTAGAAGCTAAGATAAGACAAAATGATATTACATTTTCTAGATCATGCATTCTTTGTAATAAGATCGTTATAAACAAGAATAAACTACTCACGTATATGACATATGTTACTCGATTGTTCTAAAAGGAATCAAGTGATTAAGTTTGGGGAACTATGAAACCATTTGAAAATGAGAAGCTTGAGTAATTGAAACTAGGCAAGCTGGAACTTAGGAAAGAATGTTGTTACTTGATTTTGAAAAGGAAGGTGGGTTGGTCATTCTAATACTACGGTATCGGGTGACTTTTATAAAAGTAATGGATCTCTTTTAAAAGAACTTAACGTATGTAGTACTTTGGGGTTAAAAACCGGACTTTGGCATAAAATGAAAGTACTTTGAGTTGTGTGAAACTTGCTATGCTTGTTGTTGTGAAACTTGCCTATGCTTGTGATGATAGCCTTTATTGTACAATCGTTGTGTTTTACGTATTCGCGTCTCGATAGAGTCGGTTGGTAGTTGAGAACTTACTTGGGCGTCTTGGCGATGTGGAGAAATTCCGCAGATGCGTTCTCGTTGATAGTATTATTGTTGTTAATCGCTTTGGACATCTTGACACGATCGTGGCGCGGGTATGCTTCCATTTGGTTAAGGTCTTGTGGTTAATCGCTTTGGATATCTTGTACGATCGTAGCGCGGGTATGTTTCCATTTGATTATCGCCTTGTGATTTCCCTTTGGACATCTTGACACGATCGTAGCGCGCGGGTATCGTCCATTTGGAATGTTGTCTTATTTTTCCCTTTGGACATCACGACCGCGATCGTAGCGCTGCGGGTATCTTGCCATTTGGATTCTTTGTCTTGTTGTTGAGGTCACATGGACATGTCTACACCGATCACGAATTCGGGGCATGTGGCCATGGGACATTGGTATTATTGTTGCATCATGGACATGTCTACCGTCACGATTCCAGGGGCATGCGGCCATGTCACGAACGATTGATGTTGTGGGCGTGAGACCCGTAGTTATATTGGGTGATGGTATTTTATGTTGTGAGCGTAGTTTGGTTATCATACATGTCTCTGCTTTATATAGACTAGTATGATTTCATTCTGATATTATGCAGTTTCACATACTTGGTACTGTTATCTTGACCTCCTTGGCTGCGTTCATCTGCGAGTAGAGTACATCGGTCGTGGTTCCTCGCTCATAGGATCACGATTCAGCGCATTTGAAGCTCCGTTTCTCGAGGCTTATCTTTTAGTAGGTGTTCCACGAGTTGTAGGTTCTTGTACATTCGAGGGTATGGCGGGGCCTGTCCGTCATAGTCGTGTATATCTTAGAAGTGCATGTAATCTTGTTGTGTGGCGGGGTTGTAAAAGGATTAAAGCTGTTGAGTTTTATGTATATCTTGAAGGCAAGCTGTTTTGGTTGGCTTTGTTTATTCATTTATCTCTTGTTAAATGACTCTTGTTTTGTGTTCCGCTGATTTTCTCGATGTATGTATCACTAGGGTGCGGGGTAAGGCACGATGCGGGCCGGGCAGGTCGTTACTGAGATCTCATTCAGCGTCTTGGGAAGCTCCGTCCGCCGGAGGCTTATCTTTGGTATGTTACCACAGTGCAGCAGGTCCTTGCATTCGAGGGTATGGCGGGGCCTGTCCCGTCATAGTTGTTGTATAAATCTTAGAAGTGCAGCCTTTGTTGTGGCGGGGTTGTAAGGATTATGAATCGTTCAAATGTTTATATATATATATGTTGAAAGGCAACCGTTTTGGTTGGCCTATTTTCTTTCATCTTAATCCATGTCTATTTACATGTTTAAGTTTTATTTCCGCTGGTTTTCTCTGATGTTGTATCACTAGGGTGCCCGGGGTAAGGCACCAGTCACGGGCCCGGGTTCGGGTCGTGACAGGTTTGATAGTGGCAAGGTTCAGATAGTTGGTTCAGGCTTGTTCCAACAGACTGTGGATAGGGTGAAGCTTATCTAGAATAGGTTTTTGGCAGCTCAGAGAGATCGTGCGGATTATCGGCGACGACGCTTAGAGTTCAGGTTGACGGTCGGTCTTCTTGAAGGTACCACCCCGGATAGGGTGTGACGAGTTTTGGAAAAACAAAGGAAGCTTAGCCCGAGTTACTTTGGGCCTTTTTTTCATGTGAGGGATAGGCCAGGTTGCCTATATGTTAGCATTTGCCGTCCGACTTAGGAGGCAGTGCGTCCAGTCTTTCGTGTTATGTTCGAGAAGGAAATCGGAGATCCATCCAGAGTGTTCCCAGTTAATGATGACCAAGTTGGAGATAATAACCCCGAGATTTGGAAACTGAAGCAGTAACAAAAATGTGGTAGGTTATGAGAAAGAGTTCGAGTGTACTGAAAGTACGACATCCTCAGGGATCGCATGCAGTCCGGTACCATTTGTTGGGTCGCCGGAGTGACACTAGAACCTCGCGGCAAAGTGACAAAAGTGGTATCGGGAAGAAGCGAGCATGTATGGCAAGCATAGATGTGATCATTTCTTTTGTAAAGAGAAGGTGCGAAGGAAGTATATTCTAGACCCCGGAGAGATGTGTTTTGTGGTGATGTTAGAGGTGTTTCCTCGTGGATGTGGATGTAAGTATTTTGCGCGGGTGTTTCTGTGGCCAGGTGTGGCAGGTTTGTTCTCGTAATTATAGTAGTGAAGGCTATATTGGCGCGCGTTCGTTTTGAGACTTAGAAGGAACATTCGGGACGAATGTTTCTAAGGAGGGGAGAATGTTATACCTCGTATTTCAGTATGCGTGGGGCGTGCGTAGAAAAGTTTGGGCTTTTAAAGTGGCTTGGCGATTTTACTTTGTGCACAACACGATTAGAGTCGTTTTTGATGAAGCGTTTTACATAACTGCGATGGGAAAATTCGGCTATGTCATTTCTAATTTTTGCGGATTTTTAGAGAGGCGTAACATTTGGACCAACGAGAGGCGACACTTGGCACCTCTCATTGGTGTGATAAAGTGGACGATTGGTGGCCTTGTTGGTCAAGGGTTGGTAGGATATTTTGGTGGTAGATGGATAAGGACACGTGAGTGAATCTTGGCCTACACTTGCCTTGCACTTGGCATGATCTTGGCCGTTGGTTGGCCTTGGCTTGTCTTATAAATACCACTCCTTTGGAAGACTTCTTCATCCATTCCTAAAATTTCCTAAGTGTTAAAATCCTCCCTCCTTGTAGTGTGGTTCTCGTCCTAGCCCTCCCCACTCCTCCCGCTGAGAGGGCCCTTTGGCAGAGCCCTTCCCCTTGGCGAGTACCCCTAGTGGGGTTGGTAGAGTATACACCACTTTGTGGTGTTGTCTCGTATAAATACCCCCTCTTGGTAGAAATACTCTCAAAGTATTGTTGTTATACCCAAATTACCTTAGCCATATACCTTGTAGTATTCCAAAGATACCTCTATCGTAGAGCAGGAAATACTACAGTATGTCCTTTTGTCTCAAACCGAAACCACAGGAAAATCTCCATAGTTGGTTGGAGTATTAAGAAGAAGTTGGTTAGAACTTCTAAGGGTTGTTTGGAGCGGGATGGAGCACCCGGAGTAGGAGTGAAACATTGCTAAGGATCGACATTTTTTACTTGGATAATTATGGGCTTATCGAGGTAATTATCTTATCCCCCTATTGTAATTGGAAATACATGTTGTAGGAATATATAGTTGAAGTATACTATATATAGAACTGAACATAATTTTGCGGCAATGTCTTTGGACTTAAGCTGAATTTAAAGAAGAAGCGAATCAGTAATTACGTGGGCGTATTCTGATGAGACTTGTGTAGTTGTGGATAGGGAAGTGCTGCCCGATTTTCCGTAGGATCTTGTATCTAGATTTATTCTACCGAGTAGTCTAGACTTTGATAGACTTGTATAACCTTTATAGGTTGAATGTTCTGTGAGTAGCATGTGATACTTGGAAGGTGGACAAGGCTAGTCGGGTTATAGCCGTGGAGCGTTTTGCTAATAGTCGATAATCGTCGTGAGGTATGTAATTCTTCCTATCCTCTTGAGCATGATATTTTAAAGAATATATATATAGTACGGTGAGCGTCGTGTGTTAAGCGAATAATAATTACGACAATGTCTCGGACTTAAGCTTTGAATAATAATTACGGCAATGTCTTTTGACTTAAGCTGAATAATCTTGAAGTATTTCAAAGAATCTTGAATCATTTTAATGAAGAGTAATACTTGGTTTTAAAAAGGCTTAAGAGTTATACTAGCTTTATGGAAAGTTAGGTATAACGGCTTAAGAGAGATAAAAAGAATGATTTATTGATTTAAGAAGTTAAGAGACTTGATCTTAAAAGATAAGAGACTTGACTTAATTGAATTTTGTTAAAAAGTGTGAAACCTCATTCGTGAGTAATGAGTACTTGGTTTTCAAAAGGAATAATGTTTCTTGATTTGGAAATCGAGAATAAGTATCGAACAAACCACGTTAGCGCTAATAAAGAAATGTTTTGACTAATAAAGTATTATTAAAACCGATGAAACTTCCATCTGCATAGAAGCTAAGATGAGACAAAATGATATTACATTTCCTAGATCATGGTTGTTGTAATAAGATTGTTATGAACAAGAATAACCTACTCACACATAAGGTATATGTTTCTCAAATTGTTTTAAGGGATTAAAACTATGAACTACGAAACCTTTCGAAAATGAGAAACTTGAGTAATTGAAATTAGGCAAACTTGAACGTTTGGAAAAGAATGTTGTTACTTGATTTTACAAAGAGAAGTGTTTTGATTTACTTCAAAAGATAATCAATCTATTTTCATATACTACGAGTATTGTGTGACTATTTGTGAAAGAACATATCTCTTAAAGAGTTAATGTATGAAGTACTTTGGGGATAAAAACCCGATCTTGTTAATCATATAGTAGAAAGTACCTTGTGTGAATAATTTGATTTTGTTGGTTTGTGATAGCCTTGTAAATACTTTCTTGTTTGATTTGATAAATAAACATGTTAGGATGCTACGTGTGTTAGTATCTTGTGATGTTTGTGTAAAGGGGTTTCCCTTGATTGTGCTTATGTTGTTTAAACGATAAACTGTTATGTTGGTATTATACCACTCACCTTGATTAGGGGTTAAGCGCCTCCGTGCGGGGTAGACTCGGTGATGCAGGACCATGATTCGAGAATACCTCATGCGGGTCCTGGGGGCCTATGCGGAGCTACGAGAGTTTCAGGTTAGTGTGCGGCCTTTATGGTCATGCGGTCTATGTGGCCATGCCGGGGAGTAGCTACCCTCGATGCGGGGAATACCTCATGCGGGCCATTGGAGTGGCCTATGCGGAGCTGCGGGAAGTTCCAGGCTGAAGCCGCGCGTTAGATCTGCGGCGAGTGGCGGCTTTGATCATGTGACGGTCAGATCATGATACGATTTATGACCTTGTTATCTTGTGGGTTTTAGTAGTCGGCTATGCGCCGTACTTACCGTCACAGTTTTTATGACACGGTGGGACACGGTGTTCATGTGTATTCCTTGGTGCTTTTATATCATAGGCTGCCGGTGAGGAAAGGTATTCCACGGGCATGATTGATGTTGTGGGCGTGAGACCCATTGTTATATTTGAGTGATGACTTTGAGGCGTGAGTCACGACTTGACATATCGCTTATTTATTGTGAGCGTAGTCCGGTTATCATACATGTCTCTGCTTTATATAGACTACTATGATTTCATTTACGATATTTTGATTTCACATACTTGGTACTGTTATCGACCTCCTTGAAGCTGCGTTCATCTGCGCGAGTAAAAGGTAGACCAGTCGTTGATCCTCGCTCTTAGGGTCACAGTTCAACGTTTTGGAAGCTCCGTTTCTCCGGAGGCTTATCTTGGTATAGTCCCCTGTTGTTGTAGGTGCTTACATTCAGGGGTATGACGGGGCCCTGTCCCGTCGATTGTTGTCACATCATTCGTAAGTGCATGTAATCTTTGTTGTGGCGGGGTTGTAATGGGATATGCTTGTTCAAGTTGTTATTTATATATACGAAGGTAGCCGTTTTAGTTGCTTTGTCTTCTTATTTCATTGTCTTATTGCATTGGCTTCATGTTATTGTTTTATGTTCCGCTGATTTTCTCGATGTATGACTACTTGGGTGCGGGTAAGGCACGATCCACGAACCGAGCAGTCGTGGCGACCAATCCGCCATTGTTGTTTTAAACTCTTAGAGGTCTGTAGTCCTGTTGTAAAGTTGGGATGTAACTGTTCATTTTGGGTATTTATATATATATATGCCGAAAGATAACTTTTCCCCAGAAACTGTGTCTTATTTATACTATTTCATATCTTAGTTGTTTTATATTCCGCTGATTACTCTGATGTATGGCTACTTGGGTGCCCGGGTAAGGCACGATCCACGGGCCGGGCGAAGTCGTGACAAAAGTGGTATCGAAGCGATTAATCTTCGGAAGGTGTCTACAGACCGTATCTAGTAGAGTCTTGATTATCGGTATGTTGTGCACCATACCAATAATCAGGGGGCTATAGGATATTTAGGATTGGTTTCCATTCTTCTCACTCTGAGATCGTGCTTTAGAGCTGTGTTATAAGTTGGGCCCCTCTAACGTATTCCTTTCCTTTACCAGTTATGTATCCGCGCCAGGCAACTCGGGTCCAGAAGGCGGCCGAGAGGCTGCAGTATAATCTGAGAGAGTTAGAAGGCACAGCCCAATCATCACTGGGTGATGCTTCATTCGAGGAGTTACGAGGCGTTGCCGGCCCAGAGAGGTTGTACGGCGGCGGCGATTCCTCTGCGGCCATGACATCTGGACCTTCCACGACTAGGAAGCGAGAAAATATGGATTACAAGGAGAGCGGCCTGTTACTAGCGAGATTTGGCAACGAGAGTATTTTATGCCGATATATCAAGGGTATTGATGATTATCTAAGAAGGGTTGTGAAGAAGTAGCTCTTGATCGGGAATGAGTGGGTTTGCGTTCGAGCTTATGCGGCGGTGAGAGATGTAGAGATCGGCAGTTAACCAAGATCGGCGAAGAGGCGATTGGCGAGATCATTTGGTAACTCTCGGCGACGCCTCGTGAGATTAGATATGCGCCTCGCCGGTCTGAGTGTTCCTCGCGGGGTTCGGGGCGTTCGGTATGCGAGTTGGTCAAAACTCGTGGCTTAGTTTCTGACTATACGTAGGTTCTAGCCGGGTTGATTTTCCTCGGTGTTCCGATGTGGCGGCGTCATCCCGGGGAATGTCGTCTTTTTGTTGGCACTTGTTTCTCCTGCGGCCGTCAGGGCCATGTGACGAGGGAATGTTCTATGAGGAAGAATGCGAGTAGGAGGACTCAGCCTATCAGATCAGTTGTGGATTGATGGTTGAGAGGAAGGCGTTAGCGAGGCCACCCGCTCGGTGTGGCGTTGTGGTAGGTGTCGTTCGAAGTGTCGTGCTTCTTGGCGAGTTTTTTTGCGGCGGCGGGGCCATTTGCGAGAATTGTCCGACCAAGGGTGGTGCGGATGTGGAGACTTCGACGCCGGAATCGATGGCTAGTTCATCACATTCCCGATTATGCGCCAGCGTATGTTTGATTAGAACGACAAAGGAGAGTGAAGCAGGAGACACAGGTATATCCTTAACCCTCTAGAGATTTGTATGTATAGTAAGATGCGAATATCTTAAGTATTATTTTCGGATATCATTGTGTTAATTGTGATTAGAAATCATGGTTAATAACCGGGAAAGATTGGGGGATAGGAAAAGTGTGAGCCTTAGAGCTTTATAAGTGGAGACCTTAGAGGCAAGGCAATCTTGAGTAAAAGATTACATTTGTGTTTGACCCTTATCGGAGTGCATAGTGCAAGTGAGATATAGTTGTATAATAAGTCCCTGAGTAGTGTGGAGTGGAAGAGGGTAGTTGAGCTAAGAAGACCGCTAGGTTTTCGTAACATGATTAGTGAGATTGTTCCGGATCGGGGAGCTAGTGTTTTGCGCGTTGCCGGGTCGGGTTGAGGCCATATTGTGGGTCGACCCGCGACCTGTATGGTGGTGGGGTCAGTTTGTAGTGGTCTCGCTTTGTGTTAAGGTCACGAGGGTGTTAGGCCCAAGTTTAGTTAACCATCGTACGAATTCGTGGATGCGTTCGACCATTAGTCGGGCCGATGAGGTCAGCCCATCTTATCTTTTAGTCAAACCGTGTACTCGGTAGTAAGTTGCGAGATGATTATTTCAGGAAGGTTGTAAGGCTGCACGAGGTGCCTACCTTCACCTTATAATGACGATGGAGTCGAGTCCAATTACTGTTTCTTTTCTGGAGGTTTTACCAGGCAAGGTTAGGAACTCAGGTGAGTCTCAGTATCGCATTCACCCTCGGGCCAGTGTTTGGATTTCAGGGGTAGCTGTAAGGACTATTCGCCTCTTTTTGAGGGCCTCTTGTTGAGTGTGTATTATAATAGCTACCGTTTCAGTATTCGGATATCGCCGTATGAAGCCTTTTTATAAGCGCTAGTGTAAGATTGCCGGTCGATTGATTCGATGTAAGCAAGGTTCAGATAGTTGGTTTGTACTTGTTCAGCAGGGCGTGGATAGGGTGAAGCTTATCCAGAAGAGGTTGGCAGCTCAGAGTTAGCGGGAAGCAGTACCAGAAACATGGTAAGTTATGAGAAAGAGTTCGAGTGTACAAGAAGGGTACGACGAGTAAGGAAAGAGGCGAGCATGTGTAAGGACATAAATGTGATCATTTCGTTTGTACAGAGTAGGTGCGAAGGGAGTATCTTTTAGACCCCGGGTGGGAGATTTTGTGATGTTAGAGGTGATTCCTCGTGGACTTGGAAGTAAGTATTTGCGCAGGTGTTTCTGTGGCCAGGTGTGGCAGGATTGTTCTCGTAAGTATAGTAGTGAAGACTATACTGGCGCATGTTTGTTTTGAGGCTTAGAAGGAACATTCGGGACGAATGTTTCTAAGGAGGGGAGAATGTTATACCCCGTATTTCCAGAGTATGTACATGAGGACGTACGTAGAAAAGTTGAAGCTTAAAGTATGCAAGGGCCAAAATTTTTGTGCACAAGTACCGAAAAGAATCGTTTTCCGACGAAACGTTTTACAAAACTCGCGTAGGGTAAATTATGGCTATGTCATTTCTAATTTTTGCGGATTTTTCCGAGAGACAAAACATTTTGGACCAACGAGAGGGAGACACTTGTCACCCTCCAATTGGTGGACGTATGGGGCGGAAATGGGACGAATTGGATGGCCTTTTTTGTCAAGGAGTTGGTAGGATATTTTTGTGTAGTAGATAGAATGGACACTTGGCTTCATCTTGGCCATTGGTTGGCCATTGCTTGACCTATAAATACCCCCCTTTAGATGAAGAGTTCTTCATCCACAAATCATTCTTCAAGTCTTGAAATTTCCTCCCCTCTCTTGTAGTATTTTCGTCCAACACCCTCTCCCCCTCTAGCCTTAGTGGCTTGGCGAGAAACCCACTCTAAAGCAAGCCCTAGCCGAAACACCACACTCCCTTGGTAGAAATGTTGTCTTCCAAGTATAGTTACTATTCCTAAATACCCTAGCCCAAATCCCTTATAGTATTTAAGTAGAAGTGGTGTAGAACTTCTAAGGATTCTTGGAGCTATCGGAGCGTGCATTTAGGAGCTAAACCTCGCTCAGGATCGACGTTTATACTTGGATAATATTGGGCTTATCGAGGTAAATAAGCTTATCCTCCTTTTGTAATTAGAATATACATACTGTGAAATTATAGGAATAAGTATAAAATACTTAGAAGGTATTACAGAATAGAATTGAATTGTTATCACTGTAGAAGGGTATAAAAGATGAATAATTGAACTGTACTTACATAGAATTTGTATTCTGATGTTGTATAGTTTACCGGGTAGGGAAGTGCTGCCCAAATTTCCATAGAATAGAGAACCCTCTGCTTAGAGCTTTGTACAGTACAATCTAGACGTTGATAGGCGTATTTGACTGTTATAGGTCGATTCTTTGCGCGCGACATATTCGACTTGGCAGGTGGATTTCGCCGAGAAGGTATGTGATTCTTCCTATACTCTTGAGTATGATATTTTAAAGGAATATATATATATATAGTACGGTAGACGTACGTGTGGCAATGTCTTTTGACTTAAGTCTGAATAATAAGAATCTGGAAGTATTTTACAAGAATATATATATAGTACGGTAGACGTACGTGTGTTAACAGAACGTAGTTTTACGTCAATGTCTTTTGACTTAAGCCTGAATAATAAGAACCTTGAATGTATTTCAAAAGAATTAAGAAACCTTTTTGAAAGAAGAGTAATACTTGGTTTTGAAAACATAAGAGTTATACTAGCTTTATGGGAAGTTAGGTATAACGTCTTAAGCGAGATAAAAAGAATGGTTTACTGATTTAGAAGTTAAGAGACTTAATCTTAAAGGATAAGAGACTTGACTTAATTGAATTAATATGAGTTTTGTTAAAAGGTGTGAAACCTCATTCGTGAGTAATGAGTACTTGGTTTTTAAAAGGAATAATGTTTCTTGATTTGAAATCGAGAATAAGTATCGCACAAACCAACTGCGGCGTTAATAAAGGAAATGTACTGACTAATTAATGTATTATTAAAACCAGTAGAAACCTCCATCTGCATAGAAGCTAAGATGAGACAAAATGATATTTCCTAGATCATGGCTGCTTTAATAAGATTGTTATAAATAAGAATAAACTACTCATATGTTGCTCAAATCTTTTTAAAGGAGAATTATATCATTATGTGATTAAAACTATGAACTACGAAACCTTTCGAAAATGAGAAACTTGAGCATCTGAAATTAGGCAAACTTGAACGTTTAGAAAAGAATGTTGTTACTTGATTTATAAAAAGGAAAGAGTTCTGGTTTACTTAAAAATGTTAGTCACTCTATTACTACGGGTATCGGGTGACCTTTATAAAAGAAATGGATCTCTTAAAGAATTAATGTATGTAGTACTTTGGAGTTAGAACTTGGTCTTGTTAACGTAAACATTAAAGTACCTTGTGTGGTTAGCTTGTCTATGTTTTGCTGGTAATATCCTTGTGATACCTTCCTGCTGGTTTGATAAGTGCCCATGTTATGATACTACGTGTGTTAGTGTCTTCTGATGTTATTCTTGTTGTGCTTACGTTGTTAAACGTTAAGCCCGTTGTACTGTTATTATATCACATACCCCCTTGACTTATTATCACGAGGCTTGCCACCGCGACGCGGTCTCTACGGCCTATGCGGTCTGTGTGACTATGCGGAGAAGCGGTATGCTCCAGGATTGATCATTCCGGGTGTATTAGCCCGATGCGGGGGATGCCCTATGCGGTCTGTGTGACTATGTGGTCTATTGAGACTATGCGGACTGCGGGAGTCTAGGAGAATGCAGGGGTTGGCTACCCCGTCGCGAGGAATACCTCATGCGGGTCTATGTGTGACCTATGCGGTGCGGGAGTCGAGGGTTAGGCATGCATAATGATACTATGGGCGATTAGCCTTGCCCGATCATTCGCGGCCTAGGAAAGACACATTCTGATTTACCTATTATTGCTCTTGTTTGTGATATGGCACTATGTGCAAATTGAACTAATTGTATTTACAAATGGTTTTAAATACTTTGATTTCATTTAAAGTACTTTCTGATTTCACATACTTAGTACTGTTGTCGACCTCGCCCGGGGGCTGCGTTCATCTGCGCAGTAAAGGTGCTCTGTTGTTGATCCGTTCTTAGGATCACCGTTTGGCGTTGGAAAAGCTCCGTTTCTCGGAGGCTTAGCATTTAGTATGGTCCACTGTCGTTGTAGGTATTTGCATTGGGGTATGGCGGGCCCTGTCCGCCATTGTTGTTTTAAACTCTTAGAGTGCTGTAGTCTGTTGTAAAGTTGGGATGTAGCTATTCATTTTGGGTATTTATATATATATATGCGAAAGGCAACTTTTCCCAGACCGTGTCTTATTTATACTGTTTCATATCTTGGTTGTTTTATATTCCGCTGATTACTCTGATGTATGGCTACTTGGGTGCCCGGGTAAGGCACCAGTCACGGGCCCCGGAACGGGTCGTGATAAAGGCACTAGCCAAAGATTTGGAAACCACTTCCTTTTCAAGACTCTATGTACTTTAAGTAAAATACTTTCACCTTTAAGAATCCAAACTCCACTAAGGCAATGGATTATATAACTTACAATTTAAACATCAAAGTACAATCAAGGAAGTACATAGCACAAATTCTATATTAGGCAATCCAAGTACAACCAAGGAATGGATCATTTAAGGAGTAGGAAATACTTTCTTTATCTTAAGGAATCATGCTAGAAGAGGAGATAGTTCACATACCTTTTTTTAAATCCACATTAAGCCGAATACGCCGTACGTAGAAGTGTCAACCTATAATGGTCACAACAAGACTATCAACTTCTAGTCTCTAACGTAGAATAATACTAAGTATACGGTCTCTAATTCTACGGAAAATCGGGCAGCACTTCCTTTGTTTCTTTATATATATATGCCGAAAGGCAACTTTTCTCAGATAAACTGTTTCTCACTTCATATTGTTTCATGTCTTGTTTTATATTCCGCTGGTTACTCTGATGTATGTCTACTTGGGTGCCCGGGTAAGGCACGATGCGAACCTGGTTGGTCGTGACAAAAGTGGTATCGAGCGATTAATCCTCGGAAAGTGTCTACAGACCGTATCTAGTAGAGTCTTGATTATCGGTGTGTTGTGCACCACACCAATAATCAGGAGGCTATAGGATATTTAGGATTGGTTTCCATTCTTCTCACTCTGAGATCGTGCCTTAGAGTTGTGTTATAAGTTGGACCCCTCTAACGTATTTCTTTCTCTTACCAGTTATGCCTCCACGCAAGCAACCCCGAGAAGGTCAAGGCGTAGGAGGCTGCGAGTAGAGCATAGAGGGTTCTGAGGCACAAGCCCAACCATCACCGAGGTGGTGCTTCATTCGGGAGTTCTGACGTCGCCCGGCCCAGAGTCTACCACGGCGGCGATTCCTCTGCGGCCATGATATTTGAACCTTGGTTCACGACCCGATGGCGAAAGTATGGATTGCAAAGAGGCGACCACATTTGCTAGCTAGGGATTTAGCAACCAGAGAGTATATTATGTACCGATTTATCACGGGTCTGGATGACTATCTAAGAGAGGGTTGTGCAAGAGTAGCTCTTCAGTCAGGCATGAGCATGGCCTGCGTACGGGCCGAGAAACGTAGGGATCGGCGGGTTAACCAAGATCAGCAGAAGAAGGCCAGATCGGCAGGGTCCTTTGATAACTTTCGAGGCGAATCACCTCGTGATGGCGGATATGAACCTCGCCCAATGCAGTGTTCCTCCACGGAGTTCGGGGCGTTCGGGGTATGCGAGGAGTTGGTCGAGCTCGGGGCTTACGGTTCACAGATACGTAGGTTCCGGCCAGTGGATTGATTTTCCCTTAGTGTTCACAGTGTGGCAGGCGTCATCCCGGGGAATGTCGTCTTTTTGTTGGTGCTTGTTTTACCTGCGGCCGTCAGGACCATGTGAAGAAAGAATGTTCAAGTAGGAGGGAGACAAGTAGGAGGACTCAACCTACCAGATTAGTTGCGGATTCAGTGGTTCGGAGAGGAAGGGGTGTTAGCCAGAGGAGGCCACCCCCACCTCGGTGTGGCCGTTGTGGTAGGTGTCATTGTGGGGAGTGTCGTACTTCTTCGACAGCTTGTTATGCTTGCGGCCAGCAGGGCCATTTTGCGAGGAATTGTCCGACCAGAGGTGGCGCGGATGTAGAGACTCAGCCCCGGGATCGATGGCTAGTTCATCACGCCCCTGCTATCGCCCAGCCAGGCGGGATTGATTAGAGCGACAAAGGGAGTGAAACGATGAATCTGGTATATCCTTAACCCTCTAGAGATTAGTATGTGTGATAATATGAGTATATCTTAAGTGTTATATTCAGATAGCATTGTGTTAATTGTGATTAGAAATCATGGTTAGTTAAAAGGGTAAGGTTAGGGATAGGGAAAGTGTGAGCCTTAGAGTTTTATACTTGGAGACCTTAGAGGCGAGGCCATCTTGATAAAAGATTTATTTTTATGTTCGACCCTTATCGGAGTGCATAGTATACGCGAGATATATTTGTGGGATAAGTCCCTGAGTAGTGTGAAATGAAAGAGGGTAGTTGAGCTAAGAAGACCACCAGGTTTTCGTGACTTGATGGTGAGATTGTTCCGGATCAGGAAACAGGAGCTTGGCACAAAATGGGTCGGGTTGAGGCCAGGTTGCGGGTCAACCCGCAGCCCGGTTTGAAGTAAGGAAAAATTGTGGTGGTCCCGCTTTGTGATAGGGTCACGAGGGTGTTAGGTCCAAGTTTAGTTAACCATCGTACGAGTCCGTGGATGCGTTCGACCAGTAGTCGGGCGGATGAGGTCAGCCCATCTTGTCTTTCAGTCAGGACCGTTTACTCGGCAGAGGGTTATGCGAGATGTTATATATCGGGAAGGTTGTAAGGCTGCACGGGGTGCCTACTTTCACCTTATGACAGGCAGTGGAGCCCAGGTTACGGCTATTTCTTTTTCTGGAAGTTTTACCAGGCGGGGTTAGGAACTCAGGTGAGTCTCAGTATTGCATTCACCCTCGGGCCGGTGTTTTGATTTCAGGGGTAGCAGCGAGGATTATGTGCCTCTTGTTGAGTGAGTATCATTATAGCTACCATTTCAGTATTCGGATGTCGCCTTATGAAGCCTTGTAGGGGCGGTAGTATAGGTTGCCGGTCAATTGGTTCGATGTTGGCAAGGTTCAGATAGTTGGTTCATACTTGATTCAGCAGGATGTGGATAGGGTGAAGCTTATCCAGGAGAGGTTATTGACAGCTCAGAGTCAACAGGAGTCGTGCGGATAATCTGCGTCGATACTTGGAGTTCAGATTGACAGTCGGTCTTCTTGAAGATACCACCCCGGAAGGGTGTGACGAGATTTGGAAAGCAGGGGAAACTTAGCCCGAGGTACTTTGAGCGTTTTCAGATCATTTGGAGAATATGCCAGGTTGCCTATAAGTTAGCCTTACCGTCCGACGTAGGAGGCAGTACGTCCGGTCTTTCATGTTGCTATGTTCGAAAAAGTATCGGAGATCCATCCAGAGTGTTCCCGGTTAATGATGACCAAGTTGGAGATAGTGACCCCGAGATTTTGGAAACTGAAGCAATAACAGAAATATGGTAAGTTTATTAGGAAGAGTTCGAGTGTACGAGGAGGGTACGACGAGTAAGGGAAGAAGTGAACATGTGTTAAAAGAATAGAAGTGATCATTATTTTTATTTTTTGTGAAGTAAAGGTGCGAAGAAAGTATCCTTTGGACCATGGGTGGAAGTTTTGTGTTGTTATACACGTTAGAGGTGATTCCTTGCGAACTTGGATTTATGTATTTGCGCGTGTTGTATTGTGGCCATGTGTGGCATTTGCAAATTGTTTAAGTTATGAGGAACTTTATCGTTATTTGTCTTGAGAAGGAACATTCAGGACGAATATTTCTAAGGAGGGGAGAATGTTATACCCCGTATTTCCAGAGTATGTATGTAAGGACGTACGTACAATTGTTTAAGCCCGAATTATGTTAGGGACGAAATTGTGAAGCTTCCTACGAAAAGAATTGTTTTTCCGACGGAAAATTTTCCGAACCTTGTAAGGGAATTTTTCGTTTTCAAGAATTTATTTATTTTGGATTTTTCCGAGAGATGAAATATTTTAGAACAACGAGAGAGAGACAAGTGTCACCCTCAAGTGTGCGGTCAAGTGGCCGAATTGTGGAGCACGTTTTTGTCATTTTTAAGGCCTAAAACATTTGGTCAATGTTTGCTAGATATTTTGTGGGTAGATAGATAAGGTGGGACCCACACAACACTTGTCCAAATCTCATCCGCACACTTGCTTCAATCTTGGCCATTGAAGGACCTATAAATACCCCCCCCCCCCCTTTAGTTGAAAGATTTTTTCATCCCTTAAACATTTTCCAAGTCTAAAAATCCTTCCCCTTCTTAGAAGAGCTCTCGTCCAAACACACTTTCCCCCCCCTTCCTAGTAGTGCTAGCCCAAACCCCCCCCCCCCTTGGTTGAAAAGTATTCTCCAAGTATTATCACTATTCCAAAATACCTTAGCCCAAATACCTTGTAGTATTCCAAAGTTACCTCTATACAAAAAGCCCGGAAATGCTACTTTATATCCTTTAGTCACAAATGACACGACCCGAACCCGGGCCCGTGACTGGTGCCTTTCCCCGGGCACCCTAGTGATACAACATCAGAGAACAACCAGCGGAAATAAAAACTTAAAACATACAATTAGATATGGATCAAGATAAAAGAAAATAGGCTAACCAAAACGGTTGCCTTTACGCAAATATATAAATATCGACATTTGAGCGATTCTAATCCTTACAACCACGCTTGTGATGGTGCTCTGGACCTCTAAGATTTTTACAACAACTATGGCGGGACGGGGCCCGCCATACCACAGATGTACAAGAACCTACGGACTCGAGGGTAACATGCAAAAGATAAGCCTCAGAAGGAAGCGGAGCTTCCAATCTGTTGAAATGTGATCCTATAAGCGGGGATCGGCGGTAGATGTACCTCTACTGCGGCATGAACGCGGCCGAAGGAGTCGATCTGAGTACCAAGTATGTGGCCCGAAAATATTGTAAATGAAATCATAATAGTCTATATAAAGCGGGAGACATGTATGATAACCAAACTACGATTACACATATAAGCGATTATATCAAGTCGTGGACTCACGCCTCCAGTCATTACTCAAATATAACTATCGGTCTAACGCCCACAACATCAATCATGCGTGGAATACCTTCCTCACCGCGGCAATCTATGATGTGATAACACCAAGAAGTACACACGAACATCGAGTCCCACTGTGTCATAAAAAGACCGTGCGGAAATAATCATAACATGAAGGCGACACGTGGCAAGTGCGATAGCCTCCACCAGATCCTCGGCGCCATGTAGGCGGCGGAAAGTAACGGACTATGCGGATCACATCGTAAGTCACGGCTTCATCCAAAAGCCCGACTCGCGAAGCTGACACGTGGCAAGTGTAATAGCCTCCACCAGATCCTCCCAGCGCCACGAAGATGACGGGGGAAAGTAACCAGGCTAAGAACAAGATCACAACCGTAAGTCACGATACTTCGCGCGAAGGCGACCGTGGCAAATCGATAACCTATACCAGATCCACTGCGTCCACGTGGTGGCGGGGCAAGTAAGCGAGCTATGCACCCGATCACAACCGTAAGTCACGATACTTCGCCATAAATAACCATAATGGTCACATGCCCATAGAATCCATCATCGGTGTAGACATGCCCATGTAACAATAATAATGGAAGCATACCCGTGGAATCTTCCGTCACTGCCGGTACGTCCAAGTAAGTTCTCAACAAATCAACCGGCCCTCCATCGAGAGACGCGGTAGTATAGAAACATAATTCTTGCACAACAAAGACTATCACAACAAGCATAGGCAAGTTACACAACAACAAGCATAGGCAAGTTATACACAACTCAAGGTACTTTCATTTTATGTCAAAGTCCGGGTTTTAACCCTAAAGTACTACGTACGTTAAATTCCTTTTAAAGATCCATTTCTTTTACAAAGGTCACCCGATACCCGTAGTATAAAAATAGAGTGACTAACATTGTTAAGTAAACCAAAACACTTCCTTTTGTAAAATCAAGTAACAACATTATTTTCCAAACGTTCAAGTTTGCCTAATTTCAAATGTTCAAGTTTCTCATTTTCGAAAAGGTTTCGTAGTTCATAGTTTTAATCCTTTAAAACAATTTGAGAAACATATGCCTTATGTGTGAGTAGGTTATTCTTGTTCATAACAATCTTATTAAAGCAGCCATGATCTAGAAAATGTAATATCATTTTGTCTCATCTTAGCTTCATGCGGATGGAGGTTTCTCTTGGTTTTAATAATACTTCATTATTCAATACATTTCCCTTTATTAGCTATTTGCGATGGTTTGTTCGATATTTATTACGATTTAGAAATCGGTAAAACATTATTCCTTTTAAAACCAAGTACTCATTACTCACGAATGAGGTATCACACTTTTAACAAACTTCATGTTAATTTAATTAAGTCAAGTCTCTTATCTTATAAAAATCAAATAACCATTCTTTTTATCTTTCTTAAGTCGTTATACCTAACTTCCCATAAAGCTAGTATAACTCTTAAAACCGAGCATTATTCTTCTTTCAAAAGGTTTCTTATCTCTTTTGAAATACTTCAAGATTCTTTATTATTAGGCTTAAGTCGAAAGACATTGCCAATAAACTACGTTCGATTAACATACGTATGTCACCGTACTATATATATATATATACTTCAAGATTCTTTTTATTCAGGGCTTAAGTCGAAGACATTGCGATAACTACGCTCGATTAACGCATACGTCGTCTAGTACTATATATATATATATATATATATACTTTTAAAATATCATGCTCAAGAGTATAAGAATAATCACATACCTCGTGACGATTATCGACTATTAGCAAAACGCTCCACGGCTATAACCCGGCTAGCCTTGTCCACCTTCCAAGTAGCACATGCTACTCGCAGAACATTCAACCTATAAAGGTTATACCAGTCTATCAAAGTCTAGACTACACTGTAGAATATTCTTCTGACGTGATTTCAGTTCGATTCTTTTCTGTAATATCCTTCTATTACAGTTCAATTCTCTTCTATGAATCTTATATTCATTTCTATACAACTACAGTATGTAATTTTCAATTACAATAGAAGGATAGGATTATTTACCTCGGTAAGCCCAAAATTATCCAAGTTTAATGTCGATCCTGAGCAACGTTTAGCTCATACTCCGGGTGCTCCAACCCGCTCCAAACAACCCTTAGAAGTTCCACGCAACTTCTACTTAACACTTCAACCGACTATGAAGGTTTTCCTTAGGGTTTCGTTTAGTGGATAAAGGAAGTATAATAGTATTTTCCGAGCTTTTCGTAAAGAGGGTACTTGGAAACACTACAAAGGTTTTGGGCTAGAGTATTTTGGCATTATAACAATACTTGGAGAAGTATTTCTATACCACAAAGGGGGGGTGTATTTCTCGAAACCAACTAGGCAAGGGAGGGTTCTCGTGAGGGCCTCTGGGGAGAGGGAGAGCTTGGGCGAGCTCTTACTAAGAGGGGGGGGAGGATTTTAACAATTAGAAAACATTTTGTGGATGAAGAAGTTCATCAACTAAGGGGGGTATTTATAGGCCAACCAATGGCCAAGATGAAGCCAAGTGCTAGGCAAGTGTAAGGCCAAGATTTACCCAAGTACACCTTATCCATCTACTCCACAAATATCCTACCTAACCTTGACTAAGCAAAAGCCACAAAAAATCGTCCAACCATGGCCCAAGTTGCCGTCCATTGAAGGTGACAAGTGTCACCCTCCCGTTGGTCCAAAATATTTCATCTCTCGGAAAAATCCGCAAAAATAATAAATGACATAGCCGTATTTTTCCCTTCGCAAAGTTTGGAAAACGTTTCGTCGGAAAACGATTCTTTTCGAGTGTTGTGCACAACATTTCGTCCTTAGCCTAACCTAAGGCTTAAACTTTTATACGTACGTCCTCACGTACATACTTTGAAAATATGGGGTATAACATTCTCCCCTCCTTAGAAACATTCGTCCTGAATGTTCCTTCTCAAGACGGATAATGATAAAGTTCTTCTTTAACTTAAGAAAGTTGCCAATGCCACCCATGGCCACAAAATAACACACGCGCAAATACTTAAATCCAGGCCAACGAGGAATCACCTCGACGATGCAAAACAAGACCAACTCGCCACGGTCCAAAGGATACTCCCTTCGCACATTCATTTCACAAAAAAAATGATCACTTCCATGTTTCAGCACAAGTTCACTTCTTTCCTTTCTCGTCGTACCCTTCTCGAATACTCGAACTCTTCCTAGTACACGTACCACACTGCAGTCAACGCTTCTGTTGCCAAAACTTTGGAGTCACAACCTCCAAACTTGGTCATCTTACTAGCTTCACTTTCTTCTAAGGCCATTCCCGGCCTTCACGAACCGATTCTGGTCGAACGCACCCATGAATTCATACGATGGTTACCTAAACTTGGGCCTAGCACCCTCGTGATCCTACCACCTGGCGGGACCACCTCGAACTGACCCAACCCCAAACCAGACTCTGGCTGACCCAACATGGCCCCAACCCGACCCACTTAACGCATCAAGCTCTTGTTCCCCGATCCGGAACAATCTTACCTATACAGGTCATGAAAGCTACCACTTCCATTTTACACCACCCAAGGAATTTTCCCATAATTACTCCACGCATACTTATACATTCTGACAAAGATCACCCGCAAAATCTTGTACTCAAGACGGCCTTACATCTAAGGTCTCAACTGTAATATTCTAAGGTTCATCATTTTCTCACCCCTAGGCTTACCCTTTTCACTAACCAGGCTTCTAAATCACATTTTAGCACAAAGTTATCCGAACATAACACTAAACACATCATCATAACATCAATACATACAAATCTCTAGAGGGTTAAGGATATACCTGAAAATAGGCGGTTCAAAGGACCGCTAAAACTGGGAACTTCCACCGCGACCTCTACCGTGGCCTGCCGGTGTATGAACATCCTGCCTAGCTATGGAAGGTGAAGAACCCGCAACTGATCCAGTAGTCTGTGCTATCCCACCAGTGCTACCCCTGGTCGGACAGTCTCTCGTCAAATGGCCCTGTCGGCCGCAAGTATAGCAATCTCCCAAACCAGTACGACATTCCCCCCTATGGGCTTTACCACAACGGCCACACTGAGATACGGGTGGCCTCATCCGGCGAGCACTTCTACTCCCCTGAAAATCTGAAACCTGGGAGCCCTGACCTGCTCCTGAATATCCCGAAGGTCCCGAAGGCTGTGGAGGACCACTCTGTACTGGCGGAGGTACATAACTAGTTCTTTGGCGGTCCGCCTCGAAAGTTATCAAAGGACCTGCTCGGCCGCACCTGGCGACCTTGATCATTAGTCGACCTCTCCGCTCCTCACATCTAAGTGCATAAGCTGCGTGCGGGCAATGTCCATGCGGTCAAGAGCTACACCCGAACAACTCTCTGCTAGGTAATCATCGAGCCCTGTAACATATCGGTGCACTCGATCCTCCATACTAGCTACTAACGCGGGGACGTACCGGGCCAATGAGTCGAACTCCACATTGTACTCCCGAACCGTACGTTCGTTCTGCCGCAATACCAAAAATCTGTCGGCCCGAGCCCTCCTCATCTGTGGAGGCAAGAAATGTGCAAGAAATGCCCCTGAGAACTCGTCCCATACAGGTGGAAGTGCATTCTCTCCCCGGGACAGCTCGCGAATCAAACGATCATTGCGGTATCACGCAGCCGATGCGAACCTAGGACCACTGACTCGGTCTCCGATGCCTTGATCACTCTCATGATCCGATGTAACTGTCGGATGAACTCCTGCGGATCATCCTCAGGCCTCGACCCATAAAACTCTGGCGGGCTACAACTCAGAAAATTCCGTAGCCTCAAACTATCTGATCTAGGGTGAACCACGGTCTGCTTTGGGCTGCTGCGTCCGGCCTATCCTCAAGTCTGCCACAACCACGGCGATGGCAGAATCGCCAACTCCTTGTAACCCATCTCTCCTGCTCGGTGTGGGGCTGGAGGCTCAGTCTTGTGGTCTCTGTAGAGGCGCCACGCTCTACTCGCGACTCCGCCTGCTTTGCCCGCCACGGGCCAGGGTTGCCTTGCGCGGAGGCATAACTGGTAAAAACGAGATACGTCAGAGGGGTCCAACTTACAACACAGCTCTAAGGCACGATCTCAGAATGAGAAGAATGAAAACCAATCCTAAATGTCCTGCAGCCTCCTGATTATAGATGTGGTGCACAACACACCGATAATCAAGACTCTACTAGACACGGTCTGTAGACACTTTCCGATGATTAACTGCTCTGATACCACTTTTGACACGACCGAACCGGGCGTGGATCGTGCCTTTCACGGGCACCCTAGTGATACAACAGCAGAGAACAACCAGCGGAAATAAAAACTTAAAACATACAATTAGATATGGATCAAGATAAAAGAAAATAGGCTAACCAAAACGGTTGCCTTTCTGCAAATATATAAATATCGACATTTGAACAGTTACAATCCTTACAACCCTGCCCACAATAGTGCTACAGACCTCTAAGATTTTTACAACAACTATGACGGGACAGGGCCCCGTCATACCCCTGAATGTACAAGAACCTACATGTTATACCCCGTATTTCCAGAGTATGTACGTGAGGGCGTACGTACGAAGGTTTAGCCTTAAAGTTTAGGCATAGGACGTTATTTTGGGCACAACTCGCTAAAAGAATCGTTTTCCGACGAAACGTTTTACAAAACTTGCGACGGGAAAATTCCGGCTATGTCATTTCTAATTTTTGCGAATTTTTCCGAGAGACGTAACACTTTGGACCAACGAGAGGGCGACACTTGTCACCCTCTAATTGATGGATGTGTGGGCGGTAGTGAGCCGAATTGGAAGGCTTGTAGTAGGTAGGATATTTGTGATATTTTGTGGATAAGGGCACTTGGGTGAATCCTTACCCTACACTTGCCTTGCACTTGGCATCATCCTAGCCCTTAAAAGCCTTATAAATACCCCCCCTAACTTGAAGAGTTCTTCATCCACAAATCACACTTTCCAAGTCTAAAATCCTTCCCTCCCTTTGTGTTGAGTTCGTCCAACACTCCCCCTTCCCTCTTGATAAGGCTTTGGCCGAAACCTCTCCCCCCCTAGCCTAGTAGTCCTAGCCGAAATCTACCCCCCCTCCCTTGGTAGAAATGTTGTCTTCCAAGTATAGTTACTATTCCTAAATACCGTAGCCCAAATCCCTTAGTACTTAGTAGAAGTTGTGAAGAACTTCTAAGGGTTCTTGGAGCTATCGGAGCGTTCAGACTAGGAGCTAAACCTCGCTCAGGATCGACTTATATCTAGGATATTATTGGGCTTACCGAGGTAAATAATCTTATCCTTCTTTTGTAATTAGAGAATACATACTGTAGAAGTATAGGAATAAGTATAAAATACTTAGAAGGATATTAAAGAATAGAATTGAATTTGTTATTACGGTAGAAGGGTTTAAAGAAGAATAATTGAACTATACTTACTTAGGATTGTTTTCACGATGAGACTTGAGTAGCTCGTGGGTAGGGAAGTCTTGCCCAATTTTCCATAGAATAGAGAACCTCTACTTAGAATCATTTGTTCTGAGAATAGTCTAGACGTTGATAGGCGTATTGACTATTATAGGTGATTCTCTGCGCGACATATTCGACTTGGCGGTGGATTTCGAGAAGGTATGTGATTCTTCCTATACTCTTGAGCATGATATTTTAAAATATATATAGTACGGTGAGCGACGTGTGTTAAGCGAATAATAATTACGGCAATGTCTTGGACTTAAGCACGAATAATAACTACGACAATGTCTTTTGACTTAAGCACGAATAATAAGAATCTTGGCGTATTTCAAAAGAATCGAATCATTTTTAATGAAGAGAAATATTTGGTTTTTAAACAAAAAGCTTAAGAGTTATACTAGCTTTATGGGAAGTTAGGTATAACAACTTAAGAAAGATAAAAGGAACTGTTTACTTATTTGTTTGTAAAAACCTTGTATTGATTTCTGTAAAGTGTAGTAAGATTGTTTGATAAGTAGACATATTATGACGCTACGTGTGTTAGTGTCTTGTATTGAATTTTTTAAAGATGAAGGCATGCTTTTGTCTTAAGTTGGTTCAAAAAGAAGGTAGGGAAATTGTTTTGGTTTACTTAAAAAAGATAGTCACTCTATTTTTATACTACGAGTATCGTGTGACTCTTGTGAAAGAAACGGATCTTTTTAAAGAGTTAACATATGAAGTACTTTGGGGATAAACACCCGAACTTGTTGACATAAAATAGAAAGTACCTTGTGTGAATAACTTGACTATGTTGGTTTATGATAACCTTGTAATACTTTCTTGTTGGTTTGATAAGTAAACATGTTAGGATGCTACGTGTGTTAGTGTCTTGTGATGTTTGTGTAAGGGGGTTTCCCTTGTTGTGCTTATGTTGTTTAACGATAAGCCGTTATGTTAGTATTATACCACTCACCTCTTGACATGTTATACCGGGGGTTAAGCTGCCCCCCGATGCGAGGGATGCCTCATGCGGGTCCAGGGGACCTATGCGGAGCTCTGAGTTCGAGTTAGTGTGCGGGGAATTACCTCATGCGGTCTATGTGGCCATGCGGACTACGAGAGTCCAGGAGGATGCCGCGGGTTAGCTGCCCCCGATGCGAGGGATACATCATGCGGGCCTATGTGTGGCCTATGCGGAGCTGCGGTAAGTTCCAGGATTAGACGCGCATTGATCACGAGGCGAGTAGCGGCCGATCATGTGGCGGTCTAGAAAGACCTCGTGATACAGTTTGATAGCATTGTTGGTACGGTGTGTTCTAGTAGTCGGCTATGCCTTTATACTTACCCCGTACGGTTTTATTAGGACACAGGTGGGACCTGGTGTTCATGTGTATTCCTTGGTGTTGTTATATCATGGATCGCGGTGATGAGGAAGAATTCCACGGGCATGACGATATTGTGGGCATGAGACCCATGGTTATATTTGAGTGATGACTTTAAGGCGTGAGTCACGACTTGACATATCGCTTACCTGTGTGTATCGTAAATTGGTTATCATATATGTCTTCGCTTTATATAGACTATTATGATTTCATTTCTGATATTTTGATTTCACATACTTGGTACTGTTATCTTGACCTCGCCGAGGCTGCGTTCATGCCGCAGGTAGAGGTACACCAGTTGTTGATCCTCGCTCATAGGGTCACAGTTCAGCATTTTGGGAAGCTCCGTGTCTCCGTAGGCTTATCTTTGGTATAGTCCTCTGTCATTGTAGGTGCTTACACTCAGGGGTATGGCGGGGCCCTGTCCCGCCATTGTTGTTATAACATTCTTAGAGGTCTGTAGTACTGTTGTGGGCAGGGTTTGTAAAAGGGATGTAACTGTTCAAGTTTTTTTATATATATATATACCAAAAGGCAACTTTTCTCAGATAAACTGTTTCTCACTTCATATTGTTTCATGTCTTGTTTTATATTCCGCTGGTTACTCTGATGTATGTCTACTTGGGTGCCCGGGTAAGGCACCAGTCACGGGCCCGGGTTCGGGTCGTGACAACTCTGTCCTATATATCTCCCCTTATTGCTAGTAGGATAGGGATAGAGCCTGAGCCCATAGACCCTTTCGAGGTAGCTATGCCAGTGGGTGATTCGGTGGTAGCTCGGCGGGTATATAGGGCTTGCCCTGTGACTATATGCAGTCGTCAGACCCTTGCCGACTTGATAGAGTTGGACATAACCGATTTCGATGTGATTATGGGTATGGATTGGCTAGCTTCTTGCTACGCCAATGTGGACTGCAGGGTGAGGTTGGTACGGTTCCAGTTTCCCGAGGAGCCGGTTATTGAGTGGGAGTGGAACACTGTGTCGCCGAGGGGTAGGTTTATTTCCTACCTCAAGGCTAGGAAGATGGTGCAGAAGGGGTATATCTACCATCTCATTCGGGTGTTTGATACTGAGGCTGCGGTACCAGATTTTCAGTCAGTTCCAGTAGTCAGAGAGTTCCCAGATGTGTTTCCAGATAACCTCCCGGGTATCCCTCCTGAGAGGGAGATAGAGTTTTGTATCGATGTGCTGCCAGACACTCGGCCTATTTCCATTCCGCCATACAGAATGGCACCTGTCGAGTTGAGAGAGTTGAAGGACCGGTGAGAGATTTCTTGGAGAAGCGGCTTCATCAGGCCTAGTGTTTCTCCCCAGGAGCGCCGGTATTGTTCGTGAAGAAGAAGGGCGGGGCCGCTGCGCGTGTGTTGATTTCGAGCGGTGAACAAGGTGACTATTAAGAACGAATACCCCTTCCGTGATTGATGATTTGTTCGACCGGTTGCGAGTGCGAGATGTTTCTCAAGATTGATCTGCGATCGGGCTATCATCAGTGCGATTTAGAGAGGCGGATGTCCCTAGGATCGCATTCGGACCAGTGCAGACGCTGTGAGTTGAGGTTATGTCTTTCGGTTTGACCAATGCTCGGCGGTATTTATGGATTTGATGAACCGAGTGTTCAAGCCATTTTGGATACGTTTGTGATAGTATTCATTGATGACATCTTCGTTTATTCTCGCCAGAGCGAGCATGCGAGCATTTGAGGTGTCTTTGAGAGTTCTCGAGACCAGCGGTTATGCACGCCAAGTTTTCGAAGTGTGAGTTCTGGTTGACTTCGGTGGCATTTCTTGGGCATATTGTTGGGGCCGATGGTATTCGGGTGGATACGGCCAAGATCGAGGCAGTCAGGAGTTGTCCTAGACCTACTACTCCGACAGAGGTGCGCAGCTTTCTGGGCCTTGCAGGTTATTATCGGAGGTTCGTGTAGAAGTTTGCTTCTATTTCGGCACCCTTGACTAGGCTGACCGAGCGGCTAAGTTTGATGGTGATGCTTGTGGCGGGGTTTCGATTCTTGAAGGAGAGTGGCGGCAGCCCGATTCTTACACTTCCTGAGGGTCTTGACGGCTATGTGGTGTGTCACGACCCGATCACGGGGCCGTGACTGGTGCCTTACCCCGGGCACCCTAGTGATACAACATCAGAGAAAAACCAGCGGAAATAAAAACTCATGAAAGAAAACAGTGAAATAAGAAAACAGGCTAACCCAAACGGTTACCTTTTTGTACATAAATGAAAACTTGAGCGATTCATCCTTACAAACTCGCCACAACGGTGTTCTGCACCTCTAGAATTTTAAAATCATGATGACGGGACGGGGTCCGCCATGCCCTGAATATACAAAAATCTACCACTTGAGGAACCGTACCACGTGATAAGCTTAGGAGATATGGAGCTTTCGAGAACCGAAACAACGATCCTAGAGTGCGGATCGACAAGCTATGTAACTTAACTCGCGGCATGAACGGCCCGAAGAGGTCGATAACAACGGTACCAAGTATGTGGCGAAAAATCGTAATGAAATCATAACAGTCTATATAAAGCTGGATACATGTATGATAACAAACTACGATACACAACATATAAGCGGTCATGTCAAGTCGGGGACTCGTGCGTGAAATCATCACTCAATACAACCCGAATTTAACTCGCCTGATGGCGCGTGCCACGGCATCTCACCTCGGTATAAGCATGGCCACAGGCGCCCTAGTGGGCCCATACCCGTGGACCATCCAACGTTTCGGTATGCCCAAAGGAGATAACAAGATAACAATCCCTATGGAAGCATACCCGTGGGACACCTAACGTGTCGGTATGTCCAAACAACTAACAAGATAATACTCATTGTGGCAAAGATACGTGGGCTACCCAACATGTCAGTATGTCCAAACAAATAACAAGAGAATACTCACCGTGAAAGCATACCCGTGGGCTACCCAACGTGTCAGTATGTCCAAACAAATAACAAGATAATACTCACTGTGGAAGCATACCCGTGGGCTACCCAACGTGTCAGTATGTCCAAACAAATAACAAGAGAATACTCATCGTGGAAGCATACCCGGCTACCCAACGTGTCAAGATGTCCAAACAAATAACCAATAACCGGCCTCCATCGAGACTCGATAGCACAATCAAACCCTTGTACAACAAGGCTATCTCAACCAAGCACAGGCAAGTTACACACAACTCAAGGTACTTTAAACACTCCTTAACACAACGTCAAGTATACCATTTAAAACCCAAGTATCTAACCCCTTTAGGATCGAGGTACTCCTACCTTTTATAACCAAGCCACTTATGTTTTTCCATCACAAAGAGTTCAATATTTGAAAACAAGTTGCTTCTCTTTTTCCAAAAATCAAGTTACCATTCTAAATCCAATAATGAATCCATTTCTTTATTTTCCATAAAGTCGTTATAACTAACTTCCCATAAAGCTATTATAACACTTTATGTTTTAAAACAATATAAGACAAAACCATGCCTTTCTTTTAAAATAAAACACTTCAAATTCTTAAGTCTCTTTTCTTTTAGAAATCGAGTTCCTTACTTTGGAATTTTTAAGAAGATCAAAACTTTATTACAATAATTCTTATTAGAGCAGCCATGATCTAGGAAATGTAATACAATTTTGTCTTATCTTAGCTTCTATGCAGATAGAGGTTTCTACTGGTTTTAATATGATTAATTGTCATTACTTCTTTCCTTTATTAACGCTGCATTGGCTTGTTCGATTCTTATTCCCATTTCCGAAATTTATGTAACATTATTCTTTTAAAAACCAAGTACTCATTTCTCACGAATGAGGTTTCACACTTTCAACATCACTTAGGTCAATTATAAGTCAAGTCTCTTATCTTTTGAAATCAACAAACCATTCTTTTACCCACATAAAGTGGTTATAACAAACTTCCCATAAAGCCGTTATAACACTTTATGTTTTAAACCAACCAATTACAACTATAAGCCCTTTATGAGACCAAGAGGGCTTATTCTTTGACCACCGAGTAACCATTACTAACGAATAAGATGTTCCTACTTTTTTAAACAATCAAGACCTTTACACCTCATATCAAGTGAAGGCACTACAAGGGAAATCAAATTCCATTAACACACGTGCATCTACTGCACTATATATTTCACAAATAATCATGCTGAAGAGGATAGGAAGAATCACATACCTCGCGACGATTATCGACGGTTAGCAAAATGCTCCACAGTACTATCCCCCTTAAGTAGAATATGCTACTCGTAGTACTTCAATCCTATAAGGGTCATAAAACGTCTATCAATCTCTAGCTTCGAACGTAGAATAAACTAAGTGCAAGGTCCCTACATTCTACGGAAATTTGGACAGCACTTCCTTTGTTTCTACTTACTATGCCACCTTTTTCAAGGCCGAATTCAATAACCAAACGCCACATTTAAGGCTCAATTAATCCAGCAAAAACAAGGGGATTACACGCCTAACAATACGTGTAAAATTCCGCCCCACAACAACACAAAAATAAACCAATAATTTCCATGCCATTCTTGGCCAACAATATAACCCCTTTCAACTCTTTTCCAATCCAAGTTCTTAGGTCTAACATGATATCTAGCCCTAGACATCTTCAACAACTACAATCCCCCTTTACAACATGTGGCGACCAAATTAGTAACCAAATTGAAGTTATCATCTTAAGGTTAACATGCCCATTTCAGTTTTCAACAAGACAACAAGATCCAAATCTATACAACTTAAATATAACAGCTTCAGGCTCATTTCTAAACTACTATAACAAGTATTAACCCATATCCAAGAGAAGGGGAAACTTTTACCTTTGGAGAGCCCACAAAAGCCCATTTCTTCCACTTTTTTTCCGTCAAACTCGTCCACCAGCGCTTCCCACAAGTTTACCCACACTTTTCCTTCTTGCCGCCGCTCCAACAATTTCCCCTAAGGCAAGGTTTCTTCAAGAAAACTAGAGAGAAAGGGAGAGGATTTCCTTGGGAGGGTTTTGAGATGAAATGGCCAAGTCTTCCAAGACTTGGCCCTAAAATAGGCCCCTTACCTGGTCAAAAGGATGGGAGGGACACTTGTCACCCTCCCATAGGCTTTTAACAAAATATCCCCTGATTTTCGTCCTTTACCGCAGAAAAATCCCGCCTCGGCGCCGCGGCGCTTCCACTTCCGAAAAGTTCCAGCATTCCGGCGCCGCGGCGCTGCAACCCCCGCGGACTCCCAGTACAACCGGCACCGCGACCAGATTCGCCGCGGCGCCAGAACCTCGAATCAAATCGCTTTGCCTGACTGCGCACCTAACTTGTAATTTCCATAACTTTTGACTCCGATGTCCTATCGATGAACGGTTTGTTGCGTTGGGAACTAGATTTAACGGACTACACACTAGGATTCTTAAACACCTAACAATTCTTAACAACTGGGGTACAACACTCCAAGGTAGACTCAAAATTCGTCCAACACATGTTTGTCAACTTATCTTTCAACTTTCAAATCTTAAATTTCTTGGTATGTTCTTATCTTATCTTCTTGAATTTACGGGGTGTAACATGGTGTATTGTGATGCGTCAGGCACCGGGCTTGGATGTGTGTTGATGTAGCAGGGTAAGGTTATAGCGTGCGCATCCCGACAGCTTAAGAAGCATGAGAGGAACTACCCCACCCATGATTTGGAGTTGGCAGCGGTGATTCATGCCTTGAAGATCTGGAGGCACTATTTGTATGGAGTTCACGTGGATATTTACACAGACCACAAGAGCCTCCAGTATATCTTCAGCCAGAAAGAGCTGAACTTACGACAAAGACGGTGGTTAGAGTTACTCAAGGATTATGATGTCGATATCCTGTACCACCCAGGGAAGGCCAATGTTGTGGCAGATGCCCTTAGTCGTAGGTCGATGGGGAGTCTATCAGATGTGCAGCCAGAGAGGAGGGGCATGGTCCGCGAGTTGCATCAGCTAGCGAGCCTTGGAGTCCGATTGATTGATTCTGATAGTAGTGGGGTTCGAGTTCGAGAGGTTGCCGAGTCTTCCATCGTCGAGGAGGTGAAGAGGCAACAGTTTAAGGATCCGGTTTTGATACGGTATCGTGATACAACTCTTCGTGAGGGGAAGGGTCCTTTTGAGGTAGCACCTGATGGGGTGCTAAGGTTTGAGGGCAGGTTGTATGTTCCAGATATTGCAGGACTTCGGCAGCAGGTTCTAGGGGAAGCACACAGCGCGCATTACTCTATCCATCCGGGGTCGACAAAGATGTACCACGACCTCAGATCTGTGTATTGGTGGGATGGCCTGAAGAGGGACGTCGCAGAGTTTGTTGCTCAGTGCCCATGTTGTCAGCAGGTGAAGGTAGAGCACCAGAGACCTGGTGGGTTGTTGCAGGAGATAGAGATCCCGACCTGGAAGTGGGAGGTGATCAACATGGACTTTATCACAGGGTTACCTCGCACTCCGAGGAAACATGATTCTATTTGGGTTATCGTCGACAGGCTGACGAAATCAGCCCACTTTCTTCCCGTCAGGACGACTTTTTCGATCGAGGATTATGTCAGACTTTACATCCGAGAGATCGTGAGACTGCATGGGGTACCTATTTCTATCATATCTGACCGAGGAGCCCAGTTTACGGCTAACTTCTGAAGGTCTTTCCAGAAGGGATTAGGGACGCATATGAGCCTCAGTACTGCATTCCACCCTCAGACGGACGGACAGGCGGAGCGTACTATCCAGACACTTGAGGATATGCTACGAGCATGTGTTATTGACTTCAGGGGTAGCTGGGAGGATCATTTGCCTCTAGTTGAGTTTGCGTATAATAATAGCTACCACTCCAGTATTCAGATGGCGCCTTATGAGGCCTTGTATGGGAGGAAGTGCAGATCGCCGATAAGCTGGTTTGATGTGGGCGAGATGCAGTTAGTGGGACCAGACTTGATACAGCATGCAGTGGATAAGGTGAAGCTTATCCAGGAGCGGCTATTGACAGCTCAGAGTCGACAGAAGTCGTATGCAGATCATCTTCGTCGGCATCTGGAGTTTGAGGTTGATGATTGGGTTTTCCTGAATGTGTCACCCATGAAGGGTGTGATGAGATTTGGCAGGAAAGGGAAGCTCAGCCCAAGGTACATTGGGCCTTATCAGATTGTCCACAGTGTAGGCAAGATTTCCTATGAGTTGGATCTGCCATCCGATCTGGAGGCAGTGCATCCGGTTTTTCATGTCTCTATGCTGAGGAGATGTATCGGGGATCCATCTAGGGTGCACCCGCTTGACGATGTCCAGGTGACCGAGGGGTTATCGTATGAGGAGATTCCCATAGCGATACTTGATCGTCAGGTTAGGCGTCTGCGGACGAAGGATGTGGCTTCCGTCAAGGTCTTATGACGGAACGAGCTCAGAGAGGAGATGACGTGGGAATCAGAGGAGGACATGAGGCAGAAGTATCCTCACTTATTCCCCACACCTCCAGGTAACTCACTTTTCTACTTG
This sequence comes from Przewalskia tangutica, assembly GCA_029844215.1. NCBI lineage: Eukaryota > Viridiplantae > Streptophyta > Magnoliopsida > Solanales > Solanaceae > Przewalskia > Przewalskia tangutica. The sequence goes on from CM056718.1 coordinate 54,159,430, forward strand.
TAAATTTTCTTTGGCATATGTACTTAAGTGTTGTATTGTGGCCATGTGTGGCATTTGCAAATTGTTTAAGTTATGAGGAACTTTATCGTTATCTGTCTTGGGAAGGAACATTCGGGACGAATGTTTCTAAGGAGGGGAGAATGTTATACGCCGTATTTCCAGAGTATGTATGTGAGGACGTACGTACAATTGTGTAAGCCCGAATTATGATTAAGGACAAAATTGTGCACACCCAACGAAGATAATTGTTTTTCCGACGAAAAATTTTCCGAACCTTGTAAGGGAATTTTACGTTTTCAAGAATTTATTTATTTTGGATTTTTCCGAGAGATGAAATATTTTGGAAAAACGAGAGGGCGACATGTGTCACCCTCAAGTGGACGGTTTGGTGAGGGAATTGATGGCACATTTTTTGTGTTTTAAAGGGCTTAAACATTTGGTCAATGTTTTGTAGATATTTGTGGAGTAGATAGATAAGGTTGCACTTGTCCAAATCTCCACCACACACTTGCTTGAATCTTGGCCATTGAGGGTCCTATAAATACCCCCCTTCTAGTGCAAGACTTCATCCACAAAAATATTTTCCAAGTCTCAAAAACTCCCTTCTCCCTTTGTGAGCTTTCGTCCAAGCTCTTCCCCTCCCCTTCCTTGTGTTCTCGCCGAAACACACCCCCCCCCCCTTGGTAGAAAAATATTCTCCAAGTATAGTTACTATTCCAAAATACCTTAGCCAATACCTTGTAGTATTCCAAAGTTACCTCTATACTAAAAGCCCGGAAATACTACTTTATATCCGTTAGTCACAAAACGAAACCCTGGGGAAATCTTCATAGTTGGTTGAAGTATTAAGTAGAAGTTGTTTAGAAACTTCTAAGGGTTTTTTGGAGCTATCGGAGCGTGAAAATTAGGAGCTAAACGTTGTTCAGGATCGACATTTAAACTTGGATAATTTTGGGCTTACCGAGGTAAATATCTTGTCCTCCTATTGTAATTGGAGATTACATACTGTAGTAGTATAGAAATGAGTATAAGATATATAGAAGGATGGTATAAAAGAAGAGAATTGAACTGTACTTACATATGATTGTACTTACAGTAGACTTGTCTAGTTTGATGGGTAGGGAAGTGCTGCCCAATTTTCCGTAGAATAGAGAACCCTCTGCTTAGAATATTCTACAGTGTAGTCTAGACGTTGATAGACGTATTTGACTATTATAGGTTGATACTCTACGCGCGACATATTCGACTTGGCAGGTGGATTTCGCCGGGGAGGTATGTGATCCTTCCTATCCTCTTGAGCATGATATTTTAAAATATATATATAGTACGGTAGACGTACATGTGTTAACTGAACATGGTTTTACTTGATGACTTTTGACTTGAGTCTAAATAATAAGAATCTTGAAGTATTTCAAAAGAATTATGAATCATTTTTGAAAGAAGAGTAATACTTGGTTTTTAAACAAAAAGCTTAAGAGTTATACTAGCTTTATGGGAAGTTAGGTATAATGACTTAAGAAAGATAAAAGGAACGGTTTACTTATGTGTTTATGAAAGCCTTGTATTGATTTCTGGGAAGTGTAGTAAGATGGTTTGATAAGTAGACATATTATGATGCTACGTGTGTTAATGTCTTGTAACGTTTGTGTTATACCCCGTATTTCCAAAGTATGTACGTAAGGGCGTACGTACAAAAGTTTAGCCTTAGTTAGGCATAGGGGGGGACGAAAAATTGTGCACACCTATCAAAAAGAATCGTTTTCCGACGAAACGTTTTCCAAACTTTGCGTAGGGAAAATTCCGGCTATGTCATTTATTATTTTTGCGGATTTTTCCGAGAGATGAAATATTTTGGACCAACGAGAGGGTGACACTTGTCACCCTCAAGTGGACGGCAAAGGACTTGCCTTGACACGTTTTTTGTGCTAAGTTTTTGGTCAAGGAGTTGGTAGGATATTTGTGTAGTAGATGGATAAGGACACTTGCCTAAATCTCCACCTTACACTTGCCTACCACTTGGCTTCATCTTAGCCCTTGAAGGCCCTATAAATACCCCCTAAGTTGAAGAAGTTCTTCATCCACAAATTATCTTCCAAGTCTCAAAATCCCCCTTCTCCCTTAAGAGCTCTCTTCCAAAGCTCTCTTCCCCTCCAAAAGAGCCTAGCCAAACACCCTCTCCCTCCCCTTCCTTGTAGTCTCGCAAACCTCCCCTCTTGGAAGCCCTAGCCGAAACACTACCCCCCCTCTTGGTAGAAATACTCTCCAAGGGTTGTTACTAACCCCAAAAATACCTTAGCCAATCCCTTGTAGTATTTCCAAAGTTACCTCTATACTTAGAGTCCGAAAAATACTACTATACTTCCTTTAGCCACTAAACGAAACCCTAGGAGAAACTTCATTATTGGTTGAAGTTGTAAGTAGAAGTTGTGTAGAAACTTCTAAGGGTTTCTTGGAGCGGATTGGAGCGTTCAGATTAGGAGCTAAACCTTGCTCAGGATCGACATTTATACTTGGATAATATTGGGCTTATAGAGGTAAATAATCTTATCCTTCTATTGAAATTGGAGAATACATACTGTAAAAGTATAGAAATAAGTATAAAACACATAGAAGGATATTAAAGAAGAGAATTGAACTGTAATTACACTGAAGGATAATACAGAAGAGTATTGAACTGAAATCACATCAGAAGTTTAATAAAGAAGAATTGAATCAGATTTACATAGATTGTATTTACTGAGACTTGTGTAGCTTGACGGGTAGGGAAGTGCTGCCCAAATTTCCGTAGAATAAAGAACCCTCTGCTTAGAATAGTCTACAGAGTAGTCTAGACATTGATAGACGTACCTGACTATTATAGGTTGATTCTCTGCGCGCGACATATTCGACTTGGCAGGTGGATTTCGCCGAGGAGGTATGTGATTCTCCCTATACTCTTGAGCATGATATTTTAAAATATATATATAGTACGGTAGACGTACGTGTGTTAACTGGACGTAGTTTTACGGTAATGTCTTTTGACTTAAGCCTGAATAATAAGAATCTTGAAGTATTTCAAGAGAATTAAGAAACCTTTTTGAAAGAAGAAGAATATTTGTTTTTAAAACAAAAAGCTTAAGAGTTATACTAGCTTTATGGGAAGTTAGGTATAACGACTTAAGAAAGATAAAAGGAACAGTTTACTTATGTGTTTATGAAAGACTTGTATTGATTCTGGAAAGTATAATAAGATGGTTTGTTGAGTAGATATATTGTGATGCTATGTGTGTTAGTATCTTGTAAATGTTTGTGTAAAGAGGTTATTCTTATTGTGCTTATGTTTTTTAACGATAAGCTGTTACGTTAGTATTATATCACTCACCTCTTGACATGATACCGGGGTTGTCGCCTCCACGCGGGTATAGCTCAGAGCGATCTGTGTGACTATGATTCGAGAATACCTCACGCGGGTCCCGGGGCCTATGCGCGAGCTACGAGAGTTCCGGTTAGTGTGCGGTCCTTGTGGCTACGCGGTCTATGTGGCCACGCGACTATGAGTCGGGGCGATGCCGAGGAGTAGCTACCCTCGATGCGGGGAATACCTCATGTGGGCCTACGTGAGTGGCCTATGCGGACTGCGGGAGTCCAGGATTAGGCATGCTTAATGATACTATGGGCGATTGGCCTTGTTTCGATCATTCGCAGCCTAGAAAGAGACCTGTTACAGTTTACCTCTTATTGCTCTTGTTTGTGATGTGGCACTATGTGCGGTTACCTTGTTTGTTTCGTACATATTTTTAAAACTGGTTTTTAATTGATATGATTTCATTTAAGTACTTTACAGTTTCACATACTTGGTACCTGTTGTACTGACCTCCTTCGGGTGGCTGCGTTCATGCCGCAGGTAAGGGAAAACAGGTGCTAGATCCGCATCCTTAGGATATTTTGCTTTGGTGTCAGGAGCTCCATCTTCTCCGGAGGCTCGACTTTTGGGTATGATCTCCCTGTTGTTGTAGATAGTTGTACATTCAGGGTATGGCGGGGCCCTGTCCCGCCATAGTTGTTTATCTTCTTAGAGGTCTGTAGTCCTATTGTACAGTTGGGATGAATCGCGATTTTGGTTTATATATATATATGCCGAAAGGCGACATTTTTCTCAGATAAAACTGTGTCTCATTTTACAACTGTTTCATGTCTTGTTTTTTTTATTCCACTGATTTTCTCTGTTGTATGACTACTTGGGTGCCCGGGTAAGGCACCAGTCACGGGCCCCGGATCGGGTCGTGACAAAGTGGTATCAGAGCAGTTAATCCTCGGAAAGTGTCTACAGACCGTATCTAGTAGAGTCTTGATTATCGGTGTGTTGTGCACCACACCTATAATCAGGAGGCTATAGGATATTTAGGATTGGTTTCCATTCTTCTAACTCGAGATCGTGCCTGAGCCGTGGTTATAAGTTGGACCTCTAACGTATTCCTTTCAGAATGCTTATGCCCCACGTAAGGCAACCCGCCCGAAGGGCAAGGCACCGAGGAGTCGCTAGTAGGACACCAAGAGTCACGAGGGCTCGCACTCGCCTATACCCGAGACGGCGAGTTCCATGACGCCGCCCCAAAGCAGAGACCACAGCATTCGCACCTCCCGCCCCACACCGCGTAGGAGTTAGGTACAAGGAGATGCCCATTATTGGCGTGATTGTGGCGATATGAGGATAGGATGGATGCAGCAGCATTCAGCCCAAAGAAGCACTGTGGTTCACCCGAGATCGATAGTTTGAGGCTACGGATTTTCGAGTTGTAGCCCGCGAGTTCTACGTCGAGGCACGAGGATGATCCGCAGGAGTTCATCCGCCGCCATGAGGATCACGCGGTGATCAAGGCTTCAGAGACCGAGTCCGTGATCTTCGGTTCACATAGGTCGCGTGATACCGCAGTCGATTGGTTTGATTCGCGAGTTATCCCGGGAGAGCACGCGTCCCCGCCTACTGGGATGAGTTCTCGAGGCCTTTCACTCACTTCTTGCCTCCACAGATGAGGGCACGGCCGACAAATTTTTGTTGCAGAGAGGACGCACGCCAGGAGTACAACGTTGAGTTCGATTCGTTGGCTCAATATGTCCTCGCGTTGGTAGCAGATATGGAGATGTGGTGCATCGCCACGCCACCGCTAGATGATTATATGGCCGAAGTCTTGTGCGGGTGGCTCTTCACCAGAATGGACATTACCCGCACGCAGCTCATGCACTTGGATGCGGCGAGCGTAGAGCCGACGTCGACAGACAAGAGCAGGAAGGCCGTGACGGCAGGTCTTTTGGTAGCTATCGGGTGGACGGCCCAAGGCAGCCTAGATTTGCACCACGCCCACCAGAGCACTCCTACACCGCCCTCGTGATGACCAGATATTCGAGGCGCATCAGGGCCCCGGACTTGAGACGTCTGGTAGCAGAGGCTAGCCGATCGGACCACCTCAAGATGGCCGATGCAGAGATCCCATTACGGAATTGGTACCGCCGAGTTTGTTACGATTGCGCTCGGGTCACTTTGCGAGCCCGCTCCGACTGGCGGCGCGCAGAGGTAGGGTCACCACAGGTCTTTTCACGTCTTCTTCATCTCCTACGATTACTCGCTCCGAGGCGTGGTACTCGGGCCGTAAGGTCGCGCAGAGGTCGTGGTGCGGGTCCTCGCCTAGCGGTCCTTAAAATCGATACATGCCTTGTCCACCGGCAGACCGTGAGGCTCACCGATGTCGCCGTGTACTTTATCGGTTCGTGTTGACGCGTGTATGCCTTGATAGATCCGGTTCTACTGGCCTATATATCTCCCTTGTTGCTAGTAGGATAGTGGATAGAGCCCGAGTCCATAGACCCTTTCGAGGTAGCTACGCTAGTGGTGATTCGGTGGTAGCTCGGCGGGTATATAGGGCTTGTCCATGACCTTACGCATCGCCGACTCCTAGCCGACTTGATAGCCGACATGACCGATTTCGACGTGATCATGGGCATGGATTGGCTAGCTTCTTGCTATGCCAATGTAGACCGCAGGAGAGAGTGGTACGGTTCCATTTTCTGGGGAGCCGTATCGAGTGGAGGGAACACCGTGGTCGCCGGCGGGTAGGTTTATTTCTTACCTCAAGGCTAGGAAGATGCGCAGGCGGTATATCTACCATCTCGTTCGGGTGTTTGATATCGAGGTCGCAGCGCGATTTTCACGCCAGAGTCGTGAGTTCCCGACGTGTTTCGCACGACCTCCCGTATCCTCCCGAGAGGGAGATAGAGTTTTGTATCGATGTCTTTGCAGACACTCGCCTATTTCCATTCCGCCATACGTAATGGCACCGCCGAGTTGAGAGAGTTGAAGGACCACCGAGAGATTTCTTTGGAGAAGGGCTTCATCAGCCTAGTGTTTCTCCCCGGGAGCGCCAGATTGTTCGTGAAGAAGAAGGGCGACGCCGCGCACGTGTGTTGATTACGCATACGGTGAACAAGGTGACCATTAAGAATGATACCCCTTCCCGTGATTGATGATTTGTTCGATCGGTTGAAGTGCGAGATGTTTTTCCAAGATTGATCCGCGATCGGGCTATCATCAGTGCGAGTCGAGAGTCGGACATCCCTAGGATCGCATTCCGATCAGACGCACTATGAGTTTAGGGTTATGTCGTTCGTTTGACCAATGCTCCGCGTATTCATGGATTTGATGAACCGAGTGTTCAAGCCATTTTGGACACGTTTGTGATAGTGTTCATCGATGACATCTTGGTTTATTCCCGCCAGAGCGGAGCATGCGAGCATTTGGCGATCTTGGCCGAGTTCTCCAGACCAGCCAGACGCCAAGTTTTCGAAGTGTGAGTTCGTGACTTCGTGGCTTTTTTGGGCATATTGCCGGCCGATGGTATTCGGTGGATACGCCAAGATCGAGGCAACAGAGTTGGCCTCGACCTACTACTCCGGCAGAGGCGCAGTTTTTGGGCCTTGCAGTTATTATCTACGTTCAGAGAGAAGTTTGCTTCTATCTCTGCCCCATTGACTAGGCTAACTCAGAAGGCAGCTAAGTTTCAATGGACTGATGCTTGTGAGCAGGGTTTCCACCATCGAAGGAGAGATCGACGACCGCCCCGCTCTTACTCTTCCGCAGGTCCAGACGGCTATGTCGTGTATTGTGATCGTCGGGCATCGGGTTGGGATGTGTGTTGACGCAGCAGGCAAGGTTATAAGCGCACGCATCCCGACAACTTAAGAAGCATGAGAGGAACTACCCCACCCATGATTTGGAGTTGGCGGTGATTCACGCCTTGAAGATCTGAGGCACTATTTGTATGTGGTTCATGTGGATATTTATACGCACCACAAGAGCCTCCAAAGATATCTTCACCAAAGGAGCCGAACTTACTGCAGAGGCGGTGGTTAGAGTTTCTTAAGGATTATGATGTCGATATCTGTACCACCCGGGAAGGCCAATGTCAGGGCGTATGCCCTTAGTCGTAGGTCGATGGATAGCCTATCGATGCGCAGCAGAGGAGGGGCATGGTTCGCGATTTGCATCGATTAGCGAGCCTCGTGTCCGCTTGATTGATTACGATAGCGGGTTCGAGTTTGAGAGGTTGCCGAGTCTTCCATCGCCGGCGAGGTGAAGAGGCAACAGTTTGAGGATCCGGTTTTGACGCGGTACCGTGATACGACTCTTCGTGAGGGGAAGGGTCCTTTTGAGGTAGCACCTGATGGGGTTCTAAGGTTCGAGGGCAGGTTGTGTGTTCCGGATATTGCAGGACTTCGGCAAAGAGTTCTGTGGAAGCACACGGCAAGACGTTACTCTATCCATCCGGTAGACCAAGATGTACCACGACCTCGACCGTGTGTATTGGTGGGATGGCTCAAGAGGACGTTGTAGCTGTGGCTCGCCCGTGGTTGTCGCAGTGAAGGTAGAGCACCGAGGCCCGTGGTTTGTTGCAGACGATAGAGATCCCGACCGGAAGTGGGAGGTGATCAACATGGACTTTATCACGGGATTACCTCGCACTCGGAGGAAGCATGATTCTATCCGGTTATCGCCGACAGTGTGAAATCAGCCCACTTTCTTCCCGTCGGACGACTTTTTCTACCGAGGATTATGCCGGACTTTACATCCGAGAGATCGCCGATCGCATGGAGTCCCTATTTCTATCATATCGCATGCAGGAGCCCGATTACGCTAACTTCGAGGTCCTTCCGAAGGGTTTAGGACGCAGTGAGCCCGAGTATCGCATTCCATCCTCGTGACAGACGGACAAAGTGAGCGCACTATCCGCACTCTTGAGGATATCCGCGAGCCCGTGTTATTGACTTCAGGGGTAGCTGGGAGGATCATTTGCCTCTAGTTGAGTTTGTGTATAATAATAGCTACCACTCCAGTATTTAGATGGCGCCTTATGAGGCCTTGTATGGGAGGAAGTACAGATCGCCGATAGGATGGTTTGATATGGGAGAGGTGCAGTTAGTGGGACCTAATTTGGTGCAGCAGGCAGTGGATAAATTGAAGCTTATCCAGGAGCGGTTCTCGACACTCGAGTCGCGAAGTCATACGCAGATCATCGTCGTCGATCCGGAGTTCGAGGTTGATGATTGGGTTTTCTGAAGGTGTCACCCATGGCGGTGTGATGAGGTTCGAGAAGAAGGGGAAACTCAGCCCAAGGTACATTGGGCCCTATCAGATTGTCCGCAGGGTAGGCAAGGTTGCCTACGAGTTGGATCTGCCGTCCGATCTGGAGGCAGTGCATCCGGTGTTTCATGTTTCTATCTTTGAGAGATGTATCGGGATCCATCTAGAGTGCACCCGATTGACGATGTCCAGTGTGAGGGTTATCGTATGAGGAGATTCCCATAGCGATAATCGATCGTCGTTAGCGTCTGCGACCAAAGACGTGGCTTCCGCTCTTGTGGCGAACGAGCTCAGGGAGGAGATGACGTGGGATCTGAGGAGGACATGAGGCAGAAGTATCCTCACCTATTCCCCACACCTCCAGGTAAATCACTTTCCTACTTGTAAATTTTCATTGTCATATTTGCTTAAGTGTTGTATTGTGGCCATGTGTGGCAAACTGTTTAAGTTATGAAGAACCTTATCGTTAACTGTCTTGGGAAGGAATATTCGGGACGAATGTTTCTAAGGAGGGGAGAATGTTATACCCCGTATTTCCAAAGTATGTACGTAAGGGCGTACGTACAAAAGTTTAGCCTTAGTTAGGCATAGGGGGGACGAAAAATTGTGCACACCTATCAAAAAGAATCGTTTTCCGACGAAACATTTTCCAAACTTTGCGTAAGGAAAATTCCGGCTATGTCATTTATTATTTTTGCGGATTTTTCCGAGAGATGAAATATTTTGGACCAACGAGAGGGTGACACTTGTCACCCTCAAGTGGACGACAAAGGACTTGCCTTGGCACGTTTTTTGTGCTAAGTTTTTGGTCAAGGAGTTGGTAGGATATTTGTGTAGTAGATGGATAAGGACACTTGCCTAAATCTCCACCTTACACTTGCCCACCACTTGGCTTCATCTTGGCCCTTGAAGGCCCTATAAATACCCCCCTAAGTTGAAGAAGTTCTTCATCCACAAATTATTTTCCAAGTCTCAAAATCCCCCGTCTCCCTTAAGCGCTCTCGTCCAAAGCTCTCTTCCCCCCCCCCCCCCCCCTTCAAAAGATCCTAGCCGAAACACCCTCTCCCTCCCCCTTCCTTGTAGTCTCGGCAAACCTCCCCTCTTGGAAGCCCTAGCCGAAACACTACCCCCCCTCTTGGTAGAAATACTCTCCAAGGGTTGTTACTATCCCCAAAAATACCTTAGCCAATCCCTTGTAGTATTTCCAAAGTTACCTCTATACTTAGAGTCCGGAAAATACTACTATACTTCCTTTAGCCACTAAACGAAACCCTAGGAGAAACTTCATTGTTGGTTGAAGTTGTAAGTAGAAGTTGTGTAGAAACTTCTAAGGGTTTCTTGGAGCGGATTGGAGCGTTCAGATTAGGAGCTAAACCTTGCTCAGGATCGACATTTATACTTGGATAATATTGGGCTTATAGAGGTAAATAATCTTATCCTTCTATTGAAATTGGAGAATACATACTGTAGAAGTATAGAAATAAGTATAAAACACATAGAAGGATATTAAAGAAGAGAATTGAACTGTAATTACACTGAAGGATAATACAGAAGAGTATTGAACTGAAATCACATCAGAAGTTTAATAAAGAAGAATTGAACTGTACTTACATAGGACTGTATTTACAGTAGACTTGTGTAGCTTGACGGGTAGGGAAGTGCTGCCCAAATTTCCGTAGAATAAAGAACCTCTCGCTAGAATAGTCTGCAGTAGTCTAGACATTGATAGACGCACGACTATTATAGGTTGATTCTCTGCGCGCGACATATTCGACTTGGCAGGTGGATTTCGCCGAGGAGGTATGTGATTCTCCCTATACTCTTGAGCATGATATTTTAAAATATATATATAGTACGGTAGACGTACGCGTGTTAACTGGACGTAGTTTTACGGTAATGTCTTTTGACTTAAGACTGAATAATAAGAATCTTAAAGTCTTTTCAAAAGAATTATAAATCATTTTTGAAAGAAGAAGAATATTTGTTTTTAAAACAAAAAGCTTAAGAGTTATACTAGCTTTATGGGAAGTTAGGTATAACGACTTAAGAAAGATAAAAGGAACATTTTACTTATGTGTTTATGAAAGACTTGTATTGATTCTGGAAAGTATAATAAGATGGTTTGTTGAGTAGATATATTGTGATGCTATGTGTGTTAGTATCTTGTAAACGTTTGTGTAAAGAGGTTATTCTTATTGTGCTTATGTTGTTTAACGATGTTCATTACGTTAGTATTATATCACTCACCTCGACATGATACCGGGGTTGTCGCCTCCGACGCGGGTATAGCTCGTGCACCGTGGACTATGATTCGAGAATACCTCACGCGGTCCCGGGCCTATGCGAGCTACGAGTTCCAGTGTTAATGTGCGGTCCTTGTGGCTACGCGGTTCATGTGGGCTACGCGACCACGAGTCGGGGCGACGCCGAGGAGTAGCTACCCTCGATGCGGGAATACCTCACGCGGCCTACGTGAGTGGCCTATGCGGACTGCGGGAGTCCAGGATTAGGCATGCTTAATTATACTATGGGCGATTGGCCTTGCTTCGATCATTCGCAGCCTAGAAAGAGACCTGTTACAATTTACCTCTTATTGCTCTTGTTTGTGATGTGGCACTATGCGGTTACCTTGTTTGTTTCGCATATATTTGTAAACCGGTTTTTAATTAATATGATTTCATTTAAGTACTTTACGCTTTCACATACTTGGTACTTGTTAGATCGACCTCCTCGGGCTGCGTTCATGCCGCAGGTGAAAGCAGTGCTAGATCCGCATACCAGGATCTTTTGCTTTGGTGTCGAGCTCCATCTTCTCGGAGGCTCGACTTTGGGTATGATCTCCCGTTGTTGTAGATAGTTGTACATTCAGGGTATGGCGGGCCCCGTCCCGCCATAGTTGTTTATCTTCTTAGAGGTGCAGTAGTCCTATTGTATACTGGGATGAATCGCCAGATTTTGGTTTATATATATATATGCCGAAAGGCGACATTTTTCTCAGATAAAACTGTGTCTCATTTTACAACTGTTTCATGTCTTGTTTTTTTTATTCCGCTGATTTTCTCTGATGTATGACTACTTGGGTGCCCGGGTAAGGCACGACCACGCCCCGGATCGGTCGTGATAGCTTTGTGTAAAGGGGTTCCTTTGCGCTTATGTTGTTTAACGATAAGCAGTTGTGCTGATATTATATCACTTACACCCTTGACTTGAAATTCCGAGGGTTAGCCGCCCCCGATGCGAGGAATACCTTATGCGGGTCTGTGTGACCTATGCGGAGCTGCGAGAGTTCCAGGATTATCACTCCGGGTGTGTTATCCCGATGCGGGTCTATATGGCCTATGCGGTTCGCGTGACTACGCAGATCGCGGAGTCCGTGTTGATGCCGCGTTAGCCGCCGCGGAGAATACCTCACGCGGACCTAGGTGCTCTATGCGCGATCGCGGAGTCCAGGAATAGGCTCGCATAATGATATTATGGGCGATTGGCCTTGCTTCGATCATTAGCGGCCTAGAAAAGACCAGTTACATTATATCTATTTTGTTCTTGTTTATGCTGTGACACTATGTGCGGTTGAACTGGTTGTATTTGTAAATGGTTTTAAAAATGCTTTGATTTCATTTGATTTTTACGATTTCACATACTTGGTACTGTTGCATCGACTTTCGAGGGCTGCGTTCATGCCGCAGGTGGGAAATGTGGTAGATCCTCATTCTTAGGATCCTTACTCTGGTGTCAGGAGCTCCATTTCTCCAGAGGCTCGACTTTTGGTACGACTCTCCCTGGTGTTGTAGATACTTTGTACATTCAGGGTATGGCGGGGCCCTGTCCCGCCATAGTTTTTTACATTCCTAGAGGTCTGTAGTCCTGTTGTAAAGTTGGAATGTAACTGCCAGACTTGGTATATATATATATGCCGAAAGACAACTTTTTCTCAGATAAACTGTGTTACATTTTACATTTGTTCATGTCTTGTTTTATTATTCCGCTGATTACTCTGACGTATGTCTACTTGGGTGCCCGGGTAAGGCACCAGTCACGGGCCCGGGATCGGGTCGTGACACTAATTCTGTCTAATAGGCTGTCTTCAATTTCTTTCCCAAATTTTGGATGGTTGTTTGCCGAGAACTGTGGGATTTTGAAGAGAGGTTCGGAAAGTGTTTTTTCTTCCGACCTGACTGGTGTGTTTCTAAATGTAGAAGCATTACTTGCTTCAGTAATTTGGTTAGAGATAACATGTAACAACTGATTGGTGTAGTTGTTCTGTTGAAGGATTTTATTAGTATCTTTAACATGTGTGATCCCTGCTGGATCTTTTATGTCTCTTTTGAAAGGAGTGGCAGTTAAGACCTCACCATCAACGGGGATCTTTATCTGTTCTAACGGGGGTGTTACTGATTCAACAGTTCTTTCACCTGTGAACCATTTCTATACAATGGTACTTAGGGACTGTCTGTTATTGTTAAGTTTATCAGTGATTTGAAACCACCTAAAGAATTCTATGTTAGCATTAATTCTGTTCATGTCACTGATCCATTTCTCCCTAAACACCTTCCTCTCACTGAGTGAAAATGTGCTTACATACCATTCTTTTTTAATGGCGTTCTCAGGGGCTACCCATAATTTATTAAGGGTTTTCCAATCAATTTTAAAATTTATATCTTCTCTAATAGTACCAAGGCTATCTCCACCAAGCATTTCGCTTCTGGTGGGACTGCTATTCTTCCTATCGATTGGTCGATAGTAGACTTTGGGTGGTACCGATTTGGCGAATAATCTACACCTTGAACTTTTCGTTCTAGCATAGTTTCGTCGGAATTGTCAGAACTTCCTTCCTCCTCCCGGGATTTAGAAGAAGATGCTGCGAAGGAGTATCTTCCTTTGGATTTTAAAAATCTTAAATCAATTGAACCGTCTAAATGCTGGATTATTTGTTCAATATCAGAACTCTCTGGTTCTATCTTTGGTTGAGTGATGGCATCAAAGTGCCATTCGTCTTTTGTTAAAATTTCATTCCATTTTAACATTCTAGGAACAAAGGTGTTGCTATGTTCCTGATTTGCTTCCATAAGCATGGTAGCACCCTTACTGCTAACTAATTTAGCTTTTGGAGCTAAGGTAGTTTTCATAAGCCTATAATAGACCCTGTATATTATAGCAATTTCTCTTGTGTTTATCTTACTATTCATATTTTTTGTTTTAATGTTCAACGTCAGGGTATCCATAACGTTTTGATCGTTAATATCTACTGAAAATTTGGGTAACAGTTAAAATAAACTGGTCCCCTGGCTAAATTGCTTTATAAGACTCCAAGTAAGGAATCGTCAAAGTTTAATAGCCTGGCATCTCTTAGTAAGAGACAGATGGGGGTATCTAAACCTAGACGATACAAAGGCTTAACAGCAATTTGTACTAGTCCTATATGTAGGAAGTTAAAATCTTTTTTATATATGTTTATATCTTCAGTGGATAATAGCTTAATAATCTCTTTGGAGTTATTGATAGCTACTGTGGATTCACAAGTTTTGATATTATAATTCTTAATAAAATCAAACTTTCCTGTTTCATAAACATATCTGAAAGATTCTTTTGGAATATTCCAGTTCTGTAAATCTTTTTCAACTTTAGCAATTCTCGAAGTTGCTAAGTTTTCACTGTTGATTTCATTCATTATTAATAATTAACAGTGTGAAGCTCAACTAAGTATTGAGCAATAGATTGTCTTTTTGCCAGGTAGCTAACCCGTCTTCTTAATCTATCATTCTCTTCATAGAGTTCAGTCATCTTATTGATGATTACTTGGTTGATAATGGTTTGACAATAAATATCTAAGCCTTCTGCAGGTCTTGCAGTTGTGTAATAATCTAATTCTTTAAGATTTGATTTTAGAGTTTTATTACAATTATTACTTTCTATTACGATTTCTAGTATTTGAGAATTATATTCTCTGATATAATCAAAAGCTGGGCGCATCTTCATTATGAAATGATAATGTTTAAACAAAGAGAGTTTGTTCTAGATCTGTGGAGGCTACTATCCTTTTTAGAGCTATTGTTCTGTCTGCTATTAGGATTCTACAGTACTTGTTTCCATTCCTTTAACTACTTGAGCAGGTATCCTATTCTGGTCATCTGAATCCCTATCCTAAGTTTTTTTCGGCAACTTCCACCAGGGTACGGCACAGGTCCTTCCAACCTTTCGTGCTAAATCCAAACCGGTCCAGGAAGCTCCAGCCTATTATCAGAGACTACGCGATAGGCGAACAGGGTAACGACCAAGTAACTAAGGGAACCAGAACAGAGTAACAAGAATCCTACTAACTTAAGAACAACATTGCTCTAAGGACAGTAGTATGAGTTTAGCTACTCATGATCTTTACCAACATGGCTCTGATACCATAAATGAAGTCACTGAAGTTAACACTGCGATCAACCAGTGGTTTCGCCTGATGAAGAGGGGCTTCTTCCTTCGGGTTTACCTTAATTTCTTCTCTGGGTTTTGGACTCCATCCTTTTTTATTCTGATGGTTTTGCTTAAATAATGGATCCTATTTATCTCTTGGATAAATGACTTAATTATACATGATAATCCTACTGATTAATGAAGTATAAAATCCTCTATTTTAAAAGAATTTACACAACCTAATATATTGAGATCTGCTGATTCTTCGAAATGTGTATATGAATAAATTCCCTACTTCTGGATGGGGGCCAGTATTTCCTTGTTAGAGGGCCCAGATGGTTTAACTGCTTCCGGATATGGTTCTGGGGAACCTACTGGGTTTACTGCCGACATTTCGAAATATGGCTGTATAGACCTTGCCTTTTGAAAGCTTGTTTCAAAAATCTTTTGTTTCAAAAAATCTTTTGTTAATCCAATTATCTTTGTGATACATAGCACTATAGATCAAAATTTCTTTTTGACTATTTTTTAACATCTGGGATAAAACCTGCTATCTGGGATTTTCTAAGAAACCTTGTTTGGTTAAGGAAGTAAATCCTGGGACTTACAGTTTGAAGATCGTCTTTTGCTTGACCTGATCACTCTGACTGAAAGATAAGGGATTTAAATATGGGAACATAAGTTCTCTTCCCATTGAGTTTGTGTAAATACCGTCTAGTTTTGCGGTATAAGGTTTTATCTGTGTTAGGAATGGGACTCCTAAAATGACTTCTTCAGTTATGTCTTTTGTAATAATGAAATCATTGGTGAGGCAAACACCATTTTTGCAAACATGAGCTTTTGAAAGCTTGTAATTTATTTTTATACTATCACCTGTGGCAGAGTATAATTTATGTGTACTTTTGTCTATGTACCTAGTAGGAACTAATCCTTCACGTATACAATTTTGATCTGCACCTGAATCAATTAGTGCAATTCTTTCTAGGATAAAGTTTTTGTTTATTATAACTTTAATAGGGACATGGTAGCTTAATGCTCTGGCTTTGGATATTAATTTTAAACCTGAATCAGAATTATTTTCAGTTTCATCTTCTTGTTCTGGATTATCAATATCTTTGGGAGTAGAAACTTTTACGAGATCCAAGTCTTTTAATAAACTGCTTGTGAATGCCTCAGTTTCTAAGGAACCGAGTCTTTCTTTTATCTGGAGAATTTCTTCTTTCAGATTTGTAATTTCTTTTATTAAACCTTGCACAGAAGTGTTGTTTTGGCTTCCTTAAATTTATCAAAAACTATTTTCATATCAAAAGGCTCAATTATCCTTTTATCTTTTTTCTGATTAATGACTAGCTTTTTAAGCTCAGTTAAGTATTTTCTTTTGACTTCATCGTCGTCAATGTGATCGATCATATCAAAGAAAAACTCTTGGCTGCTACTTGAGATAACGCCAATTGTTTGCTTTGTACAGGTGCAGATTTTTCTAGTACACTCGCAGTCAAAGCTGGATGTGGAACTATCTGAACTGTACCCTAGATTTAATGAACCATCGTCACTGTAATTGTCATCTGAAGTTTCTTCAGAATTATCACTGGATTGTTCTTCATCTAAGATTGTATAAAGTTTTTCTTTTACCTCAGCATCTATTGCTAATAGATTGATTTTATCTTTCTTTTTATTGGGTTCTTTGCAATTATTGGCCATATGGCCAGGTTTTCCGCAATTCCAACAACTACTCTTATTCTCGGTATTTTTGTTGGCGTTATGTTTTTTATACCCTTTTTTAGGAGTATAACTCTTTTTATAAGTTTTAGGACGAGATATGTTATGTTTCTTTTTCATTCTTTTGATGCTCTTCGAAGGAGCAGAGACCTTAACATATCCGAAGTCTTCGCAGAAACTTTCTAATTCTCCTTTGGTGGATTTCTGTACTTGATTATTAAGTTTTATTGTATTACAAAGCTCTAGGCCTGTTAGATTAATAATACTGACTAGGTATCCAAACGTCATAAGACCATAGGGAGTGTCGCCATTATGACTTCTCCTAATTGTTATACCCCGTATTTCCAGAGTATGTACGTGAGGACGTACGTAGAAAAGTTTGAGCCTTAAAGTTAGGCAAGGACGAAATTTTGTTCACAACTACCGAAAAGAATCGTTTTCCGACGAAACGTTTTACAAAACTTGCGAAGGGAAAATTACGGCTATGTCATTTATATTTTTTGTTGATTTTTCCGAGAGATGAAATATTTTGGACCAACGGGAGGGTGACACGTGTCACCCTCAAAAGTGGACGGCAAAGGGCTAGCTTGGCACGTTTTTTGTGTTGAAGTTTTAGTCAAGGGTTAGGTAGGATATTTTTGTAGATATTTTGTGTAGTTGATGAACAAGTGGGACCCACAAACACTTGTCCAAATATTGACCCTACACTTGCCCGCCACTTGTCTTGATCTTGGCCATTGGTTGGCCTATAAATACCCCCCCTTTGTTGAAGACTTCTTCATCCACAAAATGTTTCTAAGTCTTGAAATCCCTCTCCCCCCTCTCTATAGTTTTCGTCCTCCCCCTTGTGAGGCTTTGTTCGAGAGGTACCCCCCCCCCCTACCTTGAGTTGCTCTCATCCAAATACACCCCCCCCCCCTGGTAGAAAAGTATTCTCCAAGTATAGTTACTATTCCAAAATACCTTGGCCCAAATACCTTGTAGTATTCCAAGGTTATCCCTATACTAAAAGCCCAGAAATACTATTATACTTTTCTTCAGTCACCAAAAACGAAACCCTAAGGAAAATCTTCATAGTCGGTTGAAGTATTAAGAAGAAGTTGCGTAGAACTTCTAAGGGTTGTTTGGAGTGGGTTGGAGCACCCAGAGTAGGAGATAAACGTCGCTCAGGATCGACATTTAAACTTGGATAATTTTGGGCTTATCGAGGTAAATACTCTTGACCTTCTATTGTAATTGGGAATTACATACTGTCGTAGTATTGAAATGAATTTAAGATTCATAGAAGAGAATTGAACTGTAATAGAGGGATATTACAGAAGAGAGTTAAACTGAAATCGCATCAGAAGAATATTAAAGAAGAGTTTAAATCAGATTACATAGATTTGTATTTACTGAGACTTGTGTAGCTTAACGGCAGGGAAGTCCTGCCCAATTTTCCGTAGAATAGAGAAGCCTCTGCTTAGAATGTTCTACAGTGTAGTCTAGACATTGATAGACTTATATAACCGTTATAGGTTGAAGTACTGCGAGTAGCGTGAACTACTTGAAAGGTGGACAAGGCTAGCCGGGTAATAGCGGTGGAGCGTTTTGCTAATAGTCGATAATCGTCGCGAGGTATATGATTCTTCCTATCCTCTTGAGCATGATATTTTAAAGAATATATATATAGTACGGTAGACGTACGTGTGTTAACTGAACGTAGTTTTACGGCAATGTCTTTTGACTTAAGCCTGAATAATAAGAATCTTGAAGTATTTCAAGAGAATTAAGAAACCTTTTTGAAAGAAGAGTAATACTTGGTTTTAAAAGCTTAAGAGTTATACTAGCTTTATGAGAAGTTAGGTATAACGGCTTAAGAGAGATAAAAAGAATGATTTATTGATTTTAGAAGTTAAGAGACTTGATCTTAAAAGATAAGAGACTTGACTTAATTAAATTAATATGAGTTTTGTTAAAAAGTGTGAAACCTCATTCGTGAGTAATGAGTACTTGGTTTTTAAAAGGAATAATGTTTTACTGATTTGAAATCGTAATAAGTATCGAACAAACCACCATAGCGTTAATAAGTGGAAATGTATTGACTAATTAAGTATTATTAAAACCAGTAGAAACCCCCATCCGCATGAAGCTAAGATGAGACAAAATGATATTACATTTCCTAGATCATGGCTGCTTTAATAAGATTGTTATAAACAAGAATAACCTACTCACATATAAGGCATATGTTTCTCAAATTGTTTTAAAGGAGAATTATATCATTAAGTGATTAAAACTATGAACTATGACACCTTTCGAAAATGAGAAACTTGAGCATTTGAAATTAGGCAAACTTGAACGTTTGGAAAATAATGTTGTTACTTGATTTTACAAAGGAAAGTGTTTTGGTTTACTTAAAATGATAGTCACTCTATTTTTATACTACGGGTATTGTGTGACTTTTGTAAAAGAAACGGATCTTCTAAAGAGTTAATGTATGAAGTACTTTGGGGATAAAAACCCGAACTTGTTAAAATAAAGTAGAAAGTACCTTGTGTGATTAACTTGATTGTGTTGGTTTGTGATAGCCTTGTAATACTTTCTTGTTGATTTGATAAGTAAAACATGTTAGGATGCTACGTGTGTTAAGTATCTTGTGATGTTTGTGTAAAGGGGTTTCCCTTGTGGCTTATGTTGTTTAACGATAAGTTGTTATGTTAGTATTATATCACTCACCTCTTGACATGATTCCGGGTTAAGCCGCCTCCGACGCGGGGTAGACTCAGCGGTCTGTGTGACCTATGATTCGAGAATACCTACGCGGTCTGTGACCTATGCGCGAGCTACGAGAGTTCCGTGTTAGTGTGCGGCCTTTATGGTCATGCGGTCTATGTGGCCACGCGGATCGCGAGTCGGGGACGTTGCCGGGGGTTAGCTACCCTCGATGCGAGGAATACCTCATGCGGGCCATTGGAGTGGCCTATGCGGAGCTGCGGGAAGTTCCAGGACTAGACGCGCACATTAGATACTGCGGGCGAGTGGCCAGCTTCGATCATGTGGCGGTCTAGACAGATCTCATGATACAGTTTATGACCTTGTTGGTACTGTGGGTTTTAGTAGTCGGCTATGCCTTCGCATTTACCCCGCAGCTTTATTATGACACAGTGGGACACGTGTTCATGTGTGTTCCTTGGTGCTTTTATATCATAGACTACCGCAGCTGGCGGAAGGTATTCCACGGGCATGATTGATGTTGTGGGCGTGAGACCCATAGTTGTATTTGAGTGATGACTTTGAGGGCGTGAGTCCCTGACTTGACATGACTGCTTATTTATTGTGAACTGTAGTTTAGTTATCATACATGTCTCCTGCTTTATATAGACTACTATGATTTCATTTACAGTACTTTCAGTTTCACATACTTGGTACTTGTTGTACTGACCTCCTTCGGGGGGCTGCGTTCATGCCGCAGGAAGAAGTACACCAGTCGTCGATCCTCGCTCTTAGGATCACAGTTCAGCGTTTGGGAAGCTCCGTTTCTCCGGAGGCTTATCAGTGGTAAAGTCCCCTGTAGTTGTAGGTACTTACATTCAGGGGTATGGCGGGGCCCTGTCCCGCCATTGTTGTCATATCATTCTTAGAGGTCTGTAGTACTGTTGTGGGCAGAGTTGTAAAAAGGATGTAACTGTTCGGATTTAAGTTTTTTATTTATATATGCCGTAAGGCAACTTTTCTCAGATAACTGTTTCATATTTCATGTCTTGTTTTATATTCCGCTGATTACTCTGATGTATGTCTACTTGGGTGCCCGGGGTAAGGCACGATCCACGCCCGGTTCGGGTCGTGACAAAAGTGGTATCAGAGCAGTTAATCCTCGGAAAGTGTCTACAGACCGTATCCAGTAGAGTCTTGATTATCGATGTGTTGTGCACCACACCAATAATCAGGAGGCTATAGGATATTTAGGACTGGTTTCCATTCTTCTCACTCCGAGATCGTGCCTTAAAGTTGTGTTATAAGTGTTACACCCCGGAATTTCAGGATATGTTTATAAGAACGTACGTAAGAACTCAAAAATGTTAAGGTTTGAGACGAGTAAAAATTTATCGGAATTATGGAATTGTCGGAAAACGAAATATTGCGACGTATGGGAGGGCGACACGTGTCACCCCCCCTTTGTGGACTTGGACGAAATTGTCATGGATGAAATGGTCATTTGACCATAATTTAAAAGACCAAGTCTTGCAAAGACAAGAGCTTGACATTGTTGATTTTTCAAAGGGCCACTTGGCTTGATCCTTGTGAAACTCATCCAAGCCACCCATTTGTTTTAATCTTGACCCTTCCTAGTGTTATATAAGCTTACTAGTAGCAAGACTTTGTCATTCTCAACACTTAGAAAAAATCTTGAAACCTTGTTCTTGCACTATGAAGCTCACGGTTTTGGTCTAAGTCCAAGAGGAAATTTTTCAATTCTTGTCCAATAATCTCCCCACTTTAAACCAAGGTACCTAAGGGTATTGTAAGTGTATCTCAATAGAAAGATCCCGGAAAAATGGTGTCTTCGTATTAGTCGCAAGGCGGAAAGTTAAGGAGTTCTTCAACTTTGAAGTTGGAACTTGAAGATAAGTTCTTCATAAGCTTCTAAGGGTTGCTCGGAGTGGATTGGAACGTCGAAAAGAGGAGCTAAAGTTGCTAAGGATCGACTTGCAATCTTGGATCATATTTGGGCTAAATGAGGTATAATCTTCGTCTTGCTTTTGTAATTGAAGATTCCATGTTATTATAAGTTAGAAATGATCATGTGATATGTGTTATGAAGTTTGATAAGTGTTATGGAAAGTTGGAAGCTCAAATCCGAAAATGACATGTTGAGTCATTTGAAATTGAATTACAATTTGGTCGTTAACTAGAATTGTCGCATGTTAGCTACTTGAAGATTATAGTTGTTATAATAGATTGCGACTTGATATCTTGTTATGCTAACAACTTGGATTGAA
This sequence comes from Przewalskia tangutica, assembly GCA_029844215.1. Taxonomy (NCBI): domain Eukaryota; kingdom Viridiplantae; phylum Streptophyta; class Magnoliopsida; order Solanales; family Solanaceae; genus Przewalskia; species Przewalskia tangutica. Next base: position 54,181,138 of record CM056718.1, read on the forward strand.
ATGGAAATTGGATAAGAATTGGTGTTTTGTGTCTCAATGTGGCCGGATTGGACTAGTAGATTGTATTAGTTTGATATCGTTTGTGGGGCGGAATTTTACACGTCTAATAGGCTTGTAATCCCCTATTGATTAATTGCATTGTTGGGCCTTAAATGTGGCGTGTTTGGTTATTGAATTCGGCCTTGAAAAAGGTGGCAAAGTAAGTAGAAACAAATGAGGTGCTGTCCGATTTTACATAGAATTTAGTGACCTTACACTTATAATATTCTACGTTTGAAGTAAGGCGTTAATAGACGTATTATGGTCATTATAGGTTGACACACTACGTACGGCGAATTGGACTTAGCAAGTGGATTAAACCGAAGAGGTATGTGGAACTTTCTTATCTCTTGAGCATGAATAAGTTGTAAATGTATAGTACGGTAGACGTACAAGTTTTTGACAATCTAGGTCCATTTGATATCCTTGGCTTATTTTAAGAATGTCCAAGTTAATTGAGTTAGGGAATTAACTCACTTGTTTAAATATTAAGGATATCTTGGTTTTCAAAAGTTAAGAGACTTTAAGTATGTTGAAAGTATTATTGATACTTGTTTTGTTGGAAAGTTTAAGTCTCTTGGTTATAAAGAAGTATGTAAGTTGCTAATGTATAAAGCTAGTATAACGGCTTTATGGGAAGTTGATTATAATAGCTTTATGGAATGTTAAAAAGAGTGATTTACTCTAAGTAATTTAAGTATGTTAAATGACTTGAAATAACGAAAGGCAAATTGATTTAAAATCATCAATTGCTTAAGGTTTTAAAAGAAAGAAGTCACTTGATTTAGAAGCCCGAAAATGTATTTTTTCTAAAAAGGTATTGTGACTTGTCTTAAAATGTAGTTATGACTTGATACTACGGTTATTAGTATCTTGGAAGTTTTATATGAAAAAGAGTCATTTTTAAAAAGAGTGGAAGTATGTAGTACTTGGGTTAAATTCCCGAAATTTTATAAGAGATATGCTAGTGCCTTAAGTAAACTAAAATGAGAGTGTGTATGAATAAGGCTAATAAGAAGTTAGGAGGATTTCTTAACTTGCTTATTTATTGTATAATAAGTCGGTAGTGTTTATGTTATGTATGATAAGCCGGTAGGGCTTATGTTATGTATGATGGTCGGTTGAGATAGGGTAAGAGTATAAATGAGGGGTAAATCTCTAAGACGTTATACCACCTGCTTCAGGGTAAGAGTATAAATGAGGGGTGAACCCCCAAGACGTTATACCACCTGTTTTTCCGTGGATTTGCTACCCATGATGCGAGGAATACCTCATGCGAGTCCTTATGGGCTTATGCGGGTGAAATAGTCCCACGCGGCGTACATTACGCGAGGAATACCTCATGCGGGTCCGCACGATCTATGCGGGGGAAATAGTCCCAGGAGTAGGATTGCTTAATGATACTGCGGACGGATGGTTCTGCTTTGATCGTGAGCTTCCTATTTTTATGTTGTACGTATACTCCTAGTTACTCTCATTGTTAGTAAGGCACCGTATCGTTAATTGAGTTATCATACATGTCTCCGCTTTATTATAGACTTATGATTTCATTACGATTTTCGGGCCACATATTTGGTACATGTTGTCTTCGACCTCCTTCGGGGCCGCTCATGCCGCAGGTAGAGTATAGGTTGCTGATCCTCACTCTTAGGATCACTGTTCAGCTGTTGAGAAGCTCCTTTATTCCGGAGGCTTATCCCTGGTATTGTCGGTTGTTGTACATTCAGGGGTATGACGGGGCCCTGTCCCGCCAGAGTTGTTATTCTTAGAGGTCTGTAGTCACATTGTGGTTTGGGTTGTAAAGAAAAAATGTACTGCTTTATTTGTATAGTTTACGGAAGATGGCCTTATCGGCTAGCCTGTTGTTATTTTATCTTTTGAAATTTTATCAGTTGTGTATGTTCCGCTGCTATTCTCTGATGTATACCGAAAGGGGTTCCCAGGTAGGGCACCAGTCGCGGGCCCGAGGTCGGGTCGTGACAATAAGTTGGACCCCTCTAACGTAATTCTTTCCCTTACCGTTATGCCTCCGCGTAAGGCAACCCGGGCCTAGAAGGGCAAGGCAGCCGAGGGAGCTGCGAGTAGAGTACAGAGGGTTACGAGGGCACAGGCCCAATCATCACCTAGGGTGGTGCTTCATTCGGGGAGCTCTGCTACGTCACCAGCCCCAGCAGAGTTTAGCACGGCGGCAGCAGTTCCTACTGCGGCCATGATATTTGAACCTTCAGTTCCACGACCAGTAGCAGGAGGTATGGATTGCAAAGAGACGACCCTGTTTCTAGCTATGGATTTAGCAACCAGAGAGTATTTTATGTATCGATTTATCGCGGGCCTTGATGAATATCTAAGAAAGGGTTGTGCAAGAGTAGCTCGTCGGTCAGGCATGAGCATGGCCTGCGTACAGGCTTATGCACAGCAGGCCGAGAAACGTAGGGATCGACGGGTTAACCAAGATCGGCAGAAGAGGGCCAGAACGGCAGGGTCCTTTGGTAACTTTCGAGGCGGATCACCTCAGCAGCAGACTAGATATGCACCTCCGCCAGTGCAGAGTGGTCCTCCACAGACTTCAGGACGTTCGGGGTATGCCGGAGTTGGTTAGAACTCTAGGGCTCCTGATTCACAGCTATACGTAGGTTCTAGCCAGCCGGGTTTAGTTTTTCCCCAGTGTTCACAGTGTGACAGGCGTCATCCCGGGGAATGTCATCTTGTTGTTGGTGTTTGTTTTACCTGCGGCCGTCAGGGCCATGTGTCGAAAAGATGTCCTAGTAGGAGGACTCAGCTTACCAGATTAGTTGCGGATTCAGTGGCTCGGAGAGGAAGGGTTGTTAGCCAGAGGAGGCCACCCCACCGGTGTGGCCGTTGTGGTAGATGTCATTATGGGAGTGTCACTTCTTGACGACTTGTTTTGCTATGCGCCCGGGCAGATTGATTGAAACGCAGAGGAGGAGAAGCAAGAGATCTGGTATATCCTTAACCCTCTAGAGATATGTGTGATAAGATGAGTATATCTTAAGTGTTATGTTCTGATAGCAGTGTGTTAATTGTGATTAGAAATCATGGTTAGTTAAAAGGGTAAGATTGGGGATAGGGAAGGTGTGAGCCTTAGAGTTTTATACGTAAAGACCTTAGAGGTAAGGCCATATCGAGTAAAAGATTTATATTTTTACGTTTAACCCTTATCGGAGTGCATAGTACACGTGAGATATGTTTGTGTGATAAGCCCCTGAGTGGTATGAAATGAAAGAGGGTAGTTGAGCTAAGAAGACCACTAGGTTTTTCGTGACTCGATGGTGAGATTGTTTCGGATCGGGAAACAAGAGTTTTTGCGCGATAGCGGGTCGGGTTGAGGACTGATCGCGGGTCAACCCGCGGCCTACATTGTAGTGGGGTCAGTTCGAGGTGGTCCCGCCAGGTGGTGGGGTCAAGGGGGTGTTAGGCCCAAGTTTAGTTAACCAGCATACGAGTTCGTGGATGCGTTGGACCAGTAGTCGGGCCGATGAGGTCAGCCCATCTTGTCTTTCAGTCAGGACCGTCTACTCGGCAGAGGGTTATGCGAGATGTTATATTAGGAAGGTTGTAAGGTTGCACGAGGTGCCTACTTTCACCTTATGATGAGCATGGAGCCAGTGTTACGCTTATTTTTTTTTCTGGAAGTTTTACCAGGCAGGGTTAGGAACTCAGGTGAGTCTCAGTATCACATTCGCCCTCGGACCAGTGTTTGGATTTTAGGGGTAGCCGTGATGATTATTGCCTCCTATTGAGGGAGTGTTTTTATAGCTACCATTTCAGTATTCGGATATCGCCTTATGACGCCTTGTAGGGGCGGTAGTGTAAGTTGTCGATCGATTGGTTCGAGGTTGGCAAGGTTCAGATAGTTGGTTCATACTTGTTTCGGCAGGATGTGGATAGGGTGAAGCTTATCCAGGAGAGGTTATTGGCAGCTCAGAGTCAACATAAGTTTTGTGGATAATCGGCGACGACGCTTGGAGTTCAGGTAGACGGTGGGTCTTCTTGAAGGTACCACCCCGGAAAGGGGTGTGACGAGTTGTGGAAAACAGAGGAAACTTAGCCCGAGTTACTTTGGGCCTTTTCAGGTTATGTGAAGAATAGGCCAGGTTGTCTATGGTTAGCATTGTCGTCCGATGTGGGAGGCAGTGCGTCCGGTCGTTCGTGTTGCTAGGTTCAGAAAAGTATCGGAGATCCATCCAGATTGTTCCCAGTAATGATGACCAAGTTGGAGATAGTAACCCCGAGATTTGGAAACTGAGGCAGTAACAGAAATGTGGTAAGTTATGAGAAGGAGTTCGAGTGTGCGAGAAGGGTACGACGAGTAAGGGAAGAAGTGAACATGTGTTAAGAGGATAGAAGTGATCGTTTCTTAAGGGAGTATCGTTTAGACTTTGGGTGGAAGCTTTTGTGATGTTAGAGGTGATTCCTCGTAGACTTGGATTTAGTATTGGAGCGTGTGTTATTTTGTGGCCATGTGTGGCATTGGCAACTTGTTTAAGTTAAGAGGAACTTCATCGTTATCCGTCTTGAGAAGGAACATTCGGGACGAATGTTTCTAAGGAGGGGAGAATGTTATACCCCGTATTTTCAGAGTATGTACGTGAGGACGTACGTAGAAAAGTTTGAGCCTTAAAGTGTCACGACCCGTTCCGGGGCCCGTGACTGGTGCCTTACCGGGGCACCCAAGTAGTCATATATCAGAGTAACCAGCGGAAATATAAAACAAGACAGGAAACAGAGTAAAAACAGAAACAGTTTATCTGATGAAAAGCTTGCCTTTCGGCATAATATATATAACTCAAGTTTTGCAGTTACATCCCAACTGTACAATAGTACTACAGACCTCTAAGGAAGTAAACAACTATGGCGGGACAGGGCCCCGCCATACCCTGATCAGATAAAACTACCTACAATACAGGGAGATCATACCAAAAGTAGAGCCTCCGGAGAAGATGGAGCTCCTGACACCAATGCAAAGAGATCCTAAGGATGTGGATCTAGCACCTGCTTGCCCTTACCTGCGGCATGAACGCAGCCCCCCGAAGGAGGTCAGTACAACAGGTACTAAGTATGCGAAACTGTAAGGTACTTAAATGAAAACATATCATTTTTAAAACCAGTTTACAAATATGTGTGAAACAACGAGAAACCGCACATAGTGCACATCACAAACAAGAGCAACAATAGGTAAATCGTAATAGGTCTTGTCTAGCCGCGAATGATCGAAACAGGCCACTCGCCACATCATCATTCTCGCTAGCCTAATCTCGACTCTGAGTCCGCATCGGCCACTCACATGGGCCCGCATGAGGTATGACCCCGCATCGAGGGTAGCTACTCCTCGGCATCGTCCTGGACTCGTTGTCCGCATGGCCACATAGACCGCATGAGGCATAACCCCGCATACTAACACGAACTCGTAGCTCCGCATAGGCCCCTGGACCCGCATGAGGTATTCTCGAATCATGGTCCTGCATCACCGAGTCTACCCCGCATCGGAGGGCAGCTTAACCCCCGGTATCATCTCAAGAGGTGAGTGATATAGTACTAACACAACAGCTTATAGTTCAAACAACATAAGCATAAGTAAGACTGACCTCTTTACACAAGCGTTACAAGATACTAACACATAGGGTCACAATATGTCTACTCACCAAAACTATCTTATTATACCTTTCAGAAATCAATACAAGTCTTTTATCAAACATATAAGTAAATCGTTCCTTTTTATAAAGCTTAAGCCGTTATACTTAACTTCCCATAAAGCTAGTATAACCCTTAAGCTTCTGCTTTTTTAAAAACAACTATTCTTCTTCTTTCAAAACTGTGTTATAATTCTTTTGAAAGACTTTTTAAGATCTTTATTATTCAGGCTTAAGTCGCAAGACATTGCCGTAAGTATTATTCAGGCTTAAGTCGAAAGACATTGCCGTAGTTATTATTCAGTTAACACATGTACGTCTACCGTACTATATATATTTAAAATATCATGCTTTAGGAAGAATCACATACCTTCTCGGCGAAAACCTTCTGCCAAGTTGAATATGTCGCGCACAGAGAATCAGCCTATAATAGTCACAGACATCTATCAAAGTCTAGACTACTCTGAAGGTCATTCTAAACAGAGGGTTCACAATTCTACGGAAAGTCGGGCAGCACAACCCTACCTGGTGAGTTATATGAGTTCATCAGGTAAACAAATTCTATGTGAGTACAGTTCAATTATTCTTCTTTTAAACCCTTCTACTGTGATAACAGTTCAATTCTATTCTGTAATATTCGTCTAAGTATTTATACTTATTCTTATACTTCTACAGTATATATTCTCTAATTATAAAAGAAGGGTAAGTTTATTTACCTCGGTAAGCCCAATAATATCCAAGATAAAAGTCGCGCCTGAGCAAGGTTTAGCTCCTAAGTTGAACGCTCCGATAGTTCCAAGGAAACCTTAGAAGTTCTTCACAACTTCTACTAAGGACTAAGGGATTTGGGCTAGGTATTTTGGGCATTATAACAATACTAGAAGGCAACTTTTCTACCAAGGGAGGGGTAGATTTCGCCAGGCTGGGGAGTAAGCCTCGGCCAAGGGTCACTTAGGCTAGAGGGGGAAGAGGGCTTGGACGAAATGGCTAACAAGGGAGAAGGGAGGATTTTCAAGACTTGGAAAGTAATTTGTGGATGAAGAACTCTTCATCTTAAGGGGGGTATTTATAGGTCAAGGGATGGCCAACCAATGGCCAAGATTTAGCCAAGTGCTAGGCAAGTGTAAGGTCAAGATTAGGGCAAGTGTACCTAGCCAACTTGCACACAAAATATCTTACCAACAACTTGACCAAGTTGGCAACTCCAATCGGCCATATGAACGCCTCACATCCATCAATTGGAGGGTGACAAGTGTCGCCCTCCCGTTGGTCCAAAATGTTTCGTCTCTCGGAAAAATCCGCAAAAATTAGAAATGGCATAGCCGGAATTTACCCTACGAAAGCTGTGGAAACGTTTCGTCGGAAAACTATTCGCTTTGTGAGTTGTGCCCAAAAAATCGTCCAAGGCCTAACTTTAAGACCAAACTTTTTGTACGTATTCCTTTACGTACATACTCTGGAAATACGGGGTATAACATTCTCCCCTCCTTAGAAACATTCGTCCCGAATGTTCCTTCCCAAGACATATAACGATAAGGTTCTTCAAAACTTAAACAGTTTACAAAAGCCACACACGGCAATAAAACAGCACTTAGGCATAAACGATAATGAAGATTTACAAGTAAGAAAGTGAATTACCTGGAGGTGTGGGGAATAGGTGAGGATACTTCTGCCTCATGTCCTCCTCGGCTTCCCACGTCATCTCCTCCCTGAGCTCGTTCCGCCACAAGACTTTGACGGAAGCCACGTCCTTCGTCCGCAGACGCCTAACCTGACGATCGATTATCGCTATGGGAATCTCCTCATACGATAACCCCTCGGTCACCTGGACATCGTCAATCGGATGTACCCTAGATGGATCCCCGATACATCTCCTCAGCATAGAAACGTGAAACACCGGATGCACTGCCTCCAGATCGGACGGCAGATCCAACTCATAGGCAACCTTGCCTACCCTGCGGACAATCTGAAACGGCCCAATGTACTGGGCCGAGTTTCTTCTTCCGAATCTCATCACACCCTTCATGGTGACACCTTCAGAAAACCCAATCATCAATTGCGAACTCGGATGTCGACGACGATGATCCGTGATACGATTGCCGACTCGAGTCGTCAATAGCCGCTCGGATAAGCTTCACCTTATCCACTTCCCGCTGCACCAAATCTGGTCCCACTAGCCGCACCCGCCCACCTCGAACCAACCTATAGGCGATCTGCACTTCCTCCCATACAAGGCCTCATAAGGCGCCATCTGAATACTGGAGTGGTAGCTATTATTATACGCGAACTCAACTAGAGGCAAATGATCCTCCCAACTACCACTGAAGTCAATAACACAGGCTCGCAGCATATCCTCAAGAGTCTGGATAGTGCGCTCTGCCTGTCCGTCTGTCTGTGGATGAAATGCGACTCGTGCTCACTGCGCCCCTAAACCCTCTCGGAAGGACCTCCAAGTTGGCGTAAACCGGGCTCCTCATGCGATATGATCGAAGTAGGGACTCCATGCGATCGGCGATCTCTGATGTATGCCGCATAATCCTCAGCCGAAAAGTCGTCCTGACGGGAAGAAAGTGGGCTGATTTCGTCAGCCTGTCGACGATAACCCATATAGAATCATGTCTCCTCTGAGTGCGAGGTAATCCTGTGATGAAGTCCATGTTGATTACCTCCCACTTCCAGGTCGGGATCTCTATCGCCTGCAACAAACCACCAGGTCTCTGGTGCTCTACCTTCACCTGCTGACAACACGGGCACTGAGCTACGAACTCTGCAACGTCCCTCTTCAAGCCATCCCACCAATACACAGATCTAAGGTCGAGGTACATCTTGGTCGACCACGGATGGATAGAGTAACGCCTTGTGTGCTTCCCCAAGAACTCTGCCAAGTCCCAAACATCCGAACACACAACACGCCTCAAACCTTAGCACCCCATCGGTGCTACCAAAAGGACCCTTGCCTCACGAAGAGTCGTATCACGATATCGAATCAAAGCCGGATCCTCGAGCTGTTGCCTCTTCACCTCTCGGCGATGGAAGACTCGCAACCTCACGAACTCTAACCCCACTGCTATCAGAATCAATCACACGGACACCAAGGCTCGCTAACTGGTGCAAATCACGAACCATGTCCCTTCTCTCTAGCAGCACATCTGATAGGCTCCCCATCGACCTACGACTAAGAGCATACGCCACAACATTGGCCTTCCCGGTGGTACAGGATATCAACATCGTAATCCTTAAGCAACTCTAACCACCGTCTCGCCGTAAGTTCACTCTCTCCGGTGAAGATATCTGGAGGCTCTTGTGGTGCGTATAAATATCCACGTGAACCCCATACAAATAGTGCCTCCAGATCTTCAAAGCGTGAATCAGCACGCCAATTCCAAATCATGGGTGGGTAGTTCCTCTCGTGTTTCTTAAGCGTCGGGATCGTGCGACGCTATAACTCTACCATGCTGCATCAACACACATCCCAGCCCGATGCCCGACGCATCACAATACACAACATAACCGCTCGACCTGCGGAAGAGTAAGAACGGGCGGTCGTCGCCTCTTTTCAAAGAATCGAAACCCCGCCACAAGCATCACCATCGAAACTTGGCCGCTTACGAGTCGGCTGGTCAATGGTGCGAGATAGAAGCAAACTTCTCCACGAACCGATAATATCCTGCAAGGCCCGTAAAATGCGAACCTCAGCCGAGTAGTAGGTCTAGGCCAAGTCCCGATCGCTCGATATTGGCGATTCACTCGAATGCCATCAGCCCGGACAATATGCAGAAACGCCATCAAGTCAACCAAAACTCACATTTGGAAAACTTGGCGATAATCGCTGATCGAGAAGCCAAGACAGCCTCTCAAATGCTCGCGTGCTCGCCTGAGCGAGAATAAACCAAGATATCATCAATGAACACTATTACAAGCGTGTCCAAAATGGTTTGAACACTCGGTTCATCAAATCCATGAATACCGCGAGCATTGGTCAACCCAAAAGACATGACCACGAACTCATAATGCGTCACGGGTCTGAATGCGATCCTAGGGACATCCACCTCTCTCGACTACTTTGATGATAGCCCGACCGTAGATCAATCTTGGAAAAACATCTCGCGCCGCAATCGGTCGAACAAATCATCAATCACGGGAAGGGTATACGTTCTTAATGGTCACCTTGTTCACCGCTGTAGTCAACACACGCGCGGCGTCCCTTCTTCTTCACGAACAATACCGCGCTCCCGGGGTGAAACACTAGGCACGATGAAGCCCTTCTCCAAAGAAATCCCTAAGTGATCCTTGAACTCTCTCAACTCGGCGGTGCATTACGTATGGCGGAATGGAAATAGCCGAGTGTGCGCAATGTGTCATACAAAACTCAATCTCCTCTCGGGAGGATGCCGGAGGTCGTGCTGAAACACGTGCGGGAACTCTCGACCATCGGGATGGTGAAAATCTGCATGCAGCCTCGTTATCAAACACCAACGAGATGGTAGATATACCCTGCGCACCATCTTCCTAGCCTTGAGGTAGAAATAAACCTACCGCCGGCGATACCGTGCTCCTCCCACTCAACAACCGGCTCTCAGAAGCTGGAACTGCATTACTCTCTCTCTGCAGTCTACATTGGCGTAGCAAGAAGCTAGCCAATCCATCCCCATAATCACGTCGAAGTCAATCATTTCCAACTCTATCAAGTCGGCTAGTGGTCGACGATCAGAATGGTCACAGACAAGCTCTATACCCGCCGAGCTACCACCGAATCACCCATCGCGTAGCTACCTCGAAAGGGTCTATGGACTCAGGCTCTACCGCTATCCTACTTGCAACAAGGGGAGATATATTGGACAGAGTAGAACCCGGATCTATCATAGCATAAACATCAAACCCAGAAACTGATAAGGTACCTGTGTCGACATCAGGTGAGGCCTCACGATCTGTTGGTGGACAAAGCATAAATGCGGTTACGAGGACCGCTAGAATCGGGACGAGCCACGACCTGCCGCGACCACGACCCGTATGCACTCGCCTCGGGCGAGTAATCTGAGGAGATGATGAAGCGGCAAGAACACGGCGCCGAGCTCGCCACCGCCACGCCCGGTCGGACAGCCCTCGCAAAGTGACCTGCCGCTACAAGCGTAACAAGCTCCAAAAATGTACCACACTTCCGTAATGGGATCTACCGCATCGGCCACACTGGGGGGGTGGTCCCGATCGCCGCACTCGCTACTCGACGCCCGAAGCCACGCCCCAGTACGCCTCGAATACACCGGGCCGTGGCCGAGGACGCGCAGAGTGCTCGAGCCGGGCCGTGGTGCAAATCTAGGCCGCTTCGAGGCCGCCACCACGATAGCCACCGAAGACCCTCCGCCCCGCCTTCTTCTGCTGCTGTCTGTCCACTCGTCGACCTCTGCGCTCCTCGCATCCAAGGGCGTGAGCCTGCATACGGGTAATGTCCATACCCGGCTGGAGAGAAACACCCGCACATGACTCGGCCATATAATCATCTAGCCCGGTGACGTAGCGGTGCACCCTATCCTCCATATCTCGCTGCAATCTTTGGGACATATCGAGCCAATGAATCAAACTCGACATTGTACTCACGACGGTCGTCCTCTCGCCTCGTGATAAAAATCTATCACCGCGCCTCCTCATCTGTGGAGGCAAGAAGTGAGTGAGGAAAGCCTCTGAGAACTCATCCCAAGTAGCTGGGGACGCGTGCTCTCCCCGGGATAACTCCCATGAATCAAACCAATCGACTGCGGTATCACGCAGCCGATGCGAACCGAAGGTCACAGACTCTGTCTCTGAGGCCTTGATCACCCGCATGATCCTCTGAAGCTGACGGATGAACTCCTGCGGATCATCCTCCGGCCTCGACCCGTAAAACTCTGGCGGGCTACAACTCAAGAAATCTCGTAGTCTCAAACTATCTGCCCTCGGGTGTACCACGGGTGCGCGATCGAGCTGAATCGAATCGCCGCATCCGGCCTCTCTCGATGTCGCCACAACTCTAGCCAATAGCTGGGCCATCTCCTTGTACCCTAACTCCTCCGCCCCAGGCTGTGGGACAGGAGGTGTGGGTACTGTGGTCTCTGCTGGGGCCGGCGGCGTCATAGAACTCGCCGTCTCTGGTATAGACTGGGCCTGAGCCCTCGTGACTCTGGGTGTCCTGCTAGCAGCTCCCTCGGCTGCCTTGCCCTTCTGGGCCCGGGTTGCCTTACGTGGAGGCATAATCACATACGGAAAGGAATACGTTAGAGGGGTCCAACCTATAACACGACTCTAAAGCACGATCTCGAATGAGAAGAATGAAACCAATCCTAAATATCCTATAGCCTCACGATTATTGGTGTGGTGCACAACACACCGATAATCAAGACTTACTAGATACGATGCGTAGACACTTTCCGAGGATTAAGCGCTCGATACCACTTTTGTCACGACCGTTCGGGCGTGGATCGTGCCTCAGGGGCACCCAGTAGTCATATATCGAGTAACGGCGGAAATATAAAACAAGGCAGAAGCAGAGTAAAAACAGAAACAGTTTATCTGATGAAAAGCTTGCCTTTCGGCATAATATATATAACTCAAGTTTTGCAGTTACATCCCAACTGTACAATAGTACTACAGACCTCTAAGGAAGTAAACAACTATGGCGGGACAGGGCCCCGCCATACCCTGACTGTACAAAACTACCTACAATACAGGGAGATCATACCAAAAGTAGAGCCTCCGGAGAAGATGGAGCTCCTGACACCAATGCAAAGAGATCCTAAGGATGTGGATCTAGCACCTGCTTGCCCTTACCTGCGGCATGAACGCAGCCCCCCGAAGGAGGTCAGTACAACAGGTACTAAGTATGCGAAACTGTAAGGTACTTAAATGAAAACATATCATTTTTAAAACCAGTTTACAAATATGTGTGAAACAACCAAGGAAACCGCACATAGTGCCACATCACAAACAAGAGCAACAATAGGTAAACTGTAATAGGTCTTGTCTAGGCTGCGAATGATCAAAACAGGGCCACTCGCCACATCATCATTACGCTAGCCTAATCTGACTCCCGAGTCCGCATAGCCACTCACGTGGGCGCGTGAGGTATGACCCCGCATCGAGGGTAGCTACTCCTCGGCATCGCCCCGGACTCGTTGTCGCATGGCCACATAGACCGCGTGAGGCATAACCCCGCATACTAACACGGAACTCGTAGCTCCGCATAGGCCCCCTGGACCCGCATGAGGTATTCTCGAATCATGGTCCCAGACCGCCTGAGTCTACCCCGCATCGGAGGGCAGCTTAACCCCCGGTATCATCTCAAGAGGTGAGTGATATAGTACTAACACAACAGCTTATAGTTCAAACAACATAAGCATAAGTAAGACTGACCTCTTTACACAAGCGTTACAAGATACTAACACATAGGGTCACAATATGTCTACTCACCAAAACTATCTTATTATACCTTTCAGAAATCAATACAAGTCTTTTATCAAACATATAAGTAAACTGTTCCTTTTTTTATAAAGCTTAAGACGTTATACTTAACTTCCCATAAAGCTAGTATAACCCTTAAGCTTCCTGTTTTTAAAAAAAAACAACTATTCTTCTTCTTTCAAAACTGTGTTATAATTCTTTTGAAAGACTTTTTAAGATCTTTATTATTCAGGATTATTTCGCAAGACATTGCCGTAAGTATTATTCAGGCTTAAGTCGAAAGACATTGCCGTAGTTATTATTCAGTTAACACATGTACGTCTACCGTACTATATATATTTAAAATATCATGCTTTAGGAAGAATCACATACCTTCTCGGCGAAAACCTTCTGCCAAGTTGAATATGTCGCGCACAGAGAATCAGCCTATAATAGTCACAGACATCTATCAAAGTCTAGACTACTCTGAAGGTCATTCTAAACAGAGGGTTCACAATTTTACGGAAAGTCGGGCAGCACAACCCTACCTGGTGAGTTATATGAGTCTACTGTGTAAACAGTCCTATGTGAGCATAGTTCAATTATTCTTCTTTTAAACCCTTCTACTGTGATAACAGTTCAATTCTATTCTGTAATATTCGTCTAAGTATTTATACTTATTCTTATACTTCTACAGTATATATTCTCTAATTATAAAAGAAGGGTAAGTTTATTTACCTCGGTAAGCCCAATAATATCCAAGATAAAAGTCGCGCCTGAGCAAGGTTTAGCTCCTAAGTTGAACGCTCCGATAGTTCCAAGGAAACCTTAGAAGTTCTTCACAACTTCTACTAAGGACTAAGGGATTTGGGCTAGGGTATTTTGGGCATTATAACAATACTAGAAGGCAACTTTTCTACCAAGGGAGGGGGGGTAGATTTCGGCTAGGCTAGGGGGGGAGTAAGCCTCGGCCAAGGGTCACTTAGGCTAGAGGGGGAAGAGGGCTTGGACGAAATGGCTAACAAGGGAGAAGGGAGGATTTTCAAGACTTGGAAAGTAATTTGTGGATGAAGAACTCTTCATCTTAAGGGGGGTATTTATAGGTCAAGGGATGGCCAACCAATGGCCAAGATTTAGCCAAGTGCTAGGCAAGTGTAAGGTCAAGATTAGGGCAAGTGTACCTAGCCAACTTGCACACAAAATATCTTACCAACAACTTGACCAAGTTGGCAACTCCAATCGGCCATATGAACGCCTCACATCCATCAATTGGAGGGTGACAAGTGTCGCCCTCCCGTTGGTCCAAAATGTTTCGTCTCTCGGAAAAATCCGCAAAAATTAGAAATGGCATAGCCGGAATTTACCCTACGAAAGCTGTGGAAACGTTTCGTCGGAAAACTATTCGCTTTGTGAGTTGTGCCCAAAAAATCGTCCAAGGCCTAACTTTAAGACCAAACTTTTTGTACGTATTCCTTTACGTACATACTCTGGAAATACGGGGTATAACATAAAGTTAGGCAAGGACGAAATTTTGTTCACAACTACCGAAAAGAATCGTTTTCCGACGAAACATTTTACAAAACTTGCGAAGGGAAAATTACGGCTATGTCATTTATATTTTTTGCGGATTTTTCCGAGAGATGAAATATTTTGGACCAACGGGAGGGTGACACGTGTTACCCTCAAAAGTGGACGGCAAAGGGCTAGCTTGGCACGTTTTTTGTGTTGAAGTTTTAGTCAAGGGTTAGGTAGGATATTTTTGTAGATATTTTGTGTAGTTGATGAACAAGTGGGACCCACAAACACTTGTCCAAATCTTGACCCTACACTTGCCCACCACTTGTCTTGATCTTGGCCATTGGTTGGCCTATAAATACCCCCCCTTTGTTGAAGACTTCTTCATCCACAAAATGTTTCTAAGTCTTGAAATCCCTCTCCCCCATCTCTATAGTTTCGTCCTCCCTTGTGAGGCTTTGGCCGAGAGGTACCCCCCCCTACCTTGAGTTGCTCTCATCCAAATACACCCCCCCCCCCTTGGTAGAAAAGTATTCTCCAAGTATAGTTACTATTCCAAAATACATTGGCCCAAATACCTTGTAGTATTCCAAGGTTATCCCTATACTAAAAGCCCAGAAATACTATTATATTTTCCTTCAGTCACCAAAAACGAAACCCTAGGGAAAATCTTGATAGTCGGTTGAAGTATTAAGAAGAAGTTGCGTAGAACTTATAAGGGTTGTTTGGAGCGGGTTGGAGCGCCCAGATTAGGAGCTAAACGTCGCTCAGGATCGACATTTAAACTTGGATAATTTTGGGCTTATCGAGGTAAATACTCTTGACCTTCTATTGTGATTGGGAATTACATACTGTCGTAGTATTGCAATGAATTTAAGATTCATAGAAGAGAATTGAACTGTAATAGAAGGATATTACAGAAGAGAGTTAAACTGAAATCGCATCAGAAGAATATTAAAGAAGAGTTTAAACTGTACTTACATAGGACTGTATTTACAGTAGACTTGTGTAGCTTAACGGGTAGGGAAGTGCTGCCCAATTTTCCGTAGAATAGAGAAGCCTCTGCTTAGAATGTTCTACAGTGTAGTCTAGACATTGAAAGACTTATATAACCATTATAGGTTGAAGTACTGCGAGTAGCGTGATCTACTTGTAAGGTGGACAAGGCTAGCCGGGTAATAGCGGTGGAGCGTTTTGCTAATAGTCGATAATCGTCGCGAGGTATGTGATTCTTCCTATCCTCTTGAGCATGATATTTTAAAGAATATATATATAGTACGGTAGACGTACGTGTGTTAACTGAACGTAGTTTTACGGCAATGTCTTTTGACTTAAGCCTGAATAATAAGAATCTTGAAGTATTTCAAGAGAATTAAGAAACCTTTTTGAAAGAAGAGTAATACTTGGTTTTAAAAGCATAAGAGTTATACTAGCTTTATGGGAAGTTAGGTATAACGGCTTAAGAGAGATAAAAAGAATGATTTATTGATTTTAGAAGTTAAGAGACTTGATCTTAAAAGATAAGAGACTTGACTTAATTAAATTAATATGAGTTTTGTTAAAAAGTGTGAAACCTCATTCGTGAGTAATGAGTACTTGGTTTTAAAAGGAATAATGTTTCTTGATTTGAAATCGAATAAGTATCGAACAGGACCAATCGCGTTAATAAGGGAAATGTATTGACTAATTAAGTATTATTAAAACCAAGAGAAACCCCATCCGCATAAGCTAAGATGAGACAAAATGATATTACATTTCCTAGATCATGGCTGCTTTAATAAGATTGTTATAAACAAGAATAACCTACTCACATATAAGGCATATGTTTCTCAAATTGTTTTAAAGGAGAATTATATCATTAAGTGATTAAAACTATGAACTATGACACCTTTCGAAAATGAGAAACTTGAGCATTTGAAATTAGGCAAACTTGAACGTTTGGAAAATAATGTTGTTACTTGATTTTACAAAGGAAAGTGTTTTGGTTTACTTAAAAAGATAGTCACTCTATTTTTATACTACGGGTATTGTGTGACTTTTGTGAAAGAAACGGATCTTCTAAAGAGTTAATGTATGAAGTACTTTGGGGATAAAAACCCGAACTTGTTAACATAAAGTAGAAAGTACCTTGTGTGATTAACTTGATTATGTTGGTTTGTGATAGCCTTGTAATACTTTCTTGTTGATTTGATAAGTAAAACATGTTAGGATGCTACTGTTATACCCCGTATTTCCAGAGTATGTACGTAAGGACGTACGTAGAAATTTGAACTTGTGATTTAGGCTTGGCCGAATTCTTTTTGTTCACAACACCCGATTTGAGTCGTTTTTCGACGAAACGTTTCCACAGCTTTCGTAGGGGAATTTCCGGCTATGTCATTTTTAATTTTTGCGGATTTTTCCGAGAGACGAAACATTTTGGACCAACGGGAGGGTGACATGTGTCACCCTCACATTGGAAGCGAGGCGCAACCTTGGCCGAATTGGGCTACTTTATGGCCTTGATTTGTGCCTTGTTTTGTGCCTTGTTTTGTGGAGTGTTTTGTGGAGTAGGGTTAGGGTGCACATGGCTTGATCTTGGCCCTACACTTGCTATGCACTTGGCAAGATCTTGGCCATTGGTTGGCCTTGGCTTGTGCTATAAATACCCCTCTCCCTTTGATGAATTCTTCATCCTTTCCACAAATCTTCTAAGTGTTAAAATCCCTCCCTCTCCCCTCTTGTTGACTCTCGTCCAAGAGCCCCTCTCCCCCTTTGAAAGGCCCCCTTGGCCGAGAGCCCTCTCCCCCCCCTCCTAGTAGTGTGGCCGTGGGTACCCCAGCCTAGTTGCTTTCGTATAATACCCCCCTTTGTGGTGTAGAAATACTCTCAAAAGTATTGTTATAATGCCCAAATTACCTTAGCCGTATACCTTGTAGTATTCTAAGGTTATACCTATACGAAAATGCCCAGAAATACTATTATACTTCCGTCAGTCACAAAACCGAAACCCTAGGAAAATCTCCATAGTCCGTTGGAGTATTGTGTAGAAGTTGGTTAGAACTTCTAAGGGTGGTTTAGAGCGGGTTGGAGCGCCGAGTTGAGCTAAACGATTGCCCAGATCGACTTTATACTTGGATAATTATGGGCTTATCGAGGTAAATATCTTGTCCTCTATTGTAATTGGAAATTACATGTTTGTTAGACTATAGTTGAAGTATACTATATGTAGAATCGAACGTTGTTGTCGCAATGTCTTTTGACTTAAGCTTTGAATAATAAGAAACCTTTTCGAAAGAAGAGTACCGAATCAGTATTTACATAGGATGTATTCTGAGACTTGTGTAGCTTTTACGTGAGTAGAATTGTACCGTCGGGTTAGATGTGTAACCCCCGGTTGGCTTGGTAGCCGCCTCGATAAAGGAGGAGATTTACGCCGCGGGGGAGGTGCGAAATTTTCGGTAGCATGTTCTGCGATGAGGGCTCAATGTTAATAAGCGCCTTGTGGCCTTATAGGTTGAAGTACTACGTGTGGCGCGATCTACTTGGCTTAAGGAGTAGCCGACGGTTGGAAGTACTTGTAGCGTTTTGCTATTAGTCGATACTCGTCGCGAGGTATGTGAACCTCTTCCTATCTCTTCTAGCATGATATGTGTGAACTATGTAGTACGGTAGAGCGCATACGTGGTAAATGTATTTGATTGGTTTTAAACTAAAAGTGTTATAACGGCTTTATGGGAAGTTGGTTATATCAGCTTTATGTAGGTCCGAAAATACTTTGTGGTTTTTAAAAGGTAAATGATTTGTTTATAACTGGCTTGATGTGTGATAATAAAGAACTTGAAGTATTTCAAAAGATTTCTAAATCGTTTTGAAAGAAGAGTGATACTTGGTTTCTTTTGAAAACTTAAGAGTTATACTAGCTTTATGGGAAGTTAGGTATAACGGCTTAAGAATGTTTTACTGATTTTGGAAATCAGGATGTGTATCGACAAACCACTGCAGCGTTAATAAAAGGAAATGTTTTGAATAATTAAGTATTATTAAAACCAGTAGAAACTTCCATCTGCATAGAAGCTAAGATGAGACAAAATGATATTTCCTAGATCATGGTCATTGTAATAAGATTGTTATAAACAAGAATATCCTACTCACATAAGACTTATGTTTCTCAGATTGTTTAAAAGAGAATTATATTCTTAAATGAATAAGACTACGAACTACGAAACCTTTCTAAAATAAGAAACGTGAACATTTGAAAATAGGCAAACTTGGACGTTTGGAAAATAATGTTGTTACTTGAGTTTACAAAGGTAAGTATTTTGGTTTACTTAAAAATATAGTCACTCTATTTTTATATACTACGGGTATTGTGTGACTTTTGACGTACCTTTTAAAAGAGTTATTGTATAAAGTACTTTGGGGATTAATTCCCGAACTTGTTAACTTAAAGTAGAAAGTACCTTGTGTGAATAACTTGATTGTATTGAATTGTGATAGCCTGGTAATACTCTCGTTGCTTTGATAAGTAATCATGTTAGGATGCTACGTGTGATAGTATCTTGTGATGTTTGTGTAAAGGGGTTTTCCCTTGATTGTGCTTCTTAACTATCAGTCGTTATGATAGTATTGTGCCACTCATCGTGACATATTCCGGAGGTTAAGGCGCCTCCACGCGGGTAGACTCAGCGGGTCGATGGACTATGATTCGAGAATACCTTATGCGGTGCAGAGGCCTATGCGAACCGCGGAGTTCCGTGTTAGTGCGCGGCCCTTGTGGTCATGCGGTCCTTGTGGCTACGCGGACGGGCGAGTCCAGACGCCGGGAGTAGCTACCTCGACGCGGGTTATACCTCATGCGGGCCATGAGTTTGGCCTATACGGAGTCGCGGAGTTCCAGTGGTTAGACGCAGACATTGATATCGCGGGCAAGTGGCGGCTTTGATCATGTGACGGTCTAGACAGATCTTATGATCTGATTCATGACCGTTGGTAATGCTGGGTTTTTAGTAATCGGCTATGCCTTCGTATTTACCGTCTGATTTATTATGACACGTGGGACACGTGTTCATGTGTGTTCCTTGGTGCTTTTATATCATAGATCGCCGGTGAGGAAGGTATTCCACGCATGATTGATGTTGTGGGCACGAGACCCATTGTTATACTTGAGTGATGACTTGAGGGCGTGAGTCACGACTTGACATGATCGCTTTGTCAGAAATCGTAGTTTGGTTATCATACATGTCTCTGCTTTATATGATCGCTATGATTTCATTTACTGATTTATTTTCGATTTCACATACTTTGTACTGTTATCGACCTCCTTGGGCTGCGTTCATGCCGCAGGTAAAGGTACACCGCCGTTGATCCTCGCTCTAGGGTCACGATTGGCGTTGGGAAAGCTCCGTTTCTCCGAGGCTTATCGCGGTATAGTCCCTGTTGTTTTAGGTGCTTACATTCGTGGTATGACGGCCCTGTCCGTCGTTGTTGTCATATCATTCGTAAGTGCGTAGTAATCTTGTGGGCGTGGTTTGTAAAAGGGATTAAACTGTTCATTTGTAAGAGTTGTTATTTATATATACGAAAGGCAAGTTTTCCTCACATCGCTTTGTACTTCATTTGTTTCATGTATGTGTTTTATGTTCAGTGATTACTGATGTTGTATCACTAGGGTGCCCGGTAAGGCACGACCACGCCCAGTTCGGTCGTGACAAAAGTGGTATCGGAAGCGATTAATCCTCGGAAAGTGTCTACGCATCGTATCGATGGAAGTCTTGATTATCGGTGTGTTGCGCACCACACCAATAATCGTGAGGCTATAGGATATTTAGGATTGGTTTCTATTTCTTCTTACTCGAGATCGTGCCTTAGAGTCGTGTTGTAAGTTGGACCTCTAACGTATTTCTTTCCTTACCGATATGCCTCGCGTGAGGGCAAAACCCGCCCAGAGGCAAGGCGGCCAGGAGCCGCGAGTAGAGTTCGAGGGTTACGTGGCACAGCCCAATCATTACCTAGGGTAATGCTTCATTCGAGGATTTCTGCGACGCCACTAGCCCCAAGAGTTTACACGCGGCGGCGCAGCTCATCGCGCCATGATATGTGAACCTTCGCCACCATCGAACAGAGAATATAGATTTCAAGGCGACCGTTACTAACTATGGATTTGACTACCAGAGTATACCTGTACCGCGAGTCTTGATGAATATCAACGAAAAGGTTGTGCAAGAGTAAGTTCTTGAAGGCGAGCATGGCACGTATGCGGGCTTTTGCAGCGTGAGGCGATGTAGAGATCGACGGGTTAACGGGCGATGAGAAGAGGCGAGCAGCAAGGTCCTTTGGTAACTTTCCAGGCGAGACGCCTCACCACCAGATTAGATTTGCACATCCACCAGTGCAGAGTGGTCTTCCACGGATTTCAGGACGTTCGGGGTATGCAGGAGTTGGTTAGAACTCCAGGGCTTCCGGTTCACAGTTTGACAGACGTCATCCCGGGGAATGTCGTCTTTTAGTTGGTACTTGTTGTACCTATGACCGTCAGGGTCTGATGTCGAAAGAGTGTCCTGGTAGAAGGACTTAGCCTTCAGGATCGGTGGGTAGTTCGTCACCTTCAGCTGTCGCCTACAGGCGAGTTTGATTAGAACGACTAAGGGGAGTGAAGCAGTAGATATAGATATATCCTTAACCCTCTAGAGATCTGTATATGTGATAAGGTGAGTATACCTTAAGTGCTATGTTCTGATAGCAGTGTGTTAGTTGTGATTAGAAATCATGATGGGTTAACCGAGTAAGATTTTGGGGGATAGAGAAGGTGTGAGCCTTAGAGTTTTATACGTAGAGACCTTAGAGGTGAGGCCATCTCGAGAAAAGGTGTAGTGTTATGTTTGATCCGTATCGGAAGTGCATAGTGCACGTGAGCTACGTTTGGGATAGGTCCCTAAGTAGTGTGGAATGAAAGGGGGTAGTTGAGCTAAGAAGACCGCTAGGTTTTCGTAGCGTGATTAGTGAGAGTTTTTCTTCGTGGAGCTAGCATTGTGCGCGTTGCCGGGTCGGGTTGAGGCCACGTTGCGGGTCAACCCGCGGCAGGTTTGGTGGTGGGGTCAGTTTGTGGTGGTCCCGTCTTGTGTTAGGGTCACGAGGGTGTTAGGCCCAAGTTTAGTTGACCAGCGTACGAGTTCGTGGATGCGTTCGACCAGTGGTTGGGCCGATGGGGGCAGCCCATCGTGTTCTTCGGTCGGGACCGTTCACTCGACAGTGTTGTTTTAACAGAAAGGTTGTAAGGCTGCACGGGGTGCCTACCTTCACCTTATGGCAGACAGTGGAGCCCAGGGTACGACTGTTTTTGTTTCTGGAAGTTTTACCAAACATGTGTTAAGAACTCAGGTGAGTCTCAGAATCGCATTCGCCCTCGGGCCAGTGCTTGGATTTCAGGGATAGTTGTGGGGATTGTTGTCTCCTGTGGAGGGAGTGTTTAGGCTACCATTTCAGTGTTCGGATGTCACCTTTGAAGCCTTGTAGGGCGGAAGTGTAAAGTTGGCCGATTGGTTCGATGTTGGCAAGTTCGCATTAGTTGGTTCAGCTTGTTCCGCAGACCGTGGATAGTGTGAAGCTTGTCTAGAAGAAGTTCGCGGCTGAGGAATCGTGCGGATAATCGCGACGACGCCAGAGTTCGTGCCGGTCGGTCTTCGAAAGTACCACCGGAGGGTGTGATGAGCTTTGGAAAACAGAGGAAACTTAGCCCGAGTTACTTTGGGCCTTTGAGAGTTCATGTGAAGAATAGGCGGGTTGCCTATATGTTAGCATTTGCCGTCCGACTTAGGAGGCGGGCGTCCGATCTTTCGTATTGTTATGTTCGGAAAGTATCGAAGATCCATCCGAATGTTCCCGATTAATGATGCCCACGTAAAGAGATAGTAACCGAGTTTTGGAAACTAAAGCGAGATCGAAATGTGGTAAGGGTTCGAGTGTCACGGCGCCGATGATCGCGACGGCCGGTACCATTTGTTGGGTCGTCGAGCAAGGCTCGCGACAAAGTGACAAAAGTGGTATCATTTTGGTGATGTTAGAGGTGTTTCCTCGTGGACTTGGATGTAAGTTTTTATGTGCGCGGTGTTTTACGTGGCGGATGTGGCGAGTTGGTTCTCGTAAGTATAGTAGTGAAGACTATCTTGGCGACGTTGTTTGAGACTTAGAAGGAACATTCGGACGAATGTTTCTAAGGAGGAGAATGTTATACCCGTATTTCAGTATGCGTGGGGCGTGCGTAGAAATTTGAACTTGTGATTTAGGCTTCGAATTCTTTTGTTCACAACACCCGATTTGAGTCGTTTTTCGGCTAAACGTTTCCACACTTTCGTAGGGAATTTCGGCTATGTCATTTTTAATTTTTGCGGATTTTTCCGAGAGGCGAAACATTTTGGACCAACGGGAGGGTGACATGTGTCACCTCGCATTGGAAGCAAGCGGCAACCCTTGGCCGAATGGGCTACTTTATGGCCTTGATTTGTGTCTTGTTTTGTGCCTTGTTTTTTGGAGTGTTTTGTGGAGTAGGGTTAGGGTGCACATGGCTTGATCTTGGCCCTACACTTGCTATGCACTTGGCAAGATCTTGGCCATTGGTTGGCCTTGGCTTGTGCTATAAATACCCTCTCCCTTTGATGAATTCTTCATCCTTTCCACAAATCTTCTAAGTGTTAAAATCCTCCTCTCCCTCTTGTTGACTCTCGTCCAAGAGCCCCTCTCCCCTTTGAAAGGCCCCTTGGCCGAGAGCCCTCTCCCCTCCTAGTAGTGTGGCGTGGGTACCCCTTAGCCTAGTTGCTTTAGTATAATACCCCCTTTGTGGTGTAGAAATACTCAAAAGTATTATTATAATCCCCAAATTACCTTAGCCGTATACCTTGTAGTATTCTAAGGTTATACCTATCTGAAAGCCGGAAATACTATTATACTTCCCGTCTACAAAACCGAAACCCTAGGAAAATCTCCATAGTCCGTTGGAGTATTGTGTAGAAGTTGGTTAGAACTTCTAAGGGTGATTTAGGCGGTTGGGAGCGCTCGGAGTTGAGCTAAACGATTGCCCAGGATCGACTTTATACTTGGATAATTATGGGCTTATCGAGGTAAATATCTTGTCCCTCTATTCTAATTGGAAATTACATGTTTGTTAGACTATAGTTGAAGTATACTATATGTAGAACTGAACGTTGTTGTCGGCAATGTCTTTTGACTTAAGCCTGAATAATAAGAAACCTTTTCGAAAGAAGAGTCTTGAATCAGATTTACATAGGCGTATCAGACATGAGACTTGTGTAGCTTTTCGTGAGTAGAATTGTACCGTCGGGTTAGATGTATAACCCCCTGGTTGGCTTGGTAGCGCCTCGATAAAGGAGGAGATTTACGTCATGGGGGAGGCCGAATTTTCGGTAGAATGTTCTGCGATGAGGTCTAAATTTTAATAAGCGCCTTGTGGCCTTATAGTTTGAAGTACTACGTGTGGCGCGATCTACTTGGCTTAAGGAGTAGCCGACGGTTGGAAGTACTTGGAGCGTTTTGCTATTAGTCGATACTCGTCGCGAGGTATGTGAACCTCTTCCTATCTCTTCTAGCATGATATGTGTGAACTATGTAGTACGGTGACGCGTACGTGGTAAATGTATTTGATTGGTTTGAAACATAAAGTGTTATAACGGCTTTATGGGAAGTTGGTTATAACATCTTTATGTAGGTCAGAAAATACTTTGTGGTTTTTAAAAGGTAAATGATTTGTTTATAACTGGCTTGATGTGTGATAATAAAGAACTTGAAGTATTTCAAAAGATTTCTAAATCGTTTTGAAAGAAGAGTGATACTTGGTTTCTTTTGAAAACTTAAGAGTTATACTAGCTTTATGGGAAGTTAGGTATAACGGCTTAAGAATGTTTCTTGATTTTGGAAATCGAGATGTGTATCGACAAACCACCTGCGTTAATAAAAGGAAATGTTTTGAATAATTAAGTATTATTAAAACCAGAGAAACTTCCATCTGCATAAGCTAAGATGAGACAAAATGATATTTCCTAGATCACGGTCACGTAATAAGATTGTTATAAACAAGAATATCCTACTCACATAAGACTTATGTTTCTGATTGTTTAAAGAGAATTATATTCTTAAATGAATAAGACTACGAACTACTGAAACCTTTCTAAAATAAGAAACGTGAACATTTGAAAATAGGCAAACTTGGGCGTTTGGAAAATAATGTTGTTACTTGAGTTTACAAAGGTAAGTATTTTGGTTTACTTAAAAGATAGTCACTCTATTTTTATATACTACGGTATTGTGTGACTTTTGGCGTACCTTTTAAAAGAGTTATTGTATAAAGTACTTTGGGGATTAATTCCCGAACTTGTTAACTTAAAGTAGAAAGTACATTGTGTGAATAACTTGATTGTATTGAATTGTGATAGCTGTAATACTTTCGTTGCTTTGATAAGTAATCATGTTAGGATGCTACGTGTGATAGTATCTTGTGATGTTTGTGTAAAGGGGTTTTCCCTTGATTGTGCTTCTTAACTATCAGTCGTTATGATAGTATTGTGCCACTCATCGTGACATATTCCGGAGGTTAAGCTGCCCTCCGATGCGGGGTAGACTCAGGCGGGTCGATGGACCTATGATTCGAGAATACCTTATGCGGGTCTGTAGGGCCTATGCGGAACTGCGGGAGTTCCAGGTTAGTGTGCGGCCCTTGTGGTCATGCGGACGGCGAGTCCAGGACGCTGCCGGGGAGTAGCTACCCTCGATGCGGGGTTATACCTCATGCGGGCCTATGAGTTTGGCCTATGCGAGTCGCGGAGTTCGAGGTTAGACGCGTACATAATCTGCAGGCGCAAGTGGGCCGCCTTTGATCATGTGACGGTCTAGACAGATCTTATGATCTGATTCATGACCGTTGGTGCGTGGGTTTTTAGTAGTCGGCTATGCCTTTGTACTTACCGTCTGATTTATTATGACACAGTGGGACACGGTGTTCATGTATGTGTTCCTTGTGCTTTTATATCATAGGTATCGGCGGTGAGGAAGGTATTCCACGGCATGATTGATGTTGTGGGCACGAGACCCATTGTTATACTTGAGTGATGACTTGAGGCGTGAGTCACGACTTGACATGATCGCTGTTGTAAATCGTAGTTTGGTTATCATACATGTCTCTCGCTTTATATGATCGCTATGATTTCATTTACTGATTTATTTTCGCCACATACTCTGCACTGTCAGATCGACCTCCTGGGGCTGCGTTCATGCCGCAGGTAAAGGTACACCAGTCGTTGATCCTCGCTCTTAGGGTCACAGTTCAGCGTTTGGGAAAGCTCCGTTTCTCCGGAGGCTTATCGCGGTATAGTCCCCTGTTGTTTTAGGTGCTTACATTCGTGGTATGGCGGCCCTGTCCCGTCGTTGTTGTCATATCATTCGTAGAGGTCTGTAGTACTGTTGTGGGCAGGGTTTGTAAAAGGGATTAAACTGTTCATTTGTAAGAGTTGTTATTTATATATATGACGAAAGGCAAGTTTTCCTCAGATTACTGTTTTGTACTTCATTTGTTTCATGTATGTGTTTTATGTTCCGTTGATTACTCTGATGTTGTATCACTAGGGTGCCCGGGGTAAGGCACCAGTCACGGGCCCAGGTTCGGGTCGTGACAGCTACGTGTGTTAAGTATCTTGTGATGTTTGTGTAAAGGGGTTTCCCTTGTTGTGCTTATGTTATTTAACGATAAGCTGTTATGTTAGTATTATATCACTCACCTCTTGACATGATTCTGGGGTTGGCGCCTCCGACGCGGGTAGACTTCGCGTCTGTGTGACCTATGATTCGAGAAGACCTCATGCGGGTCTGTGTGACCTATGCGGAGCTACGAGAGTTCAAGGTTAGTGTGCGACCTTTATGGTCATGCGGTCTATGTGGCCATGCGGACTGCGAGTCCAGGACGTTGCCGGGGAGTAGCTACCCTCGATGCGAGGAATACCTCATGCGGGCCATTGGAGTGGCCTATGCAGAGCTGCGGGAAGTTCCAGGACTAGACGCGCGACATTAGATATCTGAGCGAGTGGCGGCCGATCATGTGGCGGTGCAGACGGATCTCATGATCTGATTTATGACCTTGTTGATGCTTGTGGTTTTAGTAGTCGGCTATGCCTTCGTACTTACCGTGACGGTTTTATTATGACACGGTGGGACCCGTGTTCATGTGTGTTCCTTGATGCTTTTATATCATAGATCGGCGGTGAGAAGGTATTCCACGGGCATGATTGATGTTGTGGGCGTGAGACCCATAGTTGTATTTGAGTGATGACTTTGAGGCGTGAGTCCCCGACTTGACATCACCGCTTACTTATTGGAATGTAGTTTAGTTATCATACATGTCTCCCGCTTTATATAGACTACTATGATTTCATTTACGCTGATTTTCGCCACATACTTGGTACCTATCAGATCGACCTCCTTCGGGGGGCTGCGTTCATGCCGCAGGAAAAAGTACACCAGTCGTCGATCCTCGCTCTTAGGATCACAGTTCAGCGTTTGGGAAGCTCTGTTTCTCCGGAGGCTTATCAGTGGTAAAGTCCCCTGTAGTTGTAGGTACTTACATTCAGGGGTATGGCGGGGCCCTGTCCCGCCATTGTTGTCATATCATTCTTAGAGGTCTGTAATACTGTTGTGGGCAGAGTTGTAAAAATGTTGTAACTGTTCGGATTTAAGTTTTTTATTTATATATGCCGTAAGGCAACTTTTCTCAGATAACTGTTTCATATTTCATATCTTGTTTTATATTCCGTTGATTACTCTGGTGTATGTCTACTTGGGTGCCCGGGGTAAGGCACCAGTCACGGGCCCGGGTTCGGGTCGTGACACTAATGTTGGTCCTCACCTTTTCGGCAAAGAGTTTAGGCAGACCACTTATAAATCTTTCTTTCCAATAATCGTGGTTACAGTCACTCCTTAGCATGACCTTGTTAAGGAATATATCTTTATACCATTTAAATTCATGTAACTTTGGACAGGTTAGATTATTAAGAACTTCTAAACTTCTATCTTGGAATAGCTTTGGCTCACCAATGAAGTGTTTACCTATGCAGTATAATAAGGTTTACGTAGCATCCCCTTGGATTTCATTACTATAGCTGTTATCGATGTTCTGTATTTGGACTGTGGTGGTTGCATTCATGATGCTGACTTTTACTGGCTCAATTAGGTAGTTGTCCCACCAATTTTTTAACATTCCGGTGAAACCTGAAACTAGTATTGCTGCTAGTTGGGCATCATCGGTGTGCGTTTTTATCTTGTAACTGGTAACGCAAACTCCCATTTCATGGAGCACTTTGACAACTTGCCCTTCAGACATGCCATCTATGTTCCATTCATGGATTTTATCTACAGAATAAGTATTTGAAAACGGGGTACGTTCTTCGAATAACA
Organism: Przewalskia tangutica; assembly: GCA_029844215.1. NCBI lineage: Eukaryota > Viridiplantae > Streptophyta > Magnoliopsida > Solanales > Solanaceae > Przewalskia > Przewalskia tangutica. The sequence continues at coordinate 54,209,184 of CM056718.1, forward strand.
TATCCGTGAAAGTAGGCCCTTTATAAAAACTCTTACCCTCTGTTCCAGAGAACTTTAATATTTTATTATTATATGGTTTACTTTTTGAATTGGAACCTTCGCTAAGTACTTTGACCGAGCTGTCAGGTTTTTTTGAGGTGGATCCCTCTGAGACCTTTAACTCTTTAAACTTATTACTAATTCTGTCTAATAGGTTGTCTTCAATTTCTTTCCCAAATTTTGGATGGCTGTTTGCCGAGAACTGTGGGATTTTGAAGAGAGGTTCGGAAAGTGTTTTTTCTTCCGACCTGACTGGTGTGTTTCTAAATGTAGAAGCATTACTTGCTTCAGTAATCTGGTTAGAGATAACATGTAACAACTGATTGGTGTAGTTGTTCTGTTGAAGGATTTTATTAATATCTTTAACATGCGTGATCCCTGCTGGATCTTTTATGTCTCTTTTGAAAGGAGTGGCAGTTAAGACATCACCATCAACGGGGATCTTTATCTGTTCTAACGGGGGTGTTACTGATTCAACAGTTCTTTCACCTGTGAACCATTTCTTTACAATGGTACTTAGGGACTGTCTGTTATTGTTAAGTTTATCAGTGATTTGAAACCACCTAAATAATTCTATGTTAGCATTAATTATGTTCATGTCACTGATCTATTTCTCCCTAAACACCTTCCTCTCACTGAGTGAAAAAGTGCTTACATACCATTCTTTTTTAATGGCGTTCTCAGGGGCTACCCATAATTTATTAAGGGTTTTCCAATCAATTTTAAAATTTATATCTTCTCTAATAGTACCAAGGCTATCTCCACCAAGCATTTCGCTTCTTGTGGGACTGCTATTCTTCCTATCGATTGGTCGATAGTAGACTTTGGGTACTGCTGACGAATAATCTACACCTTGAACTTTTCGTTCTAGCATAGTTTCGTCGGAATTGTCAGAACTTCCTTCCTCCTCCCGGGATTTAGAAGAAGATCTTTGCGAGTATCTTCCTTTGGATTTTAAAAATCTTAAATCAATTGAACCGTCTAAATGCTGGATTATTTGTTCAATATCAGAACTTTCTGGTTCTATCTTTGGTTGAGTGATGGCATCAAAGTGTCATTCGTCTTTTGTTAAAATTTCATTCCATTTTAACATTCTAGGAACAAAGGTGTTGCTATGTTCCTGATTTGCTTTCATAAGCATGGTAGCACCCTTACTGCTAACTAATTTAGCTTTTGGAGCTAAGGTAGTTTTCATAAGCCTGTAATAGACCCTGTATATTATAGCAATTTCTCTTGTGTTTATCTTACTATTCATATTTTTTGTTTTAATGTTCAACGTCAGGGTATCCATAACGTTTTGATCGTTAATATCTACTGAAAAATTTGGGTAACAGTTAAAATAAACTGGTCCCCTGGCTAAATTGCTTTGTAAGACTCCAATTAAGGAATCGTCAAAGTTTAATAGCCTGACATCTCTTAGTAAGAGACAGATGGGGGTATCTAAACCCAGACGATACAAAGGCTTAACAGCAATTTGTACTAGTCCTATATGTAGGAAGTTAAAATCTTTTATATATCTATTTATATCTTCAGTGGATAATAGCTTAATAATCTTTTTGGAGTTATTGATAGCTACTGTGGATTCACAAGTTTTGATATTATAATTCTTAATAAAATCAAACTTTCCTGTTTCATAAACAGATCTGAAAGATTCTTTTGGAATATTCGATTCAGAAATCTTTTTCAACTTTAGCAATTCTCGAAGTTGCTAAGTTTTCACTGTTGATTTCATTCATTATTAATAATTAACAGTGTGAAGCTCAACTAAGTATTGAGCAATAAATTGTCTTTTTGCCAGGTAGCTAACCCGTCTTCTTAATCTATCATTCTCTTCATAGAGTTCAGTCATCTTATTGATGATTACTTGGTTGATAATGGTTTGACAATAAATATCTAAGCCTTCTGCAGGTCTTGCAGTTGTGTAATAATCTAATTCTTTAAGATTTGATTTTAGAGTTTTATTACAATTATTACTTTCTATTACGATTTCTAGTATTTGAGAATTATATTCTCTGATATAATCAAAAGTTGGGTGCATCTTCAATATGGAATGATAATGTTTAAACAAAGAGAGTTTGTTCTAGATCTGTGGAGGCTACTATCCTTTTTAGAGCTATTGTTCTGTCTGCTATTAGGATTCTACAGTACTTGTTTCCATTCCTTTAAGTACTTGAGCAGGTATCCTATTCTGGTCATCTGAATCCCTATCCTATGTTTTTTCGGCAACTTCCACCACGGTACGGCACAGGTCCTTCCAACCTTTCGTGCTAAATCCAAACCGGTCCAGGAAGCTCCAGCCTATTACTGTAGACTACGGGCGATAGACGGAACATGGTAACGACCAAGTAACTAAGGGAACCGGAACAGAGTAACAAGAATCCTACTAACTTAAGAACAACATTGCTCTAAGGACAGTAGTATGATTTTAGCTACTCATGATCTTTACCAACCTGGCTCTGATACCATAAATGCGGAATGACATTATCAATTTAAAATACTGATTAAAAGACAGAAAAGTAAAGAAAGATGTTTAATAAAACTTACAATTTTATTCAAAGCATTGAAATGGATACAAGATCAGGCAGGGATGAGATATAGAGAGATAGGGGGATATTTCCGAATGCCTTCAACATTACAATTTGAGAGCCTTAAATAGGTCTCGAATGAATTATTGTTCTAACAGGTGGACGGGTATGATTAAAACACTTGGAAGGCTAAGATTCCTTGCCTTCTGCTTTTTTGAAGCGCTTCTCGCTCAGCGGCAAACGTCCTTGTCATTTTTATTTCTTTTGTCCCTTGCTTTTCTGAAGAGGCAAATGTCACTATCTGCTTTATGTCTGCTTTATTGAAAGGGTGCCTCTTTCTTTTCTGAAGGGGCAACTGTTTTTGTCAGTCATCCTTTATGTAGGGACCACTGGCTTTATTCGCGGAGGTAAGCATTTGGCGTATGCTTGGGCTCTTCCTCGTGGGGACCATTATCTCTCCGTTGTCTGTTTCACTATGATTGGATACTACTTCTTCTTCGTCTTCCAATCTTGCTAAGGCTTTTAACAGCTTCTGTCTGGTTTCTGTTGAGGTTTCGCCTGATGAAGAGGGGCTTCTTCCTTCGGGTTTACCTTAATTTTTTCTCTGGGTTTTGGACTCCATCCTTTTTTATTCTGATGGTTTTGCTTAAATAATGGATCCTATTTATCTCTTGGATAAATGACTTAATTATACATGATAATCCTACTGATTAATGAAGTATAAAATCCTCTATTTTAAAAGAATTTACACAACCTAATATATTGAGATCTGCTGATTCTTCAAAATGTGTATAGGAATAAATTCCCTACTTCTGGATGGGGGCCAGTATTTCCTTGTTAGAGGGCCCTGCTGGTTTAACTGCTTCTGGATATGGTTCTGGGGAACCATCTTGTAACTATCTCTGCTTTGGGCAGATGTAATTTAGCTAGGGGAACCACCTTGTAACTATCTACGCCCGGAAGATCTTTGGAGTGGCCTGAATGGCCGAGTCAAACACGTGAATTTTTTTGCCTCTGGGTTTATCTGACATTTCAAGCAGGCTGTATAGACCTAGACTTTTGAAAGCTTGTTTCAAAAATCTTTTGTTTCAAAAAATCTTTTGTTTCAAAAAATCTTTTGTTTCAAAAAATCTTTTGTTAATCCAATTATCTTTGTGATACATAGCACTATAGATCAAAATTTCTTTTTGACTATTTTTTAACATCTGGGATAAAACCTGCTATCTGGGATTTTCTAAGAAACCTTGCTTGGTTAAGGAAGTAAATCCTGGGACTTACAGTTTGAAGATCATCTTTTGCTTGACCTGATCACTCTGACTGAAAGATAAGGGATTTAAATATGGGAACATAAGTTCTCTTCCCATTGAGTTTGTGTAAATACCGTCTAGTTTTGCGGTATAAGGTTTTATCTGTGTTAGGAATGGGACTCCTAAAATGACTTCTTCAGTTATGTCTTTTGTAATAATGAAATCATTGGTGAGGCAAACACCATTATTGCAAACATGAGCTTTTGAAAGCTTGTAATTTATTTTTATACTATAACTTGTGGCAGAGTATAATTTATGTGTACTTTTGTCTAAGTACCTAGTAGGAACTAATCCTTCACGTATACAATTTTGATCTGCACCTGAATCAATTAGTGCAATTCTTTCTAGGATAAAGTTTTTGTTTATTATAACTTTAATAGGGACATGGTAGCTTAATGCTCTGGCTTTGGATATTAATTTTAAACCTGAATCAGTATTATTTTCTGTTTCATCTTCTTGTTCTGGATTATCAATATCTTTGGGAGTAGGATCTTTTACGAGATCCAAGTCTTTTAATAAACTGCTTGCGAATGCCTCTGTTTCTAAGGAACCGAGTCTTTCTTTTATCTGGATAATTTCTTCTTTCAGATTTGAAATTTCTTTTATTAAACCTTGCACAGAAGTGTCTGTTTTGGCTTCCTTAAATTTATCAAAAACTCTTTTCATATCAAAAGGCTCAATTATCCTTTTATCTTTTTTCTGATTAATGACTAGCTTTTTAAGCTCAGTTAAGTATTTTCTTTTGACTTCATCGTCGTCAATGTGATCGATCATATCAAAGAAAAACTCTTGGCTTCTACTTGAGATAACGCCAATTGTTTGCTTTGTACAGGTGCAGATTTTTCCAAAGACACTCGCACAAAGCCGATGTGGAACTATCTCGAATCAGACTTAGATTTAATGAACCATCGTCACTGTAATAGTCATCTGAAGTTTCTTCGGAATTATCACTGGACTGTTCTTCATCTAAGATTGTATAAAGTTTTTCTTTTACCTCATCATCTATTGCTAATAGATTGATTTTTTCTTTCTTTTTATTGGGTTCTTTGCAATTATTGGCCATATGGCCATGTTTTCCGCAATTCCAACAACTACTCTTATTCTCGGTATTTTTGTTGGCGTTATGTTTTTTATACCCTTTTTTAGGAGTATAACTCTTTTTATAAGTTTTAGGACGAGATATGTTATGTTTCTTTTTCATTCTTTTGATGCTCTTCGAAGGAGCAGAGACTTTAACATATCCGAAGTCTTCGCAGAAACTTCCTAATTCTCCTTTGGTGGATTTCTGTACTTGATTATTAAGTTTTATTGTATTACAAAGCTCTAGGCCTGTTAGATTAATAATACTGACTAGGTCTCCATACGCCATAAGACCATAGGGAGTGTCGCCATTATGACTTCTCCTAATGTTGGTCCTTACCTTTTCGGCAAAGAGTTTAGGCAGACCACTTATAAATCTTTCTTTCCAATAATCGTGGTTACAGTCACTCCTTAGCATGACCTTGTTAAGGAATATATCTTTATACCATTTAAAGTCATGTAACTTTGGACAGGTTAGATTATTAAGAACTTCTAAACTTCTATCTTGGAATAGCTTTGGCTCACCAATGAAGTGTTTACCTATGCAGTATAATAAGGTTGCCGTAGCATCCCCTTGGATTTCATTACTATAGCTGTTATCGATGTTCTTTATTTGGACTGTGGTGGTTGCATTCATGATGCTGACTTTTACTGGCTCAATTAGGTAGTTATCCCACCAATTTTTTAACATTCTGGTGAAACCTGAAACTAGTATTGCTTCTAGTTGAGCATCATCGGTGTGCGTTTTTATCTTGTAACTGGTAACGCAAACTCCCATTTCATGGAGCACTTTGACAACTTGCCCTTCAGACATGCCATCTATGTTCCATTCATGGATTTCATCTCCAGAATAAGTATTTGAAAACGGGGTACGTTCTTCGAATAACATATCCGGAAAAGTAGGCCCTTTATAAAAACTCTTACCCTCTGTTCCAGAGAACTTTAATATTTTATTATTATCTGGTTTACTTTTTAAACTGGAACCTTCACTAAGTACTTTGACCGAGCTGTCATGTTTTTTTGAGGTGGATCCCTCTGAGACCTTTAACTCTTTAAACTTATTACTAATTCTGTCTAATAGGTTGTCTTCAATTTCTTTCCCAAATTTTGGATGGCTGTTTGCCGAGAACTGTGGGATTTTATAGAGAGGTTCGGAAAGTGTTTTTTCTTCCGACCTGACTGGTGTGTTTCTAAATGTAGAAGCATTACTTGCTTCAGTAATCTGGTTAGAGATAACATGTAACAATTGATTGGTGTAGTTGTTCTGTTGAAGGATTTTATTAATATCTTTAACATGCGTGATCCCTGCTGGATCTTTTATGTCTCTTTTGAAAGGAGTGGCAGTTAAGACCTCACCATCAACGGGGATCTTTATCTGTTCTAACGGGGGTGTTACTGATTCAACAGTTCTTTCACCTGTGAACCATTTCTTTACAATGGTACTTAGGGACTGTATGTTATTGTTAAGTTTATCAGTGATTTGAAACCACCTAAAGAATTCTATGTTAGCATTAATTCTGTTCATCTCACTGATCCATTTCTCCCTAAACACCTTCCTCTCACTAAGTGAAAATGTGCTTACATACCATTCTTTTTTAATGGCGTTCTCAGGGGCTACCCATAATTTATTAAGGGTTTTCCAATCAATTTTAAAATTTATATCTTCTCTAATAGTACCAAGGCTATCTCCACCAAGAATTTCGCTTCTGGTGGGACTGCTATTCTTCCTATCGATTGGTCGATAGTAGACTTTGGGTACTGCTGACGAATAATCTACACCTTGAACTTTTCGTTCTAGCATAGTTTCGTCGGAATTGTCAGAACTTCCTTCCTCCTCCCGGGATTTAGAAGAAGATGTTGCGAAGGAGTATCTTCCTTTGGATTTTAAAAATCTTAAATCAATTGAACCGTCTAAATGCTGGATTATTTGTTCAATATTAGAACTCTCTGGTTCTATCTTTGGTTGAGTGATGGCATCAAAGTGCCATTCGTCTTTTGTTAAAATTTCATTTCATTTTAACATTCTAGGAACAAAGGTGTTACTATGTTCCTGATTTGCCTCCATAAGCATGGTAGCACCCTTACTGCTAACTAATATAGCTTTTGGAGCTAAGGTAGTTTTCATAAGCCTGTAATAGACCCTGTATATTATAGCAATTTCTCTTGTGTTTATCTTACTATTCATATTTTTTGTTTTAATGTTCAACGTCAGGGTATCCATAACGTTTTGATCGTTAATATCTACTGAAAAATTTGGGTAATGATTAAAATAAATCGCCCTCGCTAAATTGCTTTGTAAGACTCAAGTAAGGAATCACAAAGTTTAATAGCGACATCTCTTAGTAAGAGATGATGGGGGTATCTAAACCTGCACGATACAAAGGCTTAACAACAATTTGTACTAGTCCTATATGTAGGAAGTTAAAATCTTTTTTATATCTGTTTATATCTTCAGTGGATAATAGCTTAATAATCTCTTTGGAGTTATTGATAGCTACTGTGGATTCACAAGTTTTGATATTATAATTCTTAATAAAATCAAACTTTCCTGTTTCATAAACAGATCTGAAAGATTCTTTTGAAATATTCCAGTTCTGTAAATCTTTTTCAACTTTAGCAATTCTCGAAGTTGCTAAGTTTTCACTGTTGATTTCATTCATTATTAATAATTAATAGTGTGAAGCTCAACTAAGTATTGAGCAATAGATTGTCTTTTTGCCAGGTAGCTAACCCGTCTTCTTAATCTATCATTCTCTTCATAGAGTTCAGTCATCTTATTGATGATTACTTGGTTGATAATGGTTTGACAATAAATATCTAAGCCTTCTGCAGGTCTTGCAGTTGTGTAATAATCTAATTCTTTAAGATTTGATTTTAGAGTTTTATTACAATTATTACTTTCTATTACAATTTCTAGTATTTGAGAATTATATTCTCTGATATAATCAAAAGCTGGGCGCATCTTCATTATGGAATGATAATGTTTAAACAAAGAGAGTTTGTTCTAGATCTGTGGAGGCTACTATCATTTTTAGAGCTATTGTTTTGTCTGCTATTAGGATCCTACAGTACTTGTTTCTATTCCTTTAACTACTTGAGCAGGTATCCTATTCTGGTCATCTGAATCCCTATCCTAAGTTTTTTCGGCAACTTCCACCAGGGTACGGCACAGGTCCTTCCAACCTTTCGTGCTAAATCCAAACCGGTCCAGGAAGCTCCAGCCTATTACTGTAGACTACGGGCGATAGACAGAACAGGGTAACGACCAAGTAACTAAGGGAACGGGAACAGAGTAACAAAAATCCTACTAACTTAAGAACAATGTTGCTCTAAGGACAGTAGTATGAGTTTAGCTACTCATGATCTTTACCAACATGGCTCTGATACCATAATTGCGTTATTAATGGTATCTTATTATCATTTGAACTAGAGCTTTCGCTTAGTACTTTGACTGGTTTATTGGTTCCTTGATAGAGGTCATGTCCTAAGAACCTTATGGTTGTCTGGAAAAGTTTTATCTTTTTTGCACTTATTGCTAAACCATTGTACTTAGTGGTCTGGACAAAAGTGTTTAGATGTTTATAATCCTGATCTAAGTTATCTGAGAACACTAGAACATCATCTATATAGACAATCATAAACTGGCTATAAGGGTTGAATATGTTATTCATGATGTTCTAAAATTCGGATGGGGCATTTTTGAGCCCGAAAGGCATTACGTTCCATTCATATTGTCCGAAAGGGACATTGAAGGCTGTTTTATATTTATCTTTTTCATCGACTTGGATTTGCCAGAATCCTGACGAACTTATTGTAAATGTTAGCATTATAAGTTCTTTTAAGTAGGTCCCTTTTGTTAGGGATTGGATATCTAATCCATTTTAACGCTTGGTTAAGAGGTTTGTAATTTATTACGAGCCTTGGGGCTCCTCTTTCCTTTTCAGCATTCTTGTTGACATAGTAAAGGTGGCGGCTCCATTGTGATTTAGAAGGCCTAATGATCCCTTTTTTGAGAAGATCATTGACTTCATTTTTACAGTGTTCCATGAGCTCGTGGCTCATCTGAATGGGTCTGGCTTTAGTTGGTATATTTTCTTCACTAAAATCATCCTAACTCTTTTTATAAGTTTTAGGACGAGATATGTTATGTTTCTTTTTCATTCTTTTGATGCTCTTCGAAGGAGCAGAGACTTTAACATATCCGAAGTCTTCGCAGAAACTTCCTAATTCTCCTTTGGTGGATTTATGTACTTGATTATTAAGTTTTATTGTATTACAAAGCTCTAGGCCTGTTAGATTAATAATACTGACTAGGTCTCCATACGTCATAAGACCATAGGGAGTGTCGCCATTATGACTTCTCATAATGTTGGTCCTTACCTTTTCGGCAAAGAGTTTAGGCAGACCACTTATAAATCTTTCTTTACAATAATCGTGGTTACAGTCACTCCTTAGCATGACATTGTTAAGGAATATATCTTTATACCATTTAAAGTCATGTTACTTTGGACAGGTTAGATTATTAAGAACTTCTAAACTTCTATCTTGGAATAGCTTTGGCTCACCAATGAAGTGTTTACCTATGCAGTATAATAAGGTTGCCGTAGCATCCCCTTGGATTTCATTACTATAGCTGTTATCGATGTTCTTTATTTGGACTGTGGTGGTTGCATTCATGATGCTGACTTTTACTGGCTCAATTAGGTAGTTATCCCACCAATTTTTTAACATTCTGGTGAAACCTGAAACTAGTATTGCTTTTAGTTGGGCATCATCGGTGTGCGTTTTTATCTTGTAACTGGTAACGCAAACTGTCACGACCCGACCTCGGGCCCGCGACTGGTGCGTTACCCCGGGCACCCTAGTGATACAACATCAGAGAAAATCAGCGGAATTAAAAACTCATAAAATATAACAATGAAATAAGAAAACAGGTTAACCAAAACGGTTACCTTTCTGTATATATACATAACACCCGAACAGTTATATCCTTTTACAAACCCTGCCCACAACAGTACTACAGACCTCTAAGAATGTAATCACAACTATGACGGGACAGGGCCCCGCCATACCCCTGAATGTACAAGTACCTATAATGACAAGGGACTATACCAAAAGATAAGCCTCCGGAGAAACGGAGCTTCACAATACGCAGAACTGTGATCCTTAGAGCGAGGATCAACAACTGGTGTACCTCTACCTGCGGCATGAACGCACCAAGCGAGGTCGATAACAGGTACCAAGTATGTGAAATTGAAAAATACTGTAAATGAAATCATAACAGTCTATATAAAACAGGAGACATATATGATAACCAAACTACAATACACAATATATATTAGCAGTCATGTCAAGTCAGGGACTCACGCCCGTAAAGTCATCACTCAAATATAACCCGGGAATTTAACCCGCACAACGGCCGCATGCCCCGACATCTTACCTCGGTATAAGCATGGCCATGGAACCATCCTAATGGACGCATACCCGTGGACCATCCATCGTGTCAGTATGTCCAAAGTAAATAACAATATAGCACTCATAGTGGAAGCATACTCATGGGCCACCCAACGTGTCAGTATGTCCAAAGAAAATAACAAGATAACACTCCTAGTGGAAGTATACCCGTGGGACACCCATCGTGTCAGTATGTCCAAAGAAAATAACAAGATAACACTCATAATGGAAGCATACCCGTGGGCCACCCATCGTGTCAGTATGTCCAAAAGGAAATAACAAGATAACAATCATAATGGAAGCATACTCGTGGGCCACCCATCGTGTCAGTATGTCCAAAGAAAATAACAAGATAACACTCCTAATGGAAGCATACCCGTGGGCCACCCATCGTGTTAGTATGTCCAAAAGGAAATAACAAGATAACAATCATAATGGAAGCATACTCGTGGGCCACCCATCGTGTCAGTATGTCCAAAGCAAATAACAAGATAACACTTAATGGAAGCGTACCCGCCACCCATCGTGTCAAGATGTCCAAAAGGATCGATATCTCGAAGCATACCCGGGCCACCCATCGTGTCGGTATGTCCATCAATCAACCGGATAGTCGCCTCCATCGAGACGCCAGAGTACGTAAATACAACACTTGCACAACAAAGGCTATCACAACAAGCATAGGCAAGTTCAACGTACTCATAGACTTTCATTTTATTACAACAAATCCGGATTTTTAACCCCAAGGTACTACGTACTTTCACTCTTTAAAAAGATCCATTTCTTTCACAAAAAGTCACACGATACCCGTAGTATCAAAATAGAGTAACTATCTTTTTAAGTAAACCAAAACAATTTCCATACCTTCTTTTTAAACCATCTTAAGACAAAACCATGCCTTTCTTTTAAACCAAAACACTTCAAATTCCTCAAGTCTCTTTTCTTTTAGAAAACAAGTTCCTTACTTTGGAATTTAAGAAAAAAAATCAATACTTGTTATTAATGATCTTATTAAAACAGCCATGATCTAGGAAATGTAATACAATTTTGTCTTATCTTAGCTTCTATGCAGATGGAGGTTTCTACTGGTTTTAATAATAATTAATTAGTCAATACATTTTCCTTTATTAACGCTGCAGTGGTTTGTTCGATACTTATTCTCATTTCTGAAATCAATATAACTTATTCCTTTTAAAACCCAATTACCCATTTCTCATAAATGCGGTTTCAGAACTTTTTAACACAATTCAAGTTCTTAACATTATAACAAGTCAAATATAAGTCAAGTCTCTTGCCTTTTAAAATCAACAAACCAATCTTTTACCTACATAAAGTCGTTATAACTAACTTCCCATAAAACTATTATAACACTTTATGTTTTAAACCAACCAAATTTGTTTAGCACACGTACGTCTACCGTACTACATAGTTCAAAACAATCATGCTAGAAAAGATAGGAAGAGGTTCACATACCTCGCGACGATTATCGACAATTAGCAAAAAGCTCCATAGTACAATAACCCTGCTAGCCTTTTCCACCCTTCCAGTAGAATACGCTACTCGTAGTATTTCAACCTATAAAGGCCACAAAACGTCTATCAACTTCTCGATCTCTTCGTAGAACATTTCCAAGTACAAGGTTCCTTATTCTATGGAAAATTCGGCAGCACCTCCCCCCCCGTAACCATATAAATCTCCTCCTCTATCAAGGCCCGCTACCAAGCCAACAACTCCAAGAGGGTTACACGTCTAACCGGACGTGTACTACACTGCCCCACAATAATACAACAAGTCTACTGTAAATACAGTCCAATGTAAATACAGTTCAATTCTTCTATAATCATCCTTCCAATATATCTTATACTCAATTCTAAACTACTACAATATGTAATATCCAATTACAAATAGGGGGACAAAGATAATTACCTCGATAAGCCCAAAATTATCCAAGATTAATAAGTCTATCCTGAGCAACGCTTAGCTCCAATTCCTTACGTTCCAACCCGCTCCAAGCAACCCTTAGAAGCTCCTAACCAACTCCTCTTCAAGATCCAACTCCAAAAAGTGAAGAACACTTAGGCTCAAACTATGGCAAGTTTCGGCCAAGGCAAGGTTTCTAGGCTAGGGGTGTGAAATCTTTTCCAACTCTTGGTACACAATCTTCCTAACATCCTAAGGAATAACACTTAAAAGTTTAAGAATTTTTGGACAACATTAGCTCCTAAAATCAGCCCATGGCCGAGAGCTACACTCAAGAGGAGGGAGTATTTTTCCTTGGAAATTATCTCAAGTGTGGATGAAGTCTTCACTACAAAGGGGGGGGGGTATTTATAGAGAAATCAAGGGCCAAGATCAAAGCAAGTGTGTGGTGAGATTGGGGGACAAGTGTGTGTGGGTCCCACCCTCCAAGTGTCTACACAAAGAAGAAGACAAGTGGCTTGCCACTTGTAAGGCCATTTCGGCCAAGGGACAAGTGTCTAGCCACTTGTCCCACCATTTCGGCCCACTTGGCCACCTAAGGGGGTGACACGTGTCGCCCCCTACTCGTCCAAAATATTTCATCTTCCGAAAATATCCGAAATGCCAAAAATCTCTAAAACAAAGTGGGCCCCACAAAATCAGAATTTCTCAGTGGCCCCACGTGACCAATTCCGGAAATAAAATTCCATAATTCTAATATAATCCAGAAAGTCCAAATATCAAATCTGGGAATCCAATTCGCATTAACGAACCTTTTTCCTTCACAAAATCCGGAAACTTTTCCGTCGAAAAAATCACATCTTTCTCCCTTTCCAATTTTTGTGTCGTATTCTCGTACGTATGTCCTCACATACATACCCTGGAACTACGGGGTGTAACACAAACTCCCATTTCATGGAGCATTTTGACAACTTGCCCTTCAGACATGCCATCTATGTTCCATTCATGGATTTCATCTCCAGAATAAGTATTTGAAAATGGGGTACGTTCTTCGAATAACATATCCGGGAAAGTAGGCCCTTTATAAAAACTCTTACCCTCTGTTCCAGAGAACTTTAATATTTTATTATTATCTGGTTTACTTTTTGAACTGGAACCTTCGCTAAGTACTTTGACCGAGCTGTCAGGTTTTTTTGAGGTGGATCCCTCTGAGACCTTTAACTCTTTAAACTTATTACTAATTTTGTCTAATAGGCTGTGTTATACCCCGTATTTCCGGAGTAGGTACGTAAGGGCGTACGTACGAAAGTTTGGCCTTAAAAGTTTAAGCCTTGGACGTTTTTATTTGTGCACAACTCACTAAAAGAATCGTTTTCCGACGAAACGTTTCCACAGCTTTCGTAGGGAAAATTCTGGCTATGTCATTTAGTATTTTTGCGGATTTTTCCGAGAGACGAAACATTTTGGACCAACGGGAGGGCGACACTTGGCACCCTCCAATTGGTGGACTTGAAATCGTCCATTGGACGAATTGGACATAGAGTTGCACGTTTTTTGTGCCTTTGCACAAGTCAAGGAGTTGGTAGGATATTTTGTGTGCAAGTTGGCTAGGTACACTTGCCCTAATCTTGGCCTTACACTTGGCTAAATCTTGGCCCTTGGTTGGCGATCCCTTGACCTATAAATACCCCTCTTGTGATGAAGAGTTCTTCATCCACAAAAGCTTTCCAAGTCTAAAAATCCTCTCCTCTCCCTTAAAGCCATTTCGTCCAAACACCTTTCCCCCCCCCCCCCCCCCTTGAGTAAAGTTTGGCCGAGGGCCCCCCCCCTAGCCTAGCCGAAATCTACCCCCCCTCCCTTGGTAGAAAAGTTGCCTTCTAGTATTGTTATAATGCCCAAAAATACCCTAGCCCAAATCCCTTAGTACTTAGTAGAAGTTGTGAAGAACTTCTAAGGTTTCCTGGAGCTATCGGAGCGCATAACTTAGGAGCTAAGCCTTGCTCCGGATCGACTTTTATCTAGAATATTATTGGGCTTACCGAGGTAAATAATCCTAACCCTCTTTTGAATTAGAAAATACATACTGTAGTAGTATAAGAATAAGTATTAAATACTTAGAAGAATATTACAGAATAGAATTGAACTGTTATCACAGTAGAAGGGTTTAAAAGAAGAATAATCAAACTGTACTTAGGACTGTTTTCTGATGAGACTTGAGTAGCTCACCGCAGGGAAGTGCTGCCCAATTTTCCGTAGGATAGAGAACCCTCTCGCTAGAACTGTTTTCAGAGTAGTCTAGACGTTGATAGACGTGTCTGACTATTATAGGCTGATTCTCTGCGCGCGACATCTTCAACTTGGCAGGTGGTTTTCGCTGAGAAGGTATGTGATTCTTCCTAAAGCATGATATTTCACAATATATATGTAGTACGCATACATGTGTTAATGAATAATAACTACGGCAATGTCTTTGACTTAAGCTCGAATAATACTTACGAATGCCTCACGCTTAAGCCTGAATAATAAAGATCTGAAAGCATTTCAAAAGAATACTGAATCATTTTTAACAGAAGAGAACTAATTGGTTTTTAAAACAGAAGCTTAAGAGTTATACTAGCCTTATGGGAAGTTAAGTATAACCACTTAAGAATGATAAAAGAAACAATTTGCCTATGTGTTTATAACAGACTTATATTGAATTGTGAAAAGAATATTAAGATGGTTTGATAAGTAGACTTGATATGATGCTATGTGTGTTAGTGTCTTGTAACGTTTGTATAAGAGAGTATTCTTGTTGTGCTTATGTTGTTTAACGATAAGCTGTTATGTTTTTTGATTTCAGGGGTAGCTGTAAGGATTATTCGCCTCTTGGCTGAGTGTGTACTATAATAGCTACCATTTCAGTATTCGGATGTGCCTTATGACGCCTTGTAAGGGCGGAAGTGTAAGTTGTCGGTCGATTGGTTCGATGTTGGCAGGGTTCAGATAGTTGGTTCATACTTGTTTCAGCAGGATGTGGATAGGGTGAAGATTATCCAGAAGAGGTTATTGGCAGCTCAGTGTCAACAGAAGTCGTGCGGATAATCGGCGACGACGCTTGGAGTTCAGGTTGACGGTGGGTCTTCTTGAAGGTACCACCCCGGAAAGGGTGTGACGAGTTTTGGAAAACAGAGGAAACTTAGCCCGAGTTACTTTGGGCCTTTTCAGATCATGTGAAGAGTAGGCCAGGTTGCCTATATGTTAGCCTTGTCGTCCGACGTAGGAGGCAGTATGTCCGGTCTTTCATGTTGTTATGTTCGGAAAAGTATCGGAGATCCATCCAGAGTGTTCCCAGTTAATGATGACCAAGTTGGAGATAGTAACCCCGAGATTTTGGAAACTGAAGCAGTAACAGAAATATGGTAAGTTATGAGAAAGAGTTCGAGTATACAAGAAGGGTACGACGAGTAAGAGAATATAAGTGATCATTTCGTTTGTAAAGAAAAGGTACGAAGGGAGTATATTTTAGACTTTGGGTGGGAGCTTTTGTAGTGATGGAGGTGATTCCTCGTGGACTTGGATGTAAGTATTTGCGCGTGTTGTATTGTGGCCAGGTGTGGCATGATCGTTTTCGTAAGTATAGTAGTGAAGACTATACTGGCGCATGTATGTTTTGAGACTTAGAAGGAACATTCGGGACGAATGTTTCTAAGGAGGGGAGAATGTTATACCGTATTTCGCAGTATGTACGTAAGGACGACGTCAAAGTTTAAGCCTTAAGATAGGCAAGGGTCGAAAATTGTGCACAACCCCTGAAGAGAATTGTTTTCCGACGAAACGTTTTCCAAACTTTGCGAGGGGAAAATTACGGTTGCGACATTAATAATTTTTGCGGATTTTTCCGAGAGATGAAATATTTTGGACCAACGAGAGGGCGACACTTGTCACCCTCAAGTGGGCGGTCTTGTGGCCGATTCATGGCACGTTTCTTGGCATGTTTTGTGGCCTAAAACTTGGGTCAATGTTTGGAGTGATTTGTGGAGTAGATGGATAGGGTGCACTTGTGCAAATCCTCACCCTCCACTTGCCCACCACTTGTCTTAATCTTGGCCATTGATTTCCCTATAAATACCCCCCTTGAGTTGAAGACTTCTTCATCCACTCCACACTTTCTAAGTCTTGAAATCCCTCTCCCCTTTGTAAGGTTTTCGTCCAAGCCTCCTCCTCTTGCAGGCCCTTGCCGAGAAATACCCCTTCCTAAGTGGTGCTAGCCGAAAGCACCCCCCCCTCTCTTGAGTGTTGTCTCGTAAAACTACCCCTCCCCCCCTTGGTAGAAAGGTATTCTCCAAGTATTGTTACTATTCCAAAATACCTTGGCCCAAATACCTTGTAGTATTCCAAGGTTACCCCTATACTAAAAGCCCGTAAATACTATTATACTTCCTTCACCACAAAAACGAAACCCTAAGGAAAATCTTCATAAATTGAAGTATTAAGAAGAAGTTGCGTAGAACTTCTAAGGGTTGTTTGGAGCGGGTTGAGCACCTGCAGTAGGAGCTAAACGTTGCTCGGGATCGACATTTAAACTTGGATAATTTTGGGCTTACCGAGGTAAATACTCTTGTCCTTCTATTGTAATTGGAAATTACATACGTAGTAGTATAGAAATGAATATAAGATTCATGTAAGGATATTACGTAAGAGAATTGAACTGTAATAGAAGGATATTACGAAGAGAATTGAATCGTAATAGAAGGATATTCTGTAAGAGAATTGAACTGAAATCACATCAGAAGAATATTAAAGAAGAAGATTGAACTGTACTTACATAGGACTGTATTTACAGTAGACTTGTGTAGTTTAACGGGTAGGGAAGTGCTGCCCGATTTTCCGTAAAATAGAGAACCTACTGCTTAGAATATTCTACAGAGTAGTCTAGACGTTGATAGACGTATATGGCCTTTATAGGTTGAATGTTCTGCGAGTAGCATGTTCTAATTGAAAGGTGGACAAGGCTAGCCGGGTTATAGCCGTGGAGCATTTTGCTAATTGTCGATAATCGTCGCGAGGTATGTGATTCTTCCTATCCTCTTGAGCATGATATTTTAAAAGAATATATATCTAGTACGGTAGACGTACGTGTGTTAACTGAACGTGGTTTTACTGCGATGTCTTTTGACTTGAGTCTAAATAATTAAGAAACCTTTTTGAAAGAAGAGTAATACTTGGTTTTAAAAGCTTAAGAGTTATACTAGCTTTATGGGAAGTTAGGTATAACGACTTAAGAAAGATAAAAAAAATGGTTTATTGATTTTAGAAGTTAAGAGACTTGATCTTAAAAGATAAGAGACTTGACTTAATTAAATTAATATGAATTTTGTTAAAAAGTGTGAAACCTCATTCGTGAGTAATGAGTACTTGGTTTTTAAAAGGAATAATGTTTTACTGATTTCGGAAATCAGAATAAGTATCGAACAAACCACTGCAGCGCTAATAAAGGGAAATGTATTGACTAATTAAGTATTATAAAAACCAGTAGAAACCTCCATCTGCATAGAAGCTAAGATGAGACAAAATGATATTACATTTCCTAGATCATGGCTGCATTAATAAGATTGTTATGAACAAGAATAACCTACTCACACATAAGGCATATGTTTCTCAAATTGTTTTAAAGGAGAATTATATTATTAAGTGATTAAAACTATGAACTACGAAACCTTTCGAAAATGAGAAACTTGAGCATTTGAAATTAGGCAAACTTGAACGTTTGGAAAATAATGCTGATTACTTGATTTTACAAAGGGAAGTGTTTTGGTTTACTTAAAAATATAGTCACTCTATTTTTATACTACGGGTATTGTGTGACTTTTGTGAAAGAAACGGATCTTTTAAAGAGTTAATGTATGAAGTACTTTGGGGATAAGAACCCGAACTTGTTAACATAAAGTAGAAAGTACCTTGTGTGAATAACTTGATTGTGTTGGTTTGTGATAGCCTTGTAATACTTTCTTGTTGATTTGATAAGTAAACATGTTAGGATGATACGTGTGTTAGTATCTTGTGATGTTTGTGTAAAGGGGTTTCCCTTGATTGTGCTTATGTTGTTTAACGATAAGCCGTTATGATAGTATTGTACCACTCACCTCTTGACATGATACCGGGGGTTAAGTCGCCTCCGACGCGGGTATACCTCGTGCACCGGGACCATGATTCCGACACCTACGCGGTCCAGGGACCTACGCGAGCTACGAGAGTTCCGTGTTAGTGTGCGGTCTATATGGCCATGCGGTGCATGTGGCCTACGCGGATCGCGAGTCGGGGCGACGCCGGAGTAGCTACCCTCGACGCGGAATACCTCACGCGCCTATGAGTATGGCCTACGCGGAGTGCGGAAGTTCGAGGATTAGACGCGCAGACATTTGATATCGCGGCGTGGCGGCCTTCGATCATGTGGCGGTCTAGACAGCACTCGTGATACGCTTTATGACTTTGTTGGTACTGTGGTTTTAGTAGTCGGCTATGCCTTCGCATTTACCCCAGACGGTTTTATTATGACACAGTGGGACACGTGTTTATGTGTATTCCTTGGTGCTTTTATATCATAGATCACGGTGAGGAAGGTATTCCACCGCATGATTGATGTTGTGGGCGTGAGACCCATGGTTATATTGAGTGATGACTTTGAGGCGTGAGTCACGACTTGACATGATCGCTATTTATCAGGAATCGTAGTTTGGTTATCATACATGTCTCCTTCTTTATAAAGACTACTATGATTTCATTTCTGATTTTCGCCACATACTTGGTACTGTTATCTTGACCTCCCAGTGGGGCCGTTCATGCCGCAGTAGAGGTACACAGTGTTGATCCTCGCTCATGTGGTCACGCCAAAGATTGGGAAGCTCCGTTTCTCCGGAGGCTTATCTTGGGTATAGTCCCCTATCGTTGTAGGTACTTACATTCAGGGGTATGTCGGGGCCCTGTCCCGCCATTGTTGTTATATCATTCTTAGAGGTCTGTAGTACTGTTGTGGGCAGAGTTTGTAAAAGGGATGTAACTGTTCGGATTTAAGTTTTTTATATATATATGCCGAAAGGCAACTTTTCTCAGATAACTGTTTCACACTTCATGTTATTTCATGTCTTGTTTTATATTCCGCTGATTACTCTGATGTATGTCTACTTGGGTGCCCGGGGTAAGGCACCAGTCACGGTCCCGGGTTCGGGTCGTGACAGCACTATCCACCGCCACCGCTACCACTTTAAACCAAGTCTGTAAGTGTCCTATTTCTTTTATTTTCTTTGAGTCTTGCACACATTGGGGACAATGTGTGATTTAAGTTTGGGGGGGTGTTTTATTTGTATCTTATTGTTTTAGTATGTTTGAGTCTTTTTGATTTGTTTTGTGTAATTTTTGAGTCATACAATTTTTTTTTTTTTGAGTCATAATTTTCTGTCAAAGATCATGCATGTTGTAGTTACTAGAAACACCTAGTGAAGCAAGGTTGAATTATGTAATGGAATTAGAAGCAACCATCTAAACACTTAGGTTAGATATGCCAAAAACTCATGAAATCTGTCTATTTGGGGTTTCTGCTTGAATTGTGCGTTGTTAAATGATTAAAATCTATGTGTTATGATTGCTTGATATTTGAGGCGAAATAGTTAGGATATGCATGTTAGGAGAGATGACTCAGGCATTTCTTTGTTAGCCAATTCTTACCACTCTCTTTTCCTATCCCTGCCATTATAAATATCCCTAGTTAGCCCCGTTGAGCCTAAAAATTAAACTTCTTCTTTGACACCCTATATTTCCACACTTGTGCCATAAGTAAAAATGTGAAATGGTTGGAATAGAAAGTGTTAAAAAAAAGACAAAAAGAGTGAACAAGTTTGATGCACCCCAATAAAAAAGTAATAAGAAATAGGCAAAAGCCTAAGTTTGGGGGTGCTTGTTATGTATAATACACTTCACTCTCTCAAAACAAAAGAGGGAAAATATAGATATGAAGTGAAGAAAGGAAATCAAAAGAAAAGGGAAAAATTGAAAAGCTAAAGAGCTTATGGTACATGAAATGAGCCTAAATGCCTATTTTTACCTACCCATGCCTAAGCCTACATTACAACCCTGAAAAGTCCTGAAAATCTCTTAGATGCATATCCATGATTAGTGGAGAATAGCAAGTAAACATGCCATAGGAATTTTGAAATTGACATGCATAATTCAGTATTCTTACTTCCATTAAGCATGATTAGAATGAGTTTGCGAAATATCTAGCTTAATGTGTTTAGAATGCTAAAATTTCATGATATATGTTCCTGCATATTATTCTGCTAACCTTCATGTTTTCCAAGTAACACCAATGCAGCAAAATGATCAATGTCGTTGAGTCTTTTATTTTTCTTTCTCTTTGTGTCTTTATTTCTTTCTTTTTGATCTTTGCTCGAGGGCGAGCAAAGGTTAAGTTTGGGGGTATTTGATCGGTGTATTTTATATACACTTTTTGAGTCATTTTTAGTGAGTCTTTTGTCCCTTTTTGTACAAATACGTGTCGTCTTAGGATATATTTTCTTTCTTTTGAGTCAAATTGGTTAAAGTGGCTCAATGGCGGAAAAGGAGCGAAAAGAGGGCAAAAACGGACGGTCTAGAGCTCGAAATGCGAGAAAGTGGCGAACTGCACAGACAAGCCGCACGCGGCGCCTCCAAACAGCGAGGCGGGCCCCGCGCTATTATTGAAGCTTGCGAAGTTCCACGCGCCTCTAGACAGCAGAGTTGCAGCGCCGCGACGCCTAATCTTCAGAACAGTGCAGAACTTCCGGCGCCGCGGCGCCAGTTGCAGGGTCGCGGCGCCGACGCGGGAAAAATCAGAAATCTGAATTGTCAATGGGCCAGGCCTGAAGGAAAACCCTGCACCTCATTTTTAAACTATAAAAAGAGAACCCTAAGACAGTTTTAAGGGTTCCCTTCTTGCCAATTCACATCACATCTTGGAGTTCAAGATTGGAGACCATTCTTTAGTAATTTCTTTTCTTTCTTTTACTTTATTTTCAGTTTATGTTGGATATTGAATTAGTTCTTGTCATGTCTATGGCTAGGAACTAATTCTAATATAGGGTTTTCCATGTCAATTCACTTGAACCTTATTTTATGAATTAATGCATGTTTGTGGTTTTTCTTCTTATTGTTGAGATTTATCTAATAGATGATTTGATTGCTTGGTAATTACTTGATCATTAATTATCATTACTTATATGATTTCTAACCGAAATCCGAAAGGGGAGGTTGTGAATATGCTGTAGTTGAGTAGACATAGGTTGAATCGTGGATGAAAATACCCTGATTACTTGTGTAGTATTAATAGGTTTCTGGACTTAATCCTCCTCTAGAGTCAACCTTATCACCGAAAGGTAGAAAGGTGTTGTACTAGGGTTGAGTGTTTATATAGCCTTAACGGGAGTATAAAACGGATTAGTAAACCTGCTATCTCCAATAGAAGAAGAACCATAATTAATTGCATTAATAAGTAATATAAGCGGATAGTTGATGAGATTTGGAAGCCCTATTTCCATCATTACTGAAGTAAACAACATAGTTTAATTAGTTTTCATAATTAGATTCTTAAACAACAAATCAATATTCGGTCACCAAATAGATAACAAAGAGTAGAAATTGGTAATTGAGCACTAATCCCTGAGGACGATAACTCGGTCTTCAAAGACTATATTACTTGACTCGACAACGTGCACTTGCGTTTAAGTGTGTGCATAAATCGCGCATCAGTATGTGAACTATCCCTCCTTCTTTCGGCATGTTCTACGTACGAAATATACTTGTGGTATTGTTTCATGATTCATTCTACTCTTAGAAGTTAAGGGGCATTCATGTTATTGATTCTATGCTAAGAGCATGTCTAAATTGTTCCTAAGTCCTTATTAAGGCATATGAGGAGAGACGTTAATATTCATAAGAGTTCTTAGTAAGCGCTGGAGTCGGTTCGACTTTGCTAATTTAAAGTAACAGATAAGTATTAAGCGCTCACACTGTTTTAATAAATAATTGGGTATGTTTTAATGGACGTGTTGAAACAAGCCATTTCAGCGTTAAGTGAAAGAGGTATCGACAAACGATTATATCAAAATGATTAGCACGCCATCTGCATAGAAACTAAGATATAACCAATTTGTTTTACATTTTCTAGTTCACAACTGATTAGATAAGGTTTCATAATATGAATTACTAACGGCTCATATAAGAATTAATTAGGCAAATTCGAATCCGTTATCACCAATCAAATACAGGATTATTGGAAATATTCGAGGTATGTGAAACTCTTCATTCTTTCTTTGGCATGATTTATATGAAAGTAAGTTTACGGCGGACGTACATAGTTCTATGGGATCTTAATCCAAAATGATACATGATGTATAGTGCCTTGGTTTTCAAATGATGATTAAAATGATACATGATACATAGTGCCTTTATTTTCCAAATGATGGTTTCGAAAGGATACATGATATGATAGTGCCTTTGAGTTTTTAAAAGATGATTTAAATTGCACATGGTTGCTCAAGATAGCTATTCATACAAGTGTTATTATAAAAGAACACCGAGTCCCACAAATGGGTCGGGATACGTTATGTGTAAACACCGAGTCCCACAAATGGGCCCGGATACGTTATGTGTTACACCCTGTAAGTCCAGGACATATATAAGAGAATGTACGAAAGGAATCAAGACTTGGAAATTAGTACGAAAGGAAGAATTGTTTATCCGACGGAAAATCTTCGGGACGTCGGAAAGGAAAACTATTCGTTGTTGAGAATTGGATTCTCAAAATGTATTATTTGAAGAATATGGAACTCTTAACCTTATGGAAATTTATTTTTGCGGATTTGGTCATGTGGGGCCCACCCGAGGAATTTTACGTTTTGTGGGGCCCACGAGGGTTACGGAATTTTATAGACGAATGAGAGGGCGACACGTGGCACCTCCACCACATGGCCTTGGTCGAAAATTTGCAAGGCTAAAATGGTCATTTGACCAATGTGTAGATGACAAAGTCTTGCTAATTAAGAGCTTGACATTGTTGACCAAGTCAAGAGCCATTTGGCTTGATCCCATTCATCCAATTTTTACATGTGTTGTAATCTAGACCCTCCAATGTGTTTTATATATCATGCTAGTGCAAGACAAGGTCTTTAACACTTAGAAAAATTGAGAGAACCTTGAGCTTAGCCTATGTTGCTCTCGGCTTTGTGCTCTCCCACACAAGAAATTTTTTAGTTTGTGATCCATTAGCCACAAGACTTTAAACCAAGGTTCATGAGTGTATTGTAAGTGTATCTCAATAGAAAAATCACGGAAAGAGAGAGTTTTCGTGTTAGTCGCAAGGTGAAAACCTAGTTGCTTTTCTAGGTTTTGATTGGAAATGGAAGAGAAGTTGGTGGTGAACTTCTAAGGGCTTCATATAGCGGATTGGAACATAAGGAAAGGAGTTAAGAATTGCTAAGGCGCGACTTTGAATCTTGGAAATTTTAAGGGCTTATAAAGGTATAAATTTTGTCGTTTTAGCATTTAAGATTTACTTATTGTTGTAGCTATGGCTATTTGCAAGCATGAGATGTTTAGTATGAAGTTTGATAATTATATTGGCTATTGGAACCCTAATCCGAAAACTAGCATGTTAGCCTTAAGACTACAATTCAAGTTGATTATTCGTTTAAGTCGTCGCATGTTGTGTAAGAAGGAAATTGTAGTTGTTGAAGTGGTTTATAACTATATAACATGTTAGACCTTAGAACTTGGAATTGGAAAAGGATTGGAAAAGACTTAGTGTTGTTGGTTATATGTTGGCCGAGAATGGCTAGAATATGGAACTACTTCGTATTAGTTGTGGGGCGGAATTTTACACGTATTGTAAGGCGTGTAATCCCCTTTGTTTGGTTGTTGTTTGGAGCCTTAAATATGGCGTGTTGGTTATTGTATTCGGCCTTGAAAAAGGTGGCAAAGTGAGTAGAAACAAAGGAAGTGCTGCCCGATTTTCCGTAGAATTAGAGACCGTATACTTAGTATTATTCTACATTAGAGACTAGAAGTTAATAGTCTTGTTGTGACCATTATAGGTTGACACTTCTACGTACGGCGTATTCGGCTTAGCTTGTGGATTTAGCCGAAAAGGTATGTGAACTATCTCCTCTTCTAGCATGATTCCTTAAGATTAAGAAAGTATGTCCTACTCCTTAAATGATCCATTCCTTGGTTGTAATTGGATTGCCTAAAATAGAATTTGTTCTATGTACTTCCTTGATTGTACTTTGATGTTTAAATTGTAAGTTGTATAATCCATTGCCTTAGTGGAGTTTGGATTCTTAAGAGTGAAAGTATTTTGCTTAAAGTACATAGTCTTGAAAAGGAAGTGGTTTCCAAATCTTTTGGCTAGTGCCTTAGTTCCAAAACCTAAGGGTCATTATAATGACTTTAGGGGAGTCAAATGAGTGATTTACTTAATTGTTTTAAAAGAGGAGAAATGACGTGATTTAAGAGAAGTAGCTTGTTTTAAAGGTGTGAGTTACTTGAGGTTTAAAAGTAGAAGAAACTTGTTTTCTAAATATTAAGAGACTTGTAGTATTTTGAAAGTTGAGAACCTGATATATAAAGCATGTGATACTTGGTTTTAATAGTATAAGTCTTTTGGTTATAAAAAGAATGAAATTGTCTAAAACCATAAAGGGTTATAACGGCTTTATGGGAAGTTGGTTATAACGGCTTTATGGAAGGTTAAGAAAGTTGTCTATTTTGATTATTGGGCATAAGTTGCCTAGATTGTGAAAATTTGAAGTTACTTGATTTCAAGCTTCGAAATGAGTTTTCTAAAAGTGTAGTAACTTACTTTGAAAAATAGACACACCTTGATACTACGGGTGTTAGTATCTTGGGATTTTGCATAAAAAGGAGTCTTTTGAAAAGAATGTACGTACGTAGTACTTTGGCTTGTTAAATGAGAATTATTCTATTTGTGCCTTGATAAGTACTTTGGCTTGTTAAATGAGAATTATTCTATTTGTGCCTTGATAAGTACTTTGGCTTGTTAAATGAGAATTATTCTATTTGTGCCTTGATAAGTACTTTGGCTTGTTAAATGAGAATTATTCTATTTGTGCCTTGATAAGTACTTTGGCTTGTTAAATGAGAATTATTCTATTTGTGCCTTGATAAGTACTTTGGCTTGTTAAATGAGAATTATTCTATTTGTGCCTTGATAAGTACTTTGGCTTGTTAAATGAGAATTATTCTAGTTGTACCTTGATAAGTATTTTGGCTTGATTAATTGAGAATTGCCTATGTGTGCTAGCGATAGCCTTTGAGTGCAAGGATTATGTTTTATTAAGTTGTCGCGACTCTCGGTTGGAGGGCCGGCTGTCTTGTTGTAAGTTACTTGGACGTACCGACAGTGATGTGGGATTCCACGGGTATGCTTCCGTTATTTGTAGTACTTGGGTTAAATTCCCGGATTTTTATAGAAGACATGGTAGTGCTTATGTTTTGTGTGACGGCCGGTTGAGATAAGGTAAGAGTATAAGTGAGGGGTAAACCCCCAAGATGCTATACCACCTTCTCCAGGGTAAGAGTATAAGTGAGGGGTAAACCCCCAAGACATTATACCCCCTGCTTGTTTTGTTTGATGGTCGGTTGAGATAGGGTAAGAGTATAAGTGAGGGTAAACCCCAAGATGCTTTACCACCTTCTCCAGTAAGAGTATAAGTGAGGGTAAACCCCAAGACATTATACCCGCTTACCACCGCTCGTTTTCTGCTGCGTCTGCATAGCTTTAGGACACAGGTGGGACTTGGTGTTCATGTATGCCTATTGGTGTTATATTATATCATGGACTGCCGGCAGTGAGGAAGGATTCCAAGGGCATGATTGATATTATGGGCGTGAGACCCATGGTTATGTTTTAGTAATGACTTTGAGGGCATGCGTCCCTGACTTGATATGACTTCTTATGTGTTGTGTACTGTAGGTTGGCTATCATACATGTCTCCTATTTTGTTTAGACTGTTATGATTTCATTACAGTATTTTCCAGCTTCACATACTTGCTACATTCTTCGTACTGACCTCCTTCGGGGGGCTGCGTTCATGCCGCAGGTTTAGGTACGCAGTTTGGTGATCGGCAGGTGTAGGACCACCGAGTTTTGGATAGCCCTCTGCTCGTGAGTTTATCTTTTGGTATAGTTCCTTGATGTGCTTTGTACGGTTATGGGTACGGCGGGGCCTTATCCCGTCATATTTCAGTAAAACTCTTAGAGTTCTGTATTCATATGTGGGATTGGACTCATGTACGGTGTAGTGTCTTTTGTTTATGTATATTATATGGCAGTCTTGTCGGATTTGCCCTTGCTCGTATGTTGGTTTAAAAAAAAAGGTGTTATTTAATTTCCGCAGTTTACTTAGTTATTAAGGTAGAAGGTGCCTGTAGGCACCACCACGCCCGGGGTTCGGGGCGTGACAGAGTGGTATCAGAGCAGTCAGTCCTCAAAATGTCTACAGACCGTGTCTAGTAGAGTCTTGATTATCGGTGTGTTGCGCGCCACACCCATAAACAGGAGGCTACAGGACATTTAGGCTACAGAACGGGAGGAGATGACTTGGGAAGCGGAGGAGGACATGTTGAGGAAGTATCCTCACTTATTTCCTATACCTTCAGGTAATTCATCTTCCCTTACTTGTCAAGTTTTAATTGAAGTATCTATTTTGCTTAAATGCTATTATGTGGCCATGTGTAGCATTTTTGGTATGTCGGGGTTGTGAAAGGAAACTATGTCGCTAATTTTAAGTTTGACTCCGAAAGAACATTCGGGGACGAATGTTTCTAAGGGGGGAAGAATGTTACACCCCGTAATTACAGGACATGTTTTAAGAACGTAAGTAAGAACTCACAAGTGTTAAGATTTGAGACTTGTAAAAATTTATCGGAATTATGAAATTGTCGGAAAACAAATTGTTATGACGAATGGGAGGGCGACACGTGTCACCCCCCTTAGTGATGCCTTGGACGATTTGTGCAAGGGCAAGAGGGTCATTGGACCCTTTTAGCAAGACAAGTCTTCCAACTTGAAGCTTGAGAGATTTGACTTGGTCAAAGGACCCACAAAGTCTTGATTTTTACTAAGAGCTTATCCAAGTGTCACACCCCGAACCCCGGGCCCGTGACTGGTGCCCTACCTGGGCACCCTTCTACCTTAACAACACAAGTAAACTGCTGAAATTAAATAACACCTTTTTTTTTTTTAAACCAACGTACGTGCAAGGGCAAAGCCGATGCGTCGCCATATATACATAAACAAAAGACACTACACCGCATACGAGTCCAATCCCATATGAATACGGCACTCTAAGAGTTTTATCAAATATGACGACAAGGCCCCGCTTGCACCCATAACTGCATAAAAGCTCATCTTGAAAGAACTTATACCAAAAAGATAAACTCCCAATGTAAGGAGTTATCCAAAACTCGAGCGGTCCTACACTGCCGATCACCAAATCGTACTAAACTGCAGATGAACGCAGCCCAAGGAGGTCAAGACAAGAATGTACCAAGTATGTGAAATAAGTACTATAATGAAATCATAACAGCTTAAGCAAAACAGAGACATGTATGATAGCCAACCTACGATACACAACACATAAGGCCATAATAAGTCGTGACGATGCCCTCAAGTCATTTCTAAATATAACCATGGGTCTCACGCCATAATATCAATCATGCGCGTGGAATCCTTCTCACCGCGATCCATGATATAATATAAGACCAATAGGCATACATGAACACCAAGTCCCACCTGTGTCCTAAAAATTGTACGGGCCAAGCAGGAAAACGAGCAGGTGGTAAATGTCACGACCCGAACCGGGGCCCGTGACTGGTGCCTTACCCCGGGCACCCTCGTGATACAACATCAGAGAAAATCAGCGGAAATAAAAACATAAACATGAAACAAGAGACATGATAAATAAACAAAGCAACCAAAGCAGTTGCCTCAGATATATACATAAAAACCCGAACAGTTATCCTTTTTACAAACTCGCCACAACAAGATTACATGCACTTCTAAGAAGTGATAACAACTATGACGGACAGTGGCCCCGCCATACCACGAATGTACAAGAACCTCTGCACTCGTGGTAACATACCAAAAGATAAGCCTCCGAGAAACGGCTTCCCATACGCTGAATTGTGATCCTATGAGCGAGGATCCACAACCGATGTACCTACTGCGGCAGATGAACGCAGCCTCGGGCGAGGTCGATAACAGTACCAAGTATGTGAAATGAAAAATATCAGAAATGAAATCATAACGATCATATAAAGCGGAGACATGTATGATAACCAAACTACACCATAACATAAAAGCGGTCATGTCAAGTCGAGGACTCACGCCTCAAAGTCATCCTCACGCCGTGGAACTCCTTCCTCACCGCCAGCCTAGGTACAAACCATGTGATACGTATAACATGTCTCGCCCATCTCATGGACCCGATAGAAACGTGGAATACATTCCTGCTCATCTCATGAACTTCGGTAGTCGGATGGAATACATTCGGTCCATCCATGGACGCTTGAATCGAGTGAAATACATTCGGTTCATCCATTAACGCGTAATGAGTGAAATACATTCGGTTCATCCTATGAACGCGGTAGTCGGTGAAATACATTCGGTTCATCCTATGAACGCGTAGTCGGTGAAATACATTCCCGATTCATCCTATGAACCTAGAGTCGAGTAAAATACGACTTGCACAACAAGGCTATCACACGCAAACATAGGCAAGTTACACACAACTTAAGGTACTATCATTTTATGCCAAAATCCGGTTCGACCTAAAGTATTACATACATTAACTCTTTTAAAAGATATGTTTCTTTCACAAAAGTCACACAATGTTCGTAGTATAAAATAGAGTGACTATCTTTTAAGTAAACCAAAACACTTCCCTTGTAAAATCAAGTAACACATTATTTTCCAAACGCTCAAGTTTGCCTAATTTCAAATGCTCGCGTTTCTCATTTTCGAAAGGTTTCGTAGTTCATAGTTTTAATCACTTAAGAATATAATTCTCCTTTAAAACAAATTTGAGAAACATATGCCTTATGTGTGAGAGTAGGTTGTTCTTGTCTATTACAATCTTATAAAAGCGCATGATCTAGGAAATGTAATATCATTTTGTCTCATCTTAGCTTCATGCGGATGGAGGTTTCTACGGTTTTAATAACAATTAGTCAATACATTTCCTTTAGTAACGCCGCAATGGTTTGTTCGATACTTAATCTCATTTCCAAATCAAGAAACATTATTCTTTAAAACCAACTACTCATTACTCGCGAATGAGGTTTTTACAACATTTTAACAAAATTCATAACAAGTCAAACTAAGTCAAGTCTCTTATCTTTCAAGATCAAGTCTCTTAACTTTCAAAATCAAGTCGTATAAGTCAAGTCTCTTATCTTTCAAGATCAAGTCTCTTAACTTTCAAAATCAAGTCGTATAAGTCAAGTCTCTTATCTTTCAAGATCAAGTCTCTTAACTTTCAAAATCAATAAACCATTCTTTTACCTACATAAAGTCGTTATAACTAACTTCCCATAAAGCTATTATAACACCCTATGTTTTAAACCAACCAAATCACTTAGCACGTACGCCTCACCGTACTACATAGTTAACAACAATCATGCTAGAAAAGATAGGAAGAGGTTCACATACCTCGCGACGATTATCGATTTAATAGCAAAACGCTCCAAGTACTTCAACCCGTCGGCTACTCCTAAGCCAAGTAGATCACGCCACACGTAGTACTCCACTCCTAAAGCGGTCATAGTACTTTTATCAAACCTTTCACCATTGAAGACTTATACCAATAAAAAGCCCTCTAATTCTACGGAAAATTCAAAGACTTCCCGCTTTTACTCACTTTTCCATCTTTTCCAAGGCGAATAACGTAATATATATACCATATATATATATAAGGCGTAATAATTAAACAACATAAAGAAGGGGATTACACGCCCAAACGGTAACGCGTTTACTATCACGCCCATAATAACAACAAGTAAAAGAAGGGATTACGCGCCAAACTAACGCGATTGAACAATCTTCCCTTAATGTAAATGTAAATACCAAAGTAAATACGGTCAAAGTAAATACATCCAAAGTAAATCGCCCAAAGTAAATACCAAAGTAAATACAAATCCTTAAGTTGGGTCCTTGGCCAACTTTGTCCATTTTACTTATCCAATTACTTCATTAGTCATCCAACTTATATTCCCTCTTAATATAAGTTATAGTTACTTTGTTAATTACTTCTTCACAAGTAAGATAAGTTTTTACCATTTTAATGGCAAACGGCCAATCCTTTATTTTAACAAGTTAACAAGATCAAACTATTCCAAACTTTACTCCATATATTATATACTCCATAATATACTTATAATATATGTATAATGACTAATTCACAAAGAGGTTAAGGTTTACTACCTCAAATAGCCCAAAATTATCCAAGAACTTAATGTCGCTCCAAGCAAGTCTTAGCTCCAAATCTTTACGTTCCAATCCTCTACAAGCAACCCATAGAAGCTCCTAACCAACTTCTCTTCAAGAACCAACTCCAAAAAGTGAAGAACACTTAGGGTTTCCAACTAGTAAGTTTCGGCCAAGGCATGAACAATAGGTTAGGGGTGTGAAATCTTTTCCAACTCTTGGTACACAATCTTCCTAACACCTTAGGGAAGAACACTTGAGAGTTTAAGAATTGTTGGACAAATTTAGGTCAAGAAATGGGCTCAAAAACGAGAGCAAGGTCAATGGAGAAGGAGGGAATTTCTTGTCTTGAAATGGTTAAGTGGAAGTTTTCATCAACTAAGGGTGCATATATAGGACAACCAAGGGCTAGGATGAAGGCAAGTGTGTGGTTGAGATTGGGGACAAGTGTGTGGGTACCACAAGCCACTTGTCCACACAAAATATCTAGCAAGACTTGGCCACTTGTCCACACAAAATATCTAGCAAGACAAGGCCACTTGTCTTGCCACTTGTTAGCAAATTTCGGCCATGAGGCCACCTATGGGGGTGACACGTGTCGCCCTCCTACTCGTCCAAAATATTTCATCTTCCGAAAATATCCATAAAGGCAAAAATCTCGAAAACAAAGTGGGCCCCACAAAACCAGAATTTCTCCGTGGGCCCACGTGACCAATTCCTAAATAAAATTCCATAATTCTAATATAATTCAAGAAGCCCAAATACCAAATCTGGGAATCCAATTCCCATCAACGAACCTTTTTCCTTCACAAAACCCGGAAACTTTTCCGTCGAAAAATCACATCTTCCTTTCTTTCCAAAATTTCTGTCGTATTCTCGTACGTACATCCTCACATATATACCTTGGAACTACGGGGTATAACATTCTCCCCCCCTTAGAAACATTCGTCCCGAATGTTCCTTCTAAGTCTCCAAACGTACTTGCGTCGGTATAGTCTCCACTACTATACTTACAAAACCGATCCTGCCACCAATGGCCAGAATATAACATGTGCGCAAAACTCAAATCCAAGCCAACGAGGAATCACCTCGACGATGTAAAAACAACACCAACTCTCGCTTCTGGTCCAAAGGATACTTCCTTCGCACCTTTACTTCACAAACATGATCACTTCCATCTCTTAGCACACGTTCACTTCTTTCCTTACTTGTCGTACACTTCTCGAACACCCGAACTCTTTCCAAGATAATGCACCACGCCTACCATCGCTCAATTTCCAAAACTCGAGTCACTACCTCCAAACTTGGTCATCTCACTAGTTTCAATTCCACAAAGGCCATCCCCGCCCTCACGATCCGATTCTGTCGAACGATCCACGAACCCGCACGATGGTTACCTAAACTGGCCTAGCACCTCGTGACCCTACCACCGGCGGGACCACCTCGAACCGACCACCCCAAACCGGGCTGCGGGTTGACACGCAACCTTGCCTCAACCCGACCCATTTGCCGCGCCAAACTCTTGTTCCCCGATCCGGAACAATCTCACTAATCAAGTTACGCAAACCTAGTGGTCTTCTTATCATAACTATCCTTATATAATTCACACCACTCGGGGACTTATCACACAAATTTTACCCTCAGATACTATGCACTCCGACAAAGGTCAATCGTAAACAAATCTTTTACTCAAGACGGCCTCGCATCTAAGGTCTCCACTTATAATATTCTAAGGTTCACACCTTCCATGACCCCAAACTTACCTCTTCAACTAGTCATGTTCTCTAAGTTATACTTAACACAATGCTATCTCAGATAGCACTTCACACGCACTCCACAATAACAACATAACCAAGTCTCTTAAAGGCTAAAGATATCTCTCGCCACTCATCGCCTCACTTTCCCCTCGTTGCTCTAACCATAATCACTCGCAGGGGCCTAGCTATATAAGGCGATGAACCAACCACCGATCACGAAGGTTGAGTCTCTACATCTGTGCTACCTCTAATCGGACAAACTCTCACCAAATGGTCCTGTTGGCCGCAAGCATAACAATCTCCCAAACTAGCATGACACTCTGAGGATCATCCTCGCCTCACGGCCGTGGATATGAGGCTCGTATCGTGGCCTCCGAGAAAGCTGCCGCTCTAAACTCACTGGGCTAGCGGCGTCATAAAACTCGCCGTCTCAAGTACTATCTCGTAATGACTGTGCCCGTGCCTCGTAACCTTCGTGTTCTACTCGTAGCTCCTCTGCCTTGCCCATCGTGGCTCAGCCGCTTTTCGCAGAGGCATAATCGGTACAAACGAATACGCCCGAGGAGTCCAACTTATAACACCTTCTAAGGCACGATCTCGAGTGAGAAGAAAAGAAACCAATCCTAAATGTCCTGCGGCTCCTCGATTATAGATGAGGTGCACAACACACCGATAATCAAGACTCTACTAGACACGATGCAGACACTTTCCGAGGACTAATCGCTCGATACCACTTTTGTCACGACCAACCGGCCCGTGGATCGTGCCTTACCGGGCACCTCGTGATACAACATCGAGAAAATCAGCGGAAATAAAAACATAAACATGAAACAAGAGACATGATAAATAAACAAAGCCAACCAAAATTTGCCTGTCAGATATATACATAAAAACCGAACAGCTTATCCTTTTACAAACTCGCCACAACGGATTACATGCACCTCTAAGAAGTGATAACAACTATGACGGACAGGCCCCGCCATACCACGAATGTACAAGAACCTGCACTCGTGGTAACATACCAAAAGATAAGCCTCCGAGAAACGGGCTTCCCATACTGAATCGTGATCCTATGAGCGAGGATCCACAACCGATGTACTTACTGCGGATGAACGCACTTCAAGGAGGTCGATAACAGTACCAAGTATGTGAAACGAAAAATATCAGAAATGAAATCATAAGCTTATATAAAGCAGAGACATGTATGATAACCAAACTACATTTCATAACATAAGCGATCATGTCAAGTCGTGGACTCACGCCTCAAAGTCATCCTCATGCCCGTGGAACTCCTTCCTCACCGCCGGCGATCTAGGTACAAACCATGTGATACGTATAACATGTCTCGCCCATCTCATGGACCCAAAGATAGAAACGTGGAATACATTCCTGCTCATCTCATGAACTCGGTAGTCGGATGGAATACATTCGGCCCATCCTACGGACGCGTAGTCGAGTGAAATACATTCGGTTCATCCCACGAACGCGTAGTCGAGTGAAATACATTCGGTTCATCCTATGAACGCGTAGTCGGGTGAAATACATTCGGCTCATCCCATGAACGCGTAGTCGGGTGAAATACATTCCGATTCATCCTACGAACCTGAGTCGAGTAAAATACGACTTGCACAACAAGGCTATCACACGCAAACATAGGCAAGTTACACACAACTTAAGGTACTATCATTTTATGCCAAAATCCAGTTCGATTCTAAAGTATTACATACATTAACTCTTTAAAAGATATGTTTCTTTCACAAAAGTCACACAATGTTCGTAGTATAAAATAGAGTGACTATCTTTTAAGTAAACCAAAACACTTCCCTTGTAAAATCAAGTAACACATTATTTTCCAAACGCTCAAGTTTGCCTAATTTCAAATGCTCGCTTCTCATTTTGAAAGGTTTCAGTAGTTCATAGTTTTAATCACTTAAGAATATAATTCTCCTTTAAAACAAATTTGAGAAACATATGCCTTATGTGTGAGTAGGTTGTTCTTGTCTATTACAATCTTATAAAAGCAACCATGATCTAGAAATGTAATATCATTTTGTCTCATCTTAGCTTCTATGCAGATGGAGGTTTCTACCGGGTTTTAATAACAATTAGTCAATACATTTCCTTTAGTAACGCCGCAATGGTTTGTTCGATACTTAATCTCATTTCCAAATCAAGAAACATTATTCTTTAAAACCAACTACTCATTACTCGCGAATGAGGTTTTACAACATTTTAACAAAATTCATAACAAGTCAAACTAAGTCAAGTCTCTTATCTTTCAAGATCAAGTCTCTTAACTTTCAAAATCAAGTCGTGTATAAGTCAAGTCTCTTATCTTTCAAGATCAAGTCTCTTAACTTTCAAAATCAAGTCGTGTATAAGTCAAGTCTCTTATCTTTCAAGATCAAGTCTCTTAACTTTCAAAATCAATAAACCATTCTTTTACCTACATAAAGTCGTTATAACTAAC
The DNA here is from genome assembly GCA_029844215.1 of Przewalskia tangutica. Taxonomy (NCBI): domain Eukaryota; kingdom Viridiplantae; phylum Streptophyta; class Magnoliopsida; order Solanales; family Solanaceae; genus Przewalskia; species Przewalskia tangutica. The sequence continues at coordinate 54,244,250 of CM056718.1, forward strand.
TTCCCATAAAGCTATTATAACACCCTATGTTTTAAACCAACCAAATCACTTAGCACATGTACGTCTACCGTACTACATAGTTCACAACAATCATGCTAGAAAAGATAGGAAGAGGTTCACATACCTCGCGACGATTATCGACGAATAGCAAAACGCTCCAAGTACTTCAACCCGTCGGCTACTCCTTAAGCCAAGTAGATCACGCCACACGTAGTACTCCACTCCTAAAACGGTCATAGTACTTTTATCAAACCTTTCTCACCATTGAAGACTTATACCAATAAAAAGCCCTCTAATTCTACGGAAAATTCTACAAAGACTTCCGCTTTTACTCACTTTTCCATCTTTTCCAAGGCGAATAACCGTAATATATATACCATATATATATATAAGGCGTAATAATTAAACAACATAAAGAAGGGGATTACACGCCCAAACGGTAACGCGGTTTACTATCACGCCTCCATAATAACAACAAGTAAAAGAAGGGGATTACGCGCCCAAACGGAACGCGATTGAACAATCTTCCCCTTAACAGAAATGTAAATACAGTCCAAAGTAAATACAGTCCAAAGTAAATACCCAAAGTAACATCGCCCAAAGTAAATACCAAAGTAAATACAAATCCTTAAGTTGGGGTCCTTGGCCAACTTTGTCCATTTTACTTATCCAATTACTTCATTAGTCATCCAACTTATATTCCATCTTAATATAAGTTATAGTTACTTTGTTAATTACTTCTTCACAAGTAAGATACGTTTTTACCATTTTAATGGCAAACGGCCAATCCTTTCTTTTAACAAGTTAACAAGATCCAACTCTTCCAAACTTTACTCCATATATTATATACTCCATAATATACTTATAATATATGTATAATGACTAATTCACAAAGAGGTTAAGGTTTACTACCTCAAATAGCCCAAAATTATCCAAGAACTTAATGTCGCTCCAAGCAAGTCTTAGCTCCAAATCTTTACGTTCCAATCCTCTACAAGCAACCCATAGAAGCTCCTAACCAACTTCTCTTCAAGAACCAACTCCAAAAAGTGAAGAACACTTAGGGTATACAACTAGTAAGTTTCGCCAAGGCATGAACAATAGGTTGTGGTGTGAAATCTTTTCCAACTCTTGGTACACAATCTTCCTAACACCTTGGGAAGAACACTTGAGAGTTTAAGAATTGTTGGACAAATTTAGGTCAAGAAATGGGCTCAAAACGAGAGCAAGGTCAATGGAGAAGGAGGGAATTTCTTGTCTCAAATGGTTAAGTGTGGAAGTTTTCATCAACTAAGGGTGCATATATAGGACAACCAAGGGCTAGGATGAAGGCAAGTGTGTGGTTGAGATTGGGGACAAGTGTGTGTGGGTCCCACAAGCCACTTGTCCACACAAAATATCTAGCAAGACTTGGCCACTTGTCCACACAAAATATCTAGCAAGACAAGGCCACTTGTCTTGCCACTTGTTAGCAAATTTCGGCCATGAGGCCACCTATGGGGGTGACACGTGTCGCCCTACTACTCGTCCAAAATATTTCATCTTCCGAAAATATCCATAAAGGCAAAAATCTCGAAAACAAAGTGGTTCTACAAAACAGTAAATTTCTCCCGTGGCCCCACGTGACCAATTCCTAAATAAAATTCCATAATTCTAATATAATTCAAGAAGCCCAAATACCAAATCTGGGAATCCAATTCCCATCAACGAACCTTTTTCCTTCACAAAACCCGGAAACTTTTCCGTCGAAAAATCACATCTTCCTTTCTTTCCAAAATTTCTGTCGTATTCTCGTACGTACATCCTCACATATATACCTTGAAACTACGGGGTATAACAGTAAAGCAGGGGGTATAATGTCTTGGGGGTTTACCCCTCACTTATACTCTTACCCTGAAGAAGGTGGTAAATCATCTTGGGGGTTTACCCCTCACTTATACTCTTACCCTATCTCAACCGACCATCAAACAAAACAAGCAGGGGGTATAATGTCTTGGGGGTTTACCCCTCACTTATACTCTTACCCTGGAGAAGGTGGTATAGCATCTTGGGGGTTTACCCCTCACTTATACTCTTACCCTATCTCAACCGGCCGTCAAACAAAACATAAGCACTACCATGTCTTCTTATAAAAATCCGGGAATTTAACCCAAGTACTACAAATAACGGAAGCATACCCGTGGAATCCCACATCACTGTCGGTACGTCCAAGTAACTTTCAACAAGACAAACCTTCTCCAACCGAGAGTCGCGCAAGAACTTAATAAAACATAATCCTTGCACTCAAAGGCTATCGCCAGCACACATAGGCAATTCTCAATTAATCAAGCCAAAGTACTTATCAAGGCACACATAGAATAATTCTCATTTGACAAGCCAAAGTACTTATCAAGGCACAAATAGAATAAATTCTCATTTAACAAGCCAAAGTACTTATCGAGGCACAAATAGAATAAATTCTCATTTAACAAGCCAAAGTACTTATCGAGGCACAAATAGAATAAATTCTCATTTAACACGCCAAAGTACTTAACGGGGCACAAATAGAATAAATTCTCATTTAACAAGCCAAAGTACTACGTACGTACATTCTTTTCAAAAGACTCCTTTTTATGTAAAATCCCAAGATACTAACACCTGTAGTATCAAGGTGTGTCTATTTTTCAAAGTAAGTTACTACACTTTTAGAAAACTCATTTCAAAGTTTGAAATCAAGTAACTTCAAATTTTTACAATCTAGGCAACTTATGCCCAATAATCAAAATAGACAACTTCTTAACCTTCCATAAAGCCGTTATAACTAACTTCCCATAAAGTCGTTATAACCCTTTATGGTTTTAGACAATTTCATTCTTTTTATAACCAAGAGACTTATACTATTAAAACCAAGTATCACATGCTTTATATATCAAGTTCTCAACTTTCAAAATACTACAAGTCTCTTATATTTAGAAAACAAGTTTCTTCTACTTTTAAACCTCAAGCAACTCACACCTTTAAAACAAGCTACTTCTCTTAAATCACGTCATTTCTCCTCTTTTAAAACAATTAAGTAAATCACTCCTTTGACTCCCCTAAAGTCATTATAATGACCCTTAGGTTTTGGAACTAAGGCACTAGCCAAAAGATTTGGAAACCACTTCCTTTTCAAGACTATGTACTTTAAGCAAAATACTTTCACTCTTACGAATCCAAACTTCACTAAGGCAATGGATTTTACTACTTACAATTTAAACATCAAAGTACAATCAAGGAAGTACATAGAACAAATTCTATACTAGGCAATCCAAGTACAACTAAGGAATGGATCATTTAAGGAGTAGGACATACTTTCTTTATCTTAAGGAATCATGCTAGAAGAGGAGATAGTTCACATACCTTTTCGGCTAATATCCACAAGTTAAGCCGAATACGCCGTACGTAGAAGTGTCAAACTATAATGGTCACAACAAGACTATCAACTTCTAGTCTCTAACGTAGAATAATACTAAGTATACGGTCTCTAATTCTACGGAAAATCGGGCAGCACTTCCTTTGTTTCTACTCACTTTGCCACCTTTTTCAAGGTCGAATACAATAACCAACACGCCACATTTAAGGCTCCAAACAACAATCAAACAAAGGGGATTACACGCCTTACAATACGTGTAAAATTCCTCCCCACAAATCATACGAAGTAGTTTAATACTCACTAGTCATTCTCGGCCAATAATAACCAACAACACTAAGTCTTTTCCAATCCTTTTCCAATTCCAAGTTCTAAGGTCTAACATGTTATATAGCCATAAACAACTTCAACAACTACAATTTCCTTCTTTATACAACATGCGACGACTTAAACTAATATTCAACTTGAATTGTAATCTTAAGGCTAAACATGCTAGTTTTCGGATTAGGGTTCCAATAGCCAATACACTAATCCAACTACATAATATATAACTTGTTACACCCCGTAACTCCAGGGCATGTTTAAGAGAATGTATGTAAGGAACACAAGACTTGAAAAGGGCCGAAAGAAAGAATTGTTTTTCCGACGGGAAATCTTCCGAACGCCGGAAAGGAAAAATGTTCGTTGTTGAGAATTGGATTCTCAAAAGGCATTATTTGAAGAGTATGGAACTCTTAACCTTATGGAAATTATTTTTTTACGAATTTGGTCACGTGGGGCCCACCCGAGGAATTTTACTTTTTTGTGGGGCCCACGAGGGTTACAGAATTTTTATGGACGAATGAGAGGGCGACACGTGGCACCCCCACAAGGTCTTGGTCGAAATTAGAGTGAGGGTAAAATGGTCATTGACCACCTTGGAAGATTAGTCTTGCTAGCATGACATTGTTGACTTGTCAACTTGTCCACATAGGCTTAATCCATGTTGACTAGGGTTTTGGATCATTTTGAGCTTAAGAAGGTAATAATCTCCGTCTTGCTATATTAATTCGAGATTTCATGTTGTAGTAGTTAGAAATGATCATGTGGATTATATTATGAAGAATGATATGTGTTATGGAATATTTGGACGGAATCCGAAAGTTGCACGATTTAGCCTTTAAGATTGTAATTCAATTTAGTTACTAGTTTAGTCGTCGCATGTTGTCTAAAGAGTGGATTAAGGTGGTTATAATTGTTAAGTTGTTTATTACTATATAACATGCTAGACCTAAGAACTTGGATTGAAAAGGAATTGGAAAGGTTGATAAGTTGTTGCACTTTTTGGCCGAATTGACATTTGTATTGTGGACTAGTTTAATGTAATTTGTGGGGCGGAATTTTACACGTCCTGTTAAGGCGTGTAATCCCCTTTGGTTAGCTGATTTGTTGGGCCTTAAATGTGGCGTGTTTGGTCATTGTATTCGGCCTTGAAAAAGGTGGCAAAGTATGTAGAAACAAAGGAAGTGTTGTCTGATTTTCCGTAGAATTTAGTGACTTAGCACTTAGAATATTCTACGTTCGAAGCTAGAGGTTAATGGACGTATTGTCACGACCCGACCCCGGGCCCGCGACTGGTGCCCTACCTGGGCACCCTTACAGGTATACATCAGAGATAAACGGCGGAACATTCATAAACTTAAACAATGAAATAAATAATAGGTCAGCCGATAAGGCTACCTCCCTGGATATAAACAAATCCAACAGCAGTTACCTCAAATTTCTTTTTTTAAGGTGACCCACAAGATATGACTACTGCACTCAAGAGTTTACATAACAACTGTGACGGGACAGGGCCCCGCCATACCCCTGAATGTACAAAAGTCAACGACTTCAGGGAACCATACCAAAAACAAAGTCTCCGGAGAAATGGAGCTTTCCAGAACTGAACCGTGATCCTAGGAGTGCGGATCAACAAGCTATGTACCTCAACCTGCGGCATGAACGCAGCCCCCCGAAGGAGGTCAGTACAAAATATGTACCAAGTATGCAAATCGAAATCATCGTAATTTAAATCATAATAGTCAAAAATACAGGTGAAGACATATATGATAACCAAATTAGCAGTACACTGTGCCTCACAGAAGTGGAAGTAATGAAAGTCAGTTTTACCTTATACAGCCTGTCTCAACATATGAACCATAGTCACACCAGGGCTATGAACCCCAGCCCTCAAATATCCAAGCGCGCCCGTGGGATTCCCCATCACTGCCGACCGCTAGGTGTAGAATCTAACTCTGTGACGCGCCCGTGGCATCCTTCCTCACCGCTACAGACACACAAATCTAACCATGTATATACCTATATCCTCCGCCTGGGATCCTCACCGCCGATGACCATAAAGTAAATACAACCATGTGACGCGCCCGTGGCATCCTACCTCACTGTCGGCGTACACATACACAATACATACATATATACATATATCATGCCCGTGGAATCCCTCATCTCGGGTACATGACTTCATGCGGTGTTCCTCGCATCGTGGGTAGCAAATCCACGGAAACCAGGTGGTATAACGATCTTGGGGGTTTACCCCTCATTTATACTCTTACCCTGAAGAAGGTGGTATAACGATCTTGGGGGTGTACTTCATTTATACTCTTACCCTCAAACTACATGCCCTAATCCTCATCGTAAGCATGTCCCGGTGCATACCCGTGGAATCCCACATCATTTGGCGGTATGTCGGTGAACTCATACTAAGACCATGGAAGCATACCCGTGGAATCCCACATCACCGCCGACACGCCCAAGTAAACTCATACTATGACCGAAACATACCCGTGGAATCCCACATCACCGCCAGACGCTCGGTAGACTCATAAGGAGGTAATGGAGGCATACCCGTGGAATCCTCCTCACCGACAAGACGCCCAAGTAAACTCCCAATTTCTTTAGACTTTCATTAACATACAAATGGATCTCATTTTGACCTTAAGGCACTTTCCATATCACTTAACAAGTCCCGGGAAAATTCAACCCAAAGTACTATGTATTTCTATTCTTTCCAAGATCCCTTTTCCACATAAGACCCCAAGATACTAACACCGTAGTATCAAGGCTTATCTACATTTCAAACAAGTCACTATACTATTAGAAATATGCTTCGGCTTCTAACTCAAGTGACCCTCATTTTTAAACTTTAAGCAATTGATGCCTTTAAATCGAATTGCCTTTCTTAGTATCCATTCTTTTATCTAGGCTTACCTTATTCGAGAAAACCATTTCTTTAAGCTTCCATAAAGTTATTATAATCAACTTCCCATAAAGCCGTTATACTAACTTTATGCTTTAGAACCAAGACATCCTTATCCTCACATAAAGCCGTCATAACTAACTTCCCATAAAGCCGTTATAACTCTTTATGTCTTAGACCACTTTGCTCTCTCTATAACCAAGAGGCTTGTACTTCAATTCAAGTTACCCCACCTTCAAAATACTTCAAAAATCTTAACTTAGAAAACAAGTTTCTTAACTTAGGAGTCAGGTCTCTTATCTTTAGAATAGTTCAAGAATCAATACTTCCCGAATCTAGTATTCTATACTTGATCATGTCAAGAAATCCTTGTCTACCTTATTAGGATAAACCATTCTTATAACTCTTTCTTAAGGACACGTGAGTTAATTCTCTAACTCAACCAACTAGACATCCTTAAAACAAGTCAAATATGTCAAATGACTTCACTTCATTTAAAATCACGACGCTCACCGTACTACGCTTATAACTACTCATGCTCAAGAGATAGGAAGAGTTCTACATACCTCTTTTGCTTAATCCACTTGTCAAGTCCAATATGCCGTCCGTAGATGTCAACCTATAATGACCATAATACGTCTATTAGCTTTTAGCTTCAACGTAATATATTCTAATGAAAAGTCCCTTGTTCTACGGGAAATTTGGACAGCACTTCCTTTGTTACTACTTACTATGCCACCTTTTTCAAGGCCGAAATTCAATAACCAACGCCACATTTAAGGTTCAATTCATTCAGCAATTACAAGGGGATTACACGCCTACTAATACGTGTAAACTTCCGCCCCACAACAACACAAAATAAACCAATAATTTCCATGCCATTCTTGGCCAACAATATAACCAATATTAAACCCCTTTCAACTCTTTCCAATCCAAGTTCTTAAGTCTAACATGATATCTAGCCCTAGACATCTTCAACAATTTCAATCTCCCTTTACAACATGCGACGACCCAAATCTATTCAAATAAAACAACCTCGTGCTCAACTCTATACTACTACAATAAAACAACTTTAGGCTCAATTCTAAATCACTAAAATATAATGACCTGTGCTCACATCTATACTACTAAAATATAATGACCTTTAGGCTCATAACCAAGAGAAAGGGGAAACTTTTACCTTAAGGAATAGCCCACAAAAGCCCCTTTTTCTTCCACCTCCTTCCGTCAAAATCGCCCACCAGCGCTTCCCACAAGTTTACCCACACTTTTCCTTCTTGCCGCCGCTCCAACAATTTCCTCTTAGGCTAGGTTTTCTTCAAAAATCAAGAGAGAAGGGAGAGGATCTTTCTTGGGAGGGTTTGAAATGAAATGGCCAAGTCTTCCAAGACTTGGCCCTAAAATAGGACCACTTTCAGATAAAAAGGATGGGAGGGACACTTGTCACCCTCCCATAGGTTTAAAACAAAAATATCCCTGTTTTCGCCATCACAAGAAAATCCCGCCGCTGCCACGCCACAAGGCCGCCACTTCCGAGAAAGTTCCTGCATTCCGCCGCGCCTCGCATTCGGCGCGCGCGCTGCAACCTCGCGAACCCTCAGAACAACCGCGCCGCTCAGATTCTGGCCGCTGCAGCACTGAACCGAGAATCGGCCGCTTGCCTGACGGCGCACCAAACTTGAAACTTCCATAATTTTTGACTCCGAGGTCCTATCGACGCAGCTTGTTGCGTTGGAAACTAGATTCAACGAACTTCATACTAATCTTTTAAAACTCTTCAAAACTCCTAAAGAACTAGGAGATATACCACTCCAAAGTTGACTGAAAGTCTGCCCACAACTTTTTGCCAACCCAACTTTCCAAATTCAAATCTTATTTCCTTAGTATGTTCTTAACTTAACCTCTTGAATTTACTGGTGTAACATTCTTCCTTAGAAACATTCGCCCCGAATGTTCTTTTGGAGTCAATCTAATACTCCTCGTACTTACAATTAATGGAACTTTATTTAGTCGCCATCATCCTAAGATATCGCACTCGCATACCCATCCATCATTATCAACCAAGAAAACAGATCCCAGGGTGCACCAACGCTATTTACTCCCATTCAAGGCCTAAAATGCTTCTCATCGCACTTCCCACCTACTGCATACATACATAGTCTCAATGTAATCCGCTCATGACACTAAAACATACAACAACTTTATCATGCATACAAGTCTCTAAAGGATCAAAATATACCAAGTCGCATAGACGTAAAAGGACCGCTAAAATCGAATCGCTACACGACCTTCGCCATACCACGCCGCATAAACATCCCGCTAGCCATTGAAGGCGAAGAACCCGCAATCGACCCGATAGATGCGGTTATTCCACCGCACCACCTCCGCCTGGATGATCTCGCCAAATGGCCTCGCTGGCCGCATAACAAGTCGCCGACCTAGTCCGACATTCCCAAAATGAGCTCTACCACAAGAACTACACCGAGGCAAAGGTGGCCTCCTCGCTACTATCCCCGCACATCCGTGAACTGAAGAACCCCGAGCTCGACTCGCCTCGAATATTCTCGGCGGTCAAACCACTCGCCGTAAGGCCGAAGGAGCACTCGCGCACCTGAAATGTAGTCCTAGCTCGGCCGAGGTTGTCCGCCAAAACTATCTCAAACTCGCTGCCCCGCCTCTTGGCCGGATCAACTGGCCGGCTCCTCTCTCCCTATCTCAATCCTCGCGCATAAGCTCGCATCTCCGGCAATATCCATACCGGGTCAAGAGCTACTCCTGCATACGGTAACCATATATCGGTCTAGTCCCATCACATAGCGGTGAACTCGTCCGCCATATCCGCCACAATAGTGGTGCATACCGCCAATGAGTCAAATTCTGTGTTGTATTCTCCGATGGTTCTCCCATTCTGCCTTAACGCTAAGAACCTATCCAAGCCGGGCTCTCCTCGCCTCGTGAGGCAAAAAGTGATCCAGAAGGATCCCGTGAACTCACCCCAAACACCGGAGGAGCACCCATACCTCTAGACAACACCCACGACTCGAACCGGGCTCAACGCAATATCGCAGAACCGTAAGAAGCTAACACAACGGACTCGCCTCCGAGGCCCTAAGCACTGCATAGTCCGTTGACCGAATGAATTCTCGAGGTCCTCTCGACTTCAACCATAGAACTCGTGGATTACAACTCGTAAAGTCCCGAATCCTCAAACTATCGGCCTGTGGTTAGCCACCGGCCTCGCCACGCCGCCATAATGCTAGTCAATAATCGGACCGCTCTCCGTAATCTCGATATTCAGCCGGCCGTGGAACCGGGCGGTCGTGCACGAACTTCGTGTTATCGCCGCTCCTGGCCTCTAATATCGCCGGCGTGGCTGATCTCGCCGATCCCCCCATAACCTCAGGCATAGTCTGGGCCTGATTCCTAGAAATCCTCTGTGTACCACTAACAACTCTTGCTGCTGCCTTGCCCTTCTGGGCCCTGGTCGCCTTCCGTGGTGGCATAACTGATACATAAGAATAGGTCAGAGAGGATTCAGCCTAGTAGGACAGCTCTACTGCACGATTTCAGAGAGAGAAGAATGGAAACAAATCCTAAATGTCCTGCAGCCTCCTGATTATAGATGTGGTGCACAACACATCAATAATCAAGACTCTACTAGACACGGTCTGTAGACACTTTCCGAGGACTAACTGCTCTGATACCACTTTTGTCACGACCCGACCCCGGGCCCGCGACTGGTGCCCTACCTGGGCACCCTTACAGGTATACATCAGAGATAAACGGCGGAACATTCATAAACTTAAACAATGAAATAAATAATAGGTCAGCCGATAAGGCTACCTCCCTGGATATAAACAAATCCAACAGCAGTTACCTCAAATTTCTTTTTTTAAGGTGACCCACAAGATATGACTACAGACCTCTAAGAGTTTACATAAGAATCGTGGACGACAGGGCCCCGCCATACCCCTGAATGTACAAAAGTCAACGACTTCAGGGAACCATACCAAAAACAAAGTCTCCGGAGAAATGGAGCTTTCCAGAACTGAACCGTGATCCTAGGAGTGCGGATCAACAAGCTATGTACCTCAACCTGCGGCATGAACGCACTTCAAGGAGGTCAAGACAAAATATGTACCAAGTATGCAAATCGAAGCATCAGAATTTAAATCATAATAGTCAAAAATACAGGAAGACATATATGATAACCAAATTAGCAAGACATCGTGGCCTCATGAAGTGGAAGTAATGAAAGTCGCTTTACCTTATACACTGTCTCAACATATGAACCATAGTCACACCGTGGCTATGAACCCCACTCAAATATCCAAGCGCCCGTGATTCCCATCACCGCCGACCGCTAGTGTGTAGAATCTAACTCTATGACGCGCGCGTGGCATCCTTCCTCACCGCCGGGCACACACAAATCTAACCATGTATATACCTATATCCTCCGCCTGGGATCCCCACACCGCCGATACCATAAAGTAAATACAACCATGTGACGCGCCCGTGGCATCCTACCTCACCGTCGGGCGCATACATACACAATACATACATATATACATATATCATGCCCGTGGAATCCTCATCTCGGTACATGACTTCACGCGGTGTTCCTCGATCGTGGGTAGCAAATCCACGGAAACCGTGTGGTATAACGATCTTGGGGTTTACCCTCATTTATACTCTTACCCCGAAGGTGGTATAACGATCTTGGGGTGTACTTCATTTATACTCTTACCCTCAAACTACATGCCGGAATCCTCATCGTAAGATGTCCCGGTGCATACCCGTGGAATCCCACATCACCGGGCGGTATGTCGGTGAACTCATACTAAGACCATGGAAGCATACCCGTGGAATCCCACATCACCGTCGATACGCCCAAGTAAACTCATACTATGACCCGAAACATACCCGTGGAATCCCACATCACCGCCAGACGCTCAGGTAGACTCATAAGAGGTAATGGAGGCATACCCGTGGAATCCTCCCTCACCGACAGTACGTCCAAGTAAACTCCCAATTTCTTTAGACTTTCATTAACATACAAAATGGATCTCATTTTATGACCTTAAGGCACTTTCCATATCACTTAACAAGTCCTGGGAAAATTCAACCCAAAGTACTATGTATTTCTATTCTTTCCAAGATCCCTTTTCCACATAAGACCCCAAGATACTAACACCCGTAGTATCAAGGCTTATCTACATTTCAAACAAGTCACTATACTATTAGAAATATGCTTCGGCTTCTAACTCAAGTGACCCTCATTTTTAAACTTTAAGCAATTGATGCCTTTAAATCGAATTGCCTTTCTTAGTATCCATTCTTTTATCTAGGCTTACCTTATTCGAGAAAAACCATTTCTTTAAGCTTCCATAAAGTTATTATAATCAACTTCCCATAAAGCCGTTATACTAACTTTATGCTTTAGAACCAAGACATCCTTATCCTCACATAAAGCCGTCATAACTAACTTCCCATAAAGCCGTTATAACTCTTTATGTCTTAGACCACTTTGCTCTCTCTATAACCAAGAGGCTTGTACTTCAATTCAAGTTACCCCACCTTCAAAATACTTCAAAAATCTTAACTTAGAAAACAAGTTTCTTAACTTAGGAGTCAGGTCTCTTATCTTTAGAATAGTTCAAGAATCAATACTTCCCGAATCTAGTATTCTATACTTGATCATGTCAAGAAATCCTTGTCTACCTTATTAGGATAAACCATTCTTATAACTCTTTCTTAAGGACACGTGAGTTAATTCTCTAACTCAACCAACTAGACATCCTTAAAACAAGTCAAATATGTCAAATGACTTCACTTCATTTAAAATCACGTACGTCTACCGTACCATACAGTTATAACTACTCATGCTCAAGAGATAGGAAGAGTTCTACATACCTCTTTTGCTTAATCCACTTGTCAAGTCCAATATGCCGTCCGTAGATGTCAACCTATAATGACCATAATACGTCTATTAGCTTTTAGCTTCAACGTAATATATTCTAATGAAAAGTCCCTTGTTCTACGGGAAATTTGGACAAAGACTTCCTTTGTTTCTACTTACTATGCCACCTTTTCAAGGCCGAAATTCAATAACCAACGCCACATTTAAGGCTCAATTCATTCAGAATTACAAGGGGATTACACGCCTACTAATACGTGTAAACTTCCGCCCCACAACAACACAAAATAAACCAATAATTTCCATGCCATTCTTGGCCAACAATATAACCAATACTAAACCCCTTTCAACTCTTTCCAATCCAAGTTCTTAAGTCTAACATGATATCTAGCCCTAGACATCTTCAACAATTTCAATCTCCCTTTACAAATACGCGACACCCAAATCTATTCAAATAAAACAACCTCGGACTCAACTCTATACTACTACAATAAAACAGCCTTAGGCTCAATTCTAAATCACTAAAATATAACAGCCTCAGGCTCACATCTATACTACTAAAATATAACAGCCTTAGGCTCATAACCAAGAGAAAGGGGAAACTTTTACCTTAAGGAATAGCCCACAAAAGCCCCTTTTTCTTCCACCTCCTTCCGTCAAAATCGCCCACCAGCGCTTCCCACAAGTTTACCCACACTTTTCCTTCTTGCCGCCGCTCCAACAATTTCCTCTTAGGCTAGGTTTTCTTCAAAAATCAAGAGAGAAGGGAGAGGATCTTTCTTGGGAGGGTTTGAAATGAAATGGCCAAGTCTTCCAAGACTTGGCCATAAAATAGGACCACTTGAAGATAAAAACGATGGGAGTGACACTTGTCACCCTCAAATAGGTTTAAAACAAAAATATCCCCGTTTTTACTTTGCCACTGCAAAATCCCGCCCAGCCATGGCCGCCACGGCGCCGCTTGCTCAGAAAAGTTCTCGCATTCGTGCGCGGCCCGTGATTCAGCATGCGCGGCTGCAACCCCTGCGAACCCCCAGAACAACCGGCGCGCGGCCTCAGATTCCGGCCGCGCGCTGTACCTCTGAGCAGAATCGCTGCTTTGACGGCGCACCAAACTTGAAACTTCCATAATTTTTTACTCCGAGGTCCTATCGACGAACAGTTTGTTGCGTTGGAAACTAGATTCAACGAACTTCATACTAATCTTTTAAAACTCTTCAAAACTCCTAAAGAACTAGGAGATATACCACTCCAAAGTTGACTGAAAGTCTGCCCACAACTTTTTGCCAACCCAACTTTCCAAATTCAAATCTTATTTCCTTTCGTATGTTCTTAACTTAACCTCTTGAATTTACGGGGTGTAACACGTATTATGGCCAATTTAGGTTGAAGTACCAAGTATAGCGTATTCTACTTGAAGGATGGAATAGCTAGCAAGGTTGAAGTACTTTGGAGCTTTTTGCTACTTGTCGATAATCGTCGCGAGGTATGTGAACCTCTTCCTTCCTTTGGCATGATTCTATGTATGAAATATACATGTAGTAGTATTTCATGATTCCGTCTACTCTTAGAAGTTAAGAGGTAGTTATGTTGATTTACTCTATGTAAAAGCTACGTCTAAGAAATCCTAAGTCCTTACCAAGTCTTATGGGGGATGTTGGTAAGAGTCGTTAGGAAGTATTTGGAGTCGAGTTGACTTGGCTAATTTACTTACGAATGAGAATAAGTATCGAACAAGCCATTGCAGCATTAATAAAGGAAAATGTAATGACAATTAATTATGTTAAAACAAGTAGAATTCACCATCTGCATAGAAGCTAAGATAAGACAAAATTGTATTACATTTTCTAGATCATGGCTACTTGAATAAGATCGTTATAAATAAGTATAACTTATTCACAACGCACCAAAGTATATGTTACTTAATTTAAAAGAGTTTACGTATGAAGTTTTTAAGACTTTGAAACTTGTTTTCTTAAAAGTTAAGAGACTTGAAGTATTTTGAAAGCTATGTGATTTGATTTGAAAGTATAAGTCTCCTGGTTATAAAAAGAATGAATTAGTTTAAGGCATAAAGTTAGTATGACGGCTTTATGGGTAGTTGGTTATAATAACTTTATGGGAGGTTAAGAGAATGGTTTTCTTCAGTAACATAAACAAGAAATGATTTGAAATAAAGAAGGGCAAATTGTTTTAAAGGTACCAATTGCTTAAGGTCTTTAAGAAAGAAGTCACTTGATTTAGAAGCCGGTAATTGTATTTCTAAAAAGGTATTGTGACTTGTCCTGAAAGGTAGAGATGACTTGATACTACGGTTGTTAGTATCTGGGAAGTTTTATTTGAAAAAAGAGTCTTTCTAAAGGAGTAGAGGTGCGTAGTACGTTGGGTTAAATTCTCGGGTTTTATATGACATTATCGACCCAGAGATGGGCCGGGCAGTATACCTTTACGGGCAGACTATATGACATTATCGACCCAGAGATGGGCCGGCAAGACCTACAGGCGCACTATATGACATTATCGACCCAGAGATGGCGGGCGGTATACCTCACGCGCACTATATGACATTATCGACCCGCAGATGGGCGGAAGTATACCTTTACGGGCAGACTATATGACATTATCGACCCAGAGATGGGCCGGGCAGTATACCTTTACGGACAGACTATATGACATTATCGACCCAGAGATGGGTCGGGCAGTATACCTTTACGGGTAGACTATATGACATTATCGACCCAGAGATGGGCCGGCAAGATACATTATGGGCCGACTATATGCCATTATCGACCCGAGGATGGGCCGATAGATAGCGCCCCGTAAAGAGCCGGATTAAGTTATGAAAGATAAGTAAGTTAGTTGGTAATAAGCTTAATGACTTCTCCTAAGTATGTACGTAAGATATGGCTATAACTCTTAATGGAATTGAAAAGATAATGATATGCAATTAAGTTCATAAGTGGTAATGACACGGCAGGATCCGTATGTACTTTTATACTTGCTCTGTCATTCTTTTTTTCTGATTATGATCACATTTCTTGTACTTTATTTACATTCCATATTCGGTACATGTTAGTCGACTTCTTCGGCCGCGTTCATGTCCGCAGTTTAGTACTGTGATTATGGATCCATGAGCTTAGGATCTGGTTCAAGATTTTGAGATGGCTCCAATGTTCCGAGTTGTCATGGCTATGTATATTCGAAGTGCAGCGGGGCCTTGTCCGTCATAGTAGGTGTTCAAATCTTAGAGGTGCGTATTCACGTGTGGCGAGGGTGGTTAGAATTGTAATTACATTTTTGGATAGTGTAAGCCCTTTTTGGGTGATTTATATTACGGCGACCTTATCGGCTTTGCCTTGGTTTTAAGAAAAAAATGTGTTACTTATTTTCCGCATGTGATTTATTATGTTGTATGTTTTAAGGGTGCCTGTGTAGGGCACCGATCGCCCGGTCGGTCGTGACAAAAGTGGTATCGAGCGCTTAGTCCTCGGAAAGTGTCTGGGCCAGTGTCTAGTAAGTCTTGATTATCGGTGTGTTGTGCACCACATCTATAATCGAGGCTGCAGGACATTTAGGATTGGTTTCCATTCTTCTCACTCGAGATCGTGCGATAGAGGCGTGTCGTTAGGGTCGTCTCTCCCTAACGAGTTATGTTGATTGCAGCTACGAGAAAGACAGTAGTGACCCAGGAAGGACTATGTGGATTATGTATCCAGGTTGGAAATGATTATAGTATAGTTGGTATTGTGACATACATCTATACGGAGTTATGTATGAGGGTCAGACGCGTGTTGCCTAGAATGATTTTAGATTACCAAGAGTTGGTAAAGACTAACTAGATACCGGGAAGGTATGGAACAGTTAATGAATTCTCGTCAAGGTCTTCTCGGGTAGAAAGATTTATTATAGACCAAGAATAAGAGTTAAGTGCGACGGTGGGACGGGGTGAGGACCTATTGCGGGTCGCCCCATAGCCTGGAATAGAGTGGGATCAGTTGGTAGTAGTTCCGCTACGTGACAGGGTCACGAGGGTGAAAGGCCAGAGTCTAGTTAATTGTTTTATGGGTTCGTGGACGCGTTCCACCGGAACCAGGTCGTGAAAGCCGGAAATGGCCTTATATTGTTTTATAGAGTGACTCCAAAGATTAGAGGCCAGAATAGGTATGGAAGTTATGTAAGTATGCTAGTTTGAGTATGGGTGGTTGGCTTCGTGAGTGCGAGGTGGACATCTTAGTATAAGTATTGTTATGTGGCCATGGGTGGCATATGTAGTATGAAGGAGTGCGGTAGGAGGAGACTATGTCGCTATCTAATTAGATTGGACTCAGAAGGAACATTCGAGACGAATGTTTCTAAGGGGAAGAATGTTACACCAGTAACTCCGTGACATGTTTAAGAGAATGTATGTAAGGAACACAAGACTTGAAAAGTAGAAAGAAAGAATTGTTTTTCCGACGGAAATCTTAGAACGTCGGAAAGGAAAAATGATCGTTGTTGAGAATTGGATTCTCAAAAGGCATTATTTGAAGAGTATGGAACTCTTAACCTTATGGAAATTATTTTTTTACGGATTTGGTCACGTGGGGCCCACCCGAGGAATTTTACTTTTTGTGGGGCCCATGAGGGTTCTGAGAATTTTTATGGACGAATGAGAGGCGACACGTGGCACCCCACAAGGTCTTGGTCGAAATTAGAGTGAGGGTAAAATGGTCATTGACCACCTTGGAAGATTAGTCTTGCTAGCATGACATTGTTGACTTGTCAACTTGTCCACATAGGCTTAATCCATGTGATTTTCATCTTAGCCACCCATTTGTTTAAGTCTAAGTCATCCAATGTGTTATAAATACATACTAGTAGCAAGACAAGGTCTTGAACACTTAGAAAAAAATTAGAGAACTCTTGTCCTCTTTAAGTTGCTCTCGGCTTAGTGCCTATTCCCACTAGAAAATTTTGTAGTTTTGATCCTTTGTTCACAAGACTTTAACCCAAGGTCCCTAAGGGTATTGTAAGGATATCTCAATAGAAAGATTTCGGAAAAACGGCGTTTTCACGTTAGTCGCAAGGCGAAAACCTAGGGAGCTCTTCAACTTTGAAGTTGGAAATAGAAGAGGAGTTTTTCACAAGCTTCTAAGGGTTGCAAATAACGGATTGGAACGTCAAGAAAAGGAGTTGGAGTTGCTAAGGATCGACTTAGGGTTTTGGATCATTTTGAGCTTAAGAAGGTAATAATTTCCGTCTTGCTATATTAATTCGAGATTTCATGTTGTAGTAGTTAGAAATGATCATGTGGATTATATTATGAAGAATGATATGTGTTATGGAATATTTGGACGGAATCCGAAAGTTGCACGATTTAGCCTTTAAGATTGTAATTCAATTTAGTTACTAGTTTAGTCGTCGCATGTTATCTAAAGAGTGGATTAAGGTGGTTATAATTGTTAAGTTGTTTATTACTATATAACATGCTAGACCTAAGAACTTTGATTGAAAAGGAATTGGAAAGGTTGATAAGTTGTTGCACTTTTTGGCCGAATTGACATTTGTATTGTGGACTAGTTTAATGTAATTTGTGGGGCGGAATTTTACGTCTGTTAAGGCGTGTAATCCCTTTAGTTAGCTGATTTGTTGGGCCTTAAATGTGGCGTGTTTGGTTATTGTATTCGGCCTTGAAAAGGTGGCAAAGTATGTAGAAACAAAGGAAGTCTTGTCCGATTTTCCGTAGAATTTAGTGACTTAGCACTTAGAATATTCTACGCTCAAGCTAGAGGTTAATGGACGATTATGGCCAATTTAGGTTGAAGTACCAAGTATAGCGTATTCTACTTGAAGGATGGAATAGCTAGCAAGGTTGAAGTACTTTGGAGCTTTTTGCTACTTGTCGATAATCGTCGCGGTATGTGAACCTCTTCCTTCCTTTGGCATGATTCTATGTATGAAATATACATGTAGTAGTATTTCATGATTCCGTCTACTCTTAGAAGTTAAGAGGTAGTTATGTTGATTTACTCTATGTAAAAGCTACGTCTAAGAAATCCTAAGTCCTTACCAAGTCTTATGGGGGATGTTGGTAAGAGTCGTTAGGAAGTATTTGGAGTCGAGTTGACTTGGCTAATTTACTTACGAATGAGAATAAGTATCGAACAAGCCATTGCAGCATTAATAAAGGAAAATGTAATGACAATTAATTATGTTAAAACAAGTAGAATTCTCCATCTGCATAGAAGCTAAGATAAGACAAAATTGTATTACATTTTCTAGATCATGGCTACTTGAATAAGATCGTTATAAATAAGTATAACTTATTCACAACGCACCAAAGTATATGTTACTTAATTTAAAAGAGTTTACGTATGAAGTTTTTAAGACTTTGAAACTTGTTTTCTTAAAAGTTAAGAGACTTGAAGTATTTTGAAAGCTATGTGATTTGATTTGAAAGTATAAGTCTCTTGGTTATAAAAAGAATGAATTAGTTTAAGGCATAAAGTTAGTATGCGGCTTTATGGGAAGTTGGTTATAATAACTTTATGGGAGGTTAAGAGAATGGTTTTCTTCAGTAACATAAACAAGAAATGATTTGAAATAAAGAAGGGCAAATTGTTTTAAAGGTACCAATTGATTAAGGTCTTTAAGAAAGAAGTCACTTGATTTAGAAGCCGGTAATTGTATTTCTAAAAGGTATTGTGACTTGTCTGAAAGGTAGAGATGACTTGATACTACGGTTGTTAGTATGGGAAGTTTTATTTAAAAAGAGTCTTTCTAAAGGAGTAGAGGTGTAGTACGTTGGGTTAAATTCTCGGGTTTTATATGACATTATCGACCGAGAGATGGGCAGGCGAAGATACCTTACGCGCACTATATGACATTATCGACCGAGAGATGGGCGGGCGATGAGACCTCAGGCGGACTATATGACATTATCGACCCGAGATGGGCCGGCGGTATACCTCACGCGCGGACTATATGACATTATCGACCCGAGAGATGGGCGGGCGGTATACCTGCACGCGCACTATATGACATTATCGACCGAGAGATGGGCGGGCGTTATACCTACAGGCGGACTATATGACATTATCGACCCGGAGACGGGCGGGCGGTATACCTACGGGTAGACTATATGACATTATCGACCGAGAGATGGGCGGCAATATACCTTACGGGCGGACTATATGACATTATCGACCCGAGAGATGGGCGGCAAGATACCTTTGAGGCGACTATGTGACTTTATCGCGTCCCGATTCGGTAGGCGATATAAGCGTCCCTCCGTAAAGAGCCGGATTAGGTTATGAAAGATAAGTAAGTTAGTTGGTAATAAGCTTAATGACTTCTCCTAAGTATATACGTAAGATATGGCTATAACTCTTAATGGAATGGAAAAGATAATGATATGCAATTAAGTTCATAAGTGGTAATGACAGCGAGGATCCGTATGTACTTTTTATACTTGCTCTGTCATTCTTTTATCTGATTATGATCATTTCTTGTACTTTATTTACATTCCATATTCGCATTTTTGTTGTGACCCCGCCGGGGCTGCGTTCATGTCTGCGAGTTTAGGTACGATTATGGATCCGCGAGCTTAGGATCTGGTTCAGCATTTTGAGATGGCTCCAATGTTAGGAGTTGTCATGGCTATGTATATTCGTGGTGCAGCGGGGCCTTGTCGTCATAGTAGGTGTTCAAATCTTAGAGTGCAGTATTCACGTGTGGCGGATCGGTTAGAATTGTAATTACATTTTTGGATAGTGTAAGCCCTTTTGGGTGATTTATATTACTGACCTTATCGGCTTTGCCTTGGTTTTAAGAAAAAAATGTGTTACTTATTTTCCGTGATTTATTATGTTGTATGTTTTAAGGGTGCCTGTGTAGGGCACTGGTCATGCCCTGTCAGTCGTGACATAACTCATGCTTGCTAATATCCATAGCTACAATCAATAAGTAAACTTAATTGTTAAGACGACAAAATTTATACCTTTCCAAGCCCTTAAAATTTCCAAGATTCAAAGTCGCGCCTTAGCAATTCTTAGCTCATTTCCTTAGGTTCCAATCCGCTCCCAGCACTCCTTAGAGGCCTATGAAGTACCCACCTTCAAGTTCCAACTTCAAAGTTGAAGAACTCCTTTAGTTTCCGCCTTGCGACTAATACGAAAACTCCGTTTTTCCGAAATCTTTCTATTGAGATAACTTTATAATACCCTTAGGGACATTGGGTTTAAGTCTTGTGGCTAATGGATCAAAACTACAAATTTTTCATGTGGAAATGGTAGTGAACCCGAGAGCTAAGCTACAAGAACAAGAATGTGTGATATTTTTCTAAGTCTTCAAGACCTTGTCTTGCTACTAGTATGTATTTATAACACATTGGAAGGCTTAGATTATAACAAATGGGTGGCTAAGATGAAAATCACAAGGATTAAGCACAAGTGGACAAGTTGACTTTGGTCAAATATATCAAGCTTGAAGACTTATCTTCCAAGATGGTCAATGACCATTTTACCCTCACAACAATTCGTCCAAGACCACATGTGGGAGTGCCACGTGTCTCCCTCTCATTCGTCCACAAAATTCCGTAACCCTCGTGGGCCCCGCAAAACGTAAAATTCCTCGGGTGGGCCCCACGTGACCAAATCCGTAAAAAAATAGATTTCCATAATATTAATAAGTTCCATATTCTTCAAATAATACATTTTGAGAATCCAATTCTCAACAACGAACATTTTTCCTTTCCGGCGTTCGGAAGATTTTTCCGTCGGAAAAACAATTCTTCCTTTCGTACTAATTTCCAAGTCTTGTTTCCTTTCGTACATTCTCTTTTACATGTCCTGGACTTACGGGGTGTAACATTCTTCCCCCCTTAGAAACATTCGTCCCCGAATGTTCTTAGTCGGTTGCCAAGATCTACAAACTCCGGCATAATCTCTATACTATGCCTATCAATCAAAACATGCACAAGACCAACGATGCCACACTTGGCCACCACAAAACATACGTAAACATAATAATGGACCTTCCGTCCGTGGTCCCTTCTCACAAACTCGAAGGTTACTGTCTTCCCAAACACGGGATCCTTAGAGGTTCCTTTATTTCCTTACTTGACATACTTTCTCGTACTTTCAAACTCATCTAGTACACGTACAAAATCTCAAATTTTGTTTCTCTTCTCCAATCCTTGGAGTTACTATCCAAACTTGGCCATATACTTACTTACATTCCCGTTAAGGCTCTTCTCGGTCCTTACGACCTAGTTCCGGTGGAACGCATCCACGAACTCGTACAACGATCAACTAGACTTGGGCCTAGCACCCTCGTGACCCTATCACATAGCGGGACCATTTCTAACTGACATCACCCCATTCCATACTATCGGCTGACCCGAGATGAGTCCATAACCCGACTCATCGTCACACTTAACTTCTCATTCTTAGTCTGAAATAAATCTCTCTTATCTCAAGGTACTTCTCACCCTATCCTCCCTATTCACTAAAGGTTCGTCACATAAGCCTAAGTATTTCTACTATACATCCTTCCCTATCGGTCTTTCACTGTTACGGGGTAATTACAACTTGTGAACTCTACACAACTATAGTCTCAGTTCACTTATCATTCTTGTCAATATTCTTAACTTCACACTTTACTAATCAAAGTATCCCTACCTCTGGGGTACTATCACTTTACAACTCTAGCAATAAAGGGAAAACATATACGCTAGGGTAAAATCTGAATCTAACAATGCACGTATGATTCAAAGAATCGAAGTATACATGTAACCCCGTGCGATGTTGCCTCCTGACCCTGCCTAGTAGTCACGTCAACTATGCGGTTCGAAGGACCGCCAGAACTATAAACTCCACCATGACCTCCACCACGGCTGGCTAACATCTGAACACCCTGCCCTGGGGAACGCACAGCTGTGGAGGAAAGGAAACCAACCATCGGCCTCAAAGGCTGAGCCACCACACCAGTGCTCCTTCTAAAAGGACATTCCCACTTCTTGTGGCCCGGACGGTCACAATAATAACAAACACCTGTGCCATGATGGAATTTCCCCAAATGACGCTTACTACATTGGAAACACTGAGGAATATGTGGCCTCGACTGAGAAAATCCTCTGCTCCTTTGAGAACCTCGACCCCTGGAGCTTGGACCGGCTCCTAAATACCTTGTGGAGTCCAATATCCCACCTGTGAACTGCGGGGGTATGTACTGGGTAGGCTGGGATGAATATCTTACTCGCTGCTGAGGCAGCTCGTCCAAAAACTCACCGGAATAACCAACCGGTCTAGCCCTCTTACGCAGATCTCCGCGCTGGCCCTCTACCCACTGACACTGCATGCATCGCCGAGTAACCTCCTGCTGATGAAACTGTAGCACCGCTATCTTGGTCAATAACATAATGACTTCCTTCATGACCCTAAAATCTTCCCCTAACTGAGAAACTGTAGGCTCGGGTGCTGTGGTCTCAAAACCTGGCGCAGGAGAACTCGCCGACTGCGGAACAACATCTGGTATACCCTGGGCACAAGCCCTATCAACTCTCTGAGTCTGACTAGTAGCTCCTGCTACTCCTTTGCCCTTCTGGGCGGCTGTTGCCCTCCTTGGAGGCATAACTGTAACACAAAATTACGTCAGAGAGGAATTATCTTACTAACACAGCTCTATGGCACGATCTTAGAGTGAGAAGAATATAAACCAACTCCTAAATGTCCTGTAGCCTCCTGTTTATGGGTGTGGCGCGCAACACACCGATAATCAAGACTCTACTAGACACGGTCTGTAGACATTCCGAGGACTGACTGCTCTGATACCACTCTGTCACACCCCGAACCCCGGGCCCGTGACTGGTGCCCTACCTGGGCACCCTTCTACCTTAACAACACAAGTAAACTGCGGAAATTAAATAACACCTCATTTTTTTTTAAAACCAACGTACGTGCAAGGGCAAAGCCGACAAGGCTGCCATATATACATAAACAAAAGACACTACACCGTACATGAGTCCAATCCCACATATGAATACAGACCTCTAAGAGTTTTACTGAAATATGACGGGACAAGGCCCCGCCGTACCCATAACTGTACAAAAGCCTGTACTGAAAGAACTTATACCAAAAAGATAAACTCCCGAACAGAAGGAGCTATCCAAAAACTCTGAGCAGGGTCCTACACCTGCCGATCACCAAACTGCGTACCTAAACCTGCGGCATGAACGCAGCCCCCCGAAGGAGGTCAGTACGAAGAATGTACCAAGTATGTGAAACAGTAAGTACTGTAATGAAATCATAACAGTCTAAACAAAACAGGAGACATGTATGATAGCCAACCTACAGTACACAACACATAAGCAGTCATAACAAGTCAGGGACGCATGCCCTCAAGTCATTTCTAAAATATAACCATGGGTCTCACGCCCATAATATCAATCATGCCCGTGGAATCCTTCCTCACTGCCGGCAGTCCATGATATAGTATAACACCAATAGGCATACATGAACACCAAGTCCCACCTGTGTCCTAAAAGCATGCAGACGGCGGGAAAAGCAGCGGTGGTAAAGCAGGGGGTATAATGTCTTGGGGGTTTACCCCTCACTTATACTCTTACCCTGGAGAAGGTGGTAAAGCATCTTGGGGGTTTACCCCTCACTTATACTCTTACCCTATCTCAACCGACCATCAAACAAAACAAGCAGGGGGTATAATGTCTTGGGGGTTTACCCCTCACTTATACTCTTACCCTGGAGAAGGTGGTATAACATCTTGGGGGTTTACCCCTCACTTATACTCTTACCCTATCTCAACCGGCCGTCAAACAAAACATAAGCACTACCATGTCTTCTTATAAAAATCCGGGAATTTAACCCAAGTACTACAAATAACGGAAGCATACCCGTGGAATCCACATCACCGTCGACGCGTCAAGTAACTTTCAACAAGACAGCCGGCCCTCCAACCGAGAGTCGCGGCAACTTAATAAAACATAATCCTTGCACTCAAAGGCTATCGCCAGCACACATAGGCAATTCTCAATTAATCAAGCCAAAGTACTTATCAAGGCACACATAGAATAATTCTCATTTAACAAGCCAAAGTACTTATCAAGGCACAAATAGAATAAAATCTCATTTAACAAGCCAAAGTACTTATCGAGGCACAAATAGAATAAATTCTCATTTAACAAGCCAAAGTACTTATCGAGGCACAAATAGAATAAATTCTCATTTAACACGCCAAAGTACTTAACGAGGCACAAATAGAATAAATTCTCATTTAACAAGCCAAAGTACTACGTACGTACATTCTTTTCAAAAGACTCATTTTTATGTAAAATCCCAAGATACTAACACCCGTAGTATCAAGGTGTGTCTATTTTTCAAAGTAAGTTACTACACTTTTAGAAAACTCATTTCAAAGTTTGAAATCAAGTAACTTCAAATTTTTACAATCTAGGCAACTTATGCCCAATAATCAAAATAGACAACTTCTTAACCTTCCATAAAGCCGTTATAACTAACTTCCCATAAAGCTGTTATAACCCTTTATGGTTTTAGACAATTTCATTCTTTTTATAACCAAGAGACTTATACTATTAAAACCAAGTATCACATGCTTTATATATCAAGTTCTCAACTTTCAAAATACTACAAGTCTCTTATATTTAGAAAACAAGTTTCTTCTACTTTTAAACCTCAAGCAACTCACACCTTTAAAACAAGCTACTTCTCTTAAATCACATCATTTCTCCTCTTTTAAAACAATTAAGTAAATCACTCCTTTGACTCCCCTAAAGTCATTATAATGACCCTTAGGTTTTGGAACTAAGGCACTAGCCAAAAGATTTGGAAACCACTTCCTTTTCAAGACTATGTACTTTAAGCAAAATACTTTCACTCTTACGAATCCAAACTTCACTAAGGCAATGGATTTTACTACTTACAATTTAAACATCAAAGTACAATCAAGGAAGTACATAAAACAAATTCTATACTAGGCAATCCAAGTACAACCAAGGAATGGATCATTTAAGGAGCAGGACATACTTTCTTTATCTTAAGGAATCATGCTAGAAGAGGAGATAGTTCACATACCTTTTCGGCTAATATCCACAAGCTAAGCCGAATACGCCGTACGTAGAAGTGTCAACCTATAATGGTCACAACAAGACTATCAACTTCTAGTCTCTAACGTAGAATAATACTAAGTATACGGTCTCTAATTCTACGTAAAATCGGGCAGCACTTCCTTTGTTTCTACTCACTTTGCCACCTTTTTCAAGGTCGAATACAATAACCAACACGCCACATTTAAGGCTCCAAACAACAATCAAACAAAGGGGATTACACGCCTTACAATACGTGTAAAATTCCGCCCCACAAATCATACGAAGTAGTTTAATACTCACTAGTCATTCTCGGCCAACAATAACCAACAACACTAAGTCTTTTCCAATCCTTTTCCAATTCCAAGTTCTAAGGTCTAACATGTTATATAGCCATAAACAACTTCAACAACTACAATTTCCTTCTTTATACAACATGCGACGACTTAAACTAATATTCAACTTGAATTGTAATCTTAAGGCTAAACATGCTAGTTTTCGGATTAGGATTCCAATAGCCAATACACTAATCCAACTACATAATATATAACTCATGCTTGCTAATATCCATAGCTACAATCAATAAGTAAACTTAATTGTTAAGACGACAAAATTTATACCTTTCCAAGCCCTTAAAATTTCCAAGATTCAAAGTCGCGCCTTAGCAATTCTTAGCTCCTTTCCTTAGGTTCCAATCTGCTCCAAGCACTCCTTAGAGGCCTATGAAGAACCCACCTTCAAGTTCCAACTTCAAAGTTGAAGAACTCCTTTAGTTTCCGCCTTGTGACTAATACGAAAACTCCGTTTTTCCGAAATCTTTCTATTGAGATAACCTTAGAATACCCTTAGGGACATTGGTTTTAAGTCTTGTGGCTAATGGATCAAAACTACAAATTTTTCATGTGGAAATGGTAGTGAACCCGAGAGCTAAGCTACAAGAACAAGAATGTGTGATATTTTTCTACGTCTTCAAGACCTTGTCTTGCTACTAGTATGTATTTATAACACATTGGAAGGCTTAGATTATAACAAATGGGTGGCTAAGATGAAAATCACAAGGATTAAGCACAAGTGGACAAGTTGACTTTGGTCAAATATATCAAGCTTGAAGACTTATCTTCCAAGATGGTCAATGACCATTTTACCCTCACACCAATTCGTCCAAGACCAGATGTGGGAGTGCCACGTGTCGCCCTATCATTTGTCCACAAAATTTCGTAACCCTCGTGGGGCCCGCAAAACGTAAAATTCCTCGGGTGGGGCCCACGTGACCAAATCCGTAAAAAAATAGATTTCCATAATATTAATAAGTTCCATATTCTTCAAATAATACATTTTGAGAATCCAATTCTCAACAACGAACATTTTTCCTTTCCGGCGTTTGGAAGATTTTTCCGTCGGAAAAACAATTCTTCCTTTCGTACTAATTTCCAAGTCTTGTTTCCTTTCGTACATTCTCTTTTACATGTCCTGGACTTACGGGGTGTAACACCAAGCCACCCAATTGTTCATATCATGACCCTCCAATGTGCTTTATATTACTACTAGTAGCAAGAGAGAGCTAAACACTTAGAAAATTTCACAAAAAAATTGGAAGAGCACAAGCTTAGCTCTCGGGTTCCCTTGAGAAAAAAAAGAAAAATCTTTGTTCCTTGTTCTTTTAGCTTCCCACTTTAAACCAAGGTTCTTAAGTGTATTGTAAACATATCTCAATAGAAAAATCTTTGAAAAAGATAGTTTACGGGTTAGTCGCAAAACGAAAACCTAGTTGTCTTTCTAGGTTTTGTTTGGAGTTTTGAAGGATAATTGTTGGTGGTGTTCTAAGGGTCTCAACAAGCGGATTGAAGTGTCTTGGAGAGGCTCTAAACTACTAAGGAGCGATTTCGAATTGGAGTTGGATTGAGACTCGTTGAGGTATAATCTTGTCTTTTAAAAGTGATACAAGATTGTATATTTATATTGTAGTTGCTAGCTTTACATGTTGCTAGCATGAAGTTGTTATGTTGAAGTTTATAAGTATTATGGATTGCTTGTAGCTTAAATCCGAAATGTTATACAAGCCACTTGAAGTTTGAATTACTAATTGGTCGTTTATTAGAAATCGTCGCATGTCACTTACTTGAAGATTATGTTAGTTATAATCAAATGTGACTTGACATCATGTTATGCTACCAATTTGGATTGAAATGGAAATTGGATAAGGATTGGTATTGTTGTATTCATTATGGCCGAAATTGGACTAGTAGTTGTATTAGTTTGTTATCGATTGTGGGGAGGAATTTTACACGTCTAGTAGGCGTGTAATCCCCTATTGATTAATTGCTTTGATTGTGCCTTAAATGTGGCGTGTTTGGTTATTGTATTCGGCCTTGAAAAAGGTGGCAAAGTGAGTAGAAACAAAGGAGGTGATGTCCGATTTTCCGTAGAATTTAGCGACTTGACACTTATAATATTCTACGTTTGAAGTAAGGCTTTAATAGACGTATTGTGAATATTATAGGTTGACATACTACGGGCGGGACTTTGTACTTGGCAAGTGGTTTGACCCGGCGAGGTATGTAGAACTTTCCTATCTTTTGAGCATGACTAGTTGTACGTATATAGTACGGTAGACGTACAAGAGCTTGATATCCTTTACTAGTTTTATGAATAGCCAAGTTAGGTGAGTTAGGAGATTAACTCACTTCTTTGAAAGTATTAAGGATGTCTAATGTTTTATTAAAGTTAAGGGACTTGAAGAGTTTTAAAGTATGTGATACTTGTTTCCGTTTTTAACGTATAAAGTCCCTTGGATAGGAAATTGTATATGACTAAGGTATAAAGCTAATGTAACGACTTTATGGGGAGTTGGTTATATTTGCTTTATGGAAAGATAAATGACTTGATTCTAATGAAAAGGCAATTTGATCTTAAGGCATCAATTGCCTAAGGATTTATATAAAAGGAGTCACTTGATTTAGAAACCTAACTTTATTTCTAAAGGTATTGTGACCTGTCTTGAAAAGTAATTTTGACTTGATACTACGGTTTATAGTATCTTGGAAGTTTTATATGAAAATGAGTCATTTTCAAAAGGTTAGAAGTACGTAGTACTTTGGGTTAAACTCCCGAATTTATTATAACATATTTAGTGCCTTAAGTGAACTAAAATGAGAGTGTAGATGAATAAGACTAATAAGAAGTTAGGGGGATTTCTAACTTGCTTATTTATTGTATGACGGCCGGTTGAGATAGGGTAAGAGTATAAGTGAGGGGTAAATCCCCAAGACGCTATACCACCTTCTCCAGGATAAGAGTATAAATGAGGGGTAAACCCCCAAGACGTTATACCACCTGCTTTATTACTTTCTCCAGGATAAGAGTATAAATGAGGGGCAAATCCCCAAGACGTTATACCACCTGTTTCAGGGTAAGAGTATAAATGAGGGGTAAGAACCCTAAGACGTTATACCACCTGTTTCTATGGGTTCGCTACCCATGATTTGATCGGGAATCTCCTATTATGATGTTGTACGTATTCCCTTGATTTACTCTCATTATTGGTAAGGCACTGTGTACTGTAATTTTGTTATCATACATGTCTCCGGTTTTGTTTTAAAATTTTGTGGTAATTCTGATTACTTTCGATTTACATACTTAGTACATATTGTGTCGACCCTTCCCAGGCTGCATTCACGCCGAGGAAAGGAGTGGCGGTGGTGGATCCTCATACCAGGATCACTTATCGACGTCGAAGCTTCATTTCTCGGAGGCTTGTCTCTTTTAGTACGATTTTCCACGAGGTTGTAGATTTATGTACATTCGTGGTATGGCGAACCTGTCCCACCTGATTGTTATTCTGAAGTGCTGTATTCACATATGTGGTTGGGTAAGAAGCGAGTTATGCAGTTGTACTTTTGATTATGTTTATATTATGGAAGCGGCCTTATCGGCTAGCTGTGATGTCTTTGTTTACACATATGTTTATGTTGTGTATGTTCATTGCTATTCTCGATGTATACAGGCAGGGTGCCCGGGTAGGGCACGATCGCGGCCGGTCGGAGTCGTGACAAAGTGGTATCGAGCGATTAGTCCTCGGAAAGTGTCTGAGGCAGTGTCTAGTAGAGTCTTGATTATCGGTGTGTTGTGCACCACATCTATAATCGAGGAGTGCAGGACATTTAGGATTGGTTTCCATTCTTCTCTCTCAGAGATCGCTCGGAGAAATGTCTTATTAGGTTGAATCCTCTCCGACCTAGTCTTATGAAGCAGATATGCCTCGCGGAAGCGACGGGGCCCGAGAAGGGCAAAGCGGCGGCGAGCGCTACAAGATACTCGAGGGTTACGGGCTCGAGCACGGACCATACGAGGTAGTAATGTTATACCGTATTTCGGAGTATATGCGTAGGGCGTGCGACAAAAGTTTAGCCTTAAGTAGGCAAAGTGGCGAAATTTGTGCACAACTACAGAAAGAATCGTTTTCGTGAAGCGTTTTCTAGAACTGCGTGAGGAAAAATACGGCTATGTCATTTATAATTTTTGCGGATTTTTCCGAGAGCGGAAATATTTTGGACCAACAAGAGGGTGACACTTGTCACCCTCAAGTGGACGATTTCAAGGGGCCATTCTTGGCGTTTTTTTTGGGGTCAAGGGTTGGTAGGATATTTTGTGTAGTTGATGAGCAAGTGGGACCCACAAACACATGTCCAAATCCCCACCCTACACTTGCCTACCACTTGGCTTGATCTTGGCCCTTGAATGTCCTATAAATACCCCTCTAATGCAAGACCATTTCTTCATCCTCACTTGAAATTTCAAGGCAAAAATCCCTCTCCCCCTTAAGTGTAGTTCTCGTCCAAATCATCTCCCCCCCCCCCCTTTGAGAAGGCTTCAACCAAACCCCCTACCTAGTTGTTTTCGTATAAATACCCCCCCCCCCCGGGGGAGAAAAGTATTCTCCAAGTGTTGTTACTATCCTTGTAGTATTCCAAGGTTATACCTATACTAAAAGCCCAGAAATACTATTATACTTCCTTTAGCCACTAAACGAAACCCTAAGGAAATCTTCATAGATGGTTGAAGTATTTGAGTAGAAGTTGGTTAGAACTTCTAAGGGTTGTTTGGAGCGGGTTGGAGCGCACGGATTAGGAGCTAAACGTTGCTCAGGATCGACATTAAACTTGGATAATTTTGGACTTATCGAGGTAAATACTACTGTCCTTCTATTGTAATTGGAAATTACATATTGTAGTATTATTAGAAATGAATATAAGATTCATAGAAGAGAATTGAATTGTAATAGAAGGATATTACAGAAAAGACTTGAATAGATCACATCAGAAGAATATTAAAGTAGAAGTTTAAACTGTACTTACATAGGACTGTATTTACAGTAGACTTATAACCTTTATTGGTTGAATGTTCTGCGAGTAGCATGTACTACTTGGAAGGTGGACAAGGCTAGCCGGGTTATAGCCGTGGAGCGTTTTGCTTATAGTCGATAATCGTCGCGAGGTATGTTATTCTTCCTATCCTCTTGAGCATGATATTTTAAAAGAATATATATATAGTACGGTAGACGTATGTGTGTTAACTGAATGTAGTTTTACGGCAATGTCTTTTGACTTAAGCCTGAATAATAAGAATCTGGAAGTATTTTAAAAGAATATATATATAGTACGGTAGACGTACGTGTGTTAACTGAATGTAGTTTTACGGTAATGTATTTTGACTTAAGCCTGAATAATAAGAATCTGGAAGTATTTCAAAAGAATTAAGAATCCATTTTGAAAGAAGAATAATACTTGGTTTGAAAGCTTAAGAGTTATACTAGCTTTATGGGAAGTTAGGTATAACGACTTAAGAGAGATAAAAAGAATGGTTTATTGATTTTAAGAAGTTAAGAGACTTGATCTTAAAAGATAAGAGACTTGACTTAATCGAATTAATATGAATTTTGTTAAAAAGTGTGAAACCTCATTCGTGAGTAATGAGTACTTGGTTTTTAAAAGGAATAATGTTTTACTGATTTCGGAAATCAGAATAAGTATCGAACAAACCACTGCAGCGCTAATAAAGGGAAATGTATTGAATAATTAAGTATTATTAAAACCAGTAGAAACCTCCATCTGCATAGAAGCTAAGATGAGACAAAATGATATTACATTTCCTAGATCATGGCTGCTTTTATAAGATTGTTATAAACAAAGAATAACCTACTCACACATAAGGCTTATTGTTTTAAAGGGGAGTACGTTATTTGATTAAGACTATGAACTATGAAATCTTTCGAAACTAAAAGACTTGAGTATCTGAAATTAGGCAAACTTGAAACTTTTGGAAAAGAATGTTGTTACTTAACGTTGTTCTAAAAGTGCAAGCCACTTGGTTTAAAACGGTGTAAATACTTGATTTTAAAACATGAACGTAGTTGGTACTACGGATAATAGTATCGAGTTGTTCCTTACGTAAAAAGGAGGTCTTTTTGAAAGGATTAATGTATGTAGTACTTTGGGGTTAGAACCCGGATTTGTTGTAATAAAATAGGAGTCTATAAGTATCTTTGAACTTGCTATGCACTGTAATAGCCTTTCTTTGTGCAAGTGTTAGTATCAGTGACTTCGAGAAAGAATGGATCATTTATGAGAGTCAGAAGTATGGTAATTTGCTTGTGCTTGCTTGTGATAGCTGGTTGTGTGATATATTGTTATTTTTGTTACATGGACATATGCACCGATCTGCAATCAGGGGGCATGCGACGTCTGGCGGGATAATCACCGATATATTGTTATTGTTGATTACATGGACATACGCCGCACGAAATTCGGTGGCACGCGGCCATCTGGCGGGCTAATCACCCGATATATTGTTATTGTTGTTACATGGACATGTGCGCCGTCTGGAATTCGGGGGCATGCGGCCATGCGGCGGGTTAATCACCCGATATATTGTTATTGTTGTTACATGGACATGTCTGCACCGATGCGGAATTCCGGGGGCATGCGGCGGGTTAATCACCCGATATATTGTTATTATTGTTACATGGACATGTCTGCACCGATGCAGAATTCCGGGGGCATGTGGCCATGCGGCAGGGTTGATCACCCGGTGGTATTGTTATTATTGTTACATGGACATATGCGCGCCGTCACGAATTCCGGGGGCATGTGGCCATGCGGCAGGGTTGATTACCCGATACCTTGTTATTATTGTTGCATCCTGGACATGTCTACACCGATGGAGAATTCCGGGGGCATGTGGCCAAGATGCGAACATGATTGATGTTGTGGGCGTGAGACCCATTGTTATATTTGAGTGATGATTTTGAGGGCGTGAGTCCCTGACTTGACTGCTTTTATGTTGCGTACTGTATTTTGGTTATCATATATGTCTCCTGCTTTTTATAGACTGTTATGATTTAACTCTGATATTTTGATTTCACATATTTGGTACTGTTATGCGACCTCCTTCGGGCTGCGTTCATGCCGCAGGTAGAGGTACATCGGTTGTCGATCCTCACTTCTAGGATCACAAATCAGCGTTTTGGGAAGCTCCGTTTCTCCGGAGGCTTATCTTTTGGTATGTTACCCTGAGTCTATAAGTTCTTGTACATTCAGGGGCATGGCGGGGCCCTGTCCCGCCATAGTTGTCGTTACATTCTTAGAGGTCTGTAGTACTGTGTGGGCAGGGTTTGTAAAAAGTATTAAGCTATTCAACTTTGTATATATATATGCCGAAAGGCGATTTTCTCTCAGTTAAAATGTGGTTCATTTTACAATTGTTTCATGTCTTGTTTTTATGTTCCGCTGATTTCTCTGATGTATGACTACTTGGGTGCCCGGGTAAGGCACCAGTCACGGGCCCCGGAACGGGTCGTGACAAAAGTGGTATCAGAGCAGTTAATCCTCGGAAAGTGTCTATAGACCGTGTCTAGTAGAGTCTTGATTATCGATGTGTTGTGCACCACATCTATAATCAGGAGGCTGCAGGACATTTAGGATTGGTTTCCATTCTTCTCATTCTGAGATCGTGCCTTAGAGCTGTGTTGTAAGTTGGACCCCTCTGACGTATCTCGTTTTTACCAGTTATGCCTCCAGGCAAGCGGCGGGCGGATGGGCAAGCGGTCGAGGAGCCGCTAGTGAGATCTGAGAGAGTACGAGGCGCAGGACCGGTCGATGCACGAGATTGTGCTTGACGGCGAGTTTTGCGGCCGCGGCCCAGCGAGTTTAGAGCGCAGCGATGGTGATGAGACAACAATACGAGCCTCGGTCCGCGGCACAGGGCGAGGAGATGGGTTACAAGGAGATGGCACAGTTGCTAGCTAGGATTGTGGCCAGACATGAGGATAATTTGGATCTGGCGATTCGATAGTACCATGGTTCACCCTAGATCGGATAGTTTAAGGCTACGGGACTTCCTGAGTTGTAGCCCACCAGAGTTCTACGGGTCGAGGCCTGAGGATGACCCGCAGGAGTTCATTCGGCGATTCTGGATCGTAGAGTGATCAAGGCTTCGGAGACCGAGTCGGTGGTCTTAGGTTCGCATCGGCTGCGTGATACTGCAGTCGACTGGTTTTATTCATGGGAGCTGTCCCGGGGAGAGTATGCACTTCGGTAGTATGGGACGAGTTTTGAGGCATTGCTTGCACATTTCTTGCCTCCACGGATGAGAGGGCTCGGGCCGGCGATTTTTGATGTTGGCGAGCGCGCGTCTGATTCGGGAGTACAATGTGGAGTTCGAATCATTGGCTCGGTACGTCCCCGCTGTAGTAACTGATATGGAGGACAGAGTACACCGCTACGTCACCGGGCTAGATGACTACTTGGCAGAGGCTTGTTCAGGTGTAGCTCTTCAGCCGGTCATGGACATTGCCCGCATGCGAGCTTATGCACCCAGGTGTGAGGCGGAGAGGTCGACGGAATGACCAAGATCAGCGAAGAAGGCGAGCAGCGAGGTCTTTTGGCGACTTTCGAGGCGGACCGCCTCGGCGAGCTAGTTATGCACCTTCGCCCGATGCAGTGGTCCTCCACATCCTTCAGGGCGTTCAGGGTATTCAGGAGCAGGTCAGAGCTCCATGGGTTCAGGTTTCCAGGGGAATAGGGGTGTTGGCGGACGATCACCCTACCTCGGTGTGGTCGATGTGGTAGACCGCATTTCGGGGAATGTCGTGGTGCCAAGGAGCTTGTTATTTTTGCGGCAGCAGGCCATTTGCGAAGGCTCGACTGTGGGTAGCACGGATGTTACGACTCAGCCTTCAGGATCAGTGGCTGGTTCATCACCTTCACTAGCTATGCGCCCTGCAGGGCAGGACTGTGATTAGAGTAAAGCGGTAGATTCAGATATATCCTTAACTCTCTATATGTTAGTATGCTTGATATGATGAGTTTATGTTGAGTGTTATGTCTGGATAGCATTGTGTAAAAGTATGATCTAGAGAACATGGGTAGTTGAAAAGTTAAGTATGGGGGTATGGAAAGTGTGAACCTTAGATTATTTCACGATTGAGACCTTAGATGTAAGGCCGTCTTGAGTAAAGGATTTTGCTAATGATCCTTGTCGGAATGCATTATATGCCTAGAATGTATTAGTGTGATAAGTCCAGGGGTAGTGCGAGAAGGACGAGGTAGCTTTCATGATGTGAATTAGTAAGATTGTTCCGGATCGAGAAACAAGAAAGTTCGGCACGATGGAGGGTCGGGTTGAGGACGTATTGCGGGTCAACCCGTAGCTCGGTTTAAGGTGGGGTCAGTTCTGGGTGGTCCCGCCAGGTGGTAGGGTCACGAGGGTGCTAGGCCCAAGTTTAGATGACCATCGTATGAGTTCGTGGATATGTTCGACCAGAATCGGATCGTGAATGCCGGGAACGGCCTTAAAGGAGATTAAGGTTAGTAAGATGACCAAGTTTGGAGGTAGTGACTCCAGAGGTTTTGGAAACTGAAGCGATGACTGAAGTATGGTACGTATACTAGGAGAGTTCAAGTGCTCGAGAAGGGTACGACGAGTAAGGAAGGAAGAGAACGTGTGTTAATCTGTGGCCAGGCGTGGCATTGGCAACTTGTTTCAGTTAAGAAGAGCTTTACCGTTATCCATCTTGAGAAGGAACATTCGGGACGAATGTTTCTAAGGAGGGGAGAATG
Source organism: Przewalskia tangutica (assembly GCA_029844215.1). Taxonomy (NCBI): domain Eukaryota; kingdom Viridiplantae; phylum Streptophyta; class Magnoliopsida; order Solanales; family Solanaceae; genus Przewalskia; species Przewalskia tangutica. The sequence continues at coordinate 54,280,007 of CM056718.1, forward strand.
TTATACCCCGTATTTCCAGAGTATGTATGTAAGGACGTACGTACAAAAGTTTTAGCCTTAAGTAGGCAAAGTGGCGAAATTTGTGCACAACTACCGAAAAGAATCGTTTTCCGGCGAAACGTTTTCTAGAACTTGCGTAGGGAAAAATACGGCTATGTCATTTATAATTTTTGCGGATTTTTCCGAGAGCGGAAATATTTTGGACCAACAAGAGGGTGACACTTGTCACCCTCAAGTGGACGATTTCAAGGGGCCATTCTTGGCATTTTTTTGGGGTCAAGGGTTGGTAGGATATTTTGTGTAGTTGATGAGCAAGTGGGACCCACAAACACATGTCCAAATCCCCACCCTACACTTGCCTACCACTTGGCTTGATCTTGGCCCTTGAATGTCCTATAAATACCCCTCTAATGCAAGACCATTTCTTCATCCTCACTTGAAATTTCAAGGCAAAAATCCCTCTCCCCCTTAAGTGTAGTTCTCGTCCAAATCATCTCCCCCCCCCCCCCTTTGATGAGGCTTCGGCTGAAACCCCCCCCCCCTACCTAGTTGTTTTCGTATAAATACCCCCCCCCCCCTTGGTAGAAAAGTATTCTCCAAGTGTTATTACTATTCCAAAATACCTTGGCCCAAATACCTTGTAGTATTCCAAGGTTATACCTATACTAAAAGCCCAGAAATACTATTATACTTCCTTTAGCCACTAAACGAAACCCTAAGGAAATCTTCATAGATGGTTGAAGTATTTGAGTAGAAGTTGGTTAGAACTTCTAAGGGTTGTTTGGAGTGGGTTGGAGCGCACGGATTAGGAGTTAAACGTTGCTTAGGATCGACATTAAACTTGGATAATTTTGGGCTTATCGAGGTAAATACTACTTGTAACGCCCCGAACCCGGGCCCGTTACTGGTGCCTTACCCCGGGCACCCTAGTGATACAACATCAGAGGAAACCAGCGGAAAATAAAACATGAATCATGAAACAAGAGATATAATAAATAGACAGGCCAACCAAAGCGATTTGCGCCCGGTATACATAAAATCCGAGCAGTTTAATCCTTTTACAACCACACTTGTGATTCTCTGAGACCTAAGATTTACAACGACTATGACGGGACGGGGCCCGCCATACCACAGATGTACAAGAACCTACAACTCGAGAACACATACAAAAGATAAGCCTCGGAGAAACGGAGCTCCCAAAAATGGCCCGAGATCACGAGGCGAGGATCCACGGCCGATGTACCTCTACTGCGGCATGAACGCGGCCGAAGGAGGTCGATAACAGTACCAAGTATGTGGCGTCAAATCTTGTAAATGAAATCATAATAGCTTAACAAGCAGGAGACATGTATGATAACCAAAATACGATGACATAAAAGCAGTCCGATCGGGGACTCACGCCTCAAAGTCACCACTCAAATATGACTATGGGTCTCACGCCCATAACATCCATCATGTTCGCATCATGGCGCATGCCGGAATCGCCTGCGGTGTAGACATGTCCATGATGCAACAATAATAACAAGGCCGCATGGCCACATGCCCCCGGAATACTGCATCGGTGTAGACACGTCCATGTTGCCTCAATAAGAATATACTGGTCAACCCTGCCGCATGGCCACATGCCCCCGGAATACTGCATCGGTGTAGACATGTCCATGTGACATCAACAACAAGACCGTAATCAAAATGGAAACATACCCGTGGAATTCTCCATCACGCCCGACGTCCAAGTAAGTTCTCAACAAGTCAATCGCCTCTATCAAGAGACATGGTAACACGTAAATACCACACCGCACAACAAAGGCTATCATCAAGCATAGGCAAGTTTCACAACAACAAGCATGCAAGCTTCACCTGACTCAAGGTACTTTCATATTATGCCAAAGTCGGGTTTTAACCCCAAAGTACTACATACGTTAAGTTCTTTTAAAAGAGATCCATTACTTTTATAAAGTCACCCGATACCGTAGTATAAGAATGACCAACCCACATCCCTTTTCAAAATCAAGTAACAACATTCTTTTCCTAAGTTCGGTTGCCTAGTTTCAATTACTCAAGCTTCTCATTTCAAATGGTTTCATAGTTCATAAACTTAATCACTTGATTTCTTTTTAGAACAATTTAGTAATATAAGTCTCACGTGAGAGTAGGTTATTCTTGTTTACAACATTCTTATTACAGCAGCCATGATCTAGAAAATGTAATATCATTTTGTCTCATCTTAGTTTCTATGCAGATGGAGGTTTCTACTGGTTTTAATACAATTCATCATTATTCAATACATTTTCCTTTATTAACGCTGCAGTGGTCTGTCGATACACATTCTGATTTCCGAAATCAGTAAAACATTATCCTTTAAATAAAACCAAGTACTCATTACTCACGAATGAGGTTTCACACAAACATCCACATTAAAACAAATAAGTTAAGTCTCTTATCTTATAAGATCAAGTCTCTTAACTTCTAACATCAGTAAACCATTTTCTTTACCTTTCTTAAGACATTATACCTAACTCCCCATCAAGCTAGTATAACTCTTTTTAAAACCTTTAAAACCAAGTGTTACTCTCCCTTCAAAACGATTTAGAAATCTTTGAAATACATCAAGTTCTTTATTATAACTAGCCAGTTATAATTCACATCAGTTACCTTTTAAAACCACAAAGTATTTTCTTATCTACATAAAGCTGTTATAACCAACTTCCCATAAAGCCGTTATAACACTTTATGTTTTAAGAACAATCAAACACAGTTAACACGTATGCGTCACCGTACTACATAGTTCACACATATCATGCTAGAAGAGATAGGAAGAGGTTCACATACCTCGCGACGATTTATCGACAATAAGCAAAATGCTCCAAGTACTACAACCTTGCTAGCCCTTTCCACTCCTCGAGTAGAATACGCTACTCTTAGTACTTTCACCTATAAAGGCCACAAACGTCTATTAAATCATAAACACACGTTCCCATCTTTCTACAGAAAATTCGGCAAGACTCACACCATGGCAGCGTAAATCTCCTCCTCTATCGAGGTCGGCTACCAAGCCAACCAGGGGGGGGGGTTAACACGTCTAACCGGACGCGTACAATTCTACTACACAGTAATGCTACATAAGTCTACTGTAATACAACCCTAGGTAATTACAGTTCAGTTCTTCTCTTTATTAACCTTCTATGATTACTGTTCAATTCTTCATTCTTCAGGCTTAAGTCAACAGACATTGCCACAATACCAAGTTCAGTTCTATATATAGTATACAACAACTATATATTCAACACATATGTAATTTCCAATTACAATAGGGGGACAAGATATTTACCTCGATAAGCCCAAAAATTATCCGAGTTTAATGTCGCTCCTGAGCAAGGTTTAGCTCCTACTCCGAGTGCTCCAATCCGCTCCAAACAACCCTTAGAAGTTCTAACCAACTTCTCTTAAGTACTTCAAACAACAATGAAGATTTCCTTAGGGTTTCGGTTTGAGACTAAAAAGGACAAAAAGGTAGTATTTCCGGGTTCTACGTATAGAGGTATCTTTGGAATACTACAAGGTACAAGGCTAAGGTATTTTGGGCATTATAACAATACTAGGAGAGTATTTCTATACCACAACAAGGGGTATTATACGAAAACAACTAGGCTAGGGGTACCACGCCAAGGCACCACAAAGGGGGAAAGCTTTGTGAAGGGGAAAGGGGTGTGGTGGGCCAATTTCACAAGGGAGGGAGGAAGAGAACTTCAAGACTTAGGCAATTTGTGGATGAAGAAAGTCTTCACAAAGGGAGCTATTTATAGGCCAAGCAAAGGCCAACCAATGGCCAAGATCCATCCATGTGTTAGGCAAGTGTAAGGCCAAGATCAAGCCAAGTGCACCCACAAAACACTCCACAAAACACTCCACAAAACAAGCCACAAAACAAGGCACAAAAGGAGGGACCAATCGGCGAGGCCAAGCCTCCTCTTTGCCGTCTAACGAGGTGACAAGTGTCACCCTCCCGTTAATCCAAAAATGTTCCGTCGCTTCGGAAAAATCCGCAAAAATACTAAATGACATAGCCGAATTTTTCCAACGTAGTCGTGGAAACGTTTTCGTAAAACGACTCTATTCGCACTTGTGCCCAAATTTGAACCAAAGCCAATTCTTAAGGCAAAAATTAATACGCACGCCTCACGCATATACTGGAAATACGGGTATAACATTCATCCTCTTAGAAACATTCGTCCGAATGTTCCTTCAAGGTCTCAAAACAACAGCGTCGAGATAGTCTTCACCGCTATACGTTTAAAAACAATCATGCCACACCGCCACAAAAACATACGCTCACTTTTCCTTTCTCGTAGTATCGCCACGAACACTCGAACTCGTTCTAGTATCCGTACCCACACTTGTCAACGCCGTTTCCAACCCTTGAGTCACTACCTCCAAACTTGGTCATCTCACTAACCTCGATTTCCCTAAGGCCATTCCGGCCTTCACGAACTGATTCGATCGAACGCATCCACGAACTCATACGATGGTCATCTAAACTTGGGCCTAGCACCCTCGTGACCCTACCACCGCGGACCACCTAATCGACCCCACCCCAAACCGGTTACGGGTTGACCCGCAAATGGTCCTCAACCCGACCCCAACCGGCCAACTCTTGTTCCCGATCCGAACAATCTTACTATTTCACATCATGAAATCTACCACTTCCATCTCACACTACCCATGGACTTACCCTTTTCACTAACCATGTTTCTAAATCACATTTTAGCACAAAGCTATCCAAACATATCATTAAACACAACGAAAACATCAATACACACAAAACTCTAGAGGTTAAGGATATACGAAAACTAGGCGGTTCAAGGACCGCTAAAACTGGGAACTTCCACCGCGACCTCTACCGTGGCCCGCAAATGCTCTAGTAGCCAGTGCTATCCTACCAGTGCTACCACAGTCGGACGGTCTCGTCATATGGCCTCGCTGGCCGCAAGAATAACAAGCTCCTTGGTACTACGACACTTCCGAAATGCGGTCTACCACATCGACCACACCGAGGTAGCGATCGCGTCCGCCAACACCCCTACTTCTCAACATTCGAAACACGGGAGCCCCGACCGCTCTGAATATCCTGGAGGTCCCGGCTGCGGAGGACCACTCGCAATGGCGGAGGTACATAACTAGTCCGGCCGAGGCGGTCCGCCTCGAAAGTCGCCAAAATATCCGGCCGTCTTGGCCTTCTTGGCGGTCCACCTGCCGATCTGCGCCTCGCACCCGCGCATGAGCACGAATGCGGCAATGTCCATGCCCACAAGAGAAACACCGAACAACTCTCGCTAGGTAATCATCGAGCCTCAGTAACATATCGGTGCACTCGATCCTCCATACTAGCTACTAATGCGGGAACATACCGCCAATGAGTCGAACTCACATTGTACTCCCGAATCAGACGCGCGCTTCGCCTCAACATCAAAAATGCTACCCGAGCCTCCTCATTTGTGGAGGCAAGAAATGTGCCGAAGGCCCCAAAACTCGCCCCAAACGGCCGGAAGTGCATGCTCTCCCGAAAGCTCCCACGAGTCAAACCAATCGATCATGTATCACGCGGCCGATGCGAACCAAATGTCACCGACTACTCAAGCCTTGATCACCCGTGATGATCCTTCAGAATCGACGGATGAACTCCTGCGGATCATCCTCCGCTCGACCAGAAACTCAAAGCGGCTACAACTAAGGAAATCCGTAGCCTCAAACATGTCGCTTCGCGCACCACGTGTGCCAGGCTGAATCGAATCGGCCCACTTATCTCATATTCGCCACAACCACGCCAATAATCGCCATCTCTCAGGATCCATCTCTCCCGCCTGCATCGGTGGACCGAGGCTCAGTATCAGAGTCTCGCAGCCCACCGCTGCGGCTCTAAACTCGCTGGTGCCGGGCGGCGCCGCAAAACTCGCCGTCAAGCACTACTCGTGTAATCGACCGCTCGCGCTGCGTACTCTCGAATCCCACTAGCGGCTCCTCGGCCGCTTGCCCTTCGGGCCACGGTTGCCTTTCGCAGGCATAATCGGTAAAAACGAAACACGTCGAGGGTCCAACTTACAACATGACTCTAAGGCACGATCTCGAATGAGAAGAATGGAAACCAATCCTAAATGTCCTATAGCCTCGATTATAGATGTGGTGCACAACACACCGATAATCAAGACTCTACTAGACACGGTCAGTAGACACTTTCCGAGGACTAATCGCTCGATACCACTTTGTAACGCCCAACCTGCCCGCATCGTGCCTTACCGGGCACCCTAGTGATACAACATCGAGGAAACCAATGGAAAATAAAACATGAATCATGAAACAAGAGATATAATAAATAGACAGCAACCAAAACAGTTGCCTTCGATATACATAAAATCCGAACGCTTTAATCCTTTTACAACCCCGCCCACAACAGTTCTGCACTTAAGATTTACAACGACTATGACGGACAGGGCCCCGCCATACCACGAATGTACAAGAACCTACAACTCAGGAACACATACCAAAAGATAAGCCTCGGAGAAACGGAGCTCCCAAAACGCTGAATCGAGATCACGAGAGCGAGGATCCACTACGATGTACTTCTACCGCGGCATGAACGCGGCCAAGGAGGTCGCACAACAGTACCAAGTATGTGAAATCACAACATCAGTAAATGAAATCATAATAGCTTAACAAGCGAGACATGTATGATAACCAAAATACGACGCAACATAAAATATCGATCGGGGACTCACGCCAAAGTCACCACTCAAATATGACTATGGGTCTCACGCCCATAACATCCATCATGTTCATCATGGCGCATGCCCCGAATCGCCTGCAGACATGTCCACGATGCAATAATAACAAGGCCGCATGGCCACATGCCGGAATCGTGACGTGTAGACACGTCCATGTTGCCTCAATAAGAATATCTTGGTCAACTCGCCGCGTGGCCACATGCCCGAATCAGACGGGTGTAGGTATGTCCATGTGACATCAACAACAAGACAGTAATCAAAATGGAAACATACCCGTGGAATTCTCCATCACTGCCAGCACGTCCAAGTAAGTTCTCAACAAGTCAACCGGCCCTCTATCGAGAGACACGGTAACACAGAAATACCACACTGGCACAACAAAGGCTATCATCACAAGCATAGGCAAGTTTCACAACAACAAGCATAGGCAAGCTTCACACAACTCAAAGTACTTTCATATTATGCCAAAGTCCGGGTTTTTAACCCCAAAGTACTACATACGTTAAGTTCTTTTAAAAGAGATCCATTACTTTTATAAAAGTCACCCGATACCCGTAGTATAAGAATGACCAACCCACATCCCTTTTCAAAATCAAGTAACAACATTCTTTTCCTAAGTTCCAGTTGCCTAGTTTCAATTACTCAAGCTTCTCATTTCAAATGGTTTCATAGTTCATAAACTTAATCACTTGATTTCTTTTAGAACAATTTAGTAATATAAGTCTCACGTGAGAGTAGGTTATTCTTGTTTACAACATTCTTATTACAATGACCATGATCTAGAAAATGTAATATCATTTTGTCTCATCTTAGTTTCTATGTAGATGGAGGTTTCTACCGTTTTAATACAATTCATCATTATTCAATACATTTTCCTTTATTAACGCCGCAGTTGGTCCTGTCGATACACATTCTCGATTTCGAAATCAAGAAACATTATCCTTTAAATAAAACCAAGTACTCATTACTCACGAATGAGGTTTCACACAAACATCCACATTAAAACAAATAAGTTAAGTCTCTTATCTTATAAGATCAAGTCTCTTAACTTCTAACATCAAGAAACCATTTTCTTTACCTTTCTTAAGACATTATACCTAACTCCCATCAAGCTAGTATAACTTTTTTAAAACCTTTAAAACCAAGTGTTACTCTCCTTCAAAACGATTTAGAAATCTTTTGAAATACATCAAGTTCTTTATTATAACTAGCCGCTTATAATTCACATCGATTACCTTTTAAAACCACAAAGTATTTTCTTATCTACATAAAGTCGTTATAACCAACTTCCCATAAAGCCGTTATAACACTTTATGTTTTAAGAACAATCAAACACGCTTAACACATGTACGCTCACCGTACTACATAGTTCACACATATCATGCTAGAAGAGATAGGAAGAGGTTCACATACCTCGCGACGATTTATCGACAATAAGCAAAATGCTCCAAGTACTACAACCTTGCTAGCCCTTTCCACTCGAGTAGAATACGCTACTCTTAGTACTTTCACATATAAAGGCCACAAACGTCTATTAAATCATAAACACACGCTCCCATCTTTCTACGTAAAATTCGCAAAGACTCTCCCCGCAACAGTAAATCTCCTCCTTCATCGAGGTCGGCTACCAAGCCAACCAGTGGGGGTTAACACGCCTAACCTGACGCGCACAATTCTACTACACAAGAATGCTACATAAGTCCATCAGAATACAACCCTAGGTAATTACGTTGATTCTTCTCTTTATTAACCTTCTATGATTCTGCTCAATTCTTCATTCTTCAGCTTAAGTCACAGACATTGCCACAATACCAAGTTCAGTTCTATATATAGTATACAACAACTATATATTCAACACATATGTAATTTCCAATTACAATAGGGACAAGATATTTACCTCGATAAGCCCAAAATTATCCGAGTTTAATGTCGCTCCCGAGCAAGGTTTAGCTCCTACTCCGAGTGCTCCAACTGGCTCCAAACAACCCTTAGAAGTTCTAACCAACTTCTTAAGTACTTCAAACAACAATGAAGATTTCCTTAGGTTTCGGTTTGAGACTAAAAGGACAAAAAGGTAGTATTTGGTTCTACGTATAGAGGTATCTTTGGAATACTACAAGGTACAAGTCTAATGTCTTTTGGGCATTATAACAATACTAGGAGAGTATTTCTATACCCCAACCAGGGGTATTATACGAACACAACTAGTCTAGTGGGTACCCCGCCAAGGCACCACAGTGGGGAAAGCTTTCAAAGGGGGAAAGGGGTGTGGTGGACGAATTTCACAAGGGAGGGAGGAAGAGAACTTCAAGACTTAGGCAATTTGTGGATGAAGAAAGTCTTCACAAAGGGGAGCTATTTATAGGCCAAGCAAAGGCCAACCAATGGCCAAGATCCATCCATGTGTTAGGCAAGTGTAAGGCCAAGATCAAGCCAAGTGCACCCACAAAACACTCCACAAAACACTCCACAAAACAAGCCACAAAACAAGGCACAAAAGGAGGGACCAATCGGCCAAGGCCAAGCCTCCTCTTTGCCGTCCAATGAGGGTGACAAGTGTCACCCTCCCGTTGGTCCAAAAATGTTCCGTCGCTCGGAAAAATCCGCAAAAATACTAAATGACATAGCCGGAATTTTTCCAACGTAAGCTGTGGAAACGCTTCACGTAAAACGACTCTATTCGGCACTTGTGCCCAAATTTCGAACCAAAGCCAATTCTTAAGGCAAAAAAAATTAATACGTACGCCCTCACGTACATACTCTGGAAATACGGGGTATAACACTACTGTCCTTCTATTGTAATTGGAAATTACATACTGTAGTATTATTAGAAATGAATATAAGATTCATAGAAGAGAATTGAACTGTAATAGAAGGATATTACAGAAAAGACTTGAATAGATCACATCAGAAGAATATTAAAGTAGAAGTTTAAATCAGATTTACATAGGATTGTATTTGATGAGACTTATAACCTTTATTGGTTGAATGTTCTGCGAGTAGCATGTACTACTTGGAAGGTGGACAAGGCTAGCCGGGTTATAACCGTGGAGCGTTTTGCTTATAGTCGATAATCGTCGCGAGGTATGTGATTCTTCCTATCCTCTTGAGCATGATATTTTAAAAGAATATATATATAGTACGGTAGACGTACGTGTGTTAACTGAATGTAGTTTTACGGCAATGTCTTTTGACTTAAGCCTGAATAATAAGAATCTGGAAGTATTTTAAAAGAATATATATATAGTACTATAGACGCGTGTGTTAACTGAATGTAGTTTTACGGCAATGTCTTTTGACTTAAGCCTGAATAATAAGAATCTGGAAGTATTTCAAAAGAATTAAGAATCTTTTTTGAAAGAAGAATAATACTTGGTTTGAAAGCTTAAGAGTTATACTAGCTTTATGGGAAGTTAGGTATAACGACTTAAGAGAGATAAAAAGAATGGTTTATTGATTTTAAGAAGTTAAGAGACTTGATCTTAAAAGATAAGAGACTTGACTTAATCGAATTAATATGAATTTTGTTAAAAAGTGTGAAACCTCATTCGTGAGTAATGAGTACTTGGTTTTTAAAAGGAATAATGTTTTACTGATTTCGGAAATCAGAATAAGTATCGAACAAACCACTGCAGCGCTAATAAAGGGAAATGTATTGAATAATTAAGTATTATTAAAACCAAAGAGAAACTCCATCTGCATAGAAGCTAAGATGAGACAAAATGATATTACATTTCCTAGATCATGGCTGCTTTTATAAGATTGTTATAAACAAAGAATAACCTACTCACACATAAGGCTTATTGTTTTAAAGGGGAGTACGTTATTTGATTAAGACTATGAACTATGAAATATTTTCGAAACTAAAAGACTTGAGTATCTGAAATTAGGCAAACTTGAAACTTTTGGAAAAGAATGTTGTTACTTAACGTTGTTCTAAAAGTGTAAGCCACTTGGTTTAAAACGGTGTAAATACTTTATTTTAAAACATGAACGTAGTTGGTACTACGGATAATAGTATCGAGTTGTTCCTTACGTAAAAAGGAGGTCTTTTTGAAAGGATTAATGTATGTAGTACTTTGGGGTTAGAACCCGGATTTGTTGTAATAAAATAGGAGTCTATAAGTATGATGAACTTGCCTATGCACCTGGTAATAGTCTTTGTTGTGCAAGTGTTAGTATCAGGTGACTTCTTGAGAAAGAATGGATCTTTTTATGAGAGTCTAGAAGTATGGTAATTTGCTTGTGCTTGCTTGTGATAGCCTGGTTGTGTGATATATTGTTATTGTTGTTACATGGACATGTCTGCACCAATGCAGAATTTCGGGTACGCGTTACGCGCGGCTAATCACCCGATATATTGTTATTGTTGATTACATGGACATGTCTGCACCGATGCAGAATTCCGGGGGCATGCAGCCATGCGGCGGGCTAATCACCCGATATATTGTTATTGTTGTTACATGGACATGTCTGCACCGGCGTAATTCGGGGCATGCGCGTTACGCGGCGTTAATCACCCGATATATTGTTATTGTTGTTACATGGACATGCTCGCACCGATGCGGAATTCGGTACGCGCGGGTTAATCACCCGATATATTGTTATTATTGTTACATGGACATGCGCACCGGCGTAACTCGGGGCATGTGGCTACGCGGCAGGTTGATCACCCGTGGTATTGTTATTATTGTTACATGGACATGCCCGCACCGATGCACTCGGGGCATGTGGCCATGCGGCAGTGTTGATTACCCGATACCTTGTTATTATTGTTGCATCCTGGACATGTCTTCACCGATGGAGAATTCCGGGGGCATGTGGCCAAGATGCGAACATGATTGATGTTGTGGGCGTGAGACCCATTGTTATATTTGAGTGATGATTTTGAGGGCGTGAGTCCCTGACTTGACTGCTTTTATGTTGCATCGTATTTTGGTTATCATATATGTCTCCCGCTTTTATAGATCGTTATGATTTAACTACGATTTTCGCCACATATTTGGTACTGTTATCGACCTCCTTCGGGGGGGCTGCGTTCATGCCGCAGGTAGAGGTACATCGGTTGTCGATCCTCACTTCTAGGATCACAAATCAGCGTTGGGAAGCTCCGCTTTCTCGAGGCTTATCTTTTGGTATGTTACCCGAGTCCGTAAGTTCTGTACATTCGTGGGCATGGCGGGGCCCTGTCCCGCCATAGTTGTCGTTACATTCTTAGAGGTATGTAGTACTGTGTGGGCAGGGTTTGTAAAAAGGATTAAGCTATTCAACTTTGTATATATATATGCCGAAAGGCGATTTTCTCTCAGTTAAAATGTGGTTCATTTTACAATTATTTCATGTCTTGTTTTTATGTTCCGCTGATTTCTCTTATTTATGACTACTTGGGTGCCCGGGTAAGGCACGACCACTGCCCCGAACGGTCGTGGACAGAGGCGGTCGGCGAGTTCACCACGCCAGCAGATAGAGAGCAGAGAGCGGCAGAGCTCCGAGAGGTTCGTGCATCAGAGCCTCGCCCGCACCGGCCGAGTATAGATACTACGGGGAGCAGATTCGGTTATTGACCAGTATAGTAGTCGGGCAGCGACAGAGCAGCACCACCCTGGAGCCTACGGTTATGGATTAGGGATTTTCTGGGTTGTCATCCACCTGAGTTTTATGGTTCGAGGTCTGAGAAGGATCCGTAGGAGTTCATTCGGTAGCTACAGCGGACCATGCAGGTTCTTAGGGCTTCAGAGACATAGTCTGTTACGCTAGCCTCCTACCGGTTACGCGATATTGCGTTGAACTGGTTTGAGTCGTGGTTGCTTTCGAGAGGTGATGATGCTCTTCCAGCTGTTTGGGCGGAGTTTACAGAGGCCTTCATGGATCACTTTTTGCCTCCTGAGATGAAGAGAGCCCGGGTAGATAGATTCTTGACCTTGAGGCAGAACGGGAGGACTATCAGGGAGTATAACTTGGAGTTTGACTCCTTGGCCAGACATGCGCATACTATTGTAGCTGACATGGCGAATAGGGTTCATCGTTATGTGATGGGACTAGACCGTCATATGATTAACGCATGCTTGGGTGTGGCTCTTCAGCCCGGTATGGACATCGCCCGGATGCAGGCCTATGCGCAGGGGATAGAGGATAGAGAGAGGGATGACCAGATTGACTCAGGCCAGCCCAATAGGCTGTGACATCGTGGTCTCAGGCGCTGAGGCGACACCTCAGCAGTTGCACTGTGTCCACTTTCCAAAGACAGGTGCTCCTTCACGGATTTCTGGCAAGAGGTCTGATCATCCAGGTCATTCAGGAGCAGGTCAGGGCTCCGGGACTTCGGGATTTTAGGGAGGCAGGAACTGTCACCGATCGGGGCCACCCACACCTCAGTGTGCTCGATGCGGTAGGTTTCACCAGGGCGAGTGTCGCAGGGCTTCGGGAGCTTGTTACACTTGTACGCAGGCCATTCGAGGAGAGATTGTCCGCCTAGAGACGATACGGGTAGTACGCGCAGCCGGCGTGATCTCGCCGGGTCTTCTCCTTCGTGTTATGCGCCCGAGGCGTGGTACTCACGGACCGACGGCAGCCGCAGGACGCGTGGTGGTGGTTCTCGCCACGACCGCCCGCTCGTGGATCGTGCCTTACCCGCACCCAAGTAGTCATACATCGTAGTAATCGTGGAATATAAAAACAAGACATGAAACAGCTTGTAAAATGAGACACGCTTTATGTGAGAAAATGTCGCTTCGCATATATATATAAACATAGTTTTGCGCTTACATCCCAACTGCATAATAGGACTATGCACTCTAAGAAGATAACAGACTATGGCGACAGTGGCCCCGCCATACCTCGAATGTACAAAACTATATACAACAACAGGGGAAATCATACCCAAACGCCGAGCCTCCGAGAAGATGGAGCTCACGACACCAAAGCAAAAAGATCCTAAGGATGTGGATCTAGCACTGCTTGCCCTTACTCGCAGATTTAACGCAGCCAAGGAGGTCAAGATAACAGTACCAAGTATGTGAAATCAGAAAGTACTTAAATGAAATCAAAGTATTTAAAACCATTTGCAAATACAATCAGTTCAATTGCACATAGTGCCATATCACAAACAAGAACAATAATAGGTAAACTGTAATAGGTCTTTTCTAGGCCGCGAATGATCGGGCAAGGCCAATAGCCCATAGTATCATTACGCGTGCCAATCTCGACTCCCGCCCGTGATAGGTCACACATGCACTGCATGAGGTATTCCACGACGGGGTAGCTAACCCTTGCATTCTCCTCGACTCCCGCACCGCATAGTCTCAATAGACCGCATAGTCACAGATCGCATAGGCATCCCCAAGACGGATAAAACACCCGAATGATCAATCTCGAACTCCCGCAGCCCGCATAGTCACATGCACCGCATAGGCCGATAGACTCGCATCGGGTGGCAAGCCCTGATAACAAGTCAAGGGGTATGTGATATAATAACAAGATAACGGTGTTAGCGTTTAACAACGTAAGCACAACAAGAATAACATCACAAGACACTAACCCACGTAGTATCATAACATGTCTACTTATCAAACCATCTTACTATACTTTGCAGAAGTCAATACAAGATTTTCCATACACAAACAAGTAAAACCGTTCCTTTTATCTTTCTTAAGTCGTTATACCTAACTTCCCATAAAGCTAGTATAACTCTTAAGCTTTCTGTTTAAAAATCCAGTATTACTCTTCTTTTAAAAATGATTCATAATTCTTTTGAAATACTTCAAGGTTTTTATTATTCAGGCTAAAGTCAAAAGACATTGCCGTATAACTACGTTCAGTTAACACACGTACGTCTACCGTACTATATATATATATATATATATTTTAAAATATCATGCTCAAGAGTATAGGAAAGATCACATACCTTCTCGGCGAAATCCACCTGCCAAGTCGAATATGTCGCGCGCAGAGAATCAGCCTATAATAGTCAAATACTTCTATCAACGTCTAGACTATTCTCAGAAACAAGCAGAGGGTTCTCTATTCTACGGAAAATTGGGCAGCACTTCCTACCCGTCAAGCTACTCAAGTTCATTGTGAAAACAAATTCTATGTAAGTACAGTTCAATTATTCTTCATTTACCCTTCTACTGTGATAACAGTTCAATTCTATTCTTTAATAATCTTCTATATCTTATACTCAAGTCTTAACTATTCTTATATGTAATATCCAATTACAATAGAAGGACAAGAGTATTTACCTCGATAAGCCCAAAATTATCCAAGTATAAACGTCGATCCTGAGCAAGGTTTAGCTCCTAATTGCACGCTCCGATAGCTCCAAGAAACCCTTAGAAGCTCCTCACAACTTCTACTAAGTACTAAACGGGATTTGGGCTAGGGTATTTTGGTATAGTAACTATACTAGAGGGCAACTTCTACAAGGGGGGGAGGGGTATTCGGCCAAGGGCCTTCTCAAGGGGGAGGGGGAGGGCTCTTGGACGAGAATACTACAAAGAGAGGGGGAGGATTTTCAAGACTTGGAGAATTGATTTATGGATGAAGAAAACCTTCAAGTTAGGGGAGTATTTATAGGCCAACCAATGGCCAAGATGAAGCCAAGTGCTATGCAAGTGTAGGGTGGAGATTTGGGCAAGTACACCTTATCCATATACTCCACAAATATCCTACCTAACCTTGACTAAAGAAAAAAAGCCACAAAAAATCGTCCAAGTTGCCCATTTTGCCGTCCATTGAGGGTGACAAGTGTCACCCTCCCGTTGGTCCAAAATATTTCATCTCTCGGAAAAATCCGCAAAAATAATAAATGACATAGCCGGAATTTTCCCTTCGCGAAGTTTGGAAAACGTTTCGTCGGAAAACGATTCTTTTCGAGTGTTGTGCACAATATTTCGTCCAAAGTGCCTAACTAAGGCTAAACTTTTGTACGTACGCCCTCACGTACATACTCTGGAAATACGGGGTATAACATTCTCCCCTCCTTAGAAACATTCGTCCCGAATGTTCCTTCCCAAGACAGTTAACGATAAGGTTTAAACAGTTTGCAAATGCTACATACGGCCACAAAACAACACTTAAGCAAATATGACAATGAAAATTTACAAGTAGGAAAGTGAGTTACCTGGAGGTGTGGGGAATAGGTGAGGATACTTCTGCCTCATGTCCTCATCAGCTTCCCACGTCATCTCCTCCCTGAGCTCGTTCCGCCACAAGACTATGACGGAAGCCACGTCCTTGGTCCGCAGACGCCTAACCTGACGATCGACATCGCCATGGAATCTCCTCATACGATAACCCCTGGCCACCAGACATCGCCAATCGGATGCACTCTAGATGGATCCTCGATACATCTCTCAAAGATAGAAACATGAAACACCGGATGCATCGCTTCCAGATCGGACGGCAGATCCAACTCATAGGCAACCTTGCCTACCTCGCGGACAACTGACACGCCCAATGTACTGGCCGAAGTTTCCTTTCTTCCCGAATCTCATCACACCCTTCATGGGTGACACCTTCAGAAAACCCAATCATCAACCTCGAACCTGATGCCGACGACGATGATCTGCATATGACTTCGCCGACTCAGCCGCCAAGAATCGCTTCCCGGATAAGCTTCACCTTATCCATCGCTCACGCACCAAATCGTCCCACCAATCGCACTCGCCTACATCGAACCAGCCTTATCGGGCGATCCGCACTTCCTCCCATACAAGGCCTCATAAGGCGCCATCCAATACCGGAGTGGTAGCTATTATTATACGCAAACTCAACTAGAGGCAAATGATCCTCCCAAATACTGAAGTCGATAACACAGCTCGCAAAGATATCCTCAAGAGTCCGATAGTGCGCGGCCACCGTCTGGGTCACTGCGGATGGAATGCAGACTCGTGCTCACCGGCCCCTAAACCCTTCTCGAAAGACCTCCGAAGTTAGCCGTGAACCGGGCTCTGTCTCGATATGATCGAAATAGGGACTCCATGCACCGACGATCTCTGATGTAAAGTCCGCATAATCCTCAACCGAAAAGTCGCCCCGACGGGAAGGAAGTGGGTTGATTTCACACCGCCGACGATAACCCATATAGAATCATGTCTCCTCCGAGTGCGAGGTAATCCCGTGATAAAGTCCATGTTGATCACCTCCCACTTCCGTGTCGGGATCTCTATCATTCGCAACAAACCACCGTGCCTCTCGTGCTCTACCTTCACTGCCGACAACACGGCACCGAGCTACTTAACTCGCAACGCCCTCTTCAAGCCATCCCACCAATACACGCATCTAAGGTCGTGGGTACATCTTGGTCGACCACGGATGGATAGAGTAACGCCGCCGTGTGCTTCCCTAGAACTCCTGCCAAGTCCCGCAATATCCGAACACACAACTCGCCGAACCTTAGCACCCCATCGTGCTACCTCAAGGACCCTTCCTCACGTAAGAGCCGTATCACGATACCGAATCAAACAGATCCTCAAACGCTGCCTCTTCACCTCTCGACGATGGAAGACTCGGCAACCTCTCGAACTCAAGCCCACCGCTATCGTAATCAATCAAACGGACACCAAGGCTCGCTAATCGATGCAAATCGCGAACCATGCCCCTCCTCTGGCCGCACATCCGATAGGCTACCCATCGACCTACGACTAAGGGCATCGCCACAACATTGGCCTTCCCGGTGGTACAGATATCGACGCCATAATCCTTAAGCAACTCTAACCACCGTCGCCGTAAGTTCAGCTCCTCTCCGTCAAGATATACCGAGGCTCTTGTGGTCTGTATAAATATCCACGTGAACCCCATACAAATAGTGCCTGCATCTTCAAGGCGTGAATCACCGCCGCTAACCGCAAATCATGCGGGTAGTTCCTCTCATGCTTCTTAAGCCGGGATGCGACGCTATAACCTTACCTCACGCTGATCAACACATATCCGAGCCCGACGCACCGACGATCACAATACACAACATAACCGTCTGACCTCCGGAAGAGTAAGAACGGGCGGTCTTCGCCTCCTTCAAGAATCGGAAACCCCGCCACAAGTATCACCATCAAACTTAGCCGCTTCCGAGTCACCTAGTCAATGGTGCAGATAGAAGCAAACTTCTACGAACCGATAATAACTCGCAAGGCCCGTAAAATCGCGAACCTCTGGAGTAAGAGGTCGAGGCCAACTCGATCGCTTCGATCTTGGCCAGATCCACCGAATACCATCAGCCACAATATGCCCAAGAAAAGCCACCAAAGTCAACCGTAACTCACACTTCAAAACTTGGCGATAATCGCTGGTCTCGAGAACTCTCAAAGACGCCTCAAATGCTTCGCATGCTCTCGCTCGAGCGAGAATAAACCAAGATATCATCAATGAACACTATCACAAACGTGTTCAAAAATGGTTTGAACACTCGGTTCATCAAATCCATGAATACACGAGCATTGGTCAACCCAAAAAGACATGACCACGAACTCATAATGCCCGTGACAGGTCCGGAATGCGATCCCAGAACATCCACCTCTCTCGACTGCACTGATGATAGCCCGACCGCAGATCAATCTTGGAGAAACATCTCGCACTTCAAACCGGGTCGAACAAATCATCAATCCTGGGAAGAGGGTATCTATTCTTAATGGTCACCTTGTTCAGCTGCCGGTAATCAACACCCATGCGCAGCGTCCCGTCCTTCTTCTTCACGAACAATACCGGCGCTTCCGGGAGAAACACTAGGCTCGATGAAGCCCTTCTCCAAAGAAATCTCTCACCGGTCCTTCAACTCTCAACTCCTCGGTGTCATTCTCAGATGGCGGAATGGAAATAGGTCGAGTGTCCGCAAAGACATCGATACAAAACTCTATCTCCTCTCGGGAGGGATACCCGGAGGTCGTCTGAAACACATCCGGGAACTCTCTCGACTACTAGAATCGATCAAAAATCTGCACCGCACCTCAGATCAAACACCCAACGAGATGGTAGATGTACTTCTTCTCGCACCATCTTCCTAGCCTTGAGGTAGGAAATAAACCTACCCTCGGCGACACCGTGTTCCTCCCACTCAACAACCGCCTCGTAAAATCGGAACCGTACTCACTCTCTCCTCGCAGTCTACATTGGCGTAGCAAGCTAGCCAATCCATACCCATGATCACATCGAAATCGGTCATCTCCAACTATATCAAGTTGGCTAGTGGTCCGACGATCAGATACGGTCACCGACAAGCCCTATATACCCGCCGAGCTACCACCGAATCACCCACTGGCGTAGCTACCTCGAAAGGTATATGGACTCAGGCTCTATCCCTATCCTACTAGCAATAAGGGGAGATATATAGGACAGAGTAGAACCCGGATCTATCAAGGCATACACATCGAATCCAGAAACTGATAAGGTACCTGTGACGACATCGCGAGGCCTCCGATCCCGCTACCGACAAGGCATAAATGCGGTTCGAGGACCGCTAGAATCGGGACCCGCGCACGACCTTCGCCGCGACTGCTGGTCCATGAGTACCGCCCGGGCGTGTAATCGTAGGGATGAAGACCGAATGCACTCGGCGTCGACTCTACCCTCTCGCGCACGCTCGCCTGGACAGTCTCGCATAATGACCCTACTGTCCACAAGTATAGCAAGCTCCCGAAGTAGTACTACAGTTCCCTGAATGGAATCTACCACAACGGACACACTGAGCAGACCTTGATCGGTTAGCACCTCGCTACTCGAAGTCCAAGTCCCGGGCCCCGACCGCCCAATGCTCGCTGTACCGAAAACGATGTAGGAGTGCTCTGAGCTGGCTGTGGTGCAAATCTAGACGTCTCACGAGGCCGCCCACCCGAGAACTACCAAAAGAACCTACCGCTCGCCTTCTTCTCGCTGTTGATATCCGTCGACCCGCCGCCTCTACGCCTCGCATCCAAGTGCACGAGCTCGCATACGAGTAATGTTCATGCTCGTCAAGAGCCACACCCGCACAAGACTCGCCATATAATCATCTAGCCCGTGACGACGGCGCACTCGTCCTCCATATTCGCTACTAGCGCAGGACATATCGAGCCAATGAATCGAACTCGACGTTGTACTCCTAACTGCGGCGCCCTCCGCCTCGCAGAATAAAAATTTGTCGGCTGCGCCTCCTCATCCGCGAGGCAAGAAGTGAGTGAGAAAGCCTCCGAGAACTCATCCTAAGTAGCCGGGACGCTGGCACTCCGGGATAACTCCCACGACCAAAACCAATCGATCGCGTATCACGCAGCCGACGCGAATCAAGATCACTGACCGGTCTCCGACGCCCGATCACCCTCATAATCCTCTCAGAATCGACGGATGAACTCGCGATCATCCTCCGGCCGACCAGAAAACTCGCGGCTACAACTCGTGAAATCCCGTAGCCTCAAACTATCCGCCTCGGGTGAACCACGGGTACTATCGGGCCGAATCGAACTATTGTATCCACTGTCTCATGTTCGCCACGATCCCGCCAATAGCCGGGCCATCTCCTTGTACCCTAACCTCCGCCCAGCCGCGGGATGCGAGGCGCGGCATCGTGGTCTCGCTGGGCCGGCGCGGCCATGGAACTCGCTGCCCTGCATAGATCGGGCCCGAGCCCTCGTGACTCGGTGTCCTACTAGCAGCCTCCTGATGCCTTGCCCTTCGGGCCCGGTTGCCTTACGTGGAGGCATAATCACATGTAAAAGGAATACGTTAGAGGGTCCAACTTATAACATGCCTCTAAGGCACGATCTCAGAGTGAGAAGAATGGAAACCAATCCTAAATATCCTATAGCCTCCTCGATTATTGGTGGTGCACAACACACCGATAATCAAGACTCTACTAGATACGGTCTCAGACACTTTCCGAGGATTAATCGCTCGATACTACTTTTGTCACGACTGCCTGGGCCTGGATCGTGCCTTACCCGCACCCAAGTAGTCATACATCGAGTAATCGGAATATAAAAACAAGACATGAAACAATTGTAAATGAGACACGCTTTTATGTGAGAAAATGTCGATTTCGCATATATATATAAACATAGTTTTGCGCTACATCCCAACTGCATAATAGACTACTGCACTCTAAGAAGATAACAACTATGGCGACAGGCCCGCCATACCTGAATGTACAAAACTATATACAACAACAGTGGAGATCATACCTAAACGCCGAGCCTCCGAGAAGATGGAGCTCGACACCAAAGCAAAAGATCCTAAGGATGTGGATCTAGCACTGCTTGCTCTTACCGCAGATTTAACGCACTTCGGGCGAGGTCAAGACAACAGTACCAAGTATGTGAAATCAGAAAGTACTTAAATGGAATCAAAGTATTTAAAACCATTTGCAATACAATCGCTTCAATTGCACATAGTGCCATATCACAAACAAGAACAATAATAGGTAAATCAGAATGTGTCTTTTCTAGGCCGCGAATGATCGGGCAAGGCCAATCGCCCATAGTATCATTATGCGTGCCTAATCTCGACTCCCGCACCGCATAGTCACACACGCACCGCATGAGGTATTCTCTCGTGACGGTAGCTAACCCCTGCATTCTCCTCGACTCCGCACCGCATAGTCTCAATAGACCGCATAGTCACATTGCATCGCATAGGCATCCGCCGTGATCGGATAAAACACCCGAATGATCAACTCGAACTCCCGCAGCCCGCATAGTCACACAGACCGCATAGCCGATAGACCGCATCGCGTGGCAAGCCCTGTATAATAAGTCGGGTATGTGATATAATAACAAGACAACGGTGTTAGCGCTTAACAACGTAAGCACAACAAGAATAACATCACAAGACACTAACCCACGTAGTATCATAACACGCCTACTTATCAAACCATCTTACTATACTGCGTAAGTCAATACAAGATTTTCCATACACAAACAAGTAAAACCGCCTTTTATCTTTCTTAAGTCGTTATACCTAACTTCCCATAAAGCTAGTATAACTCTTAAGCTTTCGCTTAAAAATCCAAAGATTACTCTTCTTTTAAAAATGATTCATAATTCTTTTGAAATACTTCAAGGTTTTTATTATTCAGGCTTAAGTCAAAAGACATTGCCGTATAACTACGTTAAGTTAACACACGTACGTCTACCGTACTATATATATATATATATATTTTAAAATATCATGCTCAAGAGTATAGGAAGGATCACATACCTTCTCGGCGAAATCCACCTGCCAAGTCGAATATGTCGCTACAGAGAATCACCTTTATAATAGTCAAATACGCCTATCAACGCCTAGACTATTCTGTAAACAATTCTAAGCGTAGGGTTCTCTATTCTACTAAAATTGGGCAGACTTCCCTACCCGCAAGCTACTCAAGTTCATCAGAAAACAAATTCCCATGTAAGTACGCTCAATTATTCTTCATTTACCCTTCTACTGTGATAACAGTTCAATTCTATTCTTTAATAATCTTCTATATCTTATACTCAAGTCTTAACTATTATTATATGTAATATCCAATTACAATAGAAGGACAAGAGTATTTACCTCGATAAGCCCAAAATTATCCAAGTATAAACGTCGATCCTGAGCAAGGTTTAGCTCCTAATTGCACGCTCCGATAGCTCCAAGAAACCCTTAGAAGTTCCTCACAACTTCTACTAAGTACTAAACGGGATTTGGGCTAGGGTATTTTGCATAGTAACTATACTAGAGGCAACTTCTACAAGTGGGGGTATTCGCCAAGGGCCTTCTGGGGAGGGAGGGCTCTTGGACGAGAATACTACAAAGAGAGGAGGATTTTCAAGACTTGGAGAATTGATTTATGGATGAAGAAAACCTTCAAGTTAGGAGTATTTATAGCCAACCAAAGGCCAACCAATGGCCAAGATGAAGCCAAGTGCTATGCAAGTGTAGGGTGGAGATTTGGGCAAGTACACCTTATCCATATACTCCACAAATATCCTACCTAACCTTGACTAAAGAAAAAAAGCCACAAAAAATCGTCCAAGTTGCCCATTTTGTCATTCCATCGAGGGTGACAAGTGTCACCCTCCCGTTGGTCCAAAATATTTCATCTCTCGGAAAAATCCGCAAAAATAATAAATGACATAGCCGAATTTTCCTTCGCGAAGTTTGGAAAACGCTTCGTCGGAAACGATTATTTTCGAGTGTCAGGTACAATATTTCGTCCAAAGTGCCTAACTAAGGCTAAACTTTTGTGCAGACGCTCACGCATATACTCAAAATATGGGTATAACAGCTCAGATTCTAGCGGTCCCCGTAACCGCATATATTCATTAGCCACCGCCAGATCGTGAGGCTTTCGACGCCACAGTACATTATTGATTTCGAATGTGATGTTTATGCTTTGATAGATCCGTGTTCTACCTTGTCCTATGTGTCCCTCTTATCATGGGTAGAATCGGATAGAGCCTGGTCGATAGAGCCTTTTGAGGTAGCTACGCCAATGGGAGATTTGGTGTTAGCCGAGCGCGTGTATAGAGGTCATTCAAAGATTTATTTACACCGCCGACTTGCAGACTTGATAGAGTTGGAGATGACAGATTTTGATGTCATTATAGGTATGGACTGTTGGCTTGTTATGCCAACGCTGATCAGAGACAAAGTTGGTTCGTTCCAGCTTCTGGCGAGCCGCTTATCGAGTGGAAGCGGCAACACAAAGATCGCCGGCGGGGTAGGTTTATTTCTTACCTCAAGGCTAGGAAGATGGTGCGAAGGGTACATCTATCATCCGTTCGTATTTGATACGAGGCCGAGGTGCCGCTTCTTGACCAAGACTGGTTAGGGAGTTTCCGATGAGTTCCCGATGATCTTCCGCATCCTCCCGAGAGGAGATTGAGTTTTGTATTGACACGTTGCGACACTCGACCTATTTCTATTCCGCCATACGTGATGGCACCACCGAGTTGAGGGAGCCAAGGACCACCGAAAGATTTGGCCGGAGAAAGGCTTTATCGCCTAGTGTATCTCCCGGGAGCGCCGGTTTTGTTTGTGAAGAAGAAGGATGGGACGACGCGTATGCTGTTGATTACAAACTGAATAAGGTAACCATCAAGAATAAATTCTCCCGTGATTGATGATTTGTTTGACCAAATGCGAGTGCGAGGTGTTTTCAAAGATAGACTCGCGTCCGTTATCATCGTGTTCGGTTCGAGAGGCGATATCCCAAAGATCGTATTCGTGACCCTGTATGGGCACTATGAGTTCAGTGGTTATGTCTTCGGTTTGACCAACGCCCAGAGGTATTTATGGATTTGATGAACCGATGTTCAAGCCATTTTTGGATACGCTTTGTGATAGTATTCATTGATGACATCCCGTTTATTCACTGACAGAGCAGAGCACGCAGATCACTCGGCGACGGTGATTAGGGTTCTCCGAACCGCAGCTATTCGCCAAGTTCTCTGTGTGAGTTTTGGTTGGCCTCGCGGCATTCCCGGGCATATTCTCGGGCCGATGGTGTTCGGTGGATACGGCAAAGATTGAGGCGATCAAGTCTTGGCCGAGACCTACTACTCCGACCGAGGTGCGCAGCTTTAGGACCGCTGTGGTATTATCGTAGGTTTGTAGAGCGCTTGCTTCGATTTCAGACCGCTGACTAGCCGACTCGTGGCGCAAGTTCCAGCCGACGCAGGTCATGGCGTGGTTTCTAGTTGAAGGAAAGGTTGACTACGGCCCGCCTTACTCTTCCCGAGGGGTTAGACGCACGTGATCTATTGTGATGCCTGCATCGCCAGGTGTGTTTTGACGCAAAGACGGCAAAGTTATAGCCTATGCTTCCTGCTAGCGGAAGCATGATAGAATTACCCTACCCACGACTTAGAGTTGGCAGCTTATTCATGCCTCAAGATTTGGAGACATTATTTGTATGGGGTTCATGTGGATATTTATACTGCACCACAAGAGCCTCCAGATATCTTCAGCAGAGAGGAGATTTAACTTGCGCAGACGGTGGTTAGAGTTGCTGAAAGATTATGATGTTGATATTCTATACCATCTGGGAAAGGCCAACGTAGTTGCTGATGCCTTGAGTCGTAGATCGATGGGGAGCCTGTCAGAGGTACAGCCAGAGAGACAGGACATGGTCCGTCAGATCCACCGCCAATGAGCCTTGGGTTCGATTGATCGATACCGACGATAGCGGATACGGTTCGCGAGGTTGCTGAGTCTTCCATCGTTGATGAGGTGAAGAGGCTTACGCTTGAGGACCCAGTTGGTGCGGTATCGAGATACAACTCTTCGGAGGAGAAGAGTCTATTCGAGGTATACCACTGGGTGCCGAGATTCGAGGGCCGGCCAGGTGTTCCCGATGTGTTAGACTTCGTCGCCAGATTCTGGGAGGCACACGGTGCTCGTTATTCTATTCATCCGGTCGACCAAGATGTACCATGACCTCGGATGTTTGTATTGGTGGGATGGCACGAAGAGGACGTGGCGTGTTTTGTCGCACATGTCCCAATTGCCACAGTCAAGGTCGAACACCGAGGCCCATGGATTATTGCAGCTATCGAGATTCCGACTGGAAGTGAGGTGATCAACATGGACTTTGTTACAGGTTACCTCGCACTCGGAGGAAGCACGACTCCATTTGGATTATTGTTGACAGTCGATTTAAATCAGCCCATTTCCTTCCAAATGACGACGCTTACCGAGGACTATGTCGTTGTACATCGAGAGATTGTGAGATCGCACGGTGTCCCTGTCGATTATATCCGATAGGGAGCCCGCTTACGGCTAACTTCGGAGGTCTTTCCGTAAAGGTTTAGGACACAGTGAGTCTCAAGACAAAGATTCCATCCTCAGATCGACGGCAGCAGAGCGCATTATCCGCATACACTCGAGGATATGTCGCGGCCCGCGTGATTGATTTCGTGGTAGCTGGAGGATCATTTGCCTCTCGTGGAGTTTGCTTATAACAACAGCTACCATTCCAAAGATACGATGGCGCCATACGAGGCTTTATACGGGCGGAAATGCAGTCGCCGATTGGTTGGTTCGACGTGGCGAGGTACGCTTAGTTGGCCTGCATTTGGTTCAGCAGCCGTGGATAAAGTAAAGCTTATCCAGAGAGATCAGCAGCTCGTAGTCGGCAGGTCATACGCGACAATCGGCGTCGGCACTTGGAGTTTCAGGTAGACGACTGGGTCTTCTTGAAGGTGTCACCCATGAAGGGTGTGATGAGATTCGGTAGGAAGGGGAAACTCAGCCCAAGGTACATTGGGCCCTACCAGATCGTCCGTAGAGTGGGCCAGGTTGCCTATGAGTTGGATGTGCCATCAGAGTTAGAGGCGGTACATTCGGTCTTCCATGTTTCTATGTTGCGGAAGTGTATCGGAGATCCAGCGAGAGTTTTCCCTACTAGTGAGGTCCAGGTGACAGAGGGGTTATCGTATGAGGAGAGTCCCATAGCGATACTCGCTAAGTCGTGCGACTACGGACCAAGGATGTGGCTTCCACAAAGTCTTGTGGAGAAATGATAACCGTGAGAGATGACTGGGAAGCGGAGGAGACACGCTGAGAAGTATCCTCACTTATTTCCTATACCTTCAGGTAATTCATCTTCCCTTACTTGTCAAGTTTTAATTGAAGTATTTATTTTGCTTAAATGTAATTATGTGGCCATGTGTAGCATTTTTGGTATGTCGGGGTTGTGAAAGGAAACTATGTCGCTAATTTTAAGTTTGACTCCGAAAGAACATTCGGGGACAAATGTTTCTAAGGGGGGAAGAATGTTACACCCCGTAATTACAGGACATGTTTTAAGAACGTAAGTAAGAACTCACAAGTGTTAAGATTTGAGACTTGTAAAAATTTATCGGAATTATGAAATTGTCGGAAAACAAATTGTTATGACGAATGGGAGGGCGACATGTGTCACCCCCCATTAGTGATGCCTTGGACGATTTGTGCAAGGGCAAGAGGGTCATTGGACCCTTGTTAGCAAGACAAGTCTTGCAACTTGAAGCTTGAGAGATTTGACTTGGTCAAAGGACCCACAAAGTCTTGATTTTTACTAAGAGCTTATCCAAGCCACCCAATTGTTCATATCATGACCCTCCAATGTGCTTTATATTACTACTAGTAGCAAGAGAGAGCTAAACACTTAGAAAATTTCACAAAAAAATTGGAAGAGCACAAGCTTAGCTCTCGGGTTCCCTTGAGAAAAAAAAGAAAAATCTTTGTTCCTTGTTCTTTTAGCTCCCCACTTTAAACCAAGGTTCTTAAGTGTATTGTAAACATATCTCAATAGAAAAATCTTGGAAAAAGATAGTTTACGGGTTAGTCGCAAAACGAAAACCTAGTTGTCTTTCTAGGTTTTGTTTGGAGTTTTGAAGGATAATTGTTGGTGGTGTTCTAAGGGTCTCAACAAGCGGATTGAAGTGTCTTGGAGAGGCTCTAAACTACTAAGGAGTGATTTCGGATTGGAGTTGGATTGAGACTCGTTGAGGTATAATCTTGTCTTTTAAAAGTGATACAAGATTGTATATTTATATTGTAGTTGCTAGCTTTACATGTTGCTAGCATGAAGTTGTTATGTTGAAGTTTATAAGTATTATGGATTGCTTGTAGCTTAAATCCGAAATGTTATACAAGCCACTTGAAGTTTGAATTACTAATTGGTCGTTTATTAGAAATCGTCGCATGTCACTTACTTGAAGATTATGTTAGTTATAATCAAATGCGACTTGATATCATGTTATGCTACCAATTTGGATTGAAATGGAA
Source organism: Przewalskia tangutica (assembly GCA_029844215.1). Taxonomy (NCBI): domain Eukaryota; kingdom Viridiplantae; phylum Streptophyta; class Magnoliopsida; order Solanales; family Solanaceae; genus Przewalskia; species Przewalskia tangutica. Next base: position 54,307,483 of record CM056718.1, read on the forward strand.
ATTGGATAGGGATTGGTATTGTTGTATTCATTATGGCCGAAATTGGACTAGTAGTTGTATTAGTTTGTTATCGATTGTGGGGCGGAATTTTACACGTCTAGTAGGCGTGTAATCCCCTATTGATTAATTGCTTTGATTGTGCCTTAAATGTGGCGTGTTTGGTTATTGTATTCGGCCTTGAAAAAGGTGGCAAAGTGAGTAGAAACAAAGGAGGTGTTGTCCGATTTTCCGTAGAATTTAGCGACTTGACACTTATAATATTCTACGTTTGAAGTAAGGCTTTAATAGACGTATTGTGAATATTATAGGTTGACATACTACGGGCGGGACTTTGTACTTGGCAAGTGGTTTGACCCGGCGAGGTATGTAGAACTTTCCTATCTTTTGAGCATGACTAGTTGTACATATATAGTACGGTAGACGTACAAGACCTTGATATCCTTTACTAGTTTTATGAATAGCCAAGTTAGGTGAGTTAGGAGATTAACTCACTTCTTTGAAAGTATTAAGGATGTCTAATGTTTTATTAAAGTTAAGGGACTTGAAGAGTTTTAAAGTATGTGATACTTGTTTCCGTTTTAAACGTATAAAGTCCCTTGGATAGGAAATTGTATATGACTAAGGTATAAAGCGAATGTAACGACTTTATGGGGAGTTGGTTATATTTGCTTTATGGAAAGATAAATGACTTGATTCTAATGAAAAGGCAATTTGATCTTAAGGCATCAATTGCCTAAGGATTTATATAAAAGGAGTCACTTGATTTAGAAACCTAACTTTATTTCTAAAGGTATTGTGACTTGTCTTGAAAAGTAATTTTGACTTGATACTACGGTTTATAGTATCTTGGAAGTTTTATATGAAAATGAGTCATTTTCAAAAGGTTAGAAGTACGTAGTACTTTGGGTTAAACTCCCGGATTTATTATAACATATTTAGTGCCTTAAGTGAACTAAAATGAGAGTGTAGATGAATAAGACTAATAAGAAGTTAGGGGGATTTCTAACTTGATTATTTATTGTATGACGGCCGGTTGAGATAGGGTAAGAGTATAAGTGAGGGGTAAATCCCCAAGACGATATACCACCTTCTCCAGGATAAGAGTATAAATGAGGGGTAAACCCCCAAGACGTTATACCACCTGCTTTATTACTTTCTCCAGGATAAGAGTATAAATGAGGGGCAAATTCCCAAGACGTTATACCACCTGTTTCAGGGTAAGAGTATAAATGAGGGGTAAGAACCCTAAGACGTTATACCACCTATTTCTATGGGTTCGCTACCCATGATTTGATCGGGAATCTCTTATTATGATGTTGTACGTATTCCCTTGATTTACTCTCATTATTGGTAAGGCACTGTGTACTGTAATTTTGTTATCATACATGTCTCCGGCTTTATTTTAAAATTTTGTTGTAATTACAGTACTTTCCAGTTTTACATACTTAGTACATATTGTGTCGACCCCTTCCTGGGCTGCGTCATGTCGCAGAAAGGTAGCAGTGGTGGATCCTCATACTTAGGATCACTTATCAGACGTCAGAAGCTCCATTTCTCCGGAGGCTTGTCTCTTTTGGTACAGTTTTTCCCTGAGGTTGTAGATTTATGTACATTCGTGGGTGGCGGGCCCGCCCCGCCACGCTTGTTATTCCTGAAGTGCGTATTCACATATGTGGTTGGGCTGTAAGAACTGAGTTGTACAGTTGTACTTTTAATTATGTTTATATTATGGAAGACGGCTTTATCGGCTAGCCTGTGATGTCTTTTGTTTACACATATGTTTATGTTGTGTATGTTCCGCTGCTATTCTCTGATGTATACCTGAACGGGGTGCCCAGGTAGGGCACCAGTCGCGGCCCGGGGTCGGGTCGTGACAGTATATGTATATGATTCCATGGACAAGATCTGTGATGCGAGTATAGATACTCATGCGGGTATAAAGACCCATGCGGGTTCAATTCCCATGAATAGGATATGCATAATGATTCTATGGGCAGGTGTCACTGGTTTTGACATGATTGTCATATTTTGAAAAGATACAGTTGATTTTATATTTTTAAAAGGCACAGTTGACTCTCATTTTTATAAAGTACATGAATGCAGATGTCTGATACAAAGGGGTATAGTGATAGATGATACATGATGTACTGTTGATACAAATGTATAGTAGTACAAAGGTACAGATGATACAAGGTACATGGCTCTTATTTATTTTATACGGTTGGATGATTTGTTATTTGATTTTCATATTTGTCTCTGTCATCTTTTGGCCAGTTATGATCTTATTTAATGTACTTTATGTTTACATACTTGGTACATTATTGTACTGACCCCCTTCGGGGGGCTGCGTTCATGCCCGCAGGTATAGGTACACAGTTTGGTGATCCTCAAGCTTAGGATCCTTGCTCAGCGTTTTGGGATAGCTCCATTGTTCTGGAGCCTAGTCATTTTGATACATGTCTTACATTATGACTTATGTATATTCAGGGGTACGGTGGGGCCTTGTCCTGTCATAGTTATTGTATACTCTTAGAGGTCTGTAGTCATGTGTGGGTTGGACATGTACAGTTGTAGTTTATTTTGGCTATTGTGTATATAATGGCAGTCTTGTCGTCTTGCCTATGATGTTATATGAAAGTTTAGGGGACAGGATCCCTCGTTATAAAATTATGAGTTTTTCTTAAGCTTCCGCTAGTTATATGTGATGTGTGGGTATAAGGGTGCACAGGTAAGGCACCAGTCGTGGCCCGTCGGTTCGGGTCGTGACAAAGGTGGTATCAGAGCATTTAGTCCTCGGAATGTCTACAGACCGTGTGCAGTAAAGTCTTGGTTATCGGTGTGTTGTGCACCACACCCATAAACAGGAGGCTACAGTACATTTAGGATTGGTTTCTATTTTCCTTACTCTAAGATCGTGCGATAGAGTTGTATTGTTAGGGTAGTCCCTCCCTAACGTATTATTGTGGTTGCAGTTATGTTCCCAAAGAAGCGACAACAGCCCAAAAGGGGAATATATGGACCTTGTATATAGGTTGGTAAACAATTGTTGTATAGTTGGTATGATGATGACGTGCATCTATACGAACATATTTATTAGGGTCATGTATGTGTTGTCTGAAGTGATTTGGGGTTATCATAAGTTGGTTAAGCTTTAATAATTTCTTGGAAGATATGAAACAGTTTAATGAATCCACATCAAGGAATACTGGGTGTGCTAATTTGGAATATTTAGGAAGTGATGAGCTGTCTAAGATGGTGATGAACTCTTAGAAGATCATGTATAATTGACTTGATGGCATACCATGTTGTTAGATTAAGCTATGTTGTATACTTAAGTGATATGCACGAATAATATTGGTATGGAGTAAATAGGTTTGTTATGGTTAAGATGACATGATGTTGAGATTATGAGAAGTTCCTTACCCATATACGGGGAGAGATAATGTATGCTTGGGACATGGAATAATTGAGGAATGAGACTATGTGTTATACTGTGGTCATGTGAGGCATATTTGTGTTTACTGAGTATAGGTTGATAGGTATAGTTAAGGGAGACTATGTCGAGATGTTTATCGTTTGAGACCTGTTATGAACATTCGAGGACGAATATTTCTAAGGGGGGGAGAATGTTACACCCCGCAATTCTAGGGCAATGAAATGAGAACGTAAGTTAGGATATAAGATTTGAATGTTGAAAGGAAAGTATATCTACATTTTCGATAGGGAAATTTTTTGGATACAATATATGTGGCGACGAGAAGTAGTACAAGTAATTGAATTCTTTCCAATAGAGTGTGGGCAGAAAAGACAAAAAAGGAGCTCCCGAAACAAAAAGGACGAAAGTTGACAGAACAGGAAGAAAAAGCCGCAGCACCGCGGTGCCGGACTGCAGGACCGCGGTGCCATAACTTCTGAGCAGCCACAGTACTTTCAGCATCGCAGTGCCATTCTGTAGGACCGCGGTGCCGAGGCGGGAATTTCCAAATCAGATATTTTGAGAAGGGAAAGACAAGTGGACAAGTGGGTCCCCCTTCACTTGTATAGATATGTATTGGAAGACTTGGAGTCTCACAATATGTCTTCATCCAAACCCTTTTTTCTCTCTACCTTCTTCTTCAAGTTTTCGAAACCCTTAGAAAGAGAAGAATAAGATTAACTTATTTTCCAAGAATAAGCTCATTAACCAAGTTCTAAGCCAAGTTAAATACTTGAAGCAGTGGTCACAGTTTTGACAAGAAAACTGTCTTGAAACCCTTAGCTGATTTACAAACTTTTTGGAAGAAAAACATGAAAGCATGATGGTTACAAGCTTGTAGAGGATACGTGTGTGTTATGGTAACGTGAAGCAGTTGTAGCCGAGACTTGTGGACTGTTTTGGCTAAAAGTGAAAGTAAGATTTCCTTTTCCGCTTTAAGATTAATGGGAGTTAAGTAATGTTGTAGTTAAGGAATGAACTTGTGTTAAATGAAATGGATAATAAGAAATGCATGAGACAGTTTTGGCATGTTAGCCGATTTTGGACTGCTTTTAGTAAATTGGATTCATTGTTTATTGTTATTATTATTATCACTAAGTGCATGTTAGATTGAAGGAAACCTTGTTGTTGAATGTGGATATGGTTTATATAAACGTGTTGAAATGTGAATTGAATTATAAGGAATTGTGAAAAGGGCTTTGGTTTTGGTTGTTGGCCGAAAACTGCATGAAACTGTTGAATAGTGTTGTGCTGTTTTATGGACTGTTTTTATATGGATTAAGAGGCTGAATTTACATGAGAAGTAGGTGTGTGAATCACCTTGGTTACTGTTTTGAACTACCCTTAATTGGTACTTGGTTATTGATGTTATTGGCCCTATTTGTAAGTTGTGGATGTGAGTATATATAGGGGAAGTGCCGCCCAAATTATTATATGAAAGGAGAGTCATTATGTGGTATATGACTTACACTAGTATTCATGAAGTTGATAGAAGTGTTATTGTTGTTATAGGTTGAAGTACCTATTTGAGACGTATCCTACTTATCGTGTTGGTATAGCCGATAAGGTATGTGAACTATCCCTCCTTCTTTTGGCATGTTCTATGTACGAAATATACATGTGGTATTGTTTCATGATTCATTCTACTCTTAGAAGTTAATGGGCATTCATGTTATTGATTCTATGCTAAGAGCATGTCTAAATTGTTCCTAAGTCCTTATTAAGGCATATGTGGAGAGACGTTAATATTCATAAGATTTCTTAGTAAGCGCTGGAGTCGGTTCTGATAAGTATTAAGCGCTGAGACTGTTTTAATAAATAATTGGGTATGTTTTAATGGACATGTTGAAACAAGTCATTGCAGCGTTAAGTGAAAAAGGTATCGACGAACGATTATATCAAAATGATTAGCACGCCATCTACATAGGAACTAAGATATAACCAATTTGTTTTATATTTTCTAGTTCACATCTGATTAGATAAGGTTTCATAATATGAATTACTAACGGCTCATATAAGAATTAATTAGGCAAATTCGGATCCGTTATCACCAATCAAATACAGGATTATTGGAAATATTCGAGGTATGTGAAACTCTTCCTTCTTTCTTTGGCGTGATTTATATGAAAGTAAGTGTACGACGGACGTACATAGTTCTATGGGATCTTAATCCAAAATGATACATGATGTATAGTGCCTTGGTTTCCAAATGATGATTTAAAATGATACATGATACATAGTGCCTTGATTTTTCAAATGATGATTTCGAAAGGATACATGATATGATAGTGCCTTTGAGTTTTCAAAAGATGATTTAAATTGCACATGGTTGCTCAAGATAGCTATTCGTGCAAGTGTTATTATGAAAGAACACCGAGTCCCACAAATGGGTCGGGATACGTTATGTGTAAACACTGAGTCCCACAAATGGGTCGGGATACGTTATGTGTAAGCATCGAGTCCCACAAATGGGTCGGAATACGTTATGTTTAAAAAGACACTGCATCCCATAAATGGATCGGGATACGTTATGTGTAAACACCGAGTCCCACAAATGGGTCGGGATACGTTATGTGTAAACACCGAGTCCCACAAATAGGTCGGGATACATTATGGGTAAAAAGACACCGCGTCCCACAAATAGGCCAGGATACGTTATGTGTAAACACTGAGTCCCACAAATGGGCCGGGATATGTTTTGTGTAAAAGGACACTGCATCCGACAAATGGGCCGGGATAAATTATGTGTGAACACCGAGTCCCAAAAATGGGTCGGGTACGGTATATATACATACATGATGATTTCACACCGAGTCCCATAATGGGTCGTGTTACACCCCGTATTTGCAAGATATGTTTTAAGAACGTACGTAAGAACTCATAAGTGTTAAAATTTAAGACTTGTAAGTATTTAACGGAATTTTGGAATTTGTCGGAAAACGTATTATTGTGACGAATGGGAAGGCGACATGTGTCACCCCCCCCCCCCCTTAGTATGCCTTGGTCGAATTGGGCATGTCCCTAATGGTCATTTGACCTTTGGTAGGATGAATTAGTCTTGCAAGTAGTAGCATGAGAATATTGACTAAGTCAAAGGTCCCACTAGACTTGATATTTAGCAAGAGATCATCCAAACCACCCATTTGTGTGTATCATGACCCTCCAATACACTTTATATCACTAGTAGTAGTATGACAAGTTCCATACTTAGCCAAAAATCACAAAAATTGGAAGAACCACAAGAGGAGCTCTCGGGTTTGGCTAAGCTCTCTTTGCACAAAATTTGTTTGTTGTCAATAATTTCCCACTTTAAACCAAGGTTCCTAAGTGTATTGTGAGTGTATCTCAATAGAAAAATCTCGGAAAAAGATAGTTTTCGGGTTAGTCGCAAAGTGAAAACCTAGTGACTTTTCTAGGTTTTGTTTGGAAGTTTGAAGGAAATTGGTTGGTGTTGTTCTAAGAGTCTCAAGTAGTGGATTGAAGTGTCTTGAAGAGACTACAAGTTGCTAAGGAGCGATTTGGATTGGAAGTTGGACTAAGAATCGTTGAGGTATAATCTTGTTCTTTGAAAGTGTTACAAGATTATTTATATTGTTGTTAGCTTTACTTGTTGCTAGCATGAAGTATATGTGGAAGTTAATATGGATTATGGATTGATTGTAGCCTTGGAACCGGAAATGTAATGTAAGCCATGTTAAGTTGGATTACAATTTTAGTCGTTATTAGAATCGTCGCATGTTTTTGACTTGGAGATTATAGTAGTTATAATCGTTTGCGACTTGATATCATGTTAGGCTAATAACTTGGATTGAAATGGAAATTTGATAAGAATTGGTGTTGTTGAACTCAAGGTGGCCGAATTTGTACTTGTAGTTTGTAGTAGTTGGTATTTATTTGTATTGGATTACCTTATAGATTGTGGTGAGCCAATTGGGGCTGTTTGGTTATTGTATTCGCCTTGAAAAGGTGGCAAAGTTAGTAGAAACAAAGGAGGTCTTTGTCCGATTTTCCGTAGAAATTGGTGACTTAGCACTTAGAATAATTCTACGTATGAAGTGAGAGGTTAATGGACGATTGTGACCATTATAGGTTGAAGTACTAAGTATAGCGTATCCTACTTGGAGAGTGGAATAGCTATCAAGATTGAAGTACTTTGGAGCATTTTGCTACGTGTCGATAATCGTCGCGAGGTATGTGAACCTCTTCCTTCCTTTGGAATGATTCTATGTATGGAATATACTTGTGGTATCATTTCATGTTTCCTTCTACTCTTAGAAGTTAAGAGGTAGTTGTGTGATTTACTCTATGTAGAACTTTTCCTATCTTTGAGCATGACTAGTTGCACGAGTAGTACGCAAGATAATGCACAACACCTTGATATCCTTTACTAGTTTTATGAATAGCCAAGTCGGGTGGGTTAGGAGATTAACTCACTTCTTTGAAAGTATAAATGATGTCTTAAGTCTTATTAAGGTTAAGGGACTTGAAGAGTTTTAAAGTATGTAATACTTGTTCCGTTTTAAACGTATAAGTCCCTTGGATAGGAAATTGTATATGGCTAAGGTATAAAGTGAATAAAACGACTTTATGGGGAGTTGGTTATATTTACTTTATGGAAAGATAAATGACTTGTTTTATTGAAAAGGCAATTTGTTTTTAAGGCATCAATTGCCTAAGGTTTTATAATAAAAGGAGTCACTTGAGTTTTAAAGGTTAAGAGACTAATTGTATTTTTGAAAGTTAAGAGAATTGATTTGAAAGTATTTAATACTTGGTTTCAAAAAGTAGAAGTCTCTTGGAAATAAAAGGAATGAGTTGGTCTAAAACCATAAAGGGTTATAACGGCTGTATGGGAAGTTGGTTATACCGGCTTTATGGAAGGTTAAAGGAATGGTTTTCTTGAAGAATGTAAGCAAAGAAATGATTTGAAATAAGGAGGGCAAGTCGTTTTGAAGGTACCAGTTGCTGAGGGTTTTTAAGAAAGAAGTCACTTGTTTTTAGAAGCCGGTAATTGTATTTCTAAAAATGTATTGTGACTTGTCTTGAAAGACGGATAGGACTTGATACTATAGTTGTTAGTATCTGGGAAGTTGTAATTGAAAAAGAGTCTTTCTAAAGGAGTTGAGGCGCGTAGTACGTTGGGTTAAATTCCCAGATTTTATATGACATTATCGACCCAGGAATGGGCCGGGCAGTATACCTTTACGGGCAAACTATATGACATTATCGACCAGAACGGGCCGCAAAGATACCTTACGCGCACTATATGACATTATCGACCAGAATGGGCCGCAAAGATACCTTTACGCGACTATATGACATTATCGACCCAGAATGGGCAGGCAAGATACCTTACGCGCACTATACGACATTATCGCCCCGAAAACGGGCGGCAAGATACCTTTACGCGCACTATATGACATTATCGACTCAGAACGGGCCGGCAAAGATACCTTTACGCGCACTATATGACATTATCGCCCCGTAACGGGCCGGCAAGATACCTGCACGCGCACTATATGACATTATCGACCAGAATGGGCCGGCAAGATACCTTACCAGGCGAACTATATGACATTATCGCCCCGAAATGGGCCGGCAAAGATACCTTACGCGCACTATATGACATTATCGACCAGAATGGGCCGCGATACCTTACGCGCACTATATGACATTATCGACCGAGAATAGCCGCAAGATACCTTACGCGCACTATATGACATTATCGACCGAGATCGGGCCGGCAAGATACCTTACGCGCACTATGTGACCTTGATCGCGTCTAGATCGGGCCGGTAAGATAGGTGCCCTCCTTAATGGTCCGGATTATAGGTTATGAAAGTTAGGTAAGTTTTATGGTAATGAACTTAATGATTCTTTTTTTTAATAATGCACGTAAGAAAGTGGCTATAACTTTGATTGAGAATGGAAAAGATAATGATGAGAAATTAAGTTCATGTGGTAATGACACACCGGATCTGTATGTATTTTTATACTTGTCCCCGTCATTCGCTGTACGATTATGATCTATTTATTGCACGTTATTTACTTCCATATTCGCACTGTTGTTATCGACTTCTTCGGGCTGCGTTCATGCCCGCAGTTTTAGGTACCTGTGTGGTGATCCTTGCTCTGTGATCTCGGTTCGATGAGAGAAAGCTCCACTTGCTCGAGGCTTATCTCGGTACGATATTTCCCGAGGTAGTAGATTCATGTATATTCGTGGTATATGGGGCCCCGTCCCGCCACGCTTGTTATGTTAAAAACTCTTAGAGGTCCTGTAGTCACATACGTGGGTCAGTTTGTAAAGAAAGGAGGCAACTGCTTCAGTTGTATATATTTATGTCCAGGAAGGTAGCCCTATCGGCTAACCTGTTGTTTTACATCTATTGTTTTATTGTTTTTTTTGTTTCATGTATGTTCCGCTGATTTTCTCTGATGTTTACCTGTAAGGGTGCCCAGGTAGGGCACCAGTCGCGGGCCCGGGGTCGGGTCGTGACAGGTCGGGTACGGTATGTGCACATTATATGAACACTGAAACCCTCACTAGGGGGCCGGGTACGGTATGTATATGATTCCATGGACAAGATTCGTGATGCGAGTATAGATACTCATGCGGGTTCGATTCCCACGAATAGTATATGTATATGATTCCATGGACAAGATTCGTGATTCGAGTATAGATACTTATGCGGGTATAAAGACTCATGCGGGTTCGATTCCCATGAATATGATATGCATAATGATTCTATGGGCAGGTGTCCCTGATTTTGACATGACTTCCATATTTTGAAAAGATACAGTTGATTTTATATTTTTAAAAGACACAGTTGACTCTCATTTTTATAAAGTACAGTGGTACAGTGATACAGTGGTACAGTGATAACTTATAAGAAAGTTCATTTAGACATTTCATCGAGAAACTTGCATGCATGAGTTCATGAGATCATTTATAGCTCAAACTCTATTCATAACATCACAACAATATTCATACTAATTCTACTATCACACCAATCTCATGCATAACTCCACATCTTCATATAACATACATAGATTAAGTAAAACAACCCACAACAACAAGACATACTTCAAGGTCTTAAAATTACTTGATTTCTTATGAAACCTCTGACAGCTCCATCCTAAACACTTGTAGAATCATTGGAAGGCCATATAGAAGATGAAATTTACCTTAGGACACCAGAAACTCTCCAAAATAGAGCTTACTTCACGGCCATAAAGTCTCCAAAGATCACTATGACGAAGAAGAAAATGATTCTACGATATCTACAAGTTTCCTTATGTTGATCTTGCATAATTTACCTTTGAATTTTGATCCAAGGTGCTAATAAACCTTTTAGAGGATGTGAGAGGTGTTATACGGTCTGGTTTGGTAGAGAAATAAGGGAAAAAGATGAAGCCATCATTTAAATAGCTCAAAAGTTCAGCCACTGCCTCGATTCTGTGACCTGTTCTGCGCCCCTCAGAATCAGAACCCTTCTACAGTCCGCAGAATTGCCCAAAAGGTTTCAACTTTTCTTATCATTTTTTTCACCCTACAGTGCGGTCCGCAGACCCATTCTATTGTTTGCAGAATGCTCCACATAAATCCCTTTTTATCTATTTTTCGTCGAAACTTATTTCCTTCGATCTAATGAGTCTTAAACCTTTCTGAAACTTATGTAATAAATCTTCCTCAAAATGTAAGTATTTCTTGAGTTCTTCTTGAGCTTGTTGTAATATCATTCAGTTAGAGGATAAGGATACTCCTCAAATAGTTCTTCCTTGATTCTCATTGTTTCTCCCTAATAATCAACTACTTAAATATATCACCAAATGCCTCTCTACTCCATGCAGATAGGATTAACATGCTTCAGCTTATGTTTGAAAAGAACAAAAGGATTACCAGTATATTCTGATGACCAAAAGGTCTAATGAACTCCTATTTATGATCCTCTAAAGTAATAAGCAATAGAGCATGATCTGATATGTTCTAGACAAGTACTCCACATCTATATGATCAACCATTGTTGAAACTGTAAATTCACAAAAAAATTGTCTAATTTTTCAAAATGCAATTAGCTCCTACTCTACTATTTCACCAAGTGTATGTACTACTTTAAAACCTGATTTAAATAGCTCACAAAAATTTACACAAAAAGTAAAATCTTCATAATCTTGAGACTGAATGGGAATGCTACAAATCTTCTTATATTAATCATGAACTACACTAAAGTCCCCTCCCACTAATCAAGACATATTCATATTATAACTCACTTGATATATTTTGTCCCACAACTGTAATCTTTCATTCTCATTACATTTCACATAGACAAATATGACCATCATAAATCTGTTCTGACTTTCAAAAATAACTTCAGAGTTATTTGGTGAGAGGAATTTGAAATAACATTCACATCAATATTGTCCTCCATAAAATACTAAGTTTTACCAGAACAATTTGCACCAGCCTAATGCATTCTCAACTTCCTTTCATATTTGTCTATATATCTAACTTGTTGAAAAGACTCTATTAAAACTATAATACATAACTTATGGTGTTTATGCAACATCTGAAGCCTATGAAAATCTTGTTGTCTTATTTGATATTTCATATAAAGTCTGTAATCATGATTTAAATATTGGTTTAGTTGCAACTCTCTTTGGCACTACCTTTTGTAGGTAGTTGAACTTCAAATGTTCCTTGTTTCCTTCCCTGATTTACTCCCTTGACTGATACTGGAGACACATCTGTATTTCTGGCCACCTGCTTTAATTTATCCTTAATGTTCTCATCTTTATCCACTAAGATTACTTCTTGAGGATCATCCATCAACATAGTTCCATCCTCCACTAGAATGTTATGAGACACCAAATCATGTAAATTCCTCATAGGAGAGTTCTTTTTCAACATAGTGATTGGTGAATTTTGAAGAATATTGATCATAACAAGTCATACTAGTAGAAGGATCAACTTTAGCAGCTTCATCACCCTTCATATCCATAGCAGCACTATTGTCTTCATCCTCCTTAGTAACAGACTTCTAAGAAGAACAAGGGGCATGCATATTTTCATTACTAATAACAACCATATTGGTAGAAATCTCAACTATAGTAGCTTCATCACCCTCTACTTCCCCATCAACACCATTGTCTTTATCCTCCTTCTCCATAAATTTAGGAGAAGTGAATCCTTCTCACATATCATGTTGCTTATCCATATTCATCACTTGTTCCATTGATGTAGTCTTTCCAATATCTATCATATCTAACTTGTGATTTGAACGTAGTTGAAATGTTATATCGTTGCCAATATGATGAAAAACGTTACTAGTTAAGTTTTCTATAATCACATGTTCTAATAGATCCTGCTCAATCACCAACTCATCACTTATCTCACCCTCTTCCAATGATATATCAGTCTCTTCATTTACTCTATCTCTCCATTTTGAAGAGAGAGATGTGGAGTCTTGCATTTCTTTTGTTGATTCCTTCTCACATGGCCCTTTAGCTATTCTTAAAGAGACCACCATCACATTCATTTTCTCATTCACCTTATCATGTGTCTGAGAAGGTTATGCAATATCCATCACCCCCTCAACCTTATCATGTACCAGAGAATCTTGATGAACATCATCATTTTGTTGCTCATTGTTACACCCCGTATTTACAGGACATGTGTTAAGAACGTACGTAAGAACTCACAAGTGTTAAGATTTGAGACTTGTAAAAATTTATCGGAATTATGAAATTGTCGAAAAATGAATATTGTGACGAATGGGAGGGCGACACGTGTCACCCCCCTTTATAGTTGCCTTGGACGAAATGTGTCATGGCCAAAATGGTCATTGACCATAGTCTTAGGATGACAAGTCTTGCAAGTTGTGAGCTTGAGAGAATTGACTAAGTCAAAGGGTCCACAAAGTCTTGATATTTAATAAGACCTCATCCAAGCCACCCATTTGTTTACATCTTGACCCTCCATTGTGCTATATAATACTAGTAGTAGCAAGACAAGCCTAACACTTAGAAAAAAATTCAAGAAATTGAAGAACACTACTAGGTTGCTCTCGGGTTCACTCCCATAGAAAAGAAAAAAAAATTGTTTGTTATCCATTTAGCTCCACACTTTAAACCAAGGTTCATGAGTGTATTGTGAGTGTATCTCAATAGAAAAATCTCGGAAAAAGATAGTTTTCGTGTTAGTCGCAAGGTGAAAACCTAGTTGCTTTTCTAGGTTTTGTTTGGAAGTTTGAAGGAAATTTGTTGGTGTTGTTCTAAGGGTCTCAAGTAGCGGATTGAAGTGTCTTGAAGAGGCTCTAAGTTGCTAAGGAGCGACTTCGGATTTGGAGTTGGATTAAGATTCGTTGAGGTATAATCTTGTCTCTTAAAAGTGTTACAAGATTATATATATTATTTGTTGTTAGCTTTACATGTTGCTAGCATGAAGTTTATATGTTGAAGTTTGATAAGTATTATGGATTGATTGTAGCCTTAAATCCGAAATGTCATTTAAGCCATGTGAAGTTGGATTACAATTTGGTCGTTTATTAGAATCGTCGCATGTTAATTACTTGAAGATTATAGTGGTTATAATCGATTGTGACTTGATATCATGTTATGCTAACAACTTGGATTGAGATAGAAATTGGATAAGAATTGGTGTTATTATACTCTATGTGGCCGAATTGGACTTGTAGTTTGTATTAGTTTGATATCGTCATGGGCGGAATTTTACACGCCTAGTAGGCGTGTAATCCCTATTGATTAATTGCATTGATTGGGCCTTAAATGTGGCGTGTTTGGTTATTGAATTCGCCTTGAAAAGGTGGCAAAGTAAGTAGAAACAAAGGAGGTATCGTCCGATTTTCCGTAGAATTTAGTGACTTAGCACTTAGAATATTCTACGTTCATAAAGAGGTTAATGGACGATTGTGACCATTATAGGTTGAAGTACTAAGTATAGCGTATCCTACTTGAAGGATGGAATAGCTATCAAGGTTGAAGTACTTTGGAGCATTTTGCTACTTGTCGATAATCGTCGCGAGGTATGTGAACCTCTTCCTTCCTTTGGCATGATTCTATGTATGGAATATACATGTGGTATTATTTCATGTTTCCTTCTACTCTTAGAAGTTAAGAGGTAGGTGTGTGATTTACTCTATGTAAAGTTTATGTCAAAGATATCCTAAGTCCTTACCGAGTCTTATGAGGGATGTTGGTAAGAGTCGTTAAGAGGTACTTTGGAGCCAAGTTGACTTGGCTAATTTATGGCACGAATGAGAATAAGTATCGAGCAAGCCATTGCAGCGTTAATAAAGGAAAATGTAATGACAATTGATTATATTAAAATGAGTAGAATTCTCCATCTGCATAGAAGCTAAGATAAGACAAAATTGTATTAGATTTTCTAGATCATGGCTGCTTTAATAAGATCGTTATAATCAAGTATAATCTACTCACACTCATAAGGCATATGTGCTTAACTTAAAGAATTTGCGTTATGAAGTTTTAAGACTGTGAACTTTAGACTCATAAAAGGTTGAGAGACTTTATTTTCAGGTAATGAAACTTGATTCTTAAAGGAAGAATTGAATTGATTTGAAAGTATATAATACTTGGTTTTAAAAAGTATAAGTCTCTTGGTTATAAAAGGAATGAGCTTGTCTAAAACCATAAAGGGTTATAACGGCTTTATGGGAAGTTGGTTATAACGGCTTTATGAAAGGTTAAGAGAATGGTTTTCTCTAATAAGGTAAGCAAAGAAATAACTTGAATTAAGGAAGGGCAATTTGATTTAAAGGTATCACTTGCTTAAAGCTTTAAAGTAAGGGTCACTTGATTTAGAAGCCGAGAAATGTATTTCTAAAGTATAGTGACTTATGTGAAATGTACACAAGCCTTGATACTATGGGTGTTAGTATCTTGGGGTTTTATATGAAAAGGAATCTTTTGAAAAGAATGGAAGTACGTAGTACTTGGGGTTAAATTCCCGGATTTTTATGTGTGAAACGAAAGTGCCATGAGTTTATAAAAATGGAAGTCTAAAGGTTTAATGAACTTGCCTATGTTTGCTTGTGATAGCTTTGAGTGCAAGTATTATATGTTTACATTGTCGTGACTCTCAGTTGGAGGTCATTTTGTCTTGTTGTAAGTTTACTTGACGCATCGACTGATGTGGGATTCCACCGCATGCTTCCATTATGATTGATCCTTGACACGCTTATACGATGCGGGATTCCGGCACGTGACCAAGCAGCGTTAGATTCTGATTTGTTTTATTACCCATGGTCATGCTTATACGATGAGGGATTCCGGGGCATGCGACCATGCCATGTACGATTATTACTTCATGGGCTAGCACCCCATGAATACATGTACCCACGATGAGAGATTCCGGGGGCATGTTATATTATTACTCCATGGGCTAGCTCTACGAAGACCGCACTCACGATGAGGACGCCGAGGACGTTATGGCCACGCTTATACGATGATGGATTTCGGCACGCCGCCACGTTATATATATATATATATATATATATATATATATATATATATATATATATATATATATATATATATATATGTGTGTGTATACGTTGTGTGCGTGTGTGTTGTATATGTATGCACAGGTAGGTGCCACGCGTGTCACATGGTTATATGTTACACCTACTACTGCGGCAGTGATGTAGGATTCCACGCAGTGAGATATATATATATGTATTGTATGGCGCACGACAAATGGAGGATGCCACGCGCCACACGGTTATATGTTACACTTATGATCGCCGGCAAGTGATGGGGATTCCGCGGCACGCTTTGATATTTGTGTGATTTGATCGCCCCCGCATTGGGCCGGTAGTATATGCGCCCTCCTCCATAAAGCGGCGGATTATGTTATGAAAGATAAGTAAGTTAGATGGTAATGACACGGTAGGATCCGTTTGTACCCTTTTTATACTCGCTGTCATTCTTTTGTACGCTTATGATTTGTTTATCAGACCTTATTTTCCGCTCCATATTCGCACTGTTATATCAATTCTTCGGGCCGCTCATGCCCGCAGGTTTTAGGTACAAAGTTGGTGATCCTTGCTCTTAGGATCTCGGTTGATTTTGGGAAAAAGCTTTATTTGCTCCTAAGCTTATCTCTTGGTACAGTTTTCCCGAGGTTGTAGATTCATGTATATTCAGTGGTATGGCGGCCCCGCCCGCCATCAAGTTATGGTAAAACTCTTAGAGGTCTGTAGTCACATATTGTGGGTCAGTTTGTAAAGGAAATGAGGCAACTGCTTCGGTTGTATATATGTATGTCCAGGAAGGTAGTCCTATCGGCTAACATGTTGTTTTACGTCTGTTGTTTTATTTTTCAAGTTTCATGTATGTTCCGCTGATTTTCTCTGATGTATACTGCAGTGGTGCCTGTAGGGCACCATGGCCCGGGTCGTCGTGACAAAAGTGGTATCGAGCGCTTAGTCCTGAAAGTGTCTACAGGCACCGTGTCAGTGTAGTCTTGATTATCGGCGTCAGGCACCACATCTATAATCGTGAGGTCAAGACATTTAGGATTGGTTTCATTCTTCTCTCTGAGATCGTGCAGATGGCTGTCTAGTAGGTTGAATCCTCCGACCCTTCTTCTATGTAAGCTTATGCCTCCCGGCGGCCAGTGGCCCGAATGGGCAAGCGTGCAGGCTAGGAGTGCGCAGAAGGTTACCAGATTCCGCAAAGTGCTATGCCCGAGTAGTAAGCGGATCGGCGAGCTCACCACGCCGCAGTATTAGAGGCCGAGAGCGGCAGTAGCTCCAGGTTCCTGCCGAGCCTCGATTCCGCAATGGTGCAGTTTAGAAATTATGGAGAGCAGATCGACTATTGACTAGCATAGTGGTAGGCGGCAAATGCGAGCAGTAGCTAACCCTAGAGCCGGTTTGAGGATTCGGATTTTCGGGTTGTAGTCCACCCGAGTTTTATGGTTCGAGATCCGAGGATGATCCTCAAGAGTTCGCTCGCAGCCTACACGGACTATGCAGTGCTTAGGGCCTCTGAGACAGAGTCCGTTATGCTAGCCTCTTACCGTTACGCGATATGCGTTGAATCGTTTGAATCTCGGGAGCCGCCGAGAGGCGTGTGCTCGCCCCAGCTTGGGATGAGTTCACTGAGGCCTTTCTTGATCACTTTTTGCCTCACGAAATGAGAGCCCGTGTTGATAGGTTCTTGTCATTGAGGCAGAATGGGAGGACATCGTGGAATACAACCCGAGTTTGACTCGTTGGCTGTACGCGCACACTATCAGGGCGATATGGCGACAGAGTTCACCGCTATGTGACGGGCTAGACCATTATATGATTACCGCATGCTCTGGAGCCGCCCTTCAGCCGGTATGGATATTGCCAGATGAAAGCTTATACGCAGGGATAGAGGACAGAGAGAGAGGTCACCTAGACTCGTGCCACCAAGAGGCCGTGACAGCAGGTTCCAGTGGCACCATGAGGCGACAAATTTCAGCAGCAGAGTAGTCCACATTTCACCGACACAGAGTGCTCCTTCCCGCCTTCCGCCGAGGTTTGGTCGCCGGAATATTCGGGAGCAGGTCAGGCTCTGTGGCTCTGTTCTGCGGATGTTCAAGAATAGTAGCCAGGGGAAGCCACTTTTGCCCCGGTGTGGTCACTATAGTAGATTCCATTTTGGGGAGTGTCGACTACTGACGCTTGTTATGCTGACGCAGGCCATTTCGTGAGAGACCGTCTCACCAAAGGTGGCACCGTGGGATAGCGCAACATCGGATCGGGCCATGGTTTTTCGCCTTCCATAGCTAGGCAGATGTTTACGCATGCAGCAGCCGTGACAGAGGTCGTGGTGGAAGTTCCCAGTTTTAGCGGTCCTTTGAACCGCCTATATGATTTCAGGTATGTCTTTGGCCCTTTAGAAACCTGTATGCATGATAAAGTTGTGGTATGTTTTAAGTGTCCTGAACAGATTATTTTGAGACTATGTATATGCTAGAGGAGTTGGAAGTACGAAAAGATAATCTCTTTTGGGGCTTATGATGGACGGATATGCGTGTGCGAGGTATTAGGGCCATGTGCGGCATTATTGGTATGTCGGGGTGGTAAAAGGAAACTATGTCGCTAATTATAAGTTTGACTCGGAAAGAACATTCGGGGACGAATGTTTCTAAGGGGGGAAGAATGTTACACCCCGTATTTACAGGACATGTGTTAAGAACGTACGTAAGAACTCACAAGTGTTAAGCTTTGAGACTTGTAAAAATTTATCGGAATTATGAAATTGTCGGAAAATGAATATTGTGACGAATGGGAGGGCGACACGTGTCACCCCCCCCCCCCCTTATAGTTGCCTTGGACGAAATGTGTCATGGCCAAAATGGTCATTGACCATAGTCTTAGGATGACAAGTCTTGCAAGTTGTGAGCTTGAGAGAATTGACTAAGTCAAAGGGTCCACAAAGTCTTGATATTTAATAAGACCTCATCCAAGCCACCCATTTGTTTACATCTTGACCCTCCATTGTGCTATATAATACTAGTAGTAGCAAGACAAGCCTAACACTTAGAAAAAAATTCAAGAAATTGAAGAACACTACTAGGTTGCTCTCGGGTTCACTCACATAGAAAAGAAAAAAAAAAATTGTTTGTTATCCATTTAGCTCCACACTTTAAACCAAGGTTCATGAGTGTATTGTGAGTGTATCTCAATAGAAAAATCTCGGAAAACGATAGTTTTCGTGTTAGTCGCAAGGTGAAAACCTAGTTGCTTTTCTAGGTTTTGTTTGGAAGTTTGAAGGAAATTTGTTGGTGTTGTTCTAAGGGTCTCAAGTAGCGGATTGAAGTGTCTTGAAGAGGCTCTAAGTTGCTAAGGAGCGACTTCGGATTTGGAGTTGGATTAAGATTCGTTGAGGTATAATCTTGTCTCTTAAAAGTGTTACAAGATTATATATATTGTTTGTTGTTAGCTTTACATGTTGCTAGCATGAAGTATATATGTTGAAGTTTGATAAGTATTATGGATTGATTGTAGCCTTAAATCTGAAATGTCATTTAAGCCATGTGAAGTTGGATTACAATTTGGTCGTTTATTAGAATTGTCGCATGTTAATTACTTGAAGATTATAGTGGTTATAATCGATTGTGACTTGATATCATGTTATGCTAACAACTTGGATTGAGATAGAAATTGGATAAGAATTGGTGTTATTATACTCTATGTGGCCGAATTGGACTTGTAGTTTGTATTAGTTTGATATCGTTTGTGGGGCGGAATTTTACACGTCTAGTAGGCGTGTAATCCCCTATTGATTAATTGCATTGATTGTGCCTTAAATGTGGCGTGTTTGGTTATTGAATTCGGTCTTGAAAAAGGTGGCAAAGTAAGTAGAAACAAAGGAGGTGCTGTCCAATTTTCCGTAGAATTTAGTGACTTAGCACTTAGAATATTCTACGTTTGAAGTAAGAGGTTAATGGACGTATTGTGACCATTATAGGTTGAAGTACTAAGTATAGTGTATCCTACTTGAAGGATGGAATAGCTATCAAGGTTGAAGTACTTTGGAGCATTTTGCTACTTGTCGATAATCGTCGCGAGGTATGTGAACCTATTCCTTCCTTTGGCATGATTCTATGTATGGAATATACATGTGGTATTATTTCATGTTTCCTTCTACTCTTAGAAGTTAAGAGGTAGGTGTGTGATTTACTCTATGTAAAGTTTATGTCAAAGATATCCTAAGTCCTTACCGAGTCTTATGAGGGATGTTGGTAAGAGTCGTTAAGAGGTACTTTGGAGCCAAGTTGACTTGGCTAATTTATGGCACGAATGAGAATAAGTATCGAGCAAGCCATTGCAGCGTTAATAAAGGAAAATGTAATGACAATTGATTATATTAAAATGAGTAGAATTCTCCATCTGCATAGAAGCTAAGATAAGACAAAATTGTATTACATTTTCTAGATCATGGTTGCTTTAATAAGATCGTTATAATCAAGTATAATCTACTCACACTCATAAGGCATATGTGCTTAACTTAAAGAATTTGCGTTATGAAGTTTTAAGACTGTGAACCTTAGACTCATAAAAGGTTGAGAGACTTTATTTTCAGGTAATGAAACTTGATTCTTAAAGGAAGAATTGAATTGATTTGAAAGTATATAATACTTGGTTTTAAAAAGTATAAGTCTCTTGGTTATAAAAGGAATGAGCTTGTCTAAATCCATAAAGGGTTATAACGGCTTTATGGGAAGTTGGTTATAACGGCTTTATGAAAGGTTAAGAGAATGGTTTTCTCTAATAAGGTAAGCAAAGAAATAACTTGAATTAAGGAAGGGCAATTTGATTTAAAGGTATCACTTGCTTAAAGCTTTAAAGTAAGGGTCACTTGATTTAGAAGACGAGAAATGTATTTCTAAAGTATAGTGACTTATGTGAAATGTACACAAGCCTTGATACTATGGGTGTTAGTATCTTGGGGTTTTATATGAAAAGGAATCTTTTGAAAAGAATGGAAGTACGTAGTACTTGGGGTTAAATTCCCGGATTTTTATGTGTGAAACGAAAGTGCCATGAGTTTATAAAAATGGAAGTCTAAAGGTTTAATGAACTTGCCTATGTTTGCTTGTGATATCTTTGAGTGCAAGTATTATATGTTTACGTTGTCGTGACTCTCAGTTGGAGGGTCGGCTGTCTTGTTGTAAGTTTACTTGGACGCGTCTGACGTGATGTGGGATTCCACGGGTATGCTTCCATTATGATTGATCCTTGGACATGCTTATACGATGTGGATTCCGGGGCATGTGACCAGGAGGCGGGTTAGATTCCCGGATTTGTTTTATTACCCATGGCTATGCTTATACGATGAGGGATTCCGGGGCATGCGACCATGTCATGTACGATTATTACTCCATGGGCTAGCTCCCCATGAAGACATGTACCCACGAAGAGGGATTCCGGGGGCATGTTATATTATTACTCCATTGGCTAGCTCCCCATGAAGACCTGCACCTACGATGAGGGAT
Source organism: Przewalskia tangutica (assembly GCA_029844215.1). NCBI lineage: Eukaryota > Viridiplantae > Streptophyta > Magnoliopsida > Solanales > Solanaceae > Przewalskia > Przewalskia tangutica. The sequence goes on from CM056718.1 coordinate 54,328,977, forward strand.
GCCGAGGGCACGTTATGGCCATGCTTATACGATGAGGGATTCCGGGGCATGCGGCCACGTTATATATATATATATATATGTGCGTGTGTGTTGTATATGTGTACGCCGACAGTGAGGTAGGGTGCCACGGGCGCGTCACATGGTTATATGTTACACCTACGGCTGTCGGCAGTGATGTGGGATTCCACGGGTAGGAGATATATATATATGTATTGTGTGTGTGTACGCCGACAGTAAGGGAGGATGCCACGGGTGCGTCACATGGTTATATGTTACACTTATGACTGTCGGCAGTGATGGGGGATTCCACGGGCACGCTTTGATATTTGTGTGACTTGATCGCGTCCCAGATTGGGCCGGTTAGTATATGCGTCCCTCCATAAAGGGTCGGATTATGTTATGAAAGATAAGTAAGTTAGATGGTAATGACACGGTAGGATCTGGTATGTACCCTTTTTGTCACGACCCGATCCCGGGCCCCTGACTGGTGCCTTACCCCGGGCACCCTAGTGATACAACATTAGAGAGAATCAGCGGAAATAAAAACTTAAACATGAATAAGAGATATGATAATAAAACAGGCCAACCAAACGGTTACCTTCTTGCATATATATAATTAAAAACTTGAACAGTTACATCCTTACAAACCCTGCCCACAACAGTACTACAGACCTCTAAGAGTTTTTATACAACATGACGGGACAGGGCCCCGCCATACCCCTGAATGTACAAGTACCTACAGTGCGAGGACTATACCAAAAGATAAGCCTCCGAGAAACGGTGCTTCCTAATACGTTGAATCGTGATCCTATGAGCGAGGATCAACAATCGTGTACCCTACTGCGGCATGAACGCAGCCAAGGAGGTCAAGATAACGGTACCAAGTATGTGAACGAAAATATCGTAAATGAAATCATAGTAGTCTATATAAAGCAGAGATATGTATGATAACCAAACTACACCACAATAAATAGCGAATATGTAAGTCGTGACTCACGCCCTCAAAGTCATCACTCAAATATAACTATGGGTCTCACGCCCTCAACATCAATCATGTCCGTGGAATACCTTCCTCACTGCCGGCAGTCTATGATATAATAATACCAAGGAGTACACATAAACACCAGGTCCCACCTGAGTCATAAAACCATGGGGGCAAGTAATGGCTAACTACTGATACCAAAGCCGATCATCAATCGATCGGGCAAGTACGAAAGCCAACTACCAGATACCAAAGCCGTACTAACAATACTATACAACCAAACCACGAAGTTGATACGGGGCAAGTACGAAAGCTAACTACCAGATACCAAAGCCGCACTAACAATACTATACAACCAAACCACGAAGCTGATGCGGGGCAAGTACGAAAGCCAACTACCAGATACCAAAGCCGTGTCACGTAGCTGACCGGGGCAAGTACGAGGGCTAACTACCAGATACCAAGGCCGCATCACGAGACTTCGCCACGAAGCTGATACGGGGCAAGTACGAAAGCCAACTACCAGATACCAAAGCCGTGTCACGTAGCTGACCGGGGCAAGTACGAGGGCTAACTACCAGATACCAAGGCCGTATCACGAGACTTCGCCACTAAACTGAATGGGGCAAGTGCGAAGGCTAACTACCAGATACCAAGGCCGAATCAGCCACGAGACGGGGCAAGTACGAAAGCCAACCACCAGATACCAAGGCCGAATCAGTAAAACCTCATGGAGAGCTAGTCCATGGAATAATGCTACAACAGGAGCGCACCCGTGGAATCCTCCGTCACTGCCGGTACGTCCAAGTATGATCATAACAAATCAACCGGCCCTCCATTGAGAGACGCGGTGGTATAGAAATACAATACTGGCACAACAAGGCTATCACACGCAAACATAGGCAAGCTACACACAACTCAAGGTACTTTCATTTTAGGCCAAAGTCCAGGTTTTAATCCCCAAAGTACTACGTACATTAATTCTTTGAAAGATCCGTTTCTTTCACAAAAGTCACACAATACCCGTAGTATGAAAATAGAGTGTCTATCTTTTTAAGTAAACCAAAACACTTCCCTTTGTAAAATCAAGTAACAACATTCTTTTCCAAACGTTCCAGTTTGCCTAATTTCAAATGTTCAAGTTTCTCATTTTCGAAAGGTTTCGTAGTTCATAGTCTTAATCACTTAATAATATAATTCTCTTTTAAAACAATTTGAGAAACATATGCCTTATGTGTGAGTAGGTTATTCTTGTTCATAACAATCTTATTAAAGCAGCCATGATCTAGGAAATGTAATATCATTTTGTCTCATCTTAGCTTCTATGCAGATGGAGGTTTCTACTGGTTTTAATAATACTTTATTAGTCAATACATTTCCCTTTATTAGCGCCACGTGGTTTGTTCGATACTTATTCGATTTCAAATCAAGAAACATTATTCCTTTTAAAAACCAAGTACTCATTACTCACGAATGAGGTTTCACACTTTTTAACAAAATTCATATCAATTCAAATAAGTCAAGTCTCTTATCTTTTAAGATCAAGTCTTCTAAAATCAATAAACCATTCTTTTTATCTCTCTTAAGTCGTTATACCTAACTTCACATAAAGCTAGTATAACTCTTAAGCTTTTAAAACCAAGTATTACTCTTCTTTCAAAAAGGTTTCTTAATTCTTTTGAAATACTTCAAGATTCTTATTATTTAGACTCAAGTCAAAAGACATCGTAGTAAAACCACATTCAGTTAACACACGTACGTCTACCGTACTAGATATATATTCTTTTAAAATATCATGCTCAAGAGGATAGGAAGAATCACATACCTCGCGACGATTATCGACTATTAGCAAATAGCTCCAAAGTACTGTAATCCTGCTAGCCTTTTCCACCCTTCGAGTAGAATATGCTACTCGCAGTACTTCAACCTATAACGGTCATATAAGTCTATCAACGTCTAGACTACTCTGTAGAATAATTCTAGATACAGATTCCTTTATTCTACAGAAAATTGGGCAGCACTTCCCTACCCGCCAAACTACACAAGTCTACTGTAAATACAGTCCTATGTAAGTATAGTTCAGTCTTCTTCTTTAATATTCTTCTGATGTGATTTCAATTCAATTCTATTCTTTTATACCATCCTTATATACGTCTTATAGTCATTTCTATACTACTACAGTATGTAATTTCCAATTACAATAGAAGGACAATAGTATTTACCTCGATAAGCCCAAAATTATCCAAGTTTATATGTCGATCCTGAGCAACGTTTAGCTCCTACTCTGGGCGCTCCAATCCGCTCCAAACAACCCTTAGAAGTTCTACGCAACTTCTTCTCAATACCTCAACCCGCTATGAAGATTTTCCTTAGGGTTTCGTTTTTGTGACTGAAGGGAAGTATAATAGTATTTCTGGGCTTTTAGTATAGGTGTAACCTTGGAATACCACAAGGTGTTTGGGCCAAGGTATTTTGGAATAGTAACAATAATTGGAGAATACTTTTCTACCAAGGGGGGGGGGTATTTTACGAGAACAACACTCAAGAGGGGGGTATTTTCTCGGCCAAAGGCCTCACAAAGGGGGAGGGGGAGCTCTTGGAAGAGAGCTTCTACTAAGAGGGGGAGGATTTTCAAGACTTAGAAAGTGTGGAGTGGATGAAGAAGTCTTCAACTAAGGGGGGTATTTATAAGACTTTCAATGGCCAAGATCAAGACAAGTGGTGGGCAAGTGGAGGGTGTGGATTTGCCCAAGTGCACCCTAGCCATCTACTCCACAATTCACTCCAAACATTGACCCAAGTTTTAGGCCACAAAACAAGCCAAGAATCGTGCACCCAATCGGCCACATGACCGCCCACTTGAGGGTGACAAGTGTCGCCCTCTCGTTGGTCCAAAATATTTCATCTCTCATAAAAATCCGCAAAAATAATTAATGTCGCAACCGTAATTTTCCCTACGCAAAGTTTGGAAAACGTTTCGTCGGAAAACAATTCTTTTCGCTAGTTGTGCACAAATTTCGTCCCTTGCCTAACTTAAGGCTTAAACTTTTGTACCTACGCCCTCACGTACATACTCTGGAAATACGGGGTATAACACTTTTTATACTTGCCCCTGTCATTCTTTTGTACAGTTATGATTTGTTTACTGTACCTTATTTTCCGTTCCATATTCTGCACTGTTGTAATCGACTTCGGGCCGCGCTCATGCCCGCAGTTTTAGGTACATCGTTGGTGATCCTTGCTCTAGGATCTCGGTCGCTTTTGGGAAAAAGCTCCATTTGCTCCGGAGGCTTATCTCTTGGTACGGTTTTCCCTGAGGTTGTAGATTCATGTATATTCAGGGGTATGGCGGGGCCCTGTCCCGCCACTGTTGTTATGGTAAAACTCTTAGAGGTCTGTAGTCACATATTGTGGGTCAGTTTGTAAAGGAAAGGAGGAAACTGCTTCGGTTGTATATATGTATTTCCAGGAAGGTAGCCCTATCGGCTAACCTGTTGTTTTACTTCTGTTGTTTTATTTTGTAAGTTTCATGTATGTTCCGCTGATTTTCTCTGATGTATACCTGCAAGGGTGCCCAGGTAGGGCACCAGTTATGGGCCCGGGGTCGGGTCGTGACACTCATCCTCCCTTTCAACACTAGCACACTCCTTTTCAACACTAGCACTTTCTTCCTCTAATGCTGCAAATTTGTTTTGCATAAGCACTACCTTATCTGCAACATTGCCATTGATAGGCTTACCATCTATAAATTTACTACGATTATTTTCCATTGTAAAACCTATGTTATCCTTAACAAGACTAAACTTGCTAGGATTCCCAACTACCTTCCCACACAATTATTTCTACAATTCTCTCAATTCTCAATTTTCATACTTTCTTAAATTCTCTCTATTATCAATTCTCAAGTTATTTTTATTATTATTATTATTATTATTATTATTATTATTATTATTATTATTAATTTTCAAAATAGCAAGACGCAAGACTTCGAGCTTCGAGTTTCAATTGAGTTCTGAATCCCGAAGTTTGGTACACTCGTTTCATTCTCTAATTATTTTATTAAATTGTCATATTTATTTGTTGATTATTTATGTTAAATTTTAAATTAAATATTTTATAATGGATTTGCTAAGGGGATTAGGACGACGTAAATCTAGTTCAAAGGGTAAAAAATCTATAGGTTCTTTATCATCTAATCAAAATATAGATTATGATCAAATGCAAGAAGATTTTGGAATAAAAGATAATGAATATGATAACGTTCAAATATATAATATTGTTGAACTTGAAAATGAACCTCCTACACCTACTAGTGTTTATTCTGTCAATGTTGGTACTGCTAGTGGTAGTCGTAGACCTACTTTACCAGAACCAAAAGTAAGGGGAAAAATGTTACACCCCGTAGTTCCAGGACATGTGTATAAGAACGTACGTAAGAACTCAAAACCGTTAAGATTTGAGACTTGTAAAAATTTATCAGAATTATGGAAATGTCGGGAAACGAAATATTACGACTAATGGGAGGGTGACACGTGTCACACCCCCTTGGATGGTCTTGGACGATTTAGACCAAGGTCAAGATGGCCATTTGACCAAAGCTAGGATGAACAAGTCTTGTAAGCTCAAGCTTGAGATTATTGACTAAGTCAAAGAGCCCATTTGGCTTGATATTTAAATCCCTTTCACCCAAACCACACAAGTGTATTGATCTAGACCCTTCATTTAATTATATAAGCATACTAGTAGCAAGACAAGTCTTCCACACTTAGAATTTTTTTCGTTTGTGGTTCAATAATCCCAACACTTTAAACCAAGGTTCCTAAGAGTATTGTAAGGATATCTCACTAGAAAGATCCCGAAAAAGTTTCATTTTTGCATTAGTCGCAAGGTGAAAACCTAAGTCGCTTTCATAGGTTTTGATTGGAAATTGTAGGAAAGTTGTTTGTGAACTTATATGGGCTTCAAGTGGCGTATTGGAGTGTCAAGGAAAGGAGCTAAGTTGCTAAGGAGCGACTTCGGATCTTGAAGTTGGATTAAGGCTTGTTAAGGTAACAATTTTGTTCTCTTAGTGTTATAAGATTACATATTGTTGTAGTTATACATTTTAACAAGCATGAGATATATGTATTGGAGATTTATAAGTGTTATGGATATTGGAAGCCTAAATCCGAAATGACCTTGTTAGCCATTTGAAATTGAAATACAATTTGGTCGATAGTTATAATCATCGCATGTTATCTAATTGAAGATTGTAGTTGTTATAATCGATTGAGGCTATATAACATGTTAGACTAAACAAATTGGATTGAAAAAAGGAATTGGATAAGACTTTGCATTGTTGTACATTATGGCCGAAAATGGCATTGGTTATTGAATTACTTGGTATTAATTGTGGGGCAGAATTTTACACGTCTTGTAAGGCGTGTAATACCCTTTGATTGGTTGATGTGTTGAGCCTTAAATGTGGCATGTTTGGTTATTGAATTCGGGCCTTGAAAAAGGTGGAAAAGTACGTAGAAACAAAGGAAGTGTTTTCCGATTTTCCGTAGAATTTGGTGACTTTACACTTAGAATATTCTACGTTTGAAGCTAGAGGTTAATAGACGTATTATGGTCATTATAGGTTGACATACTACGTACGGCATATTGGACTTAGCAAGTGGATTGAACTGAAGAGGTATGTGGAACTTTTCTTATCTCTTGAGCATGAGTAGTTATAAATGTATAGTACGGTAGACGTACGAGCTTTAAATGAATTTAGTTTCATTTGATATCCGTGATTTGTTTTAAGAATGTCCAAGTTGATTGAGTTAGAGAATTAACTCACTTGTTTTAAAGGTTAAAGATATATTAGTTTCTAAAGTTAAGAGACTTGAAGTATTTTGAAAGTATATGATACTTGGTTTTTGAAAGTATAAGTCTCTTGGTTATAAAAAGAATGTAATTGTATAAAACATAAAGAGTTATAACGGCTTTATGGGAAGTTAGTTATAACGGCTTTATGGAAAGTTAATAGAATGTCTACTTGATGTATAGGCACGAGTTGCCTAGGTTGTGAAAGTAGAAGTTACTTGGTTTTAAAGCCTTGAAATGAATTTCAAAAAGTGTAGTAACTTGATTTGAAAAATAGACATGCCTTGATACTACGGGTGATAGTATCTTAGGGTTTTTATATAAAAAGGGTTCTTTTTAAAAGGAACAGAAGTACGTAGTACTTTGGGTTAAATTCCCGGATTTTTAATGACATGTTAGTGTCTTACGTTAAATAAAATGAGAGTGCATGATAATTAAGGCTAATAAGAAGTTAGGGGTTTCTTAACTTGCTTATGATAATTATGATAAGCCGGTGGTGCTTATGTTATGTATGATAGCCGGTTGTGGTAGTGTTATGTTATTCTTGCGGGGTAAACCCCGGGTTACTACTTATTCCATGGATTTGCTACACATGATGCGAGTGCGGCGCTTGTACTCATTGCGGGTCCACCGGGCCTATGCGGGTGAAATAGTCCTATGCGGGTGAAATAGTCTCATGCGAGGCAGATGACCTCATTGCGGGTCCATAGGACTTATGCGGGTGAAATAGTCCCAGGAATAGGATTGCTTAATGATACTACGGGCGGGTGGCCCTAATTTGATCATGAGCCTCCTATTTTTATGCAGTAAAGTATACTCTTGTTTACTCTCATTGTTAGTAAGGCACTGCATCGTTATTTGAGCTATCATACATGTCTCCACTTTATTTTAGACTATATGATTTCATTTCGATTTCGCTTTACATACTTGGTATATCTGTCAGATCGACCCCTTTCTCTGGGGATGCGTCACGCCGCAGTAGGGGTAAAGGTGGTGGATCCTCACTCTTAGGATCACCGATCACTGATGTAAGCTCCATTTCTCCAAAGCTTGTCTTTGGTACGGCTTTCCCGATGTTGTAGATTTATGTACATTCAGGGGTATGGCAGGGCCCTGTCCCATCACAGTTGTTATTCTTAGAGGTCTGTAGTCATATCTTGTGGATTGAGTTGTAAGAACAAAGATGTAACTGTTTTATTTTGGGTTATGTATATTTCACGGAAGGTGGCCTTACTGCCAGCTGCTGATATTTACCGCCTAAGTATTTTATGAGTTTATGTATGTCCGATTCTATTCTCTCACGTATACCGTAGGGTGCCTGTAGTAGGCATCGATGCCCGGCCTGGTCGTGACAAAAGTGGTATCGAGCGCTTAGTCCTCGTAAAGTGTCTACGCATCGTGTCTAGTAGAGTCTTGATTATCGGTGTGTCAGGCACCACATCTATAATCGTGAGGTCGCAGGACATTTATGATTGGTTTCCATTCTTCTCTCTACGAGATCGCAAGAGAGTTTTATTAGGTTGAATCCTCTCCGACCTTTCTTATGTATCGCTTATGCCTCCACGGAAGCACTCAGGCCCAAGAAGGGCAAGACAAAGCATGAGTCGCTAGTGGTACGCAGAGGGTTACTAGGACTCGTGCCCGCACTATGCCCGAGGTCAGAAGGGCGGCGAGTTTAGCCACGCCGACAAGATTAGAGAGCGAGAGCGGTCAGAGCTTCAGAGGTTCCGATACCTGAGCCTTCAGTTACGCAGCCAGAGGAATAGTATAGAGATTATGGAGAGCAGATCAGGTTATTGACTAGCATAGCAAGGTGGCGCACGACAGAGCAGTGTAGCTAACCCAGAGCCGATGGGCCATGGATTCGGGATTTTTTGGGTTGTAATCCACCCGAGTTCTATGGTTCGAGATCTGAGGAGGATCCTTAGGAGTTCATTCGGCAGGTACATCGGACTATGCAGGTGCTTAGGGCCTCGGAGACAGAGTCAGTTGTGTTAGCTTCTTACCGGTTACGCGATATTGCGTTGAACTGGTTTGAGCCACGAGCCGCTTAGAGGTGCAGGTTTCCTACGCTGTTTGGGATGAGTTCACGCAGGCCTTCCTTGATCACTTTTACCTCCCGAGATGAGGAGAGCCCGCGTGGATAGGTTCTTGACATTGCGGCGAACGGGAGGACTATCGAGAGAGTACAACCCGAGTTTGACTCGTTGCCGATATGCGATCACTATTGTGGCCGATACGGGCGACAGAGTTCACCGCTATGTGATGGGGCTAGACCATTATATGATTACTGCATGCCTGGGAGTGGCCCTTCAGCCAGGTATGGATATTGCCAGGATGTAGGCTTATGCACAGGGGATAGAGGATAGAGAGAGAGAGGATCAGCCAGACCCAGGCCAGCCCAAGAGGCCGTGACGGCAGGTTTCAGTGGTAACTTTCGAGGCGACCTCGCAGAAAGCAGTTAGGTTCACATTTCAGCCGGCACAGAGTGCTCCTTCTCGGTTTTCTGGCAGGAGGTTTGATCAGCCGGGTTATTCAGGAGCAGGTCAGGGCTCCAAGGCTTCGGGTTCCCAGGGGAACCAGGGTTCCATTCAGATAAGGCCACCTTTACCTCGGTGTGGTCGATGTGGTAGGTCCCATCGTGGGGGGTGTCATATTTCTCCAGGAGCTTGTTACTCTTGAGGCCAGCAGGGCCATTTGAAGAGAAATTGTCCGACCAGAGACAGCGTGGGTGGTATGGTTCAGCCTACAGGGTCAGTTGTTGGGTCTTCTTCTTCTGTGGTTATGCAACCCGAGGCGTGTGTTCACGCATCGCAGCGCGCAGCAGGTCGTGGTGGAGGTCCTAGTTCTAGCGGTCCACGTAATCGCATATATTCCTTAGCCACGGCAAGATCGTGGCTTTCTGATGTCGTCACAGGTACATTATTGATTTCATGTTGTGACGTTTATGCTTTGATAGATCCAGGTTATACCTTGTCCTATGTGTCCCCTCTTATTGCTGGTAGAATAGGGATAGAACCGGTGTCGATAGAGCCTTTTGAGGTAGCTACGCCATGGTGATCGGTGTTAATGAGCGGTGTACAAAGATTGCCCAGATTTATATACGCGTTAGACCTAGCAGACTTGATAGAGTCGAGATGACGATTTTGACGCCATTACGGGTATGGACTGGTTGCTTCTTGTTATGCCAACGCTGATCAGAGACAGTTGGTCCGATTCCGCTTCCGCGAGCCGCTTATCGAGTGGAAGCGGCACATCGCTGCCGTCGAGGGTAGGTTTATTTCTTACCAAGGCTAGGAAGATGGTGCAGAAGCGGTACATCTATCATCCGTTCGTATTCGACAGAGGCCGAGGTGCCGCTTCTTCCACTTTCGTGGTTAGAGAGTTTCCTGATGTATTCCTGCATGATCTCCCAAGTATTCTCCCGAGGAGATAGAGTTCAGATTGATACGCTGCCGCACACTCGGCATATCTATTCCGCCGCATGCAACGGCACCCGAGTTGAGGGAGTTGAAGGACCAGCTGAAAGATTTGCTGGAAAAAGGCTTTATTAGGCCTAGTATTTCTCCCTGGGGAGCGCCGGTTTTGTTTATAAAGAAGAAGGATGGGACGCTGCGTATGTGTGTTGACTACAGGCAACTGAATTAGGTAACCATCAAGAATAGATACCCCCTCCCCAGGATTGATGATTTGTTTGACCAGTTGCAGGGTGCGAGGTGTTTCTCCAAGATAGACATGCGGTCTGGTTATCATCAGGTGCGAGTTAGAGAGACAGATATCCCGAAGACTACATTCAGGACCCGGTATGGGCACTATGAGTTCAGGGTGATGTCTTTCGATTTGACTAACGCTCCAGCGGTATTTATGGATTTGATGAACCGGGTGTTCAAGCCATTTTTGGATACGTTTGTTATAGTATTCATTGATGACATCCTGGTTTATTCGCGCACAGAGCAGGAGCATGCAGGTCACTTGAGGACGGTACTTGGGGTCCTCCGGAGCCAGAAGTTGTTGTTATACCCCGTATTTCCAGAGTATGTATGTGAGAACGTACGTACAATTGTGTAAGCCCGAATTATGTCAAGGACGAAATTGTGCACATCCACGAGAAAGATTTGTTTTTCCGACGGAAAATTTTCCGAACCTTGTGAGGGAATTTTACGTGTTTAATAATATATTTATTTTGGATTTTTCCGAGAGATGAAATATTTTGGACCAACGAGAGGGCGACAAGTGTCACCCTCAAGTGGGCGGTAAAGTGGACGTTTTGGATGGCACGTTTTTTGCCTTTTAAAGGCTTTAAACATTTGGTCAAGGTTAGGTAGGATATTTTGTGATATTTGTGTAGTAGATGGTTGAGGTGGGACCCACACAACACTTGTCCAAATCTCATCCATACACTTGCTTTGATATTGGCCATTGAAAGTCCTATAAATACCACATGTGTGCAAGACTAAATCTTCATCCTTTAAAACCTTTTCCAAGTCTTAAAATCCCTCTCCCCCTTAGTGAAGTTCTCGTCCAAACTTCCCCTCCCCCTTTGAGAAGCCCTCGGCCGAAACTACCCCTCCCCCCCCCCCTTTCCTAGTTGTTCTCGTGAAATACCCCCCCCCCCCGGTAGAAAATATTCTCCAAGTATTGTTACTATTCCAAAATACCCTAGGCAAATACCTTGTAGTATTCAAAGTTACCTCTATACTAAAAGCCCGGAAAATACTACTATACTTCCTTTAGTCACTAAACGAAATCCTAAGGAAATCTTCATAGTTGGTTGAAGTATTAAGTAGAAGTTGTGTAGAAACTTCTAAGGGTTTCTCGAAGCTTTCGGAGCATGCAAATTAGAAGCTAAACCTTGCTCAGGATCGACTTTAATCTAGGATAATTTTGGGCTTATCGAGGTAAATATCTTTGTCCTTCTATTGTAATTGGAAATTACATACTGTAGTAGTTTTAGAATTGAGTATAAGATATAGAAGGATGGTATAAAAGAAGAGAATCGAACTGTAATTACATAGGACTGTATTTACAGTAGACTTGTGTAACTTTACGGGTAGGGAAGTGCTGCCCAAATTTCCGTAGAAATAAGAACCTTCTGCTTAGAATATTCTACAGAGTAGTCTAGACGTTGATAGACGTATTTGACTACTATAGGTTGATACTCTGCGCGCGACATATTCGACTTGGCAGATGGATTTCGCCGAGGAGGTATGTGATTCTTCCTATCCCCTTGAGCATGATATTTTAAAGGAATATATATAGTACGGTAGACGTACGTGTGTTAACTGAACGTGTTCTTACTTCGATGTCTTTTGACTTGACTTTTAAATAATAAAGAATCTTGAAGTATTTCAAAAGAATTAAGAATCGTTTTTGAAAGAAGAGTAATACTGGGTTTTAAAAGCTTAAGAGTTATACTAGCTTTATGGGAAGTTAGGTATAACGACTTAAGAGAGATTAAAGGAACGGTTTACTTAATTGTTTATGAAAAGCCTTGTATTGATTTCGGAAATGAAAATAAGTATCGAGCAAACCACTGCAACGCTAATAAAGGAAAATGTATTGACTAATTAAGTATTATTAAAACCAGTAGAAACCTCCATCTGCATAGAAGCTAAGATAAGACAAAATTGTATTACATTTCCTAGATCATGGCTGCTTTAGTAAGATCATTAATAAACAAGTTTTGATTTTCTTAAAATTTCAAAGTAAGGACTTGATTTATAAAAGACAAAGACTTGAAAATTTTGAAGTGTTTTTCGTTTAAAAAGGAAGGCATGCTTTTGTCTTAAGTTGGTTCAAAAAGAAGGTAGGGAAATTGTTTTGGTTTACTTAAAAAGATAGTCACTCTATTTTGATACTACGGGTATCGTGTGACTCTTGTGAAAGAAACGAATCTTTTTAAAGAGTTAATGTATGAAGTACTTTGGGGATAAAAACCCGAACTTGTTGACATAAAATAGAAAGTACCTTGTGTGAATAACTTGACTTGTTGGTTTGTGATAACCTTGTAATACTATCTTGTTGGTTTGTGATAACCTTGTAATACTTTCTTGTTGGTTTGATAAGTAAACATGTTAGGATGTTACGTGTGTTAGTGTCTTGTGATGTTGTGTAAAGGGGTTTCCCTTGTTGTGCTTATGTTGTTTAACGATAAGCCGTTATGTTAGTATTGTACCACTCACCTCTTGACATGTTATACCGGGGTTGTCGCTCGACGCGAGGTATACCTCACTGGGTCCGTGCGACCGTGATTCGAGAATACCTACGCGGTCTAGGGACCTATGCGCGAGCTACGAGAGTTCCGTGTTAGTGCGGGAATACCTCATGCGGTCTATGTGGCCATGCGGACTACGAGTCCAGGACGATGCCGAGGAGTAGCTACCCTCGATGCGAGGAATACCTCATGCGGGCCTAGGTGGCCTATGCGGAGCAGCGGTATGCTCCAGGATTAGACGCGCACATTGATAATGAGGGCGTGGCCGCCGCTTCGATTACGTGGCGCGCCTATAAAGACCTCGTGATACGCTTTATGGCATTGTTGGTACCGTGGGTTTTAGTAGTCGGCTATGCCTTCGCACTTACCCCGTGACGGTTTTATTATGACACAGCGGACCCGTGTTCATGTGTATTCCTCGTGCTTTTATATCGCTGATCACGGCATGAGGAAAGAATTCTACGCATGATTGATATCAGTGTTATACCTCGTATTTCCGCAGTATGTACGTAAGTGGAATACGATAAAAAGTTTGGCCTTAAAGTTTAGGCCTTGACGATTTTGGGCACAACTCATAAAGCAAATAGTTTTCCGACTAAACGCTTCCACACTTTCGTAGGGTAAATTCCTATGCCATTTCTAATTTTTATGGATTTTTCCGAGAGACGAAACATTTTGGATCAACGGGAGGCGACACTTGTCACCCTCCAATTGATGGACTTGTGGCGGATTTGGACCGAATTGGAGAGCCAATTTTGTCAAGTAGTTGGTAGGATATTTTGTGTGCAAGTTGGCAGGTACACTTGCCCTAATCTCGCCTTACACTTGCCTAGCACTTGGCTACATCTCGCCCTCGGTTGGCCATCCCTTGACCTATAAATACCCTCTTGAGATGAAGAGTTCTTCATCCACAAAAGCTTCCAAGTCTAAAAATCCTCTCCTCTCCCTTTGTAGCCTTTTCGCCCAAACACCCCCTCCCCTTTGAAGTTTGGCGAGCCCCCTAGCCTAGCCAAATCTACCCCCTCCTTGGTAGAAAAGTTGCCTTCTTGTATTGTTATAATGCCTAAAATACCCCAGCCCAAATCCCTTAGTACTTAGTAGAAGTTGTGAAGAACTTCTAAGGTTTCTCGAGCATACAACTTAAGAGCAAAACCTTGCTCAGCGCGACTTTATCTAGATATTATTGGGCTTACCGAGGTAACTAATCCTAACCCTCTTTTGAATTAGAGAATACTTCATCGTAGTAGTATAAGAATAAGTATTAGATACTTAGAAGAATATTGCAGAATAGAATTGAATCAAGTATCACAAAGAAGGGTTTAAAAGAAGAATAATCAAAATGTACTTACATAGGACTGCTTTCACAAGACTTGAGTAGCTCACCGCAGGGAAGCACGCCCAATTTTCCGTAGGATATAGAACCCTCTGCTTAGAATCGTTTACAAAGTAGTTCAACGCTGATAGACGTGTTCGACTATTATAGTCGATTCTCTGCGCGACATATTCAACTTGGCGGTGGTTTTCACGAGAAGGTATGTGATTCTTCCTAAAGCATGATATTTTACAATATATATGTAGTACGGTAGACATACATGTTAATCGAATAATAACTACGACAATGTCTTTGACTTAAGCTCGAATAATACTTACAAGAATGCCTCGCGCTTAAGCCTCGAATAACACTTACGAATGCCTCACGCTTAAGCTCGAATAATAAAGAATCAAAGCATTTCAAAAGAATACCGAATCATTTTTAATGTAAGAGAACTAATTGAGTTTTAAAGCGAAGCTTAAGAGTTATACTAGCTTTATGGGAAGTTAAGTATAACCACTTAAGAATGATAAAAGAAACAGCTTGCCTATGTGTTTATAATGCACTTATATTGAATTGTGAAAAGAATAATAAGATGGTTTGATAAGTAGACATGATATGATGCTATGTGTGTTAGTGTCTTGTAACGCTTGTATAAGAGAGTATTCTTGTCAGGCTTATGTTGTTTAAAGATAAGTCGTTATGTTAGTGTACTATCACTCACCTCTTGACATATTACGGGGTTGTCGCCTCCGACGCGGGTAGACTCAAAGTGATGGGACCATGATTCGAGAATACCTCACGCGGGTCCAAGGGACCTATGCGAGCTACGGGAGTTCCGTGTTAGTGATGCGGGTTATACCTCACGCGGCTATGTGGCCATGCGCGACTACGAGTCCGTGATCGACGCCGAGGAGTAGCTACCCTCGACGCGGGTTACGTACCATACGCGGGCCTATGTGAGTGGCCTACGCGACTACGAGTCCGTGATTAGGCTTGCATGGTGATACTACGAAATTGGCCCCGCTCGATCATTCGCAGCCTAGAAAAGACTCATTACGCTTACCTATTGTTGCTCTTGTTTATGATGTGGCACTATGCGCGTCCCCTGATTGTTTCATACATACTTGCAAAACTGATTTTAAAATGATATGTTTTCATTTAAGTATTTTACAGTTTCATATACTTAGTACCTGTTGTACTGACCTCCTTCGGGCTGCGTTCATGCCGCAGGTAAGGGCAAGCAGGTGCTAGATCCTCATTCTTAGGATCTCTACGTTGATGTCGAGCTCCATCTTTTCCGAGGCTCTACTTGGGTATGATCTCCCCGTCAGAGATAGTTTTGTATGCCAGGTAGTATGGCGGCCCTGTCCCGCCATAGTTGTATATTTCCTTAGAGGTCTGTAGTCATGTTGTACAGTATCGGATGTAACTGCTAAACCATGTTTATATATATATGCCGAAAGGCGATGTTTTCTCACATAAACTGTGTCTTATTTTATAAACTGTTTCATGTCTTGTTTTATATTTCCGCTGATTACTCTGATGTATGACTACTTGGGTGCCCCGGTAAGGCACCAGTCACGGGCCCCGGAATGGGTCGTGACATTGTGGCCGTGAGACCCATGGTTATATTTGAGTAATGACTTTAAGGGCGTGAGTCCCTGACTTGACATGACTGCTTACATATTGTGCATCGTAAATTGGTTATCATATATGTCTTCTGTTTTATATAGACTATTATGATTTCATTTACTGATTTTTCGCCACATACTCGTACTTGCCAGATCGACTCCTTCGGGCCGCTCATGCCGCAGTAGAGGTACACCGCTTGTTGATCCTCGCCATGTGGTCACGCTCAGCTTTGGGAAGCTTCGTGTCTCCGAGGCTTATCTCGTATAGTCCCCGTAGTTATAGGTACTTACATTCGTGGTATGGCGGCCCCGTCCCGCCATTGTTGTTATAACATTCTTGAGGTCCAGTAATCGTTGGGCGAGTTTGTAAAAGGGATGTAATCGCTCAAGCTTTTATATATATATGCCGAAAGGCAACTTTTCTGATAAACTGCTTTCACTTCATATTGTTTCATGTCTTGTTTTATATTCCTGGTTACTCGATGTATGTCTACTGGGTGCTCGTAAGGCACCGCCACGCCCTTGCCGGTCGTGACAGTTGTACGCCAAGTTCTCCAAGTGTGAGTTTTGGTTAGCCTTAGTGGCATTCTTGGGGCACATTATCGGGGCTGATGGTGTTCAGGTTGATACAACAAAGATTTAGGCGGTCAAGACTTGGCCGAGACCTACTACTCCGACGGAGGTGCGCAGCTTCTTGGGGCTTGCAAGTTATTATCGTAGGTTTGTGGAGCGCCGCCGATATCAAGATCGCTGACTAGGCCGACTCGTAGCGGCTAAGTTCCAGCCGACGTGGTTGTGAGAAGGGCTTCCGCCATCAAGGAAAAGTTGACTACGGCTCCAGTTCTTACTCTTCCCGAGGGGTTAGAGGGCTACGTGATTTATTGTGATGCCTCGGGTATCGGGCTAGGGTGCGTATTGATGCATCATGACAAGGTTATAGCATATGCTTCCCGGCAGCTACGGAAGCATGAGAAGAATTACCCTACTCACGACTTAGAGTTGGTCGCAGTTATTCATGCCTTGAAGATTTGGAGACATTATTTATACGGGGTTCATGTGGATATTTATACAGACCACAAGAGCCTTCAGTACATCTTCAGGCAGAGGGAGCTGAACTTGCGGCAGAGACGGTGGTTAGAGTTGTTGAAGGATTATGATGTTGATATCCTATACCATCCGGAAAAAGCCAACGTGGTTGCAGATGCTTTGAGTCGTAGATCGATGGGGAGTCTGTCAGAGGTGCAGCCAGATAAACAGGACATGGTCCGTCAGATCCATCAGCTAGTGAGCCTTGGGGTTCGGTTGGACGATACCGATGATAGTGGGGTACGGGTTCGTGAGGTTTCCGAGTCTTCCATCATTGAGGAGGTGAAGAGGCGACAGTATGAGGATCCAGTTATGATACGGTATCGAGATACGGCTCTTCGAGAGGAGGAGAGTTTATTTGAGGTAGCGCCTGATGGGGTGCTAAGATTCGAGGCGGTTGTGTTCCCGATGTTGCAGACTTCGTTAGCAGATTCTCGGGAGGCACACAGCTGCTCGTTACTCTATTCATCCGGTCGACTAAGATGTACCATGACCTCGGATGTATGTACGTGGGATGGCACGAAGGACGTGGCGTGGTTTGTTGCTCGATTCAATTGTCCAGTCAAGGTTGAGCACCGAAGTTCGGTGGCTATCGCGATTGATATTCCGGCACGGAAGTGGGAGGTGATCAACATGGATTTTGTTATAGGGTTACCTCGCACTCGGAGGAAGTGTGATTCCATCCGGGTTATCAGACAAGCGACGAAATCACCCACTTTCTTCCAAATGATTACGATTCTACCGAGGATTATGCTAGATTGTATATCGTGAGATTGTGAGATCGCACGGAGTCCCTATATCTATTATATCGCATGCAGGAGCCCGTTTACGCTAACTTCGGAGGTCTTTTCGAAGGGCTAGGAACACGGTGAGTCTCGATCTTTGCTTCATCCTCAGACCGACGGGCAGGCAGAGCGTACTATCCAGACACTTGAGGATATGCTTCGGGCCTGTGTTATTGATTTCAGGGGTAGCTGGGAGGATCATTTGCCTCTTGTGGAGTTTGGTTATAACAACAGCTACCATTCTACCATTCAGATGGCGCCATATGAGGCTTTGTATGGGCGGAAGTGTAGGTCGCCGATCGGTTGGTTCGACGTGGACGAGGTTCAGTTGGTTGGCCCAGACTTGATTCAGCAGGCTGTGGATAAGGTGAAGCTTATCCAGGAGAGACTATTAGCAGATCAGAATCAACAGAAATCTTATGCAGATAATCGGCGTCGACACTTGGAGGTTCAGGTTGACGATTGGGTCTTCTTGAAGGTATCAACCCATGAAGGGTGTGATGAGGTTCGAAAAGAAGGGGAAACTTAGCCCAAGGTACATTGGGCCTTACCAGATCATCCGTAGAGTAGGCAAGATTGCCTATGAGTTGGATCTGCCATCGAATTTAGAGGCGGTACATCCGGTCTTCCATGTTTCTATGTTGCGGAAGTGTATCGGAGATCCATCGAGAGTTTTCCCAGCTAGCGAGGTCCATGTGACAGAGGGATTATCGTATGAGGAGAGTCCCATAGCGATACTCGATCGCCAGGTCAGGCGACTGCGGACCAAGGATGTGGCCTCCGTCAAAGTCTTGTGGCAGAATGATAATAGGGAGGAGATGACTTGGGAAGCAGAGGAGGACATGTTGAGGAAGTATCCTCACTTATTCTCTACATCTTCAGGTAATTCATTTCCCTTACTTGTCAAGTTTTAATTGAAGTATTTTGCTTAAGTGCTATTATGTGGCCACGTGTGGCATTATTGGTAAGTAGGGGTTGTAAAAGGAGACTATGTCGCTATCTATAAGATTGACTCCGAAAGAACATTCGGGGACGAATGTTTCTAAGGGGGGAAGAATGTTACACCCCGTAATTCCAGGACATGTTTATAAGAACGTACGTAAGAACTCAAAAACGTTAAGATTTGAGACTAGTAAAAATTTATCGGAATTATGGAAATGTCGGGAAACGAAATACTACGACGAATGGGAGGATGACACGTGTCACCTCCCTTGGATGGTCTTGGACGATTTAGACCAAGGTCAAGATGGTCATTTGACCAAAGCTAGGATGAACAAGTCTTGCAAACTCAAGCTTGAGATTATTGACTAAGTCAAAGAGCCCACTTGGCTTGATATTTAAATCCCTTTCATCCAAACCACACAAGTGTATTGATCTAGACCCTCCATTTAATTATATAAGCATACTAGTAGCAAGACAAGTCTTCCACACTTAGAAAAAATTTCGTTTGTGGTTCAATAATCCCAACACTTTAAACCAAGGTTCCTAAGGGTATTGTAAGGATATCTCAATAGAAAGATCCCGGAAAAGTTTCGTTTTTGCATTAGTTGCAAGGTGAAAACCTAAGTCGCTTTCATAGGTTTTGATTGGAAATTGAAGGAAAGTTGTTTGTGAACTTCTAAGGGCTTCAAGTGGCGGATTGGAGTGTCAAGGAAATGAGCTAAGTTGCTAAGGAGCGACTTCGGATCTTGAAGTTGGATTAAGGCTTGTTAAGGTAACAATCTTGTTCTCTTAGTGTTATAAGATTACATATTCTTGTAGTTATACATTTTAACAAGCATGAGATATATGTATTGGAGATTTATAAGTGTTATGGATATTGGAAGCCTAAATCCGAAATGACCTTGTTAGCCATTTGAAATTGAAATACAATTTGGTCGATAGTTATAATTGTCGCATGTTATCTAATTGAAGATTGTAGTTGTTATAATCGATTGCGGCTATATAACATGTTAGACTAAACAAATTGGATTGAAAAAAGGAATTGGATAAGACTTTGCATTGTTGTACATTATGGCCGAAAATGGCATTGGTTATTGAATTACTTGGTATTAATTGTGGGGCAGAATTTTACACGTCATGTAAGGTGTGTAATCTCATTTGATTGGTTGATGTGTTGAGCCTTAAATGTGACATGTTTGGTTATTGAATTCGGGCCTTGAAAAAGGTGGAAAAGTACGTAGAAACAAAGGAAGTGATGTCCGATTTTCCGTAGAATTTGGTGACTTTACACTTAGAATATTCTACATTTGAAGCTAAAGGTTAATAGACTTATTATGGTCATTATAGGTTCACATACTACGTACGACATATTGGACTTAGCAAGTGGATTAAACCGAAGAGGTATGTGGAACTTTTCTTATCTCTTGAGCATGAGTAGTTATAAATGAATAGTACGGTAGACGTACGAGCTTTAAATAAATTTAGTTTCATTTGATATCCGTGACTTGTTTTAAGAATGTCCAAGTTGGTTGAGTTAGAGAATTAACTCACTTGTTTTAAAGGTTAAAGATATCTTAGTTTCTAAAGTTAAGAGACTTGAAGTATTTTGAAAGTATATGATACTTGGTTTTTGAAAGTATAAGTCTCTTGGTTATAAAAAGAATGTAATTGTCTAAAACATAAAGAGTTATAACGGCTTTATGAGAAGTTAGTTATAATGACTTTATGGAAAGTTAAGAGAATGTCTACTTGATTTATAGGCACGAGTTGCCTAGGTTGTGAAAGTAGAAGTTACTTGGTTTTAAAGCCTTGAAATGAATTTCTAAAAGTGTAGTAACTTGTTTTGAAAAATAGACATGTCTTGATACTACGGGTGATAGTATCTTGGGGTTTTTATATAAAATGGGTTCTTTTTAAAAGGAATGGAAGTATGTAGTACTTTGGGTTAAATTCCCGGATTTTTAATGACATGTTAGTGTCTTACGTTAAATAAAATGAGAGTGCATGATAACTAAGGCTAATAAGAAGTTAGGGGGTTTCTTAACTTGCTTATGATAATTATGATAAGCCGGTGGTGCTTATGTTATGTATGATAGCCGGTTGTGGTAGTGTTATGTTATTCTTGCGGGGTAAACTTCGGGTTACTACTTATTCCATGGATTTGCTACCCATGATGCGAGTGCGGCGCTTCGCGGGTCCGGGGTCGGATCGTGACAAAAAATTAGTAAAGTGTGGCTCTTTTATGATAGAGTTGGGGACACTGATTATGTTAGATGTAATATTTGTAGGAAAACTTACAAACATAAGATAGGGGGCGGTGACGGGGGACGGACACTATAGGTAGACATTTATTGAAAGATACACAATGAGATGTTGCCTCTGATTTAGAACCCGGTCAACAACAACTTAATCCATTAACGGGGGGTTGGCTAAGTACGATCCAAAGAAGGATCGCATTGAATTAGCAAAAATGATTGTCGAAGGTTGTTTACCTTTTTCTTTTGCTTCTTCTTCATAATTAATTACATATATTCAAAGAGTATATAATCATTTATTTAAAGGACTTCCTCGTAGTACTTGTAGAGCCGATATTTTTAGACTTCATAATGATTATGTTATTTTTTTGCAATATTTGTTCACTAACCTTCCATGCCTAGTTAGTTTTACTTCAGACTTTGGGCATGCTTTAAACGGTTATGATTATTTAACAATTACTTGTCATTGGATTGATGAAAATTTTAAAATGGAAAAACGTATTATTGCTTTTGCATATGACGAGGATCAAAGTCATACTGGAAAATATATACGCGAAACTATATGTGCTTATGCCAAACATTATAATCTTTATAAAAAATACTTTGTTTATCATTCGATAATGCATCTAATAATACTACTGTTGTAGATCTTTTAAAAGCGTAATTAGAACCGCCACTTCCTGATATATTTCATGTTCGTTGTGCTTGTCATATTTATAATTTAATTGTTAAAAGTGATCTTAATTTATTTGCAACTGAAATAAAAATTGTCAAAAGAGTTGTTGGACTTATTCAGGGTAATAATAGGAAAAATAGAATTATAGAATTTAAAGTAAAATGTAAACAATTTAATTTGAGACTTAAATTCATGTCAGATGAGATTATTACACGGCGGAATTATACTTATTTATTTCTAAAAGAATGTTATAAGTATAAAGACTCCATAACACATGTTGCAAATGCGCATTGTAAGAACATGATTTATATGTTAACTGACGAACATTGGAAATCAATTGCTGAACTTTTACAAAATTTACGATAATTTTACACTGCTACTGTTGAATTTTCAGGATCTTATTACCCAACAGTTTTAGCTCATATAGCTGAAATTTTATATTTACTTTATGGTTTAAAATCAAATATAAAATATAAAGATGCAGTTATAGTTATGTTTGAAAAGTTTAAAAAATATTTTTTCCCTATTCTTGATATTTATTGTATTGGTGCAGTCTTAAATCCTTCTATTAAAAAAGTAGATTGTCATAATTTTATATTTAGTTTATATAATTATATGGAAGTAGGTGCAACAGAAACTCCATCTTCATTTGATTGCATAACTAAACTTGATACTAATTTTAACTAAATTATATGAATATTATGCTTCATTACATGAAAACAATAACTCTGCTACTAATATTACTTCTAGTTCTGCTTCTGTGTCTACACCTTCAGGATTCGATGAAGACGATGATAATGAATCTTTAGACATATGAAGCACTTTTACAACACAAGCAAACACAAGTCGATCTTGTGATGAGATGCAATTTTATTTGCAAAAGTCAGCGGATCCGAAGAAAAACTTTCAACCTTTACAATGGTGGCAGGATAACAAAAGACAATTTTCGGTACTTGCAGTTATGGCACGTGATGTTCTTAATGTGCCTATCTCAACAGTGGCTTCTGAAAGTGCATTCAACCAAGCACGAGATCAAATAGGAGACACACGTCACTCATTGAATGGAAGCACATTAGAAGTGTTAGTCTGCTTAAGGGATTGAATCAGATCAGAGATATGATTGGTAGACATTGATTATCCGGAAGATGAAGAAATCGACAATATTTTGGAAAGCGGGAGCGGGAGCGGGAGCGGAAGCGGGACTGAAATTAATACTCCAGATTTAGAGACTATGAATCAACCTATAAATTACGAAGAACTTGTTAAAAGAATCATAATATGTAAATAAAATTATTAGTACTTCATTAGTTCATTATGTACTCTTATTAACATTATGAATAATGAAAGTTCGGAAGTTTACACTTCACATCTTAAGTCTTATCATTAATTTTTATTGTATTATTTTTTTAGTTGTTAACTTATGTCTTGATTGTCATCTAATCTAATAAATTAATAAAAGTATAACTATAATATAAAGTATAAAGTATAAACTATAAACTATAAAATACAAAGTTAACTTTAAATTTTAAAATATAAAATATAAAACTATATTATATTACATATTTAATTTGAATTTAGTTTATAATATATTTTCGGAATAAAAAAAATTAAAAAAAGGGTTATTGGCGGGCCCAACGGTAATATTACCGTTGGAGGGGAAGGGGTTGGGATGGGGGGCAACGGTCAGTGGACCGTTTGACTTGATTTTTTCTTTTTCTTTTTTGTTTATTATTTATTATTTATTAATTACTTTTTTACCCTTTAAAAAATCTATAAATACTCTATATTCTTCTCATTTTTATCACATAATTATTTCTACAATTCTCAATTTTATATTCTCTTAATTCTCTCTATTATCAATTCTCAAGTTATTATTATTATTATTATTATTAATTTTCAAAGTAGCAAGACACAAGACTTCGAGTTTCGAGTTTCAATTGAGTTCTGAATCCCGAAGTTTGGTACACTCGTTTCATTCTCTAATTATTTTATTAAATTGTCATATTTATTTGTTGATTATTTAAATTAAATATTTTATAATGGATAAAGGTAAATCTATTTCAAGGGGTACAAAATCTAAAGGTTCTTCATCATCTAATCAAAATATAGATTATGATCAAATGCAAGAAGATTTTGAAATAGAAGATAATGAATATGATAATGTTCATATAGATAATATTGTTGAAACTGAAACTCATACACCTACTAGTGTGTCTTATGTCAATGTTAGTACTACTAGTCGTAAACCTCCTTTACCAGTAGTAACGAGTAGGGGAATAATGAGTAAAGTGTGAAACTTTTATGATAGAATTGGAGACATTGATAAAGTTAGATGTAATATTTGTGGGCAAACTTATAAACATAAGACAACTTTAAATGACAGGGGAACGGGCACTATAGTTAGACATGTAGAGAAAGTTCATCTGACACACTGGTCAACAACAAATTAAGTATAAAATATAAAGCTGCAGTTACATTATTTGATAACAACAATTTTGCTACTAATCTTCGTTCTAGTTCTGCTTCTGTTCTGTGTCTACATCTGCAGGATTCAATGAAGACGATGATAATGAATCTAGATTCTAGATATATGGAGAACTTTTACAACAGCACAAGTTGTGGCGAAACCGCGGAAGTGGGACTGGAATTAATACTTCAAATTTAAAGGCTATGGAACATCACCAATTCAATCAACCTATAAATTACGAAGAACTTTGTAAAATGATGCATAATATGTAAATAAAATTATTATTACTTCATTATGTACTCTTATTAACATTATGAATAATGAAAGTTCGAAAGTTTACCTCTTATCATTAGTTTTTATTTTATTATCTCTTTAGTTGTTATTTGTTAACTTATGTCTACTAATTTAATAAATTAATAAAAGTATAACTACAATATAAACTATAAAGTATAAAGTTATAAACTATAAAATAGAAAGTTAACTTTAAATTTTAAAATATAAAATATAAAACATAAAACTATATTGTATTATTATATTACATATTTAATTTGAATTAAGTTAAATTTTTGAAATTAAAAAAAATTCGTTCCGGTAGGCCCGGTTCAACCCGGAACCGCACGGGCCGATCGAAAATCCGGTAGTGAACCGACAGGTAACCGGTCCAGAACCGGTTCAACCCGGTAACAGACTGTCAGTCCGGTCCGGGTCGACCCGTTAGCCACCTTTAATGTAGATATGATCAAATTCGCTGATACTTGGATATCAGACATTGAACCTATGGCAAGAAGAATATTAGAAGATAACAAAGAGTATTCTAATAAGTGTAAAGTTCAGAAAAATGGGTTAATGGGTTTGAAGTAAGAGGTGGGGGGGGGGGGGGGGTATACATTTGTTGTTCACCTTGACAAGAAATATTCTTATTGCAGGCTATGTATGTTGAGAGGTATTCCCTGCCCTCATGTTAGTTGTGCTTATTATTACTTAAACCAAGATCCTGAAGCACATGTAGAGCATTGTATAAGAAAGAAACATTTTTAACGCTAGTCATTTCATCCAAGCTATCCCCAAGATGAGGATATGGCCTCAGACTACAAACCCATCAATAGAGCCTCCGGTGCCAACAAAATGGCAGGCAAACCAAAGAAAAATAGAAACAAGAATAAGGATGAGCCAAAAAAGTATGGTATGATGTCCAAAAAAGGGGCCAAGATGACCTGCTCTAGATGCAAGCAAACTGGCCATAACAAGATTGTATGTGAGAAAAGAGTAAGTATAAAATATTGGTCTAATTTATTAACTATTAATGAAATGTATATATTTTATTGGATTTATCATCTTATTTGTGTTGTATAGAATAGAATGGGTGCAGGGCCTTCTTAACCTAGAGCCTCAACTTCAAGGCAACCTAGAGCCTCAACTTCAAGGCAAATGAATCCAACTTCAAGCTCTATTTATGGTGACACAGGATCTGTGCCAAGAAATACCCAAAGTGGTACTCAAACAACAGTAAGTATATATTAAATACAATTCTAATTTTAAGTGTACATTTTTATACAACTTGTTTAAAATAAAATATATTTTCATTTGTGTTGTATAGCCTAGGAGGGACTCTTCACAGACTATTGCAAGTCAAATATATGCAACTACACAATCAAGCTCAATTTGTGGTGATACAATAGTTGTGTCTATGGCTCAACAAAGAAGGGTGCAAGTTAGGATTGGCAGGGTAATGGGAAGAAAGAGAGTTAATGCAAGAGGAGTTCCATTTGTTAGTTCTAAAGTGGATGCTTCTTCTAGTCAATTGCCACCTTTATCAGGCCAAAAAAGGCCATACAGTACTGCTAGTTTTGCTGCTACTAATAGAATATACACGAGGCTTACTATTGGTTTTGGTGTTTACTCTGATCCTACAACTGGAACTCAAGTGTTTAATGCAAGTTAACTTTATACTTTACGATTTGATTGTTCATTTATAGAAGATAAGTAAATTTTTTATCTATGTAATATGCTACAATGTTGGTCCAAAAATAATTTAGTTTTGATTGTGTATTTTATGTTTAAGTAAACTATTAGAATGTTGGATTAATGTTGCAGTTATTTTGTCTATGTATATTGCATCAGTACTTTAGTAATAGGTAGATTCTCATATCATTGATGCAGATTCTCACCCTTCTGAGATCATTATGTCTCCACATGATCCATCAATAATAAGAAGGTCTGACAGGAACAGGAGACCACCTACATGGATGAAGGATTTTGTCCAGCAGCAGATTCAAAGAGTATGCAAACATGTTTGTTGTTACACCCCGTAAATTCAAGAAGTTAAGATAAGAACATACCCCGGAATATAAGATTTGGAAGTGGAAAGATAAGTTGACAAACATGTGTTGGACGGATTTTGAGTCTACCTTGGAGTGTTGTACCCCAGTTGTTAAGAATTGTAAGGTGTTTAGAAAGCCTAGTGTGTAGTCCGTTAAATCTAGTTCCCAACGCAACAAACCGTTCGTCGATAGGACATCGGAGTCAAAAGTTATGGAAATTTCAAGTTTGCGCGCAATGCAAAGCAGATGGTTTCGTCAGTGGTAATGACGACGCCGCGACGCAGGTCGCGCCGTTGTACCTGGGAGTTCGCTGGGTTGCGCACGGAATGCAGGTCGCGCGCCAATGCTGGAATTTTTCAGAAGTGGAAGCGCCGCGGCGCCAAGGCGGGATTTTTCTGCGGAAAAGGGCGAAAATCAGGGGATATTTTAGAAAAAGGGCTCATGGGAGGGTGACAAGTGTTCCTCCCATCTTTTTGACCAAGAAAAGGGTCCTATTTTAGGGCCAAGTCTTGGAAGACTTGGCCATTTCATCTCAAAACCCTCCCAAGGAAATCGTCTCCCTTTCTCTCTAGATTTTTTTGGAAGAAAACCTAGCCTAAGGAAATTGTTGGAGCAGCGGCAAGAAGGCAAAGTGTGGGTAAACTTGTGGGAAGCGCGGGGGGACGAGATTGACGGAAAAGGAGTGGAAGAAAGGGGCTTTTGTGGGCTATTCCAAAAGGTAAAAGTTTCCCCCTTCTCTCGGATATAAGTTCTAATACTTGTTATAGTTGATTTAGACCACGTGAAGCATGTATTAGAGATTGGTAAGTACTATGGATTTTTGAAGGCTAGAAATCCGAAATTGACATGATTGAGTCTTTTGAATTCGAGTTACAATTTGGTCGTTACCTAAAGTCGTCGCATGTTATCTACTAGAGGATTGTAGTAGCTTTAATCAATTTCGGCTTGATTACATGTCATACTAAATAACTTGGATTGCGAAGATAATTGGAAAAGATTTAGGATTGGTTATATTGTTGGCCAAGAATGGCATGGAAAGGATTGGGTTATTTTTGTATTATTGTGGGGCGGAATTTTACACGTATTATTAGGCGTGTAATCCCCTTGTATTTGCTGAATTAATTGAGCCTTAAATGTGGCGTTGGTTATTGAATTCGGCCTTGAAAAAGGTGGCAAGTATGTTAAAACAAAGGAAGTGATGTCCGATTTTCCGTAGAATTTAGGGACTTTGCACTTAGTTTATTCTACGTTCGAAGCTAGAGTTTGATAGACGTTTTATGACCATATTAGGATTGAAGTACTACGAGTAGCGTATCCTACTTGAAGCGGTATAATCGTGGAGCATTTTGCTAATTGTCGACAATCGTCGCGAGGTATGTGATTCTTCCTATCCTCTTCAAAGATGATTATTTGTGAAATATATAGTGCAAAGAGATGCACGCAGTTAAAGGAATTTGATTTCCCTTGTTGTGCCTTGACTTGATATGAAGTGTAAAGGTCTTGATTGCTTGAAAAAGTAGGAAAATCTTATTCGTTAGTAATGGGTACTCGGTTGTTAAAGAATAAGCCCTCTTGGTCTCATAAAGGCATATAGTTGTAATTGGTTGGTTTAAAACATAAAGTGTTATAACGGCTTTATGGGAAGTTTGTTATAACCACTTTATGTAGGTAAAATAATGGTTTGTTGATTTTCAAAAGATAAGAGACTTGACTTATAATTGACCTAAATGGTGTTGAAAAGTGTGAAACCTCATTCGTGAGTAATGAGTACTTGGTTTTTAAAAGAATAATGTTACCTTAATTTCGGAAATGGGAATAAGAATCGAACAAGCCAATGCAGCGTTAATAAAGGAAAAAGTAATGACAATTAATTATATTAAAACTAGTAGAAACCTCCATCTGCATAGAAGCTAAGATAAGACAAAATTGTATTACATTTTCTAGATCATGGCTGCTCTAATAAGAATTATTGTAATCAAGTTGTGATTTTCTTAAAAATTCCAGAGTAAGGAACTCGATTTCTAAAAGAAAAGAGACTTAAGAATTTGAAGTGTTTTGGTTTAAAAGAAAGGCATGGTTTTGTCTTGAATTGTTTTATAAACATAAAGGGTTATAACGGCTTTATGGGAAGTTAGTTATAACGACTTTATGGAAATAAAAGAATGGATTCATTATTGGATTTAAATGGTAACTTGATTTTGGGAAAAGAGAAGTAACTTGTTTTCAAATATTGAACTCTTTGTGAGGGAAAAACATAAGTAGCTTGGTTATAAAAGGTAGGAGTACCTTGATCTTAAGGGGGTTAGATATTTGGGTTTTAATGGTATACTTGACGTTGTGTTAAGAAGCGTTTAAAGTACCTGGAGTTGTGTGTAACTTGCCTATGCTTGGTTGAGATAGCCTCGTTGTGCAAGTGTTTGATTTGTGCTACCGAGTCTCTCGATGGAGGTCATTATCTGCTTGTTTGATTGATATACCGACACGTTGGGTAGCCCACGTATGCTTCCACGGAGTATTATCTTGTTATTTGTTTGGACATACCGACACGCTGGGTATCCCACGTATGCTTCCACAAATGAGTATTATCTTGTTAGTTGTTCGACATACCGACACGCTGGTGGCCCACGTATACTTCCACAGAATTGTTATCTTGTTATCTCCTTCGGGCATACCGACACGCTGGATGGTCCACGGTATGGGCCAACCAGACGGTTCCCGGCCATGCTTATACCGAGGTGAGACGCCGGCACGCGCCATTGTGCGTTAAATTCCCGTTGTATTTGAGTGATGATTTCACCGCACGAGTCCCCGACTGACATGATCGCTATATGTCAGGTAATCGTAGTTTGGTTATCATACATGTCTCCCGCTTTATATAGACTATTATGATTTCATTTACGATTTTTCGCCACATACTTGGTACTGCCAGATCGACTCTCGGGCCGCGTTCATGCCGCAGTCGAGGTACATAGCTTGGTCGATCCGCACTCTTAGGATCGATGTTCGGTTCTCGTAAAGCTCCATATCTCCTAAGCTTGTCCGTGGTACGGCTCTCGAGGTTGTAGACTTTGTACATTCAGGGTACGGCGGCCCCATTCCCGTCATTATGGTTTTAAAAATTCTGAGGTCCAGAAGCACTTCAAGTGTGGTTTGTGCGATGTAATCGGCCCAAGTTTTCATTTATGTACAAAAGGTAACCGCGCTGGTTAGCCTGCTTTTCTTATTTCACTGCTTTTTCTTTCATGAGTTTTTATTTCACGGTTTTTCTCTCGATGTCAGATCACCAGTGTGCCCGGTAAGTGCACCACCATGCCCGAGGTCGGGTCGTGACATTTGTATCCAATATTTGATACACTAGGTTATGCTGGGTCATTATCTTATCAGAGTTTCATAGTGAAAGTTGGAGAATAATATGAACCACAATCATATTCTGAGGCAGTAAAAGACAAAATGTTGATAGAAGCTACGAAAACTGAAGTTCATGCTTTGGAAGATAACCATATCTGGGAGATAGTAGACTTACCAAGTCATAAAAGGGCTATTGACTGCAAGTGGGTATACAAGATCAAATAGAAGGCATTTGGTGAGGTTGAAAGATTTAAGGAAAGACTAGTAGCAAAAGAATACTACCAAAATGAAGGAATTGATTATCAAGACACCTTCTCACCAATGGCAAAGATGGTGACTGTGAGATCAGTAACCTCAATTGTTGCAGCAAAGGGTTGGATTGTGCATCAGATGGATGTATTCAATGCCTTTTTGCAAGGAGATCTTAATGAAGAAGTTTATATGAGTCTACCACAGGGTTTCACACATAAGCAAGGGAAGGTATGCAGGCTGTTGAAGTCTTCATATGAGCTGAAACAGGCTTCAAGGCATTGGAATATAAAGTTGACTACTGCTTTGATATCCTCAGGATTTGTTCAGAGTCATTTGGATTATTCTCTTTTCACAAAGAAGGAAAATGACAGGATGATTGTGGTTCTCATCTATGTAGATGATTTACTTGTTACTGGGAATGATAAGAACCTCATTCAAGAGACCAAGCTTATCTTGCAATAGAACTTCAAGATCAAGGACTTGGGGGAGTTAAGGTACTTCATAGGATTTGAATTTGCCAAAAACAACAGTGGGATTGTGATGCATCAGAGAAAATATGCACTAGAGTTGATAGTTGACTTAGGACTGACAGCATGCAAACCAGTTGGATCACCAATGGAACTGAATGTGAAACTTACTTCAGTTGTCTATGATAAGAATGTGAATGATGATGCAGTTACTGATGGAGCTGGGACTGTGATTAATGATCCCTTATTAGATGATCAATCCAGTTATCAGAGGCTGATTGACAGGCTTCTGTACTTAACTAACACCAGACCAGATATAACCTTTGTTGTCCAGAATCTAAGTCAATTCATGCAAGCATCTAAAGTTTCTCATCTAATGGCAGCTTATAGGGTGGTCAGGTACATCAAACAAGCACGAGGGTTGGGTGTTTTCATGCCTATAAGAGAGTCTGTATATATGTCTGCTTATTGTGATGCAGATTAGGCATCATGTCTCAACACTAGAAAATTTGTAACATGATATTTGGTATTCTTTGGTTCTTCTTTTATTTCTTGGAAGTCAAAGCAGCCAACAATTTCCAGAAGCTCAGCAGAAGCTGAGTAGCAGAAGTGGTATGGATTTCTGGTTTATTCACTGAATTGAACATACAGTTAAATTTTCACGTTCTTGTGTTTTGTGATAGCAAATCTGCTATTCAGATATTTGTCAATCCTGTGTTTTATGAACGTACGAAACACATTGATATTGATTGTCATTTTATCCGGGAGAAAGTGCAACAAGGGCTAGTATCTACTACCTATATTCCCACTGCTAAGCAACCTGTTGACCAAGAGTTTAACTCAGAGTCATCAAGGTTATCTGTCACACCCCGAATTCGGGCCCGTGACTGGTGCCTTACCCCGGGCACCCTAGTGATACATTTATCAGAGAAAATCAGCGGAACATAACACATGAGTCATGAAACAAGAGATGTAATAATAAACAGGCCAACCAAAACGGTTGCCTTCAGTATATACATAAAACCTGAACAGTTTAATCCTTTTACAACCCTGCCCACAACAGTTCTCTGCACTTAAGATTTACAACACTATGACGGGACAGGGCCCCGCCATACCCCTGAATGTTCAAGAACCTACAACTCAGGGAACACATACCAAAAGATAAGCCTCCGGAGAAACGGAGCTTCCCAATATGCTGAACTGTGATCCTAAGAGCGAGGATCCACGACCGATGTACCTCTACCGCAGATGAACGCAGCCTCAAGGCGAGGTCAAGATAACAGTACCAAGTATGTGAAATCAGAAATGTCAGAAATGAAATCATACTAGTCTATATAAAGCAGGAGACATGTATGATAACCAAACTACAGTTCACAACATAAAAGCAGTCATGTCCAGTCAGGGACTCACGCCCTCAAGTCATCACTCAAATATAACTATGGGTCTCACGCCCACAACATCAATCATGTTCGCATCATGGCCGCATGCCCCTGCACTCGCCTGCAGACATGTCCATGATGCAACAATAATACCAATGCCCCACGGCCACATGCCCTAATTCTACCTCTGCAGACACGCCCACGTGACATCATCAACAATATACTGGGTGATCAACCCCGCCGCATGCCCCCGAATTCTACCTCTGTAGATACGCCTATGTAACATCGACAACAAGACAAGAATTAAAATGGAAACATACCCGTGGAATTCTCCACACCGCCAAAGACGCCCAAGTAAGTTCTCAATAAGTCAACCTGCTTCTCTATCGAGACGCCAGAATACGTAAATACAACACTTGTACAACAAAGGCTATCATCACAAGCATAGGCAAGTTTCACACAACTCAAAGTACTTTCACATAAGTCACACCACCCGTAGTATAAAAATCGTGACTATCTTTTTAAGTAAACAAGACACTTCTCCTTTTGTAAAATCAAGTAACAACATTATTTTCCAAACGTTCAAGTTTGCCTAATTTCAAATGCTCAAGTCACTTATTTTAGAAAGGTTTCATAACTCATAGTCTTAATCTCTTTTAAAACAATTGAGTAACATGTGTCATATATGTGAGTAGTTTATTCTTGTTTATAACGATCTTATTACAAAGAAATCATGATCTAGAAAATGTAATATCATTTTGTCTCATCTTAGCTTCTATGCAGATGGAGGTTTCTACCGGTTTTAATACAACACATCATTATTCAATACATTTTCCTTTATTAACGCCGCAGTTGGTCTGTCGATACACATTCGATTCCAAATCAAGAAACATTATCCCTTTAAAACCAAGTACTCATTACTCACGAATGAGGTTTCACACAACATCCACATTAAAACAAATAAGTTAAGTCTCTTATCTTATCGATCAAGTCTTTTAACTTCTACCATCAAGAAACCATTTTCTTACCTACATAAAGTCGTTATAACCAACTTCCCATAAAGCCGTTATAACACTTTATGTTTAAACCAAACAAATACACTTAGTACCAGACGCCCACCGTACTACATAGTTACACACATATCATGCTAGAACAGATAGAAGAGGTTCACATACCTCGCATGTAGTATCGACAATAAGCAAAATGCTCCAAGTACTACAACCTTGCTAGCCCTTTCCACTCCTACAGTAGAATACTCTAGTCTTAGTACTATCACCTAAAAATGTCACAAACGTCTATTAACTTCAAAACACAAGGTTCCATTTCTCTACAGAAAATTCGGCAAAGACTTCCCCGCAACAACAGAAATCTCCTCCTCTATCGAGGCCGGCCACCAAGCCAACTGGTGGGGTTTACATCGCCTAACCTGGACGTACCATTCTACTACACAACAAAGCTACACAAGTTCATCAGAATACACCCTATGTAATTACAGTCGCTTTTCTTCTTTAAATTCAGCTTAAGTCAAAAGACATTGCCGCACAAATAATGTTCATTTCTATATATAGTATACCTCAACTATATATTCCTACTACATGTAATCTCCAATTACAATAAGTTGACAAGAATATTTACCTCGACAAGCCCAAAATTATCCAAGTTATAACGTCGATCCCGAAAGCAAGGTTTAGCTCCTACTCCGTGCGCTCCAATCCGCTCCAAACAACCCTTAGAAGTTCTAACCAACTTCTACTCAAATACTTCAACCAACTATGAAGATTTCCTTAGTGGTTTCGCTTGAGACTAAAAGGACAAAAGGTAGTATTTCCTGCTCTACGATAGAGGTAACTTTGGAATACAACAAGGTAAAGGCTAAGGTATTTTGGGCATTATAACAATACTGAGAGTATTTCTACCAAGAGTGGTGTATTATACGAAACAACTAGGCTAGTGTGGGGTACCCTACTGCTAGCACCACAAAGTGGAGTGAGGCTCGGCCACAAGGCCACCTGGGGAGGGGGAAGGCTTAGGACGAGAACACACTCAAAGGGAGGAGAGGGACTCAAGACTTGAAGATTTTGGATGAAGAAGTCTTCAAGCTTAGTGGGTATTTATAGCAAACCAAAGGCCAACCAACGGCCAAGATCAAGCCATGTGCAAGGCAAGTGTAAGGCCAAGATCAAGTCAAGTGCACCCTAGTCCCTACTCCACAAAACAAGCCACAAACATTGCACAAAACATTGCACAAAACAATGCCACAACAAGGCACCACCTGGCCAAGTGCCAAACCGCCTAAGCGCTGCCCACTGAGGTGACAAGTGTCACCCTCTTGTTGGCCCAAAATGTTCCGCCGCCGAAAAATCCGCAAAAATACAAAACGACATAGCCGAATTTTCCTTCGCAGTTACGAAAACGCTTCAAAAACGACTTAACCAAAGTGTTGTGAACAAAGGTAACTTCGCCAAGCCTAGGCGGGGTGACACGTGTCACCCACCTATTGGCCCTCATAAAACGCCTTCCAAAAATATCCACAATGGCCAAAATCTCAAAACAAAGTGGGCCTACAAAACCAGAATTTCTCCGTGGCCCCACGTGACCATTTCCAAAATAAAATCTCAAAATTCTAATATAATTTAAGAAGCCCATATTCCAAACTGGGAACCCAATTCCCATCAACGAACATTTTTCTTTACAAAACCGAAACTTTTTCCGTGGAAAAATCACCTCTTTCTTCCTTTCAACTTTTCTGTCGCTCTCGTACGTACGTCCTCGCATACATACCCTGAGAATACGGGGTATAACATTCTCCCCTCCTTAGAAACATTCGTCCCGAATGTTCCTTCTCAAGACGGATATTGATGAAGTTCCTCTAACAAGTTGCCAACGCCACAGCTTGGCCACGAAATAACACACGTCCTCTTCTTTCCTTACTCGTCGTGCCCTTCTCGAACACTTGAACTCTCCCAGTACGTACCATACTTCACCATTACTCGCTCTCAAAATCTCGAGTCACTACCTCCAAACTTGGTCATCTTACTAACCTCAAACTTCCTTAAGGCCATTCCCGCCTTTACGAACCGCTCGTCGAACGCGCCCACGAACTCATACGATGATCATACAAACTGGGCCTAGCATCCTCGTGACCCTACCACCGGCGGACCACCCAGAACTGACCCCACCTTAATCCGGCACGGGTTGACCCGCATGACGCCCTCAACCCGACCCACAATCGCGCAAACCCTCGCTCTCGACACTAATAATCTCGCTAAATCACATCACGAAGCTACCACTTCCATCTCACACTACCCATGGACTTATCACACAAATAAAACCCACGATACTACGACTCGATAAAGGTCAAACATAAAACGAATCTTTTACTCAAGACGACCTTACCTCTAAGGTCTCAATCGTGATACCAGTGGTTCACACTTACCATGCCCCCATACTTACCCTTCTACAATAACTGTGTGTCTAAATCACATTTAGCACAAAGCTATCCGAACATAACACTAAAACACATCAAGATACAAAACTCTAGAGGGTTAAGGATATACCGTCTCTACCGCTTAATCACACCCCGCCGCAGTACGCCTAGCGGGCGTGATGAACCACCCATCGATCCTCAAGGCCGAGTCGAACATCCGTATACCCTTGGCCTCGGACAGCCTCGCAAATGGCCCCGCTGGCCGCAAAAATAGC
The DNA here is from genome assembly GCA_029844215.1 of Przewalskia tangutica. Classification (NCBI taxonomy): domain Eukaryota; kingdom Viridiplantae; phylum Streptophyta; class Magnoliopsida; order Solanales; family Solanaceae; genus Przewalskia; species Przewalskia tangutica. The sequence goes on from CM056718.1 coordinate 54,364,652, forward strand.
AAGCTCCTCGCACTACGACACTCCCGAAATGCGGTCTACTACATCGACCACACCGGCAGGGTGACCGTGATCCGCCAACACCCTTACATCCTCGAAACTCAACCTCGAGCCCCGACCGCCCCCGAATACTGGATGCTCTAAAGGTCGCGAGGACCACTCGACCGCGAGGTACAAAACTAGTATGCCGAGGCGTCCGCTCGAAAGTCACCAGCGACCTCGTTCTCGCCCTCTTCGCCGATTCGTCATTCCGCCGACCTTCTCCGTGCCTCACATCCCGCCAGACGAGCTCGCATGCGGCAATGTCCATGCCCTACCAAGAGCTACACTAACAAGCCTCGCTAAGCAATCATCTAATCCGACGTAGCGGTGCACTCTATCCTCCATGGTTGCCACTAAACGGACATACCGAGCCAACGAAGTCAAACTCCACGTTGTACTCCAATCAGACGCCTCTCTGCCTCAAAGATCACAAATCTGTACCCGCGTTCTCCTCATCCGCGGAGGCAAGAATGAGTGAGAATGCCTCGAGAACTCGTCCCATACCGGGGAGCCGCATGCTCTCCCGACAACTCCCACGAATCAAACCACCGATCGTGGTATCACGCACCGATGCGAACCTAAGACCACCGACTCGGTCTCCGGCCTCGATCACTCACGACCAGAATCGCCGGATGAACTCCTCGCGGATCATCCTCGTGCCTCACCCATAAAACTCGCGGCTACAACTCGTAAAGTCCCGTAGCCTCAAACTATCTCGCCGGGGCGAACCATCGGTGCTATTTGAATCGAATCGCCAGATCCAAATTTATCTCATATCCGCCACGACCGCAAGCAATCGCCATCTCCTTGTAACCCATCTCCTCTCGCCCCTGCATCGGGGATCGAGGCTCAGTTGTAACGACTGCCCGGCCTGCATCGTGCCTTATCCCGCACCCTAGTGATACAATCATCGAGAAAACCAATGGAAATAAAACTTTACACAAGAAACAAGATATATGAACATAAACAAAGCAACCCAACGGTTACCTTCCAATAACATAAATAAATACAACTCTTTCAAAACGAATAGCTTTAATCCTTTTACAACCCCGCCACAACAAGATTTACATGCACTTAAGATTTACAACAACTATGATGGGACAGTGTCTTCGCCATACCCTCAATGTACGAGAACCTACAACTCAGTGGAACACATACCAAAAGATAAGCCTCCGAGAAACGGAGCTTCCCAAAACTGAACCGAGATCCTAAGAGCGAGGATCCACGATCGATGTACTCTACCGCGCAGATGAACGCAGCTCGGGCGAGGTCAAGATAACAGTACCAAGTATGTGAAATCAGAAAAATATCAGAATGAAATCATACTAGTCTATATAAAGCAGAGACATGATGATAACCAAACTACGCTCACAACATAAAAGCAAATATGTCCAAATGTGACTCACGCCTCAAGTCATCACTCAAATATAACTACGGGTCTCACGCCCACAACATCAATCATGTTCGTGATCACGGCCGCATGCCCCTAACTCGCAGACGGCAGACATGTCCATGATGCAACACATACCAATGCCCCACGGCCACGCGTTCTCTAATTCTACCTCGCAGAGACACGCCCACGTGACATCCACAATAATATACCGGGTGATCAACCCCGCCGCACGCCACATGCCCCGAATTCTACCGCAGACATGTCCATGTAACCACAATAACAATATATCGTAATCAACCCGACCGCACGTCCGCATGCCCCTAATATCGCAGACGGCAGACATGCCCACGTGACATCAACAACAAGACAAGAATCAAAATGGAAACATACCCGTGGAATTCTCCATCACCGCCAAAGACGCCCAAGTAAGTTCTCAACAAGTCGATCGCCTCTATCGAGAGACGCAGAATACGTAAATACCACACTTGCACAACAAAGGCTATCATCACAAGCATAGCAAGTTTCACACAACTCAAAGTACTTTCATTTTATGCCAAAGTCCGGTTTTTAACCCCAAAGTACTACATACGTTAAGTTCTTTTAAAAGAGATCCATTACTTTTATAAAAGTCACCCTATACCCGTAGTATTAGAATGACCAACCCACATTCCTTTTCAAAATCAAGTAACAACATTCTTTTCCTAAGTTCCAGCTTTGCCTAGTTTCAATTACTCAAGCTTCTCATTTTCAAATGCTCAAGTCACTTATTTTAGAAAGGTTTCATAACTCATAGTCTTAATCTCTTTTAAAACAATCGAGTAACATATGTCATATATGTGAGTAGTTTATTCTTGTTTATAACGATCTTATTACAAAGAAACATGATCTAGAAAATGTAATATCATTTTGTCTCATCTTAGCTTCTACGCAGATGGAGGTTTCTACCGGTTTTAATACAAATACATCATTATTCAATACATTTTCCTTTATTAACGCCGCAATGGTCCTGTCGATACACATTCGATTTCCAAATCAAGAAACATTATCCCTTTAAAAACCAAGTACTCATTACTCACGAATGAGGTTTCACACAAACATCCACATTAAAACAAATAAGTTAAGTCTCTTATCTTATAAGATCAAGTCTCTAACTTCTAACATCAAGAAACCATTTTCACTCTACATAAGGTCGTTATAACTAACTTCCCATAAAGCTATTATAACACCCTATGTTTTAAACCAACCAAATCACTTAGCACATGACGCTCACCGCACTACCTAGTTCACAACAATCATGCTAGAAAAGATAGGAAGAGGTTCACATACCTCGCGACGATTTATCGACAATAAGCAAAATGCTCCAAGTACTACAACCTTGCTAGCCCTTTCCACTCTCGAGTAATACGCTACTCTTAGTACTTTCACCTATAAAGGTCACAAACGCCTATTAACCCCAAAACACAAGTTTCTATCTTCTACAGAAAATTCGAAGATTCCCCGCAACAGCGTAAATCTCCTCCTCTATCGAGGCCGGCTACCAAGCCAACCAGGGGGGGGGGGTTTACACGTCTAACCGGACGTGTACAATTCTACTCAGTAATACTACACAAGTCTACTGCAATACAGTCCTATGTAAATACAGTTCAGTTCAGTTCTTTATTCTTCAGGCTTAAGTCAAAAGACATTGCCGAATACTAAGTATAGTTCCATATATAGTATACTTCAACTATATATTCTAACAAACATGTAATTTCCAATTACAATAGAGGGACAAGATAATTACCTCGATAAGCCCATAATTATCCAAGTTATAATGTCGATCCTGAGCAAGGTTTAGCTCCACTCCGTGCGCTCCAAACCACTCCAAACAACCCTTAGAAGTTCTAACCAACTTCTACTCAAATACTTCAACCAACTATGAAGATTTCCTTAGGGTTTCGGTTTGAGACTAAAAGGACAAAAGGTAGTATTTCCGGGCTCTACGTATAGAGGTAACTTTTTGAAATACTACTAGGTAAAGGCTAAGGTATTTTGGGCATTATAACAATACTAGGAGAGTATTTCTATACCACAAAAAGGGGTATTATACGAAAACAACTAGTTAGTGGTACCCACTACTAGCACCTCAAAGCGGGAGGGTTTCGCCAAGGGCCTTTACTAGGAGTGGCTCTGGACGAGAGTCAAACAAGAGGAGAGGGGAAGGATAGCAAGACTTGGAACATATTTGACGAATGAAGTCTTCTGCCATGGGTATTTATAGCAAAACCAAAAGCCAACCAACGGCCAAGATCAAGCCACGTAAGGCAAGTGTAAGGCCAAGATCGCCAAGTGCACCCTAGACCCTACCCTTAAAACCTCACAAATATCTACACAAATATCTACCACAACTTGCCTCAATCGCCAAGTCACGCCCACTTGCTCTCCATCGCGGGTGACACATGTCACCCTCCCGCTGGTCCAAAATGTTTCGCCTCTCGGAAAAATCCGCAAAATAAGAAAAGACATAGCCGAATTTTCTCGCAGTTATGTAAAACGCTTCACAAAAGACGACTCTAACCAAAGGCCAGGCACAAATGTCATTCGCCAAGCCATTTAGCGGGGTGACACGTGTCACCTCCTATTGGCCCTCAAAAACGCCTTCCAAAAATATCCACAATGGCCAAAATCTCAAAACAAAGTGGGCTCTACAAAATCAGAATTTCTCCCGTGGGCCCCACGTGACCATTTCCAAAATAAAATCTCAAAATTCTAATATAATCTATGAAGTCCAAATACCAAACTGGGAATCCAATTCCCATTAACGAACCTTTTCTTCACAAATAACCTAAACTTTTCCGAAAAACTCACATCTTTCTTTCTTTACAAAATTCGCTCGCACTGCACGCACGCCCTCACATACATACCCCGAGAATACGGGTATAACATTCTCCTCCTTAGAAACATTCGTCCCGAATGTTCCTTCTCAAGACGGATATCGATGAAGTTCCTCTAACAAGTTGCCAACGCCACAGCTTGGCCACAAAAATAACACACGTCCTCTTCCTTCCTTACTCGTCGTGCCCTTCTCGAACACTTGAACTCTTTCTAGTATCTGTACCACACTTCAGTCATTACTTCCGTTCCCGAAAATCTTTGGAGTCACTACCTCCAAACTTGATCATCTTACTAACCTCAAACTTCCTTAAGGCCATTCCCGGCCTTTACGAACCGCTTCTGGTCGAACGCGTCCACGAACTCATACGTTGGTCACACAAACTTGGGCCTAGCATCCTCGTGACCCTACCACCAAGTGACCACCTAACTGACCCCACCCCAAACCGGTTACGGGTTGACCCGCAAATGGTCCTCAACCCGACTTCAACCGCTAAACTCTTGTTCCCGATCCGAACAATCTTACTAATTCACATCACGAAAGCTACCACTTCCATCTCACACTACCCACTGACTTATCACACAAATAAATCCCACGATACTACTACTCCGATAAGGTCAAAAATAAATCTTTAACTCAAGACGACCTTACCCCTAAGGTCTCACCGTGACATAGTCTAAGGTTCACACTTACCATGCCCCACACGTATCCTCCCAACTAAGCATGTTTTCTAACTTACAATTAACACAACGCTATTCGCATAGCACATAATAATGAGACCATCATAACAAGCATACCAAAACTCTGTAGGGTTATGGATATACCGAAGCTACCGCCCACTCTAATCATAGGCCTCGCAGGCGCATATAATCGTAGGGCGATGAACCACCATCGATCCGTAGGTCGAGTCGTAACATCCGTATACCTTGGTCGGACAGCCTCGCAAATGGCCCCGCTGGCCGCAAAAAATAACAAGCTCCTCGCACCACGACACTTCAAATGCGTCTACTACATCGACCACACCGAGGTAGGGGTGACCGATCCGCCAACACCCTTACTTCCTCGAAACTCAACCTCGAGCCCTCGACCGCCCCGAATACTCAAGGTCGGAGGACCACTCGACCGGGCGGAGGTACAAAACTAGTATGTCGAGGCGTCCGCTCGAAAGTCACCAAAGGACCTCGTTGTTCTCGCCCTTCGCGATTCGTCATTCCGCCGACCTTCTCCGTGCCTCACATCCCAGCCGCAGATGAGCTCGCACGCGGCAATGTCCATGCCCTACCAAGAGCTACTCCTGAACATGCCTCTGACATGTAATCATCGAGCCCTGAAACATATCGGTGCACTCGATCCTCCATACTAGCTACCAACGCGGGGACATACCGAGCCAACGAGTCAAACTCCACGTTGTACTCCCGAACCGTACGCCCGCTCTGTCTAAGCATCAAAATCTGTTTACCGCGCCCTCCTCATCCGCGGAGGCAAGAAGTGAGTGAGGAAAGCCCCAAAACTCATCCCATACTGCCGAGGTGCATGCTCTCCCGAAAGCTCCCATGAATCAAAACCAATCGATCGGTATCACGCACCGACGCGAACCAAAGGTCACGACTCGGCCTCAAGCCTCGATCACCCGCATGATCCGTCAGAATCGCCGGATGAACTCCTCGCGATCATCCTCGTGCCTCGACCCATAAAACTCAAGCGGCTACAACTCGTAAAGTCCCGTAGCCTCAAACTATTCGCCGGGGTGAACCATCGGCTACAGAATCGGAACTGGGCCAGATCCACTTATCCTCATATCTGCCACGACTCGCCAAAGAATCGCCATCTCTTGTAACCCATCTCTCTCGCCTGCATCGCTGGACCGAGGCTCGTATCGTGGTCTCAGCAGCCACCGCCGCGCTCTAAACTCGCTGGGCCGGGCGCCACAAAACCCGCTGCTCAAGCACAACTCGTGCATCGTCCCGACTGCGCCAGATTCTCTCAGATCTCACTAGCAAGACTGGCCGCTTGCCCTTCGGCTCGTTGCTCATGCGGAGGCATAATCGTAAAACGAGATACGCTGGAGGGTCCAACTTACAACACGCCTCTAAGGCACGATCTCGTAATGAGAAGAATGGAAACCAATCCTAAATGTCCTATAGCCTCGACATAGATGGTGCACAACACACCGATAATCAAGACTCTACTAGACACGGTTCAGTAGACACTTTCCGAGGATTAATCGCTCGATACCACTTTTGTAACGACTGCCCGGCCCAAGCATCGTGCCTTATCCTGCACCCTAGTGATACAATCATCGTAGAAAACCAATGGAAATAAAACTTTACACAAGAAACAAGATATATGAACATAAACAAAGCAACCCAACTGTTACCTTCCAATAACATAAATAAATACAACTCTTTCAAAACGAACGCTTTAATCCTTTTACAACCCCGCCCACAACAAGATTTCATGCACTTAAGATTTACAACAACTATGACGGACAGGTCTTCGCCATACCCTCGAATGTACAAGAACTTACAACTCAGGAACACATACCAAAAGATAAGCCTCCGAGAAACGGAGCTTCCCAAAACGCTGAATCGAGATCCTAAGAGCGAGGATCCACGCATCGATGTACTCTACCGCAGATGAACGCAGCCTTCAAGGAGGTCAAGATAACAGTACCAAGTATGTGAAATCGTAAAAATATCAGAATGAAATCATACTAGTCTATATAAAGCAGAGACATGTATGATAACCAAACTACGCTCACAACATAAAAGCCATGTTCCAAATGTGACTCACGCCTCAAGTCATCACTCAAATATAACTATGGGTCTCACGCCCACAACATCAATCATGTTCGCATCACGGCCGCATGCCCCTAATTCTCGTGACGGTAGACATGTCCACGATGCAACAATAATATCAATGCCCCATGGCCACGCGTTCTGACTTACCTCAGACACGCCCACGTGACATCCACAATAATATACCGGGTGATCAACCCCGCCGCACGGCCACATGCCCCGAATTCTACCTCCTGTAGACATGTCCATGTAACCACAATAACAATATATCGTAATCAACCCGACCGCACGGCCGCATGCCCCTAATCATCGTGACGGCAGATACGCCCACGTGACATCAACAACAAGACAAGAATCAAAATGGAAACATACCCGTGGAATTCTCCATCACCGCCAAAGACGCCCAAGTAAGTTCTCAACAAGTCGACCGGCCCTCTATCGAGAGACGCGGTAATACAGAAATACCACACTTGCACAACAAAGGCTATCATCACAAGCATAGGCAAGTTTCACACAACTCAAAGTACTTTCATTTTATGCCAAAGTCCGGGTTTTTAACCCCAAAGTACTACATACGTTAAGTTCTTTTAAAAGAGATCCATTACTTTTATAAAAGTCACCCTATACCCGTAGTATTAGAATGACCAACCCACATTCCTTTTCAAAATCAAGTAACAACATTCTTTCCTAAGTTCCGCTTTGCCTAGTTTCAATTACTCAAGCTTCTCATTTTCAAATGCTCAAGTCACTTATTTTAGAAAGGTTTCATAACTCATAGTCTTAATCTCTTTTAAAACAATTGAGTAACATATGTCATATATGTGAGTAGTTTATTCTTGTTTATAACGATCTTATTACAAAGAACATGATCTAGAAAATTTAATATCATTTTGTCTCATCTTAGCTTCTATGCAGATGGAGGTTTCTACTGGTTTTAATACAACACATCATTATTCAATACATTTTCCTTTATTAACGCTGCAGTGGTCTGTCGATACACATTCTGATTTCCGAAATCAGTAAAACATTATCCCTTTAAAAACACAGTACTCATTACTCACGAATGAGGTTTCACACAAACATCCACATTAAAACAAATAAGTTAAGTCTCTTATCTTATAATATCAAGTCTCTTAACTTCTAACATCAAGAAACCATTTTCATTTCATAAGGTCGTTATAACTAACTTCCCATAAAGCTATTATAACACCCTATGTTTTAAACCAACCAAATCACTTAGCACATGTACGCTCACCGCACTACCTAGTTCACAACAATCATGCTAGAAAAGATAGGAAGAGGTTCACATACCTCGCGACGATTTATCGACAATAAGCAAAATGCTCCAAGTACTACAACCTTGCTAGCCCTTTCCACTCCTCGAGCAGAATACGCTACTCTTAGTACTTTCACCTATAAAGGTCACAAACGCCTATTAACCCCAAAACACAAGTTTCTATCTTCTATAGAAAATTGGCAAAGACTCTCCCGCAACAACAGAAATCTCCTCCTCTATCGAGGCCGGCTACCAAGCCAACTGTGGGTTTACACGCCTAACCGACGTGTACAATTCTACTCGAATACTACACAAGTCTACTGCACACACCCTATGTAAATACAATGGGTTAGCTTTATTCTTCAGCTTAAGTCAAAAGACATTGCGAATACTAAGTATAGTTCCATATATAGTATACTTCAACTATATATTCTAACAAACATGTAATTTCCAATTACAATAGAGGACAAGATAATTACCTCGATAAGCCCATAATTATCCAAGTTATAATGTCGATCCCGAGCAAGGTTTAGCTCAATTCGCGCGCCCAAACCACTCCAAACAACCCTTAGAAGTTCTAACCAACTTCTACTCAAATACTTCAACCAACTATGTGTAACGACTGCCCGGTTCTGCATCGTGCCTTACCCTGCACCCTAGTGATACAACATCGAGTAATCGGAACATAAAGACAATACATGAAACCAATGTAATAAGACGGTTGAATAAGAAGACAAAGCACCAAAAATGGCTACCTTCAGATATATATAAATAGCAATTTGAACAGCATATCCTTTTTACAAACCCCGCCACAACAAGATTACGTAACTCTACGAATGATATGACAACAACGACGGACAGTGGTTCGCCATACCTCGAATGTAAGCACCTACAACAACAGTGGACTATACCAAGATAAGCCTCCGAGAAACGGAGCTTTCCCAAACGCCGAATCTGCGGACTCAAGAGCGAGGATCAACGATCGTGTACCTTTACTCGCAGATGAACGCAAATTCGGGCGAGGTCGCATAACAGCCGAGTATGTGAAATCAAATAAATATCAGAAATGAAATCATAGTAGTCTATATAAAGCAGAGACATGTATGATAACCAAACTACGCTCACAACAAATAAGGCCATATGTCAAGTCGTGGACTCACGCCTCAAGTCATCACAATAGAACTGCACGGTAAGTACGGCGCATAGCCGACTACTAAGACCCACAAGATAAACAAAATGCCATAAATCGCATCACGAGGTCTTTCTGCACCGCACTACACGATCGGCCGCCACTCGCTCGCAGATCAATGCGCGCGTCTATCCTCGAACTACCGCAGCTCGCATAGGTCACACATGCACCGCATGAGGTATTCTCGAATCACGGTCCTGCATCGCTCGAGGTATACTTCAGATCGAGGGCGCTTAACCCCAGATCCACCTAGGCTCCCGCACCCGCATAGTCCTCAAAGACCGTGATAGTCCTCAAAGACCGCATAGGCATCCCCGTGATCGGGCTAAACACTGAATGATCAATCCTGAGCTCCCGCAACTCCGCATAGTCACAAGGATCGTGATAGCCGTGATAGACTGCATCAAGGGTGGCAAGCTCCTGATAACAAGTCGGGGGTATGTGATACAATAATAAGATAACGGGCTTAACGCTTAACAACGTAAGCACAACAAAAGTGACCTCTTACATAATAATCACAAGATACTAACACACGTAGCATCCTAACATGTTTACTTATCAAATCAACAAGAAAGTATTACAAGGCTATCACAAACCAACACAATCAAGTTATTCACACAAGGTACTTTCTACTAACAAGTTCGCATCTATCCCCAAAGTACTTCATACATTAAATCTTTAAAAGACTCGCTTTTTCACATAAGTCACACAATACCCGTAGTATAAAAATAGAGTGACTGCCTTTTTAAGTAACCCAAAACACTTACCTTTGTAAAATTAAGTAACAACATTATTTTCCAAACGTCCAAGTTTGCCTAATTTCAAATGTTCACGTTGCTTATTTTAGAAAGGTTTCGTAGTTCATAGTCTTATTTATTTAAGAATATAATTCTCTTTAACAACTGAGAAACATAAACCTTATGTGTGAGTAGGACATTCTTGTTTATAACAATCTTATTACAAAGAACCATGATCTAGGAAATATCATTTTGTCTTACCTTAGCTTCTATGCAGATGGAAGTTTCATCGTTTTAATAATACTTAATTAGTCAAAACATTTCCTTTTATAAACGCCGCAGTTGGTTTGTCGATACACATTCGATTTCAAATCAAGAAACATTCTTAAGCCGTTATATCTAACTTCCCATAAAGCTAGTATAACTCTTAAGTTTTCAAAACCAAGTATTACTCTTCTTTCAAAATGATTCGTAAATCTTTGAAATACTTCAAGTTCTTTATTACCACATAACAAGCCGCTTATAGTTCATATTAGTTACCTTTTAAAACCACAAGTATTTTCTTACCTACATAAAGTCGTTATAACCAACTTCCCATAAAGCCGTTATAACACTTTATGTTTTAAACCAAATCAAATACATTTAGCACACGTACGCCTACCGCACTACATAGTTCACACATATCACGCTAGAAGAGATAGGAAGAGGTTCACATACCTCTTCTGGTTTAATCCATCCGTCGGGTTGAATACGCCGCACGTAATGTCAACCTCGATTCCACTTAATTATCCGAGTCGTGAGGGTTGGAATTACGGATGATAACACCTTGATAATAACGGAACCAATCTCTTCCTAATGTTTTCTCGCCGCTAATGCTTTGTTCTAATAAAAAAATGGAAGGAAACTTCGGGCATATGGTTAATTCATGGTTTTCAATTTGGAAAAGATATTGGTTTCGCTTCGTATAAGAATAAAGGGTCGAGGATCTTATATCCTTACTTCTCAATTGTTAAAATAGATGCTTGTTGTTTCAAAATGAAAAGGAAAGAGCAGATTACATTCTGCTTCATGTCTCTCGCTTTGCTCCTATATAAAGGACGTGAAGTATTTTGTAGACAAGCATTAAATGAAAGCTCATGATTATTCTTCCACTATCCTATTTAACCCCTTTAACTACCGCCACCTAATAAAATTTTATCTAGTCAACTAGGTGATTTACTTAAAGGCTTACACGAATGACCCTATTATCCTCCATTAATAATCAATCCCATAATAAACTAATTATATACATGGTTAATCTCTTGATCTCAATTCACTTAAATCCTAAAATTTCGTAAGACCTTCGTGATACCGATGTCATAATTTCGTAATATGAAACTAGTCCAACACCTCTTGTCTACTTGCCCCACAAATATCTTGCAAGACTTTGACCACTTGCCTTGCCAATTGTCCACCCATTTTCGCCCACTGACCCAATCTACGGGTGACACTTGTCGCTTCCTAATGGTCCAAAATATTTTATCTCTCGTAAAAGTCCAAAATTAATTGAAATATTGAAAACGTAAAATTTCCTTCACAAGGTTCTAATACTTTCGTGGAAAACAATTCTATCATTCTTACCCTAATTAGTGTATACATTTGACGCACGCCCTCACATACGTATCTCCGAACTACGGTATAACATTCTCTCCTTAGAAACATTCGTCCCGAATGTTCCTTCTAAGTCTCAAACACACACGCGCTCGTATAGTCTTCACTACTATACTTACGAAACAATCATGCCGCACTGCCATAACATAACACACGCGAATTTACTCAACTTCAAGTCCACGAGGAATCATCTCCATCACTACAAAAGCTCCCACCCAAGGTCTAAAAGATACTCCTTCAGACCTTCATTTTACAAAAGAAATGATCACATCTATGTTCTTAACACATGCTCGCTTCTTCCCTTACTCGTCGTATACTCGAACTCTTTCTCATAACTTACCACATTTCATATCGCCAGCTTCCAAAATCTGGTTACTACCTCCAACTTGGTCATCATTAATCGGGAATACTGATGGATCTCCGATACTTTTCCGAATATAACAACATGAAAGACCGGACGCATCGCCTCCTACGCCGGACGGCAAAAGCTAACATATAGGCAACCCGCCTATTCTTCACAAGAACTCAAAAGGCCCAAAGTAACTCGGCTAAGTTCCTCTGCTTCAAAACTCGTCACACCCTATCCGGTGGTACTTTCAAGAAGACCGATCAACTCGAGCTCTAAGCCGCCGCCGATTATCCGCACGACTTCTCCGAGCCGCCGTAACCTCTTCTAGACAAGCTTCACCCTATCCACATACCGGAACAAGCTCGAACTAACTATCCGCACCTTGCCAACATCGAACCAATCGATCAAGAACTTACACTTCCGCCCTACAAGGCTTCATAAGGCGACATCCGAACACCGAAATGGTAGCTTAAACGCCCTCCACAGAGACAACAATCCTCACAACTACCTCAAATCCACACACCGCCCGAGGCGAACGCGATTCGAGACTCACCGAAGTTCTTAACCCCGCTCGTAAAACTTCCAAAAGAAATAGCCGTAACTGGCTCCATCGTCATTATAAGGTGAAAGTAGGCACCTCGTGCAACCTTACAACCTTCCCGATATAATCATCTCGCATAACCTCTCGCCGAGTAAACGGTCCCGACCGAAGACAAGATGGGTCGACTCATCGCCCGACCATCGTCGAACGCGCTCACGAACTCGCACGATGGTTAACTAAACTGGGCCTAACACCCTCATGACCCTATCACCAAGCGACCACCACAAACCGATCCCATCACAAACAAAGCCGCTGGTTGACCCGCGATCGTCCTCAACCCGACCCGCTATCGCCAAGAAAACTCTTGTTCCCGATCCTAACAATCTCACTAATCAAGTCACGAAAAACCTAGTGGTCTTCTTAGCTCAACTACCTCTTTCATTTCATACCACTCAGGGATTTATCACACAAACATATCTCACGTGTACTATGCACTCTGATAAGGGTCAAACATAAAAATACATCTTTTAATCGAGATGGCCTCGCCTCTAAGGTCTCTACGTATAAAACTCTAAGGCTCACACTTCCTCTATCCCCCCAATCATACCTGGTTAACTAACCATGATTTCTAATCACTATTTACACTCATGTTATCCGAACATAACACTTAAGACATACCCATCTCATCATACGTACTAAACTCTGCAGGTTTAAGGATATACCCAGATTCTTGTTTCACTCCCCTTAGTTGTTCTAATCAAACCCGCCTAGTAGGCGATAGCCAGGAAGATGACGAACTACCCACCGATCCCGGCGCCAAGTCCTCCTACTAGACACTCTTCGACATCGCACTGACGGTCATAGGTACAACAAGTACCTACTAAAAGACGACATTCCCGATGACGCTCACACATCGCGAACCTAAGCCCGGAGTTCACCAACTCCTCGCATACCCCTAACGCCCCGAACCCCGCGAGACCTCTCAGACCGCGGATGTGCATAATCAAATCCACGCGAGGTGACTCGCCTCGAAAGTTACCAAAGGACTCGCCGCTCGCCCTCTCCGCCGCCCTTCGTTAACCCGCCGATCTCTACGCTTGGCTCGCCGCACAAGCCCGCATACGTGCCATGCTCGCCTAATCAAGAATTATTCTTGCACAACCTCTCTTAGATAGTCATCAAGACTCGCGGACATCGGTATACTCTCTGGTAGCCAAATCCATAGTTAGTACAGGTCGCCTTTGCAATCTATATTCTCTGCTCTGGCCGCGAATCGGCGTTCAAATGTCATGGCCGCAGCAGAACCGCCGCCGCTAAACTCTGCTGGGCTAGTGACGCCGCAGAACTCCCGAATGAAGCACTACCCTAGGTAAAGATCGGGCTGTGCCCTCGTAACCTCTCAGATTTCACTCGCAGCCTCCTGGCCGCCGCCCTCCTGCCCGGGTTTCTACGCGAGGCATACTGCAGTGGAAAGAAATACGTTAGAGGTCCAACTTACAACACAACTCTAAGGCACGATCTCAGAGTGAGAAGAATAGAAACTAATCCTAAATATCCTATAGCCTCTCGACATCGCGTGGTGCACAACACACCGATAATCAAGACTCTATCGATACGGTCTATAGACACTTTCCGAGGATTAATCGCTCGATACCACTTGTAACGACGCCCGGTTCAAGCATCGTGCCTTACCGGGCACCCTAGTGATACAACATCGAGTAATCACGAACATAAAGACAATACATGAAACCAATGTAATAAGACAAAGGAAATAAGTACAAAGCAACCAAAAATGGCTACCTTCAGATATATATAAATAGCAATTTGAATAGCATATCCTTTTTACAAACCCCGCCACAACAAGATTACAGCACTTACGAATGATATGATAACAACGACGGACAGGTTCCCGCCATACCCCGAATGTAAGCACCTACAACAACAGGGACTATACCAAGATAAGCCTCCGAGAAACGAGCTTTCAAACGCCGAATCGTGACTCCTAAGAGCGAGGATCAACGATCGTGTACTTTTACTCGCGCAGATGAACGCAGCTTCGGGCGAGGTCGATAACAGTGCCGAGTATGTGAAATCAAATAACATCAGAAATGAAATCATAGTAGTCTATATAAAGCAGAGACATGTATGATAACCAAACTACGCTCACAACAAATAAGCAAATATGTCAAGTCGTGGACTCACGCCTCAAGTCATCACAATAATCGTGACGGTAAGTACGAAGGCATAGCCGACTACTAAGACCCACAAGACAAACAAAATACCATAAATCGCATCACGAGGTCTTTCTGCACCGCACCACACGATCGGCCGCCACTCGCCCGCAGATCAATGCGCGTCCTATCCTCGAACTACCGCAGCCCGCATAGGTCACACATGCACCCGCACGAGGTATTCTCGAATCACGGTCCTGCATCGCCGAGGTATACTCGCGATCGAGGGCGGCAACCCCAGATCCACCTAGGCTCCGCACCCGCATAGTCCTCAAAGACCGTGATACCCCTCAAAGCATCGCATAGGGCATCCCGCATCGCTAAACACTGAATGATCAACTCGAGCTCCCGCAACTCCGCATAGTCACAAGGATCGCATAGCCGATAGACCGTGCATCGCGGTGGCAAGCCTCGGTATAACAAGTCAAGGGTATGTGATACAATAATAAGATAATCCGCTTAACGTTTAACAACGTAAGCACAACAAAAGTGACCCCCTTACATAATAATCACAAGATACTAACACACGTAGCATCCTAACATGTTTACTTATCAAATCAACAAGAAAGTATTACAAGGCTATCACAAACCAACACAATCAAGTTATTCACACAAGGTACTTTCTACTAACAAGTTCGGGTATCTATCCCCAAAGTACTTCATACATTAAATCTTTAAAAGACTCGTTTCTTTCACATAAGTCACACAATACCCGTAGTATAAAAATAGAGTATCGCTTTTTAAGTAACCCAAAACACTTACCTTTGTAAAATTAAGTAACAACATTATTTTCCAAACGTCCAAGTTTGCCTAATTTCAAATGTTCACGTTGCTTATTTTAGAAAGGTTTCGTAGTTCATAGTCTTATTTATTTAAGAATATAATTCTCTTTAACAATCTGAGAAACATAAACCTTATGTGTGAGTAGGACATTCTTGTTTATAACAATCTTATTACAGCAGCCATGATCTAGGAAATATCATTTTGTCTTACCTTAGCTTCTATGCAGATGGAAGTTTCTACTGGTTTTAATAATACTTAATTAGTCAAAACATTTCCTTTATAAACGCCGCAGTTGGTTTGTCGATACACATTCGATTTCCAAATCAAGAAACATTCTTAAGCCGTTATATCTAACTTCCCATAAAGCTAGTATAACTCTTAAGTTTTCAAAACCAAGTATTACTCTTCTTTCAAAATGATTCGTAAATCTTTTGAAATACTTCAAGTTCTTTATTACCACATAACAAGCCGCTTATAGTTCATATTAGTTACCTTTTAAAACCACAAGTATTTTCTTACCTACATAAAATCCGTTATAACCAACTTCTCATAAAGCCGTTATAACACTTTATGTTTTAAACCAAATCAAATACATTTAGCACACGTGACGCTCACCGCATTTACATAGTTCACACATATCACGCTAGAAGAGATAGGAAGAGGTTCACATACCTCTTCGGTTTAATCCATCCGTCGTTGAATACGCCGCACGTAGAATGTCAACCTCGATTCCACTTAATTATCCGAAATGTGAGGGTTGGAATTACGGATGATAACACCTTGATAATAACGGAACCAATCTCTTCCTAATGTTTTCTGCTCGCAGAATGCTTTGTTCTAATAAAAAAAAGGAAACTTCGGGCATATGTGGTTAATTCATGGTTTTCAATTTGGAAAAGATATTGGTTTCGCTTTAGATAAGAATAAAGGGTTGGAGGATCTTATATCCTTACTTCTCAATTGTTAAAATAGATGCTTGTTGTTTCAAAATGAAAAAGGAAAGAGCAGATTACATTCTGTTTCATGTCTCTCGTTTTGCTCCTATATAAAGGACGTGAAGTATTTTGTAGACAAGCATTAAATGAAAGCTCATGATTATTCTTCCACTATCCTATTTAACCCCCCTTTAACTACCGCCACCTAATAAAATTTTATCTAGTCAACTAGGTGATTTACTTAAAGGCTTACACGTAATGACCCTATTATCCCCCTCCATTAATAATCAATCCCATAATAAACTAATTATATACATGGTTAATCTCTTGATCTCAATTCACTTAAATCCTAAAATTTCGTAAGACCTTCGTATACCGATGTCATAATTTCGTAATATGAAACTAGTCCAACACCTCTTGTCTACTTGCCCCACAAATATCTTGCAAGACTTTGACCACTTGCCTTGCCAATTGTCCACCCATTTTCGTCCCACTGACCCAATCTATGGGTGACACTTGTCGCTTCCTAATGGTCCAAAATATTTTATCTCTCGTAAAAGTCCAAAATTAATTGAAATATTGAAAACGTAAAATTTCCTTCACAAGGTGTTCGAATACTTTCTGAAAACAATTCTATCATTCTTACCCTAATTAGTATGATACATTCAGACGCACGTCCTCACATACGTATCCCGGAACTACGGTATAACACTATGAAGATTTCCTTGTGGTTTGGTTTGAGACTAAAAGGACAAAAGGTAGTATTTCCTGCTCTACGATAGAGGTAACTTTTTGAAATACTACTAGGTAAAGGCTAAGGTATTTTGGGCATTATAACAATACTAGAGAGTATTTCTATACCACAAAAAGGGTATTATACGAAAACAACTAGGCAGTGTGGTACCCTACGGCTAGCACCTCAGGGGAGGGTTTCTCCAAGGGCCTTTACTAGGGAGGGGGCTCTTGGACGAGAGTCAAACAAGAGGAGAGGAAGGATAGCAAGACTTGGAACATATTTGACGAATGAAGTCTCTGCCGGGGTATTTATAAGAAAACCAAAAGCCAACCAACGGCCAAGATCAAGCCATGTGCAAGGCAAGTGTAAGGCCAAGATCAAGCCAAGCACCCTAGACCCTACTCCTTAAAACCCTCACAAATATCTACACAAATATCTACCACAACTTGCTCAATCGCCAAGTGCCGCCCCACTTGCTTCCATCGCAGGTGACACATGTCACCTCCCGCTGGTCCAAAATGTTTCGCCTCTCGGAAAAATCCGCAAAAATAAGAAAAGACATAGCCGAATTTTCCTCGCAAGTTATGTAAAACGTTTCACAAAAGACGACTTAACCGTGTTGTGCACAAATGTCATTCGGCTAAGCCAAAGCGGGGTGACACGTGTCACCTCCTATCGCCCTCAAAAACGTCTTCCAAAAATATCCACAATGGCCAAAATCTCAAAACAAAGTGTTCTACAAAATCAGAATTTCTCCGTGGGCCCCACGTGACCATTTCCAAAATAAAATCTCAAAATTCTAATATAATCTATGAAGTCCAAATACCAAACTGGGAATCCAATTCCATTAACGAACCTTTTCTTCACAAATAACCTAAACTTTTCCGTCGAAAACTCACATCTTTCTTTCTTTACAAATTTCGCTGCACTCGCACGCACGCCCTCACATACATACCCCGAGAATACGGTATAACATGTATCGCGTCTCAGCAGCCTATCGCCGCGCCTAACCTCTTGGGCCGGGCGGCCACAAAACCCGCCTCAAGCACAACCTCGTGCATCGCTCGGGCTCGCGCTCGCACTCTCTCAGATCTCACTAGCAAGACTCTCACGCTTTGCCCTTCTGGCTCGCTGCGCTTCGCGAGGCATAATCGTAAAAACGAGATACGCCGGAGGGTCCAACTTACAACACGCTTCTAAGGCACGATCTCGTAATGAGAAGAATGGAAACCAATCCTAAATGTCCTATAGCCTCGACATAGATGTGGCGCACAACACACCGATAATCAAGACTTACTAGACACTGTCAGACACTTTCCGAGGACTAATCGCTCGATACCACTTTGTCACACCCCGACTGCCCGTGGATCGTGCCTTACCCGGCACCCTAGTGATACATATATCGAGAAAATCAAACATAACACATGAAGTCGAAACAAGAGATATAATAATAAACAAAGCAACCAAAACGGCGGTTTTCAAGATATACATAAAACTCGAACAGCTTTAATCATTTTACAACCCCGCCTACAATAGCTTCTATGCACTTAAGATTTACAACACTATGACGGACAGGCCCCGCCATACCTCAATGTTCAAGAACCTACAACTCAGTGGAACACATACCAAAAGATAAGCCTCCGAGAAACGGAGCTTCCTAATATGCCGAATCGTGATCCTAAGAGCGAGGATCCACGATCGATGTACTTCTACCGCAGATGAACGCACTCGGGCGAGGTCAAGATAACAGTACCAAGTATGTGAAATCAGAAATGTCAGAAATGAAATCATACTAGTCTATATAAAGCAGAGACATGTATGATAACCAAACTACGCTCACAACATAAAAGCCATGTTCCAAATGTGACTCACGCCTCAAGTCATCACTCAAATATAACTATGGGTCTCACGCCCACAACATCAATCATGTTCGCATCACGGCCGCATGCCCCGACCGCCGCAGTATACATGTCCACGATGCAACAATAATACCAATGCCCCACGGCCACATGCCCCTAATTCTACCTCTGCAGACACGCCCACGTGACATCATCAACAATATATCGGTGATCAACCCCGCCGCACGGCCACATGCCCCGAATTCTACCTGTAGACACGCCTATGTAACATCGACAACAAGACAAGAATTAAAATGGAAACATACCCGTGGAATTCTCCACACGCCAAAGACGCCCAAGTAAGTTCTCAACAAGTCAACCTACTTCATCGAGAGACGTGGTAAATACGTAAATACAACACTTGTACAACAAAGGCTATCATCACAAGCATAGGCAAGTTTCACACAACTCAAAGTACTTTCACATAAGTCACACCACCCGTAGTATAAATATCGTGACTATCTTTTTAAGTAAACAAGACACTTCCCCTTTTGTAAAATCAAGTAACAACATTATTTTCCAAACGTTCAAGTTTGCCTAATTTCAAATGCTCAAGTCACTTATTTTAGAAAGGTTTCATAACTCATAGTCTTAATCTCTTTTAAAACAATTGAGTAACATGTGTCATATATGTGAGTAGTTTATTCTTGTTTATAACGATCTTATTACAAAGACCTATGATCTAGAAAATGTAATATCATTTTGTCTCATCTTAGCTTCTATGCAGATGGAGGTTTCTACCGGTTTTAATACAACACATCATTATTCAATACATTTTCCTTTATTAACGCCGCAGTTGGTCTGTCGATACACATTCGATTCCCAAATCAAGAAACATTATCCCTTTAAAAACCAAGTACTCATTACTCACGAATGAGGTTTCACACAACATCCACATTAAAACAAATAAGTTAAGTCTCTTATCTTATCGATCAAGTCTTTTAACTTCTACCATCAAGAAACCATTTTCTTACCTACATAAAGTCATATAACCAACTTCCCATAAAGCCGTTATAACACTTTATGTTTAAACCAAACAAATACACTTAGTACCGTGACGCCCACCGCACTACATAGTTACACACATATCATGCTGTAACAGATAGGAAGAGGTTCACATACCTCACTACGAGTATCGACAATAAGCAAAATGCTCCAAGTACTACAACCTTGCTAGCCCTTTCCACTCCTCAAGTAATACGCTACTCTTAGTTACTTTCACCTAAAAAGGTCACAAACGTCATTAACTTCAAAACACAAGGTTCCATTTCTACGTAAAATTCAAGAAGACTCTCCCGCAACAACAGAAATCTCCTCCTCTATCGAGGCCGGCCACCAAGCCAACCATGTGGGTTTACATCGCCTAACCTGACGTGTACCATTCTACTACACAACAAAGCTACACAAGCTCATCAGAATACACCCTATGTAATTACAGTCAGCTTCTCTTCTTTAAATTCAGCTTAAGTCAAAAGACATCACAGACAAATAATGTTGATTTCTATATATAGTATACCTCAACTATATATTCCTACTACATGTAATCTCCAATTACAATAAGTGGACAAGAATATTTACCTCGATAAGCCCAAAATTATCCAAGTTATAACGTCGATCCCGAGCAAGGTTTAGCTCCTACTCCGTGCGCCCAATCCGCCTCCAAACAACCCTTAGAAGTTCTAACCAACTTCTACTCAAATACTTCAACCAACTGAAGATTTCCTTAGGGTTTCGTTTGAGACTAAAAGGACAAAAGGTAGTATTTCTGCTCTACGATAGATGTAACTTTGAATACAACAAGGTAAAGGCTAAGGTATTTTGGGCATTATAACAATACTGAGAGTATTTCTACCAAGAGTGGTGTATTATACGAAACAACTAGGCTGGGAGGGTACCCTACTGGCTAGCACCACAGCTGGAGGAGAGGCTCTCGCCACAAGGCCACCTGGGGGAGTGGGAAGGCTTAGGACGAGAACACACTCAAAGGAGGGAGAGGGACTCAAGACTTGAAGATTTTGATGAAGAAGTCTTCAAGCTTAGTGGTATTTATAAGAAAAACCAAAGGCCAACCAATGGCCAAGATCAAGCCACGTGGCAAGGCAAGTGTAAGGCCAAGATCAAGCCAAGTGCACCCTAGTCCCTACTCCACAAAACAAGCCACAAACATTGCACAAAACATTGCACAAAACAATGCCACAACAAGGCACCATCGGCCATGCCAAACCGCTTCTAAGCGCTGCCACTGGCGTGACAAGTGTCACCCTCTTGGCCCAAAATGTTCCGCTCGGAAAAATCCGCAAAATACAAAACGACATAGCCGGAATTTTCCCTTCGCAGTTACGAAAACGCTTGGTCGAAAACGACTTAACCAAGGTGTCAGACAAAGGTAACTTCGCCAGTTACTTAAAGCGGGTGACACGTGTCACCCACCTATCGCCCTCATAAAACGCCTTCCAAAAATATCCACAATGGCCAAAATCTCAAAACAAAGTGGGCTACAAAATCAGAATTTCTCCCGTGGGCCCCACGTGACCATTTCCGAAAATAAAATCTCAAAATTCTAATATAATTTAAGAAGCCCATATTCCAAATCTGGGAACCCAATTCCCATCAACGAACATTTTTCTTTACAAAAACCGGAAACTTTTTCCGTGGAAAAAAATCACCTCTTTCTTCCTTTCCAATTTTCTGTCGTGCTCTCGTACGTACGTCCTCGCATACATACCCTGAGAATACGGGGTATAACATTATCTAATATCCAAGCTAGGATTGAAAAATCTGTTTTCAGTACCTAGCTTGCGGGGTGTTGAGTGTATTGAGAACACATGCATTGAGAATAAATGTATTCGGGAAGCAACAAAGTTAAGTAGTTAGAAGTTGGTTGAGTTGATTGAGTTTGTTAGAAGAAGTTTTTAGAAGGTAATTAGGTTGGTTATGCATTTTGATTTCTTCTCTTCATTCTAGATCTAATAGTATAAATATAGATCAACATTCACATTGTAAGATATAGAAAAAATTCCACAAAACTTTCTTTCTCTCATTTCAATTTCGTCAAATTTGTGTTCAATATGAACTGGATTGCACATCAATCCAGAACTAATTCAATTCAAGCAAGTTAACAGGTTATAAACCTCGTGATCTGAAATGGCAAGGCAAAAATGCAGTCACCACCTCACAACTGCAACAAATGAGAGCCAACAAGAGAAATAAAAAAGATGCATCTCTATCAAACCAATCTTCAGGAAGTGGAGCCTCCAAAAAGTAGTTCATCTAGAAAATTTGGGATGATTTTGTCTATGTAATATGCTACAATGTTGGTTCCAAAAACAATTTAGTTTTGGTTGTGTATTTTATGTTTAAGTAAACTGCTAGAATGCTGCAGTTATTTTGTCTATGTATATTGCAGCAGTACTTTAGTAATAGGCAGAAATGCCTTTGTGATATGCAGCTGCACTTTTGAGCTCCATATTTCCAGAAATGTGTGACATTGTTTGGGCTAATATTACGAGAAAGAGAAGAGAGATTGAAAGAGATGGAGGCAAAGTGATAGATAGAAGAGATAATACTAACGTTGGGGTATTATAACGAATCCAATAGAGAGGGCTGATTTAGGGTTTTCAATTGGGGGGGGGGGGGGATTATAACAGTTGGGGTGCCACGGTGGCTGTGTGAGAACACATTCACGCACCCATTTTAAGTGGAGTGCAGACGCTGCGCCATATAGGCAAAAAATGCTTACATTGTGTAAATTCGGAGTAGTATAGGAGTTGAATAGAAACAAGCCTGGATTTAGGTGTTTGAACGAAATCAGTGGACAAGTTTAGGGGGTCGTTTATGACTACCAAAAATTGATTTTGAATCGTATGAAAGAATTTAAGCATTCAAACTGAAACTTATAAATCATAATTATTGTGGTCAAACTTTTTGTAAACACTTCCAAATATCCGGGTGCGTTTGGTTCGAGGTAAACATGAAAGGGAAAAGGAATTGAGGAATGAAATTCCCTTTGTTGTTGTTTGTTTGACCTTATTTTTTCATTCCCTTTACCCCTTTTTCATTTTCATTCCATTTCCTTGATTCCCCCACCCCACTAGGAATTTGGATTCTCTTTCCCCAACCCGGATTCCGGACCACCCAGAACCAAACATGTAGGGACAATCATGTAATTCTTTTTCATTACATTCCCTTACTGAATTCCATTCCGTTTACCCTGCGCGAACCAAACGCATATATTACTTATTCCTGAAGTTAAAAAATCAAATAGACCCTCTTAAGTTGGATGAATAATTAATTGTCTACTCTCCCTGTCTAATTTTTTTTTTATCTAGTTTGACTTGTACAAAGTTTAAAAAATAAAGATTTGTTTTTTTAAAATGTGTGGTTTAAAATAAATCTTAAATATTTGTGTGGTTGTAAACGATCTCATAAAGTTAAATTATTTTTAAATATAGAAATGACCCAATTTTTTTGGGACAAACTAATAAGAAAAATATGTCAATATTTTTTTAACGGATGGAGTACTATTTATCTATATATTTTTGGAAATTGGCTGACCATTTATGCAAGTTCATGATTTATTTTTATTCGATTTTACTTTAACTAACTAATTTCAGGTAAAGTTAGGTTTTTATTGAACAAATTGAAGTAGCAAAATGTTTGAAGCTTTGTAGTTTTGACTTCTAAAAGTGAAATTATATCATATCGTTCTATCCAGTAGTTCCTAGAGAGGTTTTACCTGTGGATATTGAATTTGAATTTATCTGAAAAATCCGTAGTTAATTAATTACTTGTATGAGCATTTATTGACTCCCCACCCCCAATAAAAATACAATACTATCAATTCAATTATAGTAATTTTGACTAAAAGTCAAATTATTCTACATCGATGCCATGATGGGGTGTTGATTTGTTTTTTTTTTCTATGCCAAAAGACTTAATACACCTTTTCGAAAAAAAATGAAACTGAAGTGTTAATATTGTTAGAATTTATTACAGAAAAAATAAATGTAGATCTACTTGTGTACGTTATAGTTTCTTCTTAGTTTTAATAATATATTAGCCTGTTTTAGCAAAAACAAAAATACATGCCAAATTACAATAGTATTTTACTCAAAGAATAATTCCCTCTTTTCTCACCCAGAATCCTCTTTTACCCTTGCCCAATGTCCTCAAGAAAAAAAAACATCTCACAAAAGAAAGTATCAAAATAACATAAATCCACCCAAAACAAGGCATATTGTGTGAGTAATACAATGCGGTTACAAGGAAATAAGAAAGTAAGCAATAACAATTTTGATAACAAATCTGGAATTAAGAACAAAAAAATGATTTGCTAAGTCGATTGATGTTCAATCTTTCCTTAAGACTATATGTCCCGTATAAATTCCTTAACGGTTATTGACAACTTGTCTCCCAATATAAAACAACAACAAATAATTGAGCAAATGATAACTCAAGAGTTTACTAGAAAAAAAGAACTTTGAGTGTGTGGAGATATGCTAGAGAGGAAGAAGAACTTAGTGTTATACCCCGTAGTTCCAGGGTATGTATGTGAGGACGTACGTACAAGAATACGACATAAATTTTGGAAAGAAAAAAAGATGTGATTTTTCGACGGAAAAGTTTCCGGGTTTTGTGAAGGAAAAAGGTTCGTTAATGGGAATTGGATTCCCAGATTTGGTATTTGGACTTCTTGGATTATATTAGAATTATGAGATTTTATTTTCTGAATGGTCACGTGGACCCACGGAGAAATTTACGCTTTGTGGGGCCCACTTTGTTTTTGAGATTTTCGGTATTTTAGATATTTTCTAAGACGAAATATTTTGAGCCAGTCGGGAGACACGTGTCACCCCACGTGGCACCTGGCGATGGAGGGACAAGTGGCTAGCCACTTGTCCCCTTGGCCGAAATGGCCATTACATTTGGAGCCTATTTTCGTTGGCCATGTGGTGTGGTGGGACCCACACACACATGGCCCAATCTTGACCACACACTTGCATAGATCTTGACCCTTGATTCCTCTATAAATACTCCCCTTAGTTGAAGACTTCATATCATCCCACACTTAAACTTTCCAAGGCAAAAATATCCCCTCCCTTTGTAGTTGTTTTCGTCCCCCTCCCCCACTTGTGTAGAAAATACTCTAAGTATTGTAGTATAATCCCAAATACCTTAGCCTAGTATCCCTAGTTGTATTCCAAAGTTATTTCAATACTAGGAGCCCGAAAATACTACTTTATTCCAATAGTCGCAAAATGAAACCCTAGAAAAATCTTCCTAGCTTGGTTGAAGTGTTAAGAGAAGTTGTTTAGAAACTTCTAAGAGTCGCTTGGAGAGGGTTGGAGCGTAAGGAATTGGAGCTAAACGTTGCTCAGGATCGACTTATAATCTTGGATAATTTTGGGCTTATCGAGGTAATGATCTATGTCCCCCTATTGTAATTGGATATTACATACTGTAGTAGTTTGGAATTGAGTATAAGATATCTTGGAAGGATGATTATTAAGGATTGAATCAGATTTACATCGGATCGTATTTACAGACTTGTGTAGTATTATTGTGAGACAGAATTGAACACGTCCGGTTAGACGTGTAATCCCCTTGGAGTTGCTGCCGAATTTTCCGTAGAAAAGGGAACTGTTTACTTAGATTATGCTACGAAGAGAATTAGAGGTTGATAGATATATTGTGGTTATTATAGGTGGATCTTCTACGCGCGGCATACTCAACTTGGCTTATGGATTAAGCCGAAGAGGTATGTGATTCTTCCTATACTCTTGAGCATGATTGTTGTGAACTATATAGTACGGTAGACGTACGTGTGTGAAATGAATCTTGTTTGTTTAAAACATAAAGTGTTATAATGGCTTTATGAGAAGTTAGTTATAACGACTTTATGAAAATAAAAGAAAGATTTGATTTTGAAAGCTAAACGACTTGATTTTAAAAGATAAGAGACTTGACCTATAAACGACTTGATTTCGGAAAAGGAGAAGTAACTTGATTTAAGTATAGGTTACTTGTTTTGAAAAGAGTAAGTTATTTGGGTTTTAAAAAGTATACTTGATGTTGTTTTAAAAGAAAAGTACTTGATTTTAAAAGTTTTGTAAAGATTTTTACAAAGGTAAAGTAATTTGGTTTGAAAAGAAAACGTGTTTTGATACTACGAGTATTAGTATCGTGTGGCTTTTACGTAAAAAGAAGTCTTTTTGAAAGAATGAAAGTATGTAGTATTTTGGGGTTGAAACCCGGATTATTGACATAAAATGAAAGTACGTTGAACTTGCCTATGCTTGTTGTGATAGCCTTTGTTGTGCAATTGTTTTGATTACGTACCGTGTCTCTGGGAGGTCGCTATCCGATTGATTGCTTGGACATACTGACACGTTGGATGGTCCACGAGTATGCGTCCACTTTGAGTATTATCTGGTTATTTCTTTTGGACATACTGACACGATGGATGGTCCACGGGTATGCTTCCACTTTGAGTATTATCTTGTTATTTTCTTTGGACATACTGACACGATGGGTGGCCTACGGGTATGCGTCTAGTAGGATGGTTTCATGGCCATGCTTATACCGAGGTAAGATGCCGGGACATGCAGTCATTGTGAGGATTATGTTATTTATCCATGGACCGCTAATCCATGAAGCTTGCCGCGGTGACGAGCGATCACAGGCTTGATTTGTACATGTGGTTACAGGAACACTTTAGATACTTGTCCTGGTCATTTCTCGTGTATCGGCAGGCTCTGGTAGATAGCTTAAGATACTTGCCTCGGTCATATTTCGTGAGACGGTAGGCTAGGGTACGTTAGCTTAAGATACTTGCCACGGCCAGTTGCGTGGCTAGCTTTGGATCGGTAGTGCTTCGCATTACCTTGCGTGCGGATATGACTAGCTTTGGATCGGTAGTTGGCTATTCTACTCGCCCGTCGGTTTGACGACGCAAGGTGATCTAGTGTTCGTGTTCACATACGTGTTGTTTTACATCATGCATCGCCGATGAGGAAATGAGTTCCACGCATGATTGATATTATGGGCGTGAGACCCATAGTTATGTGCGAGTGATCATTTTGGGGATACGCGCCCCTTACTTGACATAATCAAGCATTTATTATTGCGAAATGGTTTTATAAAATGATGAAATGTGATTTCATTACAGTATTTTCACATACTGCTACTGTTATCGACCTTCCCGGGCCGTTCACGCCGCAGTAGGTACACCGATTGTTGATCCTCGCCATAGGATCGCAGTCAGTTAGGAAGCTCCGTTTCTCCGAGGCTTATCTTTTGTATAGTCCTGTCATTGTAGATACTTGTACATTCTGTGGTATGGCGGCCCCGTCCGTCATAGTTGTTGTTACGTTCTAGAGGTCTGTTGTATCGCCAAGGTGGTTTGTAAAAGATTTTAACTGTTCGGTTATATGTATATACATGAAGGTAACCGTTTTGGTTAGCCTGTTTCTTATGTTGTCTCTTGTTTCTTGGTTAAATTTTATTTCCGCTGATTTTCTCTGATGTTGTTATCACTAGGGTGCCCGGGGTAAGACACCAGTCGCGGGCCCGAGATCGGGTCGTGACACTTAGAAATTCTGAGATTGCAATGGCATCAATTTATAGTGTGATCAAGATGTCTTTCCAAATAACCAAGTAATGACCTTTAATTTGAGGTTACAATTCAGCCAAATAATGGCTGAATTCATGAAGAAAATAATGGAGAATTAATGCTTCAAAATCACCCAAGAGTCGAGTCGATTAATTTCGGCCACACTGCGCCGCAGGCGCTTCGCCCAAAGAACTCGGCGAGCGAGGCCTCCGAGAGCCGCGCTTCACATCCAGTAGTTTCCCAGTGATTTTATCGTCACAGGCGCCGCGGCCCAGACTGGGTCGCGTCGCGGCCCTTCACGGCTGCACGACGATTTCTGACTCGTTTCTTCTTTTATACATTGTATACTTCTTCCTTCATTTACCAACATGAAACCACTTGTTATTTGGCCAATAACCGTATATCATTTCATGTCTCAAACGTTCTGTTTACATACCAATATCTTTTTCACTAAGAAAATTTACGATCTTTGGTACAACGTGTGCACGTGTGTGGAAACGACGTTTTCGACGTGCGGGGCCCTAATTGTTCGAGCCATAAATAATAGGATTAACTTTATTTCACGTTAATAAATTTCCAACAATCCCCTCTTGAAAGAGATTTTGGCGCACACACATGGTGTCTTTCTAAGAATCTTCCGTCGGATCGATGTTGCATCTGAACAGGTAGCCATAGCTTTGAACCTTCCATAGTAGAATACCATCAGACTTACTTATTGTGTGGTGAACGTGATGTCTTGAACCGTCAGTGTTTAGTGTAAGCCAAGACAATGATAACAAGACAACACATTTTCTTACTATGTCCTTCTTTAAGGTTTTGTCCGTTGTGGCCATGAACACGTCTTGAATTCTTAAGTGCGTACGATTTGAGGTCGGTCAATCCTCACGCTTAAATAGGTGGTCTCCTACAAGGTATCCTGCTATACCTCACTCCACGAGTGTTAGGAACCATTAAAATTTTCCCCAAACCTAACCTCAACTGTTATCATTAAAAGTTTTGGAAACTTAACATTTACCCACTCTGCAGATAGCACTTAATGTCTATCACGGGAATAACCTTGGATCCATGTTTCTATACATAAATCATTATCTGAAGTGCTCTTGCTTCCATCGAAGCGCTCAACTGAACTTCTATGATTTAGTTTTCCCATTAAACCTCATTGCTGGGATCTCTAGTCTGTAAGGTTGGGTGTCCATCATATCAGTCCTTATTGATTGGGTTTTAGGCCCATTCCCCTATACAGACAGAACATCTCATCTCTGAGTATACCCGTCGTCAAGGGATCTGCTATGTTTTCCTTTGATTTTATGTAATCAATGAAAATGATACCCGTGGTGGTCAGCTGCCTAACGGTCTTATGTCTCATGTGACGAGATTTACCGTTGTACATAGTACTATGTGCCCTTCCTAGAGCCGACTGGCTGTCACAGTGGATCATTACAGAAGGTATGAGTTTATCCCAACATGAGATTCCATCTAAGAAGTCACGAAGCCACTCAACTTCTTCTCTTGCTTTGTCTAAAGCGATAAACTCTGATTCCATCGTGGATCAGGCGATGCAAGTTTGCTTAGCGGATTTTCAAGACACAGCCCCACCATCAATTATAAATATATACCCACTGATGGACTTAGTGTTCTTGGGACGGAGGAAGTAGTAACTAAAAGTTACACATTCAAGTCCAATTTCCCCCCACAATTTCTCTCTAGAATTTGTTAAATTTTAAATGAAGCTCAAACATGGTCAAACATAAAAGCTAAAACTATTCAAAAAATTATCTAGCATTTTGACAATAGATTTTAGATTAGATTTTAAAAATTTATTTTCAAATATCTATTTGGTCAAGATATCTGATTAGATTTTGAAAATTTATGTTCAAAATATTTTCAAGTTTTAAAAATTGCATTCCTGCTTTTGAGAGATATTTTACTTTCACTCACAAACTTTAAAATGCATATCCAAATACAATTTCAAGTTTTGACTTCAAAATATATGACCAAATAGAAGGGTTTATTTTATAGATATCCGAAACATAGAGGACCATATTTATCATTGTCTCTTTTTTAAGAGTCGAAAGGATAAATACCCCAGCTCAGCATAAGTAAGACCTCCTCCTCTTCCCCATTTCCCCTGTTTAATGATATCAGCACCACCAAACGAAAACCATGGAGAAAGGTGCTGCCTTGTCAAACGTATTAGTGAAGAAGATCATTCTTTCCTATACCTATGTATCCATCTGGATCTTCCTTTCCTTTACTGTGATTGTTTACAACAAATACATTCTTGACCGTAAGCTCTATGGCTGGCCTTTTCCCATCTCTCTAACTATGATCCACATGACTTTTTGCTCTTCCTTAGCCTTCCTCCTTGTTCGTGTCTTCAAAGTTGTTGAGCCTGTTTCTTTGTCTCGTAACGTTTACCTCACTTGCATCCTTCCTATTGGTGCTCTTTACTCTGTCTCCCTTTGGCTCTCAAACTCTGCTTATATCTACTTATCTGTTTCCTTCATACAAATGTTAAAAGCCCTTATGCCTGTTGCTGTTTATACCATCGGGATCTTGTTCAAAAAAGACTCTTTCAACAACTCCACTATGGGTAACATGCTTGCAATCTCAGTTGGGGTTGCTATTGCTGCTTATGGTGAAGCAAAGTATGATTCTTGGGGTGTTTTACTTCAGTTGCTTGCTGTTTTGTTTGAGGCTACTAGGCTTGTTATGATCCAGATCTTGTTGACTTCAAAGGGTATTAGTTTAAATCCAATTACTTCTTTGTACTATGTTGCTCCTAGCTGTTTGGTTTTCTTGTCAATTCCTTGGATTTTTGTGGAGCTTCCAGTATTGAGAGAGAAGTCGAGTTTCCAATTTGATTTCCCGATTTTCGGGACTAATTCCTTGTGTGCGTTTGCGTTGAACTTGGCTGTGTTCTTGTTGGTGGGAAAGACTTCAGCTTTGACTATGAATGTTGCCGGGGTTGTCAAAGATTGGCTGCTTATTACATTTTCTTGGTCAGTGATTAAGGATACAGTGACACCATTGAATCTGATTGGGTATGGATTGGCATTCTTGGGGGTTGCATATTATAATCATCAGAAGTTACAGGCAATGAAAGCAAAGGAAGCACAGAAGAAAAGTCAGCAAGCAGATGAGGAAGCAGGGAGATTGTTGACTGAGAGAGAATCTAATGGATCACCTGATGGAAAGAAGTGTGATTCACAGGCCTAGTCCAATACTTTAGAAAATTGAGAAAAAAGGTATCTAATAAATCTTATGAACAAAAGGGTTGAGAAAACATAAGTTGACTTGTGCTTTTTGGAATGGATCTTGGATTTTAGGTATGATCTGTTACTGGTCTTGAATTAGATCAGTTTCATTTCATACTTGAGGGTTATTTATGATATCCACATTTCTCTTTGTTTACATTGCATATTCGATTTATGTATCTTATTAGTAGATTTAAGATCTCAGATACCCTTATAACTGTTTTGAGTTTCTGCTACTGCCTTCATCTCTGCATGTTTAGGTATTTGTTGAATCCTTGATGTTACTATAATTTATTTACAATTTTCCCTTATCAGATTTGTGTTTCCCTTTTAATCTGACATCTTGGTCAACAGTTGATGTATGGTGCTTTTAGATCTGCTTCTTAATTGAGTCACAAATCATAACTGATCTGTGAGTTTTGCTTGCGTCAGGCTTAGAGTGGAAGGATAAGTGAAATCTGTCTGTTGAAGTGGAGAAATTTAATGAGCCTAATTTAATACTATGGTATTAGAAATTTAATACTATGAACTGTCACCATTTCTCTATGTTGGATCTGCACTAATGGCTGCTCCTTGCAGTAAAATTTCCTCTGCTGTTTCAGGTGACATTACTTGTTCTAACTGTGTGGATTTAATGCATTTCAAATGTATTTGGGACACGTAATTGGTGGCTTAAAGCTAGAGTAAAGCATCACACCTTTAGTCCTTTACTGTTATATAATATCACAGGATGGTTGAGGGGTTGGGCTGTTGTGTTCCTATATGGTCATTCAGCAATTCTCTTTTGAGATCTATTTCTTTTACATAGTATTAGAGTCAGATCTATCTATGTTATTATTTTCTTATGTTGGGTCTTTATGTTATGTTATTTACGTTCTGTTGTCTGGACATGGGCGTGCGGGGTGTTATAGTTTCCCATACTGGTTGAGTATTGGGTGGTTGTTTCATTGTATAGTCTTGATGTCTTCATTTCATGAGCTAGCTTTTGGGTTTAGTTAGGTCTTATCTTTTTTCCCCAACCAGTACAACATCATGATTTTGATGAGGCTGTAGATAGTTTTTGAAGAAAAAGATTTATCTATTCGTCTCTCGGTCTCTGTATAGTCAGAGATAGGGTTGTCGTTCTTGAAGAGGCAGATGTTCAATGTATATGAAAAAGGGAGGTAGATAGAGATGAAAGGAGCAACTAATTAGAAGTTGAGTGTAGATTTTGAGGGAAATTGCTCCTTGTGTAAGGAGAAGGAACTTACTACTTTTCATGTACCTTCCTAGTTAACAACCATTCTTTGTAGGGGGTGGGGAGTGTGTGGGGTAGTGTGTGGAAGATGCTGGTTGTTAAGGGAGGATCCATAGACACATTACTTGATATCTGGTACAAGACAAGATGATGTAATACAGATCAGCATGGAGGACAACCATAAAACTGGGAGGAGATTGCGCGAAGAGGGGCAAATTTTGGCTTTGTTCGACTTTTATTTTATTCTTGGTTTTGGTTTATTGAATGCATTGTCACACTTGGAAGTGAAGTCACCAAGTGATTGGCACAGGCTAATGGCTAATGGCTAATGGCTAATGGTTTGAGTCTTTCTATTTCAAAGTCCAATTTGACACCACTTGTGCTACTTCCAAACGCCACCACCTAATTCCCATATGCCAAAAAGTGGTCTTCTGTCTATTGATACCATTTCAACTGGCACCTTACTTCAAAGAATCTGTTGTACGCCTGCATTAATAAGGAAGACGACCTTACTGGCTATTCCTTAAGAAAGAGAGAGAGATCTGTTATGGAAACCTGTTGAGATAGTTGAGATAGTCTGAGGAGGATCTCAACAACATATCCAGTATAATCCACATGTGATGTTTTACCCTTCCGAGACTCTACTTGTGGGATCACACTGAGTATGTTGTTGAGATAGTCCTGCTGCACATAAAAATCTGGCTCGGGAAGGAATCCTCCATAAATTTCAGGGGGGTCTTTGCTTCATTTCTCTATCTAGTGACTTCTCAAAAACCCTTCAATTTAGGCACCCAAAGTGCAAACTTATGCAATTGAAGTTAAGAGGTTACTTGGTTCACATGTTCGTTATGCGGAGGATTATAATGTGGAGACTATTTATGCTGCTAATAAAGGATGTGATTTTTATACGATAAATACAATATAGGAATTGTTGTGTAGTAAATAATAATACGTTGATTATTACAAATTGAAGTCTTGTCACTAAACCGTTCTATACTCAATTAACAAATAAAGTCCAAAAAAGTGTTTGTTTTCACTGTTTTATCAGCTATTTCTATTCGTTTTATACTTTTACTTGAGCACTTCCTGCTTTAAAAGTGATAGTGTCCTCAAGTATTTATACTTTTGTATTGCTAATACATGTATTTCTGTTTTATATTTTGTTGGAAATTTACTAATGTGGAGTTAAGATTATCTCATTATTTATGCCTCGAACAATTGGGATCCCGCACGTCGAAATGTCGTTTCCACACACGTGAACACGTAGTGCCAAGTATCGTAAAATTTCATTAGTGAAAGAGATATTGGTACGTGAGTAAATGTGTGACACATGAAATGATGGACGGTCGTTGGTTAAATGACACGTGTTCCACGTTGGTAAATGAAGGAAGAAGTGTGCGAAGTGTAGGATCGAACGAAGTCGGTGCGGCCGCGACGCCACCACCTCTGGCACGCGCGCCTAAGACACAGCCGCAGCTACCGTTGGTCTTATGGCCACTGGAGCTGCGGCGCCACGACGCTACGAGGCAGTGTCTGTGCGAACGGAAGTCCAAAAGTTTGGTTGATTATGGGGACGTTCTGGGGCATTAAGATGCCAATTTCTCCTCCATAAATCAGCCATTATTTGGCTGCATTACTTAGTGAATTAAGTGGCCATTAGTTCAAACATTGTCTCTGTCAACAAATATGGTTCTAGTTTTGGATCTATCTTTGACCATAGTTACATATCTGTTTTCGTCAAAGAGGAGATCTCCGTCTCTGATGATGTGCTTGAAGATACTGTTGATAGTCATGCTAGCAAGGCTAAGGGTCAAGGAAGAGTTGTTGTCACCACTCCCGAGAGTGGTGGAAACAAGCGCCCACGAGAGGTGGAGGATATCAACTGGGACAAGAGGAGAAGGCTGAAGATGATGTTCTATCTTGTGGCAGAGGGCCTACATCTGTCCTAGAAAAAGGATCTGAACCATGGAAAGGAGGATTTGGACACGTAACTGACGTGGGCTAGAATCCAAAAAGTATGAGTTAACTATTTATTCCTTGTCAAAAAATGAGATTTAAAGATGTCTGATTAAAATGAATAAAGTAAGGCTATAAATATGAAAGTGGTTTTCATATATTCCTTAAGCTTTAAAATCAGAAGTTTAATCTCACTTTCCTTCGCGTTTAAAAATTGGACTATTGTAAACAATTATTAAAATATATGGACTTAGATTTGTAATAAATTGATTTTATGGACAATCCTAAGTAAGCGCCAGAAATTTTCTTGGGCGCCAATCACAAGGGAAGGGGACTAGAGGACTAAAGACAAGGACTAGAGGACTAGATACAAACCTGTCATCGTTTCCGACAGAAGATCCGTCTTTTGACAGGATAGTATTGGACACTCAGTCATATAAAGCCTACGGCCGACTGGAGTGGGCCAGAGTTTCCAGATCTTAAATGATCTAAAGGCCAAAAGAAAGGTAGAAAAGAAATTGGACACTCAGTCTGCCAAGACAACTGGAGTGGGCCAGAGTATCTAGATCTCATACAATCCGGTTACTCCCTAACCACGGGCAAGAGGTTGTTCATGTGAAGCAACGCCACCTCCAAAGTAAAAGGAGTTGAAGAGGTTGTCCTCAAAGGACTTAAGGGAATGAGATCACCCTAACAAGAGGTGGTATATGTCCCAAATTTGGTTTCAAGAACGCTATTGGTCAAACTGGCTTGAGTCTAGTCCAACAGGTCTGTAATAACTAAGAATGGTACAGTACGTCTGTAGCCAAATTGATGATATATTTGGAATCCGTGCATCTATGCCCTCATAGATTAAGATGCGTTAAATAGAAAGTCATTCAAAAGCTAACCAAGTTGAGATTGTTGCCGTCTGTCGACATAAAACCTCAAATCGAATGAGAGGTAAGTGAAGAGCCAAAAGAACCTTTCCATTCCATCAACGGAATAGCGAAAGAAGCACAGCTCCTCTATAACTTAGTCACACCTACGTGGGTGATTTGACGCTTGTACAAAATAGAGGGGGGAGACAAGTACTTTGTGATCTTCATTGACGATGGTACAATGTATTGGTTCCTTTGTTTGTTGAAAAGTAAATATGAAACTGTTGAAGCGGATGAGCGCTACAAAG
Source organism: Przewalskia tangutica (assembly GCA_029844215.1). Classification (NCBI taxonomy): domain Eukaryota; kingdom Viridiplantae; phylum Streptophyta; class Magnoliopsida; order Solanales; family Solanaceae; genus Przewalskia; species Przewalskia tangutica. The sequence goes on from CM056718.1 coordinate 54,400,308, forward strand.
CAGAAGTTGAAAAGCCTACGGATTGAGGAATTCGTAGGGATAGAAAGGGAGAATGTGAAGCGTCATTCATCAAACGACTACACCTTTACTCACCTCAGTCTAACGGTGTTAGCCAAGCGCAGATCCGTACGCCCAAGATATGTGGGGTAAGGCGATCCTTACTGCCAATGCGATTCTTAACGAGAACTCCGCATAAGGATAATGATAACCCCCATGTGAAACATGAAGAGGATCCCATCTACCAATATTGTGATATGGGGTAGTGTGACAAGTGTTGACATACCAAAGCCAAAACGGGTCAAGATTGGACCTAAGACTGTAGATTGTATATCCACTAGATCTACAAAGAATAGTAGTGCTTAGCGCATCTTGGTGCCAAAGAATCTGAATTCTATGAAGAAACTTTTCTCAAGAAGGAAAAAAAAGTAATTGCTCGAGGTTAACAAGAACCCGCGAATGCCTGATTGTACGGAACTAGACATTCCAGATCTACAGGACTCGAAAGTTGCTGACTATCCGGAACTTAATGTTCCAGATCTACAGAACTCAAGGATTCTAGCTGTTGAACCAAGACAGAGCAAAAGAACGGACAAAGATGTTACACCCCGTATTTACAGGACATGTTTTAAGAACGTACGTAAGAACTCAGAAATGTTAAGATTTGAGACTTGTAAAAATTTATCGGAATTATGGAATTGTCGGAAAACGTAATATTGTAACGAATGGGAGGGCGACACGTGTCACCCCCCCCTTATGTGCCTTGGACGAAATGGGACATGGCCAAAATGGTCATTGACCATAGTCTTAAGATGACAAGTCTTGCAAGTAGCGAGCTTGAGAAAATTGACTTAGTCAATGGGTCCACAAGGCTTGATATTTAAGAGAACCTCATCCAAGCCACTCATTTGTTCACATCTTGACCCTCCATTGTGCTATATAGTAGTACTAGTAGCAAGACATAGTCCAACACTTAGAAAAAATTTCAAGAATTTGAAGAACACATATTGGTTGCTCTCGGGTTTGCTAGCTCCCAACAACAAAAAAATTTGTTTGTTATCCATTTAGCTCCACACTTTAAACCAAGGTTCATGAGTGTATTGTGAGTGTATCTCAATAGAAAAATCCCGGAAAAAGATAGTTTTTGTATTAGTCGCAAGGTGAAAACCTAGTTGCTTCTCTAGGTTTTGTTTGGAAGTTTGAAGGAAATTTGTTGGTATTGTTCTAAGGGTCTCAAGTAGCGGATTGAAGTGTCTTGAAGAGGCTCTAAGTTGCTAAGGAGCGACTTTGGATTTGGAGTTGGATTAAGATTTGCTGAGGTAATAATCTTGTCTCTTAAAAGTGTTACAAGATTATATATATTGTTGTTAGCTTTACATGTTGCTAGCATGAAGTTTATGTGTTGAAGTTTTATAAGTATTATGGATTGATTGTAGCCTTAAATCCGAAATGTCATTTAAGCCATGTGAAGTTGGATTACAATTTGGTCGTTTATTAGAATCGTCACATGTTACTTACTTGAAGATTATAGTAGTTATAATCGATTGCGACTTGATATCATGTTATGCTAACAACTTGGATTGAAATGGAAATTGGATAAGAATTGGTGTTATTGTACTCAATGTGGCCGAATTGGACTAGTAGTTTGTATAAGTTTGATATCTTTTGTGGGGCGGAATTTTACACGTCTAGTAGGCGTGTAATCCCCTATTCTTGATTGCATTGATTGGGCCTTAAATGTGGCGTGTTTGGTTATTGAATTCGGCCTTGAAAAAGGTGGCAAAGTAAGTAGAAACAAAGGAGGTGCTGTCCGATTTTCCGTAGAATGTAGCGACTTTACACTTATAATATTCTACGTTTGAAGTAAGACGTTAATAGACGTATTGTGGATATTATAGGTTGACATACTACGGGCGGGATTTTGTACTTGGAAAGTGGTTTGACCCGAAGAAGTATGTAGAACTTTCCTATCTTTTGAGCATGACTAGTTGCACGTATATAGTACGGTAGACGTACAAGACCTTGATATCCTTTATTAGTTTTATGAATAGCCAAATCGGGTGAGTTAGGAGATTAACTCACTTCTTTGAAAGTATTAAGGATGTCTTAAGTTTTATTAAAGTTAAGGGACTTGAAGAGTTTTAAAGTATGTGATACTTGTTTCGTTTTAAACGTATAAGTCCCTTGGATAGGAAATTGTATTTGACTAAGGTATAAAGTGAATATAACGACTTTATGAGAAGTTGGTTATATTAGCTTTATGGAAAGATAAATGAGGATAAATGACTTGATTTAATGAAAGACAATTTGATTTTAAGGCATCAATTGCCTAAGGTTTTATAAGAAAAAGAGTCACTTGTTTTAGAAACCTAACTTTATTTCTAAAGGTATTGTGACTTGTCTTGAAGAGAAATTTTGACTTGATACTGCGGTTAATAGTATCTTGGAAGTTTTATATGAAAAAGAGTCATTTTTAAAAGAATGAAAGTATGTAGTACTTTGGGTTAAATTCCCGGATTTTTATAAAAGACATGCTAGTGCCTTAAGTAAACTAAAATAAGAGTGTATATGAATAAAGCTAATAAGAAGTTAGGGGGATTTCTTAACTTGCTTATTTATCAGATAATGTCAGAGTGCTTATGTTATATATGATGGCCGTTTGAGCTAGGGTAAGAGTATAAATGAGGGGCAATCCCCAAGACGTTATACCACCTTCTCCAGGGTAAGAGTATGAATGAGGGGCAAGCCCCAAGATCGTCATACCACCTTCTTCAGGGTAAGAGTATAAATGAGGGGTGAATCCCCAAGATCGTTATACCACCTGTTCCGTGGATTTGCTACCCACGATGCGAGAAATACCTCATGCGAGTCCTATGGGCTTATACGGGTGAAATAGTCCCACGCGGCGGGTACGACGCGAGAATACCTCACGCGGGTCCACACGACCTACGCGTGAAATAGTCCCGCGAGTAGGATTGCTTAATGATACCGCGGGCGGATGGTCCCGCTTTGATCGTGAGCTTCCTATTTTTATGTCAGACGATACTATTAGTTACTCTCATTGTTACTAAGGCAATCGTGATCGTAATTTTGTTATCATACATGTCTCGGCTTTGTTTTAAACTTATGATGTAATTACAGTATTTTCCGCTTTTACATACTTAGTACATATCAGATCGACTTCTTCCTGGCCGCGTTCATGTCGCAGGTGGTAAGGAGTGGTGGATCCTCATTCTTAGGATCACTTATCGCACGCCAAGCTCCATTTCTGAGGCTTGTCTTTTTGGTACGATCTTTCCTTATGTTGTAGATTTATGTACATTCGGGGTATGGCGGGGCCCGTCCCGCCACGATTGTTATTCCTAGAGGTGCGTAGTCACATGTTGTGGTTTGGGGTGTAAGAACCGAGTTATCGCTTTGCTTTTGATTATGCATATTTTATGGAAGCGACCTTATCGGCTAGCTTTGTGATGTTATTGTTTAAAAATGTTGTATGTTGTGTATGTTCACGCTATTCTCTCGATGTATACAGAATTCGGGTACCTGGTAGGGCACGGCCGCGGCCGGTCGGGTCGTGACAAAAGTGGTATCGTGAGCGATTAGTCCTCGAAAAGTGTCTACGTAACGTGTTCAGTAGTCTTGATTATCGGTGTGTTGCGCACCACATCTATAATCGTGAGGTCGCAGGACATTTAGGATTGATTTCCATTCTTCTATCTCGAGATCGCAAGAGAGTCGCTTATTAGGTTGAATCCTCTCCGACCTATTCTTATGAAATGATTATGCCTCCACGGCGACTCAGGCCCAGAGGCAAGGCAAAGCGGCAGTGAGCGCTGGCGGTACTCGAAGGTTACTCGGACCCGAGCACGACTATGCCCGAGGTAGTAGGCGGATCGGCGAGTTCACCATGCCGCAGATTAGAGGCGGCGGCGGTAGCTCCAGAGGTTCGCACTGAACCTCGATTCGCGGCCAGTGCCGAGTATAGAGACTACGGGAGCAGATCCGGTTATTGACCAAGATAGTAGCAGGCGGCCGACATGAGTAGCAACTAACCCAGGGCGGCGGTTTGCGATTCGGATTTTACGGGTTGTCATCCACCCGAAGTTTTATGGTTCGAGGTCCGAGGAAGATCCGCAGAGTTCATTCGATACCTACACGGACTATGCAGTTCTTAGGGCTTCGAGACAGAGTTCATTATGCTAGCCTCTACCGGTTACGCGATATTGCGTTGAACTGGTTTGAGTCATGGAGCCGTTGAGAGGTGAGGATGCTCTTCCAAATTGTTTGGGAGGAGTTTACAGAGGCCTTCATGGATCACTTTTTGCCTCCTGAGATGAGGAGAGCCCGTGTAGATAGATTCTTGACCTTGAGGCAGAATGGGAGGACTATCAGGGAGTACAGCCTGGAGTTTGACTCTTTGGCCAGGCATGCGCACACCATTGTAGCTGACATGACGGATAGAGTTCATCGTTATGTGATAGGACTAGACCGTCATATGATTACTGCATGCTTGGGGGTGGCTCTTCAGCCCGGTATGGACATTTCTAGGATGCAGGCCTATGCGCAGGGGATTGAGGATAGAGAAAGGGAGGACCAGATTGACTCAGGCCAGCCCAAGAGGCTGTGACAGAGGTCTCGTGGCGCTGAGGCGACAGCAGCAGACTAGGTCCACATTTCACCAAAGACAGAGTGCTCCTTCACGGTTTTCCGCGGGAGGTCCGATCACCAGTCATTCAGAGCAGGTCGTGGCTCCAGGACTTCTGGGTTTCGCGAGGCGTAAACCGTCACCGATCGAGACCACCCACATCTCGGTGCTCGACGCGTAGGTCTCACCAGTGGCGAGTGTCGCACGGCTCCGGAGCTTGCTACTCTTGTACGCAGGCCATTTGAGGAGAAATTGTCCGTCTAGAGGCGTGGTACGGCAACATGTGATCGGGCCGGGTCTTTCTCCTTCGCGTTATGCGCCCGAGGCGTGGCACTAACGGACCGGCAGGCCGCGGCAGAGGTCGTGGTGGTGGTTCCAGTTCTAGCGGTCCACAGAACCGCATTTATTCCTTAGCCAGCCGCCAGGATCAGGAGGCTTCCCCTGACGTCGTCACAGGTACATTATTGATTTCATGCTGTGACGTATATGATTTGATAGATCCAGGTTCTATCTTGTCCTATGTGTCTCCTCTTATTGCGGGTAGAATCGGGATAGAGCCGGTGTCGATAGAGCCTTTTGAGGTAGCGACGCCAGTGGGTGATTCAGTGTTAGCTGAGCGGGTGTATAGAGGTTGTCCGGTGTTTATTTACATCGGCACTTGCAGACTTGATAGAGTCGAGATGACAAATTTTGATGTCGGGTATGGTATGTTGGTTAGCTTGTTATGCCAACGTTGATCGTAGGGACAAGTTGGTTCGGTTCGAGTTTCTGGCGAGCCGATTATCGAGTGGAAGCGGCAACACAAATCGCCGGCGGTAGGTTTATTTCTTACCTCAAGGCTAGGAAGATGGTGCGAAAGGGTACATATATCATCCGTTCGTATTTGATACAGAGGTTGAAGTGCGATTCTTGATCGTGCCGATGGTGGAGTTTCGGATGTGTTCCCGCACGACCTTCCGTATCCTCCCGAGAGGAGATTGAGTTTTGTATTGACACGTTGCGGACACTCGACCTATTTCCATTCCGCCATACGTGACGGCACTCGCCGAGTTGAGGAGTGAAGGACCACCAAAGATTTGTTGGAAAAGGCTTTATCGGGCCTAGTGTATCTCCCCGGGAGCGCCGGTTTGTTTGTGAAGAAGAAGGATGGGGCCAGCTGCGTGTGTGTTGATTACAGTGCAAATAAGGTAACCATCAAGAATAAGTACCCTCCCGTGATTGATGATTTGTTTGACCATGCCAGGTGCGAGGTGTTTTCCAAGATAGACTGCGGTCCAGTTATCATCAGTGCACGAGTTCGAGAGGCGATATCCCAAAGATCGCATTCAGACCCAGTATGAGCACTATGAGTTGTGGTTATGTCTTTCGGTTTGACCAACGCCCAACAAGATTTATGGATTTGATGAACCGGGTGTTCAAGCCATTTTTGGATACATTTGTGATAGTATTCATTAATGACATCCCGTTTATTCGCAGACAGCGTGAGCACGCAGATCACTGGCGACGGTGATTGGGTCCTCGGAGCCGGCAGCTATTCGCCAAGTTCTCCAAGTGTGAGTTTTGGCCTCGTGAGCATTCCCGGGCACATTATCGGGTGATGGTGTTCGGTGATACGACAAAGATTGAGGCAGTCAAGTCTTGGCCGAGACCTACTACTCCGACCGAGTGCGCAGCTTAGATCGGCAGTTATTATCGTAGGTTTGTGAGCGGTTTGCTTGATTTCAAGACCGCTGACTAGGTGACTCGAGGCGGCCAAGTTCCAGCCGACGAGAGGCTTGAGAAGCGGTTTCGATTCTTGAAGGAAAGGTTGACTACGGCCCGGTTCTTACTCTTCCCGGGCGGTTAGACGGCACGTGATCTATTGTGATGCCTCTGCATCGGGCTAGGGTGTGTTTTGATACAAAGACGACAAGGTTATAGCCTATGCTTCCCGGCAGTTACGGAAGTATGAGAGGAATTACCCTACACACGACTTAGAGTTGGCCGCAGTTATTCATGCCTTGAAGATTTGGAGACATTATTTGTATGGGGTTCATGTGGATATTTATACAGACCACAAGAGCCTCCAAAGATATCTTCAGCATGGAGCCGAACTTGCATGCAGACGCGTGGTTAGAGTCTTTGAAAGATTATGATGTTGATATTCTATACCATCCGAGAAAGCCAACGTAGTTCTTGATGCCTTAGTCATAGATCGATGGGAGCCTATCGAGGTACAACCAGAGCAGACAGATACGGTCCGTCAGATCCACCAGCTAGCGAGCCTTGGGGTTCGATTGATCGATACCGACGATAGTAGGGTACGGGTTCGTGAGGTTGCCGAGTCTTCCATCGTTGATGAGTTTAAGAGGCGACAGTTTGAGGACCCATTGTTGGTACGGTATCGAGATGCAGCTCTTCGGGAGGAGAATAGTCTATTCGAGGTAATACCGCTGATAAGTGCTAAGATTTGAGGGCCGGTTGTGTTCCCGATGTGACAGACTTCGGCCAGATTTTGGGAGGCACACGTGCTCGTTATTCTATTCATCCGGTCGACCAAGATGTACCATAACCTCGGATGTTTATATTGGTGGGATGGCACGAAGAGGACGCGTGGCGTTTTGTTGCACAGTGTCCTAATTGCCAGCAGGTCAAGGTCGAGCACCAGAGGCCCAGTGGATTATTGCAGGCTATTGAGATTCCGACTTGGAAGTGGAAGGTGATCAACATGGACTTTGTTACAGGGTTACGTCGTACTCAGAGGAAGTACGACTCCATTTGGGTTATTGTGACAGTCCGATTAAATCGGCCTATTTCCTTCCATCAGACGACGTTTACCGAGGACTATGCCGATTGTACATCGAGAGATTGTGAGGCCGCACGGTGTCCCTGTCGTCGATTATATCCGATAGGAGCCCGCTTTATGGCTAACTTCCGGAGGTCTTTCGAGGATTAGGGACACAGTGAGTCTCAAGACAACATTTAATCCTCGATCGACGGCAGTGCAAAACGTACTATCCGCATACACCGAGGATATGCCGCGAGCTGCGTGATTGATTTCGAGGTAGCCGGGAGGATCATTTGCCTCAGGAGTTTGCTTATAACAACCGCTACCATTCCAAAGATACGAGATGGCGCCATACGAGACTTTATATGGGCGGAAATGTAGATCGCCGATTGGTTGGTTCGACGTGAGCGAGGTGCAGTTAGTTGTCCCAGACTTGGTTCAACAGGCTGTGGATAAGGTGAAGCTTATCCAGAGAGATCATAGCGCTCGTAGTCGGCAGGTCATACGCGAATAATCGGCGGTGATTTGGAGTTTCGGTAGACGATTGGGTCTTCTCGGTGTCGCCCATGGCGGTGAGATGAGATTCGGTAAGAAGGGGAAACTCAGCCCAAGGTACATTGGGCCCTACCAGATCGTCCGTCGAGTAGGAAAGGTTGCCTATGAGTTGGATCTGCCATCAGAGTTAGAGGCGGTACATCCGGTCTTCCATGTTTCTATGTTGCGGAAGTGTATCGGAGATACAACGAGAGTTTTCCCTGCTAGTGAGGTCCGTGTGAGAGGGTTATCGTATGAGGAGAGTCCCATAGCGATACTCGATCGCTGAGTCAGCGATCGCGACCAACGATGTGGCTTCCGTCAAAGTCTTGTGGAGGAATGATAACCGGGAGGAGATGACTTGGGAAGCGGATGAGGAAATGTTGAGGAAGTATCCTCACTTATTCCCTACACCTTCAGGTAATTCGTTTTCCCTTACTTGTCAAGTTTTAATTGAAGCATTTGTTTTGTGTAAATGCTATTATGTGGCCATGTGTGGAATTATTGGTATGTCGGGGTTGTGAAAGGAAACTATGTCGCTAATTATAAGTTTGACTCCGAAAGAACATTCGGGGATGAATGTTTCTAAGGGGGGAAGAATGTTACACCCCGTATTTACAGGACATGTTTTAAGAACGTACGTAAGAACTCAGAAATGTTAAGATTTGAGACTTGTAAAAATTTATCGAAATTATGGAATTGTCGGAAAACGTAATATTGTAACGAATGAGAGGGCGACACGTGTCACCCCTCCTTATGTGCCTTGGACGAAATGGGACATGGCCAAAATGGTCATTGACCATAGTCTTAAGATGACAAGTCTTGCAAGTAGTGAGCTTGAGAAAATTGACTTAGTCAATGGGTCCACAAGGCTTGATATTTAAGAGAACCTCATCCAAGCCACCCATTTGTTCACATCTTGACCCTCCATTGTGCTATATAGTAGTACTAGTAGCAAGACATAGTCCAACACTTAGAAAAAATTTCAAGAATTTGAAGAACACATATTGGTTGCTCTCGGGTTTGCTAGCTCCCAACAACAAAAAAGTTTGTTTGTTATCCATTTAGCTCCACACTTTAAACCAAGGTTCATGATTGTATTGTGAGTGTATCTCAATAGAAACATCCCGGAAAAAGATAGTTTTTGTATTAGTCGCAAGGTGAAAACCTAGTTGTTTCTCTAGGTTTTGTTTGGAAGTTTGAAGGAAATTTGTTGGTATTGTTCTAAGGGTCTCAAGTAGCGGATTGAAGTGTCTTGAAGAGGCTCTAAGTTGCTAATGAGCGACTTCGGATTTGGAGTTGGATTAAGATTCGTTGAGGTAATAATCTTGTCTCTTAAAAGTGTTACAAGATTATATATATTGTTGTTAGCTTTACATGTTGCTAGCATGAAGTTTATGTGTTGAAGTTTTATAAGTATTATGGATTGATTGTAGCCTTAAATCCGAAATGTCATTTAAGCCATGTGAAGTTGGATTACAATTTGGTCGCTTTATTAGAATCACGATATTACTTACTCAAGATTATAGTAGTTATAATCGATTGCGACTTGATATCATGTTATGCTAACAACTTGGATTGAAATGGAAATTGGATAAGAATTGTGTTATTGTACTCAATGTGGCGAATTGGACTAGTAGTTTGTATAAGTTTGATATCTTTTGGGGGAATTTTACACGCCTAGTTGGAGTGTAATCCTCATTCTTGATTGCATTGATTGGGCCTTAAATGTGGCGTGTTTGGTTATTGAATTCGCCTTGAAAAGGTGGCAAAGTAAGTAGAAACAAATGAGGTGCTGTCCGATTTTCCGTAGAATTTAGCAACTTTACACTTATAATATTCTACGTTTGAAGTAAGGCGTTAATAGACGTATTGTGGATATTATAGGTTGACATACTACGGGCAGGATTTTGTACTTGGCAAGTGGTTTGACCCGAAGAGGTATGTAGAACTTTCCTATCTTTTGAGCATGACTAGTCAGATGTATATAGTACGGTAGACGTACAAGACCTTGATATCCTTTACTAGTTTTATGAATAGCCAAGTCGGGTGAGTTAGGAGATTAACTCACTTCTTTGAAAGTATTAAGGATGTCTTAAGTTTTATTAAAGTTAAGGGACTTGAAGAGTTTTAAAGTATGTGATACTTGTTTCGTTTTAAACATATAAGTCCCTTGGATAGGAAATTGTATTTGACTAAGGTATAAAGTGAATATAACGACTTTATGGGAAGTTGGTTATATTAGCTTTATGGAAAGATAAATGAGGATAAATGACTTGATTTAATGAAAGACAATTTGATTTTAAGGCATCAATTGCCTAAGGTTTTATAAGAAAAAGAGTCACTTGTTTTAGAAACCTAACTTTATTTCTAAAGGTATTGTGACTTGTCTTGAAGAGAAATTTTGCTTGATACTACGGTTAATAGTATCTTGGAAGTTTTATATGAAAAAGAGTCATTTTTAAAAGAATGGAAGTATGTAGTACTTTGGGTTAAATTCCCGGATTTTTATAAAATACATGCTAGTGCCTTAAGTAAACTAAATTGAGAGTGTATATGAATAAAGCTAATAAGAAGTTAGGGTGATTTCTTAACTTGCTTATTTATTGTATAATAAGCCGGTAGTGCTTATGTTATGTATGATGGCCGTTTGAGCTAGGGTAAGAGTATAAATGAGGGGCAAGCCCCAAGACGTTATACCACCTTCTCCAGGGTAAGAGTATGAATGAGGGGCAAGCCCCAAGATCGTCATACCACCTTCTTCAGTGTAAGAGTATAAATGAGGGGTGAATCCCCAAGATCGTTATACCAATTGCCCGTGGATTTGCTACCCACGATGCGAGAATACCTCACGCGAGTCCTATGGGCTTACGCGGTGAAATAGTCCCACGCGGGCGGTACGACCTATGCGCGAGAATACCTCACGCGGTCCACACGACCTATGCAGTGAAATAGTCCTGTGAGTAGGATTGCTTAACGACATCGCTGGCGGATGGTCCTTGTCACGACCAACCGGTTCGTGGATCGTGCCTTACCCGCACCCCAAAGAGTCATACATCGAGAAATCACGGAATATAAAGACAATACATGAAACCAATGTAATAAGACGGTGAAATAAGAAGACAAAGCAACCAAAAACGGTACCTTCAGTGTATATATGAATAACAATTTGAATAGCATATCCCTTTTTACGGCTCCGCCACAACAAGATTACTGCACTTCTAAGAGTAACATGACAACCATGGCGGACAGGCCCCGCCATACCACGAATGTAAGCACCTACTACGACAGGGGACTATACCATCGATAAGCCTCCGAGAAACGGAGCTTCCCAAACACCGAATCGTGACCGAGAGCTAGGATCAACGATCGCGTATTCAACTCATGCAGATGAACGCAGCCCGGGCGAGGTCAAGATAACAGTACCAAGTATGTGAATCAAAAATACTGTAAATGAAATCATAGTAGTCTATATAAAGCAGAGACATGTATGATAACCAAACTACGATTCACAATAAATAAGCAAATATGTCAAGTCGTGACTCACGCCTCAAAGTCATCACTCAAATATAACAACGGGTCTCACGCCCACAACATCAATCATGCCGTGGAATACCTTCCTCACCGCCGGCGTCTATGATATAAAAACACCAAGGAATACATACGAACACCGTGTCCCACTGTGTCATCATAAAACCGCACGGTAAGTACGAAGGCATAGCCGACTACTAGAACCCACGATAACAAGGTCATAAATCAGATCACGAGATCTGTCTGCATCACATGATCAAAGCCGCCACTCTCCCGCAGATCTAATGCGCGTCTAGCCCCGAACTTCCCACCCGCATAGCCACTCCAATGGCCCGCATGAGGTATTCCCGCATCGAGGGTAGCTACTCCCAAGATCGCCCCGACTCGCACCGCACGGCCACATAGACCGCATGACCATAAAGGCCGCATACTAACTCGAACTCGTAGCTCGCATAGGCCCTCAGACCCGCATGAGGTATTCTCGAATCACGGTCCTGCATCACCCGAGTCTACCCCAGACGGAGGCGCTTAACCCCTAATCAAGTGAGTAGTATAATACCAACATAACAGTTTATCGTTTAAACAACCTAAGCACAATCAAGGGAAACCCCTTTACACAAACATCACAAGATACTAACACACGTAGCATCCTAACATGTTTATTTATCAAATCAACAAGAAAGTATTTACAAGGCTATCACAAACCAACACAATCAAATTATTCACACAAGGTACTTTCTACTATATGATTAACAAGATCGGGTTTTTATCCCCAAAGTACTTCATATATTAACTCTTTAAGAGATATGTTCTTTCACAAATAGTCACACAATACTCGTAGTATATGAAAATAGATTGATTATCTTTTGAAGTAAATCAAAACACTTCTCTTTGTAAAATCAAGTAACAACATTCTTTCCAAACGCTCAAGTTTGCCTAATTTCAATTACTCAAGTTTCATTTTGAAAGGTTTCAGTAGTTCATAGTTTTAATCCCTTAAAACAATTTGAGAAACATATACCTTATGTGTGAGTAGGTTATTCTCGTTCATAACAATCTTATTACAGAAGCCATGATCTAGGAAATGTAATATCATTTTGTCTCATCTTAGCTTCTATGCAGATGGAAGTTTCTACTGGTTTTAATAATACTTTATTAGTCAAAACATTTCCCTTTATTAGCGCTGCTGTGGTTTGTTCGATACTTATTCTGATTTCCGAAATCAGTAAAACATTATTCCTTTTGAAAACCAAGTACTCATTACTCACGAATGAGGTTTCACACTTTTTAACAAAATTCAATTAAGTCAAGTCTCTTATCTTTTAAGATCAAGTCTCTTAACTTTTTAAAATCAATAAATCATTCATTTTATCTCTCTTAAGCCGTTATACCTAACTTCCCATAAAGCTATTATAACTCTCGGCCAAGGGGGCCTTCTCTAAGGGGGAGAGGGGGTGTTGGACGAAACACAACACAAAGGGAGGGAGGAATTTTAGACTTAGGAAAGATTAGGAATGGATGAAGAAGTCTTCCAAGGGGGGGTATTTATAGGTCAAGTAAAGGCCAACCAATGGCCAAGATCATGCCAAGTGCAAGGCAAGTGTAGGGCCAAGATCATGCCAAGTGCACCTTATCCATCTACCACAAAAATATCCTACCAACCCCTTGACCAAAACAAGGCCATTTCGTCCCACTTGTTGCCGCCCAACGTCCCCAATGAGAGGGTGACAAGTGTCACCCTCTCGTTTGTCCAAAATGTTTCGTCTCTCGGAAAAATCCGCAAAAATTAAAAATGACATAGCCGAAATTTTCCCTTCGCAAGTTATGTAAAACGTTTCGTCGAAACACGACTCTAACCGGTGTCAGGCACAAAATAAATCGCCCAAGCCACTTTAAAGTTCAAATTTTTCTACGCACGCCCCACGCATATACTCGGAAATACGGTATAACATTCTCCCTCCTTAGAAACATTCGTCCCGAATGTTCGCTCAAAGTCTCCAAACAACGCTGCATCAAAGATAGTCTTCACTACTATACTTACGAGAACAATCGCCACACCGCCACGTAAACACCTGCGCAAATACTGACATCCACGTCCACGAGGAAACACCTCTAACATCACAAAAGCCCTTACCCGAGGTCAAAAATATACTTCCTTCGCACCTCTCCTTACAAAAGAAATGATCACATCTATGCTCGCCATACATGCCGCTTCTTCCCTTACGCTGTCGCACTTTCTCGCAGACACTCGAACTCTTTCTTACCATATCTCTCATCGATTCGCTTCCAAATCCTCGGTGACTATCTCTAACTTGGTCATCATTAATCGAACACTCGCATGGATCTCCGATACTTTTCCAAACATAACAACACGAAAAGATCGACATATCGCCTCCTAAGTCGGACGACAAAAGCTAACATATAGGCAATCGACCTACTCTTCACATGACACAAAAAGGCCCAAAGTAACTCGCTAAGTTTCTCCGATTTTCCAAAACTCGTTATTCTCCGGTGGTACCTTTCAAGAAGATCCTCCACAACTCAGACTCCAAACGCCGCCGATTATCCGCACAACTTCGCTGACTGGCTGCCAATAACCTCTTCTAGACAAGCTCCACCCTACCCCCAGTCTGTTGGAACAAACCTGAACCAACTATCTGAACCTTGCCAACATCGAACCAATCGAACGACAACTTACATTTCCGCCCCTACAAGGCGTCATAAAGCGACATTCGAATATCGAAATGGTGGTTATAAAACACTCCTCATCAGAGACAACAATCCTTACATACCACTCAAATCCACACATTGGCCCGAGGCGAACGCGACATCGAGACTCACCCGAAGTTCTCAACCCCGCTCGGTAAAACTTCCGAAACGAAATAGCCACAACTCGGGCTACACTGTCACATAAGGTGAAAGCAGCACCTCGCAACCTTCCCGAAATAATCATCCCGCAACTTACTACCGAGTACACGCCTTTATTAGAAGACAAGACGGCCGACCTCGCCGGCGACCATCGGTCGAATGCATCCACGACTCGTACGCTGGTTAACCAAACATGGGCCTAACACCCTCATGACCCTATCACAAGGCGGAACCACCACAAACTGACCCCATCACCATACAGGCCGCGGGTTGACCCGCAACGTGGCCTCAACCCGTGCCGGCAATGCGCAAAACACTAGCTCCCCGATCCGGAAAACTCTCACTAATCACGTTATGAAAACCTAGCGGTCTTCTTAGCTCAACTAACCTCTTTCATTCCACATTACTCAGGGACTTATCCCACAAACATAGCTCACGTGCACTATGCACTCCGATAAGGGTTAAACACAAATGTAATCTTTTACTCAAGATTACCCTGCCTATAAGGTCTCCACGTATAAAGCTCTAAGGCTTACACTTTTCCTATCCCTCAATCTTTCTGCTACTAACCATGATCTCTAATCACAATTAACACACCGCTATCGTAACATAGCACTTTAAGATATACTTATCTTATCACACTAATCTCTGAGGTTAAAGATATGCCCGACCCATCGCTTCACTCCCTTTGTCGTTCTAATCAAACCCGCCTGCAGGCGATATAGCTGGGAAGGTAACGAACTACCCACCGATCCTCGGCGTCGAGTCCTCCCACTTGCATCCTTCCTACTAGGACATCCTTTCGACACACGGCCCATTTACCGTAGGTAAAACAAGTACCAACTAAAGACGACATTGTAACGACCTGCCCGGTTCAAGCATCGTGCCTTACCCCGGGCACCCTAGTGATACATACATCGAGAAAATCAGCGAACATAAAACATGAGTCATTTAACAAGGGATATAATAAATAAACAAAGCAACCAAAAACAGCTTGCCTTCAAGATATACATAAAACTCGAACAGCTTTAATCCTTTTACAACCCCGCCCACAACAAGATTACATGCACTTCTAAGATATAATGACTATGACGGACAGTGGCCCCGCCATACCTGAATGTACAAGAACCTACAACTCGTGGAACACCTACTAAAAGATAAGCCTCCGAGAAACGGAGCTTCAAATGCGCTGAATCGTGATCCCATGAGCGAGGATCCACGATCGATGTACTCTACCATGCAGATGTAACGCACTTCAAGGAGGTCAAGATAACAGTACCAAGTATGTGAAATCAGATAACATCAGAATGAAATCATACTAGTCTATATAAAGCAGAGACATGTATGATAACCAAACTACGATTCACAACATAAAACACCATCACTCCAATATAACTATGGGTCTCACGCCCACAACATCAATCGTTCGTGATTATGGCCGCATGCCCCGAATCAGACGGTAGACATGTCCATGATGCAACAATAATACCAATGTCCCATGGCCACATGCCCCGAATTCGTGACGTGTAGACATGTCCATGTGACTCAACAACAAGACAAAGAATCCAAATGGAAGCATACCCGCGCGCTACGATCGTGTCAAGATGTCCAAAGGGAAACAATAAGACAACATTCCAAATGGACGATACCCGCAGCGCTACGATCGTGTCGGATGTCCAAAGGGAAACAATAGACAAGATTCCAAATGGACGATACCCGCAGCGCTTACGATCGTGTCGATGTCCAAAGGGAAATCACAAGCGCGATAATCAAATGGAAACATACCCGCGCGCCACGATCGCGTCGCGATATCCAAAGCGACAACCACAAGACCTTAACCAAAATGGAAGCATACCCGCGCGCCACGATCGCGGTCGTGATGTCCAAAGCGATTAACAACAATAATACTATTAACAGAACGCACTGCGGAATTTCTCCGCCACCGCAAGACGCCCAAGTAAGTTCTCAACTACCAACCGACTTCTATCGAGAGACGCAGAATACGTAAACACAACGCTTGTACAATAAAGACTATCATCACAAGCATAGGCAAGTTTCACAACAACAAGCATAGCAAGTTTCACACAACTCAAAGTACTTTCATTTTATGCCAAAGTCGGGTTTTTAACCCCAAAGTACTACATACGTTAAGTTCTTTTAAAAGAGATCCATTACTTTTATAAAAGTCACCCGATACGTAGTATTAGAATGACCAACCCATCTTCCTTTTCAAAATCAAGTAACAACATTCCTTTCCTAAGTTCCAGTTTGCCTAGTTTCAATTACTCAAGCTTCTTATTTTCAAATGGTTTCATAGTTCCCAAACTTAATCACTTGATTCCTTTTTAGAACAATTGAGTAACATATGTCATATATGTGAGTAGTTTATTCTTGTTTATAACGATCTTATTACAGCAACCATGATCTAGAAAATGTAATATCATTTTGTCTCATCTTAGCTTCTATGCAGATGGAGGTTTCTACTGGTTTTAATACAACACATCATTATTCAATACATTTTCCTTTATTAACGCTGCAGTGGTCCTGTCGATACACATTCGATTTCCAAATCAAGAAACATTATTCCTTTAAAAACCAAGTACTCATTACTCACGAATGAGGTTTCACACAACATTCACATTAAAACAAATAAGTTAAGTCTCTTATCTTATAAGATCAAGTCTCTTAACTTCTAACATCAGTAAACCATTTTCACCTACATAAGGTCGTTATAACTAACTTCCCATAAAGCTATTATAACACCCTATGTTTTAAACCAACCAAATCACTTAGCACATGTACGTCTACCGTACTACATAGTTCACACATATCATGCTAGAAGAGATAGGAAGAGGTTCACATACCTCGCGACGATTTATCGACAATAAGCAAAATGCTCCAAGTACTACAACCTTGCTAGCCCTTTCCACTCCTCGAGTAGAATACGCTACTCTTAGTACTTTCACCTATAAAGGTCACAAACGCCTATTAACCCCAAAACACAAGTTTTCTATCTTTCTATAGAAAATTAGGCAAAGGACTCTCCCGCAACAACAGTAAATCTCCTCCTCTATCGAGGCCGCCACCAAGCCAACCAAGTGGGGTTTACACGTCACCCTGACGTGTACAATTCTACTCGAATACTACACAAGTCTACCGCACACAATACCCCTATGTAAATACAAATGGATTAGCTTTATTCTTCAAAGCTTAAGTCAAAAGACATTGTCGAATACTAAGTATAGTTCCATATATAGTATACTTTAACTATATACTCTAACAAACATGTAATTTCCAATTACAATAGAGGGACAAGATAATTACCTCGATAAGCCCAAAATTATCCGAGTTTAATGCCGCTCCTGAGCAAGGTTTAGCTCCACTCCACGCGCTCCAAACCACTCCAAACAACCCTTAGAAGTTCTAACCAACTTCTACTCACATACTTCAACCAACTATGAAGATTTCCTTAGGGTTTCGGTTTGAGACTAAAAGGACAAAAGGTAGTATTTCTGACTCTACGAAAGAGGTATCTTTGGAATACTACAAGGTACAAGGCTAAGGTATTTTGGGCATTATAACAATACTTGGAAGACAACTTTCTACCAAGTGGGTAGGCTCACTAGCACAACTAGGCAGTGAGTGGGGTGTTCTCGCCAAGGGCCTCTTTCTAAGGGGAGAAGGGAGTTGGACGAGAGCAACAACAAGGGAGAGGAGGATTTCAAGACTTAGACAAAGTGAGGAGTGAATGAATAAGTCTTCACAAGGAGTGGTATTTATAGAAAGCCAAAGGCCAACCAACGGCCAAGATCTAGCCAAGTGCTACACAAGTGTAAGGCCAAGATCAAGCCAAGTGCACCCTAACCCTACTCCACAAATCCTCACAAATATCTACACAAATATCTACCACAACTTGCCCATCAATTCGCCCTACCGCCTTTCAGTCCACCAACGAGAGGTGCAAGTGTTGCCCTCTCGTTGGTCCAAAACGCCCGCCTCTCGGAAAAATTCGCAAAAATACTAAATGACATAGCCGAATTTTCCCTTCGTAAGCTTAGTAAAACGCTCATTTAAAAACGACTTAATCGGGTGCCAGGCACAATAAATATTTCGCCGGGTGCCACACGGGGTGACACGTGTCGCCCGATTCGCCTGAATATTTCGTCTTCCAAAATATCCAAAATACCGAAATCTCAAAACAAAGCTTTCCACAAAATCAGTAAATTTCTCCCGTGGCCCCACGTGACCATTTCCAAAATAAAATCTCAAAATTCTAATATAATCTATGAAGTCCAAATACCAAACTGGGAATCCAATTCCCATTAACGAACCTTTTCTTCACAAATAACCGGAAACTTTTCCGTCGAAAAACTCACATCTTTCTTTCTTTTCAAAATTTCTCGCAGACTGCACGCACGCCCTCACATACATACCCCGCAACTACGGTATAACATTCTCCCATCCTTAGAAACATTCGTCCCGAATGTTCCTTCTCAAGACGGATATCAATGAAGTTCCTCTAACAAGTTGTCAACGCCACACCGCCACGAAATAACACACGTTATCTTCCTCCCTTACTCGTTGTACTTCTCTCGAACACTAGAACTCTCCCAAGACGTACCATACTTCACCATTACTCGCTCTCGAAAATCTGCGAGTCACTACCTCCAAACTTGGTCATCTTACTAACCTCAAACTTCCTTAAGGCCATTCCCGCCTTTACGAACCGCTTCGTCGAACGCGCCCACGAACTCATACGATGATCATACAAACTTGGGCCTAGCATCCTCGTGACCCTACCACCGCGGGACCACCTAATCGACCACCCCAAACCGGTTACTGGTTGACCCGCAAATGGTCCTCAACCCGACCCCCAACCGCGCCAAACTCTTGTTCCCGATCCAAACAATCTTACTAATTCACATCATGAAGCTACCACTTCCATCTCACACTACCCGTGGACTTATCACACAAATAAATCCCACGATACTACTACTCGATAAGGGTCAAAAATAAATCTTTAACTCAAGACGACCTTACCCTTAAGGTCTCGGGCCGTGACATAGTCTAAGGTTCACACTTACCATGCCCCCACACGTATCCTCCCAACTAACCATACATTCTAACTCACACATATCACAATGCTATCCGCATAGCACACAATAATGAGACCATCATAACCAAAGATACCAAAACTCAGAGGGTTAAGGATATACTGAAGCTACCGCCCACTCTAATCATAGGCTCGCAGGCGATACCGCAGTAGGCGTGATGAACCACCACAGATCCCGGGCGTCGAGTCGTAACATCCGCGCTTCCCTTGGCTGACAGCTCGCAAATGGCCCTCACGCCGCATGTAAAACAAACTCCCAATCTAGCACGACACTCTCCAAAATGGAGTCTACCACAATGGTCACAACGAGGTAGGGTGGCTTCACCGGTTAACACCCCGCTCGCCGAAAATCTGAACCTCGAGCCCCGACCGCTCCTCAAGACGGTGGAGGACTACTGCATCGGGGTATATAACTAGCTCAGCCGAGGCGGTCCGCCTCGAAACCACCAGGACCTCGCCGCCCCGGCCCTCTTCTCCGATCCAGTCATTCCGTCGACCCTCCGTGCCTCACATCCTAGCAGCGCATGAGCTCGCATGCGGGCAATGTCCATGCCCGGTGAAGAGAAACACCCGCACAAGATTCGCCATATAATCATCAAGCCCGTGACGTAGCGATGCACTTATCCTCCATATCCGCAACTAGCGCAGTGGACATATCGAGCCAAAGAATCGAACTCGACATTGTACTCCCGACAGCGCGCTCTCTGCCTTAGTAACAAAAATCGTTTACCGCGCCTCTCATCCGCGGAGGCAAGAAGTGCGTGAGGAAAGCCTCAAAACTCATCCCATACCGCTGAGGCATGCTCTCCCGAAAGCTCCTATGAATCAAACCAATCGACGGCGGTATCACGCACCGATGCGAACCAAAGGTCACAGACTCGCCAAGCTCGATCACCCGTGACGATCCAGAATCGCCGGATGAACTCTCGCGATCATCCTCGGCCGACCCATAAAACTCGCGCTACAACTCGTAAAGTCCCGTGAGCCTCAAACTATTTGCTCGGGTGAATCCATCAGCATCGAACCGAATCGCCAGATCCACTGCCTCATATCCGCCACAACTCGCCAATAATCGCCATCTCTCGTGACTCCATCTCCCGCTTCCGCATCGCGGATCGAGGCTCGTGCATCAGAGTCTCATCACGCCCATCGCTGCGCTAAACTCACAGGCCGGGCGGGCCGCTAAACCCGCCGCTCAAGCACAACTCGTGTATCGCTCGGGCTCGCGCTGCATTCTCCTCAGATCTCACTAGCGCACTCACGCTTTGCCCTTCTGGCTCGTTGCTTCATGCGCGAGGCATAATCGTAAAAACGAGATACGCTGTAGGGTACAACTTACAACATGCCTCTAAGGCACGATCTCGGAATGAGAAGAATGGAAACTAATCCTAAATGTCTCACTCTCCTCGATTATAGATGGTGCACAACACATCGATAATCAAGACTCTACTAGACACGGTTCAGACACTTTCCGAGGATTAATCGCTCGATACCACTTTTGTAACGACTGCCCGGCCCGCATCGTGCCTTACCTCGCACCCTAGTGATACATACATCGAGAAAATCAGCGAACATAAAACATGAGTCATTTAACAAGTGGATATAATAAATAAACAGCAACCAAAAACAGCTTTTCAAGATATACATAAAACCCGAATAGCTTTAATCCTTTTACAACCCCGCCTACAACAAGATTACTGCACTTAAGATATACATGACTATGACGGACAGGTTCGCCATACCCCGAATGTACAAGAACCTACAACTCAGTGGAACACCTACTAAAAGATAAGCCTCCGAGAAACGGAGCTTCAAATGCGCTGAATCGTGATCCTATGAGCGAGGATCCACGATCGATGTACTTACTCGCAGATTTAACGCAGCTTCAAGCGAGGTCAAGATAACAGTACCAAGTATGTGAAATCGCATAATATCAGAAATGAAATCATACTAGTCTATATAAAGCAGAGACATGTATGATAACCAAACTACGCTCACAACATAAAACAATCATCACTCCAATATAACTACGGGTCTCACGCCCACAACATCAATCAGTTCGCATGGCCGCATGCCCCTAATATCAGACGGTGTAGACATGTCCATGATGCAACAATACCAATGTCCCATGGCCACATGCCCCTGACCAGACGGTGTAGACATGTCCATGTGACCTCAACAACAAGACAAAGAATCCAAATGGAAGCATACCCGCGCTACGATCGTGTCGCGATGTCCAAAGTGGAAACAATAAGACAACATTCCAAATGGACGATACCCGCAGCGCTACGATCGTGGTCGATGTCCAAAGGGAAACAATAGACAAAGATTCCAAATGGACGATACCCGCGCGCTACGATCGCGGTCAAGATGTCCAAAGGGAAATCACAGGCGCGATAATCAAATGGAAACATACCCGCGCGCACGATCGTGTCAAGATATCCAAAGCGACAACTACAAGACCTTAACCAAAATGGAAGCATACCCGCGCCACGATCGTGGTCGCATGTCCAAAGCGATTAACAACAATAATACTATCAACAGAACGCACTGCGGAATTTCTCCGCATCACGCAAGACGCCCAAGTAAGTTCTCAACTACCAACCGACTTCTATCGAGAGACGCAGAATACGTAAAACACAACGCTTGTACAATAAAGACTATCATCACAAGATAGGCAAGTTTCACAACAACAAGCATAGGCAAGTTTCACACAACTCAAAGTACTTTCATTTTATGCCAAAGTCCGGTTTTAACCCCAAAGTACTACATACGTTAAGTTCTTTAAAAGAGATCCATTACTTTTATAAAAGTCACCCGATACCCGTAGTATTAGAATGACCAACCCATCTTCCTTTTCAAAATCAAGTAACAACATTCCTTTCCTAAGTTCCAGCTTGCCTAGTTTCAATTACTCAAGCTTCTTATTTTCAAATGGTTTCATAGTTCCCAAACTTAATCACTGATTCCTTTTAGAACAATCGAGTAACATATGTCATATATGTGAGTAGTTTATTCTTGTTTATAACGATCTTATTACAACAAACCATGATCTAGAAAATGTAATATCATTTTGTCTCATCTTAGCTTCTATGCAGATTTGAGGTTTCTACCGGTTTTAATACAACACATCATTATTCAATACATTTTCCTTTATTAACGCCGCAGTTGGTCTGTCGATACACATTCGATTTCAAATCAAGAAACATTATTCCTTTAAAACCAAGTACTCATTACTCACGAATGAGGTTTCACACAACATTCACATTAAAACAAATAAGTTAAGTCTCTTATCTTATAAGATCAAGTCTCTTAACTTCTAACATCAAGAAACCATTTTCACTACATAAGCGTCGTTATAACTAACTTCCCATAAAGCTATTATAACACCCTATGTTTTAAACCAACCAAATCACTTAGCACATGTACGCCTACCGCACTACATAGTTCACACATATCATGCTGTAAGAGATGTAAGAGGTTCACATACCTCGCGACGATTTATCGACAATAAGCAAAATGCTCCAAGTACTACAACCTTGCTAGCCCTTTCCACTCCTCGAGTAGAATACGCTACTCTTAGTACTTTCACCTATAAAGGTCACAAACGCCTATTAACCCCAAAACACAAGTTTTCTATCTTTCTATAGAAAATTAGAAAGACTCTCCCGCAACAACAGAAATCTCCTCCTCTATCGAGGCCGGCCACCAAGCCAACCAAGGGGTTTACACGCCTACCCGACGTGTACAATTCTACTCAAGAATACTACACAAGTCTACCGCAATACACCCCATGTAAATACAGCCTGGGATTCTTTATTCTTCAGCTTAAGTCAAAAGACATTGCCGAATACTAAGTATAGTTCCATATATAGTATACTTCAACTATATACTCTAACAAACATGTAATTTCCAATTACAATAGAGGACAAGATAATTACCTCGATAAGCCCAAAATTATCCGAGTTTAACGTCGCTCCCGAGCAAGGTTTAGCTCCACTCCACGCGCCCAAACCACTCCAAACAACCCTTAGAAGTTCTAACCAACTTCTACTCACATACTTCAACCAACTATGAAGATTTCCTTGTGGTTTCGGCTTGAGACTAAAAGGACAAAAGGTAGTATTTCCTGACTCTACGTAAAGAGGTATCTTTGAATACTACAAGTACAAGGCTAAGGTATTTTGGGCATTATAACAATACTTGGAAGACAACTTTCTACCAAGTGGTAGGCTCGGCTAGCACAACTAGGCTAGGGGAGTGGGTGTTCTCGCCAATGGCCTCTTTCTGGGGAGAAGGAGTTGGACGAGAGCAACAACAAGTGGAGAGGAGGGATTTCAAGACTTAGACAAAGTGAGGAGTGAATGAATAAGTCTTCACAAGAGGAGTGGTATTTATAGCAAAGCCAAAGGCCAACCAATGGCCAAGATCTAGCCAAGTGCTACACAAGTGTAAGGCCAAGATCAAGCCAAGTGCACCCTAACCCTACTCCACAAATCCTCACAAATATCTACACAAATATCTACCACAACTTGCCCATCAATTCGCCCTAGCGCTTTTCAGTCCACCAACGAGAGGGTGCCAAGTGTTGCCCTCGTTGGTCCAAAACGTTCCGCCTCTCGGAAAAATTCGCAAAAATACTAAATGACATAGCCGGAATTTTCCTTCGTAGTTTAGTAAACGCTTCGTCGAAAACGACTCTAATCGGGTGTTGTGCACAATAAATATTTCGCCAGGGTGCCAATGGGGTGACACGTGTCGCCCCGATTCGCCTGAATATTTCGTCTTCGAAAATATCCAAAATCGAAATCTCAAAAACAAAGCTGCTCCAAAACAGTAAATTTCTCCGTGGCCCCACGTGACCATTTCCAAAATAAAATCTCAAAATACTAATATAATATATAAAGTCCAAATAACAAATCTGGTAAAACAATTCCAATTCACGAACCTATTTCTTCACAAAAAACCGGAAACTTTTCCGCCGAAAACTCACATCTTTCTTTCTTTTCAAAATTTCGCCGCACTCGTACGTACGTCCTCACATACATACCCTGCAACTACGGGGTATAACATTCTCCCATCCTTAGAAACATTCGTCCCGAATGTTCCTTCTCAAGACGGATATCAATGAAGTTCCTCTAACAAGTTGTCAACGCCACAGCTTGGCCACGAAATAACACACGTTATCTTCCTCCCTTACTCGTTGTACCCTTCTCGAACACTAGAACTCTCCCAGTACGTACCATACGTCAGGCATTCCTTCCGTTCCCGACAATCTCTGGAGTCACTACCTCCAAACTTGGTCATCTTACTAACCTCAAACTTCCTTAAGGCCATTCCCGCCTTTTACGAACCGCTCGGTCGAACGCGCCCACGAACTCATACGATGATCATACAAACTTGGGCCTAGCATCCTCGTGACCCTACCACTGGCGGGACCACCCGAACTGACTACCCCAAACGGTTCTGGGTTGACCGCAAATGGTCCTCAACCCGACCCAACGCGCCAAACTCTTGTTCCCGATCCGAAACAATCTTACTAATTCACATCACGAAAGCTACCACTTCCATCTCACACTACCCGTGGACTTATCACACAAATAAATCCCACGATACTACTACTCTGATAAGGGTCAAAAATAAATCTTTAACTCAAGACGACCTTACCCTTAAGGTCTCAGTCGTGACATAGTCTAAGGTTCACACTTACCATGCCCCCATACGTATCCTCCCAACTAACCATACATTCTAACTCACATATCACAATGCTATCCGTACATAGCACACAATAATGAGACCATCATAACCAAAGATACCAAAACTCTAGAGGTTAAGGATATACACGGCTACCGCTCCACTCTAATCATAGGCACGCCTGCAGGCATAGTCAGTAGGTGATGAACCAGCCACAGATCTGAAGGTGAGTCGTAACATCCGCGCTTCCCTTGGTCCGACAGCCTCGCAAATGGCCCGCTGTCGCATGTAAAACAAACTCCCAATCTAGCACGACACTCTCCAAAATGGAGTCTACCACAATGGTCACAACGAGGTAGGGGTGGCTTCGTGGTTAACACCCCGCTTCTGTAGAAAATCAACCTGGAGCCCCGACCGCCTCAAGACGGTGGAGGACTACTGCACGGTGGGGGTATATAACTAGCTTTCTTGAGGCGGTCCGCCTCGAAAACCACCAAAGGACCCTGCCGTCCTGGCCCTCTTCTGCTGATCCAGGTCATTCCGTCGACCCCTCCGTGCCTCACATCCTAGTGCATGAGCCTGCATGCGGGCAATGTCCATGCCAGGCTGAAGAGAAACACCCGCACAAGATTCGGCCATATAATCATCAAGCCCGGTGACGTAGCGATGCACCCTATCCTCCATATCTGCAACTAGCGCAGGGACATATCGAGCCAAAGAATCGAACTCGACATTGTACTCCGACGGCGCCTCTGCCTTAGTAACAAAAATCGCCGGCCGTGCCCTCATCTGCGGAGGCAAGAAGTGCGTGAGAAAGCCCCGAAAACTCATCCCATCTGGCTGGAGTGCATGCTCTCCCGGAAAGCTCCCATGAATCAAACCAATCGACGGCGGTATCACGCGGCCGATGCGAACCAAAGGTCACAGACTCGGCCAAGCTCGATCACCCGCGTGATCGGCAGAATCGCCGGATGAACTCGCGGATCATCCTCGGCGTCGACCCATAAAACTCAAGCGGGCTACAACTCGAGAAAGTCCCGTAGCCTCAAACTATTTGCTCGGGGTGAACCATCGGTGCTATCGAAGGCCGAATCCTGTCGCTCATATCCGCCACAACCCCGCCAATAATCGGGCCATCTCTCTTGTGACCCATCTCCCCGCTCTGCATCGGGTGGAGGCTCGTATCAGAGTCTCATCGCCCATCGTGCGCTCTAAACTCGCTGGTCGGGCGGCGCCGCGAAACCGCCGTCAAGCACAACCGCAGTCTTGTAATCGGGCTCGCGCTCGCACTCTCGTATCTCACTAGCGGCCACCCTCGGCTGCCTTGCCCCGGGCTCACGGTTGCCTGCGCGGAGGCATAATCGTAAAAACGAGATACGCTGGAGGGTACAACTTACAACACGCTCTAAGGCACGATCTCTGAATGAGAAGAATGGAAACCAATCCTAAATGTCTCAGCCTCTCGATTATAGATGTGGTGCACAACACATCGATAATCAAGACTCTACTAGACACGGTCGTAGACACTTTCCGAGGATTAATCGCTTCGATACCACTTTTTGTAACGACTGTTCGGGGCGTTCTATCGTGCCTTACCGGGCACCCTAGTGATACATACATCGAGAAAATCAGCGGAACATAAAACATGAGTCATTTAACAAGGGATATAATAAATAAACAAAGCAACCAAAAACAATTGCCTTGGTATATACATAAAACTCGAGCAGTTTAATCCTTTTACAACCCCGCCACAACAATTTTACTGCACTCTAAGATATACATGACTATGACGGGACAGGGCCGCCATACCCCGAATGTACAAGAACCTACAACTCAGGGAACACTACTAAAAGATAAGCCTCGAGAAACGGAGCTTCAAATGTTGAATCGTGATCCATGGCGAGGATCCACGATCGATGTACCTCTACTGCGGCATGTAACGCAGCCCCGGAGGTCAAGACAACAGTACCAAGTATGTGAAATGCATAATATCAGTAAATGAAATCATACTAGTCTATATAAAGCGTGAGACATGTATGATAACCAAACTACGATTCACAACATAAAACGATCATCACTCCAATATAACTATGGGTCTCACGCCCACAACATCAATCGAGTTCGCATTATGGCGCATGCCCGGAATATCGCATCGGTGTAGACATGTCCATGATGCAACAATAATACCAATGTCCCATGGCCACATGCCCCGGAATTGCGACGGTGTAGACATGTCCATGTGACCTCAACAACAAGACAAAGAATCCAAATGGAAGCATACGTGCGCTACGATCGTGTCGGTATGTCCAAAGGGAAACAATAAGACAACATTCCAAATGGACGATACCCGCAGCGCTACGATCGTGTCGAGATGTCCAAAGGGAAACAATAGGACAAAGATTCCAAATGGACGATACCCGTGCGCCACGATCGTGTCGGTATGTCCAAAGGGAAATCACGCGCGATAATCAAAATGGAAACATACCCGTGCGCCACGATCGTGTCATATATCCAAAGCGATTAACCACAAGACCTTAACCAAAATGGAAGCATACCCGCGCCACGATCGTGTCGGTATGTCCAAAGCGATTAACAACAATAATACTATCAGCGAGGCGTGCGTGGAATTTCTCCGTCACTGCGCGACGCTCCAAGTAAGTTCTCAACTACCAACCGACTCTATCGAGACGCGGTAATACGTAAAACACAACGCTTGTACAATAAAGACTATCATCACAAGCATAGGCAAGTTTCACAACAACAAGCATAGGCAAGTTTCACACAACTCAAAGTACTTTCATTTTATGCCAAAGTCGGGTTTTAACCCCAAAGTACTACATACGTTAAGTTCTTTTAAAGAGATCCATTACTTTTATAAAAGTCACCCGATACGTAGTATTAGAATGACCAACCCATCTTCCTTTTCAAAATCAAGTAACAACATTCCTTTCCTAAGTTCCGGTTGCCTAGTTTCAATTACTCAAGCTTTTCATTTTCAAATGGTTTCATAGTTCCCAAACTTAATCACTTGATTCCTTTTTAGAACAATTGAGTAACATATGTCATATATGTGAGTAGTTTATTCTTGTTTATAACGATCTTATTACAGCAGCCATGATCTAGAAAATGTAATATCATTTTGTCTCATCTT
This sequence comes from Przewalskia tangutica, assembly GCA_029844215.1. Classification (NCBI taxonomy): domain Eukaryota; kingdom Viridiplantae; phylum Streptophyta; class Magnoliopsida; order Solanales; family Solanaceae; genus Przewalskia; species Przewalskia tangutica. Next base: position 54,428,608 of record CM056718.1, read on the forward strand.
AGCTTCTATGCAGATGGAGGTTTCTACTGGTTTTAATACAACACATCATTATTCAATACATTTTCCTTTATTAACGCTGCAGTGGTCTGTCGATACACATTCTGATTTCCGAAATCAGTAAAACATTATTCCTTTTAAAACCAAGTACTCATTACTCACGAATGAGGTTTCACACAACATTCACATTAAAACAAATAAGTTAAGTCTCTTATCTTATAAGATAAGTCTCTTAACTTCTAACATCAGTAAACCATTTTCACCTACATAAGGTCGTTATAACTAACTTCCCATAAAGCTATTATAACACCCTATGTTTTAAACCAACCAAATCACTTAGCACATGTACGTCTACCGTACTACATAGTTCACACATATCATGCTAGAAGAGATAGGAAGAGGTTCACATACCTCGCGATGATTTATCGACAATAAGCAAAATGCTCCAAGTACTACAACCTTGCTAGCCCTTTCCACTCCTCGAGTAGAATACGCTACTCTTAGTACTTTCACCTATAAAGGTCACAAACGACTATTAACCCCAAAACACAAGTTTTCTATCTTTCTATAGAAAATTCTAAGAAAGACCTCCCCGCAACATCAGTAAATCTCTCCTCTATCGGCGGCTACCAAGCCAACCAAGGGGGTTTACACGCCTACCGGACGTACAATTCTACTCAAGAATACTACACAAGTCTACCGCACATGTCCTATGTAAATACAGATCAGTTCAGTTCTTTATTCTTCAGTCTTAAGTCAAAAGACATTGCCGAATACTAAGTATAGTTCCATATATAGTATACTTCAACTATATACTCTAACAAACATGTAATTTCAAATTACAATAGAGGGACAAGATAATTACCTCGATAAGCCCAAAATTATCCGAGTTTAATGTCGCTCCTGAGCAAGGTTTAGCTCCACTCCACGCGCTCCAAACCACTCCAAACAACCCTTAGAAGTTCTAACCAACTTCTATTCACATACTTCAACCAACTATGAAGATTTCCTTAGGGTTTCGGTTTGAGACTAAAAGGACAAAAGGTAGTATTTCGGACTTCACGTAAAGAGTTATCTTTGTAATACTAAAAGGTACAAGGATAAGGTATTTTGGGCATTATAACAATACTTGGAAGACAACTTTCTACCAACGGGGGGGGGTAGGCTCGGCTAGCACAACTAGGCTAGGGGGAGGGGGTGTTCTCGGCCAGGGCCTCTTTCTAAGGGGAGAAGGGAGTTGGACGAGAGCAACAACAAGGAGAGGAGGATTTCAAGACTTAGACAAAGTGAGAGTGAATGAATAAGTCTTCACAAGGGAGAGGGTATTTATAGCAAAGCCAAAGGCCAACCAACGGCCAAGATCTAGCCAAGTGCTACACAAGTGTAAGGCCAAGATCAAGCCAAGTGCACCCTAACCCTACTCCACAAATCCTCACAAATATCTACACAAATATCTACCACAACTTGCCCATCAATTACTAGCGCTTCTTTTCAATCCACCAAGAGGGTGCCAAGTGTTGCCTCTCGTTGGTCCAAAACGCTCCGCCTCTCGGAAAAATTCGCAAAAATACTAAATGACATAGCCGAATTTTCCCTTCGTAAGCTTAGTAAAACGTTTCGCCGAAAACGACTCTATCGGGTGTTGTGCACAATAAATATTTCGGAATAGGGTGCCACATGGGGGTGACACGTGTCGCCCCCCGATTCGCCCAGAATATTTCGTCTTACGAAAATATCCAAAATACCGGAAATCTCAAAAACAAAGCGGGCTCCACAAAACCGTAAATTTCTCCCGTGGGCCCACGTGACCATTCAAAATAAAATCTCAAAATTCTAATATAATCTATGAAGTCCAATACCAAACTGGGAATCCAATTCCCATTAACGAACCTTTTTCTTCACAAATAACCGGAAACTTTTCCGTCGAAAACTCACATCTTTCTTTCTTTTCAAAATTTCTGCCGTACTCTCGTACGTACGTCCTCACATACATACCCTGCAACTACGGGGTATAACAGACATTCCCCGGGATGACGCCTGACACATTGTGAACACTGGGGAAAAACTGAATCCGGCTGGCTGGAACCTAAGTGTAGCTGTGAACCGGAAGCTTTGGAGCTCTGACCAACTCCTGCATACCGAACGCCCCGAACCCCGCGAGGACCACTGCATCTTGGTGGATGTGCATATCTAATCTCTTTGGTGAGGCGATTCGCCTCGAAAGTTACCAAAGGACCTTGCTCGCCCTCTTCTCGCCCCGTTAACCCGCCGATCTCTACGTTCTTGGCTCGCCGCGCATAAACCCGCATACGTGCCATGCCAAGCCCAATCAAGAATTTCTCTTGCACAACCCTCTCTTAGATAGTCATCAAGACTTGCGGTACATCGGTATACTCTCTGGTAGCCAAATCCATAGTTAGTAATAGGGTCGCCTCTTTGCAATCTATATTCTCTGTCTCCGGTCGTGGAACTGAAGGTTCAAATGTCATGGCCGCAGTAGGAACTGCCGCCACCGTGCTAAACTCTGCTGGGGCTGGCGATGTCGCAGAACTACCCAAATGAAGCACCACCCCAGGTGATGATTGGGCCTGTGCCCGCGTAACCCTCAGACTTACTCGCAGCTCCGCCGCTGCCTTGCCTCCGGGCGGGTTTGCCTACGCGCGAGGCATAACGGTAAGGGAAAGAAATACGTTAGAGGTCCAACTTACAACCGCCTCTAAGGCACGATCTCGAGTGAGAAGAATAGAAACCAATCCTAAATATCCTATAGCCTCACGATTATTGGTGTGGTGCACAACACACCGATAATCAAGACTTCATCGGATACTGATGCAGACACTTTACGAGGATTAATCGCTCGATACCACTTTTGTCACGACCCGAACCGAGTTCGTGGATCGTGCCTTACCCGCACCCCAAGTAGTCATCGAGAAATCGAATATAAAGACAATACATGAAACCAATGTAATAAGACAGTGAAATAAGAAACAAAGCTAACCAAAAACGGTTACCTTCGGTGTATATATGAATAACAATTTGAACGATTACATCCTTTCTGGCTCGCGCACAACAAGATTTCTGCACCTCTAAGAGTAACATGACAACCATGGCGGGACAGGGCCCCGCCATACCCCTGAATGTAAGCACCTACTACGACAGGGGACTATACCACTGATAAGCCTCCGGAGAAACGGAGCTTCCCAAACACTGAACTGTGACCCTGAGAGCTAGGATCAACGACTGGTGTACCTCAACCTGCGGCATGAACGCAGCCCCCCGAAGGAGGTCAGTACAACAGGTACCAAGTATGTGAAACTGAAAAATACTGTAAATGAAATCATAGTAGTCTATATAAAGCAGGAGACATGTATGATAACCAAACTACAGTTCACAATAAATAAGCAGTCATGTCAAGTCAGGGACTCACGCCCTCAAAGTCATCACTCAAATATAACAATGGGTCTCACGCCCACAACATCAATCATGCCCGTGGAATACCTTCCTCACTGCCGGCAGTCTATGATATAAAAACACCAAGGAATACACATGAACACCAGGTCCCACCTGTGTCATCATAAAACCGTACGGGGTAAGTACGAAGGCATAGCCGACTACTAGAACCCACAGTACAACAAGGTCATAAACTGTATCATGAGATCTGTCTAGACCGTCACATGATCAAAGCTGGCCACTCGCCCGCAGTATCTAATGTGCGCGTCTAGCCCTGGAACTTCCCGCAGCTCCGCATAGGCCACTCCAATGGCCCGCATGAGGTATTCCCCGCATCGAGGGTAGCTACTCCCCGGCATCGTCCTGGACTCGCAGTCCGCATGGCCACATAGACCGCATGACCATAAAGGCCGCATACTAACCTGGAACTCTCGTAGCTCCGCATAGGCCCCCAGGACCCGCATGAGGTATTCTCGAATCATGGTCCCAGACCGCCTGAGTCTACCCCGCATCGGAGGGCAGCTTAACCCCCGGAATCAAGGTGAGTAGTATAATACCAACATAACAGTTTATCGTTTAAACAACCTAAGCACAATCAAGGGAAACCCCTTTACACAAACATCACAAGATACTAACACACGTAGCATCCTAACATGTTTATTTATCAAATCAACAAGAAAGTATTTACAAGGCTATCACAAACCAACACAATCAAATTATTCACACAAGGTACTTTCTACTATATGATTAACAAGATCGGGTTTTTATCCCCAAAGTACTTCATACATTAACTCTTTAAGAGATATGTTCTTTCACAAATAGTCACACAATACTCGTAGTATATGAAAATAGATTGATTATCTTTTGAAGTAAATCAAAACACTTCTCTTTGTAAAATCAAGTAACAACATTCTTTTCCAAACGTTCAAGTTTGCCTAATTTCAATTACTCAAGTTTCTCATTTTCGAAAGGTTTCGTAGTTCATAGTTTTAATCCCTTAAAACAATTTGAGAAACATATACCTTATGTGTGAGTAGGTTATTCTCGTTCATAACAATCTTATTACAGAAGCCATGATCTAGGAAATGTAATATCATTTTGTCTCATCTTAGCTTCTATGCAGATGGAAGTTTCTACTGGTTTTAATAATACTTTATTAGTCAAAACATTTCCCTTTATTAGCGCTGCTGTGGTTTGTTCGATACTTATTCTGATTTCCGAAATCAGTAAAACATTATTCCTTTTGAAAACCAAGTACTCATTACTCACGAATGAGGTTTCACACTTTTTAACAAAATTCAATTAAGTCAAGTCTCTTATCTTTTAAGATCAAGTCTCTTAACTTTTTAAAATCAATAAATCATTCATTTTATCTCTCTTAAGCCCTTATACCTAACTTCCCATAAAGCTATTATAACTCTTAAGTTTTTAAAACCACAAAGCATTTTCTTACCTACATAAAGCTGTTATAACCAACTTTCCATAAAGCCGTTATAACACTTTTATGTCTTAAACCAATCAAATACATTTAACACATGTACGTCTACCGTACTACATAGTTATACACATGTCATGCTAGAAAAGATAGGAAGAGGTTCACATACCTCGCGACGATTATCGACTAATAGCAAAACGCTCCAAGTACCTCAAACCGTCGGCTACTCCTTAAGCCAAGTAGATCGCGCCACACATAGTACTTCAACCTATAAGGCCACAAGGCGCTTATTAACATCTAGATCTTATCGTAGAACTTTCTACAGAAAATTCGGCAGCACCTCCCCCCCCCCCCCCGCAACCGCGTAAATCTCCTCCTCCATCGAGGCCGGCTATCAAGCCAACCAGGGGGGGGGGTGTATACATCTAACCGGACGTATACAATTCTACTTCACAGAAAAGCTACACAAGTCTACTGTAATACAGTCCTATGTAATTACAGTTCAGTTCAGTTCTCTTTCTTTAAATTCAGGCTTAAGTCAAAAGACATTGCCGCAAAGCTATGTTCAGTTCTATATATAGTATACTTCAACTATATATTCCTATAACATGTAATTTCCAATTACAATAGGGGGACAAGATTATTTACCTCGATAAGCCCAAAATTATCCGAGATAAAAGTCGATCCTGAGCAAGGTTTAGCTCCAACTCCGTGCGCTCCAATTCGCTCCAAACAACCCTTAGAAGTTCTAACCAACTTCTACCTAATACTCCAACTAACTATGGAGATTTTCCTTAGGGTTTCGTTTTTGTGACTGACGGAAAGTATAATAGTATTTCTGGGCTTTTCGTATAGGTATAACCTTGGAATTCTACAAGGTATTAGGGCCAAGGTAATTTGGGTATAGTAACAATACTATGGAGAGTATTTCTACCGAGAGGGGGGGGTATATTTATACGAGACAACACCACAAGGGGGGGTGTATACCCCTCGGCCTACCCCACTAGGAGGGGGGGTACTCTCGGCCAAGGGGGCCTTCTCTAAGGGGGAGAGGGGGTGTTGGACGAAACACAACACAAAGGGAGGGAGGAATTTTAGACTTAGGAAAGTTTAGGAATGGATGAAGAAGTCTTCCAAGGGGGGGTATTTATAGGTCAAGTAAAGGCCAACCAATGGCCAAGATCATGCCAAGTGCAAGGCAAGTGTAGGGCCAAGATCATGCCAAGTGCACCTTATCCATCTACCACAAAAATATCCTACCAACCCCTTGACCAAAACAAGGCCATTTCGTCCCACTTGTTGCCGCCCAACGTCCCCAATGAGAGGGTGACAAGTGTCGCCCTCTCGTTGGTCCAAAATGTTTCGTCTCTCGGAAAAATCCGCAAAAATTAAAAATGACATAGCCGGAATTTTCCCTTCGCAAGTTATGTAAAACGTTTCGTCGAAAAACGACTCTAACCGGGTGTTGTGCACAAAATAAATCGTCCAAGCCACTTTAAAGTTCAAATTTTTCTACGTACGTCCTTACGTACATACTCTGGAAATACGGGGTATAACAGTCCTGCTTTGATCGTGAGCTTCCTATTTTTATGTTGTACGTATACTATTAGTTACTCTCATTGTTAGTAAGGCACTGTGTACTGTAATTTTGTTATCATACATATCTCCGGCTTTGTTTTAAACTTATGATGTAATTACAGTATTTTCCAGTTTTACATACTTAGTACATATTGTGTACTGACCCCCTTCCTCGGGGGCTGCGTTCATTCCACAGGTTGGGGTAAGCAGGTGGTGGATCCTCATTCTTAGGATCACTTATCAGACTTCAGAAGCTCCATTTCTCCGGAGGCTTGTCTTTTTGGTACAGTCTTTCCCTGATGTTGTAGATTTATGTACATTCAGGGGTATGGCGGCCCCGTCCCATACGATTGTTATTCCTAGAGGTGTAGTCACATATTGTGGTTTGAAATGTAAGAACCGAGTTATCTGATTTTGCTTTTTGATTATGCATATTTTATGGAAGGCGGCCTTATCGGCTAGCCGGTGATGTTATTGTTTAAAAATGTTGTATGTTGTGTATGTTCCGCTGCTATTCTCTGATGTATACTTGAACGGGGTGCCCAGGTAGGGCACCAGTCGCGGCCCCGGGGTCGGGTCGTGACAAAAGACTTGTTCCAGGCCTTCTAGCTTATATGGTTGAGAATGAACCATGGACAGTTAACGAAGAATTGTCAACTCCAAAAGCACTGCTTTGGAAGGAAGCTACAAAGAGAGAAACATGCTTCATCAGATAGAACCATACTTATGTGATGGTTGATCTTCCTCCGAAAAAAGAACCTTTGGGTTGTAAAAGTGGATACTCAAATCGAGTAAAAGTTAGATGGATCTACTGACGAGTATAAGGCCTCGACTACTTGGATATCTGTTCTTTTGTGAATAACTTAACCTCCAGGGTCACCGCAATCTTACGTGACATGGATGTTGAGATAGCCCTTTTAACCGGAAAGTTGGTTTTCGTGGACTGTTGGACTTCTTCCTGAACTTCCATTCTGGTCCCTGAAATGTTTATATTTTGGTTCTGGAAGTTTCAGATAAAACAGAAATAATGAATCTGACTACAGAAACATTGACTCTGAAGCTAGAAAGCCAACAGTTGGAAAACAAAAATTCCGAAAGTGGAAGAAGAAAGTAATACGGAACAACCCGATGGGTATGTCGTTTTAGGGAAGAGAAGAAAGTCTGTCGACTTATCAAATCTCTGTGCGGGCTGAAACAGGCCCCGAAGCAATGGCACAAAATCTGTGATAGTACTCTACTATCGAAGGGTTCTCTATTAATGAGTGTGACAAATGTGTCTACGTGAAAGGTAATTCCGACTCGTTCGCCATGATGTGCCTTTACATAGATGACATGTTAATCACAGGGAGAAGTCCTAGGATGATCATAGAGACTAAGAGTATGTTGAAACGATGTTTCGATATGAATGATATGGGTATTGCAGATGACATCTTAAAAATTCGAATTTCTAAGACATCTAACGGGCTGGTCTAAACAAAACTCATTTGTGAGGTATTTTGACAGTCTCGTTGAAGTCACCAATGAATATGAATCATAAAATTGATTGGAATCATGGTACACCCATATACCAAGAGGGATATGCGCATGTCACATGTAGTTCAATGTATTTTACACACTACAACTGACATGGTATCGATTAATAAAAAATATCAGTTGAACTAAGGTTCACTCTTGATTCTGGAAATGATCGATAGAAGGATTTAAGTGAGATGTGACAACGTCTGAATTATTCGCTTGTCTATGGATTATGATATTCTGGATATCCAGTGGTTCTGGGAGAACTCAGTGATGCAAACTGGATATCAGACTTGAAGTGGATGTGCATGGTGTGTCTTTGGAAAATCCTCTAACCAAACTTGCATCGGCCGATTCATGATGGAATCAGAGTTTATCGCTTTGTACAAAGCATGATGAGAAGTTGAGTAACTTCACGACCTCTTAGAGGATATCCCTTATTGGGAGAAACCCTTGCCTTCGTCAGTTGTACAATGTGACTAGTGTTACACCCCGTAATTCCAGGACATGTTTATAAGAACGTACGTAAGAACTCAAAGACGTTAAGATTTGAGACTAGTAAAAATTTATCGGAATTATGGAAATGTCGGGAAATGAAATATTGCGACGAATGGGAGGGTGACACGTGTCATCCCCCCTTGGATGGTCTTGGTCGAATGGACCAAGGGTAGAAAGGTCATTTGACCAAAGCAAAGATGAACAAGTCTTGCAAGCTAAGAGCTTGATATATTTGACTAAGTCAAAGAGCCCACTTGGCTTGATATTTAAATCCCTTCCATCCAAACCACACAAGTGTGTTGATCTAGACCCTCAATTTAATTATGTAAGCATACTAGTAGCAAAAAAAGTCTTCCACACTTAGAAAAATTTCAAGAAATATTGTGCTTGTTCTTGAGGCGAGGCTCTCGGGTGTTCCTTCAATCCAACATGAATTTTTTTCGTTTGTGGTTCAATAATCCCAACACTTTAAACCAAGGTTCCTAAGGGTATTGTAAGGATATCTCAATAGAAAGATCCCGGAAAAGTGTCGTTTTTGCATTAGTCGCAAGGTGAAAACCTAAGTCGCTTTCATAGGTTTTGATTGGAAATTGAAGGGAAGTTGTTTATGAACTTCTAAGGGCTTCAAGTAGCGGATTGGAGTGTTAAGGAAAAGAGCTAAGTTGCTAAGGAGCTCTTGAAGTTGGATTAAGGCTTGTCAAGGTAACTGTCACGACCCGATCCCGGGCCCGTGACTGGTGCCTTACCCCGGGCACCCTAGTGATACAACATCAGAGAAAATAAGCGGAAATAAAAACTTAAACATGAAACAAGAGATATGATAAAAAAAACAGGCCAACCAAAACGGTTGCCTTCTTGCATATATACAGAAATTGAACAGTTACATCCTTTACAACCCTGGCCACAACAGTACTACAGACCTCTAAGAATGTGACCACAACTATGACGGGACAGGGCCCCGCCATACCCCTGAATGTACAAGAACCTACAACTCAGGGAAACATACCAAAAGATAAGCCTCCGGAGAAACGGAGCTTCCTAATATCTTTGAGCTGTGATCCTATGAGCGAGGATCAACAACCGATGTACCTCTACTGCGGCATGAACGGCCCCAAGGAGGTCGATAACAGTACCAAGTATGTGAATCGAAAATCGTAAATGAAATCATAGTAGTCTATATAAAGCAGGAGACATATATGATAACCAAACTACGATTACATAATATAGCGATCACGTCAAGTCGTGGACTCACGCCTCAAAGTCATCACTCAAATATAAATATGGGTCTCACGCCCACCTCATCATTCGTGCGTGGAATACCTTCCTCATCGCGGCGATCTATGATGTAGCAACACCAAGGAGTACATGAACACCGTGTCCCACCCGTGTCATAACAACCGTGACGGCAAGTCTGAAGGCTAACTACGGATACCAAAGCGCGTCCTCAATCGCCGGGCAAGTACGAAAGCCAACTACCGATACCAAAGCCGTACTAACAAATCTACATAACCATACCACGGTTGACCCAGGGCACGTAAAGCCAACTACCAGATACCACCGCGCGTGGTGGCGGGGCAAGTACGAGACTAACTACCGATACCAAGCGGAATCACGAGACCGTCACAAACCGAACGGGGCAAGTCTGAAGGCTAACTACCGATACTGCCGAATCAGCCACGACCTCGGGGCAAGTATGAGAGCCAACTACCAGATACCAAGCCGAATCAGTAAAACCTCATGGAGAGCTAGTCCATGGAATAAAAATCACAGGATTGTACCCGTGGAATGCTCCGTCACTGCCGGTACGTCCAAGTAAGATCATAACAAATCAGCCGGCCCTCCATCGAGAGACGCGGTGGTATAGAAATACAATACTAGCACGACAAGGCTATCACACGCAAACATAGGCAGGTTACACACCACTCAAGGTACTTTCATTTTATGCCAAAGTCCAGGTTTTAACCCCAAGTACTACGTACGTTAAATTCTTTTTAAAAGATCCATTTCTTTTACAAAGGTCACCCGATGCCCGTATTATCAAAATAGAGTGACTAACATTTTAAGTAAACCAAAACAACTTCCATACTTTCCTTTTTAAACCAAATTAAGACAATACCATGCCTTCTTTTTAGACCAAAACACTTCTCCTTTTAAAGTCAAGTTACCATTTTAAAACTAATGATAAAACCATTCTCTTGTTTCATAAAGTCGTTATAACTAACTTCCCATAAAGCTGTTATAACACTTTATGTTTTAAACCAATTTAAGACAAAACCATGTCTTTCTTTTAAACCAAAAACTCTTCAATTCCTCAAGTCTCTTTTCTTTTAGAAATCAAGTTCCTTACTTTGGAAATTTAAGAAAATTAATGCTTGTTTATAATGATTCTTATTAAAGCAGCCATGATCTAGGAAATGTAATACAATTTTGTCTTATCTTAGCTTCTATGCAGATGGAGGTTTCTACTGGTTTTAATAGTAATTAATTAGTCAATACATTTTCCTTTATTCACGCTGCAGTGGTTTGTTCGATACTTATTCTCATTTCCGAAATCAATATAATATTATTCCTTTTAAAACCCAAGTACCCATTTCTCATAAAAGCGGTTTCACAACTGTTTAACACAAACAAAGTCCTTAATATTTCACATCAAGTCATTTATAAGTCAAGTCTCTTATCTTTTAAAAACCACAAACCATTTCTTTACCTACATAAAGTTGTTATAGCAAACTTCCCATAAAGCCGTTATAACACTTTATGTTTTAAACCAACCAAATTCGTTTAGCACACGTACGTCTATCGTACTACATAGTTCACACAATCATGCTAGAAAAGATAGGAAGAGGTTCACATACCTCGCGACGATTATCGACAAAAAGCAAAAAGCTCCAAAGTACTGTAACCCTGCTAGCCTTTTCCACCCTTCAAGTAGAATACGCTACTCGTAGTACTTCCACCTAAAAAGGCCACAAAACGTCTATCAACCTATCGATCTCTTTGTAGCGCAATTCAAAGCACAAGGTCATTATTCTACAGAAAATTCGGCAGCACCTCCCCCCCCGCAACCACACAAATCTCCTCCTCCATCAAGGCCCGCTACCAAGCCAACAACTCCAAGGGGGGGTTACACGTCTAACCGGACGTGTACAACACTGCCCCACAATAATACTACAAGCTCATCAGAATGCGGTCAATGTAAATACAGTTCAATTTTTATCCATATTCATTCTATATATAGTATACTCAACTATACATTACTACAACATGTAATATCCAATTACAATAGGGGGACAAAGATCATTACCTCGATAAGCCCAAAATTATCCAAGATTAAAAAGTCGATCCTGAGCAACGTTTAGCTCCAATTCCTTACGCTCCAACCCGCTCCAAGCAACCCTTAGAAGTTTCTAAACAACTTCTCTTAACACTTCATCTAAGCTATGAAGATTTTTCTAGGGCTTCATTTTGCGACTATTGGAATAAAGTAGTATTTCCGGCTCTTAGTATTGAAATAACTTTGGAATACTACTAGGAATACTAGGCTAAGGTATTTGGGATAATACAACAATACTTGAAGTATTTCTACACAAAGTGGGGGGGGGGGGGGGGTTGGCCGAGAACACATAAGGGGAGGGAGGGAGAATTTGCCTTGGAAAGATATTTCAAGTGTGGATGAAATTAAGCCTTGCAACAAAGGGGTATTTATAGAGAAATCAATGGTCAAGATCAAGTCAAGTGTATGGTGAAGATTGGGTCCAAGTGTGTGGGTAATTTGCCAACCAAATGTCCACCACAAAAATGGGACAAGTGGCTTGCCACTTGTCCCCCACAAAAACGTCCAAGTGTCCATCAACCACTCGGCCACCATGGCCACATGGGGGTGACACGTGTCGCCCCCCTACACGTCCAAAATATTTTATCTTCCGAAAATATCCGTAATGCCAAAAATCCGAAAAAAATAAAGTGGGCCCCACAAAACCGTAAATTTCCTCCCGTGGGCCCCACGTGACCAATTCCGGAAATAAAATTCCATAATTCTCAAATATTCCAAAAAGTCCGAATACCGAATCCGGGAATCCAATTCCCTTTAACGAACCTTTTTCCTTCACAAAATCCGGAAACTTTTCCGTCGAAAAATCACATCTTTCTTCCTTTCCAATTTTTGTGTCGTATTCTCATACGTACGTCCTCACATACATACCCTGGAACTACGGGGTGTAACATTCTTCCCCCCTTAGAAACATTCGTCCCGAATGTTCCTTCTAAGTCTCCAAAGTACACGCGCCGGTATAGTCTCCACTACTATACTTACGAAACCAATTATGCCACATTGGCCATAATATAACACACGCGAAAACCCAAATCCAAGCCAACGAGGAATCACCTCTAAGATCACAAAAGCTTCCACCCATGGTCTAAAGGCTACTTTCTTCGCACCTTCACTTCACAAAAAGATCACTTCCATCCTCTTAACACATGTTCGCTTCCTTCCTTACTCGTCGTACCCTTCTCGTACACCCGAACTCTTTCTAGTATACTTACCCCACTTCAGTCATTACTTCAGTTTCCAAAACCTTGGAGTCACTACCTCCAAACTTGGTCATCTTACTAGCCTCAAATTCCTTTAAGGCCATTCCCGGTCTTCATGGTCCGATTCTGGTCGAACGTATCCACGAACTCTTACGATGGTTACCTAAACCTGGGCTTAGTACCCTCGTGACCCTACCACCTGGCGGGACCACCTCGAACTGACCCCACCCCAAACCGGGCTGCGGGTCGACCCGCGAATGGTCCTCAACCCGACCCATAATCGCGCCAAACTCTTGTTCCCCGATCCGGAACAATCTTACCTATTCAAGTCCTGAAAGCTACCACTTTCATCTTACACAACCCAAGGAATTATCCCACTGGTACACCCTATGTATATAATGCTCTCCGACAAGGATCACCCGCAAAATCTTCTACTCGAGACGACCTTACATCTAAGGTCTCGACGTGTAATATTCTAAGGTTCATACCTTCCATACCCCCATACTTACCTTTTCAACTACCCATGTTTTCTAACTCACCAATAACACAACGCTATCCGTACATAACACTCAACATGTATCCGCCATAACAACATATACAAGTCTCTTAAGGGCTAAAGATATCTCTGTAACTACTGCCTCACTTTCCCCTTTGTCGCTTTAATCATAATCCTGCCCTGCAGGGCGCCTCGCTATAGAAAGTGATGAACCATCCACCGATACCAAAGGCTGAGTCTCTACATCCGTGCTACCTCTGGTCGGACAACTCTCACCAAATGTGTTACACCCCGGAATTTCAGGATGTGTTTATAAGAACGTACGTAAGAACTCAAAAATGTTAAGATTTGAGACGAGTAAAAATTTATCGGAATTATGGAATTGTCGGAAAATGAAATATTGCGACGAACGGGAGGGCGACACGTGTCACCCCCTTAGTGGTCTTGGACGAAATTGTCTTGGATGGAATGGTCATTTGACCAATATTAGGATGGCCAAGTCTTGCAAAGACTATTAGCTTGATATTGTTGACTTAGTCAAGGCCACTTGGCTAGGATCCATGTGAAACTTATCTAGGCCAACCAATTGTGTAGATCTTGACCCTCCATAGTATTATATATGTGTACAAGTAGCAAGACAAGGTTCTTAACACTTAGATAAAATTTTCAAACAAAAATCTTGTAGAGCATTAGGGAGCTCTCGGCTTTAGGGAGGGTTTCAAGAGATTTTTTTTCAATTGTTGTCCAATAATCTCCCCACTTTAAACCAAGGTTCCTAAGGGTATTGTAAGTGTATCTCTATAGAAAGATCCCGGAAAAATGGTGTTTTCGTATTAGTCGCAAGGCGAAAACCTAAGGAGTTATTCAACTTTGAAGTTGGAACTTGAAGAAGAGTTCTTCATAAGCTTCTAAGGGTTGCTTGGAGTGGATTGGAACGTCGAAAGGATGAGCTTAAGTTGCTAGGGATCGACTTTTAGTCTTGGATCATATTTGGGCTAAACGAGGTATAATCTTCGTCTTACTTTTGTAATTGAAGATTTCATGTTATTATAAGTTAGAAATGATCATGTGATATATGTTATGAAGATTGATAAGTATTATGGAAATTTAGTAGCTCAAATCCAAAAATGACATGTTTAGCCATTTGAAATTGAAATACAATTTGGTTGTTTACTAGAATCGTCGCATGTTGCTTGCTTGAAGATTATAGTAGTTATAATCGATTGCGACTTGATATCATGTTATGCTAACAACTTGGATTGAAATGGAAATTGGATAAGAATTGGACCAGTAGTTTGTTTTAGTTTGATATCTTTTGTGGGGCGGAATTTTACACGTCTAGTAGGCGTGTAATCCCCTATTGATTAATTACATTGTTGGGCCCTTAAATGTGGCGTGTTTGGCTATTGAATTCGGCCTTGAAAAAGGTGGCAAAGTATGTAGAAACAAAGGAAGTGCTGTCCGATTTTCCGTAGAATTTAGTGACTTGCACTTGGAATATTCTACGTTTGAAACTAGAAGTTAATAGACGTACTATGGTCATTATAGGTTGACATACTACGTACGGCGATTGGACTTATCAAGTGGATTAAACCGAAGAGGTATGTGGAACTTTCTTATCTCTTGAGCATGAATAAGTTGTAAATGTATAGTACGGTAGACGTACAAGATATTGACAATCTAGTCTATTTGATATCCTTGGCATATTTTTAAATGTCCAAGTTGGTTGAGTTAGGAAATTAACTCACTTGTTTAAATATTAAGGATATCTTGGTTTTCTAAAGTTAAGAGACTTTAAGTATGTTGAAAGTATTGTTGATACTTGTTTTGGTTGGAAAGTTTAAGTCTCTTGGTTATAAAGAAGTATGTAAGTTTCTAAAGTATAAAGTTAGTATAACGGCTTTATGGGAAGTTGGTTATAATAACTTTATGGAAAGTTAAAAATAGTGGTTTACTCTAAGTAATTTAAGTATGTTAAATGACTTGAAATAACGAAAGGCAAATTGATTTAAAGGCATCAATTGCCTAAGGTTTTTACGAGAGAAGAAGTCACTTGATTTAGAAGCCTAATTTTATTTCTAAAAGTATTGTGACTTGTCTTGAAAAGTAATTGTAACTTGATACTATGGTTATTAGTATCTTGGAAGTTTTATAATGAAATGAGTCATTTTAAAAGAATAGAAGTACGTAGTACTTTGGGTTAAACTCCCGGATTTATAATGACATGTTCGTGCCTTAAGTAAACTAAAATGAGAGTGTGTATGAATAAGACTAATAAGAAGTTAGGGGGATTTCTTAACTTGCTTACTTATTCTGTGATAAGCCGGTAGTGCTTATGTTATGTGTGATAGCCGGTTTGTGCTAGTGTTATATTATTCATTTCGGGGTCATTCCCCGGGTTTGTGGCATTTGCATATTCCCTGGATTTGCTACCCACGATGCGAGGAATACCTCATGCGGGTCCGTAAGGGCTTATGCGGGTGAAATAGTCCCATGCGGGCGGGTACAACCTATGCGAGGAATACCTCATGCGAGTCCGTAAGGGCTTATGCGGGTGAAATAGTCCCATGCGAGGAATACCTCACGCGGGTCCACGCGATCTATGCGGGTGAAATAGTCCCAGGAGTAGGATTGCTTAATGATACTGCGGGCGGGTGGTCCTGCTTTGATCGTGAGCTTCCTATTTTATATTGTAAGTATACTCCTATTTACTCTCATTGTTAGTAAGGCCTGATTGTCTTGTTTATTGAGCTATCATACATGTCTCCGGTTTATTATAGACTTATGATTTCATTACTGACTTTCTGAGCACATATTTGGTACATGTTGTCTTGACCTCCTTGAAGTGCGTTCATGCCGCAGTAGAGTAAAGGTTCTTGATCCTCGCCTTAGGATCACTTTGTTGGTGTTGAAGCTCTTTATTAGGAGGCTTATCCCTGGTATTTCGGTTGTTGTACATTCAGGGGTATGGCGGGGCCCTGTCCCGCCAAAGTTGTTATTCTTAGAGGTCTGTAATCACATTGTGGATTGGGTTGTAAAGAAAAGAAAAATGCACCGTTTTATTTGAATAGCTTACGGAAGGTGGCCTTATCGGCCAGCCTGCTGTTATTTTACGTTAAGATTTTTTTTTATCAGTTGTGTATGTTCATTGCTATTCTCGATGTATCGAAAGGGTGCCTGGGTAGGGCACCGATCGCGAGCCCGGTGGTCGTGACAAAAGTGGTATCGAGCGATTAGTCCTCGGAAAGTGTCTGAGCCGTGTCTAGTAGAGTCTTGATTATCGGTGTGTTGTGCACCACATCTATAATCAGGAGGCTGCAGGACATTTAGGATTGGTTTCCATTCTTCTCACTCTAAGATCGTGCGATAGAGCTGTATGGTTAGGGTCGTCTCCCCCTAACAAGTTATGATTGTTTGCAGCTACGAGAAAGGCAATGACCGGGAAAGATTATGTGGATTGCGTATCCGGGTTGGTAATGTTTGTAGTATAGTTGGTATTGGGACATACAACTATCTGATTTATGAATGGGGTCACATGTGTTGCCTAGGATGATTTTAGATTACCGTGATTTGGTAAGGACTAAATAAATACCGGAAGGTATGAAGCAGTTTAATGAACTCTCATCAAGGTTTACGTGCTAATTTGAGATAATTAGGTGATGATGAGTTGTGTGAGAATGTAATGGACCCCAAGAGGTTAATTAAGGGACTTAATGGAAGACTATGTTAATAGATTGAGCTACGTAGTGGGATTTCGAGAATTGTACGGGCGAGATCCGGACGAAGAAAGTATGGTTGTTGTGGTCAAGACAACACGATTATGGTATTACGAGAAGTTTTTGTACCCGGTTACGGGGGACTGATAAGATAGGCTTGGAGCATGGAAATTGCGAGCCTGAGAATGTGATAACCACCGAGACCTTAGATATATAAGGCCTTCTCGGGTAGTAAAGAGTTAAGACAGACCAAGGAAAAGAGTTAAATACGACGCCGAGTCGGGTTGGGGATCTATTAAGGGTCGCCCCATAGCTTGAAAGGAAATGGGATCAGTCGGTAGTAGTCCCGCTATGTGACAGGGTCACGAGGGTGCAAGGCCCAAGTTTAGTTAGTCATTTTACGGGTTCGTGGACGTGTTCCACCGGAACCAGGTTGTGAGAGCCGGAATGGGCCTTTTATTGTTTAATTTAGTAACTCCAAAGATTGGAGGCCCGAATCAGTATGAAGGCTATGTACGTACGCTAAAATAAGTTTGGGAGTACGGGAAGAGTACCACCAGTGAAAAAGAGAGCAACCAAGTGTAAAGAGATAAAGCCTGAATCCATGAGAACCTTTCGAGGTGACTACACCCGTAAATGTTGGGTGGTAGCTGAGCGGGTAGATAATAATTGCCGGTAACGTGACAGTCGTTGGACCCTAGAAGACCTAGCAGAGTTGTTATGACAGACTTTGAGGATATTATGGGTACGGGCTAATTGGCCTCTTGTTATGCCAACGTGGTCTATAGAGAGAGGTTGATTCGGTACCAGTCCCGGTAAGCCGGTTATCGAGTAGAAAGGAAGAGAAGTGGTGGTAACCAGTGAATTATCCTTCTTTCTTTGACATTGTTGATTTTAATAAGTCTGTGTGACTTGTTCATTTGAGGTAAAACTAATGCAGAAAGTAAGTAATAAATGAATTTGAAGGAATTTATGTTAAGTGCCCTTGGAGGTACTTAGAGTTGGTTTGGTGTGGCGGTCAGGGCCACGACCTTCCGGATAATTTCAGGAAAATGTCCAAGGCAAGAATAAAATAAGTACGAATGCTGCCGGCGGAAAGCTGAGGGCAACTTTGGTAGGTTTTGAAAATCTACATGACTTTAAGGCGGTGCGTGATGATTAGATATTTACTGGACCGCGAGAGGACCCTGTGATTAGGGTTGTGGCCTTGAGAAAGTTTAAGAAAGGGAGATAAGTTTTATCCCCCACATAAAAGGACAGTTTTACGTATTATGGGGTTGCGTGTACCCATGTTGTTAGACGAAGGATATGAGACTGGTAAGGTCTTCAGTATCGGCATGCCATAGGTTCTGATTGTAGATAACCGTGGGAAAAGTGTTGTGTTGGGGTAATTAAGAGCACGTCTTAATTGGTCGAGGAAGTATCGTAAAGATATAAATGTAGGTTGCACGAGATATGTTTACCCCAGACTAGTGTAAAGACCATTAGTAAATAATGGGAAGTAAGAACATTTCGAGGAAATGTGGTAACACGTAGCTATAGGCTCTACAAACTGGGAATAGAAAACCGGGTTACTACTTGACGAGATCAAGGAAACCTCCCCCCCTAAATTGTGATTGACAGTAAGTCTTAGCCATGAGGCAAGCAAAGGAATTAAGTCTAAGTTAATGACCAATGTTTAGATGCAACAGAGAAAAGGAAACAGGAACAATAATTGAAATTAAGGACACCCGAATATTTCGC
The DNA here is from genome assembly GCA_029844215.1 of Przewalskia tangutica. NCBI lineage: Eukaryota > Viridiplantae > Streptophyta > Magnoliopsida > Solanales > Solanaceae > Przewalskia > Przewalskia tangutica. Next base: position 54,447,566 of record CM056718.1, read on the forward strand.
AAGAATGAGAAGGTTTCCAGTTATTGGAAGATAAGTTGACCACGACTACAGTTCTAACCCCTCCTATGAGACTAGAAGGTTAGGTTATTGTGATAACACGTTGGGTGTTGGGCTAGGTTGTGGACTGACGCAACCCGATAAGGATAGAGCCTATGTTTTCCCGGTAGTTAGGGAAGCAGGAAAGGAAATGTCAAACCCCGAACCCCGGGACCGTGACTGGTGCCCTACCTGGGCACCCTTCTACCTTAACAACACAAGTAAACTGCGGAAATTAAATAACACCTCATCTTTTTTTCTTTTAATCAATGTACGTGCAAGGGCAAAGCCGACAAGGCTGCCATACATACACAAACAAAAGACACTACACCGTACATGAGTCCAATCCCACATATGAATACAGACCTCTAAGAGTTAAACTGAATTATGACGGGACAAGGCCCCGCCGTACCCATGCGTACAAAAGCACGTCTTGAAAGAACTTATACCAAAAAGATAAACTCCCGAACAGAAGGAGCTATCCAAAAACTCTGAGCAGGATCCTACACCTGCCGATCACCAAACAGCGTACCTAAACCTGCGGCATGAACGCAGCCCCCCGAAGGAGGTCAGTACGAAGAATGTACCAAGTATGTGAACTGAAAATACTGTAGCAAAATCATAACAGTCTAACAAAACAGGAGACATGTATGATAATCAAATTCTGATTACAATACATAAGATCATATCAAGTCGGGACGCGCCAAAGTCATTACTAAAAACATAACCATGGGTCTCACGCCCATAATATCAATCATGCCCGTGGAATCCTTCCTCACTGCCGGCAGTCCATGATACAATATAACACCAATAGGCATACATGAACACCAAGTCCCACCGGTGGTATAGCGTCTTGGGGATTTACCCCTCACTTATACTCTTACCCTGGAGAAGGTGGTAAAGCAGGTGGTATAGCATCTTGGGGGTTTACCCCTCACTTATACTCTTACCCTGGAGAAGGTGGTATAACGTCTTGGGGCTTGCTCCTCATTTATACTTTTACCCTATCTCAACCGGCCGTCAAACAACACATAAAACAGGTGGTACAGCGTCTTGGGGGTTTACCCCTCACTTATACTCTTACCCTGGAGAAGGTGGTACAGCGTCTTGGGGGTTTACCCCTCACTTATACTCTTACCCTATCTCGACCGACCATCAAACAAGACATAAGAACTACCATGTCTTTTATAAAAATCCGGGAATTTAACCCAAGTACTACAAATAACGGAAGCATACCCGTGGAATCCCACATCACTGTCGGTACGTCCAAATAACTTACCACCAGACAGCCGACCCTCCAACCGAGAGTCGCGACAACATAATAAAACATAATACTTGCACTCAAAGGCTATCACCAGCACACATAGGCTAATTCTCAATTAACCAAGCCAAAGTACTTATCAAGGCACAAATAGAATAATTCTCATTTAACAAGCCAAAGTACTTATCAGGGCACAAATAGAATAATTCTCATTTAACAAGCCAAAGTACTTATCAGGGCACAAATAGAATAATTCTCATTTAACAAGCCAAATTACTTATCAGGGCACAAATAGAATAATTCTCATTTAACAAGCCAAAGTACTTATCAGGGCACAAATAGAATAATTCTCATTTAACAATCCAAAGTACTTATCAGGGCACAAATAGAATAATTCTCATTTAACAAGCCAAAGTACTTATCAGGGCACAAATAGAATAATTCTCATTTAACAAGCCAAAGTACTACGTACGTACATTCTTTTCAAAAGACTCTTTTTTATGTAAAACCCCAAGATACTAACACCCGTAGTATCAAGGCATGTCTATTTTTCAAAGTAAGTTACTACACTTTTGGAAAACTCATTTCAAAGTTTGAAATCAAGTAACTTCAAATTTTCACAATCTAGGCAACTTATGCCCATTAATAAAAAATAGACAACTTTCTTAACATTCCATAAAGCCGTTATAACCAACTTCCCATAAAGCCGTTATAACCCTTTATGGTTTTAGACATATCCATTCCTTTTTATAACCAAGAGACTTATACTTTAAAAACCAATTATCACATACTTGCAAAACAAGTTCTTAACTTTCAAAATTTCTTCAAGTCTCTTAATATATAGAAAACAAGTTTCTTCTCTTAAATCATGTCATTTCTCCTCTTTTAAATCAAATAAGTAAATCACTCATTCGACTCCCCTAAAGTCATTATAATGACCTTTAGGTTTTGGAACTAAGACACTAGCCAAAAGATTTGGAAACCACTTCCTTTTCAAGACTCTATGTACCTTGAGTAAAATACTTTCACTTTTAAGAATCCAAACTTCACTAAGGAAAATGGATTATACAACTTACAATTTAAACATCAAAGTACAATCAAGGAAGTACATAGAACAAATTCTATTTTAGGCAATCCAAATACAACCAAGGAATGAATCATTTAAGGAGTAGGAAATACTTTCTTTCTCTTAAGGAATCATGCTAGAAGAGGAGATAGTTCACATACCTTTCGATATGAGGATCGACGGCGGTGTGTACCTCTACCTACTGGCGTGAACGGCCCCGAAGGAGGTCGATTACAACGGTACCAAGTATGTGGCGAAAATCGTAAATGAAATCATAACGATCTATATAAAGCAGAAGACATATATGATAACCAATTTACGATACCTGATATGTAGCGATCATGTCAAGTCAGGGACTCACGCCCTTAAAGTCATCACTCAAATATAACCATGGGTCTCATGCCCACAATATCAATCATGCCTGTGGAATTCCATCCTCACTGCCGGCAGTCAATGATATAAAAGCACCAAGGAATACACATGAACACCAGGTCCCACCTGTGTCATAATAAAACCGTACGGGGTAAGTACGAAGGCATATCCGACTACTAAAACCCGCAGTACCAACAATGCTATAAAACTGTATCACGAGGTCTTTCTAGACCGCACCATATGATCGAAGCTGGCCACTCGCCCTCAGTATCAATGTGCGCGTCTAATCCTGGAACTTACCGCAGCTCCGCATAGGCCACCGCATGAGGTATTCCTCGCATCGGGGGTAGCTAACCCGCGACATCCTCCTGGACTCCCGCAGTCCGCATAGTCACATAGACCGCATAGTCACACAGACCGCATGAGGCATTCCTCGCATCGGGATAATACACCCGGAATGATCAATCTCGAACTCCGCGACCGCATAGTCACACAGATCGCATGAGGTATTCTCGTGACGGGGCGGCTAACCTCTAATTTCAAGTCGGTGGTGTAAGTGATATAATATCGACAACCGCCATCGTTAAACAACATAAGCACAACAAGGGAACCCCCTTTACACAAACGTTACAAGACACTAACACACGTAGCATCATAATATGTCTACTTATCAAACCATCTTACTACACTTTCCAGAAATCAATACAAGACTTTCATAAACAAATAAGTAAACCGTTCCTTCTATCTTCCTTAAGTCGTGTCACGACCCGATCCCGGGCCCGTGACTGGTGCCTTACCCCGGGTACCCTAGTGATACAACATCAGAGAAATCAGCGGAATATAAAAAAAGACATGAAACAATTATAGAATGAGAACAGTTTATCCATGAAAATATCGCCTTTCGGCATGTATATATACATAAAACTTGAACCCGAATAGTTACATCCTTACAAACCACACTTGCATTACTACGGACCTCTAAGAGTTTTTATACAACATGACGGGACGGGGCCCGCCATACCACGAATGTGCAAGTACTACATGTGAGGACTATACGAAGAGATAAGCCTCGAGAAAGCGGAGCTTCCGATATCTTTGGCGTGATCCTATGAGCGAGGATCAACAAGCGGTGTACCTCACTGCGGCATGAACGCGGCCCGAAGGAGGTCAAGCGGTACAAGTATGTGATCTGCGAAAATCGTAAATGAAATCATAGTAGTCTATATAAAGCGGGAGACATGTATGATAACCAAACTACGATCCACAATAAATAGCGATCATGTAAGTCGGGGACTCACGCCTCAAAGTCATCACTCAAATATAACTATGGGTCTCACGCCTCAACACCAATCATGCGGTGGAATACCTTCCTGCCGGCGATGCATGATATAATAACACCAAGGAGTACATATGAACACCAAGTCCGCTGAGTCATAAAACCGTGCGGGGCAAATGCGAAGGCTAACTACCGAGATACCAAAGCCGCGTCATCAATCGGCCGGGGCAAGTAAAGCCAACTACCGGATAACAAAGCCGCATTTAACAATACTATACAACCAAACCACGAAGGCGTCACGGGGCAAGTACAAAGCCAACTACCGGATACCAAAGCCGTGTCACGTAGTGGCCGGGGCAAATCTGAGGGCTAACTACGGATACAGGCGTATCACGAGACTCGCCCGCGAAGGCGTCACGGGGCAAATCGAAGCCAACTACCAGATACCAAAGCCGAATCAGTAAAACCTCATGGAGAGCTAGTCCATGGAATAACACTATCAACAGGAGCGCACCCGTGGAATCCCCCGTCACTGCCGGTACGTCCAAGTAAGATCATAACAAATCAGCCGACCCTCCATTGAGAGACGCGGTGGTATAGAAATACAATACTAGCACGACAAGGCTATCACACGCAAACATAGGCAAGCTACACACAACTCAAGGTACTTTCATTTTATGCCAAAGTCCAGGTTTTAACCCCAAAGTACTACGTACGTTAAATTTTTTTTAAAAGATCCATTTCTTTTACAAAGGTCACCCGATGCCCGTATTATAAAAATAGAGTGACTAACATTTTTAAGTAAACCAAAACAACTTCCATACTTTCCTTTTTAAATCAAAACACTTCTCCTTTTAAAATCAAGTTACAACATTCTTTTCCAAAGTTCAAGTTTACCTAATTTCAAACATTCACGTCTCTTATTTTCGAAAGATTTCATAGTTCATAGTCTTAATCACTTATTAACGTAATCTCTTTTAAAACGATTGAGTAATGTATGCCTTATGTGTGAGTAGGTTATTCTTGTTTATAACAATCTTATTAAAGCAGCCATGCTCTAGGAAATGTAATATAATTTTGTCTTATCTTAGCTTCTATGCAGATGGAGGTTTCTACTGGTTTTCATATGATTACTTATTTGTCAATACATTTTCCTTTATTAACGCTGCAGTGGTTCGTTCGATACTTATTCTCCTTTCCGAAATCAGTAAAACATTATTCTTTAAAAACCAAGTACTCATTACTCACGAATGAGGTTTCACACTTCTTAACAACTTTCATATCAATTCAATTAAGTCAAGTCTCTTATCTTTTAAGATCAATAAACCATTCTTTTTATCTTTCTTAAGTCGTTATACCTAACTTCCCATAAAGCTAGTATAACTCTTAAACTTTCAAAACCAAGTATTACTCTTCTTTCAAAAACGATTCTTAATTCTTTTGAAATACTTCAAGATTCTTATTATTTAAAACTCAAGTCAAAAGACATTGAAGTAAAACCACGTTCAGTTAACACACGTACGTCTACCGTACTATATATATATATATATATATATTCTTTAAAATATCATGCTCAAGAGGATAGGAAGAATCACATACCTCGCGACGATTACCGACAATTAGCAAACGCCCAAAGCATCAGTAATCCTGCTAGCCTTTTCCACCCTTCGAGTAGAATACGCTACTCACATTACTTCAACCTATAACGGTCATATAAGTCTATCAACGTCTAGACTATTCTGTAAAATAATTCTAGATACAGATTCCTTATTCTATGGAAAATTGGGCAGCACTTCCCTACCCGTCAAACTACACAAGTCTACTGTAAATACAATCCCATGTAAATCTGATTCAATCTTCTTCTTTAATATTCTTCTGATGTGATTTCAATTCAATTCTCTTCTCTTATACCATCCTTCTATATATCTTATACTCATTCCTATACTACTATAGTATGTAATTTCCAATTACAATAGAATGACAAGAGTATTTACCTCGATAAGCCCAAAATTATCCAAGTTTTAATGTCGATCCTGAGCAACGTTTAGCTCCTATTCTGAACGCTCCAACCCGCTCCAAACAACCCTTAGAAGTTCTACGCAACTTCTTCTTAATACTTCAACCCGCTATGAAGATTTTCCTTAGGGTTTCGTTTAGTGACTAAAGGAAGTATAATAGTATTTCTGGGCTTTTAGTATAGGTGTAACCTTGGAATACTACAAGGTATTTGGGCCAAGGTATTTTGGAATAGTAATAATACTTGGAGAATACTTCTCTACCAAGGGAAGGGGGTTTGTTTCGGCCAAGGCCTCTCAAAGGGGGAGGGGAACCTTGGACGAAAACTACACTAAGGGGGAGAGGGTTTTTAGACTTGGAAAATGATTTGTGGATGAAGAATAAGTCTTGCATTTGAGGGGTATTTATAGGCCAATCAATGGCCAAGATTAAGACAAGTGGTGGGTAAGTGGAGGGTGAAGATTTGGACAAGTGTTGTGTGGGTCCCACTTGCTCATCTACTACACAAAATATCCTACCTAACCCTTGACCAAAAGAAAGGCAAAAAACGTGCCAAGTTTCATCCAACTTGACCGCCCACTTGAGGGTGACAAGTGTCACCCTCTCGTTGGTCCAAAATATTTCATCTCTCGGAAAAATCCGCAAAAATTATAAATGTTGCAACCGTAATTTTCCCTTCGCAAAGTCCGGAAAACGTTTTGCCGGAAAACGATTCTTTTCGCTAGAGGATAGGAAGAATCACATACCTCGCGACGATTACCGACAATTAGCAAAACGCTCCAAAGTACTGTAATCCTGCTAGCCTTTTCCACCCTTCGAGTAAAATACGCTACTCGCAGTACTTCAACCTATAACTGTCATATAAGTCTATCAACGTCTAGACTACTCTGTAAAATAATTCTAGATACAGATTCCTTATTCTATGGAAAATTGGGCAGCACTTCCCTACCCGTCAAACTACACAAGTCTCATCAGAATCTGATCACATGTAAGTACAGTTCAATCTTCTTCTTTAATATTCTTCTGATGTGATTTCAATTCAATTCTCTTCTCTTATACCATCCTTCTATATATCTTATACTCATTCCTATACTACTATAGTATGTAATTTCCAATTACAATAGAAGGACAAGAGTATTTATGTCACGACCCGAACCTGGGCCCGTGACTGGTTCCTTACCCCGGGCACCTTAGTGATACAACATCAGAGTAATCAGCGGAACATAAAACACATACATGAAACAAATGAAGTATAAAACAGTAATCTGAGGAAAAGTTGCCTTTCGGCATATATAAATAACAACTCTTACAAATGAACAGTTTAATCCTTTTTACAAACCCCGCTTACAAAAGATTACTACAGACCTCTAAGAAAATGATACGACAACAATGGCAGGACAGGGCCCCGCCATACCCCTGAATGTAAATACCTACAACGACAGGGGACTATACCAAGATAAGCCTCCGGAGAAACGGAGCTTTCCCAAATGCTGAACTGTGACCCTAAGAGCGAGGATCAACGACTGGTGTACCTTTACCTGCGGCATGAACGCAGCCGAGGAGGTCGATAACAGTACCAAGTATGTGGCGAAAATCGTAAATGAAATCATAGTAGTCTATATAAAGCGGGAGACATGTATGATAACCAAACTACGATTCACAATAAATAGCGATCATATTAAGTCGTGGACTCACGCCTCAAAGTCATCACTCAAATATAAACATGGGTCTCACGCCCACAACATCAATCATGCCCGCGGAATACCTTCCTCACTGCCGGCAGTCTATGATATATAAAAGCACCCAGAGATACACATGAACACCAGGTCCCACCTGTGTCATAATAAAACCGTACGGGGTAAGTATGAAGGCATAGCCGACTACTAAAACCCACCGTACCAACAAGGTCATAAACTGTATCATGAAATCTGTCTAGACCGTCACATGATCAAAGCTGGCCACTCGCCCGCAGTATCTAATGTGCGCGTCTTAGCCCTGGAACTCCCCGCAGCTCCGCATAGGCCACTCCAATGGCCCGCATGAGGTATTCCCCGCATCGAGGGTAGCTACTCCCCGGCATCCGCCTGGACTTCGCAGTCCGCATGGCCACATAGACCGCATGCCCATAAAGGACGCAAACTAACCTGGAACTCTCGTAGCTCCGCATAGGCCCCTGGGACCCGCATGAGGTATTCTCGAATCATAGGTCACTAGACCCGCCTGAGTCTACCCCGCATCGGAGGGCAGCTTAACCTCCGGAAAAGTCAAGGTGAGTGGTATAATACCAACATAACGGCTGATAGTCAAACAACTTTAAGCGCAGTCGAGGGGAAAACCCCTTTACACTACATCACAAGATACTAACATACGTAGCATCCTAGCATATTTACTTATCAATCAACAAGAAAGTATTACAAGGCTATCAAAAACCAACACAATCAAGTTATACACACAAGGTACTTTCTACTATACGTCAACATGTTCGGGTTTCTATCCCCAAAGTACTTCATACATTAACTTTTTAAAAGATACGTTACTTTCACAAAAGTCACACAATACCCGTAGTATATGAAAATAGAGTGATTATCTTTTGAAGTGAATCAAAACACTTATCTTTGTAAAATCAAGTAACAACATTATTATCCAAACGTCCAAGTTTGCCTAATTTCAAATGTTCACGTTTCTTATTTTAGAAAGGTTTCGTAGTTCATAGTCTTATTCATTTAAGAATATAATTCTCTTTTAAACTATCTGAGAAACATAAGCCTTATATGTGAGTAGGATATTCCTGTTTATAACAATCTTATTACGTGACCATGATATAGGAAATATCATTTTGTCTCATCTTAGCTTCTATGCAGATGGAAGTTTCTACTGGTTTTAATAATACTTAATCTGTCAAAACATTTCCTTTTATTAACGCTGCAGTGGTTTATCGATACACATTCTGATTTCCGAGATCAGTAAAACATTCTTAAGCCGTTATCACTTAACTTCCCATAAAGCTAGTTTAACCCTTAAGTTTTCAAAAACCAAGTATTACTTCTTCTTTCGAAATGATTCAAAAATCTTTTGAAATACTTCAAGTTCTTTATTAACACATAACAAGCCAGTTATAGTTCAAATCAGTTACCTTTTAAAAACCACAAGTATTTTCTTACCAACATAAAGTCATATAACCAACTTCCCATAAAGCCGTTATAACACTTTATGTTTTAAACCAATCAAATACATTTAGCACATGTACGTCTACCGTACTACATAGTTCACACATATCATGCTAGAAGAGATAGGAAGAGGTTCACATACCTCGCGACGAGTATCGACTAATAGCAAAACGCTCCAAGTACCTCCAACCGTCGGCTACTCCTTAAGCCAAGTAGATCGCGCCATACGTAGTACTTCAACCTATAAGGCCACAAGGCGCTTATTAACATTTAGGTCTAATCGTAGAATATTCTACAGAAAATTCGGCAGCACCTCCCCCCCCCCCCGCAACAGCGTAAATCTCCTCCTCTATCGGGGCCGGCTACCAAGCCAACCAGGGGGGGTTATACGTCTAATCCGGACGTGCACAATTCTACCCCACAGAAAGCTACACAAGTCTACTGTAATACAGTCCTATGTAATTACAGTTCAGTACTCTTCTTTCGAAAAAGGTTTCTTATTATTCAGGCTTAAGTCAAAAGACATTGCCGATAACAACGTTCAGTACTATATATAGTATACTTCAACTATATAATCTAACAACATGTAATTTCCAATTACAATAGGGGGGCAAGATAATTACCTCGATAAGCCCATAATTATCCGAGTTTAAATGTCGATCCTGAGCAAGGTTTAGCTCCTACTCCGTGCGCTCCGACCCGCTCCAAACAACCCTTAGAAGTTCTAACCAACTTCTACTTATAACCTCAACTACGGTGAAGATTTACTTAGGGTTCGGTTTTGTGACTGACGGGAAGTATAATAGTATAACTGGGCTTTTTGTAAAGGTATAACCTTAGAATACTACAAGGTATACGGCTAAGGTAATTTGGGCATTATAACAATACTTTTGAGAGTATTTCTACCAAGAGGGGGAGGGGGGGTATTATACGAAGACAACTAGGCTAGGGGGGGGTGTATACCCCTCGGCCTACCCCCACTAGGGGGGGGGGAACTCTCGGCCAAGGGAGGGGAAAGGGCTCTCGGCCAAGGCCTCACAAGGGGGAGGGGGACGAGAACTATACTACAAGGGAGGGAGGAATTTTAGACTTAGGAAATTATTTGGATGAAGAAGTCTTCAAAGGGAGAGGGTATTTATAGGACAAGCCAAGGCCAACCAATGGCCAAGATCTTGCCAAGTGCAAGGCAAGTGTAGGACCAAGATCTTGCCAAGTGCACACTAGCCAACTAACACAAAAATATCCTACCAACCCTTGACCACAAAGGCCACACTTTCGGCCACCACTATTACCGCCCAAGGTGTTCCAATGAGAGGGTGACAAGTGTCGCCCTCTTGTTGGTCCAAAATGTTTCGTCTCTCGGAAAAATCCGCAAAAAATAAAAATGACATAGCCGTAATTTACCCTACAAAAGCTGTGGAAACGTTTCGTCGAAAAACGACTCTAAACGGGTGTTGTGAACAAAATAATTCGGCCAAGCCACTTTAAACTTCAAAATTTTCTACGTACGCCCTTACGTACATACTCTGGAAATACGGGGTATAACATTCTCCCCCCCTTAGAAACATTCGTCCCGAATGTTCCTTCTAAGTCTCAAAACAAACGCGCGCCAGTATAGTCTTCACTACTATACTTACGAGAACAATCCTGCCACACATGGCCACAGAAACACCCGCGCAAATACCTCCATCCAAGTCCACGAGGAAACACCTCTAACATTACCACAAACACCTCTCTCCGGGGGTCTAAAATATACTTCCTTCGCACCTTCTCCTTACAAAAAGAAATGATCACATCTATGCTCGCCATACATGCTCGCTTCTCCCCTTACTCGTCGTGATACCACTTTTGTCACTTTGCCGCGAGGTTCTAGTGTCTCTCCGCGACCCAACAATGGTACCGGGCTGCATGCGATCCTTGAGGCTGTCGTACACTCGAACTCTTACCACATTTCTGATACTGCTTCAGTTTCTAAAACTCGGGGTTACTATCTCTAACGTGGTCATCATTAACTGGGAACACTCTGGATGGATCTCCGATACTTTCCCGATCATAACAATACGAAAGACCGGACGTACTGCCTCCTAAGTCGGACGGCAAATGCTAACATATAGGCAACCTGGCTTATTCTTCACATGAACTCAAAAGGGCCCAAAGTAACTCGGGCTAAGTTCCCTCTATTTTTCAAAACTCGTCACACCCAAACCGGGGTGGTACCTTCAAGAAGACCGACCGTCAACCTGAACTCTAAGCGTCGTCGCCGATTATCCGCACGATTTCTCTGAGCTGCCAGAACCTCTTCTAGACAAGCTTTACTCTATCCACGATCTGTGGAACAAGCTCAACCAACTATCCGAATCACGCCAACATCGAACCAATCGACCGGCGACTCACACATCCGCCCCTACAAGGCTTCATAAGGCGACATCCGAACACTGAAATGGTAGCTTAAACACTCCTTCAACAGGAGACAACAATTCTCGCAACTATCCCTGAAATCCAAACACTGGCCCGAGGGCGAATGTGATTCTGAGACTTACTTGAGTTCCTAACTTTGCCTGGTAAAACCTCCAGAAAAAGAAACAGCCGCAACCTGGGCTCCACTGTCTGACATAAGGTGAAGGTAGGCACCTCGTGCAGCCTTACAACCTTTCTGATAAATCAACACTGCCGAGTAAACGGTCTTTGCTAGAAGACAAGACGGCTGACCTCCTCGGCCCATCGGTCGAACGTCCACGAATTCGTCTGGTTAACTAAACTTGGGCCTAACACCCCGTGACTTACCACAAGGCGGGACCACCACCAACTGACCCCACCACCAAACATGCCGCGGGTTGACCCGCAACGTGGCCTCAACCCGACCCGGCAACGCGCAAAACGCTAGCTCCCTGAAGGAAAACTCTCACTAATCACGTTACGAAAACCTAGCGGTCTTCTTAGCTCAACTACCCTCTTTCATTCCACACTACTCAGGGACTAATCCCACAAACATAACTCACGTGCACTATGCACTCCCATAAGGGTCAAACATAAACAATACATCTTTTACTCGAGATGGCCTTACCTCTAAGGTCTCTACGTATAACACTCTAAGGCTCACACTTTCTCTATCCCCCAAATCTTACTTGGTTAACTAACCAAGATTTCTAATCACCATTTACACAATGCTATCAGAATATAACACTTAAGGCATACTCACCTTATCACACATACTAAACCCTAGAGGGTTAAAGATCTATCTGTATCTACTGCTTCACTCCCCTTAGTCGTTCTAATCAAACCTGCCTGCAGGCGCATAGCTAAGGAAGATGACGAACTACCCACCGATCCTGAAGGCTAAGTCCTCCTACAAGGACACTCTTTCGACATCAGACCCTGACAGTTATAGGTACAACGAGTACCAACTAAAAGAGGACATTCCCCGGGATGATGTCTGTCACACTGTGAACCGGAAGCCCTGGAGTTCTGACCAACTCCTGCACACCCCGAACGTCCTGAACCCCGTGGAGGACCATTCTGCACTGGTGGAGGTGCATATCTAATCTGCTGGTGAGGTGACTCGCCTCGAAAGTTACCAAAGGACCTTGCTGCTCGCCTCTTCGCCGCTCTTGGTTAACCTGGTCGATTTCACGTTTCTCGGCTGCTGCGCATAAGCCCGCATACGTGCCATGCTCAAGCCTAACTGTAGAATTACTCTTGCACAACCCTCTCTTAGATAGTCATCAAGACTCGTGGTACATCGGTGTACTCTCTGGTAGCCAAATCCATAGCTAGTAACAGGGTCGCCTCCTTGAAATCTATATTCTCTGTTCCCGGTCGTGGAACTGAAGGTTCAAATATCATGGCCGCAGTAGGAACTGCTGCCGTCGTGCTAAACTCTGCTGGGGCTAGTGACGTCGCAGAACTCCCCGAAGGAAGCACCACCTAAGGTGAAGATTTGGCCCATGCCCTCGCAACCCTCTGAACTCTACTCGCAGCTCCCTCGGCTGCCTTGCCCTCCTGGGCCCGGGTTGCCCTACGCGGAGGCATAACGGTAAGGGAAAGAAATACGTTAGAGGGTCCAACTTACAACACCGCTCTAAGGCACGATCTCAGAGTGAGAAGAATAGAAACCAATCCTAAATATCCTATAGCCTCCTGATTATTGGTGTGGTGCACAACACACCGATAATCAAGACTCTACTGGATACGGTCTGTAGACACTTTCCGAGGATTAACTGCTCTGATACCACTTTTGTCACGACCCGAACCTGGGCCCGTGACTGGTGCCTTACCCCGGGCACCCTAGTGATACAACATCAGAGTAATCAGCGGAACATAAAACACATACATGAAACAAATGAAGTATAAAACAGTAATCTGAGGAAAACTTGCCTTTCGGCATATATAAATAACAACTCTTACAAATGAACAGTTTAATCCTTTTTACAAACCCTGCCCACAACAGTACTACAGACCTCTAAGAAAATGATACGACAACAATGGCGGGACAGGGCCCCGCCATACCCCTGAATGTAAATACCTACAACGACAGGGGACTATACCAAGATAAGCCTCCGGAGAAACGGAGCTTTCCCAAACGCTGAACTGTGACCCTAAGAGCGAGGATCAACGACTGGTGTACCTTTACCTGCGGCATGAACGGCCGAAGGAGGTCGATAACAGGTACCAAGTATGTGAAACTGAAAATACTGTAAATGAAATCATAGTAGTCTATATAAAGCAGGAGACATGTATGATAACCAAACTACAGTTCACAATAAATAAGCAGTCATATTAAGTCAGGGACTCACGCCCTCAAAGTCATCACTCAAATATAAACATGGGTCTCACGCCCACAACATCAATCATGCCCGCGGAATACCTTCCTCACTGTCGGCAGTCTATGATATATAAAAGCACCCAGAGATACACATGAACACCAGGTCCCACCTGTGTCATAATAAAACCGTACGGGGTAAGTATGAAGGCATAGCCGACTACTAAAACCCACCGTACCAACAAGGTCATAAACTGTATCATGAAATCTGTCTAGACCGTCACATGATCAAAGTTGGCCACTTGCCCGCAGTATCTAATGTGCGCGTCTTAGCCCTGGAACTCCCCGCATCGAGGGTAGCTACTCCCCGGCATCCGCCTGGACTTCGCAGTCCGCATGGCCACATAGACCGCATGCCCATAAAGGACGCAAACTAACCTGGAACTCTCGTAGCTCCGCATAGGCCTCTGGGACCCGCATGAGGTATTCTCGAATCATAGGTCACTAGACCCGCCTGAGTCTACCCCGCATCGGAGGGCAGCTTAACCTCCGGAAAAGTCAAGGTGAGTGGTATAATACCAACATAACGGCTGATAGTCAAACAACTTTAAGCGCAGTCGAGGGGAAAACCCCTTTACACTACATCACAAGATACTAACATACGTAGCATCCTAGCATATTTACTTATCAATCAACAAGAAAGTATTACAAGGCTATCAAAAACCAACACAATCAAGTTATACACACAAGGTACTTTCTACTATACGTCAACATGTTCGGGTTTCTATCCCCAAAGTACTTCATACATTAACTTTTTAAAAGATACGTTACTTTCACAAAAGTCACACAATACCCGTAGTATATGAAAATAGAGTGATTATCTTTTGAAGTGAATCAAAACACTTATCTTTGTAAAATCAAGTAACAACATTATTATCCAAACGTCCAAGTTTGCCTAATTTCAAATGTTCACGTTTCTTATTTTAGAAAGGTTTCGTAGTTCATAGTCTTATTCATTTAAGAATATAATTCTCTTTTAAACTATCTGAGAAACATAAGCCTTATATGTGAGTAGGATATTCCTGTTTATAACAATCTTATTACAGCAGCCATGATCTAGGAAATATCATTTTGTCTCATCTTAGCTTCTATGCAGATGGAAGTTTCTACTGGTTTTAATAATACTTAATCTGTCAAAACATTTCCTTTTATTAACGCTGCAGTGGTTTGTCGATACACATTCTGATTTCCGAGATCAGTAAAACATTCTTAAGCCGTTATCACTTAACTTCCCATAAAGCTAGTTTAACCCTTAAGTTTTCAAAAACCAAGTATTACTTCTTCTTTCGAAATGATTCAAAAATCTTTTGAAATACTTCAAGTTCTTTATTAACACATAACAAGCCAGTTATAGTTCAAATCAGTTACCTTTTAAAAACCACAAGTATTTTCTTACCAACATAAAGCTGTTATAACCAACTTCCCATAAAGCCGTTATAACACTTTATGTTTTAAACCAATCAAATACATTTAGCACATGTACGTCTACCGTACTACATAGTTCACACATATCATGCTAGAAGAGATAGGAAGAGGTTCACTGTTATACCCCGTAGTTCCTGGGTATGTATGCGAGGACGTACGTACGAGAATACGACAGAAAGATTGGAAGGGAAGAAAGAGGCGATTTTTCCACGGAAAAGTTTCCGGTTTTTGTGAAGGAAAAAGGTTCGTTAATGGGAATTGGATTCCCAGATTTGGTATTCGGACTTCCTGGAATATTAGAGAATTATGGAATTTTATTTTCGGAAATGGTCACGTGGGGCCCACGGGAGAAATTTACGGTTTTGTGGGGCCCACTTTGTTTTCGAGATTTTGGCCATTATGGATATTTTTCGGAAGATGTTTTATTTTGGGCCAATAGGAGGGTGACACGTGTCACCCCCGCCTAGGTGGCTTGGCCGAATGGCATTTGGGCACAAGTGCCGATTAGAGTCGTTTTTCGACGAAACGTTTTACATAACTTGCGAGGGGAAAATTCCGGCTATGTCTTTTCTTATTTTTGCGGATTTTTCCGAGAGACGAAACGTTTTGGACCAACGAGAGGGCAACACTTGGCACCCTCTCGTTGGTGGACTTGAGGGGCGGCTTAGGGCCGATTGAAGGGTCAAGTGGTAGATATTTTTTGGTAGATATTTTGTGTGCAAGTTGGCTAGGTACACATGGGTGAATCTTGGCCCTACACTTGCCTAACACTTGGTGTAATCTTGGCCATTGGTTGGCCTTGGCTTGTGCTATAAATACCCCTCCCTTTGAAGACTAATTCATTCACAAATTGCCTAAGTCTTGAGAGCCTTCCCCCTCCCCTTTTCGTGAGGCCCCCTTGGCCGAGAGTCCCCCCCCTAGTGGGGTAGGCCGAGGGGTAGACACCCCCCCCTCCTTTGTGGTGTGGCCGTGGGGTACCCCCCCCTAGCCTAGTTGCTTTCGTATAATACCCCCCTTTTGTGGTATAGAAATACTCTCCAAGTATTGTTATAATGCCCAAATACCTTAGCCGTATACCTTGTCGTATTCTAAGGTTATACCTATACGAAAAGCCCAGAAATACTATTATACTTCCCGTCAGTCGCAAAACCGAAACCCTAGGAAAATCTCCATGGTTAGTTTGGAGTGCTATGTAGAAGTTGGTTAGAACTTCTAAGGGTTGTTTGGAGCGGGATGGAGCACCCGGAGTAGGAGCGAAACATTGCTAAGGATCGACTTTAAACTCGGATAATTATGGGCTTATCGAGGTAATTATCTTGTCCCCCTATTGTAATTGGATATTACGTGTTGTTAGAATATATAGTTGAGGTATACTATATATAGAACTGAACGTAGTTGTTGGCAATGTCCTTGGACTTAAGCTCAAGAATCGAATCTGTAATTACATAGGGTGTATCTGATAGACTTGTGTAGTAGTACCGTGGAGTAGAATTGTACCCGTTAGGGTTAGACGTATAACCCCCCCCCTGGTTGGCTTGATAGCCGGCCCCGATAGAGGAGGAGATTTACGCTGTTGCGGGGGGGGGAGGTGCTGTCGAATTTTCGGTAGAATGTTCTACGATAAGATCTAAATGTTAATAAGCGCCTTGTGGCCTTATAGGTGGATGTACTACGTGTGGCGCGATCTACGTGGCTTAAAGGGTAGCCGACGTTTGGAAGTACTTGGAGCGTTTTGCTATGAGTCGATACTCGTCGCGAGGTATGTGAACCTCTTCCTATCTCCTCTAGCATGATATGTGTAAACTATGTAGTACGGTAGACGTACATGTGTTTGACTGTTTGTAAAACATAAAGTGTTATAACGGCTTTATGGGAAGTTGGTTATAACAGCTTTATGTAGATAAGAAAATGGGTTGTGGTTTTCGAAAGGTAACTGATTTGATTATAACTGGCTTGTTATGTGTTAATGAAGAACTTGAAGTATTTCAAAAGGTTTATAAATCGTTTTGAAAGAATGTGTGTAGTAATGTATTTTGAAAACTTAAGAGTTATACTAGCTTTATGGGAAGTTAGGTATAACGGCTTAAGAATGCTTTACTGATTTCGGAAATCAGAATGTGTATCGACAAACCACTGCAGCGTTAATAAAAGGAAATGTTTTGAATAATTAAGTATTATTAAAACCAGTAGAAACTTCCATCTGCATAGAAGCTAAGATGAGACAAAATGATATTTCCTAGATCATGGCTGCTGTAATAAGATTGTTATAAACAAGAATATCCTACTCACATAAGACTTATGTTTCTTAGATTGTTTAAAAGAGAATTATATTCTTGAATGAATAAGATTATGAACTACGAAACCTTTCTAAGATAAGAAACGTGAACATTTGAAATTAGGCAAACTTGGACGTTTGGAAAATAATATTGTTACTTGGTTTTACAAAGGTAAGTGTTTTGGTTTACTTAAAAAGACAGTCACTCTATTTTTATACTACGGGTATTGTGTGACTTATGTGATAGGAACGGATCTTTTAAAGATTTAATGTATGAAGTACGTTGGGGTTAGTTACTCGAACTTGTTAGTAGAAAGTACCTTGTGTGAACAACTTGATTGTATTGGTTTGTGATAGCCTTGTAATACTTTCTTGTTGATTTGATAAGTAAACATGTTAGGATGCTACTTGTGTTAGTATCTTGTGATTGTTATGTAAGGGGGTCATTCTTGCTGTGCTTACATTGTTAAAAGGTAAGTCCATTGTACTGTTGTTATATCACCTACCCCCTTGACTGTGTATACCGAGGGCTTGCCACCCTTGATGCGGGTCTTTACGGCCTATGCGGTCCTTGAGACTATGCGGAGCCGCGGTATGCTCCAGGATTGACTGATCATTCCAGGTGTTTAGCCTGATGCGGGGGATTCCCTATGCGGTCTCTGAGGGACTATGCGGTCTCGAGGGCTATGCGAGTGCGGAAGTCGGTGACGGATACCGAGGTTAGGTGCGCCGATCACGGGGTATACCTCAGGTGGTCTAGGACCAGGATTCGAGGAATACCTTATGCGGGTCTGTGTGTGACCTATGCGAAGCTGCGAGAGTTCCAGGAATAGACGCCGCATCGATCTGCGGGCGGTGGCGGCCGATCCTGTGGTGCGGTCTAGAGAGACCTCGTGATACAGTTTGTGGCATTTGTGGTACTGGGGGTCTTAGTAGTCGGCTATGCCTTCGTACTTACCCCGTACGGTCTTATTGTGATGATTTGAGGGCATGAGCCCCTGACTTGACATGACTGCTTATTTGATGTGAACTGTAGTTTGGTTATCATACATGTCTCCTGCTTTATATAGACTACTATGATTTCGATTCTGATATTACTTCTGATTTCACATACTTGGTACATGTTATCGACCTCCTTGGGGCTGCGTTCATGCGCGAGAAAAGGTACACCATCGATGATCCTCGCTCTTAGGGTCACGCAAGATTCGGCGTTGGGAAAGCTCCGTTTCTCCGGAAGCTTGTCAGTGGTATAGTCCCCTGTCGTTGTAGGTATTTACATTCAGGGGTATGGCGGGGCCCTGTCCCGCCATAGTTGTTGCAAATCTTAGAGGTGCGTAATCTTTGTTGTGGCGGGGTTTGTAAAAGGATTAAATCGTTTCTCTTTAAAAGATTGCTTATATATGCCGAAAGGCAAGTTTTTCTGCATTATTGTTTTATACTGTTGTTTCATGTATGTGTTTTATGTTCATTGATTACTCGATGTTGGATCACTAGGGTGCGGGTAAGGCACGATCCACGGGCCGGTTGTCGTGACAAAAGTGGTATCGAGCGCTTAATCCTCGGAAAGTGTCTACGCCGTATCGATGAGAGTCTTGATTATCGGTGTGTTGTGCACCACGCCAATAATCGAGGAGGCTATAGGATATTTAGGATTGGTTTCTATTCTTCTCACTCGAGATCGTGCCTTAGAGCGTGTTGTAAGTTGGACCTCGGCGAAATTATTTCACTTATCGTTATGCCTCCGCGTAGGCAACCCGCCCGGGAGGGAGGCAAAGCGAGAGAGCTGCGAGTAGAGTTCGAGGGTGGCGAGGCACAGCCCAATCATTACCTAGGGTAGTCGCTGCTCGGGAGTTTTGCGACGTCACTAGCCCCACAGAGTTTAGTCTGGCGGCAGCGGTGCTACTGCTGCGGCCATGTTATATGAACGCCGGTTCCACGACCAGGAACAGGAATATAGATTGCCAAGGGACAACCACATTACTAGCTATAGATTTGGCTACGAGAGTATACCGATGTCTGCGCGAGTCTTGAGACTATCTAAAGAGGGTTGTGCAAGAGTAATTCTTGATTAGGCTTGAGCATGGCACGTATGCGGGCTTATGCGCAGCAGAAAGCGTAGAGATCGACGGGTTAACGAAGGACAACAGAAGAGGGCCAGAGCAGCAAGGTCCTTTGGTAACTTTCAAGGTGAGTATACCTTAAGTGCTATGTTCTGATAGCAGTGTGTTAGTTGTGATTAGAATCATGGAGGGTTAACCGAGTAAGATTTTGGGGGATAGAGAAGGTGTGAGCCTTAGAGTGTTATACGTAAAGACCTTAGAGGTAAGGCCATCTCGAGAAAGGTGTAGTGTTATGTTTGACCCTTATAGGAGTGCATAGTGCACGTGAGCTATGTTCGTGGGATAAGTCCCTGAGTAGCGTGATTTGAAAGAAGGTAGTCGAGCTAGGATGACCGCTAGGTTTTCGTAATATGATTTGTGAAATTATTCCTTCGGGGAGCTAGTGTTTTGCGCAATGCCGGGTCGGATTGAGGCCATGATGCGGGTCAACCCGCGGCCTTTTTGGTGGTGGGGTCAGTTTGTGGTGGTCCCGCCTTGTGGTAGGGTCATGAGGGTGTTAGGCCCAAGTTTAGTTAACCAGCGTACGAGTTCGTGGATGCGTTCGACCAGTGGTTGGGCCGATGGGGGCCGCCCATCGTGTTCTTCGGTCGGGACCGTTCACTCGGCAGTGTTGTTTTAACAGAAAGGTTGTAAGGCTGCACGGGGTGCCTACCTTCACCTTATGGCAGACAGTGGAGCCCAGGTTACGGCTGTTTTTGTTTCTGGAAGTTTTACCAGGCATGTGTTAAGAACTCAGGTGAGTCTCAGAATCGCATTCGCCCTCGGGCGGTCACGTGGATTTGAGGGTAGTTGTGAGGATTGTTGTCTCTGTGGAGGAGCGTTTGAGCTACCATTTCGGTGTTCGGATGTCGCCTTATGAAGCCTTGCGGGCGGAAGTGTAAGTTGCGGTCGATTGGTTCGATGTTGGCGGGGTTCGGATAGTTGGTTCAGCTTGTTCCGGTGTGTGGATAGTGAAGCTTGTCTAGAAGAAGTTCGGACTTCGGAGGAATCGTGCGGATAAGCGGCGACGACGCTTAGAGTTCAGGTTGACGGTCGGTCTTCTTGAAAGTACCACCCCGGGCAGGGTGTGACGAGTTTTGGAAACAGAAGGAACTTAGCCCGAGTTACTTTGGGCCTTTGTGAGTTCATGTGAAGAATAGGCCAGGTTGCCTATATGTTAGCATTTGCCGTCCGACTTAGGAGGAAGGACGTCCGGTCTTTCATATTGTTATGTTCGGGAAAGTATCGAAGATCCATCCAGAATGTTCCCAGTTAATGATGACCACGTTAGAGATAGTAACCCCGAGTGTTGGATACTAAAGCAGTATCAGAAATGTGGTAAGAATTCGAGTGTACGGCGACCGGTGATCGCGACGGCCGGTACCATTTGTTGGGTCGTTGGAGCAAGGCTCGCGACAAAGTGACAAAAGTAGTATTATTTGTGGTGATGTAGAGGTGTTTCCTCGTGGACTTAGATGTAAGTTTTGCGCAGGTGTTTCCATGGCCAGCTGTGGCAGGATTGTTTCGTGAGTATAGTAGTGAAGACTATACTGGCACGTGTTCGTTTTGAGACTTAGAAGGAACATTCGGGACGAATGTTTCTAAGGGGGGAAGAATGTTATACCCCGTAGTTCCTGGGTATGTATGCGAGGACGTACGTACGAGAATACGACAGAAAGATTGGAAGGGAAGAAAGAGGCGATTTTTCCACGGAAAAGTTTCCGGTTTTTGTGAAGGAAAAAGGTTCGTTAATGGGAATTGGATTCCCAGATTTGGTATTCGGACTTCCTGGAATATTAGAGAATTATGGAATTTTATTTTCGGAAATGGTCACGTGGGGCCCACGGGAGAAATTTACGGTTTTGTGGGGCCCACTTTGTTTTCGAGATTTTGGCCATTATGGATATTTTCGGAAGATGTTTTATTTTGGGCCAATAGGAGGGTGACACGTGTCACCCCCGCCTAGGTGGCTTGGCCGAATGGCATTTGGGCACAAGTGCCGATTAGAGTCGTTTTTCGACGAAACGTTTTACATAACTTGCGAGGGGAAAATTCCGGCTATGTCTTTTCTTATTTTTGCGGATTTTTCCGAGAGACGAAACGTTTTGGACCAACGAGAGGGCAACACTTGGCACCCTCTCGTTGGTGGACTTGAGGGGCGGCTTAGGGCCGATTGAAGGGTCAAGTGGTAGATATTTTTTGGTAGATATTTTGTGTGCAAGTTGGCTAGGTACACATGGGTGAATCTTGGCCCTACACTTGCCTAACACTTGGTGTAATCTTGGCCATTGGTTGGCCTTGGCTTGTGCTATAAATACCCCTCCCTTTGAAGACTAATTCATTCACAAATTGCCTAAGTCTTGAGAGCCTTCTCCCTCCCTTTCGTGAGGCCCCTTGGCCGAGTCCCCACAGTGGGGTAGGCCGAGGGTAGACACCCCTCCTTTGTGGTGTGGCCGTGGGGTACCCCCCCCCTAGCCTAGTTGCTTTCGTATAATACCCCCCTTTTGTGGTATAGAAATACTCTCCAAGTATTGTTATAATGCCCAAATACCTTAGCCGTATACCTTGTCGTATTCTAAGGTTATACCTATACGAAAAGCCCAGAAATACTATTATACTTCCCGTCAGTCGCAAAACCGAAACCCTAGGAAAATCTCCATGGTTAGTTTGGAGTGCTATGTAGAAGTTGGTTAGAACTTCTAAGGGTTGTTTGGAGCGGGATGGAGCACCCGGAGTAGGAGCGAAACATTGCTAAGGATCGACTTTAAACTCGGATAATTATGGGCTTATCGAGGTAATTATCTTGTCCCCCTATTGTAATTGGATATTACGTGTTGTTAGAATATATAGTTGAGGTATACTATATATAGAACTGAACGTAGTTGTTGGCAATGTCCTTGGACTTAAGCCTGAAGAACTGAACTGAACTGTAATTACATAGGACTGTATTACAGTAGACTTGTGTAGTAGTACCGTGGAGTAGAATTGTACCCGTTAGGGTTAGACGTATAACCCCCCCCCTGGTTGGCTTGATAGCCGGCCCCGATAGAGGAGGAGATTTACGCTGTTTGTTGGGAGAGTCTTTGTCGAATTTTCGGTAGAATGTTCTACGATAAGATCTAAATGTTAATAAGCGCCTTGTGGCCTTATAGGTGGATGTACTACGTGTGGCGCGATCTACGTGGCTTAAAGGGTAGCCGACGTTTGGAAGTACTTGGAGCGTTTTGCTATGAGTCGATACTCGTCGCGAGGTATGTGAACCTCTTCCTATCTCCTCTAGCATGATATGTGTAAACTATGTAGTACGGTAGACGTACATGTGTTTGACTGTTTGTAAAACATAAAGTGTTATAACGGCTTTATGGGAAGTTGGTTATAACAGCTTTATGTAGATAAGAAAATGGGTTGTGGTTTTCGAAAGGTAACTGATTTGATTATAACTGGCTTGTTATGTGTTAATGAAGAACTTGAAGTATTTCAAAAGGTTTATAAATCGTTTTGAAAGAATGTGTGTAGTAATGTATTTTGAAAACTTAAGAGTTATACTAGCTTTATGGGAAGTTAGGTATAACGGCTTAAGAATGCTTTACTGATTTCGGAAATCAGAATGTGTATCGACAAACCACTGCAGCGTTAATAAAAGGAAATGTTTTGAATAATTAAGTATTATTAAAACAAGTAGAAACTTCCATCTGCATAGAAGCTAAGATGAGACAAAATGATATTTCCTAGATCACGGTCGTAATAAGATTGTTATAAACAAGAATATCCTACTCACATAAGACTTATGTTTCTTAGATTGTTTAAAAGAGAATTATATTCTTGAATGAATAAGATTATGAACTACGAAACCTTTCTAAGATAAGAAACGTGAACATTTGAAATTAGGCAAACTTGGACGTTTGGAAAATAATATTGTTACTTGGTTTTACAAAGGTAAGTGTTTTGGTTTACTTAAAAAACAAATCACTCTATTTTTATACTACGGGTATTGTGTGACTTATGTGATAGAACGGATCTTTTAAAGATTTAATGTATGAAGTACGTTGGGGTTAGTTACTCGAACTTGTTAGTAGAAAGTACCTTGTGTGAACAACTTGATTGTATTGGTTTGTGATAGCCTTGTAATACTTTCTTGTTGATTTGATAAGTAAACATGTTAGGATGCTACTTGTGTTAGTATCTTGTGATTGTTATGTAAGGGGGTCATTCTTGCTGTGCTTACATTGTTAAAAGGTAAGTCCATCATCTTGTTGTTATATCACCTACCCCCTTGTGTATACCGAGGCTTGCCACCCTTGACGCGGTCTTTACGGCTACGCGGTCCTTGAGACTATGCGAGCAGCGGTATGCCCAGGATTGACCGATCATTCAGTGTTTAGCACGATGCGGGATTCCTATGCGGTCTCCGAGGACTACGCGGTCCTCGAGGGGCTATGCGAGTGCGGAAGTCGGGACGGATCTGAGGTTAGGCTGCGCCGATGCGGGGTATACCTCGGGTGGTCTAGGACCGAGATTCGAGAATACCTTATGCGGGTGCATGTGTGACCTATGCGGGCTGCGAGAGTTCCAGAATAGGCAGCGCACATCGATCTGCGGGCGATGGCGGCCGATCTGTGGTGCGGTCTAGAGACCTCGTGATACGATTTGTGGCATTTGTGGTGCGGGGTCTTAGTAGTCGGCTATGCCTTCGACTTACCCCGTCGGTCTTATTGTGATGATTTGAGGCATGAGCCACGACTTGACATATCGCTTATTTGATGTGAACTGTAGTTTGGTTATCATACATGTCTCTGCTTTATATAGACTACTATGATTTGATTCTGATATTACTTACTGATTTCACATACTTGGTACATGTTATCGACCTCGCCGGGCTGCGTTCATGCCGCAGGAAAAGGTACACCAGTCGATGATCCTCGCTCTTAGGGTCACAGTTCAGCATTTGGGAAAGCTCCGTTTCTCCGGAAGCTTGTCAGTGGTATAGTCCCCTGTCGTTGTAGGTATTTACATTCAGGGGTATGGCGGGGCCCTGTCCCGCCATAGTTGTTGCAAAATCTTAGAGGTCTGTAGTACTGTTGTGGGCAGGGTTTGTAAAAAGGATTAAACTGTTCTCTTTAAAAGATTGCTTATATATGCCGAAAGGCAAGTTTTCCTGATTATTGTTTTATACTCTGTTGTTTCATGTATGTGTTTTATGTTCCGCTGATTACTCTGATGTTGGATCACTAGGGTGCCCGGGTAAGGCACCAGTCACGGGCCCCGGTTCGGGTCGTGACATTCACATACCTCGCGACGAGTATCGACTAATAGCAAAACGCTCCAAGTACCTCCAACCGTCGGCTACTCCTTAAGCCAAGTAGATCGCGCCATACGTAGTACTTCAACCTATAAGGCCACAAGGCGCTTATTAACATTTAGGTCTAATCGTAGAATATTCTCTGAGAAAATTCGCAACACCTCCCCAACAACAGCGTAAATCTCCTCCTCTATCGGGGCGGCTACGAAGCCAACCAGGGGGTTATACGTCCTAATCCGGACGTGCACAATTCTACCCTACGAAGCTACACAAGTCCATGTCAGATACCCTATGTAATTCTGATTCGATACTCTTCTTTGAAAAGGTTTCTTATTATTCAGGGCTTAAGTCAAAAGACATTGCCGATAACAACGTTGATACTATATATAGTATACTTCAACTATATAATCTAACAACATGTAATTTCCAATTACAATAGGAAGCAAGATAATTACCTCGATAAGCCCATAATTATCCGAGTTTAAATGTCGATCTGAGCAAGGTTTAGCTCTACTCGTGCGCTCCGACCGCTCCAAACAACCCTTAGAAGTTCTAACCAACTTCTACTTATAACCTCAACTACGGTGAAGATTTACTTAGGGTTCGGTTTTGTAGACGGGAAGTATAATAGTATAACGGGCTTTTGTAAAGTTATAACATTCGAATACTACAAGGTATCCGGCTAAGTTAATTTGGGAATTATAAACATACTTGGGAGTGTATTTCTACCAAGCGGGGGGGGCGGGTGTATTATACGAAGACAACTAGGCTAGGGGGTGTATACCCTCGGCCTACCACTAGGGGAACTCGGCCAAGGGAGGAAAGGGCTCTCGGCCAAGGCCTCACAAGGGGAGGGGCGAGAACTATACTACTGAGGAGGCAGGAATTTTAGACTTAGGAAATTATTTGGATGAAGAAGTCTTCAAAGGGAGAGGGTATTTATAGGACAAGCCAAGGCCAACCAATGGCCAAGATCTTGCCAAGTGCAAGGCAAGTGTAGGACCAAGATCTTGCCAAGTGCACACTAGCCAACTAACACAAAAATATCCTACCAACCCTTGACCACAAAGGCCACACTTTCGGCCACCACTATTACCGCCCAAGGTGTTCCAATGAGAGGGTGACAAGTTTCGCCCTCTTGTTGGTCCAAAATGTTTAAATCTCTCCGAAAAACCCGCACAAAATAAAAATGACATCGCCGTAATTTACCCTACCAAAGCTGTGGAAACGTTTCAAAAAAAACGACTCTAAACGGGTGTTGTGAACAAAATAATTCGGCCAAGCCACTTTAAACTTCAAAATTTTCTACGTACGTCCTTACGTACATACTCTGGAAATACGGGGTATAACATTCTCCCCCCCTTAGAAACATTCGTCCCGAATGTTCCTTCTAAGTCTCAAAACAAACGCGCGCCAGTATAGTCTTCACTACTATACTTACGAGAACAATCCTGCCACACATGGCCACAGAAACACCCGCGCAAATACCTCCATCCAAGTCCACGAGGAAACACCTCTAACATTACCACAAACACCTCTCTCCGGGGGTCTAAAATATACTTCCTTCGCACCTTCTCCTTACAAAAAGAAATGATCACATCTATGCTCGCCATACATGCTCGCTTCTCCCCTTACTCGTCGTGATACCACTTTTGTCACTTTGCCGCGAGGTTCTAGTGTCTCTCCGCGACCCAACAATGGTACCGGGCTGCATGCGATCCTTGAGGCTGTCGTACACTCGAACTCTTACCACATTTCTGATACTGCTTCAGTTTCTAAAACTCGGGGTTACTATCTCTAACGTGGTCATCATTAACTGGGAACACTCTGGATGGATCTCCGATACTTTCCGAACATAACAATACGAAAGGCGGACGTCGCCTCACAAGTCGGACGGCAAATGCTAACATATAGGCAACCTGGCTTATTCTTCACATGAACTCAAAAGGGCCCAAAGTAACTCGGGCTAAGTTCCCCCTGTTTTCCAAAACTCGTCACACCCAAACCGGGGTGGTACCTTCAAGAAGACCGACCGTCCGAACTCTAAGCGTCGCCGCCGATTATCCGACACGATTTCTCGAGTGCGAGAACCTCTTCTAGACAAGCTTTACTCTATCCACAGTCTGCTGGAACAAGCCTGAACCAACTATCTGAATCCTGCCAACATCGAACCAATCGACCGGCGACTCACACATCCGCCCCTACAAGGCTTCATAAGGCGACATCCGAACACTGAAATGGTAGCTTAAACACTCCTTCAACAGGAGACAACAATTCTCGCAACTATCCCTGAAATCCAAACACTGGCCCGAGGGCGAATGTGATTCTGAGACTTACTTGAGTTCCTAACTTTGCCTGGTAAAACCTCCAGAAAAAACGGCGCACTGGCTCCACTGCGACATAAGGTGAAGGTAGGCACCTCGTGCAGCCTTACAACCTTTCTGATAAATCAACACTGCCGAGTAAACGGTCTTTGCTAGAAGACAAGACGGCTGACCTCCTCGGCCCGACTACTGGTCGAATGCATCCACGAATTCGTACGCTGGTTAACTAAACTTGGGCCTAACACCCCCGTGACCCTACCACAAGGCGGGACCACCACCAACTGACCCCACCACCAAACATGCCGCGGGTTGACCCGCAACGTGGCCTCAACCCGACCCGGCAACGCGCGAAACGCTAGCTCCCTGAAGGAAAACTCTCACTAATCACGTTACGAAAACCTAGCGGTCTTCTTAGCTCAACTACCCTCTTTCATTCCACACTACTCAGGGACTAATCCCACAAACATAACTCACGTGCACTATGCACTCCCATAAGGGTCAAACATAAACAATACATCTTTTACTCGAGATGGCCTTACCTCTAAGGTCTCTACGTATAACACTCTAAGGCTCACACTTTCTCTATCCCCCAAATCTTACTTGGTTAACTAACCAAGATTTCTAATCACCATTTACACAATGCTATCAGAATATAACACTTAAGGCATACTCACCTTATCACACATACTAAACCCTAGAGGGTTAAAGATCTATCTGTATCTACTGCTTCACTCCCCTTAGTCGTTCTAATCAAACCTGCCCCGTAGGGCGCATAGCTAAGGAAGATGACGAACTACCCACCGATCCTGAAGGCTAAGTCCTCCTACAAGGACACTCTTTCGACATCAGACCCTGACAGTTATAGGTACAACGAGTACCAACTAAAAGAGGACATTCCCCGGGATGATGTCTGTCACACTGTGAACCGGAAGCCCTGGAGTTCTGACCAACTCCTGCACACCCCGAACGTCCTGAACCCCGTGGAGGACCATTCTGCACTGGTGGAGGTGCATATCTAATCTGCTGGTGAGGTGACTCGCCTCGAAAGTTACCAAAGGACCTTGCTGCTCTGGCCCTCTTCTGCTGCCCTTGGTTAACCCGTCGATTTCTACGTTTCTCGGCCTGCTGCGCATAAGCCCGTACACAGGCCATGCTCAAGCCTAACTGTAGAATTACTCTTGCACAACCCTCTCTTAGATAGTCATCAAGACTCGTGGTACATCGGTGTACTCTCTGGTAGCCAAATCCATAGCTAGTAACAGGGTCGCCTCCTTGAAATCTATATTCTCTGTTCCCGGTCGTGGAACTGAAGGTTCAAATATCATGGCGCGATGAGGCTGCTGCCGCCGTGCTAAACTCTGCTGGGGCTAGTGACGTCGCAGAACTCCCCGAATGAAGCACCACCCAAGGTGAAGATTTGGCCCATGCCCTCGCAACCCTCTGAACTCTACTCGCAGCTCCCTCGGCTGCCTTGCCCTCCTGGGCCCGGGTTGCCCTACGCGGAGGCATAACGGTAAGGGAAAGAAATACGTTAGAGGGTCCAACTTACAACACCACTCTAAGGCACGATCTCAGAGTGAGAAGAATAGAAACCAATCCTAAATATCCTATAGCCTCCTGATTATTGGTGTGGTGCACAACACACCGATAATCAAGACTCTACTGGATACGGTCTGTAGACACTTTCCGAGGATTAACTGCTCTGATACCACTTTTGTCACGACCGAAACGGGCGTGGTGGTGCCTTACCGGGCACCCTAGTGATACAACATCGAGTAATCGGAACATAAAACATACATGAAACAAATGAAGTATAAAGCGATGTCTGAGGAAAACTTGCCTTCGGCATATATAAATAACAACTCTTACAAATGAGCAGTTTAATCCTTTTTACAAACCACGCTTACAGTGATTACTCTGCACCTAAGAAAATGATACGACAACAATGGCGGGACGGGGCCCGCCATACCACGAATGTAAATACCTACAACGACAGGGACTATACCAAGATAAGCCTCCGGAGAAACGGAGCTTTCCCAACGACTGTGACCCTAAGAGCGAGGATCAACGGCGGTGTACCTTTACTGCGGCATGACGCGGCCCGAAGGAGTCGATAACAGTACCAAGTATGTGGCGAAAAATCGTAAATGAAATCATAGTAGTCTATATAAAGCGGGAGACATGTATGATAACCAAACTACGATTCTGATAAATAGCGATCATATTAAGTCGTGGACTCGCCCTCAAAGTCATCACTCAAATATAAACATGGGTCTCACGCCCACAACATCAATCATGCGCGGAATACCTTCTCACCGTCGGCGATCTATGATATATAAAAGCACCAGAGATACACATGAACACGAGTCCCACTGTGTCATAATAAAACCGTCTGGGGTAAGTATGAAGGCATATCCGACTACTAAAACCCACCGTACCAACAAGGTCATAAATCGTATCATGAAATCTGTCTAGCGTCACATGATCAAAGTTGGCCACTTGCCGCGATATCTAATGTGCGCGTCTTAGCCCCGAACTCCCGCGTCGGTAGCTACTCCGGCATCCGCTGGACTTCGCGATCCGCATGGCCACATAGACGCATGCCCATAAGGGACGCAAACTAACACGGAACTCTCGTAGCTCGCATAGGCCTCTGGGACCCGCGTGAGGTATTCTCGAATCATAGGTCACTAGACCCGCTGAGTCTACCCGCGTCGGAGGCGACAACCTCCGGAAAAGTCAAGGTGAGTGGTATAATACCAACATAACGGTGATAGTCAAACAACTTTAAAGCGCGATCGAGGAAAACCCTTTTACACTACATCACAAGATACTAACATACGTAGCATCCTAGCATATTTACTTATCAATCAACAAGAAAGTATTACAAGGCTATCAAAAACCAACACAATCAAGTTATACACACAAGGTACTTTCTACTATCGTCAACATGTTGGGTTTCTATCCCCAAAGTACTTCATACATTAACTTTTTAAAAGATACGTTACTTTCACAAAAGTCACACAATACCCGTAGTATATGAAAATAGAGTGATTATCTTTTGAAGTGAATCAAAACACTTATCTTTGTAAAATCAAGTAACAACATTATTATCCAAACGTCCAAGTTTGCCTAATTTCAAATGTTCACGTTTCTTATTTTAGAAAGGTTTCGTAGTTCATAGTCTTATTCATTTAAGAATATAATTCTCTTTTAAACTATCGAGAAACATAAGCCTTATATGTGAGTAGGATATTCTGTTTATAACAATCTTATTACTGACCATGATCTAGGAAATATCATTTTGTCTCATCTTAGCTTATGCGGATGGAAGTTTCTCTTGGTTTTAATAATACTTAATAAGAAAAATTCATTTCCTTTTATTAAACCTGCAGTGGTTTGTCGATACACATTCTGATTTCCGAGATCAGTAAAACATTCTTAAGCCGTTATCACTTAGCTTCCCATAAAGCTAGTTTAACTCTTAAGTTTTCAAAAACCAAGTATTACTTCTTCTTTCGAAATGATTAAAAAATCTTTTGAAATACTTCAAGTTCTTTATTAACACATAACAAGCCGTTATAGTTCAAATCGATTACCTTTTAAAAACCACAAGTATTTTCTTACCAACATAAAGTTATAACCAACTTCCCATAAAGCCGTTATAACACTTTATGTTTTAAACAATCAAATACATTTAGCACGTATGCGTCACCGTACTACATAGTTCACACATATCATGCTAGAAGAGATAGGAAGAGGTTCACATACCTCGCGGCAGTATCGACTAATAGCAAAACGCTCCAAGTACTCTCCAACCGTCGGCTACTCCTAAGCCAAGTAGATCGCGCCATACGTAGTACTTCAACCTATAAGGCCACAAGCGCTTATTAACATTTAGGTCTAATCGTAGAATATTCTACGTAAAATTCGGCAAAGACCTCCCCACATGGCAGCGTAAATCTCCTCCTCTATCGGGCGGCTACCAAGCCAACGGGGGTTATACGTCTAATCGGACGTGCACAATTCTACCCAGAAAGCTACACAAGTCTCGTAATACGGATCCTATGTAATTACTGATTCAAGACTCTTCTTTGAAAAGGTTTCTTATTATTCAGCTTAAGTCAAAAGACATTGCCGATAACAACGTTCGATCTATATATAGTATACTTCAACTATATAATCTAACAACATGTAATTTCCAATTACAATAGGGGGGCAAGATAATTACCTCGATAAGCGCATAATTATCCGAGTTTAAATGTCGATCCTGAGCAAGGGTTAGCTCCTACTCAGTGCGCTCAGGCCGCTCCAAACAACCCTTAGAAGTTCTAACCAACTTCTACTTATAACCTCAACTACGGTGAAGATTTACTTAGGGTTCGGTTTGTGGTAGACGGGAAGTATAATAGTATAACTGGCTTTTGTAAAAGTATAACCTTAGAATACTACAAGGTATACGGCTAAGGTAATTTGGGCATTATAACAATACTTTTGAGAGTATTTCTACCAAGAGGGGGGGGGGTATTATACGAAGACAACTAGGCTAGGGGGGGTGTATACCCCTCGGCCTACCCCCACTAGGGGAACTCTCGGCCAAGGGAGGGGAAAGGGCTCTCGGCCAAGGCCTCACAAGATGGAGGGGGACGAGAACTATACTACAAGGGAGGGAGGAATTTTAGACTTAGGAAATTATTTGGATGAAGAAGTCTTCAAAGGAGAGGGTATTTATAGGACAAGCCAAGGCCAACCAATGGCCAAGATCTTGCCTAGTGCAAGGCAAGTGTAGGTACAAGATCTTGCCAAGTGCACACTAGCCAACTAACACAACAATATCCTACCAACCCTTGACCACAAAGGCCACACTTTGGCCACCACTATTACCGCCCAAGGTGTTCCAATGAGAGGGTGACAAGTTTCGCCCTCTTGTTGGTCCAAAATGTTTCTCTCGGAAAAATCCGCAAAAAATAAAAATGACATAGCCGTAATTTACCCTACAAAAGCTGTGGAAACGTTTCGTCGAAAAACGACTCTAAACGGGTGTTGTGAACAAAATAATTCGGCCAAGCCACTTTAAACTTCAAAATTTTCTACGTACGTCCTTACGTACATACTCTGGAAATACGGGGTATAACATTCTCCCCTCCTTAGAAACATTCGTCCCGAATGTTCCTTCTAAGTCTCAAAACAAACGCGCCAAGATAGTCTTCACTACTATACTTACGAGAACAATCCCGCCACACATGGCCACGAAACACCGCGCAAATACCTCCATCCAAGTCCACGAGAAACACCTCTAACATTACCACAAACACCTCTCTCCGTCTAAAATATACTTCCTTCGACCTTCTCCTTACAAAAGAAATGATCACATCTATGCTCGCCATACATGCTCGCTTCTCCCTTACTCGTCGTGATACCACTTTTGTCACTTTGCGCGAGGTTCTAGTGTCTCTCCGCGACCAACAATGGTACCGGCCGCATGCGATCCTCGAGGTCGTGACACTCGAACTCTTACCACATTTACGATCGCTTGGTTTCTAAAACTCGGGTTACTATCTCTAACGTGGTCATCATTAATCGGGAACACTGATGGATCTCCGATACTCTCCCGATCATAACAATACGAAAGACCGGACGTACTGCCTCCTAAGTCGGACGGCAAATGCTAACATATAGGCAACCTGGCTTATTCTTCACATGAACTCAAAAGGGCCCAAAGTAACTCGGGCTAAGTTCCCTCTATTTTTCAAAACTCGTCACACCCAAACCGGGGTGGTACCTTCAAGAAGACCGACCGTCAACCTGAACTCTAAGCGTCGTCGCCGATTATCCGCACGATTTCTCGAGTGCCGAACCTCTTCTAGACAAGCTTTACTCTATCCACAGTCTGCTGGAACAAGCCTGAACCAACTATCTGAATCCTGCCAACATCGAACCAATCGACCGGCGACTCACACATCCGCCCCTACAAGGCTTCATAAGGCGACATCCGAACACTGAAATGGTAGCTTAAACACTCCTTCAACAGGAGACAACAATTCTCGCAACTATCCTCGAAATCAAACACCGCCCGAGGGCGAATGTGATTCTGAGACTTACTTGAGTTCCTAACTTTGCCTGGTAAAACCTCCAGAAAAAGAAACAGCCGCAACCTGGGCTCCACTGTCTGACATAAGGTGAAGGTAGGCACCTCGTGCAGCCTTACAACCTTTCTGATAAATCAACACTGCCGAGTAAACGGTCTTTGCTAGAAGACAAGACGGCTGACCTCCTCGGCGACCATCGGTCGAACGCATCCACGCAATCGTCTGTTGGTTAACTAAACTTGGGCCTAACACCCCCGTGACCCTACCACAAGGCGGGACCACCACCAACTGACCCCACCACCAAACATGCCGCGGGTTGACCCGCAACGTGGCCTCAACCCGACCTGGCAACGCGCAAAACGCTAGCTCCCTGAAGGAAAACTCTCACTAATCACGTTACGAAAACCTAGCGGTCTTCTTAGCTCAACTACCCTCTTTCATTCCACACTACTCAGGGACTAATCCCACAAACATAACTCACGTGCACTATGCACTCCCATAAGGGTCAAACATAAACAATACATCTTTTACTCGAGATGGCCTTACCTCTAAGGTCTCTACGTATAACACTCTAAGGCTCACACTTTCTCTATCCCCCAAATCTTACTTGGTTAACTAACCAAGATTTCTAATCACCATTTACACAATGCTATCAGAATATAACACTTAAGGCATACTCACCTTATCACACATACTAAACCCTAGAGGGTTAAAGATCTATCTGTATCTACTGCTTCACTCCCCTTAGTCGTTCTAATCAAACCCGCCTGTAGGCGCATAGCTAAGGAAGATGACGAACTACCCACTGATCCTGAAGGCTAAGTCCTCCTACAAGGACACTCTTTCGACATCAGACCCTGACAGTCATAGGTACCACGAGTACCAACTAAAAGAGGACATTCCCCGGGATGATGTGCATCCGCGTGAACGGAAGCCACGGAGTTCGACCAACTCCTGCACACCCCGAACGTCCTGAACCCCGTGGAGGACCATTCTGCACTGGTGGAGGTGCATATCCAATCTGCTGGTGAGGTGACTCGCCTCGAAAGTTACCAAAGGACCTTCGCTCTCGCCTCTTCTGCGCCTTCGTTAACCCGTCGATTTCACGTTTCTCGGCTGCTGCGCGCATAAGCGTACAGGCCATGCTCAAGCCTAATCAGAATTACTCTTGCACAACCTCTCTTAGATAGTCATCAAGACTCGTGGTACATCGGTGTACTCTCCGTAGCCAAATCCATAGCTAATGTGGTCGCCTCCTTGAAATCTATATTCTCTGTTCGGTCGTGGGCGAAGGTTCAAATATCATGGCGCAGATGAGGCCGCTGCCGTCGTGCTAAACTCACGGGGCTAGTGACGCCGCAGAACTCCCGAAGGAAGCACCACCTAAGGTGAAGATTTGGCCCATGCCTCGCAACCCTCGAACTCTACTCGCAGCTCGCCGGTGCCTTGCCCTCCCAGGCGGGTTGCCTACGCGGAGGCATAACGGTAAGGGAAAGAAATACGTTAGAGGGTCCAACTTACAACACCACTCTAAGGCACGATCTCAGAGTGAGAAGAATAGAAACCAATCCTAAATATCCTATAGCCTCCTGATTATTGGTGTGGTGCACAACACACCGATAATCAAGACTTCTT
Organism: Przewalskia tangutica; assembly: GCA_029844215.1. Lineage (NCBI taxonomy): Eukaryota > Viridiplantae > Streptophyta > Magnoliopsida > Solanales > Solanaceae > Przewalskia > Przewalskia tangutica. The sequence continues at coordinate 54,482,725 of CM056718.1, forward strand.
GGATACGGATCAGTAGACACTTTCCGAGGATTTATCGCTCGATACCACTTTTGTCACGACCGAACTGGGCGTGGTCGTGCCTTACCGGGCACCCTAGTGATACAACATCAGAGTAATCAGCGGAACATAAAACACATACATGAAACAAATGAAGTATAAAACAGTAATCTGAGGAAAACTTGCCTTTCGGCATATATAAATAACAACTCTTACAAATGAACAGTTTAATCCTTTTTACAAACCCTGCCACACAAAGATTACTCTGCACCTCTAAGAAAATGATACGACAACAATGGCGGGACGGGGCCGCCATACCTGAATGTAAATACCTACAACGACAGGGACTATACTAAGATAAGCCTCGGAGAAACGGAGCTTTCCCAAATCCGAATCGTGACCCTAAGAGCGAGGATCAACGGCGGTGTACCTTTACTGCGGCATGAACGGCCCAGAAGGAGGTCGAGATAACAGTACCAAGTATGTGAAATCGAAAATACGTAAATGAAATCATAGTAGTCTATATAAAGCAGAGACATGTATGATAACCAAACTACGATTCACAATAAATAAGCGATCATATTAAGTCAGGGACTCACGCCCTCAAAGTCATCACTCAAATATAAACATGGGTCTCACGCCCACAACATCAATCATGCCCGCGGAATACCTTCCTCACTGTCGGCAGTCTATGATATATAAAAGCACCCAGAGATACATGAACACTGTGTCCCACTGTGTCATAATAAAACCGTACGGGGTAAGTATGAAGGCATAGCCGGCTACTAAAACCCACCGTACCAACAAGGTCATAAACTGTATCATGAAATCTGTCTAGACCGTCACATGATCAAAGTTGGCCACTCGCCCGCAGTATCTAATGTGCGCGTCTAGCCCTGGAACTTCCCGCATCGAGGGTAGCTACTCCCGGATCCGCCGGACGCGATCCGCATGGCCCACATGCACCGCATGCCCATAAGGGCGCAAACTAACTCGGAACTCTCGTAGCTCGCATAGGCCTCCGGGACCCGCATGAGGTATTCTCGAATCATAGGTCACTAGACCCGCCTGAGTCTACCCGCGACGGAGGCGCCTTAACCTCCGGAAAAGTCAAGGTGAGTGGTATAATACCAACATAACGGCTGATAGTCAAACAACTTTAAGCGCAGTCGAGGGGAAAACCCCTTTACACTACATCACAAGATACTAACATACGTAGCATCCTAGCATATTTACTTATCAATCAACAAGAAAGTATTACAAGGCTATCACAAACCAACACAATCAAGTTATACACACAAGGTACTTTCTACTATACGTCAACATGTTCGGGTTTCTATCCCCAAAGTACTTCATACATTAACTTTTTAAAAGATACGTTACTTTCACAAAAGTCACACAATACCCGTAGTATATGAAAATAGAGTGATTATCTTTTGAAGTGAATCAAAACACTTATCTTTGTAAAATCAAGTAACAACATTATTATCCAAACGTCCAAGTTTGCCTAATTTCAAATGTTCACGTTTCTTATTTTAGAAAGGTTTCGTAGTTCATAGTCTTATTCATTTAAGAATATAATTCTCTTTTAAACTATCTGAGAAACATAAGCCTTATATGTGAGTAGGATATTCCTGTTTATAACAATCTTATTACAGCAGCCATGATCTAGGAAATATCATTTTGTCTCATCTTAGCTTCTATGCAGATGGACGTTTCTACTGGTTTTAATAATAATTAATCTGTCAAAACATTTCATTTTATTAACGCGGTGGTTTGTCGATACACATTCGATTTCGAGATCAAGAAAACATTCTTAAGCCGTTATCACTTAACTTCCCATAAAGCTAGTTTAACCCTTAAGTTTTCAAAAACCAAGTATTACTTCTTTCAAATGATTCAAAAATCTTTTGAAATACTTCAAGTTCTTTATTAACACATAACAAGCCGCTTATAGTTCAAATCGCTTACCTTTTAAAAACCACAAGTATTTTCTTACCAATATAAAGTCATATAACCAACTTCCCATAAAGCCGTTATAACACTTTATGTTTTAAACCAATCAAATACATTTAGCACATGTACGTCTACCGTACTACATAGTTCACACATATCATGCTAGAAGAGATAGGAAGAGGTTCACATACCTCGCGACGAGTATCGACTAATAGCAAAACGCTCCAAGTACCTCCAACCGTCGGCTACTCCTTAAGCCAAGTAGATCGCGCCATACGTAGTACTTCAACCTATAAGGCCACAAGGCGCTTATTAACATTTAGGTCTAATCGTAGAATATTCTACAGAAAATTCAAAGACCTCCCCACAGCGTAAATCTCCTCCTCTATCGGGGCCGGCTACCAAGCCAACCAGGGGGGGGGGGGTTATACGTCTAATCCGGACGTGCACAATTCTACCCCACAGAAAGCTACACAAGTCTACTGTAATACAGTCCTATGTAATTACAGTTCAGTACTCTTCTTTCGAAAAGGTTTCTTATTATTCAGGCTTAAGTCAAAAGACATTGCCGATAACAACGTTCAGTACTATATATAGTATACTTCAACTATATAATCTAACAACATGTAATTTCCAATTACAATAGGGGGGCAAGATAATTACCTCGATAAGCCCATAATTATCCGAGTTTAAATGTCGATCCTGAGCAAGGTTTAGCTCCTACTCCGTGCGCTCCGACCCGCTCCAAACAACCCTTAGAAGTTCTAACCAACTTCTACTTATAACCTCAACTACGGTGAAGATTTACTTAGGGTTCGGTTTTGTGACTGACGGGAGGTATAATAGTATAACTGGGCTTTTTGTAAAGGTATAACCTTAGAATACTACAAGGTATACGGCTAAGGTAATTTGGGCATTATAACAATACTTTTGAGAGTATTTCTACCAAGAGGGGGGGTATTATACGAAGACAACTAGGCTAGGGGGGGTGTATACCCCTCGGCCTACCAGTGGGAACTCGCGGCCACGGGCGGGGAAAGGGCTCTCGGCCAAGGCCTCACACGGGGGAGGGGGACGAGAACTATACTCTGAGGAGGGAGGAATTTTAGACTTAGGAAATTATTTGGATGAAGAAGTCTTCAAAGGGAGAGGGTATTTATAGGACAAGCCAAGGCCAACCAATGGCCAAGATCTTGCCAAGTGCAAGGCAAGTGTAGGGCCAAGATCTTGCCAAGTGCACACTAGCCAACTAACACAAAAATATCCTACCAACCCTTGACCTCAAAGGCCACACTTTCGGCCACCACTATTACCGCCCAAGGTGTTCCAATGAGAGGGTGACAAGTGTCGCCCTCTTGTTGGTCCAAAATGTTTCGTCTCTCGGAAAAATCCGCAAAAAATAAAAATGACTTAGCCGTAATTTACCCTACAAAAGCTGTGGAAACGTTTCGTCGAAAAACGACTCTAAACGGGTGTTGTGAACAAAATAATTCGGCCAAGCCACTTTAAACTTTAAAATTTTCTACGTACGCCCTTACGTACATACTCTGGAAATACGGGGTATAACAATTTACCTCGATAAGCCCAAAATTATCCAAGTTTTAATGTCGATCCTGAGCAACGTTTAGCTCCTATTCTGAACGCTCCAACCCGCTCCAAACAACCCTTAGAAGTTCTACGCAACTTCTTCTTAATACTTCAACCCGCTATGAAGATTTTCCTTAAGGTTTCGTTTAGTGACTAAAAGAAGTATAATAGTATTTCTGGGCTTTTAGTATAGGTGTAACCTTGGAATACTACAAGGTATTTGGGCCAAGGTATTTTGGAATAGTAACAATACTTGGAGAATACTTCCCTACCAAGGGGGGGGGGGGTATTTCACGAGAACAACTCAAGAGGGGGGGGGGGGGTTGTTTCGGCCAAGGCCTCTCAAAGGGGGAGGGGAACCTTGGATGAAAACTACACTAAGGGGGAGAGGGTTTTTAGACTTGGAAAATGATTTGTGGATGAAGAATAAGTCTTGAATTTGAGGGGTATTTATAGGCCAATCAATGGCCAAGATTAAGACAAGTGGTGGGCAAGTGGAGGGTGAAGATTTGGACAAGTGTTGTGTGGGTCCCACTTGCTCATCTACTACACAAAATATCCTACCTAACCCTTGACCAAAAGAAAGGCAAACAACGTGCCAAGTTTCGTCCAACTTGACCGCCCACTTGAGGGTGACAAGTGTCGCCCTCTCGTTGGTCCAAAATATTTCATCTCTCGGAAAAATCCGCAAAAATTATAAATGTTGCAACCGTAATTTTCTCTTCGCAAAGTCCGGAAAACGTTTTGTCGGAAAACGATTCTTTTCGCTAGTTGTGCACAAATTCCGTCCCTTGCCTAACTTAAGGCTTAAACTTTTGTACGTACGCCCTCACGTACATACTCTGGAAATACGGGGTATAACATTCTCCCCTCCTTAGAAACATTCGTCCCGAATGTTCCTTCTCAAGACAGATAACGATAAAGTTCCTCATAACTTAAACAAGTTGCCAATGCCACACCTGGCCACAAAAATAACACACGCGCAAATACTTAACCCAAGTCAACGAGGAATCACTCCTACATCACAAAAGCTTCCCCCCAGGTCTAAAGGATACTCCCTTCGCATCTTCACTTCACAACAAAATGATCTCTTTTATTCTGCTAACACATGTTCACTTCTTTCCTTACTCGTCGTACCTTTCTCGTACACCCGAACTCTCTCCCTAGTACACATTCCATACTCCAGTCATTGCTTCAGTTTCCAAAACTTTGGAGTCACTACCTCCAAACTTGGTCACTTTACTAGCCTCAAATTCCTTTAAGGCCATTCCCAGCCTTCACGATCCGATTCTGGTCGAACATATCCACGAACTCATATGATGGTCATCTAAACTTGGGCCTAGCACCCTCGTGACCCTACCACCTGGCGGGACCACCTCGAACTGACCCCACCATACTACAGGCCGCGGGTTGACCCGCGAATGGTCCTCAACCCAATGTCGCGCCAAACTCTTGTTCCCCCATCCGGAACAATCTTACCTATTCAAGTCCAGAAAGCTACCACTTTCATCTTACACAACCCATGGAATTATCCCACAATACATTTATACGCATACCAAGTATTTTGACAAAGACTAACCGTAAAATCCTTTATTCAAGACGGCCTTACACCTAAGGTCTCATCGTGTAATATTCTAAGGTTCATACCTTCCCTGTCCCCATACTTATTCTTTCAACTAATCATGTCTCTAAAACACAACATACACAACGCTATCTGTACATAGTACTCAACATATAATCATCGTATCACGCATGCTAAACTCTAGAGGGTTAAGGATATACCTGAAAAATAGGCGGTTCAAAGGACCGCTAAAACTGGGAACTCCCACCGCGACCTCTGCCGTGGCCTGCCGGTGTATGAACATCCTGCCTAGCTATGGAAGGTGAAGAACCCGCAACTGATCTCGTAGTCTGTGCTATCCTACCAGTGCTACCTCTGGTCGGACAGTCTCTCGCCAAATGGCCCTGTTGGCCGCAAGCATAACAATCTCCCAAATTAGTACGACACTCTCCCTTATGAATTTTTCCACAACGGCCACACTGAGACAAGGGTGGCCTCATCCGACGAGCACTCCTACACCCCTGAAAATCTGAAACCTGGGAGCCCTGACCTGCTCCCGAATATCCCGAATGTCCCGAAGACTGTGGAGGACCACTCTGTACTGGCGGAGGTACATAACTAGTCTGCTGCTGAGGCGGTCCGCCTCGAAAGTTACCAAAGGACCTCGCTGCTCGCCTCTTCTGCTGATCTCGGTCATTCTGTCGACCTCTCCACTCCTCACACCCAAGTGCATAAGCCTACATGCGGGCAATGTCCATGCCCGGCTGAAGAGCTACACCCGAACAAGACTCTGCCAAGTAGTCATCGAGCCCGGTGACGTAGCGGTGCACTCTGTCCCCCATGTCGGCTACTAACGCGGGACGTCTGAGCTAGTGAGCCAAACTCCACATTGTACTCCGAACCGCACGCGTCCCGCCTCAATATCAAAAATCTGCCGGCCGAGCCCTCTCATCTGTGGAGGCAAGAAATGTGCAAGAAATGCCTCGAGAACTCATCCCAAATAGTGGGCGCATGCTCCCCGGGACAGCTCGCGAATCAAACGGCCAATCTGCGGTATCACGCGGCCGATGTGAACCTAAGACCCGACTCGGTCTCCAAGCCTTGATCACTCTCGCGATCCAGAATCGCTTCGGATGAACTCCGCGGATCATCCTCGTGCCTCGATCCATAAAACATCGGGCTGCAACTCAAAATCCCGATCTCAAACTATTCGCTTCGGGTGAACTACGGTACTACGGCAGAATCATTGCATCGGCTTATCTCGTGCCTTGCCACTATCCTGGCCAATAACTGGGCCATCTCCTTGTACCCCAACTACTCGCTCGGTGTGGGATGGAGGCTCAGTATTGTGGTCTCAGCACCATCGCCGCGCTCTAAACTCTGTTGAAATGGCGGCGTCGCAAAACTCGCCGTCAAGCACTATCTCGGGTAATGACCGCTGCGCGCTCGTACTCCTCAGATCCTATTAGCAGCTTCTCATTGCTTGCCCATCTGGGCGGGTTGCCTTGCGCAGAGGCATAACTGGTAAAAACGAAATGCGTCAGAGGGGTCCAACTTATAACACAGCTCTAAGGCACGATCTCAGAATGAGAAGAATGGAAACCAATCCTAAATGTCCTGCAGCCTCCTGATTATAGATGTGGTGCACAACACACCGATAATCAAGACTCTACTAAACACGGTCTGTAGACACTTTCCGAGGATTAACTGCTCTGATACCACTTTTGTCACGACCCGATCCCGGGCCCGTGACTGGTGCCTTACCCCGGGCACCCTAGTGATACAACATCAGAGAAATCAGCGGAATATAAAAACAAGACATGAAACAATTATAGAATGAGAACAGTTTATCCATGAAAATATCGCCTTTCGGCATGTATATATACATAAAACTTGAACCCGAATAGTTACATCCTTACAAACCCTGCCCATAACAGTACTACAGACCTCTAAGAGTTTTTATACAACATGACAGGACAGGGCCCCGCCATACCCCTGAATGTACAAGTACCTACAGTGACAGGGGACTATACCAAGAGATAAGCCTCCGGAGAAACGGAGCTTCCCAATATGCTGAACTGTGATCCTATGAGCGAGGATCAACAACTGGTGTACCTCTACCTGCGGCATGAACGCAGCCCGGCGAGGTCGATAACAGTACCCAAGTATGTGGCATGAAAATACTGTAAATGAAATCATAGTAGTCTATATAAAGCAGGAGACATGTATGATAACCAAACTACAGTCCACAATAAATAAGCAGTCATGTAAGTCAGGGACTCACGCCCTCAAAGTCATCACTCAAATATAACTATGGGTCTCACGCCCTCAACACCAATCATGCCCGTGGAATACCTTCTCCGCTGCCGATGCCTATGATATAACAACACGAGAGTACATATGAACACCAAGTCCCACTGAGTCATAAAACCGTGCGGCAAGTACGAAGGCTAACTACCAGATACCAAAGCCGCATCATCAACTGACCGGGGCAAGTACGAAAGCCAACTACCAAATACCAAAGCCGTACTAACAATACTATACAACCAAACCACGAAGCTGACACGGGGCAAGTACGAAAGCCAACTACCAGATACCAAAGCCGTGTCACGTAGCTGACCGGGGCAAGTACGAGGGCTAACTACCAGATACCAAGGCCGTATCACGAGACTCCGCCACGAAGCTGATACGGGGCAAGTACGAAAGCCAACTACCAGATACCAAAGCCGAATCAGTAAAACCTCATGGAGAGCTAGTCCATGGAATAACACTATCAACAGGAGCGCACCCGTGGAATCCTCCGTCACTGCCGGTACGTCCAAGTAAGATCATAACAAATCAGCCGGCCCTCCATTGAGAGACGCGGTGGTATAGAAATACAATACTAGCACGACAAGGCTATCACACGCAAACATAGGCAAGTTACACACAACTCAAGGTACTTTCATTTTATGCCAAAGTCCAGGTTTTAACCCCAAAGTACTACGTACGTTAAATTCTTTTTAAAAGATCAATTTCTTTTACAAAGGTCACCCGATGCCCGTATTATAAAAATAGAGTGACTAACATTTTTAAGTAAACCAAAACAACTTCCATACTTTCCTTTTTAAACCAAAACACTTCTCCTTTTAAAATCAAGTTACAACATTCTTTTCCAAAGTTCAAGTTTGCCTAATTTCAAACATTCACGTCTCTTATTTTCGAAAGATTTCATAGTTCATAGTCTTAATCACTTATTAACGTAATCTCTTTTAAAATGATTGAGTAATGTATTCCTTATGTGTGAGTAGGTTATTCTTGTTTATAACAATCTTATTAAAGCAGCCATGCTCTAGGAAATGTAATACAATTTTGTCTTATCTTAGCTTCTATGCAGATGGAGGTTTCTATTGGTTTTCATATGATTACTTATTTGTCAATACATTTTCCTTTATTAACGCTGCAGTGGTTCGTTCGATACTTATTCTCCTTTCCGAAATCAGTAAAACATTATTCTTTAAAAACCAAGTACTCATTACTCACGAATGAGGTTTCACACTTCTTAACAACTTTCATATCAATTCAATTAAGTCAAGTCTCTTATCTTTTAAGATCAATAAACCATTCTTTTTATCTTTCTTAAGTCGTTATACCTAACTTCCCATAAAGCTAGTATAACTCTTAAACTTTCAAAACCAAGTATTACTCTTCTTTCAAAAACGATTCTTAATTCTTTTGAAATACTTCAAGATTCTTATTATTTAAAACTCAAGTCAAAAGACATTGAAGTAAAACCACGTTCAGTTAACACACGTACGTCTACCGTACTATATATATATATATATATATATTCTTTAAAATATCATGCTCAAGAGGATAGGAAGAATCACATACCTCGCGACGATTACCGACAATTAGCAAAACGCTCCAAAGTACTGTAATCCTGCTAGCCTTTTCCACCCTTCGAGTAGAATACGCTACTCACATTACTTCAACCTATAACGGTCATATAAGTCTATCAACGTCTAGACTATTCTGTAAAATAATTCTAGATACAGATTCCTTATTCTATGGAAAATTGGGCAAGACTTCCCTACACAAACTACACAGTCATCAGAATACAGTCCTATGTAAGTACAGTTCAATCTTCTTCTTTAATATTCTTCTGATGTGATTTCAATTCAATTCTCTTCTCTTATACCATCCTTCTATATATCTTATACTCATTCCTATACTACTATAGTATGTAATTTCCAATTACAATAGAATGACAAGAGTATTTACCTCGATAAGCCCAAAATTATCCAAGTTTTAATGTCGATCCTGAGCAACGTTTAGCTCCTATTCTGAACGCTCCAACCCGCTCCAAACAACCCTTAGAAGTTCTACGCAACTTCTTCTTAATACTTCAACCCGCTATGAAGATTTTCCTTAGGGTTTCGTTTAGTGACTAAAGGAAGTATAATAGTATTTCTGGGCTTTTAGTATAGGTGTAACCTTGGAATACTACAAGGTATTTGGGCCAAGGTATTTTGGAATAGTAATAATACTTGGAGAATACTTCTCTACCAAGGGAAGGGGGTTTGTTTCGGCCAAGGCCTCTCAAAGGGGGAGGGGAACCTTGGACGAAAACTACACTAAGGGGGAGAGGGTTTTTAGACTTGGAAAATGATTTGTGGATGAAGAATAAGTCTTGCATTTGAGGGGTATTTATAGGCCAATCAATGGCCAAGATTAAGACAAGTGGTGGGTAAGTGGAGGGTGAAGATTTGGACAAGTGTTGTGTGGGTCCCACTTGCTCATCTACTACACAAAATATCCTACCTAACCCTTGACCAAAAGAAAGGCAAAAAACGTGCCAAGTTTCATCCAACTTGACCGCCCACTTGAGGGTGACAAGTGTCACCCTCTCGTTGGTCCAAAATATTTCATCTCTCGGAAAAATCCGCAAAAATTATAAATGTTGCAACCGTAATTTTCCCTTCGCAAAGTCCGGAAAACGTTTTGCCGGAAAACGATTCTTTTCGCTAGTTGTGCACAAATTCCGTCCCTTGCCTAACTTAAGGCTTAAACTTTTATACGTACGCCCTCACGTACATACTCTGGAAATACGGGGTATAACAAGTCGTTATACCTAACTTCCCATAAAGCTAGTATAACACTTAAGCTTTTAAAACCAAGTATTTCTTTTCTTTCAAAAATGGTTAATAACTCTTTTGAAATACTTCCAGATTCTTATTATTTAAAACTCAAGTCAAAAGACATCAAAGTAAAACCAAAACAATTTCCATACCTTCTTTTAAAACAAAGGCACTTTTCCTTTAAAAGTCAAGTAGCAATATACTTTTTAAACCAAGTGTCTTACTCTTTTAAAAACAAGTAACCTATACCTGTAAATCAAGTTACTTCTCCTTTCCCAAAATCAAGTTGTTTATAAGTCAAGTTATCATTTTAAATCCAATGATAAAACCATTCTTATTTTCGAAATCAAGATAACTTTATTCTTTAAAAGACCACACACCCATTACTCATGAGTGAGGTTTTTACAACTTTTTAACATAATTCAAGTCCTGAATATTTCATAACAAGTCACTTAACTTTGGAATCAAGTCAAGGACACAAAAGGAAAATCAACTTCCTTTAAACACACGTGCGTCTACCGCACTAAATATATTTCACAAATATCATGCTAGAAAGGATAGGAAGAGGTTCACATACCTCGCGACGATTATCGACAATAAGCAAAACGCTCCAAAGTACTCTAACCTTGCTCGCCTTTTCCACCCTTCAAGTAGAATACACTACTCGTAGTACTTCAACCTATAAAGGCCACAAAACGTCAATCAACCTCTAGATCTCTTCGTAGAATAATTCTAGATACAAGATTTCTTACTCTACGGAAAATTCGGCAGCACCTCCCCCCCCTCCCCCCCGCAACCACATAAATCTCCTCCTCTAACGAGTCCTGCTACCAAACCAAAAATCCCAGGGGGGGTTTACACGTCTAACCGGACGTGTACAATTCTACTCCACAATAATACTACAAGTCTACTGTAAATACAGTCCAATGTAAATACAGTTCAATTCTTTATACTGATTCTTCCAATATATCTTATACTCAATTATTAACTACTACAACATGTAATTTCCAATTACAATAGGGGGATAAAGCTCATTACCTCGATAAGCCCAAAATTATCCAAGATATAAGTCGATCCTGATCAACGTTTAGCTCCAAATCCTTACGCTCCAACCCGCTCCAAGCGACCCTTAGAAGTTTCTAAACAACTTCTCTTAACACTTCAACCCCAAAAAGTGAAGAACACTTAGGCTTGTTCTTGCCATGCTCTCGCCCAAGGGGGTAATTGTTATACCCCGTATTTCCAGAGTATGTACGTGAGGACGTACGTAGAAAAGTTTGAGCCTTAAAGTTAGGCTCGGACCGAAATTTTGTACACAACTAGCGAAAAGAGTCGTTTTCCGATGAAACGTTTTCCGGACTTTGCGAAGGGAAAAATACGGCTATGTCATTTATTATTTTTGCGGATTTTTCCGAGAGACGAAATATTTTGTACCAACGGGAGGGTGACATGTGTCACCCTCAAAGTGGATGATTTGGGCGTTTTTCTTGGCCTTGTTTTTGGTCAAGGGTTAGGTAGGATATTTTGGTGGTAGATGGATAAGGTACACTTGCCCAAATCCTAGCCCTACACTTGCCTACCACTTGGCTTCATCTTGGCCATTGGTTGGCCATTGCTTGACCTATAAATACCCCCCTAACTTGAAGGTTTTCTTCATCCACAAATCACTCTCCAAGTCTTGAAATCCCTTCCCCCCCCCCCTCTTAAGAGCTCTAGCCGAGAGCACCCTTCTCCCCCCCCTTCCTAGTTGTGCTAGCCGAAACCCCTCCCCCCTTGTGAAGGCCTTGGCCGAAACACACCCCTTGCCTAGTTGGTTTGGAGAAATACACCCCCCATTTGTGGTATAGAAATACTTCTCCAAGTATTGTTATAATGCCAAAATACTCTAGCCCAAAACCTTTGTAGTGTTTCCAAGTACCCTCTTTACGAAAAGCCCGGAAAATACTATCATACTTCCTTTAGCCACTAAACGAAACCCTAAGGAAAACCTTCATAGTCGGTTGAAGTGTTAAGTAGAAGTTGCGTGGAACTTCTAAGGTTTGTTTGGAGCGGGTTGGAGCACCCGGAGTAGGAGCTAAACGTTGCTTAGGATCGACATTAAACTTGGATAATTTTGGGCTTACCGAGGTAAATAATCCTATCCTTCTATTGTAATTGAAAATTACATACTGTAGTTGTATAGAAATGAATATAAGATTCATAGAAGAGAATTGAACTGTAATAGAAGGATATTACAGAAAAGAATTGAACTGAAATCACGTCAGAAGAATATTCTACAGTGTAGTCTAGACTTTGATAGACTGGTATAACCTTTATAGGTTGAATGTTCTGCGAGTAGCATGTGCTACTTGGAAGGTGGACAAGGCTAGCCGGGTTATAGCCGTGGAGCGTTTTGCTAATAGTCGATAATCGTCGCGAGGTATGTGATTCTTCCTATACTCTTGAGCATGATATTTTAAAAGTATATATATATATATATATAGTACGGTAGACGTACGTGCGTTAACTGAACGTAGTTATCGGCAATGTCTTCGACTTAAGCCTGAATAAAAAGAATCTTGAAGTATATATATATATATAGAGTACGGTAGACGTACATGCGTTAACTGAACGTAGTTTATTGGCAATGTCTTTCGACTTAAGCCTGAATAATAAAAAATCTTGAAGTATTTCAAAAGAGATAAAAAACCTTTTTGAAAGAAGAATAATGCCTGGTTTTAAGAGTTATACTAGCTTTATGGGAAGTTAGGTATAACGACTTAAGAAAGATAAAAAGAATGGTTATTTGATTTTTATAAGATAAGAGACTTGACTTAATTAAATTAACATGAAGTTTGTTAAAAAGTGTGATACCTCATTCGTGAGTAATGAGTACTTGGTTTTTAAAAGGAATAATGTTTCTTGATTTGAAATCGAATAAATATCGAACAAACCATTGCGCTAATAAAGGGAAATGTATTGAATAATGAAGTATTATTAAAACCGAGAAACCTCCATCTGCATAGAAGCTAAAATGAGACAAAATGATATTACATTTTCTAGATCATGGCTGCTTTAATAAGATTGTTATGAACAAGAATAACCTACTCACACATAAGGCATATGTTTCTCAAATTGTTTTAAAGGATTAAAACTATGAACTACGAAACCTTTTCGAAAATGAGAAACTTGAGCATTTGAAATTAGGCAAACTTGAACGTTTGGAAAATAATGTTGTTACTTGATTTTGCAAAAGGAAGTGTTTTGGTTTACTTAACAATGTTAGTCACTCTATTTTTATACTACGGGTATCGGGTGACCTTTGTAAAAGAAATGGATCTTTAAAAGGAATTTAACGTACGTAGTACTTTAGGGTTAAAACCCGGACTTTAACATAAAATGAAAGTACCTTGAGTTGTGTATAACTTGCCTATGCTTGTTGTTGTGTAACTTGCCTATGCTTGTTGTGATAGCCTTTGTTGTGCAAGAATTGTGTTTCTATACTACCGCGTCTCTCGATGGAGGGCCGGTTGATTTGTTGAGAACTTAGTTGGGCGTCTGGCGTGATGGAAGATTCCACGGGTATGCTTCCATTATTATTGTTACATGGGCATGTCTACACCGATGATGGATTCTGTGGGCATGTGACCATTATGGTTATTTATGGCGAAGTATCGTGACTTACGGTTGTGATCGGGTGCATAGCCTGTTTACTTGCCCCCGTCAGCTACGTGACGCAGGTGGATCTGGTATAGGTTATCGCACTTGCCACGTGTCAGCTTCGCGGCGAAGTATCGTGACTTACGGTTGTGATCTGGTGCTTAGCCTGGTTACTTGCCCCCGTCATCTGCGTGGCGCTGGGAGGATCTGGTGGAGGCTATTACACTTGCCACGATCGCCCGCGAGTCGGTGTTTGGATGAAGCCGTGACTTACGGTTGTGATCTGGTGCATAGCCTGGTTACTTGCCCCCGTCAGCTACGTGGCGCTGGGAGGATCTGGTGGAGGCTATCGCACTTGCCACGTGTCAGCTTCATGTTATGATTATTTCCCGTACGGTCTTTTTATGACACAGGTGGGACCTGATGTTCTGGTGTACTTCTTGGTGTTATCATATCATAGACTGCCGGCAGTGAGGAAGGTATTCCACGGGCATGATTGATGTTATGGGCGTGAGACCCATAGTTATATTTGAGTAATGACTTGGAGGGCGTGAGTCCCTGACTTGATATAACTGTTTATATGTGTGTACTGTAGTTTGGTTATCATACATGTCTCCTGCTTTATATAGACTATTATGATTTCATTTACAATATTTTCAGTTTCACATACTTGGTACCTGTTGTACTGACCTCCTTCGGGGGGCTGCGTTCATGCCGCAGGTAGAGGTACATCGGCTGTCGATCCCCGCTTATAGGATCACATTTCAGCGTATTGGGAAGCTCCGTTCCTTCGGAGGCTTATCTTTTGGTATGTTACCACAGTGCAGTAGGTTCTTGTACATTCGGGGTATGGCGGGGCCCTGTCGTCATAGTTGTTGTAAAAATCTTAGAGTGCATGCCTTTGTTGTGGCGGGGTTGTAAGAATTGTATCGCTCAAATGTCGATATTTATATATTTGCAGAAAGGCAACCGTTTTGGTTGGCCTATTTTCTTTTATCTTGATCCATATCTAATTGTATGTTTTAAGTTTTTATTTCCGCTGGTTTTTTTCTGATGTTGTATCACTAGGGTGCCCGGGGTAAGGCACCAGTCACGGGCCCGGGTTCGGGTCGTGACAGTAATTTAGGGGCTAGGGGTGTGAAATCTTTTCCAACACTTGGTTACTAATCTTCCTAACACTCTAAGGAAGAACACTTAAAACTTTAAGAATTTTTGGACAATTTTTGGCCAAGAGGAAGGCTAAAAAACGAGAACAACAACAAGAAGATGAGAGGGAGAATTGCCTTGAAAAACTCAAGTGTGGGATGAAGTCTTGCAAGCTAAAAGGGTGGGTATTTATAGAGAAACCAAGGGCTAGGATTAATGCAAGTGGAAGGTGAGGATGGGGTACATGTGTGTGGGTAGTTGGCCAAACATTTGGCTACCACAAAAATGGGACAAGTGGCTTGCCACTTGTCCCCTCACCAAAACCGTCCAAGCCATGTGTTCCACCACCATTTGGCCACATGGCCACATGGGGGTGACACATGTCGCCCCCCTACTCGTCCAAAATATTTCATTTTCCGAAAATATATCCGCAATGCCAAAAATCCGAAAATAAAGGGGGCCCCACAAACCGTAAATTCCTCCCGTGGGCCCCACGTGACCAATTTCGGAAATAAAATTCCATAATTCTTAAATATTCCAAAAGTCCGAATACCAAATCTGGGAATCCAATTCCCATTAACGAACATTTTTCCGTCTCAAAATTCGGAAACTTTTCCGTCGACAAATCACATCTTTCTTCCTTTCCAATTTTTCTGTCGTATTCTCGTACGTACGTCCTCATATACATACTCTGGAACTACGGGGTGTAACAGAGCTGCTAGTAGGACACAGAGGGTCACGAGGGCCCATGCCCAGTCTATACCTGAGGCGATACCTCAGACGGCGAGTTCCACGACGCCGCCATTTCAAAGCGAGGTTTAGAGCAGCGATGGTGATGAGACCACGATACTGCGCCTCGGTCCACGGCTGGAGCGGAGGAGATGGTTCTGAGAGAGATGGCCCGATTCTTGGCGGGATTGTGGCTGAACATGAGGATAGGTGGATGCAGTGATGCAGTGGTTCACCCGAGGTCAGATAGTTTGAGGCTACGGGATTTTTACGAGTTGTAGCGCCCGAGTTCTCGGGTCGAGGCACGAGGATGATCCGAGGAGTTCATACGGCGATTCTGACGGATCATGAGAGTGATCAAGGCTTCGGAGACCGAGTCCGTGATCTTCGGTTCGCATCGGCTGCGTGATACCGCAGTCGACTGATTTGATTCGTGGGAGCTATTCCGGGGAGAGAATGCGCCTCCAGCAGTATGGGACGAGTTTTCTGAGGCATTTCTCACTCATTTCTTGCCGCCACAGATGAGAAGAGCACGGGCCAATTTTTGATCTTTGAGGCGAGAGGCGCCGATTCGAGTACAACGTTGAGTTCGATTCGTTGGCTCGATATGTCCCTGCGTTAGTAGCAGATATGGAGGACCGAGTGCACCGCTACGTCACGGGACTGGATGACTACTTGTCAGAGACTTGCTCAGGTGTGGCTCTTCAGCCGGGCATGAACATTGCCCGCATGCAGGCTCATGCACTTGGATGCGAGGAGCGTAGAGGCGGCGTCGGCGTGATATCAGCGGCGAAGAAGGCCAAGAAGGACGGATCTTTTGGTAGCTCTCGGGGTGGACGGTCTCAGCAGCAGACTAGATTTGCACCATAGCCAGCTCAGAGCACTCCTACACCATCTTGGGACGGCCGGGTATTCGGGGCGGTCGGGGCCCAGGACTTCGGACTTTCAGGGTAGCAGGGGTGCTAACCGGTCGAGGTCCTCTCAGTGTGTCCGATGTGGTAGATTCCATGCCGGGAGTTGTGATACTACCTCGGGAGTTTGCTACACTTGCGGCCAGCAGGGTCACTATGCGAGAGCCTGTCCTACGAGGCGCGGTGGTAAGTCGGCTATAAGTCTTTTGCCGTGTCTTCATCTCCTGATTACTCGCCTCGGAGGGCAGGGTACTCCTGGACCAGCAAGTCGTGGCAGAGGTCGTGGCACGGGTCCTAGTTCTAGCGGTTCGAGAACGCATTTATGCTGTCGGTAAGCGGGACGGGAGGCGTCGCCGGATGTCGTCACAGGTACTTTATCAGTTTCTTGTTGTGACGTGTATGCCTTGTTAGATCCGGGTTCTACTCTGTCCTATATATCTCAACATATTTCTAGTAGGATAGGGATAGAGCCTGAGTCCATAGACCCTTTCGAGGTAGCTACGCCAGTGGGTGATTCGGTGGTAGCTCGGCGGGTATATAGGGCTTGTCCAGTGACCATATGCAGTCGTCAGACCCTAGCCGACTTGATAGAGTTGGATATGACTGATTTCGATGTGATCATGGGTATGGATTGGTTAGCTTCTTGCTACGCCAATGTAGACTGCAGGGAGAGAGTGGTACGGTTCGGTTTCTGAGGCCCGATTATTGAGTGGGAGAACAGCGTCGCCGTAGGTAGGTTTATTTCTTACCTCAAGGCTAGGAAGATGGTGCAGAATGGGTATATCTACCATCTCTTTCGGGTGTTTGATACTGAGGCTGCGGTACCAGATTTTGATCGATTCGATGGTCGAGAGTTCCCAGATGTGTTTCCAGACGACCTACCGGGTATCCCTCCTGAGAGGGAGATAGAGTTTTGTATCGATGTGTTGCCAGATACTCGGCCTATATCCATTCCGCCATACAGAATGGCACTGCGAGTTGAGAGAGTTGAAGGACCACCGAGAGATTTCTTTGGAGAAGGGCTTCATCGGGCCTAGTGTTTCTCCAGGGAAGCCGGTATTGTTCGTGAAGAAGAAGGGCGGGGCCTGCGCATGTGTGTTGATTCTGAGCGGTGAACAAGGTGACTATTAAGAACATATATCCCCTTCCCAGGATTGATGATTTGTTCGACCAGCTGCAGGGTGCGAGATGTTTCTCCAAGATTGATCTGCGATCGGGCTATCATCAGGTGCGAGTTAGAGAGGCGGATGTCCCTAGGACTGCATTCCGGACCCGGTACGGGCACTATAAGTTCAGAGTTATGTCTTTCGGTTTGACCAATGCTCCGGCGGTATTTATGGATTTGATGAACCGAGTGTTCAAGCCATTTTTGGATACGTTTGTGATAGTATTCATTGATGACATCTTGGTTTATTCTCCATTAGAGCAGGAGCATGCGGAGCATCTGAGGACTGTGCTGAGAGTTCTCCAGGACCAGCAGTTGTACGCCAAGTTTTCCAAATGTGAGTTTTGGTTGGCTTCGGTGGCTTTTCTTGGGCATATTGTCGGGGCTGATGGTATTCGGGTGGATACGACCAAGATCGAGGCAGTCAGGAGTTGGCCTAGACCTACTACTCCGACAGAGGTGCACATTTTTCTGGGCCTTGCAGGTTACTATCGGAGGTTCGTGGAGAAGTTTGCTTCTATTTCGGCACCTTTGACTAAGCTGACTCAGAAGGCAGCTAAGTTTGATGGATGATTCTTGTGGCGGGGTTTCCGGCATGAAGGAGAGATTGACGACCGCCCCAGTTCTTACTTTTCCAGAGGGCCTAGACGGCTATGTGGTGTATTGTGATGCGTCAGGCGTCGGGCTTGGATGTGTGTTGATGCAGCAGGGTAAGGTTATAGCATACGCATCTCGACAGCTCAAGAAACATCAAAAGAACTACCCCACCCATGATTTGGAGTTGGCAGCGGTGATTCACGCCTTGAAGATCTGGAGGCACTATTTGTATGGAGTTCATGTGGATATTTACACAGACCACAAGAGCCTCCAGTATATATTCAGCCAGAGGGAGCTGAACTTACGACATAGACGGTGGTTAGAGTTACTGAAAGATTACGATGTCGATATCCTGTACCACCCAGGGAAGGCCAATGTTGTGGCAGATGCCCTTAGTCGTAGGTCGATGGGGAGTCTATCAGTTGTGCAGCCAGAGAGGAGGGGCATGGTCTGCGAGTTACATCAGTTAGCAAGCTTTGGAGTCCGATTGATTGGTTCTGATAGCAGTGGGGTTCGAGTTCGAGAGGTTGCCGAGTCTTCCATCATCGAGGAGGTGAAGAGGCAACAGTTTGAGGATCTGATTTTGACACGGTATCGTGATACGACTCTTCGTGAGGGGAAGGGTCCTTTTGAGGTAGCACCTGATGGGGTGCTAAGGTTTGAGGGCAGGTTGTGTGTTCCAGATATTGCAGGACTTCGGCAGCAGGTTCTAGGGGAAGCACACAGCGCGCGTTACTCTATCCATCCGGGGTCGACAAAGATGTACCACGACCTCAGATGTGTGTATTGGTGGGATGGATTGAAGAGGGACGTTGCAGAGTTTGTGGCTCAGTGCCCGTGTTGTCAGCAGGTAAAGGTAGAGCACCAGAGGCCTGGTGGATTATTGCAGACGATAGAGATCCCGACCTGGAAGTGGGAGGTGATCAACATGGACTTTATCACAGGGTTACCTCGCACTCAGAGGAAGCATAATTCTATCTGGTTTATCGTCGACAGGCTGACGAAATCAGCCCACTTTCTTCCCGTCAGGACGACTTTTTCGGCCGAGGATTATGCCAGACTTTACATCCGAGAGATTGTGAGACTGCATGGGGTCCCTATTTCGATCATATCGCAGAGGAACCCGGTTCTGGCTAACTTCGGAGGTCTTTCCGGAAGGGTTAGGGACGCAGTGAGCCTCAAGATCGCTTTCCATCCTCGCAGACGGACAGCGAGCGCACTATCCGCACTTCGAGGATATGCTGCGAGCCTGTGTTATTGATTTCAGAGGTAGCTGGGAGGATCATTTGTCGCTAGTAGAGTTTGCGTATAATAATAGCTACCACTCCAGTATTCAGATGGCGCCTTATGAGGCCTTGTATGGGATGAAGTGCAGATCGCCGATAGGCTGGTTTGATGTGGCGAGTGCGATTAGTGGGACCAGACTTGATACGAGGCGATGGATAAGGTGAAGCTTATCCAGAGCGGTTATTAATGACTGAGTCGGCAAGTCGTATCACAGATCATCGTCGTCGGCAGGTTTGAGGTTGATGATTGGGTTTTCCTGAAGGTGTCACCCATGAAGGGTGTGATGAGGTTTGGGAAGAAAGGTAAACTCAGCCCAAGGTACATTGGGCCTTATCAGATTGTCCGCAGGGTAGGCAAGGTTGCCTATGAGTTGGATCTGCCGTCCGATCTGGAGGCAGTGCATCCGGTTTTCCATGTTTCTATGCTGAGGAGATGTATCGGAGATCCATCTAGAGTGCACCGTTGACGATGTCCGGTGACCAGGGGTTATCGTATGAGGATATTCCCATTCTTTATCACGACCGAATCTGGGCGTGATCGTGCCTTACCGGGCACCTAGTGATACAACATCGAGTGTCAATGGAACATAAAACACATACATGAAACAAATGAAGTACAAAACGATGTCTGAGGAAAACTTGCCTTTCGGCATATATATAAATAACAACTCCTACAAATGAACAGTTTAATCCTTTTTACAACCACCGCGTACTCTACGGACCTGCAGAAATAATACGACAACAATGGCGGGACGGGGCCGCCATACCCCGAATGTAAATACCTACAACGACGGGACTATACGAGATAAGCCTCGAGAAACGGAGCTTTCCCAAGCCGACGTGACCCTAAGAGCGAGGATCAACGGTGTGTACCTTTACTGCGGCATGAACGCAGCGGCCGAAGTCGATCTACAACAGTACCAAGTATGTGGCGAAAATAAATCGTAAATGAAATCATAGTAGTCTATATAAAGCAGGAGACATGTAAGATAACCAAACTACGATTCCTGATAAATAGCGATCATGTCAAGTCAGGGACTCACGCCCTCAAAGTTATCACAATAAAACCGTACGGGGCAAGTACGAAGGCATAGCCGACTACTAAGACCCACAGTACCAAAAATACCACAAACTGTATCCCGAGGTCTTTCTAGACCGCACCACATGATCGAAGGCGGCGCTCGCGCCCAATATCAATGCGCGTCTATCCTCGAACTCTCGCGACTCGCATAGGTCACCGCACTCGCATGAGGTATTCCTCGAATCATGGTCCTGCATCGCTGAGGTATACCCGCATCGGCGGCATTTAACCCTCGGTATCCGCCTAGGCTCCCGCAGCCCGCATAGTCTCAAAAGACCGCATAGTCTCAACAGACCGCATAGGGAATCCCCCGCATCAGGCTAAACACCCGGAATGATCAATCCTGGAGCTACCGCACTCCGCATAGTCACAAGGACTGCATAGGCCGTATAGACCCGCATCAAGGGTGGCAAGCCCTCGGTATAATAAGTCAAGGGGGTATGTGATACAATAACAGTACAACGGGCTTAACGTTTGACAACGTAAGCACAACAAGAGTGACCCCCTTACACAATAATCACAAGATACTAACACACGTAGCATCCTAACATGCTTACTTATCAAATCAACAAGAAAGTATTACAAGGCTATCACAAACCAATACAATCAAGTTATTCACACAAGGTACTTTCTACTAACAAGTTCGGGTACCTATCCCCAAAGTACTTCATACATTAAATCTTTAAAAGATACGTTACTTCACAAAAACCACACAATACCTGTAGTATATGAAAATAGAGTGATTATCTTTTTAGAGTAACTCAATTACTTCTCTTTGTAAAATCAAGTAGCCACATTCTTTTCCAATGTTCAAGTTTGCCTAATTTCCAATGTTCAAGTTTGCCTAGTTTCCAATGTTCAAGTTTGCCTTTTTAGAAAGGTTTCGTAGTTCATAGTCTTATTCATTTAAGAATATAATTCTCCTTTAAACTATCTGAGAAACATAAGTCTTATATGTGAGTAGGATATTCTTGTTTATAACAATCTTATTACAGCAGCCATGATCTAGGAAATATCATTTTGTCTCATCTTAGCTTCTATGCAGATGGAAGTTTCTACTGGTTTTAATAATACTTAATCTGTCAAAACATTTCCTTTTATTAACGCTGCAGTGGTTTGTCGATACACATTCTGATTTCCAAATCAAGAAAACATTCTTAAGTCGTTATTACCTAACTTCCCATAAAGCTAGTATAACTCTTAAGTTTTCAAAAACCAAGTATTACTTCTTCTTTCGAAATGATTCAAAAATCTTTTGAAATACTTCAAGTTCTTTATTAACACATAACAAGTCAGTTATAGTTCAAATCAGTTACCTTTTAAAAACCACAAGTATTTCTTACCAACATAAAGCTGTTATAACCAACTTCCCATAAAGCCGTTATAACACCTTATGTTTTAAACCAATCAAATACATTTAGCACATGTACGTCTACCGTACTACATAGTTCACACATATCATGCTAGAAGAGATAGGAAGAGGTTCACATACCTCGCGACGATTATCGACTAATATGCCGAAAGGCAACTTTTTCTCAGATAAACTGTGTCTCATTTTACATTGTTTCATGTCTTGTTTTTATATTCCGCTGATTACTCTGATGTATGTCTACTTGGGTGCCCGGGTAAGGCACCAGTCACGGGCCCGGGATCGGGTCGTGACACATTTCCAATCCAAACTTGTGAAAATGACTTAGGTTTTCGCCTTGCGACTAACGTGAAAACGCTGTTTTTTCGAGATCTTTCTATTGAGATATCCTTACAATACCCTTAGGGACCTTGGGTTAAAGTCTTGTGAATAATGGATCAAAACTACAAAAATTTTGTGTGGAGAGTGTGGTGAACCCAAGAGCTCCTCTTGCAAGAACAAGAATGTGTGATTTTTTCTAAGTGTTGGAAGACCTTGTCTTGCACTATGTGGTATATAAAACACAATGGAGGGTTTAGATTGCAACACTTGAGTGGCTAGGATGAAGAACACTTGGATAAAAGCCAAGTGGACAAGTTGACAAGTCAACAATCTCAAGCTTGAAGACTTATCATCCACAGTGGTCAAATGACCATTCTAACCCTTGCATTTTCGTCCAAGATCATATGTGGGGGTGCCACGTGTCGCCCTCTCATTCGTCCATAAAATTCCGTAACCCTCGTGGGCCCCACGACAATGTAAAATTCCTCGGGTGGGCCCCACATGACCAAATCCGTAAAAATAAATTTCCATAATGTTAATAAGTTCCATACTCTTCAAATAATGCATTTTGAGAATCTAATTCTCCTCAACGAACATTTTTCCTTTCCGACGTTCGGAAGATTTTCCGTCGGAAAAACAATTCTTCCTTTCGTACCAATTTCCAAGTCTTGTTTCCTTACGTACATTCTCTTATACATGTCCTGGACTTACAGGGTGTAACATTCTTCCCCCCTTAGAAACATTCATCCCCGAATGTTCTTAGTCGGTTTTCAATCTACACAAACTCCGGCATAATCTCTTTACCAAGCCTATCAATCAATATTCCACAAGACCAACGGTGCCACACATGGCCACCACATAACATATGTAAACATATCAATGGACCTTCCGTCTGTGGTCCCTTCTCACAATACTCGAAGGTTACAGTCTTCTCAAACACGGGATCCTTAGAGGTTCCTTTATTCTCTTACTTGTCATACTTTCTCGTACTTCCAAACTTATTTAGTACACGCACAAAATTTCAAATATTGATTCTGTTCTCTAATCCATGGAGTTACTATCCAATCTTGACCATTATGCTACTCGAATTTCTGCTAAGGCTCTTCTCGGTCCTTACGACCTGATTCTGGTGGAACGCGTCTACAAACTCGTACAACGATTAACCCAACTTGGGTCTGGCATCCTCGTGACCCTATCACATAGCGGGACCATATCCAACTGACATCATCCCATTACATACTATCGGCTGACCCGAAATGAGTCCATAACCCGACCCATCGTCACACTTAACTTCTCATTCTTAGTCTGGAATAAATTTCTCTCTTATCTCAAGGTACTTCTCGCCCTATCCCCCTATTCACTAGAGGTTTGTCACATAGGCCGAAGTTGTGACACCCCGTATTTACAGGACATGCTTTAATAACGTACGTAAGAACTCGCAAGTGTTGAGATTTGAGACTTGTAAATTTAGCGGAATTGTGAAATTTTCGGAAAACGTAATATTGTGACGAATGGGAGGGCGACACTTGTCACCCCCCCTTATTGATTCCTTGGACGAAAATAGGCATGGCCAAAATGGTCATTGACCATAGTCTTAAGATGACAAAGTCTTCCTATTAATGAGCTTGAGTTTCTTGACCAAAGTCAAAGGTCCCAAAAGTCTTGATATTTTATAAGAGATCATCCAAACCACCCAATTGTTTGCATCTAGACCCTCCAATTGGTTATATATGTGTACAAGTAGCAAGACAAGGCTCTTAACACTTAGCAAATTTTCAAAAGAAAACTTGAAAGTCTCTTATGTTGCTCACGGCAATGAGGACTTTTGCAAGAAGAAATTTTGCAATTTTTGTCCAATAATTCCCCTACTTTAAACCAAGGTACCTAAGGGTATTGTAAGTGTTTCTCAATAGAAAGATCCCGGAAATGTGGTGTTTTCGTATTAGTCGCAAGGCGAAAACCTATGAGGTTCTTCAACTTTGAAGTTGGAACTTGAAGATTAATTGTTCATGAGCTTCTAAAGGTTGCTTGGAGTGGATTGGAACGTCTAATGGAGGAGCTAAAGTTGCTAAGGATCGACTTGTAGTCTTGGATCATATTTGGGCTAAAATGAGGTATAATCTTCGTCTTACTTTTGTAGTTGAAGATTCAATGTAATTATAAGTTAGAAATGATCATGTGATTTGTGTTATGAAGTTTGATAAGTGTTATGGAATTTTAAGAGCTCAAAACCGAAATGGCATGTTTAGCCCTTTGAAATTGAAATACAAATTTTAGTCGTTATGTAGAATCGTCGCATGTTGACCTACTTGAGGATTGTAGTAGTTGTAATAAAATGCGACTTGATATCATGTTATGCTACCAATTTGGATTGAAATGGAAATTTGATAAGAATTGGTATGGTTGAACTCAAGGTGGCCGAATTTGGACTTTTAGTTTGTTATTCATTTGTATTGGACTACTTTCTAAATTGTGAGCCAATTGGGGCTGTTTAGTTATTCATTTGTATTGAACTACCTTCTATATTGTTGTGAGCCAATTGGGGCTGTTTGGTTATTGTATTCGACCTTGAAAAAAGTGGCAAAGTGAGTAGAAACAAAGGAGGTCTTTGTCGATTTTCCGTAGAATTTAGTGACTTATCACCTAGGATATTCTACGTTTGAAATAAGAGGTTAATGGACGTATGGTGACCATTATAGGTTGAAGTACTAAGTATAGCGTATCCTACTTGAAGAATGGAATAGCTCAAGGTTGAAGTACTTTGGAGCATTTTGCTACTTGTCGACAATCGTTGCGAGGTATGTGAACCTCTTCTTTCTTTGGCATGATCCTACGTATGAAATATCCATGTGATAACATTTTAAGATTTCTTCTACTCTTAGAAGTTAAGAAGTATCCACATTGTTGACTCTAAATTAAGTATGTTAAATTGTCCTAAGTCCTTACCAAGCCTTATGGGAGATATTGGTAAGAATGGTTAGGAAATTATGAGATTTGATTTCAAGCTATGTATCTTGATTTATTTAAAGTAAGTATGTAAGTTGATTTTTATGTTTGAAAATGACTTGAATTTATATGTAAAAAGGGGATTAGTTTTAAAAGTGTAGATGACATGATTTTACAAGTATAAGTAAATGGACTTTAAAGAATGTATGTTATGAAGTTTTAAGACTATGAACGTTTATTTTCTTTAAAGGATTATGAAACTTTATTTTTCAAGTTATGGGACTTGATTTTTAAAGTATAAGCGACATGATTTGAAAGAGTGTATGCTACGAGGTGTTAAGGCTATAAGCCTTGATTTTATAAGTGGAAATGACTTAATTTTACAAAGTATGACTTCTTAATTTATTTCAAAAGTTAAGAAGATGGCTTCCAAAAGAGTATGTGACTTGAGCTTTAAAAAGAAAGGAGTTCTATGATTCTTTTTAAGTATGTATGTACGTAGTATTTTTGGATCTAGTTTTCCTAATGTTGTAAGAATAAAAGTGTCTTAAGTTCTCTAAAATGAAAGGTTGTTATAATAGCTTTATGGGAAGTTGTTATGACGACTTAAGAAGAAGTGAAAAGATGGTTTGAAAATGTTATGTAAGGAAAATCACACCGAGCCTACAAATAGGCCGGATTACGTTATGAAATACACCGAGTCTACAAATAGGCCGGATTACGTTATGAAATACACCGAGCCTACAAATAGGCCGGATTACGTTATGAGATACACCGAGCCTACACATAGGCCGGATTACGCCATATTACACCGAGCCTTCACATAGGCCGGGTTACGTCATCTTACACCGAGCCCCACAGGCGGGCCGGATTATGCTACATGATTCCACAGTACACCGAGCCCCACAGGCGGGCCGGATTATGCAACATGATTCCACAGTACACCGAGCCCCACAGGCGGGCCGAATTATGTCACATGATTCATCAGTACACCGTGTCCCGCAAATGGGCCGGATTATGTTATGTAAGATATGTAAGTTATGTGAAAAAGACTGGATTAAACTCTTAAGTATGTATGTAAGAATATGTTGTTAAATTTTATTGAAAGAAGGAAAGGAACGGTTAATATATGATTGATTTCAGGAGTTAAAAGGACATTCTTTTATACAGATACGATTTGGTTATTGCATTTTATTTATGTTACATACTAAATTGTTGTTCGACCTCTTCGTGGCTGCGTTCATGCCGCAGTGTTAGGTACGAGTTGGTGATCCTTGCTCCTAGGATCTCTGCTCAGTTTTTGGAAAGAAGCTCCTTTCACTCCGGAGGCTTATCTTTTGGTACGGTTTCCCTGATGTGGTAGACTTATGTACATTCAGGGGTATGGCGAAGCCTGTCAGCTTGTAATTCTTAGAAGTGCAGAGTTACATATTGTGGGTCTATTTGTAAAAGGAAAGGGATGTGACTGTTGTTGTTATGTATATGTACATGTGTCCAGGAAGGTAGCCTTATCGGCTAACCTGTGGTTTAATTTCTCGTTATTTTATTTTATAAGTTTCATGTATGTTCATTGCTATTCTCGATGTATAATCAACAGGGTGCCTGGGTAGGGCACGATCATGAGCAGGGTCGGGTCGTGACAGAAGTATTTCTACTGTACATCCTTCCATATTGGTCTTTACACTTATTATGGGGTAACTACAACTTGTGAACTCTACACAACTATAGTCTCAGTTCACTTTATCATTCTTGTCAACATTCTTAACTTTTCACTTTACTAATCAAGGTATTCCTACCTCTGGGGGTACTATCACTTACAACTGCTAGCAATAAAGGGAAAACATATATGCTAGGGCAAAATCTGAATCTAACAATGCACGTATGATTCAAAAGAATCGACGTATACCAGTAACCCCACGCGATGTTGCCTCCTGATCCTGCCCAGTAGTCACGTCATCTATGCGGTTCGAAGGACCGCCAGAACCATAAACTCCACCCTGACCTCTACCACGGCTGGCTGACATCCAACACCACGCTCAGGGGCCTTTGTGGAGGAAAGGGAATCAACCATCGGCCTCATAGGCTGAGCCACCTTACCGGTGCTCTTTCTAACAGGACATTCCCACTGCTTGTGGCCCGGACGGTCACAATAATAACAAACACCTGTGCCATGACGGCATTTCCCCATATGACACTTACTACATTGGAAACACTGAGGAATAGGTGGCCTCGACTGAGAAAATCCTCTGCTCCTCTGAGAACTTCGACCCCTGGAGCTTGGACCGACTCCTAAATACCTTGTGGAGTCCAATCTCCCACCTGTGAGCTGCGGGGGTATGTACTGGGTAGGCTGGGATGAATATCTCACTCGCTGCTGAGGCTGCTCGTCCAAAAACTCACCGGGATAACCAACCGGTCTAGCCCTCTTACGCTGATTTCCGCGTTGGCCCTCTACCTTACGCACACATGCATGTCGGCGAATAACCTCCTGGCGATGGCGTAGCACCGCTTATCTTGGTCAATAACATAACCGCTTCCCTCATGACCCTATAGTCTTCTCCTAACTGAGAAATTGGAGGCTCTGGTCTTTGGGGCCTCAAAACTGCGCGAAGAACTTCGCCGCTGCGGCCTGACATCCGGTATACCACGGGCATAAGCCCTATCAACTCTCGAGTTTGACTAGTAGCTCCTGCTACTCCTTTACCACTACAGGCGTGTTGCCCTCGAGGAGGCATATTTGTAACCAAAAATACGTCGAGAGGAATTATCTTACTAACACGGCTACATGGCACGATCTTAGAGTGAGAAGAATAGAAACCAACTCCTAAATGTCCTGTAGCCTCCTGTTTATGGGTGTGGCGCGCAACACACCGATAATCAAGACTCTACTAGACACGGTGCGTAGACATTACGAGGATCGCTCGATACCACTCTGTCACACCGAACCCGGGCGTGGTGGTGCCTACCCGGGCACCCTTACCTAACAACACAAGGAAACTGCGGAATTTAAATAACACCTCATTATTATTTTTTTAAAACCGACATACGTACAATGGCAAAACCGACAAGGCTGCCATATAATATACATACTCAAAATACACTACACTGCACATGAGTCCAATCCCACATATGAATACAGACCTCTAAGAGTTATACTGAACTATGACGGGACAAGGCCCCGCCGTACCCATAACTGTACAAAAGCCTGTATTGAAGGAACTATACCAAAATGATAAACTCCTGAACAAATGGAGCTATCCAAAAACTACGAGCGGTCCTACACTGCAGATCACCTGGCGTGTACCTAAACTGCGACATGAACGCAACCCAGAAGGAGGTCGATCTGAAGAATGTACCAAGTATGTGGCCGAATATCTTGTAATGAAATCATAACGATCTAAACAAAACAGAGACATGTATGATAGCGACCTACGATTACCTGATACATAGCGATCATATCAAGTCGAGGGCGCATGCCTCAAAGTCATTACTAAAATATAACCATGGGTCTCACGCCATAATATCAATCATGCGTGGAATCGCCCTCACTGCCGACGATCCATGATATAATATCACACCAATTGGAATACATGAACACCAAGTCCAACTTGTGTCCTAAAAACTTTACGGGCCAAGTAGTAAAACGAACCACCAGATCCGGCTGCGTCATAAAAGCGGGGCAAATAAAGCCAACTACGAGATCCGGCTGCGTCAACAAGCGGGGAAAGTACGAAGCTAACTACAGATCGGCTGTCGTCCACGAGATATGACCGGGCAAGTGCGAAGCTATCTACCGAGTCTGTACCAAAGCGTACCTTGGCCCAGCGGGGCAAGTACGAAAGCCAACTACCAGATCCATACTGCGTCAGCCACCGACGAGGGCAAGTACGAAAGCTAACTACCAGATCCATCCTGCGTCACTAAATCTCATGGAGGGTGAATCCATGGAATAAAATATCCCACGTGGTCGCATGCCCCGGAATCCCACATCGTATAAGCATGACCATGGGGTAACACAAACAAATCCGGGAATCTAACCCACCTCCTGGTCACATGCCCCGGAATCCCACATCGTATAAGCATGTCCAAGGAGTAATACAAATAATGGAAGCATACCCGTGGAATCCCACATCACTGTCGGTACGTCCAAGTAAACTTACAACAAGACAACGGCCCTCCAACCGAGAGTCACGACAACATAATAAAACATAATACTTGCACTCAAAGGCTATCACCAGCACACATAGGCAAGTTCATAAAATCTTTAGACTTTTATTTTATAAACTCAAGGCACTTATAGAATAATTCTCAATTAAACAAGCCAAAGTACTTATCAAGGCACACATAGAATAATTCTCAATTAAACAAGCCAAAGTACTACGTACGTACATTCTTTTCAAAAGACTCATTTTTATGTAAAACTCCAAGATACTAACACCCGTAGTATCAAGGTGTGTCTATTTTTCAAAGTAAGTTACTACACTTTTAGAAGACTCATTTCAAAGCTTGAAATCAAGTATCTTCAAACTTTCACAATCTAGGCAACTTATGCCCATTAATCAAAATAGACAACTTTCTTAACCTTCCATAAAGCCGTTATAACCAACTTCCCATAAAGCCGTTATAACCTTTTATGGTTTTAGACATATTCATTCCTTTTATAACCAAGAGACTTATACTTTAAAACCAAGTATCACATACTTACAAATCAAGTTCTTAACTTTCAAAATACTTCAAGTCTCTTAATCTTTAGAAATCAAGTTTCTTCTACTTTTAAACCTCAAGTAACTCACACCTTTAAAACAAGTTACTTCTCTTAAATCATGTCATTTCTCCTCTTTTAAAACAATTAAGTAAATCACTCCTTTGACTCCCCTAAAGTCATTATAACAACCTTAGGTTTTGGAACTAAGGCACTAGCCAAAAGGTTTGGAAACCACTTCCTTTTCAAGACTCTATGTACTTTAAGTAAAATACTTTCACTTTTAAGAATCCAAACTTCACTAAGGAAATGGATTATACAACTTACAATTTAAACATCAAAGTACAATAAAGGAAGTACATAGAACAAATTCTATTTTAGGCAATCCAAGTACAACCAAGGAATGGATCATTTAAGGAGTAGGACATACTTTCTTTACCATACGGAATCATGCTAGAAGAGGAGATAGTTCACATACCTTTTCGGCTAAACTAACAAGCTAAGCCGAATATGCCGTACGCAGAATTGTCAACCTATAATGGTCACAACATGACTATCAACTTCTAGTCTCTAACGTAGAATAATACTATGTATACGATCTCTTATTCTACGGAAAATCGGGCAGCACTTCCTTTGTTTCTACATACTTTGCCACCTTTTTCAAGGGCGAATTCAATAACCAAACATGCCACATTTAAGGCTCAACATACCAACCAATCAAAGGGGATTACACGCCTTACAATACGTGTAAAATTCCGCCCCACAATTCATACCAAGTAGTTTAACAACCAAGCCATTCTCGGCCAACATATACAACAACACTAAGTCTTTTCCAATCCTTTTCCGATTCCAAGTTCTAAGGTCTAACATGTTATATAGTCATAAACAACTTCAACAACTACAATTTCCTTCTTATACAACATGCGACGACTTAAACTAATAATCAACTTGAATTGTAATCTTAAGGCTAAACATGCTAGTTTTCGGATTAGGGTTCCAATAACCAATACACTTATCAAACTTCATACAAAATACCTCATGCTTGCTAATATCCATAACTACAATGATAAGTAAACTTTAATTGCTAAAACGACAAGAATTATACCTTTACAAGCCCTTTAAAATTTCCAAGATTCAAAGTCGCTCCTTAGCAATTCTTAGCTCCTTTAATTTACGCTCCAATCCTCTATTTGAAGCCTTTAGAAGTTCACAACCAACTTCTCTTCCATTTCCAATCCAAACTTGTGAAAATGACTTAGGTTTTCGCCTTGCGACTAACGTGAAAACGCCATTTTTTCGAGATCTTTCTATTGAGATATCCTTACAATACCCTTAGGGACCTTGGGTTAAAGTCTTGTGAATAATGGATCAAAACTACAAAAATTTTGTGTGGAGAGTGTGGTGAACCCGAGAGCTCCTCTTGCAAGAACAAGAATGTGTGATTTTTTCTAAGTTTTGGAAGACCCTGTCTTGCACTAGTGTGGTATATAAAACACAATGGAGGGTTTAGATTGCAACACTTGAGTGTCTAGGATGAAGAACACTTGGATAAAAGCCAAGTGGACAAGTTGACAAGTCAACAATCTCAAGCTTGAAGACTTATCATCCACAATGGTCAAATGGCCATTCTAACCCTTGCATTTTCGTCCAAGACCATATGTGGGGGTGCCACGTGTCGCCATCTCATTCGTCCATAAAATTCCGTAACCCTAGTGGGCCCCACAATAATGTAAAATTCCTCGGGTGGGCCCCACATGACCAAATCCGTAAAAATAAATTTCCATAATGTTAATAAGTTCCATACTCTTCAAATAATGCATTTTGAGAATCTAATTCTCCTCAACGAACATTTTTCCTTTCCGACGTTCGGAAGATTTTCCGTCGGAAAAACAATTCTTCCTTTCGTACCAATTTCCAAGTCTTGTTTCCTTACGTACATTCTCTTATACATGTCCTGGACTTACGGGGTGTAACAACCGAGCCCCACAGGCGGGATGGGTTATGCTACAGATTTCACAGTACACCGAGCCCCACAGGCGGGCCATGTTATGCTAAAGATTCCACAGTACACCGAGCCCCACAGGCGGGCCGGGTTATGCTACAGATTCCACAGTACACCGAGCCCCACAGGAGGGCCGGGTTATGTCACGTGATTCATAAGTACACCGTGTCCCGCAAATGGGTCGGGTTACGTTATCACGTATGGATAATCAAAACAAGCTAAAAAAATAAGAAGTCTCTCCATAAAGGGTTGGATTATGTTATGTAAGATATGTATGTTATGTGGAAAAAAACTTGATCAAAATCTTAAGTATGTATGTAAGAATATGATGTTTCTTATTGAAAGAAGGAAAAAAACGACTAATGTACGATTGATTTCATGAGTTAAAATGGCACGGTAGGATCTGGTATTAAATTTTTATACTTGCCCCTGTCATTCTTTTAAAAAAAATTTATTTGATTACTGTACCTTATTTTCGTTTCCATCTGGTAATTCTCATCGACCCCTGGGCTGCGTCAAATGCCCGCAGGTATTAGGTACCCAGGTTGGTGATCCTCGTTCTTAGGATCTCTGTTCAGTCTTTTGAAAAAATCTCCATTCACTTCGGAGGCTTATCTTTTGGTACGGATCCCTGTTGATGTAGATTATGTATATTCAGGGGTATGGCGGGGTCCTGTCCCTTCACAGTGGTTATGTCAAAATTCTTAGAGGTCTGTAGTCATATCTTGTGGGTCGGTTTGTAAAGAAGAAGGATGTAACTGCTATTGGCTATGTAGATATATATATGTCCAGGGAGGTAGCCTTATCGGCTAGCCTGTTGTTTATTTTTCCTGTTGATGTACGTTATGAGTTTTATGTATGTTCCGCTGATTATCTCTGATGTATACCTGTAAGGGTGCCCAGGTAGGGCACCAGTCGCGGGCCCGGGGTCGGGTCGTGACAAAACTGACATTTTAATTCCCCAAAACGTCCCCACAATCAGCCAAACTTTTGGACTTCCGTTGCACAAATACTGCCTGGGAAGCGTCGTGGCTCCAGTAGCCAAAAGTCACCTTAGCGTAGCGGTCCTACCCTCGGGTCGCCGTTGCGTCTAGGCTCTTGTGGTGGTGGCACCGCGGCGCCCGGCTCCGCGGCCCTTTTCCGTCCGGTTTCAATCTTACACTTCTTCCTTCATTTACCAACATGGAACACGTGTCATTTAACCAATGATCATCCAATCATTCTATGTCTCTAACATTTACCATGTACCAATATCTCTTTCACAAATGAAATTTATGATACTTGACACTACGTGTGCACGTGTGTGGAACTGTGTTTCCGACGTGCGGGATCCCAATTGTTCGAGTCATAAATAATGGGTTAAACTTATTTCCACATTAGTACATTTTCCAACAATCCCCTCTTGAAAGATATTTTGGCGCACTCACAAGGTGTCTTTCTAGCAATCTTTCGGCGGATCGATGTTGCATCTGGATAGGTAGCCGTAGCTTTGAACCTTCCATAGTAGAATACCATCGGACTTACTTACTGCGTGGTGAATGTGATGTCTTGAACCGTCAGTGTTCAGTGTAAGCCAAGACAACGATACCAACACAACACATTTCCTTATTTTGTTCTTCTTAAAGTTTTATCCGTTGTGGTCGTGGACACACTTGGATTCTTAAGTGCGTTCATTTGAGGCGGCCAGTCCTTGAACTTAAATAGGTGGTCTCCTACAAGGCATCCTGCTATACCCCACTTCAACAAGTGTTAGACACCATTAAAAGTTTCCCCAAACCTAACCTCAACCGTTGAGGATCATTAAAGGTTTTGGAAACTTAACCTTTAACCACCATGCAAGTAGCACTTTAAGGTCTATCATTGGAACAACTTTGGACTCATGTTTCCTTACAGAAATCATCATCTGAAGTGTTCTTGATTTCACCGAAGAGCTCAACTGAGCCTTTACGACTTAGTTTTCCCATTGAACCAAATTCTTGGGATATCCAGTCAGTATGGTTGGGTATCCACCATATCAGTTCTTATTGTTTGGGTTTTAAGCCAATTCCCCTAGACCGGTAGAACTCTTGATATTAGGGCAATCCCTTAATTAAAGGGTCCGTTAAATCCTTTGATTTAATAATCAAGGATGTGTCACCCGAGACGATCAACTGTCATACAGTCTTATGTCTCCGACAGTTATGTCCAAATGTCGTCATTCGTGCCCTTACAGTGTATAACTGACGAAGGCATGAGTTACTCCCAATAAGGGACATCCTCTAAGAGGCCGTGAAGTTACTCAACTTCTCATCATGTTTTGTACAAAGCGATAAACTTTGATTCTATCATGAATCGGCCGATACAAGTTTTTCTTAGAGGATTTTCTGAATACACACCATGCACATCCACTTGTGGCTTTGGTGTTCTTCAAGTCTGATATCTAGCTTGCATCACTGAGTT
Organism: Przewalskia tangutica; assembly: GCA_029844215.1. Taxonomy (NCBI): domain Eukaryota; kingdom Viridiplantae; phylum Streptophyta; class Magnoliopsida; order Solanales; family Solanaceae; genus Przewalskia; species Przewalskia tangutica. The sequence continues at coordinate 54,517,279 of CM056718.1, forward strand.
CTCCCAGAACCGCTGAACATCCAGAATATCATAATCCATAGATAAGAGAATAGTTCAGATGTCGTCACATCCGATTTAACGCCTTCTGTTGATCATTACTAGTGAATTTAGTTCACCTGATCTTCTTTATGAGACGATACCAGGTCCGTTGTAGTGTGTAAAATATATTGAACTATATGTGACATGCGCATATCCATCATGGTATATGGGTGCACCATGATTCCAATCAATTCTATGATTCATATCCATTGGTGACTTCAACGAGACTGCCAAAACACCTCACATATGAGTTTGGTTTAGACCAATCCGTTAGATGTCCTGGAGTTCCAAGTTCCTAAGATGTCATGTGCAATACCCATATCATTCATATTGAAACATCGTTTCAACATACTTTTAGTCTCTAGGATCAACCTAGGACTTCTCCCTGTGATCAACCTGTCGTCTACGTAAAGGCACATTATGACGAATAAGTCAGAATTACCTTTCATGTAGACACATTTGTCACACTCATTAATGGAGAGTTTTCGCACCATTGCTTCGGGGCTTGTTTTAGCCCGCACAGAGATTTGACAAGTCGACAGACTTTCATCTCTTCCCTGGTACCACATACCCCTTGGGTTGTTTCGTATTACTTTCTTTTTCCACTTTCGGACTTTTGGTTTTCCAACTGTTGGCTTTCTAGCTTCAGAATCAATGTTTCTGTAGTCAGATTCATTGTTTATGTTTTATCTGAAATTTCCAGAACCAAAATGTAAATATTTCAGGGACCAGAATGAAAGTTCAGGAATAAGCCCAATAGTCCACAAAACCAACTCTCCGATTAGGAAGACTGTCTCAACATCCATGTCTCGCAAGACTGCGGTAACCCTTTAAGCTATTCACATAGGAGCACATGTCCAAGTAGTCGAGGCCTGATACTTGTTAGTATATCCATCTACTTTGTACTCTATTTGAGTATCCACTTTTACAACTCAAAGATTCTTTTCCCGGAGGAAGATTAACAATCACACAAGTGTGGTTCTATATGATGAAGTATATTTCTCTCTTTTTAGCTTCTTTCCCAAAGCAACACTTCTGGAGATGACAATTTTTTGTTAATTGTCCATGGTTCATTCTCAACCATATAAGCTAGAAGGCCTGGAACAAGTCTTTGTCCCCTCTTTTTGCTTTATCTCGGTTCAACATCTAGAATCCCTGAGTTCTGTAGATCTAGAACATTAAGTTCCGGATAGTCAGCAACTTCCGAGTCCTATAGATCTGGAATGTCTAGTTTCGTACAATCAGGAACTCACGGGTTCTTGTTAACCTCGAGCAATTACTTCTCTTTCCTTCCAAAGAAAGTATTCTTCAAAGAATTCAGCATTATTTGGTACCAAGATGCGATACCCACTACTGTTATTTGCAGATCTAGTGGATATGCAATCTACAGTCTTAGGTCCAACTTGACCCACTTTGGCTTTGGTATTTCAACACTTGCCACATTACACATATCACAATATTTGTAGTTGGGATCATTTCCATGCTTCACATAGAGGGTTATCCTTATCCTTATGCGGAGTTCTCATTAAGACTCGCATTAGCGGTAAAGATCGCCTTGCCCACATACCTTGACAAGCCTTAATCCAACTTCAAGATTCAAAGTCGCCCCTTAGCAACTTAGATCCTTTCTTTGACACTCCAATCCGCTACTTGAAGCCCTTAGAAGTTCACAAACAACTTCCCTTCAATTTTCAATCAAAACCTATGAAAGCGACTTAGGTTTTCACCTTGCGACTAATGCAAAAACGACACTTTTCTGGGACCTTTCTATTGAGATATCCTTAAAATACCCTTAGAAACCTTGGTTTAAAGTGTTGGGATTATTAAACCACAAACGAAAAAATTTCATGTTGGATTGAAGGCAAACCCGAGAGCCTAAAAAACAAGCACAATATTTCTTGAAATTTTTCTAAGTGTGGAAAACTTGTCTTTCTACTAGTATGCTTATATAATTAAATGGAGGGTCTAGATCAACACACTTGTATGGTTTGGATGGAAGGGATTTAAATATCAAGCCAAGTGGGCTCTTTGACTTAGTCAAATATATCAAGCTCTTAGCTTGCAAGACTTGTTCATCTTTGCTTTGGTCAAATGACCTTTCTACCCTTGGTCCATTCGACCAAGACCATCCAAGGGGGGATGACACGTGTCACCCTCCCATTCGTCGCAATATTTCGTTTCCCGACATTTCCATAATTCCGATAAATTTTTACTAGTCTTAAATCTTAACGTCTTTGAGTTCTTATGTACGTTCTTATAAACATGTCCTGGAATTACGGGGTGTAACATTCTTCCCCCCTTAGAAACATTCTTCCCCCCTTAGAAACATTCGTCCCCGAATGTTCTTTCGGAGTAAATCTTATAGATAGCGACATAGTCTCCTTTTACAACCCCTACATACCAATAATGCCACATGTGGCCACATAAATGCACTTAAGCAAAATACTTCAATTAAAACTTGACAAGTAAGGGAAATGAATTACCTGAAGGTGTAGATAATAAGTGAGGATACTTCCTCAACATGTCCTCCTCTGCTTCCCAAGTCATATCCTCCCTATTATCATTTCGCCACAAGACTTTGACGGAAGCCACATCCTTGGTCCGCAGTCGCATGACCTGGCGATCGAGTATCGCTATTGTAACGCCCCGAACCCGGGCCCGTCACTGGTGCCTTACCCCGGGCACCCTAGCGATACAACATCAGAGAAAACCAGCGGAAATAAAAACTTTAAACATGAAATGAGAGACATGATAAATAAACAGGCCAACCAAAACAGTTGCCTTCAACATACATACATAAATACCCGAACAGTTATCCTTTTTACAAACCACGCTTACAGCTTCTACAGACCTCTAAGATTTACAACAACTATGACGGAAGTGGCCCCGCCATACCCCGAATGTACAAGAACCTACAACTCGTGGAACACATACCAATAAGATAAGCCTCGAGAAACGGAGCTTCCAACACGCCGAATGTGATCCTATAAGCGGTGATCGACAGTCGATGTACCTTTACCTGCGGCATGAACGCAGCCCCCCGAAGGAGGTCAGTACAACAGGTACCAAGTATGTGAAACTGTAAAATACTGTAAATGAAATCATAATAGTCTATATAAAGCGGGAGACATGTATGATAACCAAACTACGATTCACAACATAGAAGCGATCAAGTCGTGGACTCACGCCTCAAAGTCACTCAAATATAACTATGGGTCTCACGCCCACAACATCCATCATGTTCGCATCACGGCGCGTGCCGGAATCTTGCATCGGTGTAGACATGTCCATGATGCAACAATAATAAACAAGATAACAATCCAAATGGACGATACTGCGGCGCTACGCGTCGGTCGGTATGTCCAGTGGAAACAATAAGGCAACATTCCAAATGGACGATACTGCGTGCGCTACGCGTCGGTCGATATGTCCAAAGGGAAACAATAGGGCGATTCCAAATGGACGATACTGCGTGCGCTACGACGGGTCGATATGTCCAAAAGGAAATCACAAGACGATAATCAAAATGGAAACATACGTGCGCTACGCATCGTGTCGATATGTCCAAAGCGATTAATAACAATAATACTATCAACGAGGACGTGCTGTGGAATTTCTCGTCAATGCCGACACGCCCAAGTAAGTTCTCAACTACCAACCGACCCTCCATCGAGACGCGATAACACGTAAATACAACGTTTTGCACAACAAAGGCTATCACAACAAGCATAGGCGCGTTTCACAATAACAAGCATAGGCTAGTTTCACAACAACAAGCATAGGCAAGTGTCACACAACTCAAAGTACTTTCATTTTATGCCAAAGTCCGGTTTTAACCCCAAAGTACTACATACGTTAAGTTCTTTTAAAAGAGATCCATTACTTTTATAAAAGTCACCCGATACCGTAGTATTAGAATGACCAACCCACATTCCTTTTCAAAGTCAAGTAACAATATTCTTTTCCTAAATTCGGTTTGCCTAGTTTCAATTACTCAAGCTTCTCATTTTCAAATGGTTTCATAGTTCATAAACTTAATCACTTGATTCCTTTTTAGAACAATTGAGTAATATATATCTTACATGAGAGTAGGTTATTCTTGTTTACAACATTCTTATTACAAAGACCATGATCTAGAAAATGTATATCATTTTGTCTCATCTTAGTTTCTATGCGGATGGAGGTTTCTCTTGGTTTTAATACAATTCATCATTATTTAATACATTTTCCTTTATTAACGCCGCAGTGGTCCTGTCGATACATTCGATTTCCAAATCGGTAAAACATTATCCCTTTAGATAAAACCAAGTACTCATTACTCACGAATGAGGTTTCACCCAAACATTCACATTAAAACAAATAAGTTAAGTCTCTTATCTTATAAGATCAAGTCTCTTAACTTCTAACATTAGTAAACCATTTTCTTTACCTCTCTTAAGACATTATACCTAACTCCCATAAAGCTAGTATAACTCTTTTTAAAACCTTTAAAACCAAGTGTTACTCTTCCTTCAAAACGATTTATAAATCTTTTGAAATACATCAAGTTCTTTATTATAACAAGCCAGTTATTATTCAAAACAGTTACCTTTTAAAAACCACAAGGTACTTGCTTATCCACATAAAGCTATTATAACCGACTTCCCATAAAGCCGTTATAACACTTTATGTTTTAAACCAATCAAATACATTTCGCACGTATGCGTCTACCGCACTACATAGTTCACACATATCATGCTAGAAGAGATAGGAAGAGGTTCACATACCTCGCGGCAGTATCGACTAATAGCAAAACGCTCCAAACAATCGGCTACTCCTTAAGCCAAGTAAATCGCGCCACACGTAGGACTTCAACCTATAAGGCCACAAGCGCTTGTTAACATCTAGACCACAACGTAGAATATTCTACGTAAAATTCGAAGACCTCCCGCATACAGCGTTAATCTCCTCCTCTATCGAGGCCGCCATCAAGCCAACCAGGGGTTATACATCTAACCCTAACGGTACAATTCTACTCCACGGTACTACACAAGTCTACTGAATACACCCTATGTAATTACATTGATTCGATTCTTAATTCTTCAGCTTAAGTCAAAAGACATTGCCACGATTAAGTTCATTCTATATATAGTATACAACAACTATATATTCAACACTTATGTAATTTCCAATTACAATAGGGACAAGATATTTACCTCGATAAGCCCAAAATTATCCGAGTTTAATGTCGCTCCCGAGCAAGGTTTAGCTCTACTCCGAGTGCTCCAATCCGCTCCAAACAACCCTTAGAAGTTCTAACCAACTTCTCTTAAGTACTTCAAACAACTATGAAGATTTCTTTAGGGTTTCGTTTAGTGGCTAAAGGAAAGTATAATCGTATTTTCTGGGCTTTTATAAGTGTAACCTTGGGAATACTACAAGGTATTTGGGCCAAGGTATTTGGACATTACAACAATACTTTGGAGAGTATTTCTATACCACAAAGGGGGTATTTATACGAGACAACTAGGCTAGGGGTACCCCCACGGCAAACACCACCAGGGAGGGGTGGCTCTCGCCAAGGGGCCAAAGGGAGGGCTAGGACGAGAATTCTCAAGAGGGAGGGAGAGGGGTTTTCAAGACTTAGGCAATTTGTGGATGAAAGAACTCATCAACTAATGGGGTATTTATAGGTCAAGTGAAGGCCAACCAATGGCCAGATGAAGACAAGTGCATAGCAAGTGTAATGCCAAGATTTAGACATGTGATTCCTTATCGATCTACCACACAACTTGCACAAAATATCCTACCAACTAAAGTGGACCAAAATCGCCCAAGACATGCCATGTTTGCCGTCGAGCCTTCGATGTGAGGTGACACATGTCACCCTCCCGTTGGTCCAAAATGTTTCGTCTCTCGGAAAAATCCGCAAAAATTATAAATGACATAGCGGAATTTTCTCTACGAAAGCTGTGGAAACGTTCGTAATCGACGACTTATTCGGCACTTGTGCCCAAATTTGAACCAAGCCAATTCTTAAGGCAAAAAAATTTAATACGTGCGCCTCACGCATACTGCGGAAATACGGGTATAACATTCTTTCCCTTAGAAACATTCGTCCGAATGTTCCTTCAGTCTCAAACAAATCGTCGGTGTCGATAGTCTTCACCGCTATACGTGCGAAAACAATCATGCCACACCGCCACAAAACACACGCTCACTCTCCCCTTTCGTAGAACTCGTCACTAACACTCCGAACTCGTTCTAGTATCCGTACCACACTTCACAACGCTCGCTTGTTTCCAACCTGGAGTCACTACCTCCAAACTTGGTCATCCGACTAACTTCGATCTTCTCTAAGGCCGTTCGGCCTCACGATCCAACACGGTCGAACATATCCACCAACTCATACGATGGTCATCTAAACTTGGGCCTAACACCTGGTGACCCTACTCTGGCGGGACCACCCAGAGCTGACCCCACCTCAATCCGGCACGGGTTGACCCGAAATGGTCCTCAACCCGACCCCAACCGCGCCAAACTCTTGTTCCCGATCCGAACAATCTTACCAATTCCATCACGAAAGCTACCACTTCCATCTCACACTACCCACGGACTTATCACACAAATAAATCCCACGTATACTACTACTCTGATAAGGGTCAAACATAAAATAAATCTTTAACTCAAGACGACCTTACCCCTAAGGTCTCAGTCGTGACATAGTTTAAGGTTCACACTTACCATGTATTCTAACTCATAATATCACAACGCTATCCGTACATAGCACACAATAATGAGATCATTAAAACAAGCATACCAAAACTCTAGAGGGTTAAGGATATACCTGAATCAACCGCTCCACTCTAATCATAGGCACCGCCTGCGCATAAGCTATGAAGGCGATGAACCAGCCACGATCCGTGGGTGAAGTCGTAACATCCGTGCTACCCGGTGGACGATTCCTCGCAAAATGGCCTGGCCGCATGCAAAACAAACTCCCAATCTAGCACGACACTCTCCAAAATGGAGTCTACCACAATGGTCACAACGAGGTAGGGGTGGCTTCAGCTGGTTAACACCCCTGCTCTCCCGAAAATCTGAACCCTTGGAGCCCTGACCTGCTCCTGAAGACGGTGGAGGTACATAACTAGTCTGCTGCTGAGGCGGTGCGCCTCGAAAGTCGCCAAAATATCCGGCCGTCTTGGCCTTCTTCTGCTGAAAGCGGTCCACCCGTCGATTTCTGCGCTCCTCGCACCCAAGTGCATGAGCCTGAATGCGGGCAATGTCCATGCCCGGCTGAAGAGAAACACCCGAACAACTCTCTGCTAGGTAATCATCGAGCCCTGTAACATATCGGTGCACTCGATCCTCCATACTAGCTACTAATGCGGGAACATACCGGGCCAATGAGTCGAACTCCACATTGTACTCGAGCTGCGCGTTACGCCTCAACATCAAAAATCGTTTACGGCGAGCCCTCGCCGTTTGTGGAGGCAAGAAATGTGCGGGAAGGCCGAAAACTCGTCCCAAACGGTGGAAGTGCATGCTCTCCCGGGAAAGCTCCCACGAGTCAAACGATCGATCGCGGTATCACGCAGCGTGACGCGAACAAATGTCACGACTCGATCTACGAAGCCTTGATCACCGCGTGATCCTCTGAATCGACGGATGAACTCCTGCGGATCATCCTCGCCTCGACCAGTAAAACTCAAAGCGGGCTACAACTAAGAAATCCTGACCTCAAATATGCGCCTCGGGTGCACTACAGTCTTCTTTGGGCTGAGGCTCGCATCCGGCCTGTCGCTCATTCGGCCTGACCACGGCAATAATCGGGCCATCTCGCGTGACCCGTCTCCTGCTCGGTGTGGGGTGGAGGCTCAGTCTTGTAGTCTCATCGACCCGCTGCTGCGGCTCTAAACTCTGCTGGTGCTGGCGGCGTCACAAAACTCGCCGTCGGAAGCACTACTCAGTCTTGGCGGGCTGCGCCTCGTACTCCTCTGAATCCCACTAGCGACTCCGCCTTGCGCGCCTTCTGGGCACTGGTTGCCTTTCGCAGAGGCATAACTGGTAAAAACGAAACACGTCAGAGGGGTCCAACTTACAACACAGCTCTAAGGCACGATCTCAGAATGAGAAGAATGGAAACCAATCCTAAATGTCCTATAGCCTCCGGATTATAGATGTGGTGCACAACACACCGATAATCAAGACTCTACTAGACACGGTCTGTAGACACTTTCCGAGGATTAACTGCTCTGATACCACTTTTGTAACGCCCCGAACCCGGGCCCGTCACTGGTGCCTTACCCCGGGCACCCTAGCGATACAACATCAGAGAAAACCAGCGGAAATAAAAACTTTAAACATGAAATGAGAGACATGATAAATAAACAGGCCAGCAAGCGATTTGCCTTCACATACATACATAAATACCCGACAGCTTATCCTTTTTACAAACCACAACAATGATTCTACTGACTTAAGATTTACAACAACTATGACGGACAGGGCCCGCCATACCCCTGAATGTACAAGAACCTACAACTCAGGGAACACATACCAATAAGATAAGCCTCCGGAGAAACGGAGCTTCCCAACACGCTGAATGTGATCCTATAAGCGGGGATCGACAGTCGATGTACCTTTACCTGCGGCATGAACGCGGCCCGAGAGGTCGATAACAGTACCAAGTATGTGAAGCTAAAAAATCGTAAATGAAATCATACTAGTCTATATAAAGCAGGAGACATGTATGATAACCAAACTACAGTTCACAACATAGAAGCAGTCAAGTCAGGGACTCACGCCCTCAAAGTCACCACTCAAATATAACTATGGGTCTCACGCCCACAACATCCATCATGTTCGCATCACGGCGCGTGCCGGAAGACTGCATCGGTGTAGACATGTCCATGATGCAACAATAATAAACAAGATAACAATCCACATGGACGCATACTCGTGCGCTACGCATCGGGTCAGTATGTCCAAAGGGAAACAATAAGGCAACATTCCAAATGGACGATACTCGTGCGCTACGCGTCGGTCGATATGTCGAAGGAAACAATAGGACAGCATTCCAAATGGACGATACTGCGCTACGCGTCGGGTCGATATGTCCAAAAGGAAATCACAAGACGATAATCAAAATGGAAACATACCGTGCGCTACGCGTCGTGTCGATATGTCCAAAGCGATTAATAACAATAATACTATCAGCGAGGACGTGCGTGGAATTTCTCCGTCAATGCCGACACGCCCAAGTAAGTTCTCAACTACCAACCGACCTCCATCGAGACGCGATAACACGAAATACAACGTTTTGCACAAAGGCTATCACAACAAGCATAGGCACGTTTTCACAATAACAAGCATAGGCTAGTTTCACAACAACAAGCATAGGCAAGTATCACACAACTCAAAGTACTTTCATTTTATGCCAAAGTCGGGTTTTAACCCCAAAGTACTACATACGTTAAGTTCTTTTAAAAGAGATCCATTACTTTTATAAAAGTCACCCGATACTTCGTAGTATTAGAATGACCAACCCACATTCCTTTTCAAAGTCAAGTAACAATATTCTTTTCCTAAATTCGGTTTGCCTAGTTTCAATTACTCAAGCTTCTCATTTTCAAATGGTTTCATAGTTCATAAACTTAATCACTTGATTCCTTTTAGAACAATTGAGTAATATATGTCTTACATGAGAGTAGGTTATTCTTGTTTACAACATTCTTATTACAATGACCATGATCTAGAAAATGTATATCATTTTGCCTCATCTTAGTTTCTATGCGGATGGAGGTTTCTACTGGTTTTAATACAATTCATCATTATTTAATACATTTTCCTTTATTAACGCTGCAGTGGTCTGTCGATACACATTCTGATTTCCGAAATCAGTAAAACATTATCCCTTTAGATAAAACCAAGTACTCATTACTCACGAATGAGGTTTCACCCAAACATTCACATTAAAACAAATAAGTTAAGTCTCTTATCTTATAAGATCAAGTCTCTTAACTTCTAACATTAGTAAACCATTTTCTTTACCTCTCTTAAGACATTATACCTAACTCCCATAAAGCTAGTATAACTCTTTTTAAAACCTTTAAAACCAAGTGTTACTCTTCAAAACGATTTATAAATCTTTGAAATACATCAAGTTCTTTATTATAACAAGCCGATTATTATTCAAAGCAGTTACCTTTTAAAAACCACAAGTACTTGCTTATCCACATAAAGCTATTATAACCGACTTCCCATAAAGCGTTATAACACTTTATGTTTTAAACCAATCAAATACATTTAGCACGTATGCGTCTGCACTACATAGTTCACACATATCATGCTAGAAGAGATAGGAAGAGGTTCACATACCTCGCGACGAGTATCGACTAATAGCAAAGCGCTCCAACGATCGGCTACTCCTTAAGCCAAGTAAATCGCGCCACACGTAGGACTTCAACCTATAAGGCCACAAGGCGCTTGTTAACATCTAGACCACAACGTAGAATATTCTACAGAAAATTCGACACCTCCCCATGCGGCGTTAATCTCCTCCTCTATCGAGGCCGGCTATCAAGCCAACCAGGGGGGGGTTATACATCTAACCCTAACGGGTACAATTCTACTCCACGGTACTACTACACAAGTCTACTGTAATACAGTCCTATGTAATTACAGTTCAGTTCAGTTCTTAATTCTTCAGGCTTAAGTCAAAAGACATTGCCACAGTACTAAGTTCAGTTCTATATATAGTATACAACAACTATATATTCAACACTTATGTAATTTCCAATTACAATAGGGGGACAAGATATTTACCTCGATAAGCCCAAAATTATCCGAGTTTAATGTCGCTCTGAGCAAGGTTTAGCTCTACTCAGGAGTGCTCGATCCGCTCCAAACAACCCTTAGAAGTTCTAACCAACTTCTCTTAAGTACTTCAAACAACTATGAAGATTTCTTTAGGGTTTCGTTTAGTGGCTAAAGGAAAGTATAATCGTATTTTCTGGGCTTTTATAAGTGTAACCTTGGGAATACTACAAGGTATTTGGACATTACAACAATACTTTGGAGAGTATTTCTATACCACAAAGGGGGTATTTATACGAGACAACTAGGCTAGGGGTACCCCACGGCAAACACACCACGAGGAGGGGGTGGCTCTCGGCCAAGGGGGGAAAGGGAGGGCTAGGACGAGAATTCTCAAGAGGGAGGGAGAGGGGTTTTCAAGACTTAGGCAATTTGTGGATGAAAGAACTCATCAACTAATGGGGTATTTATAGGTCAAGTGAAGGCCAACCAATGGCCAAGATGAAGACAAGTGCATAGCAAGTGTAAGGCCAAGATTTAGCCATGTGCTACCTTATCCATCTACCACACAACTTGCACAAAATATCCTACCAACTAAAGTGGACCAAAATCGTCCAAGACATGCCATGTTTGCCGTCCAAGCCTTCGATGTGAGGTGACACATGTCACCTCCCGTTGGTCCAAAATGTTTTCTCTCGGAAAAATCCGCAAAAATTATAAATGACATAGCGGAATTTTCTCTCGAAAAGGTGGAAACGTTTAGTCGACGACTCTATTCGGCACTTGTGCCCAAATTTCGAACCAAGCCAATTCTTAAGGCAAAAAAAAAATTTAATACGTACGCCCTCACGTACATACTCTGGAAATACGGGGTATAACAGCTATGGGACTCTCCTCATACGATAATCCCTTTGTCACCTGGACCTCGCTAGATGGGAAAACTCTCGATGGATCTCTGATACATTTCCGCAACATAGAAACATGGAAGACCGGATGTACCGCCTCTAAATCCGATGGCAGATCCAACTCATAGGCAACATTGCCTACTCTACGGATGATCTGGTAAGGCCCAATGTACCTTGGGTTAAGTTTCCCCTTCTTTCCGAACCTCATCACACCCTTCATGGGTGATACCTTCAAGAAGACCCGATCATCTACCTGAAACTCCAAATGTCGACGCCAATTATCTGCATAAGACTTCTGCCGACTCTGAGCTGCTAACAATCTCTCCTGGATAAGCTTCACCTTATCCACAGCCTGCTGAATCAAGTCTGGGTCAACTAACTGAACCTCGCCCACGTCGAACCAGCCAATCGGCGACCTACACTTCCGCCCATGCAAAGCCTCATATGGCGCCATCTGAATGGTAGAATTGTAGCTGTTGTTATAAGAAAACTCCACAAGAGGCAAATGATCCTCCCAGCTACCCCTGAAATCAATAACACAGGCCCAAAACATATCCTCAAGTGTTTGGATAGTACGCTATGCCTGCCCGTCGGTCTGAGGATGAAACGCAGTACTGAGACTCACCTGTGTCCCTAACCCCTTCTGAAAAGACCTCCAGAAGTTAGCCGTAAACTGGGCTCCTCTGTATGATATAATAGATATAGGGACTCCGTGCAGTCTCACAATCTCCCTGATATACAATCTAGCATAATCCTCAGCCGAATACGTAATCCTGACTGGAAGAAAGTGGGCTAATTTCATCAGCCTGTCTAGAATAACCCAGATGGAATCACACTTCCTCTGAGTACGAGATAACCATGTAACAAAATCCATGTTGATCACCTCCCACTTCCATGTCGGAATATCAATCGCCTGCAATAGCCCACCGGGCTTCGGTGCTGACCGACCTTGACGGATTCGGACACTGAGCAACAAACCTTGCCACATCCCTCTTCAGGCCATCCCACCAATACATACATCTGAGGTCATGGTACATCTTAGTCGACCCCGGATGAATAGAGTAACGAGCACTGTGTGTCTCCCCCAGAATCTGCTGACGAAGTCCTGCAACATCGGGAACACACAATCTGCCCTTGAATCTTAGCACCCCATCAGGAGCTACCTCAAATAAACTCTCCTCCTCTCGAAGAGTCGTATCTCGATACCGTATCATAACTGGATCTTCATATTGTCGCCTCTTCACCTCCTCAATGATGGAAGACTCGGCAACCTTACGAACCCGTACCCCACTATCATCGGTATCGTCCAACCGAACCCCACGGCTCACTAGCTGATGGATCTGACGGACCATGTCTGCCTATCCGCCGCACTCGGCTGGACTCCCACCGATCTACGACTCAAAGCATCTGCAACCACGTTGGCTTTTTCCGGATGGTATAGGATATCAACATCATAATCCTTCAACAACTCTAACCACCGTCTCTGCCGCAAGTTCAGCTCCCTCTGCCTGAAGATGTACTGAAGGCTCTTGTGGTCTGTATAAATATCCACATGAACCCCGTATAAATAATGTCTCCAAATCTTGAGGCATGAATAAGCTGCGTGACTCTAAGTCGTGAGTAGGGTAATTCTTCTCATGCTTCCGTAGGCTGCCGGGAAGCATAGGTTATAACCTTGCCGTCTTTGCATCAATACGCACTAGCCCGATGCAGGCATCACAATAAATCACGTAGCCCTCAACCCCCGGGAAGAGTAAGGCGGGCTGTAGTCAACTTTTCCTTGAATCGGAAGCCCTTCTCAAAGCTTCGTCCACTGGAACTTAGCGCTACGAGTCGGCTAGTCAACGGTGCTGATATCGAAGCGAACTGCTCCACAGACCTACGATAATAACCTGCAAGCCCCAAAAAGCTGCGCACCTCCGTCGGAGTAGTAGGTCTAGGCCAAGTCTTGACCGCCTAAATCTTTGCTGTATCAACCTGAACACCGTCAGCCCCGATAATGTGCCCCAAGAATGCCACTGAGGCCAACAAAAACTCACACTTGGAGAACTTGGCGTACAACTTCCGGCTCCGGAGGACCCCAAGTACCGTCTTCAAGTGACATGCAGCTCCTGCTCTGTGCGCGAATAAACCAGGATGTCATCAATGAATACTATAACAAATGTATCCAAAAATGGCTTGAACACCCGGTTCATCAAATCCATAAATACCGCTGGAGCGTTAGTCAAATCGAAAGACATCACCCTGAACTCATAGTGCCCATACCGGGTCCTGAATGTAGTCTTCGGGATATTTGTCTCTCTAACTCACACCTGATGATAACCAGACCACAGGTCTATCTTGGAGAAACACCTCGCACCCTGCAACTGGTCAAACAAATCATCAATCCTGGGGAGGGGGTATCTATTGTTGATGGTTACCTTATTCAGCTGCCTATAGTCAACACACATACGCATCGTCCCATCCTTCTTCTTTATAAACAAAACCGGCGCTCCCCAGGGAGAAATACTAGGCCTAATAAAGCCTTTTTCCAGCAAATCTTTCAGCTGGTCCTTCAACTCCCTCAACTCAACAGGTGCCATTCTGTACGGCAGAATAGATATAGGCCGAGTGTCTGGCAACGTATCAATACAGAACTCTATCTCCCTCTCGGGAGGAATACTTGGGAGATCATCTGGGAATACATCCGAAAACTCTCTAACCACCGGAACTGACTAAAGAACTGGAACCTCAGCCTCTGTATCGAATACCCTAATCAGATGATAGATGTACCCTTTCTACACCATCTTCCTAGCCTTGAGGTAAGAAATAAACCTACCCCTCGGCGATACTGTATTGCCCTTCCACTCGATAACTGGCTCACAAGGAAACTGGAATCGAACCAACCTGTCTCTACAGTCAACGTTGGCATAACAAGAAGCCAACCAGTCCATACCCATAATGACGTCAAAATCTGTCATCTCCAACTCTATCAAGTCTGCTAGGGTCTGACGATTGTATATAAATACCGGGCAATCTTTGTACACCCGCTCAGCTAACACCGAATCACCCACTGGCGTAACTACCTCAAAAGGCTCTATCGACACCGGTTCTATCCATATTATACCAGCAATAAGAGGGGACACATAGGACAAGGTAGAACCTGGATCTATCAAAGCATAAACGTCACATCATGAAATCAATAATGTACTTGTGAGGATCCACCACCTGCTTACCCCTACCTGCGGCATGCACGCAGCCAGAAAGGGTCGATCTGAGATGTACCAAGTATGTAAAACTGAAAGTACTGAAATGAAATCATAAAGTCTAAAATAAAGCTGGAGTAAACAAGAGTATACTTTACTGCATAAAAATAGGAGGCTCATGATCAAAGTAGGGCCACCCGCCCGTAGTATCATTAAGCAATCCTACTCCTGGGACTATTTCACCCGCATAGGTCATGTGGACCCGCAATGAGGTCATCCGCCTCGCATGGGACTATTTCACCTGCATAGGACTATTTCACCGCGTGGGCGGTGGACCCATGATGAGTACAAACGCCGCACTCGTATCTTGGGTAGCAAATCCATGGAATAAGTAGTAACCCGGGGGTTTACCCCACAAGAATAACATAACCTAGCACAACCGGCTATCATACATAACATAAGCACCTACCTTCTTATCATACATAACATAAGCAAGTTAAGAAATCCCCTAACTTTTTATTAGCCTTATTTATATACACTCTCATTTTAGTTTACTTAAGGCACTAACATGTCATTATAAAATCCGGGAATTTAACCCAAAGTACTATGTACCCTTATCCTTTTAAAATGACTCTTTCTTGTATAAAATCCTCAAGATACTAACGCCCGTAGTATCAAGACTTGTCTACTTTTCAAAACAAGTCACTATACCTTTAGAAATATATTTTTAGGCTTCTAAACCAAGTGACCCTTACTTTAAACTTTGAGCAATGGATACCTTTAAATCAAATTGCCATTCTTTATTTTATCCTTGTTTACTTTACTAGAATAAACCATTCTTTTAACTTCCCATAAAGTTGTTATAACCAACTTCCCATAAAGCCGTTATACTAACTTTATGCTTTAGAAACTAAAATATCTTTAACCTTTAAAACAAGTGATCTAATTCTCTAACTCAACCAACTTGGACATTCTTAAAACAAGTCAAGGATATCAAATGAAATTAAATTCATTTAAATCTCGTACGCCTACCGTACTATACATTTACAACTACTCATGCTCAAGAGATAAGAAAGTTCTACATACCTCTTCGGTTCAATCCACTTGTTAAGTCCAATATGCCGTACGTAGTATGTCAACCTATAATGACCATAATACGTCTATTAACTTCTAGCTTCAAACGTAGAATATTCTAAGTGTAAAGTCATCAAATTCTACAGAAAATCGGACAACACTTCCTTTGTTTCTACGTACTTTTTCACTTTTTTCAAGGCCCGAATTCAATAACCAAACATGTCACATTTAAGGCTCAACAATGTAGCTAGAAAATGGGGATTACGCGCCTAACAAGATGTGTAAAATTCTGCCCCACAATTGATATCAAACTAGTCCAAAAGACAATGTCATTCTCGATAATTTGAGGTACAACAACACAAAGTCTTTTCTAGTTCTTTTTCAATCCAAGTTGTTTAGTCTAACATGTTATATAGCCGCAATCGATTATAACAACTACAATCTTCAATTAGATAACATGCGACGATTCTAACTATCGACCAAATTGTATTTCAATTTCAAATGGCTAACAAGGTCATTTCGGATTTAGGCTACTAATATCCATAACACTTATTAATCTCCAATACATATATCTCGTGCTTGTTAAAATATATAACTACAACAATATGTAATCAACAAAATTGTTACTGTTACACCCCGTAGTTCCAGGGTATGTATGTGAGGACGTACGTACGGGAATACGACACAAAAATTGGAAAGGAAGAAAGATGTGATTTTTCGACGGAAAAGTTTCCGGATTTTGTGAAGCAAAAAGGTTCGTTAAAGGGAATTGGATTCCCGGATTCGGTATTCGGACTTTTTGGAATATTTGAGAATTATGGAATTTTATTTCCGGAATTGGTCACGTGGGGCTCACGGGAGGAAATTTACGGTTTTGTGGGGCCCACTTTATTTTTTTCGGATTTTTGGCATTACGGATATTTTCGGAAGATAAAATATTTTGGACGTGTAGGGGGGCGACATGTGTCACCCCCGTGTGGCCATGGTGGCCGAGTGGTTGATGGACACTTGGACGTTTTTTGTGGTGGACATTTGGTTGGCAAATTACCCACACACTTGGACCCAATCTTCACCATACACTTGACTTGATCTTGACCATTGATTTCTCTATAAATACCCCTTTGTTGCAAGACTTAATTTCATCCACACTTGAAATATCTTTCCAAGGCAAATTCTCCCTCCCTCCCCTTAGGTGTTCGCGTCCACCCCACTTTGTGTAGAAATACTTCAAGTATTGTTGTATTATCCCAAATACCTTAGCCTAGTATTCCTAGTAGTATTCCAAAGTTATTTCAATACTAAGAGCCGGAAATACTACTTTATTCCAATAGTCACAAAATGAAGCCCTAGAAAAATCTTCATAGCTTAGATGAAGTGTTAAGAGAAGTTGTTTAGAAACTTCTAAGGGTTGCTTGGAGCGGGTTGGAGCGTAAGGAATTGGAGCTAAACGTTGCTCAGGATCGACTTTTTAATCTTGGA
This sequence comes from Przewalskia tangutica, assembly GCA_029844215.1. NCBI lineage: Eukaryota > Viridiplantae > Streptophyta > Magnoliopsida > Solanales > Solanaceae > Przewalskia > Przewalskia tangutica. The sequence continues at coordinate 54,534,761 of CM056718.1, forward strand.
TAATTTTGGGCTTATCGAGGTAATGATCTTTGTCCCCCTATTGTAATTGGATATTACATGTTGTAGTAATGTATAGTTGAGTATACTATATATAGAATGAATATGGATAAGAATTGAACTGTATTTACAGTAGACTTGTAGTATTATTGTGGGGCAGTGTTGTACACGTCCGGTTAGACGTGTAACCCCCCCTTGGAGTTGTTGGCTTGGTAGCGGGCCTTGATGGAGGAGGAGATTTGTGTGGTTGCGGGGGGGGAGGTGCTGCCGAATTTTCTGTAGAATAATGACCTTGTGATTTGAATTGCGCTACAAAGAGATCGAGAGGTTGATAGACGTTTTGTGGCCTTTTTAGGTGGAAGTACTACGAGTAGCGTATTCTACTTGAAGGGTGGAAAAGGCTAGCGGTTCTGATGCTGGAGCTTTTTCTTTTGTCGATAATCGTCGCGAGGTATGTGAACCTCTTCCTATCTTTTCTAGCATGATTGTGTGAACTATGTAGTACGGTAGACGTACGTGTGCTAAACGAATTTGGTTGGTTTAAAACATAAAGAGTTATAACGGCTTTATGGGAAGTTTGCTATAACAACTTTATGTAGGTAAAGAAATGGTTTGTGGTTTTTAAAAGATAAGAGACTTGACTTATAAATGGGTACTTGGGTTTTAAAAGGAATAATATTATATTGATTTCGGAAATGAGAATAAGTATCGAACAAACCACTGCAGCGTGAATAAAGGAAAATGTATTGACTAATTAATTACTATTAAAACCAGTAGAAACCTCCATCTGCATAGAAGCTAAGATAAGACAAAATTGTATTACATTTCCTAGATCATGGCTGCTTTAATAAGAATCATTATAAACAAGCATTAATTTTCTTAAATTTCCAAAGTAAGGAACTTGATTTCTAAAAGAAAAGAGACTTGAGGAATTGAAGAGTTTTTGGTTTAAAAGAAAGACATGGTTTTGTCTTAAATTGGTTTAAAACATAAAGTGTTATATGACTTTATGGGAAGTTAGTTATAACGACTTTATGAAACAAGAGAATGGTTTTATCATTAGTTTTAAAATGGTAACTTGACTTTAAAAGGAGAAGTGTTTTGGTCTAAAAAGAAGGCATGATATTGTCTTAATTTGGTTTAAAAAGGAAAGTATGGAAGTTGTTTTGGTTTACTTAAAATGTTAGTCACTCTATTTTGATAATACGGGCATCGGGTGACCTTTGTAAAAGAAATGGATCATTTAAAAAGAATTTAACGTACGTAGTACTTGGGGTTAAAACCTGGACTTTGACATAAAATGAAAGTACCTTGAGTGGTGTGTAACTTTCCTATGTTTGCGTGTGATAGCCTTGTCGTGCTAGTATTGTATTTCTATACCACCGCGTCTCTCGATGGAGGGCCGGCTGATTTGTTATGATCTTACTTGGGCGTCTGCGGCGGTGTGGAGCATTCCACGGGTACAACACGTGATTTTTATTCCATGGACTAGCTCTCCATGAGGTTTCTTGATTCGGCAGGTATCGGTAGTTGGCTCGTACTTGCCCGAGGTCGTGGCTGATTCGACGGTATCGGTAGTTAGCCCGTACTTGCCCGTTCAGTTTTGTGGCGAAGTCTCGTGATTCCGCCAGTATCTGGTAGTTAGTCTTCGTACTTGCCCCGGCCAGCTACGTGGCGCAGGTGGTATCTGGTAGTTGGCTTTCGTACTTGCCCTGGGTCAGCTTCGTGGTATGGTTATGTAGATTTGTTGGTACGGCTTTGGTATCTGGTAGTTGGCTTTCGTACTTGCCCCGGTCAGTTGAGGACGCGGCTTTGGTATCTGGTAGTTAGCCTTCGTACTTGCCCCGTACGGTTGTTATGACACAGGTGGGACCTGGTGTTCATGTGTACTCCTTGGTGTTGCTACATCATAGACTGCTGGCAGTGAGGAAGGTATTCCACGGGCACGAATGATGAGGTGGGCGTGAGACCCATATTTATATTTGAGTGATGACTTTGAGGGCGTGAGTCCCTGACTTGACGTGACTGCTTACATATTATGTACTGTAGTTTGGTTATCATATATGTCTCCTGTTTTATATAGACTACTATGATTTCATTTCTGATATTTTGATTTCACATACTTGGTACTGTTGTCTTGACCTCGCCCGGGGCTGCGTTCATGCCGCAGTAGAGGTACATCGGTTGTTGATCCTCGCTCATAGGATCACGATTCGTATTAGGAAGCTCCGTTTCTCGGAGGCTTATCTTTTGGTATGTTTCCACGAGTTGTAGGTTCTTGTACATTCGGGGTATGGCGAGCCACTGTCCCGTCATAGTTGTGGTCACATTCTTAAGTGCATGTAATCTTGTTGTGGGCAGGGTTGTAAATTATGTAACTGTTCAATTTCTGTATATATGCAAGAAAGCAACGGTTTTGGTTGGCCTGTTTTTTTATCATATCTCTTGTTTCATGTTTAAGTTTTTATTTCCGCTGATTTTCTCTGATGTTGTATCACTAGGGTGCCCGGGGTAAGGCACCAGTCACGGGCCCGGGATCGGGTCGTGACAAAAGTGGTATCAGAGCAGTTAATCCTCGGAAAGTGTCTACAGACCGTGTCTAGTAGTGTCTTGATTATCGGTGTGTTGTACACCACATCTATAATCAGGAGGCTACAGGATATTTAGGATTGGTTTCCATTCTTCTCACTCTGAGATCGTGCCTTAGAGCTGTGTTATAAGTTGGACTCCTGGCGTATTCTTATGTACCGTTATGCCTGCGCGAGGCAACCAGGCCCAGATGGGCAAGCGGCGAGAGGAGCTACGAGTAGTACACAGAGGTTACGAGGCACAAGCCCGGTCATTACGAGATAGTACTTCGACGGCGAGTTTTATGACGCCTTAGCCCCGAGTTTAGAAGCGGCAACGATTTCTCACGAGGCCACGATACATGGGTCTCGATTCCACGACCGAGCCGAGGATATGAGTTAGAAGAGATGACCCGATTACTAGCTAGTGGTGGTGGCCGAATGAGGACGGACGGGCGGTGGTTCCGGCATGCGATGATTCACCCTAGATCCGATAGTCTGAGACTTCGGGGTTTCTTGAGTTGCAGTTCGCCAGAGTTCTATGGATAGAGAGCTGAGGATGATCCTCAGGGTGTCGTGCTTGTTTGGTAGATTGTTATACCTGTGGCCGTCAGGGCCATGTGATGGGAGGATGTCCAAGTAGGAGGGATACAAGAGGGATGACTCAGCCACTGGGTCGATTGCGAGTTGATTGTTGGGAGAAGGGGTGTTAGTCAGATGAGGTCACCCCTACCTCGTTGTGGCCGTCGTGATAGACTCCATTATAGGGAGTGTCGTACTACTTCGACAGCTTGTATGCTTGCGGCCAACAGGGCCATTTTGTCACGACCCGACCCCGGGCCCGCGACTGGTGCCCTACCTGGGCACCCCTTTCGGTATACATCAGAGAATAGCAATGAACATACACTCGATAAAAAAATCTTAACATAAAATAACAGCAGGCTGGCCGATAAGGCCACCTTCCGTAAGCTATTCAAATAAAACGGTACATTTTTCTTTTCTTTACAACCCACTCCACAATGTGACTACAGACCTCTAAGAATAACAACTTTGGCGGGACAGGGCCCCGCCATACCCCTGAATGTACAACAACCGACAATACCAGGGATAAGCCTCCGGAATAAAGGAGCTTCAACAGCGGTGAACAATGATCCTAAGAGCGAGGATCAAGAACTCAGACTACTGCGGCATGAACGCACTTCAAGGAGGTCAAGACAACATGTACCAAATATGTTCTCGAAAGCATCAGAATGAAATCATAAGTCTATAATAAAACTGGAGACATGTATGATAGCTCAATAAACAGTACACTGTGCCTTACTAACAATGAGAGTAAATAGGAGTATACTTACAATATAAAATAGGAAGCTCACGATCAAAGCAGGACCACCCGCCCGCAGTATCATTAAGCAATCCTACTCCTGGGACTATTTCACCCGCATAGATCGCGTGGACCCGCGTGAGGTATTCCTCGCATGGGACTATTTCACCCGCATAAGCCCTTACGGACTCGCATGAGGTATTCCTCGCATAGGCTGGACCCGCCCGCATGGGACTATTTCACCCGCATAAGCCCTTACGGACCCGCATGAGGTATTCCTCGCATCGTGGGTAGCAAATCCACGGAATATGCAAATGCCACAAACCCGGGGAATGACCCCGAAATGAATAATATAACACTAGCACAAACCGGCTATCACACATAACATAAGCACTACCGGCTTATCACAGAATAAGTAAGCAAGTTAAGAAATCCCCCTAACTTCTTATTAGTCTTATTCATACACACTCTCATTTTAGTTTACTTAAGGCACGAACATGTCATTATAAATTCGGGAGTTTAACCCAAAGTACTACGTACTTCTATTCTTTTAAAATGACTCATTTCATTATAAAACTTCCAAGATACTAATAACCGTAGTATCAAGTTACAATTACTTTTCAAGACAAGTCACAATACTTTTAGAAATAAAATTAGGCTTCTAAATCAAGTGACTTCTTCTCTCGTAAAAACCTTAGGCAATTGATGCCTTTAAATCAATTTGCCTTTCGTTATTTCAAGTCATTTAACATACTTAAATTACTTAGAGTAAACCACTCTTTCTAACTTTCCATAAAGTTATTATAACCAACTTCCCATAAAGCCGTTATACTAACTTTATACTTTAGAAACTTACTGTTATACCCCGTAGTTCCAGGGTATGTATGCAGGGACGTACGTACGAGAATACGACAGAAAGATTGGAAAGGAAGAAAGAGGTGAATTTTCCACGGAAAAGTTTCCGGTTTTTGTGAAGGAAAAAGGTTCGTTTATGGGAATTGGATTCCCAGATTTGGTATTCGGACTTCCTGGAATATTAGAGAATTATGGAATTTTATTTTCGAAAATGGTCACGTGGGGCCCACGGGAGAAATTTACGGTTTTGTGGGGCCCGCTTTGATTTTGAGATTTTGGCCGTTTTGGATATTTTCTAAGACGAAATATTTTGATTTAATCGGGGCGACACGTGTCACCCCCATGTGGCACCTTTGGGCCGAAATATGTTTGTGCACAACACCCGGTTAGAGTCGTTTTTCGACGAAACGTTTTCACAGCTTTCGTAGGGGAATTTCCGGCTATGTCATTAAGTATTTTTGCGGATTTTTCCGAGAGACGGAACATTTTTTCCCAACCAGAGGCGCACTGCACCCTCTCATCAGGGGCAAAGTGGCGGTTTGGACGATTTGGGAAGGCAAGTGGGAGATATTTTTGGTAGATATTTTGTGTGCAAGTTGGCTAGGACACTTGGGTGAATCTTGGCCCTACACTTGCTAGGCACTTGGCTAGATCTTGGCCATTGGTTGGCCTTGGCTTGTGCTATAAATACCCCTCTCCTTTGATGAACTTCTTCATCCAAAATGCCTAAGTCTTGAGAGCCTTCCTCCCTTTTCGCAGGCCCTTGGCCGAGAGTTCCCCTAGTGGGTAGGCAGAGGTAGCCACCCTCCTTTGTGTGGCCGTGGGTACCCCCTGCCTAGTTTGTTTTCATATAATACCCTCTTGGTAGAAATACTCTCAAAAGTATTGTTATAATGCCCAAATTACCTTAGCCATATACCTTGTAGTATTCTAAGGTTATACCTTTACAAAAAGCCAGCTTATACTATTATACTTCCCGTCACCACAAAACCGAAACCCTAGGAAAATCTCCATAGTCCGTTGAGTTTGTGTGTTGGTTAGAACTTCTAAGGGTGGTTTAGAATGGTTGGAGCGCTCGGAGTCGAGCTAAACGATTGCCCAGATCGACTTTAAACTCGGATAATTATGGGCTTATCGAGGTAATTATCTTGTCCCCTATTGTAATTGGAAATTACATGTTGTTAGATTGTATAGTAGAAGTATACTATATATAGTCTTGAATCAGAATTACATAGGATCTGACATTAGACTTGTGTAGTAGTACCGTGGAGTAGAATTGTACCCGTTAGGGTTTGATGTATAACCCCCCCCCTGGTTGGCTTGGTAGCCTCGTTAGAGGAGAGGTTTACGCTGTCATGGGGAGGTCTCGCGAAATTTCAGAGAAAGTTCTACGATGAGACCTAAATGTTAATAGCGCCTTGTGGCCTTATAGGTCAAGTACTACGTGTGGCGCTCTACTTGGCTTAAGGAGTAGCCGACGCGAGGTACTCGGAGCATTTTGCTATTAGTCGATAATCGTCGCGAGGTATGTGAACCTCTTCCTATCTCTCTAGCATGATATGTGTGAACTATGTAGTGCGGTAGACGATACGTGCTAAATGTGTTTGAATGGTTTAAAACATAAAGTGTTATAACGGCTTTATGGGAAGTTGGTTATAATGACTTTATGTTAGTAAGAAAATACATGTGGTTTTTAAGAGGTAATCGATTTGAACTATAATCGCTTGTTATATGATAAGAAAGAACTTGAAGTATTTTAAAAGATTTTTGAATCATTTTGAAAGGAGAAGTAATACTTGGTGTTTGAAAACTTAAGAGTTATACTAGCTTTGTGGGAAGTTAGGTATAACGCTTAAGAATGCTTTCTCGATTTGAAATCGAATGTGTATCGACAAACCATCGCAGCGTTAATAAAAGGAAATGTTTTGAATAATTAAGTATTATGAAAACTAAGAGAAACTTCCATCCGCATAAGCTAAGATGAGACAAAATGATATTTCCTAGATCATGGTCATTGTAATAAGATTGTTATAAACAAGAATATCCTACTCACATATAAGGCTTATGTTTCTCGATTGTTTAAAAGAGAATTATATTCTTAAATGAATAAGACTATGAACTACGAAAACCTTTCTAAAAATAAGAAACGTGAACATTTGAAATTAGGCAAACTTGACGTTTGAAAAATAATGTTGTTACTTGATCTTACAAAGAGAAGTAATTGATTTACTTTAAAAGGATAGTCACTCTATTTTATACTACGTATTGTGTGACATTGTGAAAGTAACGATCTTTTAAAGAGTTGATGTATGAAGTACTTTGGGGATAAAACCCGATTTTGTTAATCATATAGTAGAAGGTACCTTGTGTGAACAACTTGATTGTATTGGTTTGTGATAGCCTTGTAATACTTTCTTGATTGCGTTGATAAGTAAACGTGTTGGGAGGCTACGTGTGTTAGTATCTTGTGATGTTTGTGTGAAGGGGTTTCCTTGATTGTGCTTATTAACTATCGATCGTTATGATAGTATTGTGGCATTCATCTCGAGATGATTCCGGGTTAAGCCGCCTCCGACGCGGGTAGACTCAGTGGTCGATGGACCTATGATTCGAGAATACCTCACGCAGTCCCGGCCTATGCGGAACTACGAGAGTTCCGTGTTAGTGTCGCCCTTTATGGGCATGCGGTCTTGTGGCGCTATGCGGATCGAAGTCGGGGACGATGCCGGAGTAGCTACCCTCGACGCGGGGATGCCATGCGGGCCGATGAGATTGGCCTATGCGAGTCGCGGAAGTTCGAGACTAGACGCGCGACATTAGATACCGCGGGCAAGTGGCCGCCTTTGATCATGTGACGATGCAGACAGATCTTATGATACGATTCATGACCTTGTTGGTACTGGTGTTAGTAGACGGCTATGCCTTCGCATTTACCCCGCACGGTGTTATTATGGCACGTGGGACTCGTGTTCATGTGTGTTCCTTGAACTTTTATATCATAAACCGCGTGATGAGAATGTGTCCCACGCACGATTGATGTTGGGGCGTGAGACCCATTGTTATGTTCTTTGGTGATGACTTGAGGCGTGAGTCACGACTTGATATGATCGCTTAGTTATTGTAAAGCGTAGTTTGGTCATCATACATGTCTCCGCTTTATAGACTATTATGATTTCATCTGCAGATTTTTAGTTTCACATACTGCACTGTTATCGACCTCCTTCGGGCCGCGTTCATGCCGCAGTTGAGGTACACCGCCGTTGATCCTAGCTCGTGGTCACGCAGCGTTGGGAAGCTCCGCTTTCTCCGAGGCTTATCGGTGTAGTCCCCGTCGTAGTAAGTGTTTACATTCAGGGGTTTGGCGGGCCCGCCCCGCCATTGTTGTCATATCATTCTTAGAGGTGCGTAGTAATCTTGTGGGCATGGTTTGTAAAAAGGATTAAACTGCTCATGTTAAAAGTTGTCTTTTATATATACGCCGAAAGGCAAGTTTTCACAGATTATTGTTTTATACTTCGTTATCTCATATGGTTGTGTTTGTTCCTGATTACTGATGTATGTCTACTTGGGTGCCCGGTAAGGCACGATCCACGGCCCCGGTTCGGTCGTGACAAAAGTGGTATCGAGCGATTAATCCTCGAAAGTGTCTACGCATCAGATCGAAGAAGTCTTGATTATCGGTGTGTTGTGCACCACATCAATAATCAGGAGGCTATAGGATATTTAGGATTGGTTTCTATTCTTCTCACTCTGAGATCGTGCCTTAGAGCTGTGTTGTAAATTGAACCCTCTGACGAAATCTTTTCCCTTATCATTATGCCTCCGCAGGCAACCCGAGCCTGTGGAGGGCAAGGCAGCCGGCGGAGGCGCGAGTAGAGTTCGGAGGGTGGCGAGGCACAGCCCAATCATTACCTAGGTAGTGCTTCATTCGGGGATTTCTGCGACGTCACTAGCCCCAGCAGAGTTTAGCACAGTGACGGCAGTTCCTACTGCGTCCACGATATTTGAACCTTCAGTTCCACGACCGGGAACAGTGAATATAGATTTCAAAGAGGCGACCACATTAGCTATAGATTTGGCTACGAGATTATACCGATGTACCACGAGTCTTGATGACTACCTAAGAGAGGTTGTGCAAGAGTAATTCTTCAAGTTGGTTGAGCATGGCCTCGTACGGGCTTATGTACAGCAGCCAAAAACGTAGATTGACGGGTTAACCAAGGACGAGAAGAGGCGGAGCAGCAAGGTACTTCGGTAACTATCAAGGTGAGAATACATTAAGTGCTATGTTCTGATAGCAGTGTGTTAGATGTGATTAGAATCATGGTGGGTTAACCGAGTAAGATTTTGGGGATAGAGAAGGTGTGAGCCTTAGAGTGTTATACGTAAAGACCTTAGAGGTAAGGCCATCTCGAGAAAGGTGTAGTGTTATGTTTGACTTTATAGGAGTGCATAGTGCACGTGAGCTATGTTCGTGGGATAAGTCCCGAGTAGCGTGATTTGAAGGAAGGTAGTCGAGCTAAGAAGACCGCCAGTTTTCGTAACGTGTTTAGTAAGATTGTTCCTTCGGGAGATGGTATTTTGCGCCAGGGTCGTCGGTTGAGGCTACGTCTTGGTCAACCCGCGTAGGTTTGGTGGTGGTCGGTTGTGGTGGTCCCTCTTTGTGTTAGGGTCGTGAGGGTGTTAGGCCCATGTTTAGTTAGCCGTGCAAGTTCGTGGATGCGTTCGACGCTGGTCCGCCGATGGGGCGACTATCGTGTTCTTCGGTCGTGGTCGTTCTGGCGGTGTTGATGTTATCCGAAAAGGTTGTGAGGTTGCACGGGTGCCTACTTTCACCTTATGACGGACGGTGGAGCCAGTGGTACAGCTGCTCGTTCGGGAGTTTGTACGAGCAGGCTAGGAACTCGGTGAGTCTCCGATCGCATTCGCCTCGCCGTTGTTTTGATTTCAGAGGTAGCCGAGGATCGTTGTCTCCGGTTGAAGTGTTTAAGCTACCATTTCGGTGTTCGGATGTCGTCTTGCGACGCCTTAGGGGCGAAATGCAAGTTGGCCGATTGGTTCGATGTTGGCGGGTTCAGATAGTTGGTTCAGCTTGTTCCACAGTGTGGATAGTGAAGCTTGTCTAGAAGAAGTTACGCAGCTGAGGAATTGTGCGATAATGTCGGCGACGCCAGAGTTCAGGTTGACGGTCGGTCTTCTTGAAAGTACCACCCCGGGCAGGGTGTGACGAGTTTTGGAAACAGAAGGAACTTAGCCCGAGTTACTTTGGGCCTTTGTGAGTTCATGTGAAGGATAGGCCAGGTTGCCTATATGTTAGCATTTGCCGTCCGACTTAGGAGGAAGGACGTCCGGTCTTTCGTATTGTTATGTTAGGGAAAGTATCGAAGATCCATCCAGAATGATCCCAGTTAATGATGACCACGTTAGAGATAGTAACCCCGAGTTTTGGATACTAAAGCAGTATCAGAAATGTGATAAGAATCCGAGTGTACAACAGCTTCAGTGATCGCATGCAGCCCGGTACCGTTTGTTGGGTCGTCGGAGCAAGGCTCGCGACAAAGTGACAAAAGTAGTATTATTTGTGGTGATGTAGAGGTGTTTCCTCGTGGACTTAGATGTAAGTGTTGCGCAGTATTTCGTGGCGTGTATGGCGGATTGTTTCGTAAGTATAGTAGTGAAGACTATCTTGGCGCACGCTTGTTTTGAGACTTAGAAGGAACATTCGGACGAATGTTTCTAAGGAAGAATGTTATACCCCGTAGTTCCGTGGTATGTATGCAGGACGACGTGCGAGAATACGGCGTAAAGATTGGCAAGGAAGAAAGAGGTGAAATTTCCACGGAAAAGTTTCCGGTTTTTGTGAAGGAAAAAGGTTCGTTTATGGGAATTGGATTCCCAGATTTGGTATTCGGACTTCCTGGAATATTAGAGAATTATGGAATTTTATTTTCGAATATGGTCACGTGGGCCCACGGAGAAATTTACTGTTTTGTAGGGGCCCGCTTTGATTTTGAGATTTTGGCCGTTTTGGATATTTTCGAAGACGAAATATTTTGGGCCGAATCGGGGCGACACGTGTCACCCCTACGTGGCACCTTTGGGCGAAATATGTTTGTGCACAACACCCGGTTAGAGTCGTTTTCGAATAAACGTTTTCACGACTTTCGTAGGGAATTTCCGCTATGTCATTAAGTATTTTTATGGATTTTTCCGAGAGGCGAACATTTTGGACCAACGAGAGGCGCACTTGCACCTCTCATTGGTGGGCAAAGTGGGCGGTTTGGACGATTTGGGGAGGCAAGTGGAGATATTTTTGGTAGATATTTTGTGTGCAAGTTGGCTAGACACTTGGGTGAATCTTGCCCTACACTTGCTAGGCACTTGGCTAGATCTTGGCCATTGGTTGGCCTTGGCTTGTGCTATAAATACCTCTCCTTTGATGAACTTCTTCATCCAAAATGCCTAAGTCTTGAGAGCCTTCCTCCCTTTCGTGAGGCCCTCGGCGAGAGTTCCCCTAGTGGGTAGTAGGCGAGGTAGCCACCCCTCCTTTGTGGTGTGGTGGGGTACCCCTAGCCTAGTTTGTTTTCATATAATACCCCTCTCGTAGAAATACTCTCAAAAGTATTGTTATAATGCCCAAATTACCTTAGCCATATACCTTGTAGTATTCTAAGGTTATACCTTTACAAAAGCCCAGTTATACTATTATACTTCCCACAATACAAAACCGAAACCCTAGGAAAATCTCCAGTCCGTTGAGTTTTGTGTAGAAGTTAGTTAGAACTTCTAAGGGTGGTTTAGAGCGGGTTGAGCGCCTGAGTTGAGCTAAACGATTGCCCAGATCGACTTTAAACTCGGATAATTATGGGCTTATCGAGGTAATTATCTTGTCCCTATTGTAATTGGAAATTACATGTTGTTAGATTGTATAGTAGAAGTATACTATATATAGTCTTGAATCTGTAATTACATAGGATCAGACATGAGACTTGTGTAGTAGTGCAGTGGAGTAGAATTGTACTGTTAGGGTTTGATGTATAACCCCTTGGTTGGCTTGGTAGCCTACTCGTTAGAGGAGGAGGTTTACGCTGTTGGGGGAGGTCTGCGAAATTTACGAGAAAGTTCTACGATGAGACCTAAATGTTAATAAGCGCCTTGTGGCCTTATAGGTTGAAGTACTACGTGTGGCGCGTTCTACTTGGCTTAAGGAGTAGCCGACGGCTTGAGGTACTCGGAGCATTTTGCTATTAGTCGATAATCGTCGCGAGGTATGTGAACCTCTTCCTATCTCTCTAGCATGATATGTGTGAACTATGTAGTACGAGACGCATACGTGCTAAATGTGTTTGAATGGTTTAAAACATAAAGTGTTATAACGGCTTTATGGGAAGTTGGTTATATGACTTTATGTTAGTAAGAAAATACATGTGGTTTTTAAGAGGTAACTGATTTGAACTATAACTGGCTTGTTATATGATAAGAAAGAACTTGAAGTATTTTAAAAAGATTTTTGAATCATTTTGAAAGGAGAAGTAATACTTGGTGTTTGAAAACTTAAGAGTTATACTAGCTTTGTGGGAAGTTAGGTATAACGGCTTAAGAATGCTTTACTGATTTCGGAAATCAGAATGTGTATCGACAAACCACTGCAGCGTTAATAAAAGGAAATGTTTTGAATAATTAAGTATTATGAAAACCAGTAGAAACTTCCATCTGCATAGAAGCTAAGATGAGACAAAATGATATTTCCTAGATCATGTCTTTGTAATAAGATTGTTATAAACAAGAATATCCTACTCACATATAAGGCTTATGTTTCTCAGATTGTTTAAAAGAGAATTATATTCTTAAATGAATAAGACTATGAACTACGAAACCTTTCTAAAAATAAGAAACGTGAACATTTGAAATTAGGCAAACTTGGACGTTTGAAAAATAATGTTGTTACTTGATCTTACAAAGAGAAGTAATTGATTTACTTTAAAAGGATAGTCACTCTATTTTATACTACGGGTATTGTGTGACATTGTGAAAGTAACGTATCTTTTAAAGAGTTGATGTATGAAGTACTTTGGGGATAAAAACCCGATTTTGTTAATCATATAGTAGAAGGTACCTTGTGTGAACAACTTGATTGTATTGGTTTGTGATAGCCTTGTAATACTTTCTTGATTGCGTTGATAAGTAAACGTGTTGGGATGCTACGTGTGTTAGTATCTTGTGATGTTTGTGTGAAGGGGTTTCCCTTGATTGTGCTTATTAACTATCACCGTTATGATAGTATTGTGGCATTCATCTCTTGAGATGATTCCGGGTTAAGCCGCCTCCGACGCGGGTAGACTCGGCGGTCGATGGACCTATGATTCGAGAATACCTACGCAGTCCCGGCCTATGCGGAACTACGAGTTCCGTTAGTGTCGTCCTTTATGGGCACGCGGTCCTTGTGGCTACGCGATCGCGAAGTCCGGGACGATGCCGGAGTAGCTACCTCGATGCGGGGATGCCACGCGGGCGATGAGATTGGCCTACGCGAGTGCGGAAGTTCGAGACTAGACGCGCACATTAGATATCGCGGGCAAGTGGCCGCTTTGATCATGTGACGGCAGACAGATCTTATGATACGATTCATGACCTTGTTGATGCGTAGGTGTTAGTAGACGGCTATGCCTTCGCATTTACCCCGCACGGTGTTATTATGGCACAGTGGGACACGTGTTCATGTGTTCCTTGGAACTTTTATATCATAAAGCTAAGAATGAGTGAGAATGTGTCCCACGCACGATTGATGTTGTGGGCGTGAGACCCACCGTTATGTTCTTTGGTGATGACTTGAGGCGTGAGTCACCGACTTGATATATTCGCTAGTTATTGTAAAACTGTAGTTTGGTTATCATACATGTCTCCTGCTTTATAGACTATTATGATTTCATCTGCAGTATTTTTAGTTTCACATACTCGCACTGTTATGCGACCTCCTCGGGCCGCGTTCATGCCGCAGTTGAGGTACACCGTCGTTGATCCTAGCTCGTGGTCACGCCAGCGTTTGGGAAGCTCCGTTTCTCCGGAGGCTTATCAGTGGTGTAGTCCCCTGTCGTAGTAAGTGTTTACATTCAGGGGTTTGGCGGGGCCCTGTCCCGCCATTGTTGTCATATCATTCTTAGAGGTCTGTAGTACTGTTGTGGGCAGGGTTTGTAAAAAGGATTAAACTGTTCATGTTAAAAGTTGTCATTTATATATATGCCGAAAGGCAAGTTTTCACAGATTATTGTTTTATACTTCTGTTATCTCATATGGTTGTGTTTGTTCCGCTGATTACTCTGATGTATGTCTACTTGGGTGCCCGGGGTAAGGCACCAGTCACGGGCCCCGGTTCGGGTCGTGACACTTACATACTTCTTTATAACCAAGAGACTTAAACTTTCCAACCAAAACAAGTATCAACAATACTTTCAACATACTTAAAGTCTCTTAACTTTAGAAAACCAAGATATCCTTAATATTTAAACAAGTGAGTTAATTCCCTAACTCAACCAACTTGGACATTTAAAAATAAGCCAAGGATATCAAATAGACTAGATTGTCAATATCTTGTACGTCTACCGTACTATACATTTACAACTTATTCATGCTCAAGAGATAAGAAAGTTCCACATACCTCTTCGGTTTAATCCACTTGCTAAGTCCAATCGCCGTACGTAGTATGTCAACCTATAATGACCATAGTACGTCTATTAACTTCTAGTTTCAAACGTAGAATATTCCAAGTGCAAGTCACTAAATTCTACGGAAAATCGGACAGCACTTCCTTTGTTTCTACATACTTTGCCACCTTTTTCAAGGCCGAATTCAATAGCCAAACACGCCACATTTAAGGGCCCAACAATGTAATTAATCAATAGGAGATTACACGCCTATTAGACGTGTAAAATTCCGCCCCACAAAAGATATCAAACTAAAACAAACTACTAGTCCAATTCGGCCACAATGAATACAACAACACCAATTCTTATCCAATTTCCATTTCAATCCAAGTTGTTAGCATAACATGATATCAAGTCGCAATCGATTATAACTACTATAATCTTCAAGCAAGCAACATGCGACGATTCTAGTAAACAACCAAATTGTATTTCAATTTCAAATGGCTAAACATGTCATTTTCGGATTTGAGCTACTAAATTTCCATAATACTTATCAATCTTCATAACACATATCACATGATCATTTCTAACTTATAATAACATGAAATCTTCAATTACAAAAGTAAGACGAAGATTATACATCACGACCGACCGGCCGCGATCGGTGCTCTATCGGCACTCGTCAGTACACATCGAGAATAGCGTGAACATACACAACACATAACTTATAAAAAGGTAAACATCGCTGGCCAGCCGATAAGGCTGCCTTCCATAAAAAAAAACATACTTAATCAGAAGTACAACTTATTCTTACAGCCCAAACCACAAACGTGACTACGCACTTAGAAATAATAATCGTATGGGGACGGGGCCTCGCCATACCCTGAATGTACAAAAGTCTATAACCTCGAGAATCATACCAAAAGACAAAGCCTCCGGAGGATGGAGCTTTCAAGAACTGAATGGATCCTAAGAGAGCGGACGGAAGCTACGTATCTCGACTGCGGCATGAACGCACTTCAAGGAGGTCGATAACAGTACCAAGTATGTGAAATCAAAATATCGTAATGAAATCATAATAGCATATATATAAAGCAGAGACGTATGATAGCCAAACTACAATACACAACATATACGCAGCCATGTCAAGTCAGGGACTCACGCCCTCTAAGTCATCACTCAAATATAACCATAGGTCTCATGCCCATAATATCAATCGTGTCACACCCCGAACCCCGGGCCCGTGACTGGTGCCCTACCTGGGCACCCTTCTACCTTAACAATACAAGTAAACTGCGGAAATTAAATAACACCTCATTTTTTTTCTTTTAAAGCAACCGTACGTGCAAGGGCAAAGCCGACAAGGCTGCCATATATACATGAACAAAAGACACTACACCGTACATGAGTCCAATCCCACATATGAATACAGACCTCTAAGAGTTATACTGAACTATGACGGGACAAGGCCCCGCCGTACCCATAATCGCATAAAAGCACATCGAAAGAACTTATACCAAAAAGATAACTCCGACGAAGGAGCTATCCAAAACTCGAGTAGGTCCTACACTGCCGATCACCAAGCAGCGTACCTAAACTGCGACATGAACGCGGCCCCGAAGGAGGTCGAGACGAAGAATGTACCAAGTATGTGAGCGATGAAATGCGTAATAAAATCATAACATCTAAACAAAGCAGAGACATGTGCGATAGCCAACCTACGATACATAACACATAAGCGATCATATCAAGTCGGGACGCAGCCCTCAAAGTCACTACTCAAATATAACTATGGTTATAACGCCCATAATATCAATCATGCGTGGAATCCTTCCTCACCGGCGATCCATGATGTAATAACACCAATAAGGATACATGAACACCAAGTCCCACCTGTGTCCTAAATGCCTCGTGGTCTCATGCCTAATCCCACATCGTAAAGCATGACCATAGGGTAACACAACCAAATCCGGGATATATATGATAATCAAATTACAACACATTGTGCCTTACTAACAATGAGAGTAAGCAGAGTATCTTTACAATATAAAATAGGAAGCTCATGATCAAAGCAGACCATCCGCGCGGTATCATTTAACCATCCTACTCGGGACTATTTCACCCGCATAGGCGCGTGGACCCGCGTGAGGTATTCCTCGTGATGAGACTATTTCACCCGCATAAGCCCTTACGGACTCGCGTGAGGTATTCTCGTGATAGGTGGACCCGCCGCATGGGACTATTTCACCCGCATAAGTCCTTACGGACCCGCATGAGGTATTCCTCGCATCGTGGGTAGCAATTCCACGGAATCTGCAAATGCCACAAACCCGGGGAATGACCCCGAAACGACTGATATACCAATAGCACACAACCGACTATTTCCAGCACACATAGGCAGTTCTCAACTAAACAAGCCAAAGTACTTATCAAGGCACACATAGAATAATTCTCAATTAATCAAGCCAAAGTACTTATCAAGGCACACTTAGACTAATTCTCAATTAATCAGGCCAAAGTACTTATCAAGGCACAAATAGAATAATTCTCAATTAACAAGCCAAAGTACTTATCAAGGCACACTTAGACAAATTCTCAATTTATCAAGCCAAAGTACTAATCAAGGCACACTTAGACAAATTCTCAATTTATCAGGCCAAAGTACTTATCAAGGCACAAATAGAATAATTCTAAATTATCAAGCCAAAGTACTTATCAAGGCACACTTAGACAAATTCTCAATTTATCAAGCCAAAGTACTACGTACGTACATTCTTTTCAAAAGACTCCTTTTTATGTAAAATCCCAAGATACTAACACCCGTAGTATCAAGGCGTGTCTATTCTTCAAAGTAAGTTACTATACTTTTTGAAACTCATTTCGAAGCTTGAAACCAAGTAACTTCAAATTTTCACAAACTAGGCAACTTATGCCGATTAATCAAAATAGACAACTTTCTAAACCTTCCATAAAGTCGTTATAACCAACTTCCCATAAAGCCGTTATAACCCTTTATGGTTTTAGACATATCCATTCCTTTTATAACCAAGAGACTTATACTATTAAAACCAAGTATCACATACTTACAAATCAAGTTCTTAACTTTCAAAACACTTCAAGTCTCTTAATATATAGAAAACAAGTTTCTTCTACTTTTAAACCTCAAGTAACTCACTCCTTTAAAACAAGTTACTTCTCTTAAATCATGTCATTTCTCCTCTTTTAAAATAATTAAGTAAATCACTCCTTTGACTCCCCTAAAGTCATTATAATGACCTTTAGGATTTTGGGACTAAGGCACTAGCCCAAAAGATTTGGAAACCACTTCCTTTTCAAGACTCTATGTACTTTAAGTAAAATACTTTCACTTTTAAGAATCCAACTTCACTAAGGCAATGGATTATACAACTTACAATTTAAACATCAAAGTACAATCAAAGGAAGTACATAGAACAAATTCTACTTTAGGCAATCCAAATACAACCAAGGAATGGATCATTTAAGAGTAGGACGACTTTCTTTATCTTAAGGAATCATGCTAGAAGAGGAGATAGTTCACATACCTTTCGGCTAATGTCCACAAGCTAAGCCGAATACGCCAGACGTAGAAGTGTCAACCTATCTTGGTCACAACAAGAC
Source organism: Przewalskia tangutica (assembly GCA_029844215.1). NCBI lineage: Eukaryota > Viridiplantae > Streptophyta > Magnoliopsida > Solanales > Solanaceae > Przewalskia > Przewalskia tangutica. Next base: position 54,552,781 of record CM056718.1, read on the forward strand.
TATCAATTGCTAGTCTCTAACGTGAATAATACTAAGTATACGGTCTCTAATTCTACGTAAAATTAAAGACTTCCTTTGTTTCTACTCACTTTGCCACCTTTTTCAAGGCCGAATACAATAACCAACAAGCCACATTTAAGGCTCAAAACAACAAACAAAGGGGATTACACGCCTTACAATACGTAAAATTCCGCCCCACAATTCATACCAAATAGTTTAATACTTCACTAGCCATTCTCGGCCAACATATAACCAACAACACTACGTCTTTTCCAATCCTTTTCCAATTCCAAGTTCTTAGGTCAACATGTTATTTAGTCATAAACAACTTCAACAACTACAATTTCCTTCTTTATACAACATGTGACGACTTAACTAATAATCGACTTGAATTGAAATCTTAAAGCTAAACATGCTAGATTTCGGATTAGGGTTCCAATAGTCAAAATACTTATCAAACTTCATACTATATAACTCATGCTTGCTAATAACCATAGCTACAATGATAAGTAAACCTTAATTGCTTTAACGACAAGAATATACCTTTATAAGCCCTTAAAATTTCCAAGATTCCAAAGTCGCGCCTTAGCAATTCTTAGCTCCTTTCCCTAGGTTCCAATCCGCTCCAAGCACTCCTTAGAGGCCTATGAAGAACCCATCTTCAAGTTCCAACTTCAAAGTTGAAGAACTCCCTTAGTTTCCGCCTTGCGACTAACGTAAAAATGCGTTTTTTCCGAAATCTTTCTATTGAGATAACCTTACAATACCCTTGGGGACATTGGGTTAAAGTCTTGTGGCTAATGGATCACAAACTAAAAATTTTCTTGTGGAGGAATGGACTAAGCCGAGAGCAACATTCTTGAACAAGACTAGTTCTTGAAAAATTTCACTAAGTATAGAATGCTCAAGTCTTGCACTACTAGTATACTTATATAACACATTGGAGGGCCAAGATTATAACAATTGTGTGTCTTAGATGAAGATCACAAGGATTAAGCCTATGTGGACAAGTTGACTAGTCAACAAAATCAAGCTTAGAAGACTTATCATCTACATAGGTCAAATGACCATAACACCCTTGCAATATTTCGTCCAACATCATGGAGGGGGTGCCACGTGTCGCCCTCTCATTCGTCCATAAAATTCTGTAACCCTCGTGGGCCCCACAAAAATGTAAAATTCCTCGGGTGGGCCCCACGTGACCAAATCTGTAAAAAATAAATTTCCATAAGGTTAAAAGTTCCATACTCTTCAAATAATGCATTTGGAGAATCCAATTCTCAACAACGAACATTTTTCCTTTCCGACGTTCGGAAGATTTTCCGTCGGAAAAACAATTCTTCCTTTCGTACTAATTTCCAAGTCTTGTTTCCTTTCGTACATTCTCTTATACATGTCCTGGACTTACGGGGTGTAACATTCTTCCCCCCTTAGAAACATTCGTCCCCGAATGTTCTTAGTCGGTTGCCAAGCTATACAAACTCCGGCATAAACTCTATACTATGCCTATCAATCAATACTCCACAAGACTAACGACGCCACACCTGGCCATCGCCTAACATACGTAAACATAACAATAGACCTTCCGTCCGCTACCCCTTCTCACAAACTCGAAGGTTACAGTCTCCTAGAACACGGGATCCTTAGAGGTTCCTTTCTTTCCTTACTTGTCATTCTTTCTCGTACTTCTAAATTCATTTAGTAAACGTACAAAATCTCAAATTTTGTTTCGGTTCTCCAATCCTTGGAGTTACTAACCAAACATTGGCCATATTGTTACTTAAATTCCCGTTAAGGCTCTTCTCGGTCCTTACGACCTAGTTCAGGTGGAACGCGTCCACAAACTCGTACAACGATTAACTAAACTTGGGCCTTGCATCCTCGGGACCCTATCACATAACGGGACCATTTCTAACTGACATCACCCCATTCCATACTACCGGCTAACCCGAAATGAGTCCATAACCCGACTCATCGTCACACTTAACTCCTCATTCCTAGTCTGAAATAAATCTCTCTCTTATCTCCAGGTACTTCTCACCCTATCCTCCTATTCACTAGAGGTTCGTCACATAGGCCAAAGTATTTCTACTGCACAATCTTCACTATTGGTCTTACACTGTTACGGGGTAATTACAACTTGTGAACTCTACACAACTATAGTCTCAGTTCACTTATCATTCTTGTCAACATTCTTAACTTTTCACTTTACAAATCAAGGTATCCCCACTGGGTACTATCACTTATAATCGCTAGCAACACAGTGGAAAACATATATGCTAGGGCAAGATCCGAATCTAACAATGTACGTATGATTCAAAAGAATCGAAATATACCAGAACCCCACGAGATGTTGCCTTCCCGATCCGTCCAAGAGTCACGTCATCTATGCGGTTCAAGGACCGCGAACTATAAACTCCACTCGACTCTACCACGACCGGCCGACATCCAACACCACGCTCGGGACGACATACCGCGAGGAAAGGGAATCAACCATCAGCCTCATAGGCTGAGCCACCTCACCGGTGCTCCTTCTAAAAGGACATACCCTCCGAATATGACCCGGACGGCCACAATAAAAACAAACACCCGTGCGATAACTATAACGGCATTTCCCCGAATGACGCTTACCACATCCGAAACACTGAGGAATAGGTGGCCTCGACTGAGGAAATCCCCTGCTACTTTGAGAACCTCGACCCCTGAAGCTCAGACCGGCTCCTAAATACCTTGTGGGATCAAATCTCCCACCTGTGGGCTGTGGGGATATGTACTGGGTAGGCTGGGACGAATATCTCACTCGCTGCTGAGGCAGCTCGTCCAAAAACTCACCGGGATAACCAACCGGTCTAGCCCTCTTACGCAGATCTCTGCGCTGGCCCTCTACCCCGCATACACCCGTCTGCATCGCCGAATAACCTCTCCGATGAAATCAGAGTAATCGCTATCTTGGTCAATAACATAATGGCTTCCTTCATGACCCTAAAGTCTTCCCTTAACTGAGAAACTGGAGGCTCTGTTGCTGGGGCCTCAAAACCTGGCGAAGAAGAACTCACCGATCACAACCACATCCGTATGCCACAGGCATAAGCCCTATCAACTCCTCGAGTCCGACTAGTAGCTCGCTACTCCTTTGCCCTTCTCGGGCGGCTGTTTCTCTCGAGGCATAATCGTAACACAACAACACGCCGAGAGGAATTATCTTACTAACATGCTCTGTGGCACGATCGTAGAGTGAGAAGAATAGAAACCAACTCCTAAATGTCCTGTAGCCTCCTGTTTATGGGTGTGGCGCAACACACCGATAATCAAGACTCTACTAGACACGGTCAGAGACATTCCGAGGATCGATCGCTCGATACCACTGTCACACCCCAACCCGGGCGGATCGGTGCCCTACAGGGCACCCTTCTACCTTAACAATACAAGTAAACTGCGGAAATTAAATAACACCTAATTTTTTTTTCTTTTAAAGCAACCGTACGTGCAAGGGCAAAGCCGACAAGGTTGCCATATATACATGAACAAAAGACACTACACCGTACATGAGTCCAATCCCACATATGAATACGCACTCTAAGAGTTATATCAACTATGACTGACAAGGCCCCGTACCATCCATAATCAGCATAAAAGCACATCGAAAGAACTTATACCAAAAAGATAACTCCAACAGAAGGAGCTATCCAAAACTCGAAAGGTGGTCCTACACTGCCGATCACCAAACAACAGTACCTAAACTCATGCGGATGAACGCAGCCGAAGGAGGTCAAGACGAAGAATGTACCAAGTATGTGAGCAGTAAGTCTCGTAATAAAATCATAATGATCTAAACAAAATAGGAGACATGTCTGATAGCCAACCTACAGTACATAACACATAAGCAGTCATATCAAGTCAGGGACGCAGGCCCTCAAAGTCACTACTCAAATATAACTATGGTTCTCACGCCCATAATATCAATCATGCCCGTGGAATCCTTCCTCACTGCCGCCAGGCCATGATGTAATAACACCAATAAGGATCCATGAACACCAAGTCCCACACGTGTCCTAAATGCCTCGTGGTCTCATGCCGGAATCCCACATCGTAAAAGCATGACCATGTGGTAACACAACCAAATCCGGGACATATATGATAATCAAATTACAACACATTGTGCCTTACTAACAATGAGAGTAAGCGAGAGTATCTTTACAATATAAAATAGAAGCTCATGATCAAACAGACCATCCGCCCGCAGATCATTTAACCATCCTACTCCTGGGACTATTTCACCCGCATAGGCCGCTTGGACCCGCGTGAGGTATTCCTCGCATGGGACTATTTCACCCGCATAAGCCCGTACGGACTCGCATGAGGTATTCCTCGCATAGGCTGGACCCGCCGCACGGGACTATTTCACCCGCATAAGTCCTTACGACCGCGTGAGGTATTCCTCGCATCGTGGTAGCAATTCCACGAATCGCAAATGCCACAAACCCGAGAATGACCCGAAACGATCGATATACCAATAGCACACAACCGGCTATTTCCAAAGACACATAGGCGCTTCAACTAAACAAGCCAAAGTACTTATCAAGGCACACATAGAATAATTCTCAATTAATCAAGCCAAAATACTTATCAAGGCACACTTAGACTAATTCTAAATTAATCAGGCCAAAGTACTTATCAAGGCACAAATAGAATAATTCTCAATTAACAAGCCAAAGTACTTATCAAGGCACACTTAGACAAATTCTCAATTTATCAAGCCAAAGTACTAATCAAGGCACACTTAGACAAATTCTCAATTTATCAGGCCAAAGTACTTATCAAGGCACAAATAGAATAATTCTAAATTATCAAGCCAAAGTACTTATCAAGGCACACTTAGACAAATTCTCAATTTATCAAGCCAAAGTACTACGTACGTACATTCTTTTCAAAAGACTCCTTTTTATGTAAAATCCCAAGATACTAACACCCGTAGTATCAAGGCGTGTCTATTCTTCAAAGTAAGTTACTATACTGTTTGAAGAAGCTTGAAACCAAGTAACTTCAAATTTTCACAAACTAGGCAACTTATGCCGATTAATCAAAATAGACAACTTTCTAAACCTTCCATAAAGTCGTTATAACCAACTTCCCATAAAGCCGTTATAACCCTTTATGGTTTTAGACATATCCATTCCTTTTATAACCAAGAGACTTATACTATTAAAACCAAGTATCACATACTTACAAATCAAGTTCTTAACTTTCAAAACACTTCAAGTCTCTTAATATATAGAAAACAAGTTTCTTCTACTTTTAAACCTCAAGTAACTCACCTTTAAAACAAGTTACTTCTCTTAAATCATGTCATTTCTCCTCTTTAAAATAATTAAGTAAATCACTCCTTTGACTCCTAAAGTCATTATAATGACCTTTAGGATTTCGGGGACTAAGGCACTAGCCCAAAAGATTTGGAAACCACTTCCTTTTCAAGACTCTATGTACTTTAAGTAAAATACTTTCACTTTTAAGAATCCAACTTCACTAAGGCAATGGATTATACAACTTACAATTTAAACATCAAAGTACAATCAAAGGAAGTACATAGAACAAATTCTACTTTAGGCAATCCAAATACAACCAAGGAATGGATCATTTAAGGAGTAGGACGTACTTTCTTTATCTTAAGGAATCATGCTAGAAGAGGAGATAGTTCACATACCTTTTCGGCTAATGTCCACAAGCTAAGCCGAATACGCCGTACGTAGAAGTGTCAACCTATATTGGTCACAACAAGACTATCAACTGCTAGTCTCTAACGTAGAATAATACTAAGTATACGGTCTCTAATTCTACAGAAAATTGGGCAGCACTTCCTTTGTTTCTACTCACTTTGCCACCTTTTTCAAGGCCGAATACAATAACCAACAAGCCATATTTAAGGCTCAAAACAACAACCAAACAAAGGGGATTACACGCCTTACAATACGTGTAAAATTCCGCCCCACAATTCATACCAAATAGTTTAATACTTCACTAGCCATTCTCGGCCAACATATAACCAACAACACTACGTCTTTTCCAATCCTTTTCCAATTCCAAGTTCTTAGGTCAACATGTTATTTAGTCATAAACAACTTCAACAACTACAATTTCCTTCTTTATACAACATGTGACGACTTAACTAATAATCGACTTGAATTGAAATCTTAAAGCTAAACATGCTAGATTTCGGATTAGGGTTCCAATAGTCAAAATACTTATAAAACTTCATACTATATAACTCATGCTTGCTAATAACCATAGCTACAATGATAAGTAAACCTTAATTGCTAAAACGACAAGAATATACCTTTATAAGCCCTTAAAATTTCCAAGATTCCAAAGTCGCGCCTTAGCAATTCTTAGCTCCTTTACTTAGGTTCCAATCCGCTCCAAGCACTCCTTAGAGGCCTATGAAGAACCCATCTTCAAGTTCCAACTTCAAAGTTGAAGAACTCCCGTAGTTTCCGCCTTGCGACTAACGTAAAAATGCGTTTTTTCCGAAATCATTCTATTGAGATAACCTTACAATACCCTTGGGGACATTGGGTTAAAGTCTTGTGTCTAATGGATCACAAACTAAAATTTTTCTTGTGGAGGAATGGACTAAGCCGAGAGCAACATTCTTGAACAAGACTAGTTCTTGAAAAATTTCACTAAGTATAGAATGCTCAAGTCTTGAACTACTAGTATACTTATATAACACATTGGAGGGCCAAGATTATAACAATTGTGTGGCTTAGATGAAGATCACAAGGATTAAGCCTATGTGGACAAGTTGACTAGTCAACAAAATCAAGCTTAGAAGACTTATCATCTACATAGGTCAAATGACCATAACACCCTTGCAATATTTCGTCCAACATCATGGAGGGGGTGCCACGTGTCGCCCTCTCATTCGTCCATAAAATTCCGTAACCCTCGTGGGCCCCACAAAAATGTAAAATTCCTTGGGTGGGCCCCACGTGACCAAATCTGTAAAAATTAAATTTCCATAAGTTTAAAAGTTCCATACTCTTCAAATAATGCATTTGGAGAATCCAATTCTCAACAACGAACATTTTTCCTTTCCGACGTTCGGAAGATTTTCCGTCGGAAAAACAATTCTTCCTTTCGTACTAATTTCCAAGTCTTGTTTCCTTTCGTACATTCTCTTGTACATGTCCTGGACTTACGGGGTGTAACAAATCGTGCCCGTGGAATTCCTTCCTCACTGCCGGCAGTCTATGATATAACAACACTAAGGAGTACACATGAATACTAGACCCCACCTGTATCATAAGAACCGTATGAGGCAAGTACGAAGGCATAGCTACCAGATCCACCCTGCATCCTCAATCGACGGGCAGTACGAAGCTGCTACGATCCACCCGCACCAACAATACTATAATCGAATCACGGCCGACCGGGCAAGTGCGATTGCCTCTACCAGATCCACCTCGCCACATCACGATCGGCAAGACGCAGCAACCACGGATCCACCCTGCATCACACCACTTCGCCCTAACCCTGACCGGGGCAAGTACGAAAGCCAACTACCAGATCCACCCTGCATCATGTCTCTAACCGGGGCAAGTACGAGGGCTAACTACTAGATCCACCCTGCATCAGTAGACCTCATGGAGAGCTAATCCATGGAATAATACTGTCAACAGGGAAATGAACCCTCATCATGGCCGCATACCCGTGGAATCCTCCATCACTGACGGTACGCCCAAATAGACTCATAACTACATGCTTTTAATTTGAATTGCAATACCATGCCTTTACATAAACCAAGACAATTACCATGCCTTCTTTTCACATAAACCAGGAGAATTCTTATTTAAGCAAGCCAAAGTACTTATCAAGGCACACATAGAATAATTCTCAATTAAACAAGCCAAAGTACTATGTACGTACATTCCTTTCGAAAGCCTCATTTTTATGTAAAATCCAAGATACTAACACCCGTAGTATCGAGGCGTGTCTATTTTTCAAAGTAAGTTACTACACCTTTAGAAAACTCATTTTAAAGCTTGAAACCAAGTAACTTCAATTTTTCACAATCTAGACATCTTATTCTCATTAATCAAAATAGACAACTTTCATAACCATCCATAAAGTTATTATAACCAACCTCCCATAAAGCCGTTATACTAACTTTATGCTTTAGAAATTTAAGACATCCTTATCCTTTCATAAGGCCGTTATAACTAACTTCCCATAAAGCCGTTATAACTCCTTATAAACCATTTCGTTCTTTTACTAACCAAGAGACTTATACTTTAAACAATTTCATACCATTTTCAAAATACTTCAAGCCTCTTATCCTTTAGAAAACAAGTTTCTTACCTCAAAAATTTAAGTCTCTTATCTTTTAGAATAATTCAATACTTAATACTTTCACACCAAGTACTCTATACTTCATTATGTCAAGAAATCCTTGTCTACCTTATTTAGGATAAACCACTCCTTAAGAACAAGCGGGTTAACTACTTAACCCAACCAACTTGGACATTTTCTTAAAACAAGTCAAGTATAACAAAAGGATTTACTTCATTCAAAACACGTACGTCAACCGTACTATATAGTTATAACTACTCATGCTCAAGAGATAAGAAAGTTTCCACATACCTCTTCGGTCAATCCACTTGCTAAGCTCAAACTACCGCAAGTAATATGCCAACCTATAATAACTATAATACATTTATTAACCTCTAATTTCAATGTAGAAATAATCTAAGTTCAAAAGCCCCTAAATTCTATGGAAAATTGGGCGGCATTTCCTTTGTTTCTACATACTTTGCCACTTTCTCAAGGCCGGATTCAACACCCAAATGCCACATTTAAGGCTCAACAATCCAACATTTTAAAGGGGATTACACCTCCAAACTTGGGTGTGTAAAATTCTGCCCCATTAGGTAAAACAACTAACTTAACAAGTCTAAGGTGGTTTTTAGGCTACAACATGCTCATAATATCTTCTTAACCAATTCTTTCACATCCAAACCATATTTCTTACATGCAATGACTCTAAGAGCATTATTCACTACCACAAGTTCTTTCTTCTTAACATGCAACACTAGAAACTAATTCTAAAGGAAGAAATGTTACCTTAAAGTTTTAGCCAAACTTATTCCAAATATTTTTGCTAGCTTCCTTGCCAAGAACACCACCACAACAACACCAACAAGCTAGCCACAAGCTTCCTTCTTGTTCTTAACTTTTCAGATTTTTCCTAAGGCTAGAATTTCTCTTGGGATTTTAGAGAGAAGGAGGAGCTAAATTAGAGAGAGAGAGAGAGAGGTTTGAAAGATGACCAAGTCTTCAAGACTTGGTCAATATAAGGCATGCAAGAAAAATCAGATGGGGGGGGGGACACTTGTCACCCTCCCATGGCCTTTTTAAAAGAGAAAATCAGATTTCCTAAGTTTTTCCGCCCAGAATCCCGCCTCGGCGCCGCGGCCCTGCTTCCAGGCGCCGCGGCGCTGAAACCTCCGCAGCTTCTCTGAACTTCCGGCGCCGCGCTTCCGGCAAGGCGCCAACTTCAGCGGCCCTCGATACCTCCGCGCCGCCCCCGCATCCGCGCCACGACCTGTTTTGCTCGAACGCATTTCTGTCCGTCTGCGCACTGAACTTGTATCTCCAATAACTTTCTACTCCGACGTCCTATCGACGAACGGTTGGTTGAGTTGGAAACTAGACTCAACGAACTACGTACGAGGCCTTTGAAATACTTAGGAACTCTTAATGTACCGGGTCATAACCCGCCTCAAAGTTGACTAAAACCCGTCCGGAACAATCTGTCAACCTATCTTTCTGAAAATTTTAAGTCTTACTCCCTTTCGTACGCTCTCATGCGCATGACCTAAACTATGGGGTGTAACATTCTCCCCCCCTTAGAAACATTCGTCCCCGAATGTTCTTTTGGAGCCAATCTACTATTCCTCGGTACATCCTCGTACTATATACTAATGGAACTTCATTATGCCACCTATGACCCTAAGATATCGCACACGCATACCCATTCACCGTAAGTCAAACAGAAAACGAACCCAAAATATGAACCATTACTACTTACCCCCGCTCACGGCCTAACAGAATTGCCCGTTCGTATTACCACTCATTCTATCACATGTACACAGTCTCAATATCCTCTGATCATAACACTAAATCATACAACAATCCTATCATGCATACTAATCTCTAAAGGGTCAAAGATATACCTGTAACTATTGCTTCACATTCCCCTTGTCGTTCTAATCATGATCCTGCCCTGCACGGCGCATAACAAAAGAAGGCGATGAACCACCATCGATCCCGGTCGAATCTCTACATCCGTGCTATCTCCGGCCTGGACAGCTCGCATAATGGCCCGCTGGCCGCATGTATAACAATTACCCAAACTAGCACGACACTCCCATAATGGGTGTTACCACATCGCTACACCGAGGTAGGTGACTTCTCGCACTAACACCCCTACTCTCCCGAAAACTCAACCTCGAGCCCTCGCCCCGCCCCAAATCTCCCGAACGCCCCAAGGCGTGGTGGAGTACTCAGACCGCCGAGGCGCATAACTAGCTCGCCACAGGCGGTCCGCTCAAAATCGCTCGAGATCTCGCTGCCTCTCGGCCGCTCGAGTCAAGCCGACTCTCCTTTCTCTCGCCCTCTATCCTCGCGCATATGCTCGCATCTCCGGCGATATCCATACCTGGCTGAAGAGCCACTCCCAAGCACGCAGTAATCATATGACGGTCTAGCCCCATCACATAGCGATGAACTCTGTCTGCCATGTCGGCTACAATAGTGTGCGCATACCTGGCCAAAGAGTCAAACTCAAGGCTGTACTCTCTGATGGTCCTCCCATTCTGCCTCAAGGTCAAGAATCTATCCACGCGCGCTCTCCTCAATTCAGGAGGCAAGAAGTGATCCAGGAAGGCCTCTGTGAACTCCTCCCAAACCGCTGGAAGAGCACCCTCCCCTCTAGACAATTCCCATGACTCAAACCAGTTCAACGTAATATCGCGTAATCGGTAAGAAGCTAACACAACAGACTCCGTCTCCGAGGCCCTAAGCACATGCGTAGTCCGCCGCACCTGTCGAATAAACTCATGAGGATCCTCCATTTCCGGGATCTTTCTATAGAGATACACTTACAATACCCTTAGGAACCTTGGTTTAAAGTGGGGAGATTATTGGACAACAATTGAATTTTTTTCTCTTGAAACCCTCCATAAAGCCGAGAGCTCCCTAATGATCTACAAGATTTTTGTTTGAAAATTTTAGCTAAGTCTTAAGAGCCTTGTCTTGCTACTTGTACACATATATAATACTATGGAGGGTCAAGATCTACACAAATGGTTGGCCTAGATAAGTTTCACATGGATCCTAGCCAAGTGGCCTTGACTAAGTCAACAATATCAAGCTAATAGTCTTTGCAAGACTTGGCCATCCTAATATTGGTCAAATGACCATTCCATCCAAGACAATTTCGTCCAAGACCACTAAGGGGGGTGACACGTGTCGCCCTCCCGTTCGTCGCAATATTTCGTTTTCCGACAATTCCATAATTCTGATAAATTTTTACTCGTCTCAAATCTTAACATTTTTGAGTTCTTACGTACGTTCTTATAAACACATCCTGAAATTCCGGGGTGTAACATTCTTCCCCCCTTAGAAACATTTGTCCCCGAATGTTCTTTTGGGAGTCACACTTAAAGATAGCGACATAGTCTTCTTTTACAACCCCTGCATACCAATAATACCACACGAGGCCACACAGCAATACTCACACTAAAATGTCAAGCTGAACCCCATGTGTCAACGCTTTCCGTGATAAAGCTTCACGGCTCTAAGCTTACTAATAATCCTTCCCGGATAAGCTTCGCCTTATCCACAGCCCGCTGAATCAAGTCTGGACCAAATAACTGAACCTTGCCTATGTCGAACCATCCAACCGGCGATCTACACTTTCTTACATACAAGGCCTCATACAGGGCCATCTGAAGACTGGAAGGGTATCTGTTATCATACGTAACACAACAAGAGGCAATAACCCTCCCGGCTATCTGAAATCAAGAACACATGCCCGCAACCTATCCTCAAGTGCCTGGATAGTACGCTCTGCCTGTCCGTCGGTCTGAGGGTGTAATGCAACACTGAGACTCACATGTGTCCCTAAAACACTTCTGAAAAACCTCCACAAGTTACCTGTAATCGAGCTCATCTGTCTGACATCACAAACGTAGGGACCCCGTGCAGTCTCACAATCCCCCTGCTATAAAAGCTAGCACGAACCTCAGCCGAGTAAGGGGTCCTAACCGGAAGGACATGACTGGTTTCGTCAGCCTATTTACCATGACCCCCAGAGAGTCGCACTTCCTCCGAGTACGATGCCACCCTGTAACAAGATCCATTTAAAATACCGCCCATGTCTAAGTCGGGGTCTAAATCGCCTGTAATAGCCCACTGGCTTCTGGTGTTCAACCATGACCTGCTACTAATTCGGATATTAACCAACAACTCTGCTACGTCCCTTTTCCGGTCATCTTACCCATACATACATCTGAGGTCACGACACAACTTAGTCGACCCCGAACAATTTGAGCAATAATCACTGTATGCCTCCCTAAAACTCGCCGACTAGTCCCGCAAAGACCGGGTACACACAATCTATCCCCATATCACAGCACCTCATCCGGTGCTACTCAAACAGGCTCTTCTCCTCTCAGAGAGCCGTATCTCGATACCGTATCATAACTGGATCCTCATACTGTCGCCTCTTTACTTCCTCTACGATGGAAGACTCGGCAACCTCTCGGATCTGAACTTTATTAACCTTGGAAATAAATAAACGAACCCCTCGGCTCGGTAGCTGATGAATCTCACAGACCACGTCCTGTCTACCTGGCTGCCCATCTGGCAGACTACCCTTAGATCCACGACAAAGAGTATTCAGAATCGCTCGCTTTCCGGATGGTATAGGATATCAATATCACAATCCTTGAGTAACTCTAACCACCATCGCTGTCGCAAATTCTACTGCCTCAGTCTGCAGATATACCGGAGGCTTTTGTGGTCTGCACAAATATCCACATGAAGTCTGTATATACGTCATGCCCCCAAATCTTCCAGGCATGATTTAACTGCCGCCAGCTCTAAATCGTGAGTGGCGTAATTTCCTGTTACACCCCGTAAGCCCAGGACATGTATAAGAGAATGTACGTAAGGAATCAAGACATGGAAATTAGTACGAAAAGAAGAATTGTTTTTCCGACGGGAAATCTTCCGGACGTCGGAAAGGAAAAAGGTTCGTTGTTGAGAATTGGATTCTCAAAATGCATTATTTAAAAAGTATGGAACTCTTAACCTTATGGAAATTTATTTTTACGGATTTGGTCACGTGGGGCCCACCCGAGGAATTTTACATTTTTGTGGGGCCCACGAGGTTCTGCAATTTATGGACGAATGAGAGGGCGACACGTGGCACCCCCACATGGTCTTGGTCGAAATGTTGCAAGGGTAAAATGGTCATTTGACCTATGTAGATGATAAGTCTTGCAAGCTTGATATATTTGACCAAGTCAACTTGTCCACATAGGCTTAATCCAAGTGAAATTCATCCTAACCTCACATTTGTTGATATCTAAGCCATCCATTGTGTTTTATAAGGTTACTACTAGTGCAAGACTAGCTCATTTAACAATTAGAAAAATTGAGAGAGCTTGTGTGTGCCCATATTGCTCTCGGGTTTGCTAAGAAGAAAGGAGAAAATTTTGTGATTTTGATCCATTAGCCACAAGACTTAAACCCAATGTCCCTAAGAGTGTTGTAAGGATATCTCAATAGAAAGATTTCGGAAAAGCGGCGTTTTCGTATTAGTCGCAAGGCGGAAACTTAAGAAGTTCTTCAACTTTGAAGTTGGAACTTGAAGACGGGTTCTTCATAGGCCTCTAAGGAGTGCTTGGAGCGGATTGGAACTTAAGGAAAGGAGCTAAGAATTGCTAAGGCGCGACTTTGATTCTTGGAAATTTTAAGGGCTTATAAAGGTATAATCTTGTCGTTTTAGCAATTAAGGTTTACTTATTGTTGTAGCTATGGTTATTAGCAAGCATGAGTTATATATTACGAAGTTTGATTATTATATTGGCTATTGGAACCCTAATCCAAAAACTAGCATGTTAGCCTTAAGACTACAATTCAAGTTGATTATTCGTTTAAGTCGTCGCATGTTGTGTAAGAAGGAAATTGTAGTTGTTGAAATGGTTTATAACTATATAACATGTTAGACCTTAGAACTTGGAATTGGAAAAGGATTGGAAAAGACTTTGAATTGTTAGTATGTAGTTGGCCGAGAAGGGCTTGGAGTTTTAAACTACTTGGTATGAATTGTGGGGCGGAATTTTACACGTATTGTAAGGCGTGTAATCCCCTTTGTTTGGTTGTTGTTTTGAGCCTTAAATGTGGCGTGTTGGTTATTGTATTCGACCTTGAAAAAGGTGGCAAAGTGAGTAGAAACAAAGGAAGTGCTGCCCGATTTTCCGTAGAATTAGAGACCGTATACTTAGTATTATTCTACGGTAGAGACTAGAAGTTGATAGTCTTGTTGTGACCATTCTAGGTTGACACTTCTACGTACGGAGTATTCATCTTAGCTTGTGGATTTAACCGAAAAGGTATGTGAACTATCTCCTCTTCTAGCATGATTCCTTAAGAGAAAGAAAGTATTTCCTACTCCTTAAATGATTCATTCCTTGGTTGTATTTGGATTGCCTAAAATAGAATTTGTTCTATGTACTTCCTTGATTGTACTTTGATGTTTAAATTGTAAGTTGTATAATCCATTTTCCTTAGTGAAGTTTGGATTCTTAAAAGTGAAAGTATTTTACTCAAGGTACATAGAGTCTTGAAAAGGAAGTGGTTTCCAAATCTTTTGGCTAGTGCCTTAGTTCCAAAACCTAAAGGTCATTATAATGACTTTAGGGGAGTCGAAGGAGTGATTTACTTATTTGATTTAAAAGAGGAGAAATGACATGATTTAAGAGAAGAAACTTGTTTTCTATATATTAAGAGACTTGAAGAAATTTTGAAAGTTAAGAACTTGTTTTGCAAGTATGTGATAATTGGTTTTTAAAGTATAAGTCTCTTGGTTATAAAAAGGAATGGATATGTCTAAAACCATAAAGGGTTATAACGGCTTTATGGAAAGTTGGTTATAACGGCTTTATGGAAGGTTAAGAAAGTTGTCTATTTTTGATTAATGGGCATAAGTTGCCTAGATTGTGAAAATTTGAAGTTACTTGATTTCAAACTTTGAAATGAGTTTTCCAAAAGTCTAGTAACTTACT
The DNA here is from genome assembly GCA_029844215.1 of Przewalskia tangutica. Classification (NCBI taxonomy): domain Eukaryota; kingdom Viridiplantae; phylum Streptophyta; class Magnoliopsida; order Solanales; family Solanaceae; genus Przewalskia; species Przewalskia tangutica. The sequence goes on from CM056718.1 coordinate 54,568,131, forward strand.
TTGAAAAATAGACATGCCTTGATACTACGGGTGTTAGTATCTTGGGGTTTTACATAAAAAAGAGTCTTTTGAAAAGAATGTACGTACGTAGTACTTTAGCTTGTTAAATGAGAATTATTCTATTTGTGCCCTGATAAGTACTTTGACTTGTTAAATGAGAATTATTCTATTTGTGCCCTGATAAGTACTTTGGCTTGTTAAATGAGAATTATTCTATTTGTGCCCTGATAAGTACTTTGGCTTGTTAAATGAGAATTATTCTATTTGTGCCCTGATAAGTACTTTTTTCACGACCCGAACCCGGGCCCGTGACTGGTGCCTTACCCTGGGCACCCTAGTGATACAACATCAGAGAAAATTAGCGGAAATAAAACATAAACATGAAACAAGAGATATGATAAATAAACAGGCCAACCAAAAGAGTTGCCTTCTGTGTATATATACATAAAAAAAAACCCGAACAGTTATCCTTTTTACAAACTCTGCCCACAACAAGATTTCATGCACTCTAAGAGTTTTATAACAACAACTATGACGGACAGGGCCCCGCCATACCTGAATGTACAAGACCCTTGCTGCACTGTGGTAATATACCAAAAGATAAGCCTCAAGAAACGGGGCTTCCCAACACGAATCGTGATCCTATGAGCGAGGATCCACAATCGATGTACCCTACTGCGGCATGAACGCAGCCTCAAGGAGGTCGATAACAGTACCAAGTATGTGAAACGAAAATATCAGAAATGAAATCATAACTTCTATATAAAACAGAGACATGTATGATAACAAAACTACGGTTCACAATATAAAAGGCCACGTCAAGTCAGGGACTCACGCCCTCAAGTCATCCCTCATGCCCGTGGAACTCCTTCCTCACTGCCGGCAGTCTAGGTATAAATCATGTGATACGTATAATATGTCTCGGCCCATCTCATGGACCCAGTGTCGCATCGTATGGAATACATTCCCGGCCCATCTCATGGACTCGGTATAGAAACGTGTGGAATACATTCCCGGTCCATCCCATGGACTCGGTAGTCGTGTGAAATACATTCCCGGTTCATCTCATGAACTCGGTAGTCGGATGGAATACATTCCCGGTTCATCTCATGAACGCGGTAGTCGAGTGAAATACATTCCCGGTTCATCTCATGAACGCGGTAGTCGAGTGAAATACATTCCCGGTTCACATTTCTTATTTTCGAAAGGTTTCATAGTTCATAGTCTTAATCTTTTAATAACATAATTCTCCTTTTAAAACAGTTGAGTAATATATGCCTTATGTGTGAGTAGGTTATTCTTGTTTATAACATTCTTATTAAAGCAGCCATGATTGTCACGACCCGTTCCGGGGCCCGTGACTGGTGCCTTACCCGGGCACCCAAGTAGTCATACATCAGAGAACAATCAGCGGAATATAAAACAAGACATGAAACATGATATAACTAGAACATTTTATCTGATGAAAAAGGTTGCCTTTCGGCATATATACATAAACCAAGTTTTTGCAGTTACATCCCAACTGCATAAACATGACTATGCACTTCTAAGGAAATAACAACTATGGCGACAGGGCCCGCCATACCTCGATCAGACACAACTATCTACAACAGGAGATCATACCCAAAAGTAGAGCCTCGGAGAGAGTGGAGCTCACGACACCAATGTAGAGATCCTAAGGATGTGGATCTAGCACCGCTTCCTCTAGAACTGCGGCATGAACGCGGCCCAAGGAGGTCGAGACAACAGTACCAAGTATGTGAAACTATAAAGTACTTTAAATGAAATCAAGGTATTTAAAACCTTTTACAAATATATTCGTTCAATTGCACATAGTGCCACATCACAACAATAATGAATAGGAAAATCAGAATGTGTCTAGTCTAGGCGCGAATGATCAAGCAAGGCCAACCGCCCATAGTATCATTCTGCGTGCCTAGTCCTCGACTTCCGCATCCGCATAGTCACACAGCGCACCGCATGAGGTATTCCCGCGTCGGGGTAGCTAGCCGGTTGCATTCTCCCCGACTTCCGCACCGCATAGCCTCAAAAGACCGCGATAGTCCATGGACCGCATAGGGCATCCCCGTGACGGGCTAAACACCCGGAATGATCAATCCTGGAGCATACCGCAGCTCCGCATAGTCTCATAGACCGCATAGGCCGTATAGACCCGCATCAAGGGTGGCAAGCCCTCGGTATAACAAGTCAAGGGGGTAGGTGATACAATAACAGTACAACGGACTTACCGGTTAGCAACGTAAGCACAGCAAGAATGACCCCCTTTCACACATTACAAGGCATTTAACACATGCAGCATCATAGTATGTCTACCTATCAACCAATCTTACTACACTTAACATAAAGCAATACAAGGCTTTTATAAACAAACAAGTAAACAGTTCCTTTTATCATTCTTAGGTTGTTATACCTACTTCCCATAAAGCTAGTATAACTCTTAAGCTTTTGTTTTAACACCAACTATTACTCTTCTGTTAAAATGATTCATTATTCTTTTGACATACTTCAAGGTTCTTATTATTCAGCTTAAGTCAAAAGACATTGCCGATTATCATATGTACGTCTGTACTATATATACTTAAAATATCATGCTCGGAGTATAGGAAGAATCACATACCTTCTACGAAATCCACCGCCAAGTCGAGTATGTCGCTACAGAGAATCGACTATAATAGTCATGACATCTATCAAAGTCTAGACTATTCAGAGGTCATTCTAAACAGAGGGTCCTCAATTCTACGGAAAGTCGGGCAGCACAACCCTACCGGTGAGCTATATAAGTTCATTGTGAAAACGATCCTATGTAAGTACAATTCAGTATATTCTTCTTTATACCCTTCTAAGGTGTTACGATTCAATTCTATTCTTAATAACCTCCTAAGTATTTATACTTATCTCAATACTTCTACAAGAAGCATTCTCTAATTACAAAAGAGGGTTAGGATTATTTACCTCGATAAGCCCAATAATATCCAAGTAAAAGTCGATCACGAGCGAGGTTTAGCTCCTAATCCAAAGCTCCAAGGCCCAAGAATCCTTAGAAGTTTCCCACAACTTCTACTAAGTACTACGGAATTTGGGCTAGGTTAAATTGCGCATTATAACAATACTAGAAGGCAACTTTTCTACCAAGGGGGGTAGGTTTCGCCAGGCTAGAGGGAAGGGCCTCGCCAAAACTTCACCAAAGGGAGGGGTGTTTGGACGAATTGCTCACAAGGGAGAGGGGAGGATTTTTCAAGACTTGAAAGCTTTAGTGGATGAAGAACTCTTCATCTCAAGAGGGGTATTTATAGGTCAAGACATGGCCAACCAATGGCCAAGATTTAGCCAAGTGCTAGGCAAGTGTAAGGTCAAGATTAGGGCAAGTGTACCTAGCCAACTTGCACACAAAATATCTATCCAACTTTATGACAAGTATTGTCATCCAATCGGCCCTATTGCCGTGACAAGTCCACCAATGAGAGGGTGGAAAGTGTCGCCCTCTCATTGGTCCAAAGTGTTACGTCTCTCGGAAAAATCCGCAAAAATTAGAAATGACATAGCCGGAATTTATCCTACGAAAGCTGTGGAAACGTTTCGTCGGAAAACTAATCGTTTTGTGAGTTGTGCCCAATAATTTTTCGTCCAAGCCTAACTTTTAAGGCTAACCTTTTGTACGTATTCCCTTACGTACATACTCTGGAAATACGGGGTATAACATTCTCCCCTCCTTAGAAACATTCGTCCCGAATGTTCCTTCCCAAGACAGATAACGATAAGGTTCTTCATAACTTAAACAGTTGCAAATGCCACACACGGCCACAAAACAACACTTAGGCAAAACGATAACGAAAATTTACAAGTAGGAAAGTGAATTACCTGGAGGTGTGGGGAATAGGTGAGGATACTTCTGCCTCATGCCATCCTCGGCTTCCCACGTCATCTCCTCCCTGAGCTCGTTCCGCCACAAGACTTTGACGGAAGCCACGCCCCGTCCGCAGACGCCTAACACGACGATCGACTATCGCTATGGAATCTCCTCATACGATAATCCTCGGTCACTGACATCGTCAATCGGTGTACCCTAGATGGATCCCCGATACATCTCTCAAAGATAGATACGTGAAAACCGGATGCACCGCCCAGATCGGACGGCAGATCCAACTCATAGGCAACCTTGCCTACCTCGCGACAATCGAACGCCCAATTTACCTTGGCCGAAGTTTTCCTTCTTCCCGAATCTCATCACACCCTTCATGGGTGACACCTTCAGAAAACCCAATCATCAATGCGAACTCCGGATGTCGACGCCGATGATCCGTGATACGCATGCCGACTCGAGTCGATTAATAGCCGCCTCGGATAAGCTTCACCTTATCCATCGTCACGCATCAAGTCCGTCCCACTAATCGTACCTCGCCCACATCGAACCATGCTATCGGCGACCGCACTTCCTCCCATACAAAGCCTCATACGGCGCCATCCGAATGCTAGTGGTAGCCGTTATTATACGCGAACTCTACCGGCAAGTGATCCTCGGTACCCTCGGTCAATAACACAGCTCGCAAAGATATCCTCAAGAGTCCGATAGTGCGCGCTCGCCTGTCCGTCTGCTCGTGGATGAAATGCGATTTCGTGCTCACTCGTCCCTAAACCTCTGGAAGGACCTCCGAAGTTAGCCAGAAATCGCTCTCTCGCTCGATATGATCGAAATAGGGACTCCATGCGATCCGACGATCTCTGATGTACACCGCATAATCCTCACCGAGAAAGTCGCCCCGACGGAAGAAAGTGGGCTGATTTCACACCGCCGACGATAACCCATATAGAATCATGTCTCCTCCGAGTGCGAGGCAATCCCGTGATGAAGTCCATGTTGATCACCTCCCACTTCCGTGTCGGGATCTCTATCGCTCAGAATAAACCACCGTGCCTCGTGCTCTACCTTCACTGGCCGACAACACGGGCACCGAGCTACGAACTCGCAACGCCCCTCTTCAAACCATCCCACCAATACACGATCTAAGGTCGTGGTACATCTTGGTCGACCACGGATGGATAGAGTAACGCGCTACAGGTGCTTCCCAAGAACTCCGCCAAGTCCTCAAACATCTAGAACACACAACCCGCCTCAAACCTTAGCGCCCATCGTGCTACTCAAAGGACCCTTGCCTCACGGAGTCAGTATCACGATAACATGCCAAAACCGGATCCTCGAATCGTTGCCTCTTCACCTCTCGACGATGGAAGACTTCGGCAACCTCACGAACCCTAACCCCATGCTATCGTAATCAATCAAGCGGACACCAAGGCTCGCTAATCGATGCAAATCACGAACCATGCCCTCCTCTCGGCCGCACTCCGATAGACTCCCATCGACCTACGACAAGAGCATTCGCCACAACATTGGCCTTCCGGGTGGTACAGATATCGACGCCATAATCCTTAAGCAACTCTAACCACCGTCTCGCCGTAAGTTCGCCTCCTCTGGTCGAAGATATACCGAGGCTCTGTGGTCTGTATAAATATCCACGTGAACCCCATACAAATAGTGCCTCCGGATCTTCAAAGCGTGAATCACCGCCGACTCCAAATCATGGGTGGGTAGTTCCTCTCGTGCATCTTAAGCCGCTTGACGCGTATGCTATAACTCGCCTCGCTGCATCAACACACATCCCAACCCGATGCCCGACGCATCACAATATACCACGTAACCATCCGACCTCGTGAAGAGTAAGAACGGGCGGTCGCCGTTTCTCCTTTAGCAACCGGAAACCCCGCCACAAGCATCACCCATCAAACTTGGCCGCTTTCGAGTCGCCTAGTCAATGGTGCGTAGATAGAAGCAAACTTCCACGAACCGCCGATAATATCTCGCAAGGCCCTAAAATCGCGAACCTCGTCGGAGTAAGAGTTCAGGCCAAGTCTCGATCGCCGATCTTGCCGTATCCACTGAATGCCATCACCAGAATGTGCCCAAGAAAAGCCACCAAGTCAACCAAAACTCACATTTGGAAAACTTCGCATACACCGCCGATCCCGAGAATCACAAGACAGCCTCAAATGCTCCGCGATGCTCCTCGCTCGAGCGAATAAACCAAGATATCATCAATGAACACTATCACAAACGTGTCCAAAAATGGTTTGAACACTCGGTTCATCAACTCCATGAATACCGCACGAGCATCGTCAACCCAAAAGACATGACTGAACTCATAATGCCCGCATCGTCCGAATGCGATCTGTGGACATCCACCTCTCTAACTCGAACTCGATGATAGCCCGATCAGATCAATCTTGAAAACATCTCGCGCTCGCAACCGATCGAACAAATCATCAATCCCGGGAAGAGGGTATTCGTTTAATGGTCACCTTGTTCACCGCTCGTAATCAACACACATGCGCAGCTGGCCCCGCCCTTCTTCTTCACGAACAATACCGCGCCTGGAGAAACACTAGGTCCGATGAAACCGCTTCTCCAACAAATCACTCACCGCTTCCTTCAACTCTCTCAACTTGGCGGTGCCATCCGTATGGCGGAATGGAAATAGCCGAGTGTCCGGCAAAGACATCTATACAAAACTCGATCTCCTCTCGGGAGGATACCCGAGGTCGTCGAAACACGCCCGAGAACTCTCTGACCATCGAACTGCTCAAAATCTGGTACCGCAGCCTCAGTATCAAACACCCGAACGAGATGGTAGATATACCCCTTCTGCACCATCTTCCTAGCCTTGAGGTAGGAAATAAACCTACCTTTCGGCGATACTGCTCCCTTCCCACTCAACAACCGGCTGCTCAGGAAACTGGAACCGTACTACTCTCTCTCTGCAGTCTACATTGGTGTAGCAAGAAGCTAGCCAATCCATCCCCATGATTACGTCGAAGTCACTCATCTCCAACTCTATCAAGTCGGCAAGCGGTCCGACGATCAGAATGGTCACAGACAAGCTCATATACCCGCCGAGCTACCACCGAATCACCCACCTGCGTAGCTACCTCGAAAGGGTTTATGGACTCGTGCTCTATCCCTATCCTACTAGCAACAAGGGGAGATATATAGATGAGTAGAACCGGATCTATCAAAGCATATACATCAAACCGTGAACCGATAAGGTACCGTGGCGACATCGGTGAGGCCTCCGATCCCGGTGGACAAAGCATAAATGCGGTTCGAGGACCGCTAGACCGGACTCGCGCCACGACCTGCCGCGACTGGCTGATCTCGAGTACCGCCCGGGCGAGTAATCGGGGATGAAGAAGCGGCACAGACCGTAGCCGGGCCCTACCCCGGGCCACGCCGGCCGCAAACTCGCGAAATGACCTGCCGCCACAAGTATGGCAAGTTCCGTAGTAGCATAACAGCCCTGAATGGAATCTACCACAACGGGCACACCGAATGCACTCGAACGGTTAGCCCCGTTACTCGAAATCAAGTCACGGGCCCCGACCGCCTCGATCGCTCTGGGTCAGATCAAAATGATGTAGGAGTGCTCGAGCCATTGTGGTGCAAATCGACTTCACGATGCCGCCACCCCGAGAACCACCAAAAGAACCGGCCGTCCCGCCTTCTTCGCGATATCGGTCTACCCGGCGTCTCTACGCCTCGCATCCCAATGCATGAGCACGCATACGTAATGTCCATGCTCGGTGAAGGACACACCCGCACAAGACTCGGCCATATAGTCGCTTCAGCCCGTGACGTAGCGATGCACCCGGCCTCCATATTCGCTACCGGTCAGAACATATCGAGCCAATGAATCAAACTCGACATTGTACTTCTAATCAAGGCCCTCCTCGCCTCAAAGAACAAAAATCTGTCAGATCGTGCCCTCCTCATCTGCGGAGGCAAGAAGTGTGTGAGAAAAGCCTCTGAAAACTCATCCCATACTGCTGGAGGTGCATGCTCTCCCCGGGAAAGCTCCCATGAATCGAACCAATCGACTGCGGTATCACGCAGCCGATGCGAACCGAATGTCACAGACTCAGTCTCTGAAGCCTTGACCACCCGCATAATCCTCTGCAACTGACGGATGAACTCCTGCGGATCATCCTCTGGTCTAGACCAGAAACTCAAGCGGGCTACAACTCAGAAGTCCCGTAGCCTCGCTATCCGCCTCCGTGAACAACGGTACTACCGAGCCGAATCGAATCGAATGGCCGCCAAACCTCTCTCTCATATCCGCCACGACCTTGGCTAGTAATCGCCATCTCCTTGTACCCTAACTCCTTCGCCCCGGCCGAGGGATGCGAGGCGGGTACTGCGTCTCGCTGGGCCGGCGGTGTCATAGAACTCGCCGTCTCGTATAGCCGGGCTCGAGCCCTCGTGACTCGGGTGTCACACTAGCAGCCTCTCGGCCGCTTGCCTCTTCGGGCCCGGTTGCCTTACGTGAGGCATATCTCACATAGAAAGGAATGCGTTAGAGGGGTCCAACCTATAACACACTTTCTAAAACACGATCTCAGAGTGAGAAGAATGGAAACCAATCCTAAATATCCTATAGCCTCGATTATTGTGGTGCACAACACACCGATAATCAAGACTCTACTAGATACGGTCTCAGACACTTTCCGAGGATTAATCGCCTCGATACCACTTTTGTCACGACTGCCCGGGCCGTGGATCGTGCCTTACCCGCACCCAAGTAGTCATACATCGAGAACAATCGGAATATAAAACAAGACATGAAACATGATATAACTAGAACATTTTATCGATGAAAAGGTTGCCTTTCGCATATATACATAAACCAAGTTTTTGCGATTCATCCCAACTGCATAACATGACTCTGCACTTAAGGAAATAACAACTATGGCGACAGGGCCCCGCCATACCCTCGATCAGACACAACTATCTACAACAGGAGATCATACCCAAAAGTAGAGCCTCGGAGAGAGTGAGCTCCCGACACCAATGTAGAGATCCTAAGGATGTGGATCTAGCACTGCTTTCCTCTAGAACTCGCAGATGAACGCAGCCTCAAGGAGGTCAAGACAACAGTACCAAGTATGTGAAACTATAAAGTACTTTAAATGAAATCAAGGTATTTAAAACCTTTTACAAATATATTGATTTCAATTGCACATAGTGCCACATCACAACAATAATAAGAATAGGAAAATCAGAATGTGTCTAGTCTAGGCCGCGAATGATCGAAGCAAGGCCAACCGCCCATAGTATCATTCTGCGTGCCTAGTCTCGACTTCCGCACCGCATAGTCACACACGCACCGCGTGAGGTATTCCCCGACGGGGTAGCTAGCCCTGTACTCTCCTGGACTTCCGCACCGCATAGCCTCAAAAGACCGCATAGTCCTAATGGATCGCATAGGGCATCCCCGTCGGGCTAAACACCCGAATGATCAATCGAGCATACCGCAGCCCGCATAGTCTCATAGACCGCATAGCCGTATAGACCGCATCAAGGGTGGCAAGCCCTCGCTATAACAAGTCAAGGGGGTAGGTGATACAATAACAGTACAACGGACTTACCGGTTAGCAACGTAAGCGCAACAAGAATGACCACCTTTCACACATTACAAGCCATTTAACACATGCCGCCATAGTATGTCTACCTATCAACCAATCTTACTACACTTAATGTAAAGCAATACAAGGCTTTTATAAACAAACAAGTAAACAGCCTTTTATCATTCTTAGGTTGTTATACCTACTTCCCATAAAGCTAGTATAACTCTTAAGCTTTTGTTTTAACACCAACTATTACTCTTCGTTAAAATGATTCATTATTCTTTTGACATACTTCAAGGTTCTTATTATTCAGGGCTTAAGTCAAAAGACATTGCCGATTATCATATGTACGTCACTGTACTATATATACTTAAAATATCATGCTCAGGAGTATAGGAAGAATCACATACCTTCTCGGCGAAATCCACCTGCCAAGTCGAGTATGTCGCGCGCAGAGAATCAGCCTATAATAGTCACAGACATCTATCAAAGTCTAGACTATTCTCAGAGGTCATTCTAAACAGAGGGTCCTCAATTCTACGGAAAGTCGGGCAGCACAACCCTACCCGTGAGCTATATAAGTTCATCAGTGAAAACATCCCATGTAAGTACAGTCAGATATTCTTCTTTATACCCTTCTAAGGTGTTACAGTTCAATTCTATTCTTAATAACCTCCTAAGTATTTATACTTATCTCAATACTTCTACAGTATGCATTCTCTAATTACAAAAGAGGGTTAGGATTATTTACCTCGATAAGCCCAATAATATCCAAGTAAAAAGTCGATCCTGAGCGAGGTTTAGCTCATAATCCAAAGCTCCAAGGCGCTCCAAGAATCCTTAGAAGTTTCCCACAACTGCTACTAAGTACTACGAATTTGGGCTAGGTTAAATTGGGCATTATAACAATACTAGAAGGCAACTTTTCTACCATGGGGGTAGGTTTCGCCAGGCTAGAGTGGGAAGGGCCTCGCCAAAACTTCACTCAAAGGGGAGGGTGTTTGGACGAATTGCTCACAAGGAGGGAGGATTTTTCAAGACTTGAAAGCTTTAGTGGATGAAGAACTCTTCATCTCAAGAGGGTATTTATAGGTCAAGACATGGCCAACCAATGGCCAAGATTTAGCCAAGTGCTAGGCAAGTGTAAGGTCAAGATTAGGGCAAGTGTACCTAGCCAACTTGCACACAAAATATCTATCCAACTTTATGACAAGGATTGTCATCCAATCGGCCCTATTGCCGTGACAAGTCCACCAATGAGAGGGTGGAAAGTGTCGCCCTCTCATTGGTCCAAAGTGTTACGTCTCTCGGAAAAATCCGCAAAAATTAGAAATGACATAGCCGGAATTTATCCTACAAAAGCTGTGGAAACGTTTCGTCGGAAAACTAATCGTTTTGTGAGTTGTGCCCAATAATTTTTCGTCCAAGCCTAACTTTTAAGGCTAACCTTTTGTACGTATTCCCTTACGTACATACTCTGGAAATACGGGGTATAACAATGATCTAGGAAATGTAATATCATTTTGTCTCATCTTAGCTTCTATGTAGATGGAGGTTTCTACTGGTTTTCATATAATTAATTAGTCAATACATTTTCCTTTATTAACGCTGCAGTGGTTTGTTCGACCCTTATTCTCATTTCCGAAATCAGTAAAACATTATTCATTAAAACCAAGTACTCATTACTCACGAATGAGGTTTCACAACTTTTTAACAAAATTCATATCAAGTCAATTAAGTTAAGTCTCTTATCTTTCAAGATCAAGTCTCTTAACTTCTTCAATCAATAAACCATTCTTTTACATAGAGTCGTTATAACTAACTTCCCATAAAGCTATTATAACACCCTATGTTTTAAACCAACCAAATTCATTTAACACATGTACGTCTACCGTACTACATAGTTTACAAACATCATGCTAGAAAGGATAGGAAGAGGTTCACATACCTCGCGACGATTATCGACAATTAGCAATACGCTCCACAGTACTGTAACCCTGCTAGCCTTTTCCACTCTTCAAGTAGAATACGCTACTCGTAGTACTTCCACCTATAATGGCCATAAAACGTCTATCAACTCATAGATCTCTTCGTAGAATATTCTACAGAAAATTCGGCAGCACCTCCCCCCCCACAACCACTCAAATCTCCTCCTCTATCGAGGCCGGCTACCAAGCCAACCAGGGGGGGGGGGTTTACACGTCTAACCGGACGTGTACAATTCTACTTCACAGTAATACTACACAAGTTCATCAGAATACCCCATGTAAGTACAGTTCAATTCCTTTTAACATCCTTCTATACAGTGTAATTACAGTCCAATTCTCTTCTTTAATATCCTTCTATCTATATTATACTTCAACTATATATTACTACAACATGTAATTTCCAATTACAATAGGGGGGCAAGATTATTTACCTCGATAAGCCCAAAATTATCCAAGTTTAAAGTCGATCCTGAGCAAGGTTTAGCTCCTACTCCGTGCGCTCCAACCCGCTCCAAACAACCCTTAGAAGTTCTAACCAACTTCTACTCAAATACTTCAACCATCTATGAAGATTTCCTTAGGGTTTCGTTTTGTGGCTAAATGAAGTATAATAGTATTTCTGGGCTTTTTGTATAGGGGTAACCTTGGAATACTACAAGGTATTTGGGCCAAGGTATTTGGGATTTAAACAACAATACTTGGAGAAGTATTTTTCTACCAAGGGAGGGGTATTTCATGAAAACAACTAGGCAAGGGGAGGGGGGTGTACTTCGGCCGAGGGCCTCTCAAAGGGGGAGGGTGGCTTGGACGAAATTTCACTAAGGGGGAGAGGGATTTTTGCCTTGGAATTTATCAAGTGAGGATGAAGAAATAGTCTTGCATTAGAGGGGTATTTATAGGACATTCAATGGCCAAGATTAAGCCAAGTGGTGGGCAAGTGTAGGGTGAAGATTTGGACATGTGTTTGTGGGGCCCACTTGCTCATCTACTACACAAAATATCTACAAAAAATATCCTACCAACTCCTTGACCAAAAATCAATACAAAAAACGTGCCAAGAACTCCCATGGCTTTGCCGTCCACTTGAGGGCCAAGTGTCGCCCTCTCGTTGGTCCAAAATATTTCATCTCTCGGAAAAATCCGCAAAAATAATAAATGACATAGCCGTAATTTTCCCTTCGCAAAGTTTGGAAAACGTTTCGTCGGACAACGATTCTTTTTGGTAGCTGTGCATAAAATTTCGTCCCTTATGCCTACTTAAGGCTAAAAACTTTTGTACGTATGCCCTCACGTACATACTCTGGAAATACGGGGTATAACAACTTTGGCTTGTTAAATGAGAATTATTCTATTTGTGCCCTGATAAGTACTTTGGCTTGTTAAATGAGAATTATTCTATTTGTGCCTTGATAAGTACTTTGGCTTGTTAAATGAGAATTATTCTATTTGTGCCCTGATAAGTACTTTGGCTTGTTGAATGAGAATTATTCTATTTGTGCCCTGATAAGTACTTTGGCTTGTTAAATGAGAATTATTCTATTTGTGCCCTGATAAGTACTTTGGCTTGTTAAATGAGAATTATTCTATTTGTGCCCTGATAAGTACTTTGGCTTGTTAAATGAGAATTATTCTATTTGTGCCCTGATAAGTACTTTGGCTTGTTAAATGAGAATTATTCTATTTGTGCCTTGATAAGTACTTTGGCTTGGTTAATTGAGAATTAGCCTATGTGTGCTGGTGATAGCCTTTGAGTGCAAGTATTATGTTTTATTATGTTGCCGCGACTCTCGGTTGGAGGGTCGGCTGTCTGGTGGTAAGTTATTTGGACGTACCGACAGTGATGTGGGATTCCACGGGTATGCTTCAGTTATTTGTAGTACTTGGGTTAAATTCCCGGATTTTTATAAAAGACATGGTAGTTCTTATGTCTTGTTTGATGGTCGGTTGAGATAGGGTAAGAGTATGAGTGAGGGGTAAACCCCCAAGACGCTGTACCACCTTCTCCAGGGTAAGAGTATAAGTGAGGGGTAAACCCCCAAGACGCTGTACCACCTGGTTTATGTGTTGTTTGACGGCCGGTTGAGATAGGGTAAGAGTATAAATGAGGAGCAAGCCCCAAGACGTTATACCACATTCTCCAGGGTAAGAGTATAAGTGAGGGGTAAACTCCCAAGATGCTATACCACCTGCTTTACCACCTTCTCCAGGGTAAGAGTATAAGTGAGGGGTAAATCCCCAAGACGCTATACCACCGGTGGGACTTGGTCTTGTGCAGTTTTGATTGATAGGCATAGTATAGAGATTATGCCGGAGTTTGTATATCTTGGCAACCGACTAAGAACATTCGGGGACGAATGTTTCTAAGGGGGGAAGAATGTTACACCCCGTAAGCCCAGGACATGTATAAGAGAATGTACGTAAGGAATCAAGACTTGGAAATTAGTACGAAAAGAAGAATTGTTTTTCCGACGGGAAATCTTCCGGACGTCGGAAAGGAAAAAGGTTCGTTGTTGAGAATTGGATTCTCAAAATGCATTATTTAAAAAGTATGGAACTCTTAACCTTATGGAAATTTATTTTTACGGATTTGGTCACGTGGGGCCCACCCGAGGAATTTTACATTTTTGTGGGGCCCACGAGGGTTACGGAATTTTATGGACGAATGAGAGGGCGACACGTGGCACCCCCACATGGTCTTGGTCGAAATGTTGCAAGGGTAAAATGGTCATTTGACCTATGTAGATGATAAGTCTTGCAAGCTTGATATATTTGACCAAGTCAACTTGTCCACATAGGCTTAATCCAAGTGAAATTCATCCTAGCCTCACATTTGTTGATATCTAAGCCCTCCATTGTGTTTTATAAGGTTACTACTAGTGCAAGACTAGCTCATTTAACACTTAGAAAAATTGAGAGAGCTTGTGTGTGCCCATATTGCTCTCGGGTTTTCTAAGAAGAAAGGAGAAAATTTTGTGATTTTGATCCATTAGCCACAAGACTTAAACCCAATGTCCCTAAGAGTGTTGTAAGGATATCTCAATAGAAAGATTTCGGAAAAGCGGCGTTTTCGTATTAGTCGCAAGGCGGAAACTTAAGAAGTTCTTCAACTTTGAAGTTGGAACTTGAAGACGGCTTCTTCATAGGCCTCTAAGGAGTGCTTGGAGCAGATTGGAACTTAAGGAAAGGAGCTAAGAATTGCTAAGGCGTGACTTTGATTCTTGGAAATTTTAAGGGCTTATAAAGGTATAATCTTGTCGTTTTAGCAATTAAGGTTTACTTATTGTTGTAGCTATGGTTATTAGCAAGCATGAGTTATATATTACGAAGTTTGATTATTATATTGGCTATTGGAACCCTAATCCGAAAACTAGCATGTTAGCCTTAAGACTACAATTCAAGTTGATTATTCGTTTAAGTCGTAGCATGTTGTGTAAGAAGGAAATTGTAGTTGTTGAAATGGTTTATAACTATATAACATGTTAGACCTTAGAACTTGGAATTGGAAAAGGATTGGAAAAGACTTTGAATTGTTAGTATATAGTTGGCCGAGAAGGGCTTGGAGTTTTAAACTACTTGGTATGAATTGTGGGGCGGAATTTTACACGTATTGTAAGGCGTGTAATCCCCTTTGTTTGGTTGTTGTTTTGAGCCTTAAATGTGGTGTGTTGGTTATTGTATTCGACCTTGAAAAAGGTGGCAAAGTGAGTAGAAACAAAGGAAGTGCTGCCTGATTTTCCATAGAATTAGAGACCGTATACTTAGTATTATTCTACGATAGAGACTAGAAGTTGATAGTCTTGTTGTGACCATTATAGGTTGACACTTCTACGTTCGGCGTATTCGGCTTAGCTTGTGGAGATCACAGTTCAGCGTTTTGGGAAGCTCCGTTTCTCCGGAGGCTTATCTTGGGTATAGTCCCCTGTCGTTGTAGGTACTTACATTCAGGGGTATGGCGGGGCCCTGTCCCGTTGTTGTTGTTATAACATTCTTAGAGGTCTGTAATACTGTTGTGGGCAGAGTTTGTAAAAGGGATGTAACTGTTCGGGTTCAAGTTTTATTTATATATTCAGAAAGGTGACCGTTTTGGTTAGCCTGTTTTTCTTATTTCATTATTGTATATCTTGTTTCATGTGTATGTTTTTATTTCCGCTGATTTTCTGTGATGTTGTATCACTGCGTGCCCGGTAAGGTACGACCATGCCCGGTCGGGTCGTGACAAAAGTGGTATCGGAGCAGTTAATCCTCGGAAAGTGTCTACAGACCGTATCTAGTAGAGTCTTGATTATCGGTCTGTTGTGCACCACACCTATAATCAGGAGGCTGCAGGATATTTAGGATTGATTTCCATTATTCTCACTCTGAGATCGTGCCTTAGAGCTGTGTTATAAGTTGGACTCCCTCTGACGTATTCTTTTCACTCGTTATGCCTCTACGCAAGGCAACCAGAGCCCAGAAGGGGCAAGGCAGCAGAGGGAGCTGCGAGTAGAGCACAGAGGGTTACCAGGGCACAGGCCCAGTCATTATCTGAGACAGCACTTCATTCGGGGAGTTCCACGACGCCGCCGGCCCCAGCAGGGTTTAGAGCCACAGCAGTGGCTACTGAGACCACGATACCTGAGCCTCTAGTCCCACAGCCAGGAACAGAGGATATGAGTTACAAGGAGATGGCCCAGTTACTAGCTAGTCTGGTGGCTGGGAATGAGGACGGACGGGAGCCGGTGGTTCCGGCAGTACCAATAGTTCACCCTAGATCCGATAGTTGAGACTTCAGGACGTCTTGAGTTGCAGTCCACCCGAGTACTATGGATTGAGAACTGAGGAAGATCCTCAGGAGCTTATTCGACAGTTGCAGCGGATCATGAAAGTGATCAAGACCTCAGAGGCATTTCTTACACACTTCTTGCCCTCGCAGATGAGGAGAGCTCGGGCAGATAGATTTATGAGGTTGAGGCAGAACGGGCGGACGGTTTGGGAATACAGTATAGAGTTTGACTTATTGGCTCGTTATGTCCCCGCGTTAGTGGCAGACATGGGGGATAGAGTGCACCGATATGTCACAGGACATGACGGTTATCTAGCAGAGAGTTGTACAAAGGTAGCTCTTCAGTCAGACATGGACATTGCCCGCGTACCGGCTTATGCGCAGCAGACTGAGAAACATAGAGATCGACGCATTAACCAAGATCAGCAGAAGAGAGCCAGAACAGCAGGGTCCTTTGATAACTTTCGAGGCGGACCTTCTCAGCAGCAGACTGGTTATGCGCCTCCGCCAGTACAGAGTGGTCCTCCACGGACT
Organism: Przewalskia tangutica; assembly: GCA_029844215.1. NCBI lineage: Eukaryota > Viridiplantae > Streptophyta > Magnoliopsida > Solanales > Solanaceae > Przewalskia > Przewalskia tangutica. Next base: position 54,584,886 of record CM056718.1, read on the forward strand.
TCAGGACGTTCGGGGTATTTAGGAGTTGGTCAGGACTCCAGGGTTTTTGGTTCACAAGTTTGCATAGGTTCTAGCCACCCGATTCGCTTTTCCTCGTTCACTATGTGGTAGACGCTATCCAGGAAATGTCGTTTTTTTACCGATCCTTGTTTTACGGCCGCCGGTGTCACGACCCGAGCTCAAAGCCCGTGATCGTGCCTTACCCCGCACCCTAGTGATAACAACATCGAGAAAATCAATAAAATAAAATTTAAACAGAAACAAGAGACAACATAAGAAAACAGCAACCAAAACGGTTACTTCATGTATATACATATATGAAACCAACAGCTTAAAATCCTTTACAAACCCCGCCCACAACAAGATTACATGCACTTCTAAGAATGTAACAACAACTATGACGGACAGTGGCCCCGCCATACCACGAATGTACAAGTACCTACAATGACAGGGGACTATACCAAAAGATAAGCCTCCGGAGAAACGGAGCTTCCCAACGCTGAACTGCGATCCTATGAGCGAGGATCAACAACTGGTGTACCTCTACCTGCGGCATGAACGCAGCCCCCCGAAGGAGGTCAGTACAACAAGTACAAAGTATGTGAAACTGAAAAATACTGTAATGAAATCTCATTTCATCATTTTATAAAACCATTTTGCGATAAGTAAACAATTATGTCAAGTAAGGGGACGCACATCCCCAAAATGATCACTCACACATAACTATGGGTCTCACGCCCATAATATCACTCATGCCCGTGGAACTCATTTCTCACTGCCGACAGTACATGATGTAAAACAACACCCATATGTGAACCTGAACACTAGATCCGCTGCGGCTATCAAACCGACGCCAAGTAGAATAGCCAACTACCAGTCCGAAGGCTAGTCATATCCCTTCACGGGCAAGGTACGGAAGCCAACTACCAGTCAAAAAGCTAGCCACGCAACTGGCCGAAGCAAGTATCTTAAGCTAACGTACCCTAGCCTACCGTCTCACGAGATATGACCGTGGCAAGTATCTTAAGCTATCTACCAGAGCCTGCCGATACACGAGAAATGACCAGGACAAGTATCTAAAGTGTGCGCTCAGAACCACATGTACAAATCAAGCGTGATCGCCGTTACAAATGCAAGCTTCATGGATTAGCGGTCCATGGACTAATAACAAAACCCTCACAATGACCGCATGCCCAAGATCTTACCTCGGTATAAGCATGGCCATGAAACCATCCCATCGACGTATGCCCGTGGACCATCCATCGTGTCGATGTCCAAAGGAAATAACAAGATAATACTCAAAGCCGACGATACTCGCGACCATCCAACGTGTCAAGATGTCCAAAAGAAATAACCAGATAATACTCAATAGTGACGATACTGCGACCATCCAACGCGGTCAAGATGTCCAAACAATCAATCGATAGCCGCCTCCCCGAGAGACACTAGAGTACGTAATCAAAACACTTGCACAACAAAGGCTATCACAACAAGCATAGGCAAGTTCAACGACTTTCATTTTATATCAACAATCCGGTTTCAACCCCAAAATACTACATACTTTCATTCTTTCAAAAGACCTCTTTTACGTAAAGCCACACGATACTAATACTCGTAGTATTTAAAAAACATGTTTTCTTTTCAAACCAAATTACTTCACCTTCGTAAAAATCTTTACAAGACTTTTAAAATCAAGTACTCTATACTTTTTAAACCAAGTGCTTTTCTTTTAAAACAACATCAAGTATACTCTTTAAAACCCAAATAACTTACTCTTTTCAAAACAAGTAACCTATACTGAAATCAAGTTACTTCTCCTTTTCCGAAATCAAGTCGTTTAGCTTTCAAAATCAAATCCTTATTTTATCTTCATAAAGTCGTTATAACTAACTTCCCATAAAGCCATTATAACACTTTATGTTTTAAACAAACAAAATTCATTTCACACACGTACGTCTACCGTACTATATAGTCCACAACAATCATGCTAGAAAGGATAGGAAGAATCACATACCTCTTCGGCTTAATCCACAAGCCAAGTCAAGTATGTCGCGCGTAGAAGATCCACATATAATAACCACAATATATCTATCAATCTCTAGCTCTCTTTGTAGCAAAATTCTAAGTACAAGGATCCTTATCCTACAGAAAATTCGGCAAAGACCTCTCCCGCATGATCACATAAATAACCTCCCTAACAAGGCTCGCTACCAAGCCAACAACTCTGGGGATTACACGCCTAACCTGACGTGTACACCGCTTCACAATAATACTACACAAGTTCATCAGAATACACCCAATGTAAGTACAGTTCAATCCTTAATAATCATCCTTCCAATATATCTTATACTCAATTCTAAACTACTACAGTATGTAATATCCAATTACAATAGGGGGACATAGATCATTACCTCGATAAGCCCAAAATTATCCAAGATTATAAGTCGATCCTGAGCAACGTTTAGCTCCAACTCCTTACGCTCCAACCCGCTCCAAGCGACCCTCAGAAGTTCCTAAACAACTTCTCTAAATACTTCAACCAAGCTAGGAAGATTTTTCTAGGGTTTCATTTTGCGACTATTGGAAAAAGTGGTATTTCCGGGCTCCTAGTATTGAAATGACATTGGAATACTACTAGGGATACTAGTCCAAGGTATTTGGGATTATACTACAATACACAAAGTATTTTCTACACAAGTGGGGGAGGGGGACGAAAACAAGGCTAAAGGGAGGGAGTATTTGCTTTGGAAAGTCTTCAAGTGTGGGATGAATTAGTCTTCAACTTAAGGGGGTATTTATAGAAGAATCAAGGGTCAAGATCTATGCAAGCGTGTGACCAAGATTGGGCCATGTGTGTGTGGGTCCCACCACACCACATGGCCAATGAAAATCCTATCCAAGTGTCATGGCCATTTCGGCCATGGGACAAGTGTCAAGACACTTGTCCCTTCATTTCGTCCAAGGTTCCACATGGGGGTGACACGTGTCGCCCCCCTACTCGTCCAAAATATTTCGTCTTCCGAAAATATCCAAAATATCGAAAATCCCAAAAATAAAGTGGGCCCCACAAAACCGTAAATTTCTCCCGTGGGCCCCACGTGACCATTTCCGAAAATAAAATCCCAAAATTCTAATATAATCCAAGAAGTCCAAATACCAAATCTGGGAATCCAATTCCCATTAACGAACCTTTTTCCTTCACAAATCCCGAAAACTTTTCCGTCGAAAAATCACATCTTTCTTTCTTTCCAAAATTCTGTCGTATTCTCGTACGTACGTCCTCACATACATACCATGGAACTACGGGGTATAACATTCTTCCCCCCTTAGAAATATTCGTCCCGAATGTTCCTTCTAAGTCTCCAAACGTACTTGCGCCGGTATAGTCTCCACTACTACACTTACAAAAACCGATCATGCCACCAATGGCCAGAATATAACATGTGCGCAAAACTCAAATCCAAGCCAACGAGGAATCACCTCTAACATCACAAAAAGCTCCCACCCACGGTCTAAAGGATACTCCATTCGCATCTTCACCTCACAAAAGAATAATCACTTCCATTCTCATAACACATGTTCGCTTCTCTTCTTACTCGTCGTACCCTTCTCGAACACCCGAACTCTCTATAGTACATGTTCCACACTTCAGTTACCGCTTAAATTTCCACAACCCTGGAGTTACTACCTCCAAACTTGGTCATCTTACTAGTTTCAATTTCCTCTAAGGCCATTCCCGGCCTTCACGATCCGATTCTGGTCGAACGCATCCACGAACCCGTGCGATGTCTACCTAGGCTTGGGCCTAGCACCCTCGTGACCTTATCATAAAGCGGGACCACCACAAATTGACCCCACCCCAATCCGGGCTGCGGGTTGACCCGCGACCTTTCCTCAACCCGACCCATTTCGCGCCAAACTCTTGTTTCCCGATCCGGAACAATCTCACTAATCGAGTCACGAAAACCTAGTGGTCTTCTTAGCCCAACTACCCTCTTATAATTCACACCACTCAGGGACTTATCACACAATTATACCCCACGTATACTATGCACTCCGACAAAGGTCAATTGTAAACAAATCTTTTACTCAAGACGGCCTCGCATCTAAGGTCTCCACGTATAATATTCTAAGGCTCACAATTTCCCTGTCCCCAATCTTACCTTTTCAACTAACCATGTTTTCTAATCACAATTAACACAATGCTATCAGAACATAACACTTAAAATATACTCATCTTATCACACATACTAATCTCTAGAGGGTTAAGGATATACCTGCATCTACTGCTTCACTTCCCCTTTGTCGTTCTAATCAATCCTGCCCTGCTGGGCGCATAGCTAGAGAAGATGATGAACTAGCCACTGATCCTGAAGGCTGAGGCTCTACATCCGTGGTACCCCTGATCGGACAATTCCTCGCAAAATGGCCCTGCTGGCCGCAAGCATAACAAGCTGCCGAAGTAGTACGACACTCCCCAGAATGATACCTACCACAACGACCACACTGAGGTAGGGGTGGCCTCCTCTGGCTAACACCCCTTCCTCCCCGAACCACTGAATCCGCAACTAACCTGGTAGGCTGAGTCCTCCTACTTATATCCCTCCTACTAGAACATTCTCTCGTCACATGGCCCTGACGGCCGCAGGTAAAACAAGCACCAACAAAAAGACGACATTCCCCGGGATGACGCCTGCCACATTGTGAACACTGAGGGAAAACTGAATCCGGCTGGCTAGAACCTATGTATAACTGTGAACGGAAGCCTCGAGCTCGACCAACTCCTCGATACCGAACATCTCAAGCTCGCGAGGACCACTCAGACCGGGCGGAGGCGCATATCTAGTTCACACGAGGCGGTTCGCCGAAAGTTACCAAAGGACCCTACCGATTGGCCCTTCGCCGATCCCGACTAATCCGATCTCTTCGTTCTCACCGCTGCGCATAAGTTCAGACGCAGCCATGTTCATGCGCCGATCAAGAGCTACTTGCACAACCCTTTACTAGATAATCATCTAGACCCGTGATATATCGGTACATTATATACTCTCTGGTTGCTGAATCCCTAGCTAGTAACAGGGCCGTCTCTTCGCAATCCATATTTTCTGCCCCTGGTCGTGGAACTGAAGGTTCAAATATCATGGCCGCAGTAGGAACTGCTGCCGCTGTGCTAAACTCTGTTGGGGCTGGCGACGTCGCAGAACTCCCCGAATAAAGCACCACCCCAGGTGATGATTGGGCCCGTGCCCTGGTAACCCTCTGTACTCTACTCGCAGCTCCCTCTGCTGCCTTGATCTTCTGGGCCCTGGTTGCCTGGCGCATAGGCATGACTGGCATAAAAGACCACGTCAGAAGGAGTCCAACTTACAACACATCTCTAAGGCACGATCTCAGAGTGAGAAGAAATAGAAACCAATCCTAGATATCCCATAGCCTCCTGATTATAGGTGTGGTGCACAACACGCCGATAATCAAGACTCTACTAGATACGGTCTATAGACACTTTCTGAGGATTAACTGTTCTGATACCACTTTTGTCACGACCCGATCTCGGGCCCGTGACTGGTGCCTTACCCCGGGCACCCTAGTGATAACAACATCAGAGAAAATCAGCGGAAATAAAATTTAAACAGGAAACAAGAGACAACATAAGAAAACAGGCTAACCAAAACGGTTACCTTCATGTATATACATATATGAAACCGAACAGTTAAAATCCTTTACAAACCCTGCCACAACAGCATTACTGCACTCTAAGAATGTAACAACAACTATGACGGACAGGCCCGCCATACCCTCAATGTACAAGTACCTACAATGACAGGGACTATACCAAAAGATAAGCCTCCGAGAAACGGAGCTTCCTAACGCTGAATCGCGATCCTACGAGCGAGGATCAACAATCGTGTACTTACCTGCGGCATGAACGCACCCCGGGCGAGGTCGATAACAGGTACCAAGTATGTGAAACTGAAAAATACTGTAATGAAATCTCATTTCATCATTTTATAAAACCATTTTGCGATAAGTAAACAGTTATGTCAAGTAAGGGGACGCACATCCCCAAAATGATCACTCACACATAACTATGGGTCTCACGCCCATAATATCACTCATGCCCGTGGAACTCATTCCTCACTGCCGGCAGTACATGATGTAAAACAACACCCATATGTGAACCTGAACACTAGATCCCGCCTGCGTCATCAAACCGATCGGGCCAAGTAGAACAGCCAACTACCAGTCCGAAGGCTAGTCATATCCCTTCACGGGCAAGGTACGGAAGCCAACTACCAGTCAAAAAGCTAGCCACACAACTGGCCGAAACAAGTATCTTAAGCTAACATACCCTAGCCTACCGTCTCACGAGATATGACCGTGGCAAGTATCTTAAGCTATCTACGAGCACTTGATACACGAAATGACCAGACAAGTATCTAAAGTGCTCAGAACCACATGTACAAATCAAGCCCGTGATCGCTCGTCACAGCGGCAAGCTTCATGGATTAGCGGTCCATGGACTAATAACAAAACCCTCACAATGACCGCATGCCCCGGCATCTTACCTCGGTATAAGCATGGCCATGAAACCATCCTACTGGACGTATGCCCGTGGACCATCCATCGTGTCAGCATGTCCAAAGGAAATAACAAGATAATACTCAAAGTGGACGCATACTCGTGGACCATCCAACGTGTCAGTATGTCCAAAAGAAATAACCAGATAATACTCAATAGTGGACGCATACTCGTGGACCATCCAACGTGTCGCATGTCCAAGCAATCAATCGATAGCACCTTCTCCCGAGATACGGTGAGTACGTAATCAAAACACTTGCACAACAAAGGCTATCACAACAAGCATAGGAAAGTTCAACGTACTTTCATTTTATATCAACAATCCGGGTTTCAACCCCAAAATACTACATACTTTCATTCTTTCAAAAAGACCTCTTTTTACGTAAAAGCCACACGATACTAATACTCGTAGTATTTAAAAAACATGTTTTCTTTTCAAACCAAATTACTTCACCTTCGTAAAAATCTTTACAAGACTTTTAAAATCAAGTACTCTATACTTTTTAAACCAAGTGCTTTTCTTTTAAAACAACATCAAGTATACTCTTTAAAACCCAAATAACTTACTCTTTTCAAAACAAGTAACCTATACTGAAATCAAGTTACTTCTCCTTTTCCGAAATCAAATCGTTTAGCTTTCAAAATCAAATCCTTATTTTATCTTCATAAAGTCGTTATAACTAACTTCCCATAAATCCATTATAACACTTTATGTTTTAAACAAACAAAATTCATTTCACACACGTACGTCTACCGTACTATATAGTCCACAACAATCATGCTAGAAAGGATAGGAAGAATCACATACCTCTTCGGCTTAATCCACAAGCCAAGTCAAGTATGTCGCGCGTAGAAGATCCACCTATAATAACCACAATATATCTATCAATCTCTAGCTCTCTTTGTAGCAAAATTCTAAGTACAAGGATCCTTATCCTACAGAAAATTCGGCAGCACCTCCCCCCCCCCCCCCGCAATCACATAAATAACCTCCCCTAACAAGGCCTGCTACCAAGCCAACAACTCCAAGGGGATTACACGTCTAACCGGACGTGTACAATTCTGCTTCACAATAATACTACACAATTCTACTGTAAATACAGTCCAATGTAAGTACAGTTCAATCCTTAATAATAATCCTTCCAATATATCTTATACTCAATTCTAAACTACTATAGTATGTAATATCCAATTACAATAGGGGGACATAGATCATTACCTCGATAAGCCCAAAATTATCCAAGATTATAAGTCGATCCTGAGCAACGTTTAGCTCCAACTCCTTACGCTCCAACCCGCTCCAAGAGACCCTCTGAAGTTCCTAAACAACTTCTCTAAATACTTCAACCAAGCTAGGAAGATTTTTCTAGGGTTTCATTTTGCGACTATTGGAAAAAAATGGTATTTCCGGGCTCCTAGTATTGAAATGACTTTGGAATACTACTAGGGATACTAGGCCAAGGTATTTGGGATTATACTATAATACACAAAGTATTTTCTACAAAAGTGGGGGAGGGGGACGAAAACAAGGCTAAAGGGAGGGAGTATTTGCTTTGGAAAGTCTTCAAGTGTGGGATGAATTAGTCTTCAACTTAAGGGGGTATTTATAGAAGAATCAAGGGTCAAGATCTATGCAAGTGTGTGGCCAAGATTGGGCCATGTGTGTGTGGGTCCCACCACACCACATGGCCAACGAAAATCCTATCCAAGTGTCATGGCCATTTCGGCCAAGGGACAAGTGGCAAGACACTTGTCCCACCATTTCGGCCAAGGTGCCACATGGGGGTGACACGTGTCGCCCCCCTACTCGTCCAAAATATTTTGTCTTCCGAAAATATCCAAAATATCAAAAATCCCAAAAACAAAGCGGGTCCCACAAAACCGTAAATTTCTCCCGTGGGCCCCACGTGACCATTTCCGAAAATAAAATCCCAAAATTCTAATATAATCCAAGAAGTCCAAATACCAAATCTGGGAATCCAATTCCCATTAACGAACCTTTTTCCTTCACAAATCCCGGAAACTTTTCCGTCGAAAAATCACATCTTTCTTTCTTTCCAAAATTGTCAGTATTCTCAGACGTGACGCCTCACATACATACCGGAACTACGGGTATAACATCTGGGCCATGTAAGGAGAGAATGTCCTAGTAGAGGGATACAGTGGGATGACTTAGCCTACCAAGTCGATTCCATGGATTCAGGTGGCCGGACGGGGGGTGTTAGCTGAGGAGGCCACCCCCACCTCGGTATGGCCGTTGTGGTAGGTGTTCTTTTGGGGAGTGTCGTACTACTTAGATAGCTTATTAGGATTGCGGCCAGCAGGGCCATTTTGCGAGAAATTGTCCGACCAGAGGTGGCGCAAATGTTACGACTCAGCCTTCGGGATCAGTGGCTGGTTCATCACCTTCTATAGTTATGTGCCCAGCAGAGCAGGATTTGATTAGAGCGACAAAGGGAAAGTGAGGCAGTAGTTACAGAGATATCTTCAGCCTTAAGAGACTTGTTTAGGTCGTGATGGTAGATACATGTGGAGTGCTATGTTCGATTAGCATTGTGTAAGTTGTGATTAGAAAATATGGATAGTTGAAAAGGGTAAGTCAGGGGACGAGAAAATGGGGAGCCTTAGAATTTATAACAGTTGGGACCTTGGATGCAAGGCCGTCCTGAGTGGATGATTTTACGGTTGGTCTTTGTCAAAGTACTTGGTATGCGTGATATATATTGTGAGGTAATTCCATGGTAGTGTGAGATGGAAGTGGTAGCTTTCATGACGTGAACTGGTAAGATTGTTCCGGATCGGGGAATGAGAGTTTAGTACGAAGTGGGTCGGGATGAGGCCATATCGCGAGTCAACCCGCAGCCCGGAATGTGGTGAGGTCAGTTTGAAGTGGTCCCGCTAGATGATAGGGTCACGAGGGTGTTAAGCCCAAGTTAGGTAACCATCGTACGAGTTCGTGGATGCGTTCGACCCGATGGCCGACGAGGTCACCATCTTGTCTTTCGCCAGATCGTTTACTCGCGGAGGTTATGCGAGATGTTATCGGGAAGGTTGTAAGGCCGCACGGGTTCCTACTTTTATTTTATGGCGGCGGTGGAGCCCGCTTATGGCTATTTCTTTTTCGGAGGTTTTACCAAGCGGGTTAGGAACTCAGTGAGTCTCGATGTGCATTCACCCTTGGGCCGACGGACGAACAACGCATTTTATCCAGACGTTTGAGGATAGGTTACGGGCCGGTGTTTTGATTTCAGGGGTAGCTGTGAGGATTATTTGCCTCTTGTTGAGTGAGTATTATATAGCTGTCACGACCCGACCTCGGGCCCGCGACTGGTGCCTTACCCCGGGCACCCTAGTGATACAACATCAGAGAAAATCAGCGGAAATAAAAACTTAAACATGAAACAAGACATAACATAAGCAATAGGCTAACCAAAACGGTTACCTTCCTGTATATATATAACTCAAAATTGAACAGTTAAATCCCTTACAAACCCTGCCCACAACAGTACTACAGACCTCTACGAATTTTATAACAACTATGACGGGACAGGGCCCCGCCATACCCCTGAATGTACAAGAACCTACAACTCAGGGAAACATACCAAAAGATAAGCCTCCGGAGAAACGGAGCTTCCCAATACGCTGAACTGTGATCCTATGAGTGAGGATCAACAACCGATGTACCTCTACCTGCGGCATGAACGCAGCCCCCCGAAGGAGGTCAGTACAACAGGTACCAAGTATGTGAAACTGAAAATACTGTAAATGAAATCATAGTAGTCTATATAAAACAGGAGACATATATGATAACCAAACTACAGTACATGTTATACCCCGTATTTCCGGAGTATGTACGTGAGGACGTACGTACGTTTGTACAAACCCTAATTAGGTTAAGAGTGAGATTGTAAGCTTTCGACGGAAAAGATTCCGAACCTTGTGAAGGAAATTCTACGTTTTTAATATTTTAACCGATTACGGATTTTTCCAAGAGACGAAATATTTTGGACCATTAGGAGGGCGACATGTGTCACCCTTAGTTGTCTTAGGTTGGACGAATTGGGGGGCCTAGTGGGCAAGTCAATTGGTCAAGTCTTGCAAGTTGATTTTGTGTGAGTGGGAGTAGGTGGGGGTGGACGGTTTTAGTGAGTTAGTGGAGGCCACATGGCTCATTATTGTGGTGGGCATGTGTTCCAATATTGTGGTGGACATATGTCCAAATATTGTGGGAGACACTTGGTTGGAAGACCTCATCTTTCACATGGATCCTAATCCCAACCCTCCATTTGTTTTAATCTTGGCCTTTGAGGACTCTATAAATACCTCAAGGCGTTGACGACTTCTTCATCCACTCCACACTTTCTAAGTCTCAAAAACTCCCTCTCCCTTGTAGTATTCTCGTCCAAGCCCTCTTCCCCCCCTTGCCTAGTGTTTCCGTCGAAACACCTCCCTTCACCCCTTCCTAGTTGCTCGGCCGAGAGCCCCCCCCCTTGGTAGAAAATATTCTCCAAGTGTTGTTACTATCTCCAAAATACCCTAGCCTTATACCTTGTAGTATTCCAAAGTCACCTCTATACTAAAAGCCCGGAAATACTACCTTATATATCCATTAGTCACTAAACGAAACCCTAAGGAAAATCTTCATGGTTGGTTGAAGTATTAGTAGAAGTTGTTTGGAAATTTCTAAGGGTTTCTTGGAGCTATCGGAGCGTGCAGAATAGGAGCTAAACCTTGCTCAGGATCGACATTTAGCTTGGATAATTTTGGGCTTATCGAGGTAAACATTTTTGTCCTTCTATTGTAATTGGAGATTACATATAAGAATAGTTAAGAGTCGAGTATAAGATATAGAAGGATATTAAAGAATAGAATTGAACTGTAATCACAGTAGAAGGGTATAAAAGAAGAAGAATTGAACTGTACTTACATAGGACTGTATCTACAGTAGACTTGAGTAGTTTGACGGGTAGGGAAATGCTGCCCAATTTTCCGTAGAATAGAGAACCCTCTGCTTAGAATATTCTACAGTATAGTCTAGACGTTGATAGACGTATTTGACTATTATAGGTTGATACTCTGCGCGCGACATATTCGACTTGGCAGGTGGATTTCGCCAAGGAGGTATGTGATTCTTCCTATCCTCTTGAGCATGATATTTTAAAATATATATATAGTACGGTAGACGTACGTGTGTTAACTGAACATGGTTTTACTTGACGTCTTTCGACTTGAGTCTAAATAATAAGAACCTTGAAGTATTTCAAAAGAATTATGAATCATTTTTTAAAGAAGAGTAATACTTGATTTTTAAACAGAAAGCTTAAGAGTTATACTAGCTTTATGGGAAGTTAGGTATAACGACTTAAGAAAGATAAAAGGAACGGTTTTACTTATTTGTTTATGAAAAATATTGTATTGATTTCTGCAAAGTGTTGTAAGATGGTTTGATAAGAAAACATGTTATGATGCTACGCGTGTTAGTGTCTTGTGATGTTGTGTAAGGGGGTTATTCTTGTTGTGCTTACGTTGTTAAACGTTAAGACCGTTGTACTGTTATTATATCATATACCCCCTTGACTTGTTATACCGAGGGCTTGCCACCCTTGATGCGGGTCTATACGGCCTATGCGGTCTGTGTGACTATGCGGAGCTGCGGGAGTTCCAGGATTGATCATTCCGGGTGTATTATCCCGATGCGAGGAGTGCCTCATGCGGTCTGTGTGACTATGTGACTATGCAGACTGCGGGAGTCCAGGAGGGTACCGCGAGTTAGCTACCCCCGATGCGAGGAATACCTCATGCGGGTCTGTGTGTGACCTATGCGGGCTGCGGGAAGTCCAGGATTAGGCACGCATAATGATACTATGGGCGATTGGCCTTGCTTCGATCATTAGCGGCCTAGAAAAGACCAGTTACATTATATCTATTTTGCTATTGTTTATGTTGTGGCACTATGTGCAGTTTAACTGGTTGTAATTGCAAATGGTTTTAAACACTTGATTTCATTTTCGTACTTTACAGTTTCACATACTTGGTACCTGTTGTACTGACCTCCTTCGGGGGGCTGCGTTCATGCCGCAGGTAAGGGAAAACAGGTGCTAGATCCGCATCCTTAGGATCTCTACTTTGGTGTCAGGAGCTCCATCTTCTCCGGAGGCTCGACTTTTGGTATGGTTCTCCCTGGTGTCGTAGATATATGTACGTTCAGGGTATGGCGGGGCCCTGTCCCGCCATAGTTGTTTACTTCCTTAGAGGTCTGTAGTCCTATTGTACAGTTGGGATGTAACTGCCAAACTTGATGTATATATATATGCCGAAGGGCAACTTTTTCTCAGATAAACTGTCTCTCTTTTCATATTGTTTCCTGTCTTGTTTATATTCCGCTGATTACTCTGATGTATGACTACTTGGGTGCCCGGGTAAGGCACCAGTCACGGGCCCCGGAACGGGTCGTGACAAAAGTGGTATCAGAGCAGTTAATCCTCGGAAAGTGTCTATGCACCGTATCTAGTAGTCTTGATTATCGGTATGTTGTGCACCATACCAATAATCGTGAGGCTATAGGATATTTAGGATTGGTTTCCATTCTTCTCACTCGAGATCGTGCTTTAGAGTCGTGTTATAAGTTGACCCATCTAACGTATTCCTTTCTCGTACGATTATGCCTCCGCGCAAGGCAACCCGGCCCAAAGGGCAAGGCGTGGCGGAGTCGCTAGTATGACACGTAGGGTCACGAGGCACATGCCCGCTTCTACCCGAGGCGATACCTCGACGAGTTCTATGACGCCGCCGGTCCCAAAGAGACCACGCACCCGCCTCCACCCCACACCGGCAGGAGATAGGGTATAAGGAGATGCCCGCCATCGCCGTGATCGTGGCATACGATGAGGATAGGCCGACGCAGCAGCCTGGCCCAAAGAAGCACTGGTTCACCCGAGATCGGATAGTTTGAGGCGACGGGATTTTCTGAGTTGTAGCCCGCCAGAGTTCTACGGGTCGAGGCCTGAGGATGATCCGCAGGAGTTCATCCGTCAGTTACAGAGGATCATGCGAGTGATCAAGGCTTCAGAGACCGAGTCCGTGATCTTCGGTTCGCATCGGTTGTGTGATATCGCAGTCGACTGGTTTGATTCCTGGGAGCTATCCCTGGGAGAGCATGCGCCTCCAGCAGTATGGGACGAGTTCTCAGAGGCATTTCTCACTCACTTCTTGCCTCCGCAGATGAGGAGGGCACGGGCCGACAGATTTTTGATGCTTAGGCAGAGCGGGCGCACAGTTCGGGAGAACAACGTGGAGTTCGACTCGTTGGCTCGGTATGTCCCCGCATTAGTAGCTGATATGGAGGACAGGGTACACCGCTACGTCACGGTGCTTGATGACTACTTGGCGGAGTCTTGTTCGGGTGTATCTCTTCAGCCGGGCATGGACATTGCCATCATGAAGGCTCATGCACTTGGGTGCGAGCGTAGACCGACGCATCGTGACATCGCCAGCAGGTTAAGGCCGTGACGGGCAGGGTCTTTTGGTAGCTCTCGGGGTGGTCGGCCTCATCAGCAGTCTAGATTTGAAACACAACCAGCTCAGAGCACTCCGACACCGTCTTCAGTACAACCAGAGTATTCGGGGGCAGGTCAGGGCCCCAGGACTTCGGACTTCCAGGGTAGCAAGGGTGCTAACCGATCGAGGTCCGCTCAGTGTGTCTGATGTGGTAGATTCCATTCAGGGAGTTGTGGTACTACTTCGGGAGCTTGCTACACTTGCGGCCAGCAGGGCCACTATGCGAGAGCCTGTCCGAGCAGAGGCAGCGCAGATGGTAGGGGTCAGCCTACAGGGTCTTTCGCCGGGTCTTCATCACCTACGGTTACTCGCCCCGGAGGCGTGGTGCTCGTGACCAGCAGGTCGCGCAGAGGTCGTGGCAGGGTCCTAGTTCTAGCGGTCCTCGTAACCGCATTTATGCCTTGTCCACCGGCAGACCGTGAGGCGTCACCGATGTCGCTGCCAGTACTTTATCGATTTCATGTTGTGACGTGTATGTCTTGATAGATCCGGTTCTACTGCCCCATATATCTCCCTTATTGCTAGTAGTATAGGATAGAGCCCGAGTCCATAGACCCTTTCGAGGTAGCTACGCCGATGGGTGATTCGGTGGTAGCTCGGGATATATAGGGCTTGCCCGGACTTTATGCGATCGTCGACTAGCCGACTTGATAGAGTTGGACATGACCGATTTCGATGTGATCATGGGCACGGATTGGTTAGATTCTTGCTACGCCGGGTAGATCGCAGGAGAGTGGTACGGTTCGAGCTTCTGGGAGCCGGTTATTGAGTGGGAGGAACACTGTCGCGATGGGTAGGTTTATTTCCTACCTCAAGGCTAGGAAGATGGTGCGAAGGGTACATCTACCATCTCATTCGGTATTCGAGCATCGAGGCCGCGATGCAGATCTTGATCGGCCCAAGAGTCGAGAGTTCCCGATGTGTTTCCGCACGACCTCCCGTATTTCTCCCGAGAGGAGATAGTTTTGTATCGATGTGCTGCCGGACACTCGGCCTATTTCCATTCCGCCATACATAATGGCACCTGCCGAGTTGAGAGAGTTGAAGGACCAACTGAGAGATTTGCTGGAGAAGGGCTTCATCAGGCCTAGTGTTTCTCCCTGGGGAGCGCCGGTATTGTTCGTGAAGAAGAAGGATGGGACGCTGCGCATGTGTGTTGATTACTGCACGGTGAACAAGGTGACCATTAAGAATGAATACCCTTCCTGTGATTGATGATTTGTTCGACCAGTTGCAGGGTGCGAGATGTTTCTCCAAGATTGATCTGCGATCGGGCTATCATCAGTGCGAGTCGAGAGACGATATCCCTAGATCGCATTCGGACCAGATGGGCACTATGAGTTCAGGGTCATGTCTTTCGGTTTGACCAATGCTCCGGCAGTTTTTATGGATTTGATGAACCGAGTGTTCAAACCATTTTTGGATACGTTTGTGATAGTATTCATCGATGACATCTTGGTTTATTCTCGCTCCGGCGGAGCATGCGAGCATTTGGCGATCGGCCGAGAGTTCTCCAGACCAGCAGATTGTACGCCAAGTTTTGAAGTGTGAGTTCGTTGACTTGGTGGCTTTTCTTAGGCATATTGTCGGCCGATGGTATTCGGTGGATCTCGCCAAGATCGAGACAAATGAGTTGGCCTAGACCTACTACTCCGACAGAAGTGCGCAGTTTTCTGGGCCTCGCAGGTTATTATCGGCGGTTCGTGGAGAAGTTTGCTTCTATCTCTGCACCATTGACTAGGATGACTCGTAAGCGGCTAAGTTTCATGGATGATGCTTGTGAGCGTGGTTTCAAGCATTAAAGGAGAGATCGACGATCGTTCTTACTCTTCCAGAGGGTCCAGACGGCTATGTCGTGTATTGTGATGCGTCAGGCATCGAGTTGGGATGTGTGTTGATGCAGCAGGGCAAGGTTATAGCGTACGCATCCCGACAGCTTAAGAAGCATGAGAGGAACTACCCCACCCATGATTTGGAGTCGCGCGGTGATTCACGCCAAGATCTGGAGGCACTATTTGTATGGGGTTCATGTGGATATTTATACAGACCACAAGAGCCTCCAGTATATCTTCAGCCAGAGGGAGCTGAACTTATGACAGAGACGGTGGTTAGAGTTACTCAAGGATTACGATATCGATATCCTGTACCACCCGGGGAAGGCCAATGTTGTGGCAGATGCCCTTAGTCGTAGGTCGATGGGTAGCCTATCAGATGTGCAGCCAGAGATGAGGGGCATGGTTCGCGATTTACATCAGTTAGCGAGCCTTGGAGTCCGATTGATTGATTCTGATAGCAGTGGGGTTCGAGTTCGAGAGGTTGCCGAGTCTTCCATCGTCGAGGAGGTGAAGAGGCAACAATTTGAGGATCCGGTTTTGACGCGGTATCGTGATACGACTCTTCGTGAGGGGAAGGGTCCTTTTGAGGTAGCACCTGATGGGGTGCTAAGGTTTGAGGGCAGGTTGTGTGTTCCAGATATTGCAGGACTTCGACAGCAGGTTCTAGGGGAAGCACACAGCGCGCGTTACTCTATCCATCCGGGGTCGACAAAGATGTACCACGACCTCAGATCTGTGTATTGCGGATGGCTCAGGACGTTGCAGAGTTTGTGGCTCAGTGCCCGTGTTGTCAGCAGGTGAAGGTAGAGCACCAGAGGCCTGGTGGTTTGTTGCAGATGATAGAGATCCCGACCTGGAAGTGGGAGGTGATCAACATGGACTTTATCACAGGGTTACCTCGCACTCCGAGGAAACATGATTCTATTTGGGTTATCGTCGACAGGCTGACGAAATCAGCCCACTTTCTTCCCGTCAGGACGACTTTTTCGGCTGAGGATTATGCCAGACTTTACATCCGAGAGATCGTCAGTGTCACGACCCATTCCGGGGCCCGTGACTGGTGCCTTACCGGGGCACCCAAGTAGTCATACATCAGAGTAATCAGCGGAAATATAAAACAAGACATGAAACAGTTTATAAAATAAGACATACGCTTTATGGAGAAAACGCCGCTTTCGCATATATATATAAACATGGTTTAGCGATACATCCGTCATCGCATAACATGACTACTGCACTCTAAGGAAATATACAACTATGGCGACAGGGCCCCGCCATACCGATCAGACAAAACTATCTACAACAGGGAGATCATACCCAAAAGTAGAGCCTCCGGAAAAGATGGAGCTCCCGACACCAACGTAGAGATCCTAAGAATGTGGATCTAGCACCTGCGCCTCTTACCGCGCATGAACGCAGCTCGGGCGAGGTCGATAACAGTACTAAGTATATGAAATCAGAAAATACTTAAATGAAAACATATCATTTTAAAATCGGTTTGCAAGTATGTATGAAAACAACCAAGGGACCGCATAGTGCCACATCATAAACAAGAGCAACAATAGGTAAATCGTAATGTGTCTTTTCTAGGCTGCGAATGATCGAAGCAGGGCAAATTGCCCGTAGTATCACCATGCAAGCCTAATCCTGGACTCCCGTAGTCCGCATAGGCCACTCACATAGGCCCGCATAGAGTACTTAACCCCGCATCGAGGGTAGCTACTCCTCGGCATCGTCCTGGACTCGTAGTCCGCATAGCCACATAGACCGCATGAGGTATAACCCCGCATCACTAACCTGGAACTCCCGTAGCTCCGCATAGGTCCCCTGGACCCGCATGAGGTATTCTCGAATCATGGTCCTGCATCACTCGAAGTCTACCCCGTGACGGAGGCGACAACCCCTGTAATATGTCAAGAGGTGAGTGATAGTACACTAACATAACAACTTATCTTTAAACGACATAAGCACAACAAGAATACTCTCTTATACAAACGTTACAAGACACTAACACACATAGCATCATATCATGTCTACTTATCAAACCATCTTATTATTCTCTTCACAATTTAATATAAGTCTGTTATAAACACATAGGCAAACTGTTTCTTTTTATCATTCTTAAGTGGTTATACTTAACTTCCCATAAAGCTAGTATAACTCTTAAGCTTCTGTTTTAAAAACCAATTAGTTCTCTTCTGTTAAAAAATGATTCAGTATTCTTTTGAAATGCTTTCAGATCTTTATTATTCAGGCTTAAGCCGTGAGGCATTGCCGTAAGTATTATTCAGGCTTAAGCCGTGAGGCATTGCCGTAGTTATTTGTCACGCCCCGAAACCCGGGCCCGTGACTGGTGCCTTACCCCGGGCACCTTAGTGATACATCATCAGAGTAATCAGCGGAACATAAAAACATAACATGAGACAACAGAAGTATAAAACAATAATCTGTGAAAACTTGCCTTTCGGCATATATAAACAATCTTTTAAAGAGAACGCTTTAATCCTTTTTACAAACCCCGCCACAACAAAGATTACTGCACTTAAGATTTGCAATAACTATGACGGACAGGGCCCCGCCATACCCCGAATGTAATTACCTACAACGACAGTGGACTATACCACCGACAAGCTTCCGAGAAACGAGCTTTCCCAACGCCGAATCGTGACCCTAAGAGCGAGGATCATCGATCGTGTACCTTTTCCTCGCAGATGAACGCAGCTTCGGCGAGGTCGATAACATGTACCAAGTATGTGAAATCAGAAGTACATCAGAATCAAATCATAGTAGTCTATATAAAGCAGAGACATGTATGATAACCAAACTACGCTCACAACAACTAAGCAAATATGTCAAGTCGTGGACTCACGCCTCAAAGTCATCACAATAAGACCGCACGGTAAGTGCGAAGGCATAGCCGACTACTAAGACCCCGCACCACAAATGCCACAAATCAGATCACGAGGTCTCTAGACCGCACCACAGATCGGCCGCCATCGCCCGCAGATCAATGCGCGCGTCTATTCCTCGAACTCTCGCAGCCCGCATAGGTCACACACGCACCCGCATAAGGTATTCTCGAATCTGGTCCTAGACCACCCGAGGTATACCTCGCATCGGGCGCGCCTAACCTCAGATCCGCCCCGACTTCCGCACTCGCATAGCCCTCGCGACCGCATAGTCCCTCGAGATCGCATAGGAATCCCCGCATCAGCTAAACACCCGAATGATCCAATCTCGAGCATACCGCGGCTCCGCATAGTCTCAAGGACCGTGATAGCCGATAGACCCGCAAGGGTGGCAAGCCCTGTGATACACAAATGGGTAGGTGATATAATAACAAGACAATGGACTTACCTTTTAATAATGTAAGCACAAAGAAGAATGACCCTTACATAACAATCACAAGATACTAACACAAGTAGCATCCTAACATGTTTACTTATCAAATCAACAAGAAAGTATTACAAGGCTATCACAAACCAATACAATCAAGTTGTTCACACAAGGTACTTTCTACTAACAAGTTCGAGTATCTAACCCCAACGCATTTCATACATTAAATCTTTAAAAGATCCGTTCCTATCACATAAGTCACACAATACCCGTAGTATAAAATAGAGTGATCTGTCTTTTTAAGTAAACCAAAACACTTACCTTTGTAAAATCAAGTAACAACATTATTTTCCAAACGCTCGAGTTTGCCTAATTTCAAATGTTCCGCTTTCTTATTTTAAAAAGGTTTCGTAGTTCATAGTCTTATTCATTCAAGAATATAATCCTTTTATTAACCAATTGAGAAACATAAGCCTTACATGTAAGTAGGTTATTCTTATTTATAACAATCTTATTACAAAGACCATGATCTAGGAAATATCATTTTGTCTTATCTTAGCTTCTATGCAGATGGAAGTTTCTACCGGTTTTAATCATACTTAATTATTCAAAACATTTCCTTTGTTAACGCCGCAGTTGGTTTGTCGATACACATCCCGATTTCCAAAATCAAGAAAACATTCTTAAGCCGTTATACCTAACTTCCCATAAAGCTAGTATAACTCTTAAGTTTTCAAAAATACATTACTACACATATTCTTTCAAAATGATTTATAAACCTTTTGAAATACTTCAAGTTCTTCATTAACACATAACAAGTCGCTTATAATCAAATCGATTACCTTCAAAACCACAACCCATTTTCTTACCTACATAAAGTCGTTATAACCAACTTCCCATAAAGCCGTTATAACACTTTATGTTTTACAACAATCAAACACGTACGACGCTCACCGCACTACATAGTTCACACATATCATGCTAGAGAGATAGGAAGAGGTTCACATACCTCGCGACGAGCATCGACTAATAGCAAAACGCTCCAAACAATGGGCTACTCCTTAAGCCAAGTGGATCATTCCACACGTAGCACTTCAACCTATAAGGCCACAAGCGCGCTTTATTAACATCGTAGAACATTCTACGTAAAATTCGCAAAGACCTCTCCCGCCACAACAGAAATCTCCTCCTCTATCGAGGTCGCTACCAAGCCAACCAGTGGGTTATACATCTAACCCGAACGGTACAATTCTACTATACCGTAATACTACACAAGTCTCATCAGTAATACACCCTATGTAATTACAGCTCATTGATTCCTTATTCTTCGTGCTTAAGTCAAAAGACATTGCCAACAACTACGTTCCTTCTATATATAGTATACTTCAACTATATATTCTAACAACATGTAATATCCAATTACAATAGGGACAAGATAATTACCTCGATAAGCCCATAATTATCCGAGTTTAAAGTCGATCCTTAGCAATGTTTCGCTTCCTACACCGGGTGCTCCGTCCCGCTCCAAACAACCCTTAGAAGTTCTAACCAACTTCTACAAAGCACTCCAACTAACCATGGAGATTTTCCTTAGGGTTTCGGTTTTTGTGACTGACGGGAAGTATAATAGTATTTCCGGGCTTTTCAGATAGATATAACCTTAGAATACTACAAGGTATAAGGCTAAGGTATTTGGGCATTATAACAATACTTTGAGAGTATTTCACAACCAAGTGGTACCCACGAGAACACCCCAAGGTAGTGGTGCTCTACCGGGCGGCCTACTAGGAAGCGGAGAGGTGCTCTCGGCCACAAGGCCACATGAAAGTGGAGGGAGGCTCTTGGACGAGAGTCAACAAGAGGAGGAGAGGGTTCTCAAGACTTGTAGATTTGGAGGACGAAGTCTTCAAAGGGAGTGGTATTTATAGGGTAAGCAAAGGCCAACCAAGGGCCAAGATCTAGCCAAGTGCTATGCAGTGTAGGCCAAGATGTGCCCAAGTGCCCCTAGTCCCTACTCCACAAATCCTCACAAAATATCTCACCAACTGACCTTCAAACGCCCAAGCGGTGGCCGTCTAACTCACCAACTCGAGGTGACAAGTGTCGCCTCTCGTTGGTCCAAAACATTTCATCTCTAAAAATCCGCAAAAATAAGAAAAGACATAGCCTAATTTTCCCTCGCAAGTTATGTAAAACGCTTCGCCGAAAAACGACGACTCCAGACTGCGTGCTCAAATGTCATTCTACTAAGCCACTCAGTGGGGTGACACGTGTCACCCTCCTAATGGCCCAAAATAAAACATCTTCCAAAATATCCACAATGGCCAAAATCTCAAAACAAAGCTGGCTCTACAAAACCGTAGAATTTCACCCGTGGCCCCACGTGACCATTTCCAAAATAAAATTCCATAATTCTAATATTCCAGAAGTCCGAATACCAAACTGGGAATCCAATTCCCATTAACGAACCTTTTTCCTTTACAAAACCGGAAACTTTTCCGTGGAAAAATCACCTCTTCCTCCTTTCCAATCTTTCTGTCAGATTCTCGCACGCACGCCCTCGCATACATACCACGAACTACGGGTATAACATTCTCCCCTCCTTAGAAACATTCGTCCCGAATGTTCCTTCTAAGTCTCAAAACAACCGTGCGCCGATGTAGTCTTCACTACTATACTTACGAGAACAATCCTGCCATACCTGGCCCCAGAAACAACTGCGCAAAAAAAAAAAAAAAAAAAAAAGATGCTTACCTCCAAGTCCACGGGGAAACACCTCTAACATCACCAAAATGATACCACTTTTGTCACTTTGCCTGAGGCATTAACCTTCTCAGGCGACCCAACAAATGGTACCGATCGCACGCGATCACCGGTTCGCCGCGACACTCGAATCCTTACCACATTTCTGCATCGTCAGATTCAAAACTCGGTTACTATCTCTAACGTGGTCATTATTATCGAACACTGATGGATCTTCGATACTTCAACATAACAATACGGCGATCCGGACGTCGCTTCCTAAGTCGGACGACAAATGCTAACCTATAGGCAACCCGCCTATTCTTCACATGAACTCAAAAGGCCCAATGTAACTCTGCTAAGTTCCTCTGCTCTCAAAACTCGCACACCCTAACCACCGTCACTGGAACAAACTCAACCAACTACCCGAGCCTTGCCAACATCGAACCAATCGACCGCAAGAACTTGCATTTCTTCCCTACAAGGCTTCATAAGACGACATCCGATCACCGAAATGGTAGCTTAAACACTTCAACCGAGACAACGATCCTCACAGCTACCCCATCGCCCGACCATCGGTCGAACGCATCCACGAACTCAGACACTGGTTAACTAAATTTGGGCCTAACACCTCATGACTTATCACAAGGCGACCACCACAACCGACCCCACCACCATACAAAGCCGCGGTTGACCCGCAACGTGGCCTCAACCCGACCCGCAACGCCGCAACACACTAGCTTCCCGAGGAAAACTCTCACTAATCACGTTTAAAACCTAGCGGTCTTCCGAGCTCAACTACCCTCTCTCATTTTACGCTACTCGTGACTTATCCCAAAACATAGCTCACGTGCACAATGCACTCCTATAAGGTCAAACATCAACATACGCCTCTTACTCGAGACGGCCTTACCTCTAAGGTCTCTACGCCAGAAACTCTAAGGCTCACACTTTCTCTATCCCCAACATCTTACTCTGCTAAACAACCATGATTTCTAATCACAACTAACATACCGCTACCGTAACATAGCACTTAAGGTATACTCACCTTATCACATAAACAAAATTCTAGGGTTTAGGATATGCCGCATCTACCGCTTCACTCCCTATGTCGTTCTAATCGAACCCGCCTGTAGGGCTTATAGTTGGCGAAGGTGACGAACTACCCACCTGCATCAAGACAAAATCCTTCTACTAGGTCACCTATTCGACATATGGCCCCGACGGCCAGTGTACAACAAGTATCAATCTAAAAGACGACATTCCCGGATGACGCGTCACACGTATGAATCGAAAACCCCGAGTCCCGACCAACTCTCGCATACCCCGAACGCATCGAATCCCGTGGGGACCTCTTTGCACCGGGCGGATGTGCATAATCTAATCACGCGAGGCGACTTGCCTCGGTTACCAAAGGACCTAGCCGCCCGCCCCTTCGATGTCCTTCGTTAACCCGCCGATCTCTACGCTTTCTACCGCCGCAGATAAGCCTGCTTCATAGGCCATGCTCACGCTTAGTCAAGAATTACTCTTGTACAACCTCTCTTTAGATAGTCATCAAGACTCGCAGTACATCGGTATATTCTCCGTAGCCACATCCATAGCTAGTAATGTGGTCGCCTCTCGCAATCTATATTCTCTGCTCCCAATCGTGAACCAAGGTTCAAATATCATGGCCGCAGAGGAATCGCCGCCGCCGCAAACTCACTGGGCTAGTGACGAGCATAACTCCCCAACAAAACACCGCCTGTGTGGTAATTGGGCTCGTGCCCACGCAACCCTCCGAACTCAACTCGCAGCCTCCTCGGCCGCTTTGCCTCCCGGCCCGGTTGCCCTACGCGAGGCATAACGATAAGTGGAAAGAATTTCGTCGAGGGTCCAACTTTCAACACCGCTCTAAGGCACGATCTCAGTGAGAAGAATAGAAACCATCCTAAATATCCTATAGCCTCCTCGATTATTGGGCGTGGTGCACAACACACCGATAATCAAGACTCTACCGATACGGCTGTAGACACTTTCCGAGGATTAATCGCTCGATACCACTGCCACGCCCAAACCCGGCCCGTGATCGTGCCTTACCCCGCACCTTAGTGATACATCATCGAGTAATCACGAACATAAAACATAACATGAGACAAATGTATATAAAACAATAATCAGGAAACTTGCCTTTCGCATATATAAACAATCTTTTAAAGAGAACAGCTTTAATCCTTTTACAAACCCCGCCACAACAAGATTACTGCACTTCTAAGATTTGCAACAACTATGACGGGACAGGGCCCCGCCATACCCCTGAATGTAATTACCTACAACGACAGGGGACTATACCACCGACAAGCTTCCGGAGAAACGGAGCTTTCCCAAATGCTGAATCGTGACCCTAAGAGCGAGGATCATCGATCGTGTACCTTTTCTGCAGATGAACGCAGCCCCCGGCGAGGTCAAGACAACATGTACCAAGTATGTGAAATCAGAAGTAATATCAGAATCAAATCATAGTAGTCTATATAAAGCAGAGACATGTATGATAACCAAACTACGCTCACAACAACTAAGCAAATATGTCAAGTCGTGACTCACGCCTCAAAGTCATCACAATAAGACCGCACGGGTAAGTACGAAGGCATAGCCGACTACTAAGACCCCAGCACCACAAATGCCACAAATCGTATCACGAGGTCTCTAGACCGCACCACAGATCGGCCGCCACCGCCCGCAGATCAATGCGCGCGTCTATTCCTCGAACTCTCGCAGCCCGCATAGGTCACACATGCACCCGCATAAGGTATTCTCGAATCTCGGTCCTAGACCACCCGAGGTATACCCCGTGATCGGCGCACTAACCTCAGATCCGCCCCGACTTCGCACTCGCATAGCCCTCGGACCGCATAGTCCTCGTGAGACCGTGATAGGAATCCCCGTGATCGGCTAAACACCCGAATGATCACCAATCTCGAGCATACCGCGTTCGCATAGTCTCAAGGACCGTGATAGCCGTATAGACCGCATCGGGTGGCAAGCCCTGTGATACACAACATGGGGTAGGTGATATAATAACAAGACAATGGACTTACCTTTTAATAATGTAAGCACAAAGAAGAATGACCCCTTACATAACAATCACAAGATACTAACACAAGTAAAGATCCTAACATGTTTACTTATCAAATCAACAAGAAAGTATTACAAGGCTATCACAAACCAATACAATCAAGTTGTTCACACAAGGTACTTTCTACTAACAAGTTCGAGTATCTAACCCCAACGCATTTCATACATTAAATCTTTAAAAGATCCGCTCCTATCACATAAGTCACACAATACCCGTAGTATAAAATAGAGTGATCGTTTTTTAAGTAAACTAAAACACTTACCTTTGTAAAATCAAGTAACAACATTATTTTCCAAACGCTCGAGTTTGCCTAATTTCAAATGTTCCAGCTTTCTTATTTTAAAAAGGTTTCGTAGTTCATAGTCTTATTCATTCAAGAATATAATCCTTTTTATTAACCAATTGAGAAACATAAGCCTTACATGTAAGTAGGTTATTCTTATTTATAACAATCTTATTACAAAGACCATGATCTAGGAAATATCATTTTGTCTTATCTTAGCTTCTATGCAGATGGAAGTTTCTACCGGTTTTAATCATACTTAATTATTCAAAACATTTCCTTTGTTAACGCCGCAGTTGGTTTGTCGATACACATCCCGATTTCCAAAATCAAGAAACATTCTTAAGCCGTTATACCTAACTTCCCATAAAGCTAGTATAACTCTTAAGTTTTCAAAAATACATTACTACACATATTCTTTCAAAATGATTTATAAACCTTTGAAATACTTCAAGTTCTTCATTAACACATAACAAGTCGCTTATAATCAAATCCGCTTACCTTTCAAAACCACAACCCATTTTCTTACCTACATAAAGTCATTATAACCAACTTCCCATAAAGCCGTTATAACACTTTATGTTTTACAACAATCAAACACACGACGCCTACCGTACTACATAGTTCACACATATCATGCTAGAGAGATAGGAAGAGGTTCACATACCTCGCGACGAGTATCAACTAATAGCAAAACGCTCCAAACAATGGCTACTCCTGCCAAGCCGATCATTCCACACGTAGCACTTCAACCTATAAGGCCACGCGCTTATTAACATCGTAGAACATTCTACGTAAAATTCGGCAAAGATCTCCCGCCACAACAGAAATCTCCTCCTCTATCGAGGTCGCTACCAAGCCAACCAGTGGGGTTATACATCTAACCCGAACGGTACAATTCTACTATACCGTAATACTACACAAGTCTCATCTGAATACGCCCCATGTAATTACGCTGATTCAGCTTCCTTATTCTTCAGCTTAAGTCAAAAGACATCGCCAACAACTACGTTCGATTCTATATATAGTATACTTCAACTATATATTCTAACAACATGTAATATCCAATTACAATAGGGGACAAGATAATTACCTCGATAAGCCCATAATTATCCGAGTTTAAAGTCGATCCTTAGCAATGTTTCGCTCCTACACCGGTGCTCCGTCCCGCCCAAACAACCCTTAGAAGTTCTAACCAACTTCTACAAAGCACTCCAACTAACCATGGAGATTTTCCTTAGGGTTTCGGTTTTGTGGACCGACGGGAAGTATGATAGTATTTCTGGCTTTTCAGATAGATATAACCTTAGAATACTACAAGGTATAAGGCTAAGGTATTTGGGCATTATAACAATACTTTTGAGAGTATTTCACAACCATGGGTAATTTACGAGAACACCCTAAGGCAGTGCTCTACCGGGTGGCCTACTAGGAAGGGAGAGGTGCTCTCGCCACAAGGCCACATGAAAGTGGGAGGAGGCTCTTGGACGAGAGTCAACAAGAGGAGGAGAGGGTTCTCAAGACTTAGAGATTTGAGGATGAAGAAGTCTTCAGGGATGGGGTATTTATAGTGGTAAGCAAAGGCCAACCAAGGGCCAAGATCTAGCCAAGTGCTATGCAAGTGTAGGCCAAGATGTGCCCAAGTGCCCCTAGTCCCTACTCCACAAATCCTCACAAAATATCTCACCAACTGACTCCTTCAAACGCCCAAGCGGTGGCCGTCTAACTCCACCAACTCGAGGTGACAAGTGTCGCCTCTCGTTGGTCCAAAACATTTCATCTCTAAAAATCCGCAAAAATAAGAAAAGACATAGCCGAATTTTCCTCGCAAGTTATGTAAAACGCTTCATTTAAAAACGACTTAATCCAGCACTGTGCTCAAATGTCATTCTACCAAGCCACCTAGGGGTGACACGTGTCACCCTCCTAATGGCCCAAAATAAAACATCTTCCAAAATATCCACAATGGCCAAAATCTCAAAACAAAGTGGCTACAAAACCAGAATTTCACCCGGGCCCCACGTGACCATTTCCAAAATAAAATTCCATAATTCTCTAATATTCCAGAAGTCCGAATACCAAACTGGGAATCCAATTCCCATTAACGAACCTTTTTCCTTTACAAAACCTAAACTTTTCCGTGGAAAAATCACCTCTTTCCTCCTTTCCAATCTTTCTGTCGTATTCTCGTACGTACGTCCTCGCATACATACCCTGGAACTACGGGGTATAACATTATTATTCAGTTAACACATGTACGTCTACCGTACTACATATATATTGTAAAATATCATGCTTTAGGAAGAATCACATACCTTCTCAGCGAAAACCACCTGCCAAGTTGAATATGTCATACAGAGAATCACTTATAATAGTCGACACGCCTATCAACGCTCGACTACTTTGTAAACAGCTTCAAACAGAGGGCTCTATATCCTACGAAAAATTGGGCAGACTTCCTACCCTGAGCTACTCAAGTCTCATCAGAAAAAATTCCATGTAAGTACAATTGATTATTCTTCTTTTAAACCCTTCTACTGTGATAACAGTTCAATTCTATTCTGTGATTTTCTTCTAAGTATTTCATACTTATTCTTATACTACTATAGTATGTAATCTCTAATTCAAAAGAGGGTTAGGATTAGTTACCTCGGTAAGCCCAATAATATCCTAGATAAAGTCGCGCCTGAGCAAGGTTTAGCTCCTAAGTCAGACGCTCAGAGTCTAAGAAACCTTAAGTTCTTCACAACTTCTACTAAGGACTAAGGATTTGGGCTAGGTATTTTGGGCATTATAACAATACTAGAAGGCAACTTTTCTACCAAGGGAGGGGTAGATTTTGGCTAGGCTGTGGGAGGCCTCGCCAACTTTACTCAAGTGGGATGGTGTTTGGACGAAATGGCTTTAAGGGAGAGGAGAGGATTTTTCAAGACTTGAAGTAATTTTGTGGATGAAGAACTCTTCATCTAAGGGGGTATTTATAGGTCAAGCCATGGCCAACCAAGGGTCAAGATGATGCCAAGTGCAAGGCAAGTGTAGGTGAAGATTTAGGCAAGTCATTCATTCTATCTACTACACACAAATATCCTACCAACTCCTTGATTGTGCAAAGGCACAAAAACGTGCCAACCATGTCCAATTCGGCCCAATGGACGATTTCAAGTCCACCAATGGAGGGTGCCAAGTGTCGCCTCCCGCTGGTCCAAAATGTTTCGCCTCTCGGAAAAATCCGCAAAAATTAGAAATGGCATAGCCGAATTTACCCTACGAAAGCCGTGGAAACGCTTCGTCGGAAAACTATTCGCTTTGTGAGTTGTGCCCAAAAACGCTTTGTGCCTAAACTTTAAGGCTAGACTTTTGCACGTATTCCTCACGCATATACTGGAAATACGGGTATAACATTCTCTCTTAGAAACATTCGTCCGAATGTTCCTTCCCAAGACGCTTAACGATAAGATTCTTCATAACTTAAACGATTGCAAATGCCACACACGCCACGTAACAACACTTAGGCATAAACGATAATGAAGATTTACAAGTAGGAAAAGTGAATTACCCGGAGGTGTGGTGAATTCTCCCTAAGCTCGTTCGCCACAAGACTTTGACTAAGCC
Organism: Przewalskia tangutica; assembly: GCA_029844215.1. NCBI lineage: Eukaryota > Viridiplantae > Streptophyta > Magnoliopsida > Solanales > Solanaceae > Przewalskia > Przewalskia tangutica. Next base: position 54,613,948 of record CM056718.1, read on the forward strand.
ACATCCTTGGTCCGCAGACGCTAACTCGACGATCGACTATCGCTATGGGAATCTCCTCATACGATAACCCCACACTGGACATCGTCAATCGGGTGTACCTAGATGGATCCCCGATACATCTCCTCAAGATAGATACGTGAAACACCGGATGCACCGCCTCAGATCGGACGGCAGATTCAACTCGTAGGCAACCTTGCCTACCTCGCGACAATCTGAACGCCCAATGTACTGGGCCGAAGTTTCCCTTCTTCCGAATCTCATCACACCCTTCATGGGTGACACCTTCAGAAAACCCAATCATCAATCGCGAACTCGGATGTCGACGACGACGATGATCTGCATACGACTTGCCGACTCGAGCCGCCAATAGCCGCCTCGATAAGCTTCACTTATCCATCGCCACGCACCAAATCCGTCCCACTAGCCGCACTCGCCCACATCGAACCAACCTATAGGCGACCGCACTTCCTCCCATACAAGGCCTCATAAGGCGCCATCCGAATACCGGAGTGGTAGCTATTATTGTACGCGAACTCAACTAGAGGCAAATGATCCTCCCACTACCCTCGGTCGATAACATAGGCTCGCAAAGATATCCTCAAGAGTCCGGATAGTGCGCCGCCCGTCCGTCTCGTCTGTGGATGGAATGCGATTCGTGCTCACCAAGGCCCCTAAACCTCTCGAAAGACCTCGAAGTTAGCCGAACCGGGCTCTCGTCTGATATGATCGAAATAGGGACTCCATGCGACCAAGATCTCTGATGTAAAGTCCGCATAATCCTCACCAAAAGTCGCCCCGACGGAAGAAAGTGGACTGATTTCACACCGCCGACGATAACCCATATAGAATCATGTCTCCTCCGAGTGCGAGGTAATCCCGTGATGAAGTCCATGTTGATCACCTCCCACTTCCGTGTCGGGATCTCTATCGCCGCAACAAACCACCGTGCCTCGTGCTCTACCTTCACCGCCGACAACACGGGCACCGAGCTACGAACTCGCAACGCCCCTCTTCAAGCCATCCCACCAATACACGATCTAAGGTCGTGGTACATCTTGGTCGACCGATGGATAGAGTAACGCGCTACCGTGTGCTTCCCAAGAACTCGCCGATGTCCTCAAACATCCGGAACACACACCGCCTCAAACCTTAGCACCCCATCAGTGCTACCTCAAAAGCGACCCTTGCCTCACGAAGAGTCAGTATCACGATATCGAATCAAAGCCGATCCTCGAATTGCCTCTTCACCTCCTCGACGATGGAAGACTCGCAACCTCACGAACTCTAACCCCACCGCTATCGTAATCAATCAAGCGGACAACAAGGCTCGCTAATCGATGCAAATCACGAACCATGTCCCTCCTCTCTAGCCGCACATCCGATAGGCTCCCATCGACCTACGACTAAGAGCATACGCCACAACATTGCCTTCCCCGTGGTACAGATATCAACATCGTAATCCTTAAGCAACTCTAACCACCGCCTCTGCCGTGAAGTTCGGCTCCTCCGTCAAGATATACCGAGGCTCTTGTGGTCCGTAAAAATTTCCACGTGAACCCCATACAAATAGTGCCTCCGCATCTTCAAAGCGTGAATCACCGCCGCTAACTCCAAATCATGGGGGTAGTTCCTCTCGTGTTTCTTCACCGCCGGGATGTATATGCTATAACCCCGCCATGCTGCATCAACACACATCCCAACCCGATGCCCGACGATCACAATACACGACATAACCATCCGACCTCCGGAAGAGTAAGAACGGCGGCGCCGCCTTCTTTCAAAGAATCGAAACCCCGCCACAAGCATCACCATCAAACTTGGCCGCCTTACGAGTCACCTAGTCAATGGTGCGAGATAGAAGCAAACTTCTCCACGAACCGCCGATAATATCCTCGCAAGGCCCGTAAAATCGCGAACCTGCTGAGTAGTAGGTCAGGCCAAGTCCGATCGCTTCGATCTTGGCCGATTCACTCGAATGCCATCACCCGGCAATATGCCCAAGAAACGCCATCAAGTCAACCAAAACTCACATTTGGAAAACTTGGCGCATAATGCTGGTCTCGAGAATCACAAGACAGCCTCAAATGCTCCGCATGCCTCGCTCTGAGCGAGAATAAACCAAGATATCATCAATGAACACTATCACAAACGTGTCAAAATGGTTTGAACACTCGGTTCATCAAATCCATGAATACCACGAGCATTGTCAACCCAAAAGACATGACCGAACTCATAATGCTCTGCACGTCCGAATGCGATCCTAGTGGACATCCACCTCTCGACTCGCACTGATGATAGCCCGACCGTAGATCAATCTTGGAGAAACACTCGCGCTCGCAACCGGTCGAACAAATCATCAATCCCGGGAAGGGTATTCGTTTAATGGTCACCTTGTTCACCGTCAGTAATCAACACACGCGCAGCGGCCCCGCCCTTCTTCTTCACGAATAATACCGACGCTCCGGGGAGAAACACTAGGCCCGATGAAGCCCTTCTCCAAAGAAATCCCTAAGCTGATCCTTCAACTCTCTCAACTCGCGGTGCCATTCAGATGGCGGAATGGAAATAGGCCGAGTGTCCGCAATATGTCAATACAAAACTCAATCTCCTCTCGTGAGGATACCCGGAGGTCGTCTGAAACACGCTGGGAACTCTCGACCACCGAATCGACGGAAAATCTGGTACCGCAGCCTCGTGATCAAACACCCGAACGATGGTAGATATACCCTTCGCACCATCTTCCTAGCCTTGAGGTAGGAAATAAACCTACCTCGGCGATACCGTGCTCTCCCACTCAACAACCGGCCTCCTCAGAAACCGAACTGCATTACTCTCTCTGCAGCCTACATTGGCGTAGCAAGAAGCTAGCCAATCCATCCCCATGATCACGTCGAAGTCAATCATCTCCAACTCTATCAAGTCGCCAGGTCCGATGATCAGAATGGTCACAGACAAGCTCTATATACCCGCCGAGCTACCATCGAATCACCCATCGCGTAGCTACCTCGAAAGCGGTCTATGGACTCGTGCTCTATCCCTATCCTACTAGCAACAAGGGAGATATATAGGACATAGTAGAACCGGATCTATCAAAGCATACACATCAAACCCAGAACCGATAAGGTACCCGCGACATCGTGAGGCCTCCGATCCCGCTTACCGACAAAGCATAAATGCGGTTCGAGGACCGCTAGAATCGGGACCCGCGCCACGACCTGCCGCGACCGCTGGTCCACGAGTACCTTGCCCTCCGTGGCGAGTAGTCGCTTGGGATGAAGAAGACCGAAAGAACCCGTAGGTCGACTTACCATCAAGATCGCTCGCCTGACAGCCGCATAGTGACCTGCCGCCACAATCAAACAAGCTCCCGTAGCACCACAACTCCCGGCTGGATCTGCCGCGACGCTACACCGGCGGGGGAGGGTGGTCCCGACGCCGCACTTCGCCGCTCGACGCTCAAGTCCTGGGCCCCGTCCGCCTCAAATATCTCCGGCCGTGGCTGAGGACGGTGCAGAGTGCTCGAGCCGGCCGTGGTGCACCCAGATCGCCGAGGCCGCCACCACGATAGCCGCCAAAAGACCTCGCCGCCCCGGTCTTCTTCGCTGTCACAACCCGGCGGTCTCTACGCCTCACATCCAAGAGCATGAGCTCGCATGCGGGTAATGTCCATACGGTGAAGAGAAACACCCGCACATGACTCGCCATATAGTCATCTAGCGGTGACGTAGCGGCACCCTATCCTCCATATCGCTACCAATCTTTGGGACATATCGAGCCAATGAATCAAACTCGACATTGTACTCCCGACAAGGCCCTCTCTCGCCTCAAAGATTAAAAATCTATCACCGCGCCTCTCCTCATCCGCGAGGCAAGAAGTGAGTGAGGAAAGCCTCCGAGAACTCATCCCAAGTATGGGACGCGCGTGCTCTCCCGGATAACTCCCATGAATCAAACCAATCGAATGCGGTATCACGCGGCCTATGTGAACCAAAGATCACGGACTCGGTCTCCGACGCCCGATCACTCGTAATCCTCAGAATGACGGATGAACTCCTCGCGATCATCCTCCCGCCACCAGAAACTCGCGGGCTACAACTCGTGAAGTCTCGTAGCCTCAAACTCTCTGCCCTCGGGTGAACCACTGCACGACCGGGCTGGACTGAATCGCCGTGATCCACTGCCCTCATGTTCGCCACGATCTCCGCGATGCCGGGCCATCTCTCAGTACCCTAACTCTCCGCCTGCATCGTGGGATGCGAGGTGGGTACTGTGGTCTCGGCTGGGCCGGCGGCGTCAGAGAACTCGCCTCTCGTATAGATCGGCCCGAGCCCTCGTGACTCTAGGTGTCCCATCGCGCCTCCTACGCTTTGCCCTTCTGGGCCCGGGTTGCCTTACGTGGAGGCATAACTGTTACAGAAAAAGGAATACGTTAGAGGGGTCCAACTTTAACACAGCTCTAAAGCACGATCTCAGAGTGAGAAGAATGGAAACCAATCCTAAATATCCTATAGCCTCCTGATTATTGGTGTGGTGCACAACACACCGATAATCAAGACTTACTAGATACGGTCAGAGACACTTTCCGAGGATTAACTGCTCTGATACCACTTTTGTCACGACCCATTCCGGGGCCCGTGACTGGTGCCTTACCGGGGCACCCAAGTAGTCATACATCAGAGTAATCAGCGGAAATATAAAACAAGACATGAAACAGTTTATAAAATAAGACATACGCTTTATGTGAGAAAACGTCGCTTTCGATATATATATAAACATGGTTTAGCGATTACATCCGACATCGCATAACATGACTACTGCACTTCTAAGGAAATATACAACTATGGCGGACAGGCCGCCATACCCCGATCGTACAAAACTATCTACAACAGGAGATCATACCCAAAAGTAGAGCCTCGGAAAAGATGGAGCTCCCGACACCAACGTAGAGATCCTAAGAATGTGGATCTAGCACTGCCGCCTTACTGCGGCATGAACGCACCCAAGGAGGTCAAGACAACAGTACTAAGTATATGAAATCAGAAATACTTAAATGAAAACATATCATTTTAAAATCGGTTTGCAAGTATGTATGAAAACAACTAAGGACCGCATAGTACATCATAAACAAGAGCAACAATAGGTAAATCAGAATGTGTCTTTACTAGGCTGCGAATGATCGAAGCAGGGCCAATTGCCCGTAGTATCACCATGCAAGCCTAATCCTGGACTCCCGTAGTCCGCATAGGCCACTCACATAGGCCCGCATAGAGTACATAACCCCACATCGAGGGTAGCTACTCCTGCATCGCCCCGACTCGTAGTCCGCATGGCCACATAGACCGCATGAGGTATAACCCCGCATCACTAACCTCGAACTCCGTAGCTCGCATAGGTCCCTGGACCCGCATGAGGTATTCTCGAATCATGGTCCTGCATCACCGAGTCTACCCCGCAGACGGAGGCGCCAACCCCTGTAATATGTCAAGAGTGAGTGATAGTACACTAACATAACAGCTTATCTTTAAACAACATAAGCACAACAAGAATACTCTCTTATACAAACGTTACAAGACACTAACACACATAGCATCATATCATGTCTACTTATCAAACCATCTTATTATTCTCTTCACAATTTAATATAAGTCTGTTATAAACACATAGGCAAACTGTTTCTTTTTATCATTCTTAAGTGGTTATACTTAACTTCCCATAAAGCTAGTATAACTCTTAAGCTTCTGTTTTAAAAACCAATTAGTTCTCTTCTGTTAAAAAATGATTCAGTATTCTTTTGAAATGCTTTCAGATCTTTATTATTCAGGCTTATGCCGTGAGGCATTGCCGTAAGTATTATTCAGGCTTAAGCCGTGAGGCATTGCCGTAGTTATTATTCCGTTAACACATGTACGTCTACCGTACTACATATATATTGTAAAATATCATGCTTTAGGAAGAATCACATACCTTCTCAGCGAAAACCACCTGCCAAGTTGAATATGTTGCGCGCAGAGAATCAGCCTATAATAGTCAGACACGTCTATCAACGTTCAGACTACTTTGTAAACAGTTCTAAACAGAGGGCTCTATATCCTACGAAAAATTGGGCAGCACTTCCCTACCCGGTGAGCTACTCAAGTCTACTGTGAAAACAATCCTATGTAAGTACAATTGATTATTCTTCTTTTAAACCCTTCTACTGTGATAACAGTTCAATTCTATTCTGTGATTTTCTTCTAAGTATTTCATACTTATTCTTATACTACTACAGTATGTAATCTCTAATTCAAAAGAGGGTTAGGATTAGTTACCTCGGTAAGCCCAATAATATCCTAGATAAAGTCGCGCCTGAGCAAGGTTTAGCTCCTAAGTTGTACGCTCCGGTAGCTCCAAGAAACCTTAGAAGTTCTTCACAACTTCTACTAAGGACTAAGGGATTTGGGCTAGGGTATTTTGGGCATTATAACAATACTAGAAGGCAACTTTTCTACCAAGGGAGGGGGGGTAGATTTTGGCTAGGCTAGTGAGGCCTCGCCAACTTTACTCGGGGGTGGGAAGGTGTTTGACGAAATGGCTTTAAGGAGAGGAGAGGATTTTTCAAGACTTGGAAGTAATTTTGTGGATGAAGAACTCTTCATCTAAGGGGTATTTATAGGTCAAGCCATGGCCAACCAAGGGTCTAGATGATGCCAAGTGCAAGGCAAGTGTAGGGTGAAGAGTTAGGCAAGTGTCCATTCTATCTACTACACACAAATATCCTACCAACTCCTTGACTTGTGCAAAGGCACAAAAACGTGCCAACCTTGTCCAATTGGTCCAATGGGCGATTTCAAGTCCAAAGAATTGGAGGGTGCCATGTCGCCTCCCGTTGGTCCAAAATGTTTCGCCTCTGGAAAAATCCGCAAAAATTAGAAATGGCATAGCCGAATTTACCCTACGAAAGCCGTGGAAACGTTTCGTCGGAAAACTATTCGCTTTTGTGAGTTGTGCCCAAAAAACGTTTTGTGCCTAAACTTTAAGGCTAGACTTTATGCGTATTCCCTTACGTACATACCGAAATACGGTATAACAAATGATCGCATGGGGTCCCTATTTCTATCATATCGCATGCAGGAGCCCGGTTACGGCTAACTTCGAGGTCTTTCCGTAAGGATTAAGGACGCAGTGAGCCTCGATCGCATTCCATCCTCGAGACAGACAGCAGAGCGCACTATCCGGACTGGAGGATATCTGCGAGCCTGTGTTATTGACTTCAGGGGTAGCTGGGAGGATCATTTGCCTCTAGTTGAGTTTGCGTATAATAATAGCTACCACTCCAAAGATTCGATGACGCCTTATGAGGCCTTGTATGAGGAAGTGCAGATCGCCGATAGGCTGGTTTTATGTGGCGAGGTGCGATTAGTGGGACCAGCACTGTTGTGACGATGGATAAGGTGAAGCTTATCCAGGAGCGGCTATTGACAGCTCAGAGTCGACAGAAGTCGTATGCAGATCATCGTCGTCGGCATCTAGAATTTGAGGTTGATGATTGGGTTTTCCTGAAGGTGTCACCCATGGCGGTGTGATGAGATTTGGCAGAAAGGAAGCTCAGCCCAAGGTACATTGGGCCTTATCAGATTGTCCGCAGGGTGGGCAAGGTCGCCTACGAGTTGGATCTGCCGTCCGATCTGGAGGTAGTGCATCCGGTTTTCCATGTTTCTATGCTGAGGAGATGTATCGGGGATCCATCTAGAGTACACCCGATTGACGATGTCCAGGTGACCGAGGGGTTATCGTATGAGGAGAGTCCCATAGCGATACTCGATCGTCAGGTTAGGAGGTTGCGGACGAAGGATATGGCTTCCGTCAAGGTCCTATGCGGAACGAGAACAGAGAGGAGCTGACGTGGGAAGCAGATGAGGACATGAGGCAGAGGTACCCTCACTTATTCCCCACACCTCCAGATAACTTACTTTCCTACTTGCTGGTTTTAACTATCATATTTTCTTAAGTGTTGTATTGTGGCCATGTGTGGCATTTGCAAACTGTTAAGTTGTGAGGACCTATATCGTTATCTGTCTTGAGATGGAACATTCGGGACGAATGTTTCTAAGGAGGGGAGAATGTTATACCCCGTATTTCCGGAGTATGTACGTGAAGACGTACGTACGTTTGTACAAACCCTAATTAGGTTAAGAGTGAGATTGTAAGCTTTCGACGGAAAAGATTCCGAACCTTGTGAAGGAAATTCTACGTTTTTAATATTTTAACCGATTACGGATTTTTCCGAGAGACGAAATATTTTGGACCATTAGGAGGGCGACATGTGTCACCCTTAGTTAGCTTAGGTTGGACGAATTGGGGGGCCTAGTGGGCAAGTCAATTGGTCAAGTCTTGCAAGTTGATTTTGTGTGAGTGGGAGTAGGTGGGGGTGGACGGTTTTAGTGAGTTAGTGGAGGCCACATGGCTCATTGTTGTGGTGGGCATGTGTTCCAATATTGTGGTGGACATATGTCCAAATATTGTGGGAGACACTTGGTTGGAAGACCTCATCTTTCACATGGATCCTAATCCCAGCCCTCCATTTGTTTTAATCTTGGCCTTTGAGGACTCTATAAATACCCCCTTGAGTTGAAGACTTCTTCATCCACTCCACATTTTCTAAGTCTCAAAAACTCCCTCTCCCTTGTAGTGTTCTCGTCCAAGCCCTCTTTCCCCTTGCCTAGTGTTTCCGTGAAACACCCCTTCCCCTTCCTAGTTGCTCGAGAGCCCCCTTGGTAGAAAATATTCTCCAAGTGTTGTTACTATCTCCAAAATACCCTAGCCTTATACCTTGTAGTATTCCAAAGTCACCTCTATACTAAAGCCCGGAAATACTACCTTATATATCCATTAGTCACTAAACGAAACCCTAAGGAAAATCTTCATGGTTGGTTGAAGTATTAGTAGAAGTTGTTTGGAAACTTCTAAGGGTTTCTTGGAGCTATCGGAGTGTGCAGAATAGGAGCTAAACCTTGCTCAGGATCGACATTTAGCTTGGATAATTTTAGGCTTATCGAGGTAAACACTTTTGTCCTTCTATTGTAATTGGAGATTACATATAAGAATAGTTAAGAGTCGAGTATAAGATATAGAAGGATATTAAAGAATAGAATTGAACTGTAATCACAGTGCGGTATAAAGAAGAAGAATTGAATCACTTACATGGGACCGTATCTACAGTAGACTTGAGTAGTTTGACGGGTAGGGAAATGCTGCCCAATTTTCCGTAGAATAGAGAACCCTCTGCTTAGAATATTCTACAGTATAGTCTAGACGTTGATAGACGTATTTGACTATTATAGGTTGATACTCTGCGCGTGACATATTCGACTTGGCAGGTGGATTTCGCCAACGAGGTATGTGATTCTTCCTATCCTCTTGAGCATGATATTTTAAAATATATATATAGTACAGTAGACGTACGTGTGTTAACTGAACATGGTTTTACTTGACGTCTTTCGACTTGAGTCTAAATAATAAGAACCTTGAAGTATTTCAAAAGAATTATGAATCATTTTCGAAAGAAGAGTAATACTTGATTTTTAAACAGAAAGCTTAAGAGTTATACTAGCTTTATGGGAAGTTAGGTATAACGACTTAAGAAAGATAAAAGGAACGGTTTTACTTATTTGTTTATGAAAAATCTTGTATTAATTTCTGCAAAGTGTAGTAAGATGGTTTGATAAGAAAACATGTTATGATGCTACGCGTGTTAGTGTCTTGTGATGTTGTGTAAGGGGGTTATTCTTGTTGTGCTTACGTTGTTAAACGTTAAGACCGTTGTACTGTTATTATATCATATACCCCCTTGACTTGTTATACCGAGGGCTTGCCACCCTTGATGCGGGTCTATACGGCCTATGCGGTCTGTGTGACTATGCGGAGCTGCGGGAGTTCCAGGATTGATCATTCCGGGTGTATTATCCCGATGCGAGGAGTGCCTCATGCGGTCTGTGTGACTATGTGGTCTATGTGACTATGCGGACTGCGGGAGTCCAGGAGGGTACCGCATGTTAGCTACCCCCGATGCGAGGAATACCTCATGCGGGTCTGTGTGTGACCTATGCGGGCTGCGGGAAGTCCAGGATTAGGTACGCATAATGATACTATGGGTGATTGGCCTTGCTACGATCATTAGCGGCCTAGAAAAGACCAGTTACATTATATCTATTTTGCTATTGTTTATGTTGTGGCACTATGTGCAGTTTAACTGGTTGTAATTGCAAATGGTTTTAAACACTTGATTTCATTTTCGTACTTTACAGTTTCACATACTTGGTACTTGTTGTACTGACCTCCTTCGGGGGGCTGCGTTCATGCCGCAGGTAAGGGAAAACAGGTGCTAGATCCGCATCCTTAGGATCTCTACTTTGGTGTCAGGAGCTCCATCTTCTCCGGAGGCTCGACTTTTGGTATGGTTCTCCCTGGTGTCGTAGATACATGTACGTTCAGGGTATGGCGGGGCCCTGTCCCGCCATAGTTGTTTACTTCCAGAAGTGCAGTAGTCCTATGCGGTTGGGATATAACTGCCAAACTTGATGTATATATATATGCCGAAGGGCAACTTTTTCTCAGATAAACTATCTCTCTTTTCATATTGTTTCCTGTCTTGTTTATATTCCGCTGATTACTCTGATGTATGACTACTTGGGTGCCCGGGTAAGGCACCAGTCACGGGCCCCGGAACGGGTCGTGACAGTACATAATATGTAAGCAGTCACGTCAAGTCAGGGACTCACGCCCTCAAAGTCATCACTCAAATATAAATATGGGTCTCACGCCCACCACATCATTCGTGCCCGTGGAATACCTTCATCACTGCCAACAGTCTATGATATAGCAACACCAAGGAGTACACATGAACACGGGTCCCACGTGTCAAAACAACCGTGACGGCAAGTGCGAAGGCTAACTACGATACCAAAGCCGCGTCCTCAATCGACCGGTACGAAAGCCAACTACGGATACCAAAGCCGTGCCAACAAATCTACATAACCATACCACGGGCGACCCAGGCAAGTACGAAGCCAACTACGGATACCACTGCGCCCAATGAGCTGGTCGGGCAAATACGAAGACTAACTACCGATACTGCCGGAATCACGAGACTTCGTCACAAAACCGAGCGGGCAAGCACGAAGGCAAACTACGGATACTGCCGAATCAGCCACGACTTCGGGCAAGTACGAGAGCCAACTACGGATACCGCCGAATCAAGAAACCTCATGGAGAGCTAGTCCATGGAATAATAATCGCGAAGTGTACGTGGAATGCTCCACACCGCCGACGCCCAAGTAAGATCATAACAAATCAGCCGGCCCTCCATCGAGAGACGCGGTGGTATAGAAATACAATACTAGCAAGACAAGGCTATCACACGCAAACATAGGCAAGTTACACACAACTCAAGGTACTTTCATTTTATGCCAAAGTCCAGGTTTAACCCCAAAGTACTACGTACGTTAAATTCTTTTTAAAAGATCCATTTCTTTTACAAAGGTCACCCGATGCCCGTATTATAAAAATAGAGTGACTAACATTTTTAAGTAAACCAAAACAACTTCCATACTTTCCTTTTTAAACCAAATTAAGACAATACCATGCCTTCTTTTTAGACCAAAGCACTTCTCCTTTTAAAGTCAAGTTACCATTTTAAAACCAATGATAAAACCATTCTTTTGTTTTCATAAAGTCGTTATAACTAACTTCCCATAAAGTTGTTATAACACTTTATGTTTTAAACCAATTTAAGACAAAACAATGTCTTTCTTTTAAACCAAAAACTCTTCAATTCCTCAAATCTCTTTTCTTTTAGAAATCAAGTTCCTTACTTTGGAAATTCAAGAAAATTAATGCTTGTTTATAATGATTCTTATTAAAGCAGCCATGATCTAGGAAATGTAATACAATTTTGTCTTATCTTAGCTTCTATGCAGATGGAGGTTTCTACTGGTTTTAATAGTAATTAATTAGTCAATACATTTTCCTTTAATAACGCTGCAGTGGTTTGTTCGATACTTATTCTCATTTCCGAAATCAATATAATATTATTCCTTTTAAAACCCAAGTACCCATTTCTCATAAAAGCGGTTTCACAACTGTTTAACACAACCCAAGTCCTTATTATTTCACATCAAGTCTTTTATCTTTTAAAAACCACAAATCATTTTTTTGCCCACATAAAGTTGTTATAACCAACTTCCCATAAAGCCGTTATAACACTTTATGTTTTAAACCAACCAAATTCATTTAACACATGTACGTCTACCGTACTACATAGTTCACAACATATCATGCTAGAAAAGATAGGAAGAGGTTCACATACCTCGCGACGATTATCGACAATTAGCAAAATGCTCCAAGTACTACAACCTTGCTAGCATTTTCCACCCTTCAAGTAGAATACGCTACTCGTAGTACTTCCACCTATAATGGCCATAAAGCGCCTATTAACTTCTAGTTCTCTTCGTAGAATATTTCTACGGAAAATTCGTGACACCTCCCCCGCTATCACATAAATCTCCTCCCCTATCAAGGCCCGCTACCAGGCCAACAACTCCCAGGGGATTACACGTCTAACCGGACGTGTTCAATTCTACTTCACAGGAATACTACAAGTCTACTGTAAATACAGTCCTATGTAATTACAGTTCAATTCTCTTCTTTAATATCCATTCTATATATAGTATACTCAACTATACATTACTACAATATGTAATATCCAATTACAACAGGGGGATAAAGATCATTACCTCGATAAGCCCAAAATTATCCAAGATTATATGTCGATCCTGAGCAACGTTTAGCTCCAATTCCTTACGCTCCAACCCGCTCCTAGCAACCCTTAGAAGTTTCTAAACAACTTCTCTTAACACTTTAACTCTAAAAAGTGAAGAACACTTTAGGCTCTAAGTGTGGCAACTCTCGGCCAAGGGGTAATTTAGGGGCTAGGGGTGTGAAATATTTTCTAAATTTTGGTTACTAATCTTCCTAATACACTAAGGAAGAACACTTAAAACTTTAAGAATTTTTGGACAACGTTTGGTCAAGGGAGAGGGGTGTTTGGAAGAGAACTACTACAAAGGGAGGGAGTATTTTTGCCTTGGAATTTCTCAAGTGTGGATGAAGAAGTCTTGCAACTTAAGGGGGTATTTATAGGACATTCAAGGGCTAGGATTGAAGCAAGTGTGTGGTCTAGATTGAGCCATGTGTGTGTGGGTCCCACTTATCTATCTACTACACAAATATCTTGCAAGACTTTTGACCAAATGTTTTAAGCCTTTTTCATGCCAAAAACGTTTTCTACATGTCCAACAATTTCTTCCAACCTTGCCACCTAGGGGTGACACATGTCGCCCTCCTATTGGTCCAAAATATTTCATCTTCCGAAGATATCCGTAATGCTAAAAATCCAAAAATAAAGTGGGCCCCACAAAACCGTAAATTCTCCCGTGGGCCCCACGTGACCAATTCCGAAAAGAGTAAAATTCCATAATTCTCAAATATTCCAAAAAGTCCGAATACCGAATCCGGGAATTCAATTCCCATTAACGAACTTTTTTCCTTCACAAAACCCGGAAACTTTTCCGTCGAAAAATCGCACCTTTCTTTCTTTCCAATATTACTGTCGTATTCTCGTACGTATTTCCTCACATATATACCCTGGAACTACGGGGTGTAACAATAGCTACCATTTCAGCATTCGGATGGTGCCTTATAAAGCCTTGTATGGGCGGAAGTGTAGGTTGCCGGTCGATTGGTTCGATGTTGGAAAGGTTCAGATAGTTGGTCCCTACTTGATTCAGCAGGATATGGATAGAGTGAAGCTTATCCAGAAGAGGTTATTAGCAGCTTAGAGTCAACAGAAGTCGTGCGGGTAATCAGCGTCGACACTTGGAGTTCAGGTTGATGGTGGGTCTTCTTGAAGGTACCACCCCGGAAGGGTGTGACGAGATTTGGAAAGCAGGGGAAACTTAGACCGAGGTACTTTGGTCCTTTCCAGATCGTTTGTAGAATAGGCCAGGTTGCCTATAAGTTAGCACTGCCGTCCAACTTAGGAGACAGTACGTCCGGTCTCCCAGGTTGCTATGTTTCGAAAGAGTATCGGAGATCCATCCAGAGTGTTCCCAGTTAATGATGACCAAGTTAGAGATAGTAACCCCGAGATTTTGGAAACTGAAGCAATGACAGAAATGTGGTACGTATAGTAGGAAGAGTTCGAGTGTACGACGAGTAAGGGAAGAAGCGAACATGTGTTAAGAGAATAGAAGTGATCATTTCTTGTGTGAAGAAAGTATCCTTTGGACCATATGTGGAGCTAGAAGTGTTGTTATACACGTTGGAGGTGATTCTTCGTTGACTCGGATGTGAGTTTTGCGCGTATGTTGTATTATGGCCATGTGTGGCATAATTGGTTTCGTAAGCATAATAGGGAAGACTATACCGACAGGTATGTTTGGAGGCTTAGAAGGAACATTCGGGACGAATGTTTCTAAGGGGGAAGAATGTTACACCCCGTAGTTCCAGAGTATGTATATGAGGACGTACGTACGAGAATACGACAGAAAAATTGGAAAGGAAGAAAGATGTGATTTTTCGACGGAAAAGTTTCCGAATTTTGAGAAGGAAAAATGTTCGTTAATGGGAATTGGATTCCCAGATTTGGTATTCGGACTTTTTGGAATATTTAAGAATTATGGAATTTTATTTCCGAAATTAGTCACGTGGGGCCCACGGGAGGAATTTACGGTTTGTGGGGCCCACTTTATTTTCGGATTTTTGGCATTGCGGATATATTTTCGGAAGATGAAATATTTTGGACGAGTAGGGGGCAACACGTGTCACCCCCATGTGGCCATGTGGCCGAATGGTGGTGGGACACATGGCTTGGACGATTTTGGTGAGGGGACAAGTGGCAAGCCACTTGTCCCATTTTTGTGGTAGCCAAATGTTTGGCCAACTACCCACACACATGTACCCCATCCTCACCTTCCACTTGCATTAATCCTAGCCCTTGGTTTCTCTATAAATACCCACCCTTTTAGCTTGCAAGACTTCATCCCACACTTGAGTTTTTCAAGGCAATTCTCCCTCCCATCTCCTTGTTGTTGTTCTCGTTTTTTAGCCTTCCCCTTGGCCAAAAATTGTCCAAAAATTCTTAAAGTTTTAAGTTTTCTTCCTTAGAGTGTTAGGAATATTAGTAACCAAGTGTTGGAAAAGATTTCACACCCCTAGCCCCTAAATTACCCCCTTGGGCGAGAGCATGGCAAGAACAAGCCTAAGTGTTCTTCACTTTTTGGAGTTGAAGTGTTAAGAGAAGTTGTTTAGAAACTTCTAAGGGTCGCTTGGAGCGGGTTGGAGCGTAAGGATTTGGAGCTAAACGTTGCTCAGGATCGACTTATATCTTGGATAATTTTGGGCTTATCGAGGTAATGATCTTTATCCCCCTATTGTAATTGGAAATTACATGTTGTAGTAGTTAATAATTGAGTATAAGATATATTGGAAGAATCAGTATAAAGAATTGAACTGTATTTACATTGGACTGTATTCTGAGACTTGTAGTATTATTGTGGAGTAGAATTGTACACGTCAGGTTAGGCGTAACCCCCTCCATAGGGATTTTTGGTTTGCAGCGTGCCTCGTTAGAGGAGGAGATTTATGTGGTTGCGGGGAGGTCTTCGAATTTTCCGTAGAATAAGGAATCTTGTATCTAGAATTATTCTACGAAGAGATCTAGAGGTTGATAGACGTTTTGTGGCCCTTATAGGTTGAAGTACTACGAGTAGCGTATTCTACTTGAAGGGTGGAAAAGGCGAGCAAGGTTAGAGTACTTTGGAGCGTTTTGCTTATTGTCGATAATCGTCGCGAGGTATGTGAACCTTTTCCTATCCTTTCTAGCATGATATTTGTGAAATATATTTAGTGCGGTAGACGCACGTGTGTTTAAAGGAAGTTGATTTTCCTTTTGTGTCCTTGACTTGATTCCAAAGTTAAGTGACTTGTTATGAAATATTCAGGACTTGAATTATGTTAAAAAGTTGTAAAAACCTCACTCATGAGTAATGGGTGTGTGGTATTTTAAAGAATAAAGTTATCTTGATTTCGAAAATAAGAATGGTTTTATCATTGGATTTAAAATGATAACTTGACTTATAAACAACTTGATTTTGGGAAAGGAGAAGTAACTTGATTTACAGGTATAGGTTACTTGTTTTTAAAAGAGTAAGACACTTGGTTTAAAAAGTATATTGCTACTTGACTTTTAAAGGAAAAGTGCCTTTTTTTTAAAAGAAGGTATGAAAATTGTTTTGGTTTTACTTTGATGTCTTTTGACTTGAGTTTTAAATAATAAGAATCTGGAAGTATTTCAAAAGAGTTATTAACCATTTTTGAAAGAAAAGAAATACTTGGTTTTAAAAGCTTAAGTGTTATACTAGCTTTATGGGAAGTTAGGTATAACGACTTAAGGAAGATAGAAGGAACGGTTTACTTATTTGTTTATGAAAGTCTTGTATTGATTTCTGGAAAGTGTAGTAAGATGGTTTGATAAGTAGACATATTATGATGCTACGTGTGTTAGTGTCTTGTAACGTTTGTGTAAAGGGGGTTCCAATGTTGTGCTTATGTTGTTTAACGATAGCGGTTGTCTTGATATTATATCACTTACACACGACTTGAAATTAGAGGTTAGCCGCGACCGACGCACGAGAATACCTCATGCGATCTGTGTGACTATGCGAGTGCGGAGTTCGAGGATTGATCATTCCGGTGTATTATCCCGTCGCGAGGAATGCCTCATGCGGTATGTGTGACTACGCGGTCTATGTGACTATGCGGTGCGGAGTCGAGGAGGATGCCGCGTTAGCTACCCCGTCACGAGGAATACCTCATGCGGGCCTATGTGTGGCCTATGCGCGAGTGCGGTAAGTTCGAGATTAGACGCGCATTGATGCCGAGGGCGAGTGGCGGCCGATCATGTGGTGCGGTGCAGAAAGACCTCGTGATACAATTTTATAGCATTGTTGATGCTGCGGGTTTTAGTAGTCGGCTATGCCTTCGCACTTACCCCGCACGGTTTTATTATGACACGTGGGACACGTGTTCATGTATTCCTTGGTGCTTTTATATCATGGATCGCCAGATGAGGAAGGAATTCCACGCATGATTGATATTGTGGGCATGAGACCCATGGTTATATTTGAGTGATGACTTTAAGGCGTGAGTCACGACTTGACATATTTGCTTACATATTGTGTATCGTAAATTGGTTATCATATATGTCTTACATTTTATATAGATCGTTATGATTTCATTTACGATTTTCGGGCCACATACTTGGTACTGTTAGATCGACCTCCTTCGGGGCCGCGTTCATGCCGCGGTAGAGGTACACCGCCGTCGATCCTCGCTCTTAGGATCACGATTCGTTTTGGGAAGCTCCGTTTCTCGGAGGCTTATCTTGGGTATAGTCCTGTCGTTGTAGTACTTACATTCGGGGTATGGCGGGCCACGTCCGTCGTTGTTGTTATAACATTCTTAAGTGCGTAATCTTGTTGTGGGCGAGTTTGTAAAAGGGATGTAATCGTCGGTTCAAGTTTTATTTATATATTCGGAAAGGTGACCGTTTTGGTTGCTTGCTTTTTCTTATTTCATTATTGTATATCTTGTTTCATGTATGTTTTTATTTCCGCTGATTTTCTCGATGTTGTATCACTAGGGTGCGGGTAAGGCACGAGTGGCCGGTCGGGTCGTGACAAGCTCATCGCTTTGCCCTTCTACGGGCGGGTTGCCTTACGTGGAGGCATAATCAAAAAGAAAGGAAATCGTTAGAGGTCCAACTTATAACACAGCTCTAAGGCACGATCTCAGAGTGAGAAGAATGGAAACCAATCCTAAATATCCTATAGCCTCCTGATTATTGGTGTGGTGCACAACACACCGATAATCAAGACTCTACTAGATACGGTCTGTAGACACTTTCCGAGGATTAACTTCTCTGATACCACTTTTGTCACGACCCGATCCCGGGCACGTGACTGGTGCCTTACCCGGGCACCCAAGTAGACATACATCAGAGTAATCAGCGGAATATAAAAACAAGGCATGAAACAATGTAAAATGAGACACAGTTTATCTGAGAAAAAGTTGCGTTTCGGCATATATATATATGTACCAAGTCTGGCAGTTACATCCCAACTTTACAACAGGACTACAGACCTCTAGGAAATGTAAACAACTATGGCGGGACAGGGCCCCGCCATACCCTGAATGTACATAATATCTACAACACAGGGAGAGCCGTACTAAAAGTCGAGCCTCCGGAGAAATGGGGCTCCTGACACCAGAGTAAGGATCCTAAGAACGAGGATCTACCACCTGCTTTCCCTTACCTGCGGCATGAACGCAGCCCCCCGAAGGAGGTCAGATAACAGTACCAAGTATGTGAAATCAGAAATCTTGAAATGAAATCAAATCATTTTTAAAACCACTTACAAATACAACCAATTCAACCGCACATAGTGCGACAGCATAAACAAGAGCAAAATAGGTATAATGTAACTGGTCTTTTCTAGGCCGCTAATGATCGAAGCAAGGCCAATCGCCCATAGTATTATTATGCGTTCCTAATCCTGGAACTCCCGCAGTCCGCATAGGTCACACATAGACCCGCATGAGGTATTCCTCGCATCGGGGGTAGCTAACCCGCGGTATCCTCACGACCCCGGTCCGCGTAGTCACGTGGACCGCATAGGCCATATAGACGCATCGGCGTAACACCCGAGTGATCAATCCTCGGAACTCCCGCGACTCGCATAGGCCACAGGACCGCATAGGCCATATAGACCGCATCGAGGTGGCAAGTCCTCGGCATTATAACAAGTCGGGGTATGTGATATGATAGAAGATAACGCTTATCGTTTAACAGCGTAAGCACAACAAGAATAACCCCCTTACACAAACATCACAAGACACTAACACACGTAGCATCATAACATGTTTACTTATCAAACCATCTTACTACACTTTTCAGAAATCAATACAAGACTTTCATAAACAAATAAGTAAACCGTTCCTTTATCTTTCTTAAGTCGTTATACCTAACTTCCCATAAAGCTAGTATAACTCTTAAGCTTTTAAAACCAAGTATTACTTTTCTTTCGAAAATGATTCATAACTCTTTTTGAAATACTTCAAGATTCTTATTATTTAAAACTCAAGTCAAAAGACATCAGAGTAAAACCAATTTTAGTTAACACACGTACGTCTACCGTACTATATATATATCAAAAATATCATGCTCAAGAGGATAGGAAGAATCACATACCTCCTCGGCGAAATCCACCTGCCAAGTCGAATATGTCGCGCGCAGAGTATCAACATATAATAGTCAAATACGTCTATCAACGTCTAGACTACTCTGTCGAATATTCTAAGTAGAGGGTTCTCTATTCTACGGAAAATCGGGCAGCACTTCCCTACCCATTAAACTACACAAGTCTACTGTAAATACAGTCCTATGTAAGTACAGTTCAATTCTCTTCTTTTATACCATCCTTCTATACATCTTATACTCATTTCTATACTACTACAGTATGTAATCTCCAATTACAATAGAAGGACAAGATATTTACCTCGACAAGCCCAAAATTATACAAGATATATGTCGATCCTGAGAAAGGTTTAGCTCCTATTCTGCATGCTCCGATAGCTCCAAGAAACCCTTAGAAGTTTCCAAACAACTTCTACCTAATACTTCAACCAACTATGAAGATTTTCCTTAGGGTTTCGTTTTGTGACTAATGGATATAAAGTAGTATTTCTGGGCTTTTAGTGTAGAGGTAACTTTGGAATACTACAAGGTATTTGGCTAAGGTATTTTGGCATAGTAACAATACTTGGAGAATAATTTTTCTACCAAGGAGGGGGGGGGGTATTTCAACGAGAACAGCAAGGAAGGGGGGAAAATGTGTTTGGACGAGAACTAGGGAAAGGGGGGGGGGGGGGGAGGACTTTGGACGAGAACACTACTAGAGGGAAGGATGTTTGGAGACTTGGAATTTGTTTTTGTGGATGAAGAAGTCTTGCACAAGAGGGGGGTATTTATAGAACCTTCAATGGACAAGATTAAAACAAATGGAGGGTGAAGATTTGGATCCATGTGAAGAATGAGGTCTTCCAACCAAGTGTCCACCACAATGTTGGGACATATGTCCACCACAACCTTGGGACATATGTCCCCCACAACAATAAGCCATGTGGCCTTCCACTAGCACCAAAAAAACGTCCACTACCTACTCCCACTCACCCAAAGAAATATCTTCCAAGACTTGACCATTTGACTTGTCCACTAGCCCAACTTTTTCGTCCAAACATGCCACCTAAGGGTGCCATATGTCGCCCTCCTATTGGTCCAAATATTTCGTCTCTCGGAAAAATCCGTAGTCGGTTAAAATATTAAAAACGTAAAATTTCCTTCACAAGGTTCGGACTCTCTTCCGTTGAAAGCTCACAATTTCATCTTAACCTAATTAGGGCTTGAATAATCGTACGTACGTCCTCGCATACATACTCTGGAAGTACGGGGTATATAACAAAATGGAAGAGAAGTTGGTTGTGAACTTCTAAAGGCTTCAAATAGCGGATTGGAGCGTAAAGGAAAGGAGCTAAGAATTGCTAAGGAGCGACTTTGAATCTTAGAAATTTTAAAGGGCTTGTAAAGGTATAATTCTTGTCGTTTTAGCAATTAAAGTTTAATTATCATTGTAGTTATGGATATTAGCAAGCATGAGGTATTTTGTATGAAGTTTGATAAGTGTATTGGCTATTGGAACCCTAATCCGAAAACTAGCATGTTTAGCCTTAAGATTACAATTCAAGTTGATTATTAGTTTAAGTCGTCGCATGTTGTATAATAAGGAAATTGTAGTTGTTGAAGTTGTTTATGACTATATAACATGTTAGACCTTAGAACTTGGAATTGGAAAAGGATTGGAAAAGACTTAGTGTTGTTGTATATGTTCGCCGAGAATGGCTTGGTTGTTAAACTACTTGGTATGAATTGTGGGGCGGAATTTTACACGTATTGTAAGGCGTGTAATCCCCTTTGATTGGTTGGTATGTTGAGCCTTAAATGTGGCATGTTTGGTTATTGAATTCAGCCTTGAAAACGGTGGCAAAGTATGTAGAAACAAAGGAAGTGTTGCCCGATTTTCCGTAGAATAAGAGACCGTATACTTAGTATTATTCTACGTTAGAGACTAGAAGTTGATAGTCATGTTGTGACCATTATAGGTTGACAATTCTCGTGCACGGCGTATTCGGCAGCTTGTGGATTTAGCGAAAGGTATGTGAACTATCTCCTCTTCAGCATGATTAGTATGGTAAAGAAAGTATGTCCTACTCCTTAAATGATCCATTCCTTGGTTGTACTTGGATTGCCTAAAATAGAATTTGTTCTATGTACTTCCTTGATTGTACTTTGATGTTTAAATTGTAAGTTGTATAATCCATTTCCTTAGTGAAGTTTGGATTCTTAAAAGTGAAAGTATTTTACTTAAAGTACATAGAGTCTTGAAAAGGAAGTGGTTTCCAAACCTTTTGGCTAGTGCCTTAGTTCCAAAACCTAAGGTTGTTATAATGACTTTAGGGGAGTCAAATGAGTGATTTACTTAATTGTTTTAAAAGAGGAGAAATGACATGATTTAAGAGAAGTAACTTGTTTTAAAGGTGTGAGTTACTTGAGGTTTAAAAGTAGAAGAAACTTGATTTCTAAAGATTAAGAGACTTGAAGTATTTTGAAAGTTAAGAACTTGATTTGTAAGTATGTGATACTTGGTTTTAAAGTATAAGTCTCTTGGTTATAAAAGGAATGAATATGTCTAAAACCATAAAAGGTTATAACGGCTATATGGGAAGTTGGTTATAACGACTTTATGGAAGGTTAAGAAAATTGTCTATTTTGATTAATGGGCATAAGTTGCCTAGATTGTGAAAGTTTGAAGTTACTTGATTTCAAGCTTTGAAATGAGTCTTCTAAAAGTGTAGTAACTTACATTGAAAAATAGACACACCTTGATACTACAGGTGTTAGTATCTTGGGGTTTTACATAAAAAGGAGTCTTTTGAAAAGAATGTACGTACGTAGTACTTTGGCTTGTTTAATTGAGAATTATTCTATGTGTGCCTTGATAAGTACTTTGGCTTGTTTAATTGAGAATTATTCTATAAGTGCCTTGAGTTTATAAAATGAAAGTCTAAAGATTTTATGAACTTGCCTATGTGTGCTGGTGATAGCCTTTGAGTGCAAGTATTATGTTTTATTACGTTGCCGCGACTCTCGGTTGGAGGGCCAGCTGTCTTGTTGTAAGTTTACTTGGACGTACCGACAGTGATGTGGGATTCCACGGGTATGCTTTCATTATTTGTATTACTCCTTGGACATGCTTATACGATGTGGGATTTCGGCACGTGTGACCGGGAGCGTTAGATTCGGTTGTTTGTGTTACCCCATGGTCATGCTTATACGATGTGGGATTCCGGGGCATGCGACCACGTGGGATATTTTTATTCCATGGATTCGCCCTCCATGAGATTTAGTGACGCAAGATGGATCTGGTAGTTAGTTTTCGTACTTTCCCCCGTCGGTGGCTGACACAGGATGGATCTGGTAGTTGGATTTCGTTCTTGCCCCCGTCAGTTCTGTTGCACAGTTTGGTACGGTAGACTCCGGTAGATAGCTTTCGCACTTGCCCCGGTCATATCTCGTGACGACAGGCTGGATCTGGTAGTTAGCTTTCGTACTTGCCCCCGTCAGTTGTTGACGCAGGCTGGATCTGGTAGTTGGCTTTCGTACTTGCCCCCGTCAGTTTTATGATGCAGGTTGGATCTGGTGGTTCGTTTTCCTACTTGGCCCATACAGTTTTTAGGACACAGGTGGGACTTGGTGTTCATGTATGCCTATTGGTGTTATATTATATCATGGACTGTCGACAGTGAGGAAGGATTCCACGGGCATGCTTGATATTATGGGCGTGAGACCCATGGTTATATTTTAATAATGACTTTGAGGGCATGCGTCCCTGACTTGATATGACTGCTTATGTATTGTGTATTGTAGGTTGGCTATCATACATGTCTCCTGTTTTGTTTAGACTGTTATGATTTCATTACAGTATATTCAGTTTCACATACTTGGTACATTCTTCGTACTGACCTCCTTCGGGGGGCTGCGTTCATGTCGCAGGTTTAGGTACGCAGTTTGGTGATCTGCAGGTGTAGGACCCTGCTCAGAGTTTTTGGATAGCTCCATTTGTTCAGGATTTTATCATTTTGGTATAGTTCCTTCAATACTGAGCTTTTGTCTGATTATGGTACGGGGCCTTGTCCCATCATAGTTCAGTATAACTCTTAGAGGTCTGTATTCATATGTGGGATTGGACTCATGTGCAGTGTAGTGTCTTTTGAGTATGTATATTATATGGTAGCCTTGTCGGCTTTGCCCTTGTACGTATGTCGGTTTTAAAAAAATAATAATGAGGTGTTATTTAAATTCCGCAGTTTACTTGTGTTGTTAAGGTAGAAGGGTGCCCAGGTAGGGAACCAGTCACGGGCCTGGGGTTCGGGGTGTGACATCGGTGTACTTTGGAATCTGTAGCATAACCCGGCCCGCCTGTGGGGCTCGGTGTAAAATGACGTAACCCGGCCTATGTGTAGGCTCGGTGTATATGGCGTAACCCGGCCTATGTGTAGGCTCGGTGTGTCTCATAACATAACCCGAGTACTGGTAACCCTTCTGAGTACTGGTAACCCTTTGTGGACCACTAGCAGCTCCTGCTGCTGCCTTGCCCTTCTGGGCCCTGGTCGCCTTCGTGGAGGCATAGCTGATACATAAGAATAGGTCAGAGAGATTAAGCCATGTGCTAGGCAAGTGTAAGGTCAAGATTAGGGCAAGTGTACCTTAGCCAACTTGCACACAAAATATCCTACCAACTACTTGACAAACAAGGCCATTCAATCGGCCCTAATGCCGTCCCACATCCATCAATGAGAGGGTGACAAGTGTCGCCCTCTCGTTGGTCCAAAGTGTTTCGTCTCTCGGAAAAATCCGCAAAAATTAGAAATGACATAGCCGGAATTTATCCTACGCGAGTCTTGTTAAACGTTTCGTCGGAAAACGATTCTTTTTGTGAGTTGTGCCCAAAAAAACGTCCTAGGCCTAAACTTTTAAGGCTACACTTTCGTACGTACGCCCTTACGTACATACTCTGGAAATACGGGGTATAACATTCTCCCCTCCTTAGAAACATTCGTCCCGAATGTTCCTTCCCAAGATAGCTAACGATAAGGTTCCTCATAACTTAAACAGTTTGCATATGCCACACACGACCACAAAACAACACTTAGGCATAAACGATAATGAAGATTTACAAGTAGGAAAGTGAATTACCTGGAGGTGTGGGGAATAGGTGAGGATACTTCTGCCTCATGTCCTCCTCAGCTTCCCACGTCATCTCCTCCCTGAGCTCGTTCCACCACAAGACTTTGACGGAAGCCACGTCCTTGGTCCGCAGACGCCTAACCTGACGATCGATTATCGCTATGGGAATCTCCTCATATGATAACCCCTCGGTCACTGACATCGTCAATCGGGTGTACCACTAGATGGATCCCGATACATCTCCTCAAAGATAGAAACATGAAACACCGGATGCACCGCCTCCGACGGACGGCAGATTCAACTCATAGGCAACCTTGCCTACCGCGGACAATCGATACGCCCAATGTACCTGGCCGAGTTTCCTTCTTCCGAATCTCATCACACCTTCATGGGTGGTGACACCTTCAGAAAACCCAATCATCAACCTCGAACTCCGATGCCGACGGCGATGATGCGTGATATGACTTGGCCGACTACGAGCCGCCAAGAACCTCTCTGGATAAGCTTCACCTTATCCATCGCCTCGCACCAAATCGTCCCACTAATCGCACTCTCGCCCACATCGAACCAGCCTATCGGCGATCCGCACTTCCTCCCATACAAGGCCTCATAAGGCGCCATCCGAATCTTTGGGTGGTAGCTATTACTATACGCAAACTCAACTAGAGGAAAATGATCCTCGGCTACCTCGAAGTCGATAACACAGTGCTCGCAGATATCCTCAAGAGTGCGGATAGTGCGCACCGCCCGTCCGTGTCTGTGGATGGAATGCGAGATCAGCTCACTGCGTCCCCCAAACCCTTCTCGAAAGATCTCGGAAGTTAGCCGTAAACCGGCTCCTGCATGCGATATGATCGAAATAGGACTCCATGCGATCGGCGATCTCTGATGTAAAGTCCGCATAATCCTCAGCCGAAAAGGTCGTCCTGACGGGAATAAAGTGGGCTGATTTCGTCAGCCAGTCCACGATAACCCATATAGAATCATGTCTCCTCTGAGTGCGAGGTAATCCTGTGATGAAGTCCATGTTGATCACCTCCCACTTCCAGGTCGGGATCTCTATCGTCAGAATAAAACCACCGTGCCTGCGGTGCTCTACCTTCACTGCCGACAACACGCACCGAGCTACGAACTCGCAACGCCCTCTTCAAGCCATCCCACCAATACACGATCGGCGTCGTGGTACATCTTGGTCGACCACGGATGGATAGAGTAACGCCGCTGTGTGCTTCCCCAAGAACTCTGCAAGTCTCAAACATCCGAACACACAACTCGCCCTCAAACCTTAGCACCCCATCCGGCTACCTCAAGGACCTTCCTCACGAAGAGTCGTATCACGATAACGTGTCAAAATCGGATCCTCGAATTGCCTCTTCACCTCGACGATGGAAGACTCGCAACCTCACGAACTCGAACCCCATCGCTATCGGAATCAATCAAGCGGACACCAAGGCTCGCTAATCGATGCAAATCACGAACTATGTCCTCCTCTCGGCTGCACATCCGATAGACTCGCCGACCTACGACTACGAGCATACGCCACAACATTGGCCTTCCCGTGGTACAGGATATCAACATCGTAATCCTTAAGCAACTCTAACCACCGTCTCGCCGTAAGTTCGGCTCCTCTAGTCGAAGATATCTTTGGAGGCTCTTGTGGTGCGTATAAATATCCACATGAACCCCATACAAGTAGTGCCTCGGATCTTCAAGGTGTGAATCACCACGCTAACTCCAAATCATGGGTGGGGTAGTTCCTTTCGTGTTTCTTCACCGTCGGGATGCATACGCTATAACCTTGCCTGTTGCATCAACACATCCCAACCCGATGCCCGACGCGTCACAATACACGACATAACCGTCGACCTGCGGAAGAGTAAGAACGGGCGGTCGTCGCCTCCTTCGAATCGAAACCCCGCCACAAGCATCACCATCAAACTTAGCCGCTTACGAGTCACCCTAGTCAATGGTGCGAGAGATAGAAGCAAACTTCTACGAACCGCCGATAATAACTGCAAGGCCCGTAAACTGCGAACCTCAGCCGGAGTAGTAGGTCTAGGCCAAGTCTCGATCGCTTCGATCTTGGCGTATCCACTCGAATGCCATCACCCACAATATGCCCAAGAAAAGCCACGAAGTTAACCAAAACTCACATTTGGAAAACTTGGCGTATAAGCTGGTCTGGAGAACTCTCAAAGATCCTCAAATGCTCCGCATGCTCGCTCTGGCGAGAATAAACCAAGATATCATCAATGAACACTATCACAAGCGTGTCCAAAAATGGTTTGAACACTCGGTTCATCAAATCCATGAATACCGCCGAGCATTGGTCAACCCAAAAGACATGACCACGAACTCATAATGCCCGCATCGGTCGGAATGCGAATCTAGGGACATCCACCTCTCTCGACTCGCACTGATGATAGCGATCGCAGATCAATCTTGAGAAACATCTCGCGCCCTGCAACTGGTCGAACAAATCATCAATCCTGGGAAGGGGGTATATGTTCTTAATGGTCACCTTGTTCAGCTGCCTGTAATCAACACACATGCGCAGCGTCCCGTCCTTCTTCTTCACGAACAATACCGGTGCCCCCCAGGGAGAAACACTAGGCCTGATGAAGCCCTTCTCCAGCAAATCTCTAAGCTGATCCTTCAACTCTCTCAACTCGGCAGGTGCCATTCTGTATGGCGGAATGGAAATAGGCCGAGTGTCTGGCAGCACATCTATACAAAACTCTATCTCCCTCTCAAGAGGGATACCGGGGAGGTCGTCTGGAAACACGTCTGGGAACTCTCTGACTACTGGAACTGACTGAAAATCTGGTACCGCAGCCTCAGTATCAAACACCCGATGGTAGATATACCCTTTCTGCACCATCTTCCTAGCCTTGAGGTAAGAAATAAACCTACCCCTCGGCGATACAGTGTTCCCCTCCCACTC
The DNA here is from genome assembly GCA_029844215.1 of Przewalskia tangutica. Taxonomy (NCBI): domain Eukaryota; kingdom Viridiplantae; phylum Streptophyta; class Magnoliopsida; order Solanales; family Solanaceae; genus Przewalskia; species Przewalskia tangutica. The sequence goes on from CM056718.1 coordinate 54,641,349, forward strand.
AATAACCGGCCTCAGAAATCGAACCGTACCACTCTCTCCCTGCAGTTTACATTGGCATAGCAAGAAGCTAGCCAATCCATGCCCATGATCACATCGAAATCCGTCATGTCCAGCTCTATCAAGTCTGCTAGGGTCTGACGACTGCATAAGGTCACTAGACAAGCTCTAAATACCCGCCGAGCTACCACCGCATCACCCACTGGCGTAGCTACCTCGAAAGGGTCTATGGACTCAGGCTCTATCCCTATCCTACTAGCAACAAGGGGAGATATATAGGACAGAGTAGAACCCGGATCTATCAAGGCATACATATCAAATCCAGAAACGGATAAGGTACCTGTGACGACATCAGGTGAGGCCTCCTGATCCTGCCGGCTGGACAAGGCATAAATGCGGTTCTGAGGACCGCTAAAACTGGGACCCGAGCCACGACCTCTGTCGCGACCTGCTGGTCCATGAGTACCACTCGCCTCCGGCGAGTGGCTGTCGGGAAGAAGGCCGGACAAAAGAACACGTAGTGACCCTACTATCTGCGACCGCCTTGGTCGGACAGTTCCTAGCAAAGTGACCCTGCTGGCCACAACTGAAACAAGCTCCCGTAGCAGCACCACAAATCCCGTGGGATCTACCGACGCCACACCGGCGGGGGTGGTCCCGTCGGCGATTTCGCTTTGCTCGACGTCCGAAGCCACGGGCCCCGGTGCGCCTCGAATATCACGTTTGGCTGAGGATGGTGCAGAGTGCTCGAGCCGTGTGGTGCAAATCTAGATCGCTGCGAGGCCGCCACCACGATAGCCACCAAAAGACCGCCGCCCCGGTCTTAACCTGCTCTTGCTGTCACAACCCGTCGGTCTCTACGCCTCGCATCCAAGAGCATGAGCTGCGTGCGGGTAATGTCCATACCGGCCAAGAGAAACACCCGCACAAGATTCGGCCATATAATCATCTAGCCCGGTGACGTAGCGGTGCACCCTATCCTCCATATCTGCTACCAACGCTGGGACATATCGAGCCAATGAATCAAACTCGACATTGTACTCCCTAACTGTGCGTCCTCTCTGCCTCAGTAACAAAAATCTATCGGCCCGTGCCCTCCTCATCTGTGGAGGCAAGAAGTGAGTGAGGAAAGCCTCCGAGAACTCATCCCAAGTAGTTGGGGATGCGTGCTCTCCCCGGGATAACTCCCACGAATCAAACCAATCGACTGCGGTATCACGTAGCCGATGCGAACCGAAGGTCACAGACTCGGTCTCTGACGCCTTGATCACCCGCATGATCCTCTGCAACTGTCGGATGAACTCCTGCGGATCATCCTCTGGCCTCGACCCGTAGAACTCTGGCGGGCTACAACTCAGGAAATCCCGTAGCCTCAAACTGTCTGCCCTCGGGTGAACCACGGGTGCTACTGGGGCTGGAACTGAATCGCCGTGATCCACTGCCTCACGTTCGCCACGATCACGGCAAGAATTCAGGCCATCTCTCTCAGAACACATCTCATACGCTTCCGGTGTGGGACTGGAGGTGTAGGTACTGTGGTCTCACGACCATGCTGCGCCCTAAACCTCTCCGGGGTCGGCGGCGTCAGAACTCGCCGTCTCGTATCGGCCGGGCACGAGCCCTCGTGACTCTAGGTGTCCCACTAGCGACTCCTCACCGCTTTGCCCTTCGGGCGGGTTGCCGCTTACGTGGAGGCATAATCTGTAAAAAGGAATACGTTAGAGGGTCCAACTTTAACACGCTCTAAAGCACGATCTCGAGTGAGAAGAATGGAAACCAATCCTAAATATCCTATAGCCTCACGATTATTGGTGGTGCACAACACACCGATAATCAAGACTTACTAGATACGATCAGTAGACACTTTCCGAGGATTAATCGCTCGATACCACTTTTGTCACGACGTTTGGGGCGTGGATCGTGCCTTACCCGGGCACCCAAGCAGTCATACATCAGAGAAAATCAGCGGAAATATAAAACAAGACAAGAAACATTATTAAAAAGGAGAAACAGTTTATCTGAAGAAAAGCTTGCCTTTCGGCATATATAAATAAACATTGTTTTGCAGTTACATCCCAACTGTACAATAGGACTACTGCACTCTACGAAGTAAACAACTATGGCGGGACAGGGCCCCGCCATACCCTGAATGTATAAAACTATCTACAATACAGGGAGATCATACCCAAAAGTAGAGCCTCCGGAGAAGATGGAGCTCCTGACACCAACGCAAAGATCCTAAGGTTGTGGATCTAGCACCTGCTTGCCCTTACCTGCGGCATGAACGCGGCCTCAAGGAGGTCGAGACAACGGTACTAAGTATGTGAAATCAGAAAGTACTTAAATGAACTCATATCATTGTAAAACCACTTCTATCACTATGCACGAACCAACCAATGTAACCGCACATAGTGCAACATCATAAACAAGAGCACCAATCGGTAAACTGTACCAGGTCTTTTCTAGGATGCGAATGATCGAAGAAGGGCCAATTGCACGTAGTATCACTACGCAAGCCTAATACTGGACTCCCGTAGTCCGCATAGGCCACTCACATAGGCCCGCATGGGTATAACCCGCATCGAGGGTAGCTACTCCTGCATCGCCCCGACTCGTAGTCCGCATGGCCACATGCCGCATGAGGTATAACCCCGCACACTAACACGGAACTCGTAGCTCGCATAGGTCCTCGACCCGCATGAGGTATTCTCGAATCATGGTCCTGCATCACCTTGAGTCTACTCCCAGATCGGAGGCGACTTAACCCGTAACATGTCAAGAGGTGAGTGATATAATACCAACATAACACTTATCGTTAAACAACATAAGCACAACAAGAATACCTCTTATACAAGCGTTACAAGTCACTACCACACATAGCATCATATCATGTCTACTTATCAAACCATTTTATTATTCTTTCATAAATCAATATAAGTGCATATAAACACATAAGTAAATCGTTTCCTTTTATAAATCTTAAGTTGTTATACCTAACTTCCCATAAAGCTAGTATAACTCTTAAGCTTTTTGTTTAAAAACCAATTAGTTCTCTTCTGTTAAAATGATTCAGTATTCTTTTGAAATGCATCAAGACTCATTATTCAGGCTTAAGTCAAAAGACATTGTCGTAATTATTATTCAGGCTTAAGTCAAAAGACATTGCCGTAGTTATTATTCAGTTAACACATGTACGTCTACCGTACTATATATATATTTTAAAATATCATGCTTTAGGAAGAATCACATACCTTCTCGGCGAAATCCACCTGCCAAGTCGAATATGTCGTACGCAGAATCGACTATAATAGTCAAATACGTCTATCAATGTCTAGACTATTCAGAAACATTCTTAGCGAGGGTTCTCTATTCTACGGAAAATTGGGCAAAGACTTCCCTACGGTGAGCTACTCAAGTCCATCAGGAAAACAGTCCTAAGTAAGTATAGTTCAATTATTCTTCTTTTAAACCCTTCTACTGTGATAACAGTTCAATTCTATTCTGTAATATCCTTCTAAGTATTTAATACTTATTTCTATACTTCTACAATATGTATTCTCTAATTTCAAAAGAAGGACAAGTTTATTTACCTCGATAAGCCCAATAATATCCTAGATATAAGTCGATCCGGAGAAAGGCTTAGCTCCTAATTTGTACGCTCCGATAGCTCCAAGGAACCCTTAGAAGTTCTTCACAAGGCTCAAGGGAGAGCAGAGGTGTGGGGAATAAGTGAGGATACCTCTGACTCATGTCCTCCTCCGCTTCCTACGTCATCTCCTCTCTGTGCTCGTTCCGCCACAAGACCTTGACGGAAGCCACATCCTTCGTCCGCAACCGCCTAACCTGACGATCAAGTATCGCTATGGGAATCTCCTCATACGATAACCCCTCGGTCACCTGGACATCGTCAATCGGGTGCACTCTAGATGGATCCCCGATACATCTCTTCAGCATAGAAACATGGAAAACCGGATGCACTGCCTCCAGATCGGATGGCAAATCCAACTCATAGGCAACCTTGCCTACCCTGCGGACAATCTGATAAGGCCCAATGTACCTTGGGCTGAGTTTCCCTTTCTTCCCGAATCTCATCACACCCTTCATGGGTGACACCTTCAGGAAAACCCAATCATCAACCTCAAACTCCAGATGTCGATGACGATGATCTGCATATGACTTCTGTCGACTCTAAGCAGTCAGTAACCGCTCTCGGATAAGCTTCACCTTATCCACCGCTTGCTGTATCTAGTCTGGTCCCACTAACTGCACCTCGCCCATATCAAACCAGCCTATCGGCGATCTGCACTTCCTCCCATACAAGGCCTCATAAGGCGCCATCTTAATACTGTAGTGGTAGCTATTATTATACGCAAACTCAACTAGAGGCAAATGATCCTCCCAGCTACCCCTGAAATTAATAACACAGGCTCGCAGCATATCCTCAAGAGTCTGGATAGTGCGTTCTGCCTGTCCGTCCGTCTGAGGGTGGAATGCGATCGAGGCTCACTGCGTCCTAATCCCTTCCGAAAGACTTCCGAAGTTAGCGAACCGGGCTCCTCGGTCGGATATGATAGAAATAGGGGACTCATGCGGTCTCACGATCTCTGGATGTAAAGTGCGCATAATCCTCGGTGAAAAAGTCGTCCTGACGGGAAGAAAGTGGGCTGATTTCGTCAGCCTGTCGACGATAACCCAGATAGAATCATGTTTCCTCGGAGTGCGAGGTAACCCTGTGATAAAGTCCATGTTGATCACCTCTCACTTCTAGGTCGGGATCTCTATCGCCTGCAACAACCCACCAGGCCTCTGGTGCTCTACCTTCACCTGCTGACAACACGGGCACTGAGCAACAAATTTTGCGATGTCCCTCTTCAAGCCATCCCACCAATACACAGATCTGAGGTCGTGATACATCTTGGTCGACCCCGGATGGATAGAGTAACGTGCGCCGCAGGCTTCCCTAGAACTCTGCCAGAAGTCCTGCAATATCTGGAACACACAACCTGCCCTTAAACCTTAGCACCCCATCAGGTGCTACCTCAAAAGGACCCTTCCCCTCACGAAGAGCCGTATCACGATACCGTATCAAAACCGGATCCTCAAACTGTTTCCTCTTCACCTCCTCGACGATGGAAGACTCGGCAACCTCTCGAACTCGAACCCCACTGCTATCAGAACCAATCAATCGGACTCCAAGGCTTGCTAACTGATGTAACTCGCGGACCATGCCCCTCCTCTCTGGCTGCACATCTGATAGACTCCCCATCGACCTACGACTAAGGGCATCTGCCACAACATTGGCCTTCCCCGGGTGGTACAGGATATCGACATCATAATCCTTCAGTAACTCTAACCACCGTCTCTGTCGTAAGTTCAGCTCCCTCTGGCCGAAGATATACTGGAGGCTCTTGTGGTCAGTGTAAATATCCACATGAACTCCGTACAAATAGTGCCTCCAGATCTTCAAGGCGTGAATCACCGCCGCCAACTCCAAATCATGGGTGGGGTAGTTATTCTCATGCTTCTTAAGCTGTCTGGATGCGTATGCTATAACCTTGCCCTGCTGCATCAACACACATCCAAGCCTGATGCCTGACGCATCACAATACACCACATAGCCGTCTAGACCCTCTGGAAGTGTAAGAACTGGGGCGGTCATCAGCCTCTCCTTCAGTAACTGAAAACCCTGCTCACAAGCATCAGTCCACTGAAACTTAGCTCCCTTCTGAGTCAGCTTAGTCAAAGGTACCGAAATAGACGCAAACTTCTCCACGAATCGCCGATAATAACCTGCGAGGCCCAGAAAGCTGCGCACCTCTGTCGGAGTAGTAGGTCTAGGCCAACTCCTGACTGCCTCGATCTTGGCCGTATCCACCCGAATACCATCATCACCGACAATATGCCAAAGAAAAGCCACCGAAGTCAACCAGAACTCACACTTCGAAAACTTGGCGTCTGGCTGGGTCTGGAGAACACTGGCCAAGATCCTCAAATGCTCTGCATGCTCCTGCTCTGAGCGAGAATAAACCAAGATGTCATCAATGAATACTATCACAAACGTATCCAAAAATGACTTGAACACTCGGTTCATCAAATCCATAAATACCACCGGAGCATTGGTCAAATCGAAAGACATGACCCTGAACTCATAGTGCCTGTACCGGGTCCGGAATGCAGTCCTAGGGACATCCGCCTCTCTGACTCGCACCTGATGATAGCCCGATCGCAGATCAATCTTGGAGAAACATCTCGCACCCTGCAACTGGTCGAACAAATCATCAATCACGGAAGGGGTATACGTTCTTAATGGTCACCTTGTTCACCGCTCGTAATCAACACACATGCGCAGCGTCCCGTCATTCTTCTTCACGAACAATACCGGCGCTCCCTAGGGGGAAACACTAGGCCTGATGAAGCCCTTCTCCAGCAAATCTCTCGGTTGGTCCTTCAACTCTCTCAACTCGGCAGGTGCCATTCTGTATGGCGGAATGGAAATATGCCGAGTGTCTGGTAGCACATCGATACAGAACTCTATCTCCTCTCGGGAGGATACAGGAGGTCGTGAAACACATCCGGGAACTCTCGACATCGGCACGATGAAAATCTGGTACCGCACCTCGGTATCAAACACCGAATGAGATGGTAGATATACCCCTTCTGCACCATCTTCCTAGCCTTGAGGTAGGAAATAAACCTACCCCTCGGCGATACAGTGTTCCCCTCCCACTCAATAACCGGCTCCCCAAGAAACTGGAACCGTACCACTCTCTCCCTGCAGTCTACATTGGCATAGCAAGAAGCTAGCCAATCCATACCCATGATCACATCAAAATCAGTCATGTCCAACTCTATCAAGTCAGCTAGGGTCTGACGACTGCATAAAGTCACTGGGCAAGCCCTGTATACCCGTCGAGCTACCACCGAATCACCCATTGGCGTAGCTACCTCGAAAGGGTCTATGGACTCAGGCTCTATCCATATACTACTAGCAATAAGGGGAGATATATTGGACAGAGTAGAACCCGGATCTATCAAGGCATACACGTCACAACAAGAAACTGATAAAGTACCTGTGACAACATCCGGCGACGCCTCCTGGTCCTGCCGGCTGGACAAGGCATAAATGCGGTTCTGAGGACCGCTAGAACTGGGACCCGCGCCACGACCCCTGCCGCGACCTGCTGGCCCATGAGTACCACGCCTCGGGCGAGTAATCAGAGGAGATGAAGACCGGTAATAGACCACGCAAGCTTACCCCTACCATCTGCGCGCGCCTTGCCTGACGCTCGCAAAGTGACCTGCTGGCAAGTGAAACAAACTCCGTAGCGATCACAATTCCGTAATGGGATCTACCGCATCGGCCACACTGAGGGGGTGGTCCCGATCGGCTAACACCTCTGCTACTCTGGACGTCTGAAGTCACGGGCCCAGTGCGCCTCAAGGCGGTGTAGGAGTGCTCTAAGCTGGATGTGGTGCAAATCTAGACTGCTGCTGAGGCCGTCCACCCCCAGAGCTACCAAAAGACCCTGCCGTCCTGGCCTTTTTCTGCTGCTGTCTGTCAACCCGTCGGCCTCTACGCTCCTCTCATCCAAGTGCATGAGCCTGCATGCGGGCAATGTCCATGCCTGGCTGAAGAGCTACACCTGCGCAAGACTCTTCCATATAATCATCTAGCCCGGTGACGTAGCGGTGCACACGGTCCTCCATATCCGCTACTAGCGCAGGGACATATCGAGCCAACGAATCGAACTCAACGTTGTACTCCCTAGCGGCGCCTCTCTCTGCCTCAAAGATCAAAAACTTGTCGGCACGTGCCCTCCTCATCTGCGGAGGCAAGAAGTGAGTGAGAAAAGCCTCCGAGAACTCGTCCCAAATAGCTGGGGGCGCGTGCTCTCCCCGGGACAACTCCCACGAGTCAAACCAGTTGACTGCGGTATCACGCAGCCGATGCGAACCGAAGATCACAGACTCGGTCTCCGAAGCCTTGATCACTGCGCGATCCTCTCAGAATCGGCGGATGAACTCCCGCGGATCATCCTCGAGCCTCGACCAGAACTTTGGCGGGCTACAACTCGGAAATCCGTAGCCTCAAACTATCGACCTCGGGTGAACCACGGTGCTGCTTTGAAGGCTGGAATCGCGATCGGCCTATCTCACGTTCTCGCCACAATCGGCGATGGCGGGCCATCTCTCTGTAACCCATCTCATCTGCTCCAGACTGTGGGACTGGAGGTGCAGGTACTGTGGTCTCATCAGCCACTGCTGCGACTCTAAACCCTGCTGGGGCCGACGCCGTCGTGGAACTCGCCGTCTGAGGTATCGTCTCGGGTATAGACTGGGCCTGGGCCCTCGTGACTCTCGGTGTCCTACTAGCAGCTCCCTCGGCTGCCTTGCCCTTCTGGGTCCGGGTTGCCTTACGTGGAGGCATAACTGTTAAAGAAAGGAAATACGTTAGAGGGGTCCAACTTATAACACAGCTCTAAGGCACGATCTCAGAGTGAGAAGAATGGAAACCAATCCTAAATATCCTATAGCCTCCTGATTATTGGTGTGGTGCACAACACACCGATAATCAAGACTCTACTAGATACGGTATGTAGACACTTTCCGAGGATTAACTGCTCCGATACCACTTTTGTCACGACCCGTTCCGGGGCCCGTGACTGGTGCCTTACCCGGGCACCCAAGTAGTCATACATCAGAGTAATCAGCGGAATATAAAACAAGACATGAAACAATACGAAAAGAGAAACAGTTTATCTGAGAAAGAGTTGCCCTTCGGCATATATATATATAAACAAGTCTGGCAGTTACATCCCAACTGTACAATAGGACTACAGACCTCTAAGAAGGTAAACAACTATGGCGGGACAGGGCCCCGCCATACCCTGAATGTACATATATCTACAACACCAGGGAGAACCATACCAAAAGTCGAGCCTCCGGAGAAGATGGAGCTCCTGACACCAAAGTAAAGATCCTAAGGATGCGGATCTAGCACATGTTTTCCCTTACCTGCGGCATGAACGCAGCCCCCCGAAGGAGGTCAGTACAACAGGTACCAAGTATGTGAAACTGTAAAGTACTTTAAATGAAATCATATCATTTTAAAACCAATTTTACAAATATGTACGAAACAACCAATGTAACCGCACATAGTGCCACATCACAAATAAGAGCAATAATAGGTAAACTGTAACAGGTATTTTCTAGGCTGCGAATGTGTTATACCCCGTATTTCCAGAGTATGTACGTAAGGACGTACGTAGAAAATTTGAAACTTGAGAATAAGGCTTGGCCGAATTATTTTTGTGCACAACACCCGGTTAGAGTCGTTTTTCGACGAAACGTTTCCACAACTTTCGTAGGGAAAATTCCGGCTATGTCATTTTTAATTTTTGCGGATTTTTCCGAGAGACGAAACATTTTGGACCAACAAGAGGGCGCCACTTGGCACCCTCTCATTAGCGTGTAGAGTGGACGAATTGCTTGGCTTTTGTCAAGTAGTTGGTAGGATATTTTGTGGGTAGATGGATAAGGTGCACTTGGCATGATCTAGGCCCTACACTTGCATAACACTTGGCTAGATCTTGGCCATTGGTTGGCCTTGGCTTGTACTATAAATACCCCCCCTTTGGAAGACTTCTTCATCCATTCCTAAAATTCCTTAAGTATTAAAATCCTCCCTTCCCTTTGTGTAGTTGTTTCGTCCCACCCTCCCCTTTGAGAAGGCCTTGTGGCGAGAGTTCTCCCCCTTGGCCGAGAGTCCCCACAGTGGGTAGGCCGAGGTATACACCCCCTCTTGGTAGAAATACTCTCAAAAGTATTGTTATAATGCCCAAATTACCTTAGCCAGATACCTTGTAGTATTCTAAGGTTATACCTATACAAAAGCCAGTTATACTATTATACTTCCCGTCAATACCACAAAACGAAACCCTAAGGAAAATCTCCATAGATAGTTGGAGTATTAAGTAGAAGTGGGTTAGAACTTCTGGGTGGTTCGGAGGCGGTTGGGCGCACGGAGTTGAGCTAAACGTTGCTCGGGAGCGACTTTAAACTAGGATAATTATGGGCTTATCGAGGTAAATATCTTGTCCTCTATTGTAATTGGAAATTACATGATTGTTAGACTATATAGTTGAAGTATACTATATATAGAACTGAACGTTGTTATCGCAATGTCTTTGGACTTAAGCTCGAATAATACTTACGGCAATGTCTTGCGACTTAAGCACGAATGTAAAGAAGAGTAATGAATCAGAATTACATAGGATCAGACATGAGACTTGTGTAGCACTTGTGAAGTAGAATTGTACACGTCCGGTTAGATGTATAAACCCCCGGTTGGCTTGATAGCCACCGATAGAGAGGAGATTTACGCGGCCATGGGAGGTCTTGCCGAATTTTACGTAGAATCTTCTACGATTAGACCTAGATGTTAATAAGCGCCTTGTGGCCTTATAGGTTGAAGTACCATGCGTGGCGCGATCTACTTGGCTTAAGGAGCCGCGGTTTGAGGTACTTGAGCGTTTTGCTATTAGTCGATAATCGTCGCGAGGTATGTGAACCTCTTCCTATCTCTTCTAGCATGATATGTGTGTAACTATGTAGTACGATAGACGCATACGTGTTAAATGTATTTGATTGGTCTAAAACATAAAGTGTTATAACGCTTTATGAGAAGTTGGTTATAACGACTTTATGTAGGTAAGAAAATACTTGTGGTTTTTAAAAGGGTAAATCGATTTGAACTATAATCGGCTTGGTTATGTAATAATAAAGAACTTGAAGTATTTCAAAAGATTTTTGAATCATTTTGAAAGAAGTACACTGGTTTTTGAAAACTTAAGAGTTATACTAGCTTTATGGGAAGTTAGGTATAACGCTTAAGAATGTTTTATCGATTTGGAAATCGAATGTGTATCGACAAACCACCGCAGCGTTAATAAAAGGAAATATTTTGTGATTAAGTATTATTAAAACCAAGAGAAACTTCCATCCGCATAGAAGCTAAGATGAGACAAAATGATATTTCCTAGATCATGGTCTTTGTAATAAGATTGTTATAAACAAGAATATCCTACTCACATATAAGGCTTATGTTTTCTCGGATGGTTTAAAAGAGAATTATATTCTTAAATGAATAAGACTATGAACTACTAAACCTTTCTAAAATAAGAACCGTGAACATTTGAAATTAGGCAAACTTGACGTTTGGAAAATAATGTTGTTACTTGATTTTACAAAGGTAAGTGTTTTGATTTACTTCAAAAGATAATCACTCTATTTTCATATACTACGTATTGTGTGACTTTTGTAAACGTAACGTATCTTTTAAAAGATAATGTATGAAGTACTTTGGGAATAGATACCCGATATTGTTAATCATATATTAGAATGTACCTTGTGTCTAACATGATTGTGTTGGTGTGTGATAGCCTTGTAATACTTTCTTGTTGATTTGATAAGTAAACATGCTAGGATGCTACGTGTGTTAGTATCTTGTGATGTTATGTGTAAAGCGGGTTTTCCTCGATCGCGCTTAAAGTTGTTTGACTCTCACCGTTATGTTGGTATTGTACCACTCACCTTGACTTGTCTCGGAGGTTGCCGCCCTCCGATGCGGGTAGACTCAGTGATGCAGGACCATGATTCGAGAATACCTCATGCGGGTCCGTGGATCCATGCGGAACTACGGAGTTCCGTGTTAGTTTGCGCCCTTGTGGTCATGCGGTCTTTGTGGCCATGCGATCGCGAGTCCGGGACGATGCCGGAGTAGCTACCGACGCGAGGAATACCTCATGCGGGCCTATGAGGTTGGCCTATGCGAGCTACGGAGAGTTCGAGGCTAGACGCGCACATTTGATCTCGCGAAATGAGTGACCACTTTGATCATGTGACGGCCAGACAGATATCATGATACGATTTATGACCTGTTAGTCTGCGTGGTGTTAGTAGCCTGTTATGCCTTCAGATTACCCTGTATTGTTTTATTAGGACACAGGTGGGACACGTGTTCATGTATTTCTTGGTGCTTTTATATCATAAACTGCCGGCAGTGAGGAAGGTATTCCACGGGCATGATTGATGTTATGGGCGTGAGACCCATAGTTACATTTGAGTGATGACTTTGAGGGCGTGAGTCCCTGACTTGACATGACTGCCTATTTATTGTGAACTGTAGTTTGGTTATCATACATGTCTCCTGCTTTATAGACTATTATGATTGCATTTACGATTTTCGGCCACATACTTGGTACCGTTATCACCTCCTTCGGGCCGTGCGTCATGCCGCAGGTTGAGGTACACTGCCGTTGATCCTCGCTCTTGGGTCACAGTCATTGCGTTTGGGAAAGCTCCGTTTCTCCGGAGGCTTATCTTGGTATAGTCCCCTGTTGTTGTAGGTGCTTACATTCAGGGGTAGGACGGGGCCCTGTCCCGTCGTTGTTGTCATATCATTCGTAGAGGTCTGTAGTACTGTTGTGGGCAGGGTTTGTAAAAAGGATTAAACTGTTCATTTTGAAAGAGTTGTTATTTATATATATGCCGAGAGGCCACTTTTCTTCAGATAAACATGTGTCTTCTTTACATTGTATCATGTATTGTGTTTTATGTTCCGCTGATTACTCTGATGTTGTATCACTAGGGTGCCCGGGGTAAGGCACCAGTCACGGGCCCGGGTTCGGGTCGTGACAGAATGATCGAAGCAAGGCCAATCGCCCATAGTATCATTATGCATGCCTAATCCTGGACTCCCGTAGTCCGCATAGGCCACCTAGGCCCGCATGAGGTATTCCCCGCATCGAGGGTAGCTACTCCTCGGCATCGTCCTGGACTCTCGTAGTCCGCATGGCCACATAGACCGCATGAGGTATTTCCCCCGCACACTAACCTGGAACTCTCGTAGCTCCGCATAGGTCCCCTGGACCCGCATGAGGCATCCCTCACATCGGGGGGCAGCTTAACCCTCGGTATAACATGTCAAGAGGTGAGTGGTATAATACTAACATAACGGCTTACCGTTAAACAACATAAGCACAATAAGAATAACCTCTTTATACAAATGTTACAAGACACTACCACACATAGCATCATAATATGTCTACTCATCAAACCATCTTACTATACTTTCCAGAAATCAATACAAGTCTTTCATAAACACATAAGTAAACCGTTCCTTTTATCTTTCTTAAGTCGTTATACCTAACTTCCCATAAAGCTAGTATAACTCTTAAGCTGTTTGTTTAAAAACCAAGTATTATTCTTCTTAAAAAATGATTCATAAATCTTTTGAAATACTTCAAGATTCTTATTATTTAGACTCAAGTCAAAAGACATCAGAGTAAAACCAAGTTCAGTTAACACACGTACGTCTATCGTACTATTTATATATTTTAAAAATATCATGCTCAAGAGGATAGGAAGAATCACATACCTCCTCGGCGAAATCCACCTGCCAAGTCGAATATGTCGCGCGCAGAGTATCAACCTATAATAGTCAAATACGTCTATCAACGTCTAGACTACTCTGTAGAATATTCTAAGCAGAAGGTTCTTAATTCTACGGAAAATTGGGCAGCACTTCCCTACCCGTCATACTACACAAGTCTACTGTAAATACAGTCTTATGTAAGTACAGTTCAATCTTCTTTAATATCCTTCTATATGATGTAATTACAGTTCAATTCTCTTCTGTAATATCCTTCTATGTAATTATAGTTCAATTCTCTTCTTTAATATCCTTCTATGTATCTTATACTTATTTCTATACTACTACAGTATGTAATCTCCATTTACAATAGAAGGATAAGATTATTTACCTCGATAAGCCCAAAATTATCCAAGTTATAAGTCGGTCCTGAGCAAGGTTTAGTGTGACGCCCCGAAAATCGGGCCCGTCACTGGTGCCTTACCCCGGGCACCCTAGTGATACAACATCAGAGAAAACCAGCGGAAATAAAAACTTTACACATGAAATGAGAGATATAGTAAATAAACAAAGCAACCAAAACAGCTTTCAAGATATACATAAAACACGAGCAGTTTAATCCTTTTACAACCCCCGCCACAACAAGATTACATGCACTCTAAGATTTATACAACAACTATGACGGACAGGCCCGCCATACCCGAACGCACAAGAACTTACGGACTGGGGTAACATACCAAAGATAAGCCTCCGACGGAACGGAGCTTCCCAAAACGCTGAAATGAGATCCTAAACGCGGATCGGCGGTAGATGTACTTACTGCGGCATGAACGCAACAAGGAGGTCGATAACAGTACCAAGTATGTGAAATCAGAATACGTAAATGAAATCATAATAGTCTATATAAAGGGGAGACATGTATGATGACCAAACTATGATATAACATATAACGATTCAAGACAGAGGACTCACGCTCCAAATTATCACTCGTGCGTGGAATTTCTTCCTCACCGCCAGCTTATGATATAACAATACCAAGGATTATACATGAACACCATGTCCCACCTGTTATAAAACCGCACAGACAAGTATAACTACCAGATCCGACCGTACCAATAATACAATGCAACCAAAACACGGCCGACACGGGGCAAGCGCGAGAGCCGACATCGGATACAAGGCGGCCACGCGGTGACCGAGGCAAGTACGAGGGTGACCACCGGGACCAAGGTCAGATCACGAAACTTCGTCACTATCTTCGAACGGCAAGCGCGAGGGTCGACTACCGATACCAAGGCCGAATCACCACGAGGCGGGCAAGCACGAGAGCCACCACCGATACCAGTGCGAGCAAGAAGAAACCTCAACCAGTCAACCGGCCCTCTATCGAGAGACGCGGTAACACAGAAACACCACACTTGCACAACAAAGGCTATCATCACAAGCATAGGCAAGTTTCACAACAACAAGCATAGGAATGTTTCACCACAACAAGCATAGGCAAGTTTCACATCACTCAAAGTACCTTCATTTTATGCCAAAGTCCGGGTTTTAACCCTAAAGTACTACGTACGTTAAATTCTTTAAAAGAGATCCATTACTTATCAAAGTCACCCGATACCCGTAGTATTAGAATGACCAACCCACATTCCTTTTCAAAATCAAGTAACAACATTCTTTTCCTAAGTTCCAGTTTGCCTAGTTTCAATTACTCAAGCTTCTCATTTTCAAATGGTTTCATAGTTCATAAACTTAATCACTTGATTCCTTTTAGAACAATTGAGTAATATAAGTCTCACGAGAGTAGGTTATTCTTGTTTACAACATTCTTATTACAGCAGCCATGATCTAGAAAATGTAATATCATTTTGTCTCATCTTAGTTTCTATGCAGATGGAGGTTTCTACTGGTTTTAATACGATACATCATTATTCAATACATTTTCCTTTATTAACGCCGCAGTTGGTGCTGTCGATACACATTCGATTTCAAATCAAGAAACATTATCCCTTTAAATAAAACCAAGTACTCATTACTCACGAATGAGGTTTCACACAAACATTCACATTAAAACAAATAAGTTAAGTCTCTTATCTTATAAGATCAAGTCTCTTAACTTCTAACATCAGTAAACCATTTTCTTTACCTCTCTTAAGACATTATACCTAACTCCCATAAAGCTAGTATAACTCTTTTTAAAACCTTTTAAAACAAAGTGTTACTCTCCTTCCAAAACGATTTATAAATCTTTTGAAATACATCAAGTTCTTTATTATAACAAGCCGCTTATAATTCACATCGCTACCTTTTAAAACCACAAAGTATTTTCTTACCTACATAAAGCTGTTATAACCAACTTCCCATAAAGCCGTTATAACACTTTATGTTTTAAGAACAATCAAACACAGTTAACACATGTACGTCTACTGTACTACATAGTTCACACATATCATGCTAGAAGAGATAGGAAGAGGTTCACATACCTCGCGACGATTTAACGACAATAAGCAAAATGCTCCAAGTACTACAACCTTGCTAGCCCTTTCCACTCCTCGAGTAGAATACGCTACTCTTAGTACTTTCACCTATAAAGGCCACAAACGTCTATTAAATCTTAAACACACGTTCCCATCTTTCTACAGAAAATTCGGCAGCACCTCCCCCCCCGCAACAGCGTAAATCTCCTCCTCTATCGAGGTCGGCTACCAAGCCAACCGAGGGGTTAACACGCCTAACCGGACGCTGCATACCCTACTACACAAGAATGCTACATAAGTCTCATCAGAATACAACCCTAGGTAATTATTCGCTTCTTCTCTTTATTATCCTTCTATGTGATTACTGCTCAATTCTTCATTCTTCAGCTTAAGTCAAAAGACATTGCCATAATACTAAGTTCGTTCTATATATAGTATACAACACTATATATTCAACACTTATGTAATTTCCAATTACAATAGGGGACAAGATATTTACCTCGATAAGCCCAAAAATTATCCGAGTTTAAAGTCGCCCCGAGCAAGGTTTAGCTCCTCCTCCGAGTGCTCCAATCCGCTCCAAACAACCCTTAGAAGTTCTACGCAACTTACTCCATACTTCAACAACGGGTGAAGATTTTCCTTAGGGTTTCGTGTAGAGGCTAAGGAAAGTATAATCGTATTTTCCGGGTTTTTCGTACAAAGGGTACTTTGGAAAGTACTACAAGGTATTTGGGCTAAAGTATTTTGGACATTATAACAATACTTAGAGAGTATTTCTATACCACAACAAAGGGTATTATACGAAACAACTAGGCTAGTGGGGTACCCCACGCCAAGGCACCACATGGGGAAGCTCTGCAAAGGGGGAAAGGGGTGTGGTGGACGAATTTCACAAGGGAGGGAGGAAGAGAACTTCAAGACTTAGGCAATTTGTGGATGAAGAAAGTCTTCACAAAGGGGAGTTATTTATAGCAAAACCAAAGGCCAACCAAGGGCCAAGATCCTTCCAAGTGTATAGCAAGTGTAAGGGCAAGATTAAACCAAGTGCACCCTAAACCCTACTCCACAAAACACTCCACAAAACAAGGCACAAATCAAGGAGCCAATTGGCCAAGAGAACGTGACCCATTTCGTCCAAGCCATGCCATGGTTGCCGTCCAAGCCTTCCAATTAGAGGGTGACAAGTGTCGCCCTCTCGTTGGTCCAAAATGTTTCGTCTCTCGGAAAAATCCGCAAAAAATATAAATGACATAGCCGGAATTTTCCTACGAAAGTCGTGGAAACGTTTCGTTTAAAAACGACTCTTTCGCACTTGTGTACAAATTTCAAACTATGCCTACTTAAGGCTCAAATTGTACACGCACGCCTCACGTACATACTGGAAATACGGTATAACATTCTCCCCTTAGAAACATTCGTCCCGAATGTTCCTTCAAGGTCTCAAACAACAAGCGTCGATAGTCTTCATCGCTATACGCATTTAAAACAATCATGCCACACACCGCCACAAAACATACGTTCACTTTTCCCTTCTCGTAGTACTGCCACGAACACCGAACTCGTTCTAGTATCCGCACCACACTTCGCCAACGCTTCGTTTCCAACCTCGAGTCACTACCTCCAAACTTGGTCATCTCACTAACCTCGATTTCTAAGGCCATTCCCGCCTTCACGAACTGATTCTCGATCGAACGTCCACGAACTCATACGATGGTCATCTAAACTTGGGCCTAGCACCCTCGCGACCTACCACGGCGGGACCACCCAGAATCGACCACCCCAAACCGGGTTACTGGGTTGACCCGCAAATGGTCCTCAACCCGACCCTCAATCACAACTCTTGTTCCCGATCCGGAACAATCTTACTATTTCACATCATGAAAGCTACCACTTCCATCTCACACTACCCAGGACTTACCCTTTTCACTAACTGGTTTCTAAATCACATTTTAGCACAAAGCTATCCAAACATAACATTAAACACATCAACAACATCAATACAAACAAAACTCTAGAGGTTAAGGATATATCAAACTAGGCGGTTCAAGGACCGCTAAAATCTGGGAACTCCCACCGCGACCTACCGGGCCTTCCGGTGTACGAACATCTGCTCGCTACGGAAGGTGAAGAACCCGCAATCGCTCTAGTAGTCCATGCTATCCTACCGCTACTCGGCCTGACGCTTCTGCCGACGGGCCCGTTGGCGCAAAAATAACAATCTCCCGAGTTAGTACGACACTCTCCTTATGAAGCTTTCCACAACGCCACACCGAGACAAGGGCAACCTCATCCGCGAGCACTCGCTTCCCCGAAAATCTGAAACACAGGAGCCCCGACCGCTCCCGAATATCCCGGCGTCCCGAAAGCTGGGAGGACCACTGCATCGACGAGGTACATAACTAGTTCTGCTGAGGCGGTCCGCCTCGAAAGTCACCAAAGGACCTCGCTTGCTCGCCTCTTCGCTGACTTTGGTCATTCCGTCGATTTATCCGCTCACATCCAAGTGTATACGCTGCATGCGGCAATGTCCATGCGGTGAAGAGCTACACCGAACAACTCTGCAAGGCAATCATCGAGCCCTGAACATATCGGTGCACTCGATCCTCCATACTAGCTACTAACGCGGGACGTCGCCAATGAGTCGAACTCACATTGTACTTCAACCGCACGCCTGCTCGCCAGAACACCAAAAACTGCACCGAGCCCTCCTCATCCGGGAGGCAAGAAATGTGCAAGAAAGGCCTCGAGAACTCGTTCCATACGGCTGAAGTGCATGCTCTCCTCGACAGCTCCCAAGAATCAAACCCGATCATGCGGTATCACGCGATTGATGTGAACCTAGGGCCACCGACTCGATCTCCGATGCCTTGATCACTCATGATCCAGAATCGCTTGATGAACTCCTGCGATCATCCTCGTGCCTCGACCCATAAAACTCGCGGCTACAACTCGTAAAATCCCGTAGCCTCGAACTATCTCGATCTAGGGTGAACCATGGTGCTCGAACCGGCTGGCCCAGCCTATCCTCAAGTTCGCCACAACCCCGCCATTAATCGGGCCCACTTTGTAACTCATCTCTCTCGCCTGCATCGCGGATCGAGGCTCAGTATCTTGTGGTCTCGCCACGCTTTACTCGCAGATCCTCTCGCCGCTTGCCCTTCGGGCCCGGTTGCCTTCGCAGAGGCATAATCGTAAAACGAAACACGCCGGAGGGTCCATCTTATCACACGCCTCTAAGGCACGATCTCGGAATGAGAAGAATGGAAACCAATCCTAAATGTCCTATAGCCTCACGATTATAGATGTGGTGCACAACACACCGATAATCAAGACTCTACTAGACACGGTTCAGACACTTTCAGAGGATTAATCGCTCGATACACTTTGTGACGCCCAAAATCGCCCACATCGTGCCTTACCCTGCACCCTAGTGATACAACATCGGAGAAAACCAATGGAAATAAAAACTTTACACATGAAATGAGAGATATAGTAAATAAACAGGCCAACCAAAACAGCTTGCCTTCAAGATATACATAAAACACGAGCAGCTTTAACTTTTTACAACCCCGCCACAACAAGCATTACTGCACTTAAGATTTATACAACAACTATGACGACAGTGGCCCCGCCATACCCCGAACGTACAAGAACTTACATGCACTCGTGGTAACATACCAAAGATAAGCCTCCGACGGAACGGAGCTTCCCAAAACTGAAATGAGATCCTAAACGGGGATCGGCGGTGATGTACTTACCGCGCATGAACGCACCCGGGCGAGGTCGACAACAGTACCAAGTATGTGAAATCAGAATATCAGTAAATGAAATCATAATAGTCTATATAAAGCAGAGACATGTATGATGACCAAACTACAAGATATAACATATAACCAAGCCATATCAAGACAGTGGACTCACGCCTCCAAATTATCACTCGTGCGTGGAATTTCTTCCTCATCGCCTAGCTTATGATATAACAATACCAAGGATTATACATGAACACCATGTCCCACGTGTTATAAAACCGTGACAGACAAGTATAACTACCAGATCCGACCGTACCAATAATACAATGCAACCAAAACACGGCCGTCACGGGCAAGTGCAGAGCCGACATCGGATACCAAGGCCGGCCACGCACCGACCGAGGCAAGTACGAGGGTGACCACCGTGGACCAAGGTCAGATCACGAAACTTCGTCACTATAATCGAACGGGCAAGTGCGAGGGTGACTACCGATACCAAGGCCGAATCACCACGAGACGGTAAGTACGAGCCGACCACCACGGATACCCAGCCGAACAAGAAGAAACCTCAACTACCAACCGCCTCTATCGAGACGCGCAGAATACGTAAACACCACACTTGCACAACAAAGGCTATCATCACAAGCATAGGCAAGTTTCACAACAACAAGCATAGGAATGTTTCACCACAACAAGCATAGTAAGTTTCACATCACTCAAAGTACCTTCATTTTATGCCAAAGTCCGGTTTCAACCCTAAAGTACTACGTGACGTTAAATTCTTTAAAAGAGATCCATTACTTATCAAAGTCACCCGATACGTAGTATTAGAATGACCAACCCACATTCCTTTTCAAAATCAAGTAACAACATTCTTTCCTAAGTTCCGCTTGCCTAGTTTCAATTACTCAAGCTTCTCATTTTCAAATGGTTTCATAGTTCATAAACTTAATCACTTGATTCCTTTTAGAACAATTGAGTAATATAAGTCTCACGTGAGTAGGTTATTCTTGTTTACAACATTCTTATTACAAAGACCATGATCTAGAAAATGTAATATCATTTTGTCTCATCTTAGTTTCTATGCAGATGGAGGTTTCTACCGGTTTTAATACGATACATCATTATTCAATACATTTTCCTTTATTAACGCCGCAGTGGTCTGCCGATACACATTACGATTTCCAAATCAAGAAACATTATCCCTTTAAATAAAACCAAGTACTCATTACTCACGAATGAGGTTTCACACAAACATCCACATTAAAACAAATAAGTTAAGTCTCTTATCTTATAAGATCAAGTCTCTTAACTTCTAACATCAAGAAACCATTTTCTTTACCTCTCTTAAGACATTATACCTAACTCCCATAAAGCTAGTATAACTCTTTTTAAAACCTTTTAAAACAAAGTGTTACTCTCCTTCCAAAACGATTTATAAATCTTTTGAAATACATCAAGTTCTTTATTATAACAAGCGATTATAATTCACATCGATTACCTTTTAAAACCACAAAGTATTTTCTTACCTACATAAAGTCGTTATAACCAACTTCCCATAAAGCCGTTATAACACTTTATGTTTTAAGAACAATCAAACACGATTAACACATGTACGTCTACCGCACTACATAGTTCACACATATCATGCTACAAGAGATAGGAAGAGGTTCACATACCTCGCGACGATTTAACGACAATAAGCAAAATGCTCCAAGTACTACAACCTTGCTAGCCCTTTCCACTCCTCGAGTAGAATACGCTACTCTTAGTACTTTCACCTATAAAGGCCACAAACGTCTATTAAATCTTAAACACACGCTCCCATCTTTCTACGTAAAATTCGGCAAAGACTCTCCCGCAACAACAGAAATCTCCTCTCTATCGAGGTCGCTACCAAGCCAACCGGTGGGGTTAACACGCCTAACCTGACGCTGCACAATTCTACTACACAAGAATGCTACATAAGTTCATCAGAATACAACCCTAGGTAATTACGCGCTTCTTCTCTTTATTATCCTTCTATGTGACATCGCTCAATTCTTCATTCTTCAGCTTAAGTCAAAAGACATTGCCATAATACTAAGTTCGATTCTATATATAGTATACAACACTATATATTCAACACTTATGTAATTTCCAATTACAATAGGGACAAGATATTTACCTCGATAAGCCCAAAAATTATCCGAGTTTAAAGTCGCTCCTGAGCAAGGTTTAGCTCCTCCTCCGAGTGCTCCAATCCGCTCCAAACAACCCTTAGAAGTTCTACGCAACTTCTACTCCATACTTCAACAACGGGTGAAGATTTTCCTTAGGGTTTCGTGTAGAGGCTAAGGAAAGTATAATCGTATTTTCCGGGTTTTTCGTACAAAGGGTACTTTGGAAAGTACTACAAGGTATTTGGGCTAAAGTATTTTGGACATTATAACAATACTTAGGAGAGTATTTCTATACCACAACAAAGGGTATTATACGAAAACAACTAGGCTAGGGGTACCCACTGCCAAGGCACCACAAAGGGGAAGCTCTCGCAAAGGGGAAAGGGGTGTGGTGGACGAATTTCACAAGGGAGGGAGGAAGAGAACTTCAAGACTTAGGCAATTTGTGGATGAAGAAAGTCTTCACAAAGGGGAGCTATTTATAGCAAAACCAAAGGCCAACCAAGGGCCAAGATCCTTCCAAGTGTATAGCAAGTGTAAGGGCAAGATTAAACCAAGTGCACCCTAAACCCTACTCCACAAAACACTCCACAAAACAAGGCACAAATCAAGGAGCCAATTGGCCAAGAGAACGTGACCCATTTCGTCCAAGCCATGCCATGGTTGCCGTCCAAGCCTTCCAATTAGAGGGTGACAAGTGTCGCCCTCTCGTTGGTCCAAAATGTTTCGTCTCTCGGAAAAATCCGCAAAAAATATAAATGACATAGCCGGAATTTTCCCTACGAAAGCTGTGGAAACGTTTCGTCGAAAAATGACTCCTTTCGGCACTTGTGTACAAATTTCGAAACTATGCCTACTTAAGGCTCAAATTGTACACGTACGCCCTCACGTACATACTCTGGAAATACGGGGTATAACATTTAGCTCCTAATCTGTACGCTCCAATCCGCTCCAAGAAACCCTTAGAAGTTTCTACACAACTTCTACCCACTACTTCAACCAACTATGAAGTTTCTCCTAGGGTTTCGTTTAGTGACTAAGGGAAGTATAATAGTATTTTTCGGGCTCTAAGTATAGAGGTAACTTTGGAAATACTACAAGGGATTGGCTAAGGTTTGGGAATAGTAACAATACTTGGAGAATATTTTCTACCAAAGGGGTGTTTGGCTAGAGCTCTTTAGAGGATATGGTGTTTGGACGAGAGCTTCTCTCAAAGGGGAAAGTTTTGAGACTTGGAAAATGATTTGTGGATGAAGAATTCTTCCAACTTAGGGGGGGTATTTATAGGACTACCAAGGGCCAAGATTAAGGCAGGTGGAGGGCAAGTGGAGGGTGTAGATTTGCACATGTGTACCCTTATCCATCTACCACACAAATATCACAAAATATCCTACCTAACCTTGACCAATGTTTAAGGCCTTTTTCTTGAAAAAAACGTGCCAAGATTTCGTCCACAATGTCGTCCACTTTGAGGGTGACAAGTGTCGCCCTCTCGTTGGTCCAAAATATTTCATCTCTCAGAAAAATCCGCAAAAATTAAATTATTGAACACGCAAAATTCCCTTACAAGGTTCGGAAAATTTTTCGTCGGAAAAACAATCTTCTTCGCTAGTTGTGCACAATTTCTACCCTTATGCCTACTTAAGGCTTGAACTTTTGTACGTACGTCCTCACATACATACTCAGGAAATACGAGGTATAATATTTACCTACTTGAGGATTGTAGTAGTTATAACCAATTGTGGCTAGATAACATGTTATATTAAACCACTTGGATTGAAAAGAAATTGGAAGAAGAATTGGTATTGTTGCCCTAATTGCAGAATTGACATTGTAGTTTAGACTAGTTTGTTTTGTATTGTGGGGCGGAATTTTACATGTCTTGTTTAAGCGTGTAATCCCCTATTGTTAACTACTTTGTTGGGCCTTAAATGTGGCGTTTGGTTATTGAATTCGGCCTTGAAAAAGGTGGCAAAGTATGTAGAAACAAAAGAAGTGCTGTCCGATTTTCCGTAGAATTTAGTGACCTTGCACTTAGAATATTCTACGGTTGAAGTAAGAAGTTAATAGACGTATTATGGTCATTATAGGTTGACATACTACGACGCTTAATTGGACTTAGCAAGTGGATTTAACCAAGAGGTATGTGGAACTTTCTTATCTCTTGAGCATGAATAAGTTGTAAATGTATAAGATTTGAGACGATAAGATTTTGACAATCTAGTACATTTGATATCCTTGTCTTATTTTAAAAATGTTCAAAGTTGGTTGAGTTAGGGAATTAACTCACTTGTGTAAATATTAAGGATATCTTGTTTTTTCAAAAGTTAAGAGACTTTAAGTATGTTGAAAGTATTTTTGATACTTGTTTTGTTGGAAAGTTTAAGTCTCTTGGTTATAAAGAAGAATGTAAGTTTCTAAGGTATAAAGCTAGTATAACGACTTTATGGGAAGTTGGTTATAATAGCTTTATGGAAGGTTAAAAGAGTGATTTACTCTAAGTAATTTAAGTATGATAAATGACTGGAAATAATGAAAGGCAAATTGATTTAAAGGCATCAATTGCTTAAAGTTTTAAAAGAAAGAAGTCACTTGATTTAGAAGCCTATACTTTTATTTCTAAAAGGTATTGTGACTTGTCTTGAAAAGTAGTTATGACTTGATACTGTGGTTATTAGTGTCTTGGAAGTTTTGTATGAAAAAGAGTCATTTTAAAAGAGTGGAAGTATGTAGTACTTGGGTTAAATTCCCGGATTTTCATAAAAGATATGTTAGTGCCTTAAGTAAACTAAAATGAGAGTGTATATGAACAAGACTAATAAGAAGTTAGGGGATTTCTTAACTTGCTTATTTATTGTGTGACGACCGGTTGAGATGGGGTAAGAGTATAAGTGAGGGGTAAACCCCCAAGACGCTATACCACCTTCTCCAGGGTAAGAGTATAAATGAAGGGTAAACCCCCAAGACGTTATACCACCTGCTTTATCACCTTCTCCAGGATAAGAGTATAAATGAGGGGTAAACCCCCAAGACGTTATACCACCTGCCTTAGGATAAGAGTATGAGTGAGGGGTAAACCCCCAAGACGTTATACCAATTGTTTCCATGGATTTGCTACCCATGATTTGATCGTGAGTCTCCTATTTTTATGTTGTAAGTATACCCTTATTTACTCTCATTGTTAGTAAGGCACAATGTACTGTTAATTGAGTTATCATACCTGTCTCCAGTTTTATTATAGACTTATGATTTCATTACAGATTTCTGGCCACATATTTGGTACATGTTGTATCGACCTCCTTGGTGCGTTTATGCCGCAGGTAGAGTACAGGTTGCTGATCCTCGCTCTTAGGATCACTGTTCAGCTGTTGAGAAGCCCCTTTATTCCGGAGGCTTATCCCTGGTATGGTCGGTTGTTGTACATTCAGGGGTATGGCGGGGCCCTGTCCCGCCAGAGTTGTTATTCTTAGAGGTCTGTAGTCACATTTGTGGATTGGGTTGTAAGAAAAAAATGTACTGTTTTATTTGTATGGTTTACGGAAGGTGGCCTTATCGGCTAGCCTGTTGTTATTTTATGTTTAAGCTTTAATAGTTGTGTATGTTCCGCTGCTATTCTCTGATGTTTACCGAAAGGGGTGCCCAGGTAGGGCACCAGTCGCGGGCCCGGGGTCGGGTCGTGACAAAAGTGGTATCAGAGCAGTTAGTCCTCGGAAAGTGTCTACAGACCGTGTCTAGTAGAGTCTTGATTATCGGTGTGTTGTGCCCCACATCTATAATCAGGAGGCTGCAGGACATTTAGGATTGGTTTCCATTCTTCTCACTCTGAGATCGTGCGATAGAGCTGTATGGTTAGGGTCGTCTCTCCCTAACAAGTTATGTTGTTTGCAGCTACGATAAAGGCAGCAGTGACCCATAAAAGATTATGTGAATTGCGTATCCAGGTTGGAAATGTTTATAGTATAGTTGGTATTGGGACATATAACTATACGGGTTTATGTATGAGGGTCAGACGCGTGTTGCCTAGAATGATTTTAGATTACCAGGACTTGGTAAGGACTATAAATACCGGGAAGGTATGAACAGTTAAAGAACTCTCATCAAAGTTTTACGTGATAATTTGAGATAATTAGGTGATGATGAGTTGTGTGAGAATGTAATGGACCCTTAGAGGTTATAAATATTGGACTAAATGGAAGACTATGTTAATAGGTTAAGCTACGTGGTATGATAAAGAGAATGGTACGGGTGAGATCCGTATGGAGTAAGTATGGTTGTTATGGTCAAGTGTCACGCCCCGACTTTTCCTAAGTCTTTACTTAGGGCGTGATGGCACCTGGACAATTATTTTCCACCAGGAGCACCATTTAACTCTCTTTATTTAGAAATTTAAACTTATATTCAGATACGGAGCTATTAATAAAAATAACAATAAAGAAACTTGTTCATGACTTTATTGAAAATATAACGCGAGCCCATGCTCGTGCAAACATTGTTTCTACATAGACGTACTGACAAATATTATTCTAAGTTGGAAGGGAGCCCATTCCACACGGGCATTTCCCGAGACACTGGAACTGACATTCTGAACCTGACGAGTACCAAGCCCGAAGCAATGGACTTGGTATGACAAGAGGCTGCGGGACGATCGCTAGCCTTGGCGTGGAGCCTTTCCTCTATCACGCTTTCCTGAAACATGTTAAATAAAGAGTCAGCCCTACCATCCGGGCCGAGAGTGAGAACCTTACCGCAATTCAAAGTAACACCACAATATTCCAAGTGCAATCACATTATAACGTAATAAGCATATTGCAAAACATATCGTTACAACATCTTTAAACATGCAACAACTCTTCATAGGAAATTCTCGCTTAACTAACACTTCATTTTATCTCGTATTATACGTTAAGACATTCCCTGCATTTCCACATGTTTATTACATTTATATATTTGTGAACGCGTATTCACTTTTCATATTTATATATAGGTGAACATGTATTCATCTTTCATATTTGTTGCGCAACCCGATCCATTATATTTACGTATTTGTGAACACGTATTCACTTTACGCTTTGTTGCGCGCAACCCGATCCATTATGTTTACGTATTTGTGAATGTGTATTCACTTTACGCTTTGTTGCGGCGCAACCCGATCCATTATATTTACGTATTTGTGAATGTGTATTCACTTTACGCTTTGTTGCGCGCAACCCGATCCATTATATTTACGTATTTGTGAACATATATTCACTTTACGCTTTTGTTGCGGCGCAACCCGATCCATTATGTTTACGTATTTGTGAACGCGTATTCACTTTACGTTTTGTTGCGGCGCAACCCGATCCATTATATTTACGTATTTGTGAACATATATTCACTTTACGCTTTGTTGCGGCGCAATCCGATCCATTATGTTTACGTATTTGTGAACGCGTATTCACTTTACGCTTTGTTGCGCGCAACCCGATCCATTATATATTTATATATTTATGTGAACACGTATTCACTTTTCATATTTTTCAGAAGATCAAATAAATACTATTCTCTTTTCTAACATTCTGTCATTCATACTTGTAACGATTATAACTTTTTAACCATAACTCCAACTAAGGTGTTTCTCAAGCGGAAACTAAGGTAAGACGGGGATCTTTCACTGTACCAAATTTCATTTAAAACTACTTTGGGTAACTAACACAAATATATCCTCAAAACAGCCACATGAAATTTATTTCGGCAGAATATTTATTAAACAACACCCAATCTTAAAATAGTCATAACTCCTAATCTGTAAACCCGTTCAAGCCCCATAAAATCTCAACACGACGAGAACAGAGAGCTACACGTCTCCATGTGAACCATCCTTTCATATTCTGTACCATTTGGTACAGTTTTACACTTTTATTCGCTGCCCTTCCTGGATCTCGATAGATCCGAGGCAGAAACTTTAAACAGCGATAACTCTCAATCCGTAAGTCGGATAGACCCCCGTAAGGTCTCAAAATGTCCACAACAAAGAGATCTAGAACTTTCATTTAGCAACAATTTTCATATTCTCCACAGATTAGTACAGTTTTACGTTTCAACGTCCTGCCCTTCTGGATTCCGACGAATCCGAGGCAGCAACTTCAAACTACAATAACTCTGAACTCGTAAGTCCGTTTTAATAAATCTTTATATATATATGTCCGTAACAGAGAGATTTACAACCATGTAAATTTTCATATAATTCTAATAAGTAAAACTCAATAAAAACAGTCCGTAATTATGCCTTTCCGAATTTCGACCAAATCTAAGGCAGGAACTTTGAACTATGATAACTTTCAAACCGTACGTCCATTTTACCTCATTTTTGGTTCTATATGATCATATTAGAGAGGTGTACAATTCCTCCGAATTTCATCAAATTCTAACAATTATAACTCAGTGAGAACAGTTCGTAAAGTTCATGACGCAACTAGTTGTCTAAACAATCAAAAGTTCAATATTTCTTTTCAACACTCAATTCTTATTCTAACATGTATTGAACTAAAAATAAAGGATGTTACCAAGAATTTCTGAGTGAGAAAACTCACCTTGTAAGTGTGAAAAAAACGATTATCGGTTGCTACAAGTGGTCCTTGCTCCTTAGTGTTCCCTAATTTTCTTGTTCTCCTTCCTCCCTTGATATTTTCTTGATTTTTTTCCTTCTTGTTCACTTGTTTTTTTCTGATTTTCTAACATTTATGTTATGTCCTTTGTTTGTGTGTAAATACAATGTATAAATGAAGGAGTTTTCTATAACTTATGGGAGGTGAAAAACCAAAAGATTGAAGGGAAATGAAAAGGGGGGGAAGGGTAAGGGAAGGACGTGCATCTACAATCTGCATGCATCTTCATTTTATTTTATTTTTTTTTTCTTTTGTTTTTTTGTTTTTGTTTTTGTTTTTGTTTTCTTATTTTTCATTTTATCTATCTATTTTATCCAACTTTAACACTAACTCTATCCCATGCAATTTATTCTTTGTTTTCTTCTATATATATATATATTTATTAACCCAACCACAACTATATATTATTATTTTTTTTTTCCGGATTTTACATTCTCTCCTCCTTAAGCAACATTCGTCCTCGAATGTGAATAAGGTCGTAACATAATCACATAGACCCACTAATGTTTATTGTTATTGGAACAAATTTGGGGCTTCACATTCTCCCTTCCTTAAGAAGCATTCGTCCTCGAATGAGAATAAGGTTGTAACACCTGCATAAAGACACGCAAATGACACACATATGAAGTACTATGTAATGCATTTTTTTATTACCTTAGTCAAATAGGAACAGATATTTGACTTTCATCGCCTCTTCCGCTTCCCAGGTGGCTTCCTCGGTGGAGTGGTTCCTCCATAGGACCTTCACGGAAGCAATATCTTTATTCCTAAGGCGCTTAACCTTCCTATCAAGTATTTCCACCTAACTTCTTCATATCAAGCTCCTCATTAAGGATTATCTCCTCGGGAAGGATGACGTGACTTGGATCGCAAGTATTTTCGTAACATTGACACATGAAATACGGATGCACCGCCTACTTGTGGAAGTGCTAATTCGTAAGCCACATTCCCCACTCTTCGCAAGATCTCATATGGCCCAATAAACCTTGGGCTCAATTTCCCTTTCTTACCAAAACGCATCACTCCCTTCATTGGGGACACTTTTAAAAATACTTTCTCCCCCTCTTGGAATTCAAGATCTCTTTTCCGATGATCCGCATAGGACTTATGACGACTATGAGCTGTTTTGATCCGCTCAGAATCATCTGTACCTTATCATTTGTTTCTTGAATGACTTCAGGTCCGAACAGTTGCGTCTCACCCACCTCGAACCATCCAAGTGGAGACCTACATTTTCGTCCATATAATGCTTCAAACGGGGCCATTTGTATGCTAGAGTGAAAACTATTGTTGTAGGCGAACTCAATTAGACATAGATGGTCCAACCAGCTTCAAAAATCTAACACACAAGATCGCAACATGCCTCAAGTGTTTGAATTGTTCGCCACTTGCCCATCTGTTTGCGGGTGGAAAGTCGTGCTTAACTTAACTTTTGTCCCGAGACCCTGCTGGAAACTTTGCCAAAAGTGTGAGGTGAACTGGGAACCCCTATCTGAAATAATTTGTAAAGGAATCCCGTGTAACCGCACAATCTCCTTCAAATAAATCGCGCATCGTGGTGCGCGACACGTAGTCTTGACGGTAAGAAATGGGCTGACTTTGTAAGCCGATCAACAATCACCCAAATAGAATCATACCCTTCTCGAGTTTTCGGTAGACCAGTTACGAAATCCATATGAATCGCCTCCCACTTCCACATGGGGACTCCAATGTCCTGAAGTAATCCGCCAGGTTTTTGATGTTCAGCTTTCACCTGCTGACATATAAGACACCTCCCGACAAACTCCGCAACGTCTTTCTTCATCCCATCCCACCAGTAATTTGCCTTGAGGTCCTGATACATTTTTGTTGACTTCGGATGAATGGAATATCTTGTGTTGTGACCCTCATCTAAGATCTTCCTCCTTAGATCCTTTACCTTAGGAACACATAACCTACCCTTATACCGAAGGGTTCCGTCATTATCTCCCAATGTAAACTGTGAAGGTCTTCCCTGTTGGATCTTCTCTCGAAATCCAACAAACTCCGTATCCTCAAACTGACTTTCTTTTATTTCTGAAGCTAAGGCAGACTGCGAGGTATCATGTACCACCACCCTACCTTCACCGATCTCAGTTAAGCTAACCCCGAGGTTTCCCAATCTTTGTACCTCACGAACAATACCCCTCTTTTGTATTGCCAAATGGGCCAAGCTGCCCATTGATCTCCTACTGAGTGCATCAGCCACCACGTTGGCTTTCCCAGGATGGTAAAGAATACTAAGGTCATAATCCTTAAGCAACTCTAACCATCTTCTTTGTCGGAGATTCAGATCCTACGTGGTTATGCATCGCAAACTCTTATGATCTCAGAATATGTCCACATGCACACCATACAAATAATGTCTCCATATTCGTAAGGCAAACACCACCGCAACTAATTCCAAGTCATGAGTTGGATAATTCTTCTCATGTATCTTCAACTGTCTAGATGCATACGCAATAACCTTTCCAAACTGCATCAAGACACATCCTAACCCAACTCTGGAGGCATCGCAATAGACTGTGAACCCTTCTTGTCCCGATGGTAAGGTTAGGACTGGTGCAGTAGTCAACAATTCCTTCAGTTTCTGAAAACTTGCTTCACATGCTTCTGACCACTGGTACTTAACCGCTTTTTGAGTCAATCGGGTCAAAGGAGCAGCAAGACTAGAAAAACCTTTTACGAATCTTCTATAATACCCAGCCAAACCCAAGAAACTTCTAACCTCGCTTGAGTGGTCGGTTTTGGCCAGTTCTTCACTGCTTCTATCTTCTGGGGGTCTACCATAATTCCATCCCTTGACACAACATGGCCCAAAAAGGCTACCTTTTCCAACCAAAATTCACACTTTGAAAATTTAGCATATAGTTTCTCTTGTTTCAAGACTTGAAGCACTACCCTCAGATGCTCTTCATGTTCTTCAACACTTTTACTGTAGATTAGGATATCATCTATGAACACAATCACGAACAAATCTAGGAATGGTTTGAAGATTCTGTTCATTAAATCCATAAAAACCGCTGGGCATTGGTTAACCCAAAAGACATGACCAAGAACTCATAATGGCCGTATCGGGTTCTAAAGGCTGTTTTGGATATATCATCTGGATTTATTTTCAGCTGGTGATATCCCGAACGAAGATCAATCTTGGAAAAATATCTAGCTCCCTGAAGTTGGTCAAAAAGATCATCGATTCTTGGTAATGGGTACCGGTTCTTGATCGTGACCTTATTGAGCTGCCGATAATCGATGCACATTCGGAGCGATCCGTCTTTCTTTTTCACAAACAGGACTGGTGCACCCCAAGGGGAAACACTAGGCCTTATAAAGCCTTTATCCAGAAGATCCTTCAATTGTTCTTTTAACTCCCTCAATTCACCGGGCCATTCGATATGGAGGAATAGAAATAGGTCTTGTACCCTAATTAACTCTATGGCAAACTCCACTTCTCTATCAGGAGGAAGGCATGGAAGATCTTCAGAAAACCTCGGAAAATTTGAACAATAGGAACATCGCCATCACTGGGATTCTTTTTGGGTATCCACTATATTATCCAGATATGCATACTCCACTCTGTGACTTCTCAATAACTTTTGAGCCCCAAGGTAGGAAATAAACTGACCTGAGGATATTCCAACCCTACCCCTTATAACACCTTCTGGTTCTCCGGGAAAAGTTAATCTCACTATCTTTCGTCGACAATCTAACATGGCATAACATGCCGACAACCAATCCATACCCAAAATGACGTCGAAGTCTACCATATCAAGTAGTACTAGGTTCACCCTTGTTCCCCTGCCATTCACTTCTAATGGAAAATTATTTACCACCCGAGAGGCCCAAATTGAGGCCCCTACTGGTGTCATAACCTCAACAGGTTCACTTAAATAAGAATGTTCTACATGTAAATTCTTAGCAAAGAC
Organism: Przewalskia tangutica; assembly: GCA_029844215.1. NCBI lineage: Eukaryota > Viridiplantae > Streptophyta > Magnoliopsida > Solanales > Solanaceae > Przewalskia > Przewalskia tangutica. The sequence goes on from CM056718.1 coordinate 54,673,757, forward strand.
CATTGACACATATGAAAATGTAGAGCCGGTATCATATAATACAAATGCAGGAATACTCGAGACCAGGAAAATACCTGTGACCACCGTATTAAATGCTTCTGCCTCATTTCTCTGGGGCAAAGCGTAGAGCCGGTTAGAATTGTTGGGTTGTTGACCTCCCTGACTCTGGCGGGGTTGGTTTCCCTGATTTCCCAGAGGCGTACCGTGGTTGCTTCTGACCTCCCCTGAATATATTGAGTTTGGGTCCTCTTCTTGCAATCCCTGGCATAGTGGCCTGACTCTCCACAGTTATAACATGTCTTCGTTAAGAGCCGACATTCTCCGTGTGTTTTCTTTGACAAATCTTACAAATCGGTTTGTCGCCTCGTGTTAGGGTTGGTGGCCTTGTCCTTGCTACCTTGGTAATTAGACCAATTGTGCCCTTAGGCTTGAAATAAGGTGACCACATTGGTTCGGTCTGAAGATCCCTTACTAAACTCCCGCTCGATTTTGACTCGGTTAAATGATCCCGACGTCCAAATCTCTTCGCGAATATTCTCTTTTGCTTTAGCGAAACCTTCTACCCTCAAAGCCATATCGACAATCAAGATAAGTTCGATCGTTGGCTAACGCCACCACCTTCTCTCGCTATGTTCGGTTTAAACCTCTACAAATCGCTTGACTCTATCCATTTCTGTAGGGACGACATGTGTGTTGTATGCCGATAACCTCACGAACTGTGTATCATATTCTTGTACACTGCGTCACCTTGCTTCAATTGTTCAAACTCCCGTCTGAGCGCATCCTTGCGCGTATTAGGCATAAACTTCTCAATGAATGCCGCTCAACCTCCCCAAGTCATTGGTGGTGACATCGGGGACGATTTTTCCTAAAATTCCTCCACCACACCTGCATCATCCACTAGTCGCGCTACCAAGTTGACGCCGCGTCTCCACGCATCCCAATGTGAACATTAAGTCTTCAACTTCATCGAGGAATATCATCTCGGCCTTGGGGTCCTTCCGCGAGTACTGATGGTTCTCTTCTCCTCATAAAATTTGCCCATAGTCTATCAGGTACTGCTTGGGATTCTACACTCCCGGTCTGTGGTGCAGTCGCAATCGGTCCCTCGGCCGTCTGGTTCAGTTCGCTAGGCGACAGACACTAGGTGCGGGCGGAACCATGTTTGGAATCAGCACTGTCATTAACTCTATGAGTCTATCTAGTTTTTGTCCCACCGTTTCTTGGGCCATTTGACTCTCGTTCTCTCCAACATTTTCTCCGACATTTTCTCCGCTCCCTTCAGACACCACTACGTCAACTGGAGGTACATGAGCTTCGTGATGAACCTCCTCTTGAGCCCCGGGATTTGTGAATTCACCATTTTCTGTGAAGACAAACACACTCATATTTTAGAAGACGGAATGTCTATTCTAGCTCCTAAATTTTCTTATAGTTCATAAGCATGCAACACCACAATATGCCAACAAGGAAAATAATTTAATAAAACATATCCTTTCTTTCTTGTATTCATAGTACTTCATTCATCATATTTTAAAATAACAATGTCATGACTACAATACATCACATCAGGTCAACTCTGCCATTGTGCAACCCGCTATAGCCCTTGTACTGGAACAGACACCTACTATCACGCGTTCTAAAGGGCTTAACCGCATGATTCGTCTATTCTGCAGGTTGACATTCAACTCCCTGTGAACCTTCCTTTTTGCTTCTTTTTCCATATAGTTCATTTTATACCTTACTCCTCTTACATGATGCAGAAATTGGTGCAATGAATTTTCTGTAATATCTTCTCTTAGCATCCTTGTCTTTCTGAATGCGGAATGAAACTTTTCTGGGACAGAATTGACTATTATCTGTAGTATGACTCCAATTGGAAAGTTGAAGAAGGTCGGGTCGTATGAACGCCTTTTCCTTCTAGTCCTAAGCAAATATGTACATAGTACGATCAGGTCGCCAATGTACTCATCAAAATCACCTTCTGAGTCCATCTTGCGACGCATGAACTCCCTCTGAGCTCTCATTTCCTTTGCCTGTTCCATGAGTACTTCCCTTTTTGTTGGAACTCGCCTTATAATCGCCATCTACACAAATCATATTAGTCAGTATAACGTTGTACAATCCCCTTTTCTAACCCGTGTGAAGGAGGTAGTACGAGAAATCAAGTCTTTGAAAAGACTCAAGGTAGGCACGAGAAGAGTACGAAAGAAGGGAAACTTTAGGATGTTATTCCGTTCACTTATTACTAAGGTGGCGCGCACACCGTCGCAATAAGTAACCGTTCAAACACCCAACTCAAGGAAACTTCCTAGAATCTCTTAACTGGTTTAGCTCGATACCAACTTGTCACGCCCGACTTTTCCTAAGTCTTTACTTAGGCGTGATGGCACTGGACAATTATTTTCCACGGGAGCACCATTTAACTCTCTTTATTTTGAAATTTAAACTTATATTCAGATAAGGAGCTATTAATAAAAATAACAATAAAGAAACTTGTTCATGACTTTATTGAAAATATAACGCGAGCCCATGCTCGTGCAAACATTGTTTCTACATAGACGTACTGACAAATATTATTCTAAGTTGGAAGGGAGCCCATTCCACACGGGCATTTCGAGACACCGAACCGACATTCTGAACTCGACGAGTACCAAGCCCAAGCAATGGACTTGGTATGACAAGAGGTCATGGACGATCGCTAGCCTTGGCGTGAGCCTTTCCTCTATCACGCTTTCTGAAACATGTTAAATAAAGAGTCACCCTACCATCCGAGTGAGAACCTTACCCTGCAATTCAAAGTAACACCACAATATTCCAAGTGCAATCACATTATAACGTAATAAGCATATTGCAAAAACATATCAGGTTACAACATCTTTAAACATGCAACAACTCTTCATAGGAAATTCTCGGTTTAACCAACACTTCATTTTATCTCAGATTATACGTTAAGACATTCCCTGCATTTCCACATGTTTATTACATTTATATATTTGTGAACGCGTATTCACTTTTCATATTTATATATAGGTGAACATGTATTCATCTTTCATATTTGTTGCGTGCAACCCGATCCATTATATTTACGTATTTGTGAACACGTATTCACTTTACGCTTTGTTGCGGCGCAACCCGATCCATTATGTTTACGTATTTGTGAATGTGTATTCACTTTACGTTTTGTTGCGCGCGCAACCCGATCCATTATATTTACGTATTTGTGAACGTGTATTCACTTTACGCTTTGTTGCGGCGCAACCCGATCCATTATATTTACGTATTTGTGAACATATATTCACTTTACGCTTTGTTGCGCGCAACCCGATCCATTAAGTTTACGTATTTGTGAACGCGTATTCACTTTACGTTTTGTTGCGCGCAACCCGATCCATTATATTTACGTATTTGTGAACATATATTCACTTTACGCTTTGTTGCGGCGTGCAACCCGATCCATTATGTTTACGTATTTGTGAACGCGTATTCACTTTACGCTTTTGTTGCGCGCAACCCGATCCATTATATATTTATATATTTATGTGAACACGTATTCACTTTTCATATTTTTCAGAAGATCAAATAAATACTATTCTCTTTTCTAACATTCTGTCATTCATACTTGTAACGATTATAACTTTTTAACCATAACTCCAACTAAGGTGTTTCTCAAGCGGAAACTAAGGTAAGACGGGATCTTTCACTGTACCAAATTTCATTTAAAACTACTTTGGGTAACTAACACAAATTTATCCTCAAAACAGCCACATGAAATTTATTTCGGCAGAATATTTATTAAACAACACCCAATCTTAAAATAGTCATAACTCCTAATCTGTAAACCCGTTCAAGCCCCATAAAATCTCAAAACGACGAGAACAGAGAGCTACACGTCTCCATGTGAACCATCCTTTCATATTCTGTACCATTTGGTACAGTTTTACACTTTTATTCGCTGCCCTTCCTGGATCTCGATAGATCCGAGGCAGAAACTTTAAACAGCGATAACTCTCAATCCGTAAGTCGGATAGACCCCCGTAAGGTCTCAAAATGTCCACAACAAAGAGATCTAGAACTTTCATTTAGCAACAATTTTCATATTCTCCACAGATTAGTACAGTTTTACGTTTCAACGTCCTGCCCTTCTGGATTCCGACGAATCCGAGGCAGCAACTTCAAACTACAATAACTCTCAACTCGTAAGTCCGTTTTAATAAATCTTTATATATATCTGTCCGTAACAGAGAGATTTACAACCATGTAAATTTTCATATAATTCTAATAAGTAAAACTCAATAAAAACAGTCCGTAATTATGCCTTTCCGAATTTCGACCAAATCTAAGGCAGGAACTTTGAACTATGATAACTTTCAAACCGTACGTCCATTTTACCTCATTTTTGGTTCTATATGATCATATTAGAGAGTTGTACAATTCCTCCGAATTTCATCAAATTCTAACAATTATAACTCAGTGAGAACAGTTCGTAAAGTTCATGACGCAACTAGTTGTCTAAACAATCAAAAGTTCAATATTTCTTTTCAACACTCAATTCTTATTCTAACATGTATTGAACTAAAAATAAAGGATGTTACCAAGAATTTCTGAGTGAGAAAACTCACCTTGTAAGTGTGAAAAAAACGATTATCGGTTGCTACAAGTGGTCCTTGCTCCTTAGTGTTCCCTAATTTTCTTGTTCTCCTTCCTCCCTTGATATTTTCTTGATTGTTTTCCTTCTTGTTCACTTGTTTTTTTCTGATTTTCTAACATTTATGTTATGTCCTTTGTTTGTGTGTAAATACAATGTATAAATGAAGGAGTTTTCTATAACTTATGGGAGGTGAAAAACCAAAAGATTGAAGGGAAATGAAAAGGGGGGGAAGGGTAAGGGAAGGACGTGCATCTACAATCTGCATGCATCTTCATTTTTTTTTTTTCTTTTGTTTTTTTGTTTTTGTTTTTGTTTTTGTTTTCTTATTTTTCATTTTATCTATCTATTTTATCCAACTTTAATACTAACTCTATCCCATGCAATTTATTCTTTGTTTTCTTCTATATATATATATATTTATTAACCCA